>CM073517.1:13392500-15792500 GCA_037074615.1 Leucaena leucocephala | reverse complement strand
ACAGAATCGGGACAGTTCACCTAGGTTCAAAATGAGGAATGTGAGGAATATCCTAAGTCTCAAGCCTAGAAATTCTGCAGGTAGCTTGATATGGGCTGGCTCCTGTGTAAGATAACCTGATATGGGCGGGTTGTCGAGCCTTTCAATTAACAATGACTCCCGAAGAGTTTAAGGGATGAGTTATTGAAAGAGAATTTCTAGAATTTAAGATAAGGGATGAGAAGATGAGTAATGAGGCCAGAAAGAAAATGCAGGGAGAAAATCGTAATTATGGGAAAGATCGGGCTGGTAGCCGATGAGTACCATATTTTGCCAGAAAATAGAGAAAATTATGCTGATCATTTCACTGAAATGTGAAATATGCGTACGAGGTCTCTATGAGTATGAAAGAATTATAGAAAGTTTAAGGACAAAAAGGTGGGGTCCTTCAGTGTAATTTTAGCCAAATAAAAAGGGACTTAATCGAAAAGAAGAAAAGTTCCTTGGGGCTAAAGTGTAATTAAAGAAAGTCAGGCCGGAAGTGGTTTGGACTGTCCGACAGCATTTCAGTCCCAGATTTCACCGGTAGAGAGAGCAAGGGATGCTCGGTAATCTGGCTTAATACAGGAATTTTTGAAGACTCCAGATAGCCAGAAATGGACTGATCGTCCAAAAGTTATAAAAATTCATACCGGATATCCTAGATTTCAGATCTAGGTGAGAAAATACAGGATGATACGTCCTTATGGGGCGGATGTCAGGAAACTGACAGAATACCGATAGGAGGCCTGTAGAAAAAGTTATTCGCAAATTAGAAAATCCAGACGGGAGTGTGAGGCTTCCGGGTATTCGATAGGGAAATTTATCGGTATTTGAAAAGGGACTGAATGAGTTCGGATAACCTCGGTCAGATGACTGATATGACTCACAGGGATGCCTGAACACCGCAGGCCAGTGTATCGGACGAAGGAGCCGGTGTCCGGATATGTGTATAAACAGTGAAAAATAGATTAAATATTCAATAAACATTAACGGGGGAGATTCCTCGTAATGCGTGCCATGAAGGTAATGGACCCTGAAAGGCCCAATAATGGCGCCAACAGAGGCCCAGTAAGACACTTGGACTGATAGGTGGGCCAGTGTCCGGTAGAACCCCGGAAAAGTGTAAAATTACGAAAATGCCCCTGTGTTGTACTAAAGGAGTAGTAGATGAATGAGGGCATTTTGGTCATTCTGGACAGGCCCAGAAGCCAGGGCACATACAGATAAAGTTACTTAGAGTCAGTATATGCCCTGACAGAGTATAGAAGGGTGTGAAATGACGATTTTACCCTTAGGGTTAAAATAGTGCAAGAAAGGGCACCCAGGGGTATTTTGGTAATTTGCCAAGGGCTATTTCTTGGGAATCGAGCCATCAGAGTACTTGAGCTTGATCAGGATCCAAGATAACATACCCAGAGCCCAAAAACGTAGCCCATGAAGTATGTGGGAAAAAGTGGCATTAAAATACTATTTTAATGCTGTTTCAATAAAGTAAAGTTACTCGGTCGGCACGATAACCGAGGAGGTGATCAGATAAAGTCCGGGACTTATCTGGATAGCATTGGAAGGCGTGAAAGGTCCCTTCCAGGATCCACATAGCGTCATCTTAGAGGCAGAAGAAAAGTTGAGGACACGTATTACGGTGCAAGACTCTGGACCGGTACTGGATTGGACTGAACTGCTGAGTCAGCTGATGAGGTGTCCAGGAATTGTGACATGTGAAGAATGTGGCGATGAGGTGTCCCGGTGAGGTGTCCTGGATGATGTCATGCATGATGCAGTAAAAAGGAATAAAGAAAAATAGGAAAATCCAGGAAAAACCAGGACCGCAGGATCAAAGTTCATGGTAATTACAGAAATGCCATTGGAGGAGGTTATAAATACCCCCCTCATTTGCATTCACGCATGGCTAGAGTAAGGGAGAGAAAGAAGAGAGAGAAGGAGAAGGAAGGGAAGAGAGAAAGGAGAAAAGGAAGTAAGGAAGTTCTGGCGGAGCTGGAAGCAGAATAAGGATAGTGGAGTTCTGCTAAGCTAGCCAGGTAGTAACTAATCCTAGCTCTTATGTAATGTCTTTGTGATTTGTTGTGCTATTGTTTGGTTGGATTGTTGTCTTATATGTTATGCTTGAAGCTCTATTACAATGCTATGATCATATGTTATTGAATATGGAAGCACGCAGCATACTTATCTATACACAATCACAAGCAAGCACCGTCACTCTGCATTACATATATTGTTATGATTATTACTACTGAGATTCCCCCGAATCTCATTCCCATATATAACATTACAGGGGAGGTTCTGTCAAAATAAAATCTGGAAATTTTAAGAGACGCCGTTAGGCTGCCGAAATTCCGGCAAGGAAGCAGGAACAGGGAAAGGAACTGATACGTACTGTGTACGTAGTGCTGTCTAAGGAGGATGGAAGTGAGTGGACCCAGCAGGTTCATCCAGTCTTTCCTGGGTACTACGTAGAATGGTAGTTCTCATGAGGGAATTACCGAATCGGTACAACATCGGTTACTTTCTAAAGAAGAATTGTAGCAGTTACGCTGCCGGATTTTAGACAGGAAGAGATGTAATAGAAATAAGAGAATTTGCTGTATGCCTTGTTGTATGACATTTTATTATTTAATAATAAATGTTGTTTGGCATGTTCAATTTGTGAATGGGGAATTAAGGGAGAAATTCGCAGGTCTTGAGGTAGCAGTGTTTTGACCTCAGTTTGACCTAGTAAACGAAGGAGTTTGGTTATGGAATTTGGTGAGCCAGTAGTACACATCTGGGGCATTTCGTGGATAGGTAATAAGCCTTATTTGGATGTGTAGAACGAGATAAATTAATTTTCAAATTAAAGGTCCAGAATAAGGAACTTAAGAGTGAAATTTTGAATTTCTGGGCTTAAGTTAAGATATAATCAAGCTAATATTGCTTCCGCAAGTGTACTCTGAGGAGTCTAAGGGAGGATGTTTCACTCTTTTCTCGATTGCAAGAAGTTGACAACTAAGATCGGCTTTCTCTACCGGTATCCACACGAACAGCGTTCCAACCACGAACGACGTGCTAGCGCCTCTTGTCCCTCTAGGGCTTTCTCAAGAATCTGTCCTCACCGTCTCTATTTTGGCAGTTTCTTATCTGCAAACCTTTTGCACTCTCCTTGTCCCTTTTTCTCTCGTATAAAACCCTAACCCCTAATGTCAAATATATAAGATGCTATCGGGCTTCTAATTGGGCTGAGTTTCAGAATTAATCTTATATTAATTCTGAAATTAATACAATATCATATATTGCATAATTTGATAAGAAACTAATTAAATAAATATAGTTCATATTAAATCCGTCTCACAGATTTAATTCACCTATTTATTTAATTTAAAATAAAGATAAGATGGAATTATATTTGATTTATTCTCATAAATCAAATTTGAGATATCTTATCAATTTAAATTTCAAATTCAAATAGATCATATCAATTTAAATTCAAATTCAAAAGTGATAGAGATTTAATTTATCCTTATAAATTAAATCTTGTAAATATCTCATATATTATATATAATATATATATATAGAAATTTATATATATAAAATATATAAATCCACCCTAGATTATTCATTGAATCAATACATATCTTAGATTCAATGAACCTGGACATCACAGCTCGAGTTAGGCTATTTTGTGTGCGACCCTATAGGCCCATATGAAGTTGGCAGTGGGCCAGTTACTATACTGACCCACAAGTTGTAAGCGGTCTCTAGCAAGACATTACAACTACCCAAATCATATGAGGATAGATGAACGATGTTACCTTTCATACAACCACATCACGTCCCTTTTGTCACACGATATTTTGGTTATGGATGAGGCATGGAGAACGTCATCCTCCTATTCTTGCTTTCTCGATCCCTGAGTAGTCTTACTATAGAAATTGAACTACCTTTCCATTACAGTATGGCCATACATTTCTTAGACTCACTCATCGAGGGGCCCAGTAATATCTCTCTATGAATGTGAGGGACAAATTCCATCTTGACCATTCACGTTCCTCCGCATGAAAAACCACTGAGCCCGAACATAGCCTTTATGATTACTCGGTCAAAAGTGACTTTTGACTAGGTCAAAGCTGAGCGTTTGTCATGTAGGAATCCATCATGATCTCAGGTCAAAGGGCATAGTGACATGGTTTGTATATGAGAAAAGCTTATGACTTAACCCATGCAGCTCTCTCACAGCGGGTCGGTCCAACACCTTGTACTCTTACATATGCCTATGACTTTGATTTATATCTCTATATATCTTCAAAGTCATACTGGTCTTATTTCATCTCTGCTCCTGTAACATCCCTAATTTCTGTACTAAGTTGTATATACAGATTGAATAAAATATATGAGATTTTTTTCAGGAAAAGATGTGGTCATATTTATGTAAAGAAAGGGATTAAATTGGAAGAGGAAGAAAGTGTAAGAGCCAAAGTGCAATTATGAAAAGTTTAAGATTAAAAGAAAAGGTAGACAAAAATGTGGGGTCTTTAAATGTAATTATGAAAAGTTGTGATTTGTGGTAAGTCAAGGGGCAAAACTGTAAATATGGGAAATTTAGACTGAAAACAGGCAAAAAATGACCGTGTTCTGATTAGACCCAAATTTTTTCAGTAAATAGAGAAAATTATTCCGGGTGTTTGATGTAACATAGAATTTTGATTTGAGGTCCCGAAAAATTGATATAAATTTCTGAAGTTAGATAAAATTATTACAATATTTTTTGGATCTCAAAATCAGATGAGGCCTTCCAGTAAATTCCTATAATTGATATAAGAATTTATAATTGAAAAGGAATCCTGTAGAATTTTTAATAGAATTTACAGTGAAATAAAATACCCGATGAATATTGCCGGGAGAGTTTGCTAGGAATTTGTGCCACAAAGGTATTGAAACCTAAAAGGCCCAAAAGTGGCATCATTAAGGCCCAATAAAATAAGTGGTCTGATGGGTAGGCCAGTGTCCAGAGGAACCTTGGAAAAGTATAAAGTTACGAAAATGCTCCTGTGATGCCCTAAGAAACCAGAAGTGAATAGAGGATATTTTGGTCATTTTGGAGAGTCCAAAATACCAAGACAAGTGCAGGAAAGGTTAGTTGGAGTCAACATATATTTTGACAAGGTCTAAAGAGGTGAGAAATGATAATTATGCCCTTGGGTTTAATAAAGTGCAAGGAAAAGCACTAAGGATATTTTGGTAATTTTTCAAGGCATTTAAAATTAAATTTAAACCCAATTTGAGAATGTCAATGGTATGAAGGATTTAAATATTGAACAAATATATATTATGAAGTCCCATAAAAATTAGATTAAGAAAACAATCCGGTTTATAGAAAATCGGATCGGGCCGGTACCGGATTGGACTGGATGGGACTGGATTGGGTTGAAAATTTTCTTGGAACTCACACACAAAAAATGGCACCAAAGAGGAGGCTTAGGTGTCCCAAGTGATGTCATGAGTGAAAAGAGAAAAGATATTTCAAGATCAAACCTTTAACTATTAGATCAAATAGTTCCCAAGGTGATCTTGGCCTTCAATTTTCCCAAGATTTTTCTAGATTTAATTATGAATTTCCAAAGTTCAGGCTGTAATCTGGAATTACCCAGTGAACAGTGACAGTGAACAGTACCGAAAGCCTGACTCTTGGAAATTCATATTTTTAAGGTTAAGAGGTATTCCAATAATCTAAGATAATTCCAATTGAGTATATGTAAGGTCAAGATTTAAGGTTAAGATTTAAATATATTTACTAAAAAATACCGTTGTGCTGGTAGACTATACAGAGTACTGTGTATGTAGGTGTTGTCTAAGGAGGCTGGAAGTGAGTGGACCTAGCCAGTTCATCCAGTCTTTCCTGGATACTTATGTAGAATGGTAGTTCTCATGGGGAATTACCGAATCAGTACAGTTATTTTCTGCCAGGATTTTTGGCGAGAGATATAATCCATTTGAGAGTGCTATAGCAAGAGTACTCTGAGAGATATAAAGAAGGATGTTTCAGCTCCCGCATAGATGACCGACCAGGGACATTTAGGATAAGATCATGAGTTATCCAAGGATGGTCATCACAGTAAACATGCAAATAATGTGATAACATAATTAAGAAATTCATAAATCAACAATATTCATAATACAATGATTGGCCCCTAGGGCACAATCTCCAACAATTGCATCTCTTATCTTAGCATCTAGCAGAATTTTCTTAGTATCCGCAGGCCACTGTTCATTATTTGTGCTTGTTTAAGTTGTCTCAAATTATGCTATGGCAGCATCCCTTTCATGTTCCTAGTGAGCTAGAGTCGTCCTCATATCTTTGTTCATCTTTTGTTGTTGATCTAGTCGTTTTAGGATCCACTAGTTAGGGTATACTGAATTTCGTGGATCCTCGGGTTGTACAGTTCGTCTTGTTCAGATCATTTTATTTAATTATCTAAATATTATAGGGAATAAAATAAATGACATAAGTCATATTTCATTTATAAATATAAATTATACTGAAAATTATTTTGTAGTCTCTTAACTATTTATTTCCCATTTCTGCATACATTTTTCAAGCCTTCTCATGGCTCAAATAATTATATCCAGATAAATACCTTAGATTGAGCCATTATACTAAAAATTCTATTAAAGTTAGTTTAGGGGTATTTCTGTCATTTTCTTTCATAAAAAGGCCTCTATGCCTCATTTCCCATTTTTTAGGGTTTTTCTGAAATTTTCTAAATACTTTCTATAATTACCCTTTTTTGGCCTGAAACTTTCTAAATTTATAATTTTGCCCCTACTTGGACCCAACCTCATAATCATCCCTTTGAGGTCTTTACCACAACCTTAGGCTTTTAAGAGGAGAGAATTGTAATATCCTGATTTTTAAGCCTAGAAGCCTAGAAGCCTAAAAAGTAGCCTAAAGCATGAAGGCTACCAAGCCCCTTTGAACAGAAGTCTCAGAAATGTACAGAAAGTTTTTAGGGACTAAACTATAAAATAGAGAAAGTATAGGGACTAAGATGTAAATATGAAAAGTTCCTGGGTGGTAAGTATGTAAATAAAATTAGAGACTTTAAGAGAGTATCCAGGGTATAGACGAGGAAAGAGGAAGGAATGACTAAATTATAAAGAAAGAAAGTGAAACATCCTTACTTTCATGTGTCTTAGGGACCATTTGGTAGCATTTAGAACCACTTTCAAGGTCATTGAAGTCCAATTTCTCAATCTGGAGTTTTACTCTTATTCAGTACTGTTCACTATGAAAATTCCACATGAGTGACCTGACCTCCAAAAATCATAACTAATTCTAGAAAAATCAAAATGAAGTGGTTCCAATTTATACTTAAAGATAACTCAATTATATTTCAGGGAAAAATAACTCGTTGGCCATTCATTGACCGAGTCAATGCCAGTCAACGTCACAACTTTACTGTTCATCCAACATTTTTCTCCTGAATTCAGCATTCTGGTCCCAACTTTGATAATTTATATCTCTTTGTGTAGACATCCAAATAAGTCATACTATATATCAAAACGAAGCTTGGTATGTCTACTATTTACCTTAAAAATTTCATACATTTATTCATCCATTTACTATTTTTAATCATTTATCTAACATGACTAGATCACCACGTGTTACTGTTCATAGTGGTAAATTTCAGCATTTCTACTTTGCAAACATATGCATACATCCATCATATATCAGTCAATCATGCCAAACAACGCTTATTATTAATTAATAAGTTGTTTTACATCTGGGTATGTACAAAATTTCCCATATCTCTATTACATCTTTTCCTGCCTGAAATCCGGCAGCATAACCACTACGCTTCATCTTCAGAAAGTAACTGATCTTGTACCGATTCGGTAATTCCCGTGAGAACTACCATTCTACGTAAGTACCCAGGAAAGACTGGATGAACCGGCTAGGTCCACTCACTTCCAGCCTCCTTAGACAATACCTATGTACACAGTACGTATCAGCTGCTCTCTTTATCTTGTCATCATTTCGGCAGCATAACGGCGTCTCTTAAAATTCCCAAAATTCATTTTGACATAACCTCCCCTGTAATGGTTTATTGGGATGAGATTCGGGGGAATCTCAGTAGCAACAATCATAACAATATATGTAATGCAGAGTGACAGTGCTTGCTTGTGATTGTGTACAGATAAGTATGCTGCGTGCTTCCATACTCAATAACATATGATCATAGCATTGCAGTAGAGCTTCAGGCATAACATATAATACAACAATCCAACCAAACAATAGCACAACAAATCACAAAGCCATTACATAAAAGCTAGGATTAGTTACTACCTCAAAGGCTTAGCAGAACTCTACTATCTCTATTCTGCTTCTAGCTCCGCCAGAACTTCCTTTCTTTCTTTCTTCCTCTCACTTTCTCTCTCTAGCACTTCCTCCTCTCTCTTATTCTTGCTTGGCCGTGCATAATAAAGAGCAAGGGGGTATTTATAGTTTTGGTCAATGGCATTCTTGTAATTTTGAAGCCATCTGATCCTGTGGTCCTGATTTTTCCGGAATTTCCTATTTTTCTTTATTCCTTTTACTGCATCATGCATGACATCATCACAAGGCCACCTCATGGGATACCTCATCGCCACATTCTTCACATGTCACAATTCCTGGACACCTCATCAGCTGACTCAGCAGTTCCAATCCAATCCAGTACCGGTCCAGTCCGATTTCTCACAAACTGGACTCAACGGCTGAGATTGTGCCACGTGTCCGTAACTTTTCTTCTGCCTCTAGGATGACGCCATGTGGCATCTGAAAGGGACCTTTCACGCCTTCCAATGCTATCCAGATAAGTCTCAGACTTTATCTGATCACCTCCTCGGTTATCGTGCCAACCGAGTAACTTTACTTTATTGAAACATCATTAAAATAGTATTTTAATGCCACTTTTTCTCACATACTTCATGGGCTACGTTTTTGGGCTCTGGGAACATCATCTTGGGTCTCTGATCCAGCCCAAGTACTCTGATGGCACGATTCCCAAGAAACATCCCTTGGCAAATTACCAAAATACCCTGAGTGCCCTTTCTTGCACTATTTTAACCCTAAGGATAAAATTGTCATTTTATACCCTTCTGTACTCTGTCAGGGTATATACTGACTCTAAGTAACTTTATCTATATGTACCTTGGCTTTTGGGCCTGTCCAGAATGACCAAAATGCCCTTCATTCATCTGTTCCCCTTTAGTACAACACAGGGGTATTTTCGTAATTTCGTACTTTTCTGGGGTTCTGCCGGACACTGGCCCACCTATCAGTCCAAGTGTCTTACTGGGCCTTGGTTGGCGCCATTATTGGGCCTCTCAGGGTCCACTACCTTCATGGCACGTATTACGAGGAATCTTCCCCCGTTAATGTTTATTGAATATTTTATCTATTATTCACCGTTTCTCTATCTCCCGGTATTTTCAGATATTTTATCCGGACCGGGCTGTTTTGGCCTGAAAAAGCGCTCACGCGCACATTTTTCCAAAATGACCATTTTACCCCTGGTCACATTTCTAATTCTTTCATACACATAGAGACCTCATATGCACATTTCACAGTTCAGTGAAATGATCAGCATAATTTTCTCTATTTTCTGGCAAAATATGGTACTCACCGGCTACCAGCCCGATCTTTCCCAAAATTATGATTTTGCCCCTGCATTCTCTTTCTGGCATCTATTCTCATCTTCTTATCCTTCATCTTAAGTTCTGGAAATTCTCTTTCAATAACTCATCCCCTAAACTCTTCGGGAGTCATCATTAATTGAAAGGCTCGATAACCAGCCCATATCAGGTTATCTTACACAAGAGCCAGCCCATATCAGATTACTACCCTGGACTACGGGTTTAGCAGCCTGCCCATATCAAACTACTTCCCAGTTCTCCTAGACCAAAAATCGGGATGTTACATATAGCCTCTATCGGAGCTCAATGGATAGTTTTTGTCCCACCAGTTTACTGAGGGACGTGCCCCACCTGTTTATCGAGGGGTTGCGACACCCCCACCTATTTATCAAGGGGGAATGAACCCATGGTCCGGTTAGGTGCTCTGTGGATTTTGGTTTATCCATATCACTTGATCGGTTAACTGTTCGAGGGGTAGTTACCATTAGCCAATGGGTTCAGTCGGTGGGAATAAGGCGGTTCGGTTGGTTTGAGGGGAGGAACTTGGGTAGGTTATTCATTTAATTTTATTATGATAATATGTTATTTTATATATATTATATTTTGTGATCGGTCCCACTTGACGCCTCATGAGCACATTAATACTCATGATGAGTAGAACTACTGGTTATTGAGACGTTAGTCTTACCCTACTTTTATAACATTTTTCAGGTAATAGTCTCATCTTAGGACCCCAGAGAAAACTTTAGAGGCTTTATTAAAGCATATTGATTGTATAGTCTTTTCCTTTGAAGGTATGTGTAGAATACTTGTATATTACCATAATAGGTTTTATTTTGCATACTCATATATCCTACTACTTTATTTATATTTTAAGAAGAGTCTTTTTTATAACCATGGTAGAGTTCATTTAAATTTTAGTTCAACTCTTTTCTACCACGGTTAGCTCTTTTAAAATAAAATAATTTTATTTATAATATTCTTTTTAAATTATATTGGGTACAAAATATGTCTAAATAATTAATAATAGTTATATTTTAGGAGGATTTTATAGAAAGCAGATCAAGTGCTTTGCTTCCCAAAAGAAGGGTCATTTCACACGTGACTTTTTTAAACAGGCTAAGAGTAAAAAGGTATTAGTGAATTATGTGAATTCACATGCCTCATATATTTCTAGTATTATTTTCCTAACATAAATAATTTCTTCTTGATTTATTGATTCAGGCTCCACAGACCATATAACTAAGGATCAAGAATCCTTTTTGGAGTAACTTAAGTTTCCGTATCAAAGCAAGTGACTTTATGTAGGGAACAATGCGAGGATCAAGGTTACATGCACTAGCACCTGCAAATTTACTTTGCATGGTGGAAAGACTTTAATACCCCATGATGTGCTTCATGCTCCTGATATCCGTAGAACTTAGTATCTATTTTATGACTATTAGAGTTTGGGTTTGATGTAAACTTTCATGACAAAGTTGCAGCATTTTTAGCAACTCAATCTTTTATGGTTCAGTTGTCCTACTCAAAAAGTTCTTTGTTTCGGATATTGTTGGTGGTTCTAATGTTAATGAATGCTTTGCCATTTCTTCTAATAATATTGATTTGAATACCTGGCACCCTAGACTATGACATATTAATGAAAATAAAATGATTAAACTGGCTAAAGAATGATTGCTAGGTTCCATTGCAAATATGGAAATGTCCTTATATAAAAATTGTCTAGTTGGCAAGGCCCATTACAATTAATCTATTATGCTATTTGCTATCCAATGAGCGTGAGGGCAAGGCACGAAGCTTGGCATTTTATTACCTTTATTGATAACTTTCTATGATATGGTCATGTCTATTTGATCTCACATAAGTTTGACCCTTTGAGTGCTTCAGACAATACATTAATGAGATAGAGAAAAAGGGATAATTAGGCAACTAACTATCCCTAGCAATCCACAACAAAATAGAGTTGCTGAAAGAAGAAATTGAACTCTTCTAGACATGGTTATGTCTATGATGGCTCAAGCAAACCTGCCAATTTTATATTAGGGTGATGTTTTGTTGATAGCCACCTTCATACTGAACTGTGTATGTCACATCCTTAATTTTATACATCTTGGGAACCATTCAGTAGCATTTGGAACCACTTTCAGGGTCATAGAAGTCCAAACTCTCAATCTGGAATTTTACTCTTTTCGGTACTGTTCACTGTAGCAAATTCCATATGAGTGACTTGACTTTTAAAAATGATAACTAATTATAGAAAAATTGAAACGAAGTGGTTCAAAGTGATACATGAAGATAACTCAATTATCTTTCAGGAAAAAATCATTGGTTGACCATTACTTGAACAATTTAACGTGGGTCAACATTTTAAAGTTACTGTTCATCCAGTGATTTTCTCCTGAATCCAGCATTTTGGTTCCATCTTTGGTAATTTATATCCTTTCGTACAGACATCCAAATGGACATTCTATATATAAAATTAAATCTTAGTATGTCTACTTTTTACCATAAAATTTCGTACATTAATTCAACCATTTACTATTTTTAATGATTTATCAAACATGCATAGGTCCTCACGAGTTACTGTTCACTGACCCTATTTTCAGCATTCAATCTTCACATGAGCATGCATACAACCATCACATATCAGTCATACATACCAGATAACAATTATTATTAGATAATCAACTGTTGTATATCAGTGTATGATCAATCCCCTCAAATTTCTATTACATCTTTTCACTGTCTAAAATCCGGCAGCATAACTGCTACAATTCTTCTTTAGAAAGTAACTGATGTTGTACCGATTCGGTAATTCCCTCATGAGAACTACCATTCTACGTAGTACCCAGGAAAGACTGGATGAACCTACTGGGTCCACTCACTTCCAGCCTCCTTAGACAGCACTACGTACACAGTACGTATCAGTTCCTTTCCCTGTTCCTGCTTTCTTGCCGGAATTTTGGCAGCATAACGGCGTCTCTTGAAACATCCTTCCTTACACTCCTCAGAGTACACTTGCGGAAGCAACATTAGCTTGATTATATCTTAACTTAAGCCCAGAAATTGAAAATTTTACCTTTAAGTTCCTTATTCTGAACCTTTAATTTGAGAACTGCTTAATCTCATTCTACATAACCAAATGAGGCTTATTACCTATCCACGGAATGCCCCAGATGTGTACCACTGGCTCACCAAATTTCATAGCCAAACTCCTTCGTTTACTAGGTCAAACTGAGGTCAAAACATTGCTACCTCAGGACCTGCGAATTTCTCCCTTAATTCCCCATTCACAAATTGAACATGCCAAACAACATTTATTATTAAATAATAAAATGTCATACAACAAGGCATACAGCAAATTCTCATATTTCTATTACATCTTCCCCTGCCTAAAATCTGGCAGCATAACTGCTACAATTCTTCTTTAGAAAGTAACCGATGTTGTACCGATTCGGTAATTCCCTCATGAGAACTACCATTCTACGTAGTACCCAGGAAAGACTGGATAAACCGGCTAGGTCCACTCACTTCCAGCCTCCTTAGACAGCACCTACGTACACAGTACGTATCAGTTCCTTTCTCTGTTCCTTCTTCGTTGCCAGAATTTTGGCAGCCTAACGGCGTCTCTTAAGATTTCCAGATTTTATTTTGACAGAACCTCCCCTGGAATGTTATATATGGGAATGAGATTCGGGGGAATCTCAGTAGTAATAATCATAACAATATATGTAATGCAGAGTGACGGTGCTTGCTTGTGATTGTGTATAGATAAGTATGCTGCGTGCTTCCATATTCAATAACATATGATCATAGCATTGTAATAGAGCTTCAAGCATAACATATAAGACAATAATCCAACCAAACAATAGCACAACAAATCACAAAGACATTACATAAGAGCTAGGATTAGTTACTACCTCAAAAGCAGAGCTCCAGAACTTCTATACTGCTTCCAACTCCACCAGAACTTCCTTTCTTTCTTTCTTTCTCCTTCTCTCTCTTCTTTCTCTCTCTTTTCTTGCCAAAAACGTGGGATGCATAAAATGGGAGGGGAAGGGGGTATTTATAGCTTTAATGGATGGCATTTCTGTAATTTTGAAGCCATCTGAACATGTGGTCCTGGTTTTTCCTGGATTTTCCTATTTTTCTTTATTCCTTTTTACTGTATCATGCATGACATCATCCAGGACACCTCACCGGGACACCTCATCGCCACATTCTTCACATGTCACAATTCCTGGACACCTCATCAGCTGACTCAGCAGTTCAGTCCAATCCAGTACCGGTCCAGAGTCTTACACCGTAATACGTATCCTCAACTTTTCTTCTGCCTCTAAGATTGCGCCATGTGGCACCTGGAAGGGACCTTTCACGCCTTCCAATGCTATCCAGATAAGTCCCAGACTTTATCTGATCACCTCCTCGGTTATCGTGCCGACCGAGTAACTTTACTTTATTGAAACAGCATTAAAATAGTATTTTAATGCCACTTTTTCCCACATATCACTGGGCCTACGTTTTTGGGCTCTGGGAATGTTATCTTGGATACTGATCAAGTTCAAGTACTCTGATGGCTCGATTCCCAAGAAACATCCCTTGGCAAATTACCAAAATACCCTTAGTCTCTCTTTCTTTACTTTATTAGGTCTAGGGGCGTTATTGTCTTTTCCCATCTTACCAGAGTATTCTCTGACCCTGGTCAATTATCCAGATAACTTCCCTGGACTGTCTAACCTTAGGCAAATGACCAAAATACCCTTTACTCATACTTCAGCTGTTCTATAACATAGGAGCATTTTCGTCATTTCGCACCTTTTTTCCGGACACCGGCCCCTTTTACCACTGGACTGATCTAATGGGCCTGAGCCTTCTCTGGTGTCACTAAAGGCCTTAGAAACACTATACGCCCCCTGGCCACAGTCCGATCATCCCTATCGGGACTGCTTTTCCTTTACCGATTATAACTGTAAATTCCCATCTTCCGGAATTTTTACAGAAAAATCGGGACCTCAAATCAAAATTCCGTGACTCCTCATTCAACCCGGAATCCTTTTCTCTATCTCCCGGTATTTTCAGATATTTTATCCGGACCGGGCTGTTTTGGCCTGAAAAAGCACTCACGCGCACACTTTTCCAAAATGACCATTTTACCCCTGATCACATTTCTAATTCTTTCATATACATAGAGACCTCATATGCACATTTCACAGTTCAGTGAAATGATCATCATAATTTTGTCTATTTTCTGACAAAATATGGTGCTCATCGGCTACAGCCCGATATTTCCCATAATTACGATTATGCCCCTGCATTCTCTTTCTGGCATCTTTTCTCATCTTCTTATCCTTCATCTTAAGGTCTAGAAATTCTCTTTCAATAACTCATCCCCTAAACTCTTCGGAAGTCATCGTTAATTGAAAGGCTCGATAACCCGCCTATATCATGTTATCTTACACAGAAGCCAGCCCATATCAAGCTACCTGCAGAATTCCTAGGCTTAAGACTTAGGATATTCCTCACATTCCTTATTTTGAATCTAGGTGATCTATCCCTATTCTGTAGGTTAAAGACTTAACTCATCTTTAAATCTTGAAGGACTTAGCTTATCCCTCGGATTCCTACAAAATACAGGTAAGTAATCCGCCCATATCAGATTACTACCCTGGAATTACGGGTTTAACAGCCTGCCCATATCAGACTACTTCCCAGTTCTCCTAGACCCAAAAATCGGGATGTTACATCTCTTAAAATTTCCAAATTTCATTTTGATAGAACCTCCCCTGTAATGTTATGTATGGGAATGAGATTCAAAAGAATCCCAGTAGCAACAATCATAACAATATATGTAATGCAGAGTGACGGTGCTTGCTTATGATTGTGTACAGATAAGTATGCTGCATGCTTCCATATTCAATAACATATGATCATAGCATTGGAATAGAGCTTCAAGCATAACATATAAGACAACAATCCAACCAAACAAAATAACACATCACAAAGACATTACATAAGAGCTAGGATTAGTTACTACCTCAAAAGCAGAGCTTCAGAACTTCCCTACTACTTCCAACTTCACCAGAACTTCCTTACTTCTTTCTTCCTCACACTTTCTCTCTCAAGAACTTCTTTCTACCTCTAAGAATGCTTGTTGGCATGAAAATGAAGAGCTAGGGGGTATTTATAGTGTTGAGCAATGGCAATCTTGTAATTAGGAAGACTTATGATCCTGTGGTCCTGGTTTTTCCTGGAATTTCCTATTTTCTTTAATTTCCTTTTACTGCATCACCCTGGACACCTCATGGGACACCTCATAGGACACCTCACCACCCATATGCTTCATCTGACGAAATTTGGAGGTTCTGGAAGCTTTCCGGTCCAATCCGGTACCGGCCCGGTCTATCGCCTCAAAAAACGTGCCGTTTTCTGAATCTGATGTTTCTGAAGATTCTTTTTATGTCTACTGACCTCATATTTAGTATCTAGACCCTTTATATCATTAACTTTTTAATACTGGGTCCAGACTCAGTTACAGATCCCCTACGAAATGACCAAAATGCCCTTGGTGCCCTATCTTGTCCTATTTTAACCCTAAGGGCAAAATCGTCATTTCACACCTTTCTGGACCTGGTCAAAGCTTAGACTGGCTCTAGCCAACCTTATTTAGACATGTCTTGACCTTTGGGTCTGTCCAAAATGACCAGAATGCCCTTCATTCATCTACTGCCCTTTTTGTACAACACAGGGGCATTTTCGTAATTTCGCACTTTTCCGGGGTTCTGCTGGACACTGGCCCACCTATCAGTCCAAGAGCCTTATTGGGACTCTAATGGAGCCATTTTTTGGGCTTCCTGGGTCCATTAACTATATGGCACGCATTACGAGGAATCTTCCTCTGTCACAGTTCACCAAATATTTTAATTATTATTTACCGATTATACACCTTTCCGGACACCGGCTCCTTTTCCCAGATACAGTGTCCTACTGTGTTCAGGCATCCCTGTGGGTCATAACGGTCATCTGACCGAGGTCATCCGATCTCATTCAGCCCCTTTAAAAATACCGATAAATCTCCTACCCGGATCCGCGGAGGCCTCACACTCCCGTCTGTATTTGCTATTTTGTGAATAAATCTTTCTACTGACCTCCTATCGGTATTCTGTCAGTTTCCTGACATCCGCCCCATAAAGGCGCATCATCCTGTATTTTCTCACTTATATCTGAGATCTAGGATATCCGGTAGGAATTTTTATAAGTTTTGGACGATCAGTCCATTTCTGGCTATCTGGAGTCTTCAAAAATTCTGGTATTAGGCTGGGTTACCCGGCGTCCCCTGCCCTACCTTCTGGTAGAATTTGGGACTGAAATACTGTCGGGCAGTGCAAACCACTTCCGGCCTGACTTTCTTTAATTATACTTTAGCCCCAGGGAACTTTTCTTCTTTATAATTAAATCCCTTTTATTTGGCTAAAATTACACTTAAGGACCCCACCTTTTTGTCTACTTTTCTTTTTGGCCTTAAACTTTTTCATAATTACATCTAAGTCCCTACATTTTCTTTCTTTTGTAATTTAACCCCTTTCCTTGCATAAATAGCCACTATATCTTTAGGGACTTTCACTATTTACCTATAAGTCCTCGATCTTTGACTTATTTGCAGTTTAATCCCTAAAAACCCTCTGTATGTTTCTGGTACTTCTGCTCAAAGGAGTCTGATAGTCTATCTATTTCAGGCTCACTTTCTGAGTCTCTGGGCCTGAAAATTGGGGTATTACATTTCTACCCCCCTTAAAATAAATTTCGTCCTCGAAATTTACTTAGTTCCTTCATCAACTATTCTGGATATATCTTCTCGGTATATCATTTCTTGGTTTATGTCTAGGGCTTGGGGTATTCATCTATTCATCAATCTTCTACTCACCTACTTCTACTCATGGACAACTTACCGGACTTATAAGTAGTGTCCATTTCTTTCATATTTTTCCTTTCATAATTTTAATGTAACTCTGGGGTTTACCTCAGTCCTCTTATACTTTGCTAATCGCTTAGGAGAAATATCACCTTTCTTTCTCCTAATACCAGATCATAACCCAGATACATCTATGCCACACTTTTCGGGCAACCGCATTCTTTCTTATCCCTTCTTAGGGCTTTTCTATCGTTAAACTATTCTTGCCTTAGCACCTTTCGTGTTACTGAGTTAGGGCTTGGTTGTTCTGTTTATAGCTCTAGGCCTTAGTATTCTCTTCTCTATTTTTTCAGGAATTCTTCTACAAACCTTTGAATATCAGTACTCAGATTTGATCTTGGACTCCGTCTTAGTTTAAGGGAAAGCTAAGTTCAGTCTGTATATAATAGAGGCGATTTGAGAAAAAGTATTATAAATAATTTTTCTGGATGAGTTTATCAACTAGTGAAGCTTCCTTATCTTAACTTTGTCTTTGGCATTCATCTTCCCAAAGAGATACTACATTGTACTCATATCTCATGGCTCATTTTAGGCTAGGTCTAACTGCGACCTCGGGATCTAGCTGTGATCAACCGTTAGCCTCTTCAGAATCTAACTGCGACTCTGAACCTCTTAGGATCTAACTGCGACCCTGGAGCCATACTAGGATCTAACTGCGACCCTCCAGAATCTAACTGCGATTCTGTTGTACTGTATACCTCCTGAAGATCTTAAACCAACAGACTAAGTTATAAGGTTAACTGCTTCCACCTGTTGATAACTCAATAAAAATTTTAAAATTTTTTTATAGCCTCGTATTATTTACCCAGACTTTACTTATTTTCTCTCTTACTCAGGAGTTCCCTCTCATCTCAGCTTATTCTAATCTGTGCTCTCACTGCGAGCCATTAAACTATGCTCTAGCTGCGAGCATTCTGTATCAGATCTATCTCTTATCTAAAGAGTGATCTGAAAACAAATGCTTTATTGTTATCTGCTTCCCTTTTTATACCATTCCTTTCAATAGAAATGGCCCTGAGTACTGTATTCACAGTTTATAGAATGATCTGAGTAAAATATATCATATTCATTCCCACATAAAGGCAACATACTAGGTACAGGATAGCTCAATAGTGTGCATACTGGACAATATATACAGGACTTATTAGCTAATGGAAACAGAACACATATGGACTCGTATCTTAATTTGGTGCAGGAGACTTTCTTATCTCGTTGCCAGTCAGGGCATATACTCTTCCCTGAGTCGGATATCTTTCGCCTGTTGTGTTCTGTGGGCACTCTCTAGCATAATGTCCAGACTTTCCACACCTATAGCATAACCCTTAACCTGCTAGACAAGGCCTATTACCATGGTCTCGACCACAATTCCCACATACATTAGGCCTTGGTTGCCTACTAACTTCTCTTGGTCCATTACCTGGTCTACTCCCATGTTTCTTATTAACTTCTGACTCATATACTAGCCCATTTCTCTTCTTACTGTTTCCTTTCGAGGAACCTGGGGGCGTCATTCTCAATGGTACTGATGTAGCAGGCTCACCCTTTTCTGGATATTGCACATTCTTTTCTGTGATCCTGTATACCTCTACTGCTTCATTAAACCTTCTTATCTGCCTAGGAAAAACTTTCTCTTTCAGTGTAGAATTTAATCCACGAGTTAATTTCTCAGTGGTCCATCTTTCATCATTCCTATATTTTAGGTACGTGGAGTATCGTGAAAGACGAATAAACTTAGCAAGATAATCGTCAAAGGATTCCTGCTCACCCTGCCTTAATATTAAAAATTCGGCTTCGTGCTCATCCCTTACTGACTGTGGAAAATATTTCTCATTGAACTGCTCAAGAAATACTTCCCATGTGAGTGGAATATTTCTTGATTGCAGAATTACTTCTGTGTTCCTCCACCACCGATCGGCCTCCTTTTCTAGCTTGTAAACTGCCATCTGAGCCTTTCTTTCAGTGGGACATTCTAAAATCTTAAAGATTTTCTCTAATTGGCTAACCCAATCCTCGGCTACTTGAGTGTCAAAAGTTCCTTCAAACATAGGCGGATTAAACTTCTGGAATCGTTCCATCCATGTTTGAAGACTTTCCTGACTATTTTTATTTCCTATAGACCCTTGATGTCTATTTATTCCAAACTGCCCATGATTTGACTGAGGTTCGGGTTCTACATCATTTTCTGGTACTACCTCCTTCTCAGACTGTTGTAAGCTAGCAACTGCAGCAGCAACCGCCGTAGCGATAGTAGAATCTCATTCTTGATCTTGGCGAACTTGTTCCGCCCTTATTTCTTCCATCATTCTCTGTTGCTGATCTAGTCTAGCAAGTATGACTTGCATAGGATCTACCTCATTGGTGTTACCAGCTTCCTCTATGTGTGGCTCCTCCACTCTAGTTCTACGTCCTCGTCTTGTGTTCACCATCTTGCTCCTCGTCAATCTCAAAAGAAAAGTGAACATATTAATATCATACTACCTATTCATCTAAAAGCTTTACCTTTACTGGCTTTTCTAAACCTTTAACTTTCCTATATATATTAGTCGTTACACAAGACCTATCTCGTCATAACCTCAGCTTCCCCTGATCACTAACTTAGTGTCAATTATGACAGCTTTATCAGGGTATCTCTATAATTTATCTATTCAGAGCATTTCCTAAGCCAGAATCCTTTGCTCTGATACCAAAATGTCACATCCTTAATTTTATACATCTTGGGAACCATTCAGTAGCATTTGGAACCACTTTCAGGGTCATAGAAGTCCAAACTCTCAATCTGGAATTTTACTCTTTTCGGTACTGTTCACTGTAGCAAATTCCAGATGAGTGACTTGACTTTTAAAAATGATAACTAATTATAGAAAAATTGAAAAGAAGTGGTTCAAAGTGATACATGAAGATAACTCAATTATCTTTCAGGAAAAAATCATTGGTTGACCATTACTTGAACAATTTAACGTGGGTCAACATTTTAAAGTTACTGTTCATCCAGTGATTTTCTCCTGAATCCAGCATTTTGGTTCCATTTTGGTAATTTATATCCTTTCGTACAGACATCCAAATGGGACATTCTATATATAAAATTAAATCTTAGTATGTCTACTTTTTACCATAAAAATTTCGTACATTAATTCAACCATTTACTATTTTTAATGATTTATCAAACATGCATAGGTCCTCACGAGTTACTGTTCACTGACCCTATTTTCAGCATTCAATCTTCACATGAGCATGCATACAACCATCACATATCAGTCATACATACCAGATAACAATTATTATTAGATAATCACTGTTGTATATTAGTGTATGATCAATCCCCTCAAATTTCTATTACATCTTTTCACTGTCTAAAATCCGGCAGCATAACTGCTACAATTCTTCTTTAGAAAGTACATGATGTTGTACCGATTCGGTAATTCCCTCATGAGAACTACCATTCTACGTAGTACCCAAGAAAGACAGGATGAACCTGCTGGGTCCACTCACTTCCAGCCTCCTTAGACAGCACTACGTACACAGTACGTATCAGTTCCTTTCCCTGTTCCTGCTTTCTTGCCGGAATTTTGGCAGCATAACGGCGTCTCTTAAAATTTCCAAATTTCATTTTGACAGAACCTCCCCTGTAATGTTATGTATGGGAATGAGATTCAAAAGAATCCCAGTAGCAACAATCATAACAATATATGTAATGTAGTGTGACGGTGCATGCTTATGATTGTGTACAGATAAGTATGCTGCATGCTTCCATATTCAATAACATATGATCATAGCATTGGAATAGAGCTTCAAGCATAACATATAAGACAACAATCCAACCAAACAAAACAACACATCACAAAGACATTACATAAGAGCTAGGATTAGTTACTACCTCAAAAGCAGAGCTTCAGAACTTCCCTACTACTTCCAACTTCACCAGAACTTCCTTACTTCTTTCTTCCTCACACTTTCTCTCTCAAGAACTTCTTTCTACCTCTAAGAATGCTTCTTGGCGTGAAAATGAAGAGCTAGGGGGTATTTATAGTGTTGAGCAATGGCAATCTTGTAATTAGGAAGACTTATGATCCTGTGGTCCTGGTTTTTCCTGGAATTTCCTATTTTCTTTAATTTCCTTTTACTGCATCACCCTGGACACCTCATGGGACACCTCATAGGACACCTCACCACCCATATGCTTCATCTGACGAAATTTGGAGGTTCTGGAAGCTTTCCGGTCCAATCCGGTACCGGCCCGGTCCATCGCCTCGAAAAACGTGCCGTTTTCTGAATCTGATGTTTCTGAAGATCCTTTTTATGTCTACTGACCTCATATTTAGTATCTAGACCCTTTATATCATTAACTTTTTAATACTGGGTCCAGACTCAGTTACAGATCCCCTACGAAATGACCAAAATGCCCTTAGTGCCCTATCTTGTCCTATTTTAACCCTAAGGGCAAAATCGTCATTTCACACCTTTCTGGACCTGGTCAAAGCTTAGACTGGCTCTAGCCAACCTTATTTAGACATGTCTTGATCTCTGGGTCTGTCCAAAATGACCAGAATGCCCTTCATTCATCTACTGCCCTTTTTGTACAACACAGGGGCATTTTCGTAATTTTGCACTTTTCCGGGGTTCTGCTGGACACTGGCCCACCTATCAGTCCAAGAGCCTTATTGGGCCTCTAATGGCGCCATTTTTTGGGCTTCCTGGGTCCATTAACTATATGGCACGCATTACGAGGAATCTTCCTCTGTCACAGTTCACCAAATATTTTAATTATTATTTACCGATTATACACCTTTCCGGACACCGGCTCCTTTTCCCAGATACAGTGTCCTACTGTGTTCAGGCATCCCTGTGGGTCATAAAGGTCATCTGACCGAGGTCATCCGATCTCATTCAGCCCCTTTAAAAATACCGATAAATCTCCTACCCGGATCCGCGGAGGCCTCACACTCCGTCTGTATTTGCTATTTTGTGAATAAATCTTTCTACAGACCTCCTATCGGTATTCTGTCAGTTTCCTGACATCCGCCCCATAAAGGCGCATCATCCTGTATTTTCTCACTTATATCTGAGATCTAGGATATCCGGTAGGAATTTTTATAAGTTTTGGACGATCAGTCCATTTCTGGCTATCTGGAGTCTTCAAAAATTCCGGTATTAGGCTGGGTTACCCGGCGTCCCCTGCCCTACCTTCTGGTAGAATTTGGGACTGAAATACTGTCGGGCAGTGCAAACCACTTCCGGCCTGACTTTCTTTAATTATACTTTAGCCCCAGGGAACTTTTCTTCTTTATAATTAAATCCCTTTTATTTGGCTAAAATTACACTTAAGGACCCCACCTTTTTGTCTACTTTTCTTTTTGGCCTTAAACTTTTTCATAATTACATCTAAGTCCCTACATTTTCTTTCTTTTGTAATTTAACCCCTTTCCTTGCATAAATAGCCACTATATCTTTAGGGACTTTCACTATTTACCTATAAGTCCTCGATCTTTGACTTATTTGCAGTTTAATCCCTAAAAACCCTCTGTATGTTTCTGGTACTTCTGCTCAAAGGAGTCTGATAGTCTATCTATTTCAGGCTCACTTTCTGAGTCTCTGGGCCTGAAAATTGGGGTATTACAGTGTACCATCAAAATCAGTCTCTTCTACACCCTAGAGTTATAGACTAAACGCAAGCCAAATCTAAGCATCCTTAGACCTTGGGGCTCGGCGGTATACATCCATGATGGTTCTCATAGACATGGAAAATCGGGTCCTAAAGATAAAAAGTGTATCATCATAAGGTACTCTGAACCATCATAAGGATATGTCTTTATAGTTGGAATTAAAGTTAGAATAGTGTCTGAAATAGAATCAAAAGATGCTGCATTTATTGGGACAGAGTTTCCCAATAGGGAAGATGTTGACCTCATTGTATCTCTTTTTGAGACTCAGGAACAGGATAGTGTAGAACAAATTGACAGACCAAAATTCTCTAGGTATGTCAATCTGAGTGGGAGCCAAGAACGGTCAACATAAAGACTGAGACAAATAGAGAAAGATTAGCAAGTAGCTCCAATCAGAAAGAGTAACAGGGAAAGTGTTTCAAAAAGACTCTTCTAAATAGAAAGAGAAACACTCTTAGTTACTCTAGAAGGGGATGATAAACCATATTTTTTTCATAAAATATTGACAGGTCCTGCCAAGGAGGAATGGAAGAAAGTAATAGAAGAAGAAATGGACTCAATAAAAGAGAACAAAGTTTGGTAGTTAGTTGATCTTCCAAAAGGGTGTAAAGCCATTGGAAACAAGCGGGTTCCCAAAATTAAGAGAAAAGTTGATAGATCAATGGACAAACATAAGGCTCAATAAGTAGCAAAAGGATATACACAATAGGAAGGGATAGATTATGAGGATACCTTCTCAACTGTTATGTGCTTCAATTCTATAAGACTTATTCTGACAATAGTAAATAGTTTAGACCTGGAATTACATCAGATAAATATAAAAACCATATTTTTCAATGGTGATATGGATGAAGAAATCTATATGGAACAACCATTAGGTTTCATTGGGAAAGGAATAGATAACAGGGTTTGTAAATTCAAAAGGTCCAATTATTATTGAAGAAATTATCCAGATAGTGGTATTTGAGATTTCACAAAGCGATAACCTTATATACTTCTGAATGATAGAGGAAGACCACTGCGTCTATATTAAATGATTTAAGGATAACTTTGTTATATTAACCTTATATGTAGATAATGTAGAAATAGTCTAGATTTGGTAGCATTAATTAAAGAATGACTCTCATTGAACTTTGAAATGAAGGACATGGGTGAACCAGAATACATACTTGGAGTTAAGATCCAAAGAGATCGCTTAAGCATAATTCTTTCTCTTTCACAAGAGACTTGTATTAAGAAGATACTTGAGTGATTCAATATGAAAGATTACAATCCCATGGATATCCCAGTGGCTACTGGAGTAGCATTGAGTCCTGATATGTGTCCTAAAATTGAGTCAGATAAAAAAAGATGAAAAGAGTTCCATATGCCAGTACTATTGGCAGTCTAATATATGCAATCATATGTATAATACCATATATCTATTATGCAGTAGGGTTGGTAAGCAGGTTCCAGTTTAACCCCATTGAGAACACTAGAAAATAGTGAAAAGGATCTTGAGATACTGGGGGCCGAGCTGATTATGCACTATGTTATGAGGGAAGCGATTTACACCTAGTTGGATACTCTGATGTTGATGTAGGTAAAGACGAGGAAGAACGTAGATCAATTTCGAGTTATACCTTCTTACTGAACAATAGCACTATATGTTGGAGTTGCAAGAAGCAAACGTGAATTGCCTTACACTCTATGGAAACTGAGTTTGTGGCATGCACTGCAGTAGTACAAGAGACTTTATGGCTAAAAAGATCTATAGAACACCTTCGATTTGGAAATAAGAGTACCAATCTGGTGTTATTGCACTATGATAATACTGCAGCCATAGCTCACACTAAAGACCCTAAGTAACATAGCAACACTAAGCATATTGACATCAAGTATAATTTTGTGAGGGATCATATAACACAAAAAATTGTTATTGTGCAATAATATCTACCAAATGTATTGTAGCATACCCCCTAACAAAGCCAATAGGTAGATAATTCTTTGAGAGTCATGCAAAAGCTCTTGGTATGTATAAAATGAGAAATGAAAACCTTATGTAATCTTTTTATAATAGATGGAATTATGGTTTTCATTATTACTTAATATGTCTGTGTGAAAGTATATTAAGAATTTATAAAATTGAAAAAAGTTAAAAAAAGTTCTGTAGAATTAATTAGAAAATTTAATGTAAAATTAGACACCGATAAAGGATTTAGAGAAAAGGTATGGAACTTTTTATCAGGACTTCTAGGTCTCAGAAAATTATGAGACTTTGCAAGAAATTTATTTTATATTAGAATAAATTTCTAAAAATATTATAACCATTAAAAGAGGTGTCTAGAATTTATCTCAAAATTAGGGTAATTCGGACAATATCGGTATAGGAAGTGCCTTGGGATGTTTGTAAAAAATTATGGTTTAGGCCTAGACAAGCCCAACATGGCTTCATATGAAAGCCCAAAAAGTCTAAGAGCAAGTCTTGGAGCTCAAATAAATTTAGGATATTTTATGAATTTTATATTTTTAAGAAAAAAGGGAAACTTCAAGGAGAAGATTGCATGAAGCAAAAGTCTTCAAGTGGGACCCACACTTCATGTGCAAGATGCCATCTAGAAGCCAAGGCAAGGAAGAAGAGTTTTGGTCACATGTTAGATTATAATAAAATATTGTACGAATTAAGTTAATGGTGATTAAGAAATAGATACAAGATTAAGCTACGTAATAATTAGGAAAAGGAAGGATAATTTAGTCCCAAGAGTGCCAAAATTTGGCTATAAATATCCCCTCCATTTTCTTCAATTTCATGCTCCCAAGGACCATGGGGAAACTATGCCAAAATTTCCACTCAAACTTAAAGAAAAAGCAGGAACAAGGAGCCTAAGTGATCAAGTTTGCAAGGGATCAAGGTAAGTTATTGATCTTAACTTATTTTTCATTAATTAGGAGGCTTGAACTTAGGATTTAAATGGAAGGAAAATGAGATTTTCTCATGGTATGCTTGCTATCTAAGATCTAGAAATTTAGGGGGAAGAATAAATTGAAGCTAGAACTATGAAATTAACACTTAGATAAGCTAGATTTAATAGTTTGTTATGGAATTAGATTGAAATTTCTTGCTTTGCACATTGAAGAGGCTTTTGGCCTTAGGCTGTACAGGACCAAGGAAGAGGAATTTCATGGTTTTAATGCTTCCATTGGATTTAAATGATGATTTTGTGTAGGATTGATTGGTTTGGAACTTTGGAAGCATTAGAATTGAAAGATGAAATTTTAACTTCTTCTCATTACTATTCACATGTATGAACATTGATTTGAATTTCATAATTTTGATACTTATAATGGTTTTAAAATGAAAATTTGTGTTGGATAAAGAAGAGGAACAAGTATTGGAAGTATTGGAATCAAAAAAGAGAATTTTTGAAAGAATTATATGCTTCTTTTTGATTCTATCCAGATTTGATGGAGAAGCTGGAATTTCAATATTCTAAGTCCATAAATGGATTCAAATGACAAAATTGTGTAGGTTAAAGTTAAGATGCAAGTTAGTTCAAACGATAAGGCAATTAACTACAAATAGAGAAAGTTAGAGGTTAAGTGCGTGGTTAATTGAATTTAATATTATAAAATGTTAGTGAGTTGAGATTATAATGAATGAAAATTATATGATGTTAGGATCTAAGTTGTGTGGTCAAAGAAGGCAGCCACATATCAAAGAGAAGTAAAAAGCAAGTAGCAAAGAAAGAGTAAAGGAAAGTCAAGCATGTGAGGTAGTAAATTAACTTAGACTTGTATGCCTTGGATTTAATGTTTAATTGTGCTATGACTTTGTGGATTGTTGTGGCATATATGTATTTGAAAGATGCTATGTTTCTATGACTACTTTGGCCAACTGTACTTCATATGTGACATGGTAGCACAAGCTCATGCATTATATTAACACAATCACAGTCAAGCACAAACATTAACATTAATGCATACACTGTTTAGTTATGTTTGCTACTGAGATTTCCCTAGAAATCTCACCCCATCCATGTCCCAATCCTAACAGGTTCATGAATAAGGAAAGAAGATGAAGTTGCATGAGAAGAAGCTAGGGATTGGATAGTATAATTGTTATGTGAAGAATGTATGTATAGATGTTGAAATTTGTCACTATGAATAGGAACTTATAGTAAGGCAGTGACATTTATGATGTAATGAAAAGTAGTAAATGATAGAATAAATGTATGAAATTTTACAAGCATTTAGTTAACAGGTTGACGAGTGTCTCGGATTGTCGTAGTCCGAGCCATCAAAATTAAGTGAATTGCACCCTAATAATGTAGTATAAGGCACAACCCTATCGTTCTTCTCAAGGAGCCTTTCTAAAAGAATCCTAGCAAATTGGATGTCAAATTCAGCGGTAAACCTGAGTAAATAGTAAATGGTTTTGTGGGTGTAGTAAAATAAAGATGTAGTAAAATATATATTTTTGTGTTTTTGTTTAAGATGGAAAATGGTTGGTTTATGAAAGTAGTATATGATGATAGGCTCTTGATGATGAGAAATATCTATCCTTGCTCTCAATATATATGGAGTTTGAAATTACTAAGTCTTGAATAAAACCTCAATCGATCGATTGAGTCCAGAACCCTAATATTCTTTAAACTCCTTTGATTAAAGCTAGTTTAAAGACTATTATTAAACTGCTAAGGATCACTTAGTGTGTAATTTAAACCAGATGGAAGAATGCCCTCGAATGAGTGTCGATCGACTAACCCTAGAATTCAAGCAATCGAATCAATTAGCAAAGATCGTTGACAACCGTTCAACTAGCTTAAACTCAAAACTGAAATATTGTATTTAAACCAGCATTCAAACATCCAAAGTAAATTACAATTGTCTAATATGAGAATAATCAATCGATATTCAAAACTTGTTCATATGATAAAAAACCCTAAATCTAAAAGCAATCATAATATGACAAGATGCAAATTAGAATAGAAGAAACTCCCCGTTTCAGTCCGTGAGCTCAAGATATTAGATCCATTGAAACATCCTTACTTTCGTACATCTTAGGGATCATTTGGTAGCATTTAGAACCACTTTCAAGGTCATTGAAGACCAATTTCTCAATCTGAAATTTTACTCTTATCGAGTACTATTCATTATGTAAATTCCAGATGAGTGACCTGTCTTCGAAAAATTATAACTAATTATAGAAAAATCAAAATGAAGTGGTTCCAATTGATACTTGAAGCTAACTCAATCATATTTCAGGTAAAAATCACTCGTTGACCACTCCTTGACCAAGTCAACGTCAGTCAATATTACAACTTTACTGTTCATCCAGCATTTTTCTCCTGAATCCAGCATTCTGGTCCCAAATTTGATAATTTATATCTCCATGTGTAGACATCCAAATGAGTCATTATATATATCAAATCGAAGCTTGGTATGTATACTATTTACCTTAAAAATATCATACATTTATTCATCCATTTACTATTTTTAATTATGGATCAAACATCATCATGTCACCACGTGTTACTGTTCATAGTATTAAATTCCAGCACTCAACTTTGCATACACATGCATACATCCATCACATATCAGTCAAACATGCCAAATAATACCTATTATTAAATAATAAGTTGTTATACATCAGGGCATGTACAAAATTCTCATACTTCTATTACATCTTTTCCTACCTGAAATCCGGCAGCATAACCGCTACGCTTCATCTTTATAAAGTAACTGATCTTGTACCGAATCAGTAATTCCCGTGAGAACTACCATTCTACTTAAGTACCCAGGAAATACTGGATGAACTGGCTAGGTCCACTCACTTCCAGCCTCCTTAGACAGTACCCACGTACACAGTACGTATCAGTTCCTTTCTTTACCATTTTGCCAGAATTTCAGCAGCCTAACGGCGTCCTTCAAGATTTCCAAAATTTACTTCGACATAGCCTCCCCTGTAATGGGTTATTTTGGATGAGATTTTGGGGAATCTCAGTAGTAATAATCATAACAATATATGTAATGCAGAGTGACAGTGCTTGCTTGTGATTGTGTACAGATAAGTATGCTGCGTGCTTCCATACTCAAAACATATGATCATAGCATTGTAGCAGAGCTTCAAGCATAACATATAAGACAACAATCCAAACAAACAATAGCACAACAAATCACAAAGCCATTACATAAAAGCTAGGATTAGTTACTACCTTAAAAGCTTAGCAGAACTCTAGAATCTCTATACTGCTGCCAGCTCCGCCAGAACTTCCTTTCTTCTTTCTTCCTTTCTCTCTTTCTTTCTTTCTCCATCTCTCTCTTCTTTCTCTCTCTTTTCCTTGCTTAAGCCATGCATAATGAAAGGCAAGGGGGGTATTTATAGTTTTGGTGGATGGCATTTTCGTAATTTTGAAGCCATCTGAACTTGTGGTCCTGGTTTTTCCGGAATTTTCTATTTTTCTTTATTCCCTTTTACTACATCATCATGACATCATCCCAAGGGACACCTCATGGGACACCTCATATGTCACATGGCGAAATTGGAGGCTCCTGGGACACCTCATCAGCTGACTCAGCGTTTCCAGCCAGTTTCAGAGTCTTGTACCGGAATACATGGCTGAGATCGTGCCACGTGTCCTTAACTTTTTCTTCCTCCTCTATGTTGACGCCATGTGACATCTTGCTGGCACCTTTCATGCCTTCCAATGCTATCCAGATAAATCTAGGACTTTATCTGATCACTTCCTCGGTTATCGTGCTAACCGAGTAACTTTACTTTACTGAAAAGTCACTAAATCATTATTTTAATGCCACTTTTTCTCACATTTATGTTGGGCTACGTTTTTGGGCCTGGGAATATTATCTTGGGTCTCTGATCAAGCTCAAGTACTCTGATGCTCGATTCCCAAGAAACATCCCTTGGTAAATTACTAAAATACCCTTGGGTGCCCTTTCTTGCACTATCTTATCCCTAAGGGTAAAATCGTCATTTTACACCTTTCTGTACCCTGTCAGGGCATATACTGACCCTGGTTAACCTTACCTGTGTATGTTTGGGCTTCTGAGCCTGTCTAGAATGACCAAAATGCCCTCCATTCATCTGTTACTCTTTAGTACAACACAGGGGCATTTTCGTAATTTCACACTTTTCCGGGGTTCTGCTGGACACTGGCCCACCTATCAGTCCAAGGGTCTTACTGGGCCTTTGATGGCACCATTATTGGGCCTTTCAGGGTCCATTACCTGCATGGCACGTATTACGAGGAATCTTCCCCTGGCACCATTCATCGAATATTTTAAATATTATATACCATTTATACACATCTTCGGATACCGGCTCCTTTTTCCAGATACACTGGCCTACTGTGTTCTGGTATCCCTGTGGGTCATAACAGTCATCTGGCTGAGGTCATCCGAACTCATTCGGTCTCAGTTTAAATACCGATAAATCTCCATATCGGATACCTGGAGGCCTCACGCTCCATCTGTATTTTCTAATTTGTGAATAACTTTTTCTACAGACCTCCTATAGGTATCCTGTCAGTTTCATGACATCCGCCCCATAAGGACGCATCATCCTGTAATTTCTCACTTATATCTTAAATCTAGGATATCTGGTAGGAATTTTTATAACTTTTAGACGATCAGATCATTTTTGGCTATCTGGAGTCTTCAAAAATTCTAGTATTAAGCTGGATTACCCAGCGTCACTTGCCCTATCTTCTGGTGAAATATGGGACTAAAATGCTTTCGGAAAGTCCAAACCACTTCTGGCCTGACTTTCTTTAATTACAATTTGGCCCTAAGGAACTTTTCTTCTTTTCAATTAAGTCCCTTTTATTTGGCTAAAATTACACTTAAGGAACCCACCTTTTTGTCTACTTTTCCCTTTTAGCCTTATACTTTTCATATTTGCACTTAAGTCCCTCCATTTTCTTTCTTTTGCAATTTAACCCCTTTCCTTGCATAAATGGTCACTATATCCCTAGGGACTTTCACTATTTACATATAAGTCCCTGGACTTTCAATTATTGCAGTTTAGTCCCTAAAAACCCGCTGTATGTTTCTAGGACTTCTGCTCAAAGGGGTCTGATAGTCTATCTATTTTCAGGCTACTTTCTGAGTCTCTGTGAAACATCCTCCCTTAGACTCCTCAGAGTACACTTGCGGAAGCAATATTAGTTCGATTATATCTTAACTTAAGCCCAGAAATTAAAATTTTACTCTTAAGTTCCTTACTCTGAACCTTTAATTTGAGAACTGATTTATCTCATTCTACACATCCAAACAAGGCTTATTACCTATCCATGGAATGCCCCATATGTGTACCACTGGCTCACCAAATTTCGTAGCCAAACTCCTTCGTTTACTAGGTCAAACTGAGGTCAGAACACTGCTACCTCATGACCTTCGAATTTCTCTCTTAATTCCTCATACACAAGTTTAACATGCCAAACAATATTTATTATTTAATAACAAAATGTCATACAACAGGGCATATACAAAATCCTCATATTTCTATTACAACATTTCCTTCCTAAAATCCGGCAGCATAACCGCTACGCTTCATCTTTAGAAAGTAACTGATCTTGTACCGATTCGGTAATTCCCTCATAAGAACTACCATTCTACGTAAGTACCCAGGAAAGACTGGATGAACCTGCTAGGTCCACTCACTTCCAGCCTCCTTAGACAGTACCTATGTACACAGTACGTATCAGCTCCTTTCCTCACTACTGCTATCTTGTCATAATTTTGGCAGCATAACGGCGTCTCTCAAAATTCTTAAAATCCACTTCAACATAATCTCCCTGTAATGGGTTATATATGGGGGATGAGATTCAGGGGAATCTCAGTAGCAACAATCATAACAATATATGTAATGCAGAGTGACAGTGCTTGCTTGTGATTGTGTACAGATAAGTATGCTGCGTGCTTCCATACTCAATAACATTTGATCATAGCATTGCAGTAGAGCTTCAAGCATAACATATAAGACAACAATCCAACCAAACAATAGCACAACAAATCACAAAGCCATTACATAAAAGATAGGATTAGTTACTACCTCAGAAGCTTAGCAGAACTCTACTATCTCTACACTGCTTCCAGTTCCGCCTGAACTTCCTTTCTTCTTTCTTTCTCCTTCTCTCTCTTTCTTGCCCAAAACCGTGATGCAAATGAATGGGGATGGGGTATTTATAGTTTCCTTCGATGGCATTTTCGTAATTTTGAAGCCTTATGAACTTGTGGTCCTGGTTTTTCCTGGAATTTCCTATTTTCTTTTATTCCTTTTTACTGCATCATCCAGGACACCTCAGCGGACACCTCAGCAGCACATTTCTCACATGTTTAAATCCTGGGACACCTCATCAGCTGACTCAGTATTTCCAGATAGTTCCAGAGTCTTGCACCGGAATCAGCGGCTGAGATCGTGCCACGTGTCCTTAACTTTTCTTCTGCCTATAAGATGACACCATGTGGCATCTGGAAGGAACCTTTCACGCCTTCCAATGCTATCCAGATAAGTCCCAGACTTTATCTGATCACCTCCTCGGTTATCTTGCCGATCGAGTAACCTTACTTTATTGAAACAGCATTAAAATAGTATTGTAATGCCACTTTTTCCCACATACTTCATGGGCTACGTTTTTGGGCTCTGGGAATGTTATCTTGGATCCTGATCAAGCTCAAGTACTCTGATGGCACGATTCCCAAGAAACATCCCTTGGCAAATTACCAAAATACCCCTGGGTGCCCTTTCTTGCACTATTTTAACCCTAAGGGTAAAATCATCATTTTACACTCTTCTGTACTCTGTCAGGGCATATACTGACTTTAAGTAACTTTATCTGTATGTACCTTGGCTTTTGGGCCTGTCCAGAATGACCAAAATGCCCTCATACATCTACTACCCCTTTAGTACAACACAGGGGCATTTTCGTAATTTCGCACTTTTTCGGGGTTCTACTGGGCCTTTGTTGGGCCATTATTGGGCCTTTCTGGGTCCAATACCTTCATAGCACGCATTACGAAGAATCTTCCCCCGTTAATGTTTATTGAATATTTTATCTATTTTTCACCGTTTATACACATATCCGGACACCGGCTCCTTCTGTCACATCCTTATTTTTATACATCTTAGGAATCATTCAGTAGCATTTGGAACCATTTTCAGGGTTATAGAAGTCCAAACTATCAATCTGGAATTCTACTCTTTCGGTACTGTTCACTGTGGCAAATTCCAGATGAGCGACTTGACTTTGAAAAATCATAAATAATTTTAGAAAAATCAAAACGAAGTGGTTCAAAGTGATACATGAAGCTAACTAAATTATATTTCAGGAAAAAATCATTGGTTGACCATTACTTGACCAATTCATCGTGGGTAAACGTTTCAAAGTTACTGTTCATCCAGTGATTTTCTCCTGAATCCAGCATTCTGGTTTCATCTTTGGTAATTTATATCCTTTCGTACAGACATCCAAATGGGGAATTCTATATATCGAATTAAATCTTAGTATATCTAATTTTTACCATAAAAATTTAGTGCATTAATTCAATCATTTACTATTTTTAATGATTTATCAAACATGCATAGGTCCTCACGAGTTACTGTTCAATGAACCTATTTTCAGCATTCAATCTTCACATACACATGCATACAACCATCACATATTAGTCATACATGCCAGATAACAATTATTATTAGATAATCAACTGTTGTATATCAGTGTATGATCAATCCCCTCAAATTTCTATTACATCTTTTCACTGTCTAAAATCCGGCAGCATAACTGCTACAATTCTTCTTTAGAAAGTACCCGATGTTGTACCGATTCGGTAATTCCCTCATGAGAACTACCATTCTACGTAGTACCCAGGAAAGACTGGATGAACCTGCTGGGTCCAATCACTTCCAACCTCCTTAGACAGCACTACGTACACAGTACGTATCAGTTCCTTTCCCTGTTCCTGCTTTCTTGCCGGAATTTCGGCAGCATAACTGTAATATCCTTAATTTTCTGTACTGGTTCCTATGTACAGATTAAACGAAATATATGAGCTCTGTTTCAGGAAAGACATGTGGACCTTTATGTAAAGAAAAGGATTAAATTGCAAAAGAAAGGAAATTAAGGGACCTAAATGCAATTATGGAAAGTTTAAAGTTAGGAATGAAAGGTAGACAAAAATGTGGGGTCTTAAAGTGTAATTTTAGCCAAATTAAGGGACTTAATTATAAAGAAGGAAAAGTTCCCTGAGGCTAAAGTATAATTAAAGAAAATAGGCCAGAAGTGGTTTGCACCGCCCAACAGCATTTCAGTCCCAGATTCTACCAGAAGGTAGGGCAGGTGACGCCGGGTAACCAAGCCTAATACCGGAATTTTTGAAGACTCCAGATAGCCAGAAATGGACTGATCGTCCAAAAGTTATAAAAATTTATACCGGATACCCTAGATTTCAGATATAAGTGGGAAAATACAGGATGATGCGCCTTTATGGGGCGGATGTCGGGAAACTGACAGGATACCGATAGGAGGTCTGTAGGAAAAGTTATTCACAAAATAAAAAATCCAGACGGAGTGTGAGGCCTCCGGGGATCCGGGTAGGAGATTTATCGGTATTTTTAAAGGGGCTGAATGCGATCGGATGACTTCGGTCAGATGACCGTTATAACCCCCAAGGATGCCTGAACACAGTAGGACACTGTATCTGGGAAAAAGAGCCGGTGTCCGGAAAAGGTATATAATCGGTAAATAATAGTTAAAATATTCAATGAACTGTGTTAAAGGAAGATTTCTCGTAATGCGTGCCATTCAGGTAATGGACCCAGGAAGCCAAAAAATGGCGCCATTAGAGGCCCAATAAGACTCTTGGACTGATAGGTGGGCCAGTGTCCAGCAGAACCCCGGAAAAGTGCGAAATTACGAAAATGCCCATATGTTGTACAAAAAGGGCAGCAGATGAATAAAGGGTATTCTGGTCATTTTGGACAGACCCAGAGGTCAAGACATGTCTAAATAAGGTTGACTAGAGCCAGTATAAGCTTTGACCGAGTCCAGAAAGGTGTGAAATGACGATTTTGCCCTTTGGGTTAAAATAGGACAAGATAGGGCACCAAGGGCATTTTGGTCATTTCGCAGGGGATCTGTAATTGAGTTTGGACCCAGTATTAAAAAGTTAATGATATAAAGGGTCTAGATACTAAATGTGAGGTCAGTAGACATAAAAAGGATCTTCAGAAACATCAGATTCAGAAAACGGCACGTTTTTCGAGGCGATGGACCGGGCCGGTACCGGATTGGACCGGAAAGCTTCCAGAACCTCCAAATTTCGTCACATGAAGAATATGGGTGGTGAGGTGTCCTATGAGGTGTCCAGGGTGATGCAGTAAAAAAGAATTAAAGAAAATAGGAAATTCCAGGAAAAACCAGGACCACAGGATCATAAGTCTTCCTAATTACAAGATTGCCATTGCTCAACACTATAAATACCCCCACCTAGCCCCTCATTTGGGCATGAGCAAGGAAGAAGGGAAGAGAGAAGTTCTTGAGAGAGAAAGTGTGAGAAAGAAAGAAGTAAGGAAGTTCTGGTGAAGTTGGAAGTAGTAGGGAAGTTCTGAAGCTCTGCTTTTGAGGTAGTAACTAATCCTAGCTCTTATGTAATGTCTTTGTGATGTGTTATTTTGTTTGGTTGGATTGTTGTCTTATATGTTATGCTTGAAGCTCTATTCCAATGCTATGATCATATGTTATTGAATATGGAAGCATGCAGCATACTTATCTGTACACAATCACAAGCAAGCACCGTCACTCTGCATTACATATATTGTTATGATTGTTGCTACTGGGATTCTTGTGAATCTCATTCCCATACATAACATTACAGGGGAGGTTCTGTCAAAATGAAATTTGGAAATTTTAAGAGACGCCGTTATGCTGCCGAAATTCCGGAAAGAAAGCAGGAACAGGGAAAGGAACTGATACGTACTGTGTACGTAGTGCTGTCTAAGGAGGCTGGAAGTGAGTGGACCCAGCAGGTTCATCCAGTCTTTCCTGGGTACTACGTAGAATGGTAGTTCTCACGAGGGAATTACCGAATCGGTACAACATCGGTTACTTTCTAAAGAAGAATTGTAGCAGTTATGCTGCCGGATTTTAGACAGAGAAGGATGTAATAAAATATGTGGGAGTTAATCATGCACTGATATATAACAGTTGATTATTTGATATTAATTGTTATCTGGCCTGTATAACTGATATCTGTTGGTTGTATGCTTGGGTATGTAAAGACTAAATGCTGAAAATAGGCTCAGTGAACAGTAACTCGTGAAGACCCATTCATGTTTGATAAATCATTAAAAATAGTAAATGATTGAATTAATGTACTAAATTTTTAGGGTAAAAAGTAGACATACTAAGCTTTAATTTTATATATATAATGTCTAATTTGGATGTATACACGAAAAGATATAAATTGTTAAATTTGGGACCAGAATGCTGGATTCAGGAGAAAGTGATTGGATGAACAGTAATATTGGAACGTTGACCCACGTTAAATTTGTCAAGGATTGGTCAACCAATGATTTTTCCCTGAAATATATTTGAGTTAGCTTCATGTAGCAATTTGAACCACTTCATTTCGATTTTTCTATAATTAGTTATGAATTTTCAAAATCAGGTCACTCATCTGGAATTTGCTACAATGAACAGTACTCGATATGAATAAAATTCCAGATTAAGTGTTTAGACTTCAATGACCCTGAAAGTGGTTTAAGTGCTACTGAATGGTCCCTAAGATGTACAAAAATAAGGATGTGACAATAACGGCGTCTCTTAAAATTTCCAAATTTCATTTTGACAGAACCTCCCCTGTAATGTTATGTATGGGAATGAGATTTAAAAGAATCCCAGTAGCAACAATCATAACAATATATGTAATGCAGAGTGACGGTGCTTGCTTGTGATTGTGTACAGATAAGTATGCTGCATGCTTCCATATTCAATAACATATGATCATAGCATTGGAATAGAGCTTCAAGCATAACATATAAGACAACAATCCAACCAAACAAAACAAAACATCACAAAGACATTACATAAGAGCTAGGATTAGTTACTACCTCAAAAGCAGAGCTTCAAAACTTCCCTACTACTTCCAACTTCACTAGAACTTCCTTACTTCTTTCTTCCTCACACTTTCTCTCTCAAGAACTTCGTTCTACCTCTAAGAATGCTTCTTGGCATGAAAATGAAGAGCTAGGGGGTATTTATAGTGTTGAGCAATGGCAATCTTGTAATTAGGAAGACTTATGATCCTGTGGTCCTGGTTTTTCCTGAAATTTCATATTTTCTTTAATTTCCTTTTACTGTATCACCCTGGACACCTCATGGGACACCTCATAGGACACCTCACCACCCATATGCTTCATGTGACAAAATTTGGACGTTCTGGAAGCTTTCCGGTCCAATCCGGTACCGGCCCGGTCCATCGCCTCGAAAAACGTGCCATTTTCTGAATCTGATGTTTCTGAAGATCCTTTTTATGTCTACTGACCTCACATTTAGTATCTAGACCCTTTATATCATTAAATTTTTAATACTGGGTCCAGACTCAGTTACAGATCCCCTGCGAAATGACCAAAATGCCCTTGGTGCCCTATCTTGTCCTATTTTAACCCTAAGGGCAAAATCGTCATTTCACACCTTTCTGGACCTGGTCAAAGCTTATAATGGCTCTAGTCAACCTTATTTAGACATGTCTTGACCTCTGGGCCTGTCCAGAATGACCAGAATGCCCTTCATTCATCTACTGCCCTTTTTGTACAACACAGGGGCATTTTCGTAATTTCGCACTTTTCCGGGGTTCTGCTGGACACTGGCCCACCTATCAGTCCAAGAGCCTTATTGGGACTCTAATGGCGCCATTTTTTGGGCTTCCTGGGTCCATTAACTATATGGCACGCATTACGAGGAATCTTCCTCTGTCACAGTTCACCAAATATTTTAATTATTATTTACCGATTATACACCTTTCCGGACACCGGCTCCTTTTCCCAGATACAGTGTCCTACTGTGTTCAGGCATCCCTGTGGGTCATAACGGTCATCTGACTGAGGTCATCCGATCTCATTCAGCCCCTTTAAAAATACCGATAAATCTCCTACCCGGATCCGCGGAGGCCTCACACTCCGTCTATATTTGCTATTTTGTGAATAAATCTTTCTACAGACCTCCTATCGGTATTCTGTCAGTTTCCTGACATCCGCCCCATAAAGGCGCATCATCCTGTATTTTCTCACTTATATCTGAGATCTAGGATATCCGGTAGGAATTTTTATAAGTTTTGGACGATCAGTCCATTTCTGGCTATCTGGAGTCTTCAAAAATTCCGGTATTAGGCTGGGTTACCCGGCGTCCCCTGCCCTACCTTCTGGTAGAATTTGGGACTGAAATACTGTCGGGCAGTGCAAACCACTTCCGGCCTGACTTTCTTTAATTATACTTTAGCCCCAGGAAACTTTTCTTCTTTATAATTAAATCCCTTTTTATTTGGCAAAAATTACACTTAAGGACCCCACCTTTTTGTCTACTTTTCTTTTTGGCCTTAGACTTTTTCATAATTACATCTAAATCCCTACATTTTCTTTCTTTTGTAATTTAACCCCTTTCCTTGCATAAATAGCCACTATATCTTTAGGGACTTTCACTATTTACCTATAAGTCCTTGATCTTTGACTTATTTGCAGTTTAGTCCCTAAAAACCCTCTGTATGTTTTTAGGACTTCTGTTCAAAGGAGTCTGATAGTCTATCTATTTCAGGCTCACTTTCTGAGTCTCTGGGCCTGAAAATTGGGGTATTACATTTCTACCCCCCTTAAAATAAATTTCGTCCTCAAAATTTTCTTAGTTCCTTCATCAACTATTCTGGATATATCTTCTCGGTATATCATTTCTTGGTTTATGTCTAAGGCTTGGGGTATTCATCTATTCATCAATCTTCTACTTACCTACTTCTACTCATGGACAACTTACCGGACTTATAAGTAGTGTCCATTTCTTTCATATTTTTCCTTTCATAATTTTAATGTAATTCTGGGGTCTACCTCAGTCCTCTTATACTTTGCTAATCGCTTAGGAGAAATATCACCTTTCTTTCTCCTAATACAAGATCATAACCCAGATACATCTATGCCACACTTTTCGGGCAACCGCATTCTTTCTTATCCCTTCTTAGGGCTTTTCTATCGTTAAACTATTCTTGCCTTAGCACCTTTCGTGTTACTGAGTTAGGGCTTGGTTGTTCTGTTTATAGCTCTAGGCCTTAGTATTCTCTTCTCTGTTTTTCAGGAATTCTTCTACAAACCTTTGAATATCAGTACTCAGATTTGATCTTGGACTCCGTCTTAGTTTAAGGGAAAGCTAAGTTCAGTCTGTATATAATAGAGGCGATTTGAGAAAAAGTATTATAAATAATTTTTCTGGATGAGTTTATCAACTAGTGAAGCTTCCTTATCTTAACTTTGTCTTTGGCATTCATCTTCCCAAAGAGATACTACATTGTACTCATATCTCATGGCTCATCTTAGGCTAGGTCTAACTGTGACCTCGGGATCTAGCTGTGATCAACCGTTAGCCTCTTCAGAATCTAACTGCGACTCTGAACCTCTTAGGATCTAACTGCGACCCTGGAGCCATACTAGGATCTAACTGCGACCCTTCAGAATCTAACTGCGATTCTGTTGTACTGTATACCTCCTGAAGATCTTAAACCAACAGACTAAGTTATAAGGTTAACTGCTTCCACCTGTTGATAACTCAATAAAAATTTTAAATTTTTTTTATAGCCTCGTATTATTTACCCAGACTTTACTTATTTTCTCTCTTACTCAGGAGTTCCCTCTCATCTCAGCTTATTCTAATCTGTGCTCTAACTGCGAGCATTCTGTATCAGATCTATCTCTTATCTAAAGAGTGATCTGAAAACAAATGCTTTATTGTTATCTGCTTCCCTTTTTATACCATTCCTTTCAATAGAAATGGCCCTGAGTACTGTATTCACAGTTTATAGAATGATCTGAGTAAAATATATCATATTCATTCCCACATAAAGGCAACATACTAGGTACAGGATAGCTCAATAGTGTGCATACTGGACAATATATACAGGACTTATTAGCTAATGGAAACAGAACACATATGGACTCGTATCTTAATTTGGTGCAGGAGACTTTCTTATCCCGTTGCCAGTCAGGGCATATACTCTTCCCTGAGTCGGATATCTTTCGCCTGTTGTGTTCTGTGGGCACTCTCTAGCATAATGTCCAGACTTTCCACACCTATAGCATAACCCTTGACCTGCTGGACAAGGCCTCGTACCATGGTCTCGACCACAATTCCCACATACATTAGGCCTTGGTTGCCTACTAACTTCTCTTGGCCCACTACCTGGTCTACTCCCCTGTTTCTTATTAACTTCTGACTCATATACTGGCCCATTTCTCTTCTTACTGTTTCCTTTCGAGGAACCTGGGGGCGTCATTCTCAATGGTACGGATGTAGCAGGCTCACCCTTTTTTGGATATTTCACATTCTTTTCTGTGATCCTGCATACCTCTACTGCTTCATTAAACCTTCGTATCTGCCTAGGAAAAACTTTCTCTTTCAGTGTAGAATTTAATCCACGAGTTAATTTCTCAGTGGTCCATCTTTCATCATTCCTATATTTTAGGTACGTGGAGTATCGTGAAAGACGAATAAACTTAGCAAGATAATCGTCAAAGGATTCCTGCTCACCCTGCCTTAATATTAAAAATTCGGCTTCGTGCTCATCCCTTACTGACTGTGGAAAATATTTCTCGTTGAACTGCTCAAGAAATACTTCCCATGTGAGTGGAATATTTCTTGATTGCAGAATTACTTCTGTGTTCCTCCACCACCGATCGGCCTCCTTTTCTAGCTTGTAAACTGCCATCTGAGCCTTTCTTTCAGTGGGACATTCTAAAATCTTAAAGATTTTCTCTAACTGGCTAACCCAATCCTCGGCTACTTGAGTGTCAAAAGTTCCTTCAAACATAGGCGGATTAAACTTCTGGAATCGTTCCATCCATGTTTGAAGACTTTCCTGACTATTGTTATTTCCTAGAGACCCTTGATGTCTATTCATTCCAATCTGCCCATGATTTGACTGAGGTTCGGGTTCTACATCATTTTCTGGTACTACCTCCTTCTCAGACTGCTGTAAGCTAGCAACTGCAGCAGCAACCGCCGTAGCGATAGTAGAATCTCGTTCTTGATCTTGGCGAACTTGTTCCGCCCTTATTTCTTCCATCATTCTCTGTTGCTGATCTAGTCTAGCAAGGATGACTTGCATAGGATCTACCTCATTGGAGTACCAGCTTCCTCTATGTGTGGCTCCTCCACTCTAGTTCTACGTCCTCGTCTTGTGTTCACCATCTTGCTCCTCGTCAATCTCAAAAGAAAAGTGAACATATTAATATCATACTACCTATTCATCTAAGAGCTTTACCTTTACTGGGCTTTTCTAAACCTTTAACTTTCCTATATATATTAGTCGTTACACAAGACCTATCTCGTCACAACCTCAGCTTCCCGTGATCACTAACTTAGTGTCAATTATGACAGCTTTATCAGGGTATCTCTATAATTTATCTATTCAGAGCATTTCCTAAGCCAGAATCCTTTGCTCTGATACCAAAATGTCACATCCTTATTTTTATACATCTTAGGAACCATTCAGTAGTATTTGGAACCATTTTCAGGGTTATAGAAGTCCAAACTATCAATCTGGAATTCTACTCTTTCGGTACTGTTCACTGTGGCAAATTCCAGATGAGCGACTTGACTTTGAAAAATCATAAATAATTTTAGAAAAATCAAAACGAAGTGGTTCAAAGTGATACATGAAGCTAACTCAATTATATTTCAGGAAAAAATCATTGGTTGACCATTACTTGACCAATTCATCGTGGGTAAACGTTTCAAAGTTACTGTTCATCCAGTGATTTTCTCCTGAATCCAGCATTCTGGTTTCATCTTTGGTAATTTATATCCTTTCGTACAGACATCCAAATGGGGAATTCTATATATCGAATTAAATCTTAGTATATATAATTTTTACCATAAAAATTTAGTGCATTAATTCAATCATTTACTATTTTTAATGATTTATCAAACATGCATAGGTCCTCACGAGTTACTGTTCAATGAACCTATTTTCAGCATTCAATCTTCACATACACATGCATACAACCATCACATATTAGTCATACATGCCAGATAACAATTATTATTAGATAATCAACTGTTGTATATCAGTGTATGATCAATCCCCTCAAATTTCTATTACATCTTTTCACTGTCTAAAATCCGGCAGCATAACTGCTACAATTCTTCTTTAGAAAGTACCCGATGTTGTACCGATTCGGTAATTCCCTCATGAGAACTACCATTCTACGTAGTACCCAGGAAAGACTGGATGAACCTGCTGGGTCCACTCACTTCCAGCCTCCTTAGACAGCACTACGTACACAGTACGTATCAGTTCCTTTCCCTGTTCCTGCTTTCTTGCAGGAATTTCGGCAGCATAACGGCGTCTCTTAAAATTTCCAAATTTCATTTTGACAGAACCTCCCCTGTAATGTTATGTATGGGAATGAGATTCAAAAGAATCCCAGTAGCAACAATCATAACAATATATGTAATGCAGAGTGACGGTGCTTGCTTGTGATTGTGTACAGATAAGTATGCTGCATGCTTCCATATTCAATAACATATGATCATAGCATTGGAATAGAGCTTCAAGCATAACATATAAGACAACAATCCAACCAAACAAAACAAAACATCACAAAGACATTACATAAGAGTTAGGATTAGTTACTACCTCAAAAGCAGAGCTTCAGAACTTCCCTACTACTACCAACTTCACCAGAACTTCCTTACTTCTTTCTTCCTCACACTTTCTCTCTCAAGAACTTCTTTCTACCTCTAAGAATGCTTCTTGGCATTAAAATGAAGAGCTAGGGGGTATTTATAGTGTTGAGCAATGGCAATCTTGTAATTAGGAAGACTTATGATCCTGTGGTCCTGGTTTTTCCTGGAATTTCCTATTTTCTTTAATTTCCTTTTACTGTATCACCCTGGACACCTCATGGGACACCTCATAGGATACCTCACCACCCATATGCTTCATGTGACTAAATTTGGAGGTTCTGGAAGCTTTCCGGTCCAATCCGGTATCGGCCCGGTCCATCGCCTCGAAAAACGTGCCATTTTCTGAATCTGATGTTTCTGAAGATCCTTTTTATGTCTACTGACCTCACATTTAGTATCTAGACCCTTTATATCATTAAATTTTTAATACTGGGTCCAGAATCAGTTACAGATCCCCTGCGAAATGACCAAAATGCCCTTGGTGCCCTATCTTGTCCTATTTTAACCCTAAGGGCAAAATCGTCATTTCACACCTTTCTGGACCTGGTCAAAGCTTATAATGGCTCTAGTCAACCTTATTTAGACATGTCTTGACCTCTGGGCCTGTCCAGAATGACCAGAATGCCCTTCATTCATCTACTGCCCTTTTTGTACAACACAGGGGCATTTTCGTAATTTCGCACTTTTCCGGGGTTCTGCTGGACACTGGCCCACCTATCAGTCCAAGAGCCTTATTGGGACTCTAATGGCGCCATTTTTTGGGCTTCCTGGGTCCATTAACTATATGGCACGCATTACGAGGAATCTTCCTCTGTCACAGTTCACCAAATATTTTAATTATTATTTACCGATTATACACCTTTCCGGACACCGGCTCCTTTTCCCAGATACAGTGTCCTACTGTGTTCAGGCATCCCTGTGGGTCATAACGGTCATCTGACCGAGGTCATCCGATCTCATTCAGCCCCTTTAAAAATACCGATAAATCTCCTACCCGGATCCGCGGAGGCCTCACACTCCGTCTGTATTTGCTATTTTGTGAATAAATCTTTCTACAGACCTCCTATCGGTATTCTGTCAGTTTCCTGACATCCGCCCCATAAAGGCGCATCATCCTGTATTTTCTCACTTATATCTGAGATCTAGGATATCCGGTAGGAATTTTTATAAGTTTTGGACGATCAGTCCATTTCTGGCTATCTGGAGTCTTCAAAAATTCCGGTATTAGGCTGGGTTACCCGGCGTCCCCTGCCCTACCTTCTGGTAGAATTTGGGACTGAAATACTGTCGGGCAGTGCAAACCACTTCCGGCCTGACTTTCTTTAATTATACTTTAGCCCCAGGAAACTTTTCTTCTTTATAATTAAATCCCTTTTTATTTGGCAAAAATTACACTTAAGGACCCCACCTTTTTGTCTACTTTTCTTTTTGGCCTTAGACTTTTTCATAATTACATCTAAATCCCTACATTTTCTTTCTTTTGTAATTTAACCTCTTTCCTTGCATAAATAGCCACTATATCTTTAGGGACTTTCACTATTTACCTATAAGTCCTTGATCTTTGACTTATTTGCAGTTTAGTCCCTAAAAACCCTCTGTATGTTTTTAGGACTTCTGTTCAAAGGAGTCTGATAGTCTATCTATTTCAGGCTCACTTTCTGAGTCTCTGAGCCTGAAAATTGGGGTATTACACCTTCTGTCCGATACACTGGCCTGCGATGTTCAGGCATCCCTGTGAGTCATATCAGTCATCTGACCGAGGTTATCCGAACTAATTCAGTCCCTTTTCAAATACCGATAAATTTCCCTATCGGATACCCGGAGGCCTCACACTCCCGTCTGGATTTTCTAATTTACGAATAACTTTTTCTATAGTCCTCCTATCGGTATTCTGTCAGTTTCCTGACATCCGCCCCATAAGGACGCATCATCCTGTATTTTTTCACCTAGATCTGAATTCTAAGATATCCGGTATGAATTTTTATAACTTTTGGACGATCAGTCCATTTCTGTCTATCTGGAGTCTTCAAAAATTCCTGTATTAAGCCAGATTACCGAGCATCCCTTGCTCTCTCTACCGGTGAAATCTGGGACTGAAATGCTGTCGGACAGTCCAAACCACTTCTGGCCTGACTTTCTTTAATTACACTTTAGCCCCAAGGAACTTTTCTTCTTTTCATTTAAGTCCCTTTTTATTTGGCTAAAATTACACTTAAGGACCCCACCTTTTTGTCCTTAAATTATCCATAATTCTTTCATACTCATAGAGACCTCGTATGCACATTTCCCAGTTCAGTGAAATGATCAGCATAATTTTCTCTATTTTCTGGCAAAATATGGTACTCATCGGCTACCAGCCGGATCTTTCCCATAATTACGATTTTGCCCCTGCATTCTCTTTCTGGCATCTATTCTCATCTTCTTATCCTTCATCTTAAGTTCTAGAAATTCTCTTTCAATAACTCATCCCTTAAACTCTTCGGGAGTCATCGTTAATTACAAAGCTCGACAACCCGCCCATATCAGGTTATCTTACACAGGAGCCAGCCCATATCAAGCTACCTGCAGAATTCCTAGGCTTAAGACTTAGGATATTCCTCACATTCCTCATTTTGAACCTGTCAGTAGGTTAAAGACTTATCTCATCTTTAAGTAATCTGCCCATATCAGATTACTACCTTGGGACTACAGTTTTAGCAGCCTGCCCATGTCAGACTACTTCCCAGTTCTCCTAGACCAAAAATCGGGATGTTACACTTTGGGCCTGAAAATTGGGATGTCACATCCATCACCAAGATACTAAAGGTCTAGCCTCTCATGACTTATACTGCACTGCAATCGCTGTTCAGATGTGATGCCATGAAGAAACGATGAAGGGATGAAGGTGAATGGTGTAGAAAGATGGAAGATGAGTAGAAAGTGTGTGGAGAGCGCTCGAGTACTACTTCTTAGCCTAATCAGGTCCAAAAACCAGCCTCCCCCTTGACGACAGCCTCCCTCTCTTCTTATAACAGCATGACCTAATTCAAAACGCGCAGCTTCAGCGATTTCGTACTTTTAGTCGCAACCATATACATTTGTTGGTCGCGACCTATGAACAGTGAGAATCTTCCAGAAGAATTATGGGTCTCGACCGTAGGACTCTTTGGTCGAGACTAAATAGCACAGAGGTGTGGTTCCACTTTCATTGACTTTTGATTTCTTTCCTGGTCCTTGTTCTCTTCCAAAGTACCTGCAATTCAACATAAAAGCTCACTGTAAAAGTCCAAATCAGTAGATAACAGAATATATGCAGTTTGGAAGAGTTATTTTACCATTTTACCCTTTAATTAGCACATTGCCACGCACAATCATGTAATACACAAAAGTACAATTTAAGGCATGAAATGAATGGTAAAGTTATTATAAAACTCTCAAAATTGTCATAGAAACCATATACAAATTGTGTCTTATCAATTCCCCCACACTTGAACCTTTGTACTCCTGGACAAAGAAATGAATTACACCTAGAACAATCACTATTAAAGCCAAGATAATAAACATAATCCATAGTGTGACCTGAAAACAATTAATCCACCATCTTTTAGGAATGCAGAAGTGATAATGTGAGAAATGCCAAGTAATCAACTACTAAATGAAATCAACCTTAACGGTATGAGCGCAAAAGATCCTCTCAAAGGATGTAAGTGTTTAGCTCTCTCTATCCTCTCATTGTTAGGGTTCTTTCACTCAAATTCAAATTGGAAAATATCCTACCATATGCTTGTAATGGCTCTAAATCTCAGCAACTATATAGCACTTATGCAAAGAATCAAGAGGTCTTTTAGGGTTGTAATGATGGAGATGAGCTACATGGAATGGAATATAAAGAATAGAAAGTACTACATGCATTTAACAATGAATATGTAGCATGAATTCATGTCTCTAAAGATCTAGAAGTGATAATTGTTCTAATAAGAGTTAATAATAATGCCTTCTTCATTTCTCTTTTCTTTTCTTTTTGTTTTCTTTTCTTGCATCTTTTCTTGCAGGGTCCTTTCCCCTTTTTTTTCTTGATTTTCAGTGCAACATGCTCTCTTTTTTTTTCTTTTATTTGGTACCTCATACACAGAACCTGTAGCACACATCACAACAATGATGAATTTTTGACATGAATAGAATTTTGCAACTGAAGTTTATGCATATATTACTTTCTATATAAATGATGGATGAAAGAAAAATGATGGGCTCAAAGGGGGTGACTAAGAATATGTAGTGGGCTTGTGTTTGGGATAAAAGGGGTTTAGAAATGAATGCCTCTATCATGTTCAATTTATAAATGCGTAAGTCATTCTCAACTCAGAGCCAAAACAAGTTCTAGAGGATATAAACCAATTGAATAATCACTCAATATAGAAATTTAGGCCGAGAATCCTTCCAACTAGGGTTTTCATCTAAATTGCTCATAAGCTAAAGTCTCAAACAAAATTCATCATTCACTAGGCATTAGAACACTTATCACAACTAAAAACCCTCTAAACGATGATTTAAAAGTTTTAGAGTAATCACTTAGAATCATGTAATAATCCCAAATTCAATAGCAAAAATTTAGGTGTTTCAAATTCAATTTCCAAGATTGTCAAAGAAAAATTCAAGTGTGGCAATGGTTTCGAAGGACTAAAAATGATTTGAAATAAGGGGACAATGAATCATTTGTGAAAGCATCTTAGTAGTTCAAAAGGAATCATTCTTTTCAGCATTGCACAAGGTCAAGAGAAGGTAACTGGACATTTTCCAAAAGAGGGTCGCGACTGAAAACGCTTATCGTAGTGACCTATTTTCACAGGGATGCATGCTCAAAAATTTTCAAACATTGGTCGCGACTAATAAGGCATTCATGTCGCGACGTAAATCGAAAGAGAGGTATTGTCGCGACCATAAAGTACATAGGTCACGACTGTAGTTAATAGAGAGCATGTTAGTCCAAAATTCCATCATAAGTCATGACCATAAATCGCATATGTCGCGACCATTATTCACAGAAACTACCAAGTGACAGTTTTCAAAGTCCAAAAATGGTTTTCAAGCTAAATTATTTTTACCAATTAACAATTTTATTTAAGGTGGAGGTCAAATTTTCAGCAATTCACCACATATTAAGATGAAAACAAATATTTTGTGAGGAAAGATTGGATTAATTACAAAAAAGCAAGAGTAAAATGAAACATTCCCCCTTAGACTCCTCAGAGTACACTTGCGGAAGCAATATTAGCTCGATTATATCTTAACTTAAGCCCAGAAATTTAAAATTTTACTCTTAAGTTCCTTATTCTGAACCTTTAATTTGAGAACTGATATATCTCATTCTACACATCCAAACAAGGCTTATTACCTATCCATGGAATTCCCCAGATGTGTACAACTGGCTCACCAAATTTTGTGGCCAAACTCCTTCGTTTACTAGGTCAAACTGAGGTCAAAATACTGCTACCTCAGGACCTGCGAATTTTTCTTTTAATTCGTCATCCACAAATTGAACATGCCAAACAATATTTATTAATGAATAACAAAGTGTCATACAACAAAGCATATACAAAATTCTCATATTTCTATTACATCTTTTCCTGCCCGAACTTCGGCAATATAACCGTTAGGCTTCATCTGTACAAAGAACTGAACCATACTGATTCGGTAATTCCCTCATGAGAACTACCATTCTACGTAAGTACCCAGGAAAGACTGGATGAACCGGCTAGGTCCACTCACTTCCAGCCTCCTTAGACAGCACAAACGTACACAGTACTTATCATATACTGATGTTCAGTCTTAGTTTCGGCAGCATAACGGCGTCTCTCAAAATTCTTAAAATTCACTTCAACATAATCTCCCTGTAATGGATTAGATATGGGGAATGAGATTCGGGGGAATCTCAGTAGTAAATAATCATAACAATATATGTAATGCAGTGTGACCGTGCTTGCTTGTGATTGTGTACAGATAAGTATGCTGCATGCTACCATAACATATGATCATAGCATTACAGTAGAGCTTCAGACATAACATATAAGACAACAATCCAACCAAACAATAGCACATCAAATCACAAAGTCATTACATAAAAGTTAGGATTAGTTACTACCTCAAAAGCTTAGCAGAACTCTACTATCTCTATACTGCTTCCAGCTCCGCCAGAACTTCCTTTCTTCTTTCTTTCTCCTTCTCTCTCTTCTTTCTCTCTCTTTCTCTTGCCAAAACCGTGGGATGCATGAAATGGGAGGGGGAGGGGGTATTTATAGTTTCCCTCAATGGCATTCCTGTAATTTTGAAGCCATCTGAACATGTGGTCCTGGTTTTTCCTGGAATTTCCTATTTTCTTTTATTCCTTTTTACTGCATCACCCAGGACACCTCACCGGGACACCTCATCGCCACATTCTTCACATGTCACAATTCCTGGACACCTCATCAGCTGACTCAGCATTTCCAGTCCAATCCAGTACCGGTCCGGTCCGATTTCCCACAAACTGGACTCACTGGCTAAGATTGTGCCATGTGTCCTTAACTTTTCTTCTCCCTCTAGACCAGTGCCATGTGGCACTTGGAAGGGACCTTTCACGCTTTCCAATGCTATCTAGATAAGTCCCGAACTTTATCTGATCACCTCCTCGGTTATCGTGCCGACCGAGTAACTTTACTTTATTGAAACAGCATTAAAATAGTATTTTAATGCCACTTTTTCCCACATATCCCTGGGCCTACGTTTTTGGGCTCTAGGAATATCATCTTGGGTCTCTGATCTAGCCCAAGTACTCTGATAGCACGATTCCCAAGAAGCACCCCTTGGCAAATCACCAAAATGCCCTTAGTCTCTCTTTCTTTACTTTATTAGGTCTAGGGGCATTATTATCTTTTTCCATCTTACCAGAGTATTCTTTGACCCTGGTCAACTATCCAGATAACTTCCCTGGACTGTCTAACCTTAGGCAAATGACCAAAATATCCTTTACTCATTCTTCAGCTGTTCTATAACATAGGGGCATTTTCATCATTTCGCACCTTTTTCCCGGACACCGGCCCCTTTTTCCACTGAACTGCTATTATGGGCCTGGGCCTTCCCTGGTGTCACTATGGGCCTTAGAAAACACTGTATGGCCTCTAGCCACAGTCCGATCATCTCTATTCGGACTGCTTTTCCTTTACCGATTATAACTGTAAATTCCCATCTTCAGGAATTTTTACAAAAAAATCGGGACCTCAAATCAAAATTCTGTGCTGCGTCATTCAACCCAGAATCCTTTTCTCTATCTCCCAGTATTTTCAGATATTTTATCCGGACTGGGCTATTTTGGCCTGAAAGTACGCTCTCGTGCACACTTTTCAAAAATGACCATTTTACCCTTGGTCACATTTCTAATTCTTTCATACTTATAGAGACCTCATGCACATTTCACAGTTTAGTGAAATGATCGGCATAATTTTCTCTATTTTTTGGCAAAATATGGTACTCATCGGCTACCAGCCCGATCTTTCCCAAAATTACGATTTTGCCCCTGCATTCTCTTTCTGGCATCTATTCTCATCTTCTCATCCTTCATCTTAAGTTCTAGAAATTCTCTTTCAATAACTCATCCCTTAAACTCTTTGGGAGTCATAGTTAATTGAAGGGCTTGACAACCTGCCTATATCAGGTTATCTTACACAGGAGCCAGCCCATATCAAGCTACCTGCAGAATTCCTAGGCTTAAGACTTAGGATATTCCTCACATTCCTCATTTTGAACCTAGGTGAACTGTCCCAATTCTATAGGTTAAAGACTTAACTCATCTTTAAATCCTGAAGGACTTAGCTCATCCCTGGGATTCCTACAAAATACAGGTAAGTAATCCGCCCATATCAGATTACCACCCTAGGACTACGGGTTTAGCATCCTGCCCATATCAGACTACTTCCCAGTTCTCCTAGACCAAAAATCGGGATGTTACACAGCTCCCTTTCAATCAAACTCATCCTCTTGTCCATTCGATTTCCCAAGGCTGCTATCTTAGCTAAGATCGCATTAGAACTACCTGAAGATGAGGGTGGTAATCTTCTTAGACTCTAGTTTGATGGTCCTCATTGGCCATTTTCTGGAACAAATCCCAACTTGCTTGTGGGGTCTTATCTCTCAATGAACCATTCACAGCAGCATTCAAGGATACTTTATTGTGGGGTAGTAGACCATCAAAGAAGATGTCTACTAAATCAGCCTTAGTGATGTTATGGTGGGGACATTGAGCCAAAAGGTTAATAAATTTTGTCCAATACTCATGCAAAGACTCCTTAACCTGTTGCATAATATTAGTGATCTCCTTCTTCATCCGAGTAGTCTTGGAGGCTGGGAAAAACTGCTCAAGATAAGTGGACTTCAGCTGATCCCATGTAAGAGTGGAGAAATGAGTTGGCAAATTGTATAGCCACTCCTTAGCCTTCCCTTCTAAAGTGAAATGGAAACACCTCCTCAAGACATCATCTAAAGTGGCCATTGGAGGTTTCATCAAAGAACATATCATGTGCATGGTTTATAAATACCTGTGTGGACATTCTCCTGCAAAACCATGAAATTTAGGTAAGGCTGCAATCAAAGCTCCTTTAATTTCAAAATTAGCATTTTCAACATAGAAACCATTAGGATAATAATTCACATGCGAATGATTAATTTCCCTAACACTTCTATTATCTTCTATATTCATAGGTATTTCATTTTCTCTATTCCCATTATGCCCATTATGATTAGTCATATTTAGTTCAGTTTTAGACTCTAGAATACTAGAGGAGGAACTAGATTTTGCTTCTTCTTCTCTAGACAACCTAAATTCTCTCCTTAGTTTCCTAAGTCTCCTTTCAATTTCAGGTTCAAAAGGCACTAATGTTTCAGTTCTCCCGCGCATACAATGTAAAAACAATCAAGAGTAATTAATGCAAAAAATCAGATTCAGTTCAGAAGTTGCACAGCAGAAAATTTCAGTCGGTCACAATAAAAGTGTATGTTAGTCGCGACTCAAAATTACAGAGAGCAGCAGTCGTGCCGAAAAGATTTAAATGTCGCGACTGGTTTTCACAAAGAGCAGTCAGATATCACAAATAGCAATATGGTCACGACTCAAAGTGGTTTATGTCGCGACTAAAAGGGACAGAGAGTAATTGTCGCTACTCAGTTCAGGTAAGGTCGCAGAAACTAATCCTGCAGAAAGTCAGAAAAGGATGCAGTATCCAATGCAAGTTAAAAACTACTAAAAACTAAAATGCAATGAAAAACAAGAAAAATGACTCAGGTAGGCAATGAAATTGACAAATAATTACTAGGGAACCAATTACTTGGCTCCCCGACAACGGCGCCATTGACGAGTGTCTCGGATTGTCGCAGTCCGAGCCATCAAAATTAAGTGAATTGCACCCTAATAATGTAGTATAAGGCATAACCCTATCGTTCTTCTCAAGGAGCCTTTCTAAAGGAATCCTAGCAAATTGGATGTCAAATTCAGCGGTAAACCTGAGTAAATAGTAAATGGTTTTGTGGGTGCAGTAAAATAAAGATGCAGTAAAATAGATATTTTTGTGTTTTTGTTTAAGATGGAAAATGGTTGGTTTGTGAAAGTAGTATATGATGATAGACTCTTGATGATGAGAAATATCTATCCTTGCTCTCAATATATATGGAGTTTGAAATTACTAAGTCTTGAATTAAACCTCAATCAATCGATTGAGTCCAGAACCCTAATATTATTTAAACTCCTTTGATCAAGCTAGTTTAAAGACTATTATTGAACTGCTAAGGATCACTTAGTGCGTAATTTAAACCAGATGAAAGAATGCCCTCGAATGAGCGTCGATCGACTAACCTTAGAATTCAAGCAATCGAATCAATTAGCAACGATCGTTGACAACCGTTCAACTAGCTTAAACTCAAAACTGAAATATTGTATTTAAACCAGCATTCAAACATCCAAAGTAAATTACAATTGTTTAATATGAGAATAATCAATCGATATTCAAAACTTGTTCATATGATGAAAAACCCTAAATCTAGAAGCAATCATAATATAACAAGATGTGAATTAGAAAAGAAGAAACTCCCCGTTTCAGTCTATGAGCCCAAGATATTAGATCCATCACCAAGAGACTAAAGGTCTAGCCTCTCATGACTGATGATGCACTGCAATCGCTGTTCAGATGTGATGCCATGAAGAAACGATGAAGGGATGAAGGTGAATGGTATAGAAAGATGGAAGATGAGTAGAAAGTGTGTGGAGAGCGCTCGAGTACTGCTTCTTAGCCTAATCAGGTCCAAAAACCAGCCTCCCCTTGACGACAGCCTCCCTCTCTTCTTATAACAGCATGACCTAATTCAAAACGTGCAGCTTCAGCGATTTCGTACTTTTAGTCGCGACCATATACATTTGTTGGTCGCGACCTATGAACAGTGAGAATTTTCCAGAAGAATTATGGGTCGCGACCGTAGGACTCTTTGGTTGCGACTAAATAGCACAGAGGCGTGGTTCCACTTTCATTGACTTTTGATTTCTTTCCTGGTCCTTGTTCTCTTCTAAAGTACTTGCAATTCAACATAAAAGCTCACTGTAAAAAGTCCAAATCAGTAGATAACAGAATATATGCAGTTTGGAAGAGTTATTTTACCATTTTACCCTTTAATTAGCACATTGCCACGCACAATCATGTAATACACAAAAGTACAATTTAAGGCATGAAATGAATGGTAAAGTTATTATAAAACTCTCAAAATTATCATAGAAACCATATACAAAATTTGTCTTATCACATGTCAAGATTTGTTTTGACACTAAGAATACCTTGTTTCAATGTTTATACAAAGAGAATGAATTTTCCAAAGCTAGGGACCAGAAATAGTTTTAAAAAATTTTAACCAAATGAATAGTGATTTTTAACGCCAAGTTTGTATTGATTGGCTGAGAATTTGGTCTGAGAAGTATTTTTTTCCTTAAATTTCATTATATTAGCTTCGTGTAATATCCTAATTTTTAGTCCCAAAGACTTAGAAAGTAGCCTGAAATAGATAGACTACCAGACCCCTTTTAGCAGAAGTCCCAGAAATATAGAGGGTTTTCAGGGACTAAACTGCAAATAAGTGAAAGTATAGGGATTTATATGTAAATAGTGAAAGTTCTTAGGGGCATAATGGTCATTTTGGAAAAGAAAAGGACTAAAGTGAAAAGTTTAAAAGTTACATGGTATGAAATGAAAGTAGACACAAGTTGTGGTCTATTAAGTGTAATTATGAAAAGTTAAGGGACCTAAGTGAAAAGAGGAAAAGTTTCTAGGGGCAAAATGGTAATTATAGAAAGTTGAGCCAAAAGTGGCTTAGAACTGGCCGGAAGCATTTTAGTCCTAAATTTTATTAGTAGATAGAGAAAGTTATGCTGGTTATTCTAGCCTAATATAGAAATTTTATTGGAGTTTCAGATAGCTGATATTTATCTGATAGTCTGAAAGTTATATAAAATTTTTATTAGACCTTCTGGACATCAGATATAAATGAAAAGTTACAAGAAGTTGCGTCCTGTGATGCCAGAGGTCAGGGAACTGATGAAACCCTAAAAGGAGTCCTATAGGAAAAGTTATTCACTTTTTAGTGAATTTTGACGGGAGTTCGTGAACTCCGGATATCCGATTGTGAAACATAACTAGTAAGCAAGTTAGGATTGAATGAGCCCAGATGACGTCATAGGTGACCCATGATGATGCAAGTAAGGCCCAGGCCCATGATATCAGTTTATCGATTAAAGGGGCCAGTATCAAGAAATATTTAAGAAAAATACAAAATTAAGAAAATGCCCCTATGTTATAAAATAATTAAAGAATGAGTGAAGCGTATTTTGGTCATTTAACTAAGGTTAGACAGTCAAAGAGAGTTCCTAGAATAGTTGACCAAGGTCAGGGAATATCTGTTGAAATGAGAAAAGACAATAATGCCCTAGAATTATTAAAGTAAATAAAGAGGAACTAAGGGCATTTTGCTAATTTGCTAAGGGCTATTTCTTAGGAATTAAACTATCAGAGTACTTGAGTTTGATCAGAGACCCAAGATGGCATTCCAAGAAGTATAAAAACGTAGCCCAAGAATTATGTGAGTTAAAGTGGCATTAAAATAATATTTTAGTGATTTTTCAATAAAGTATAATTATCTGGTTGAAGTTATAATTGGGAATTGATCAGATAAAGCTTTGGACTTATCCGGAAGCCATGATGTGGCATGAAAGGTGTCCTCATGGGACCCACCAAGATGCCACATGGCACTAATCTAGTGGAAGAAGAAAAAGTTAAAGATACATGGCACGATCTCAGCAGTTTACTTCAGGATAAGACTCTGGAATTCTTTGGAAATACTGAGTCAGCTGGTGAGGTATAAAGGGAATTGGAAGACACACAACAAAAATTAACTTTAAAGATTTTTCCATTCCCTGCCAGGATCTACTGAATGTGTTTAAGTCAAGGAGAAAGAAGTGTTACCTTTGGTATTCGAGCTTCAGTTGCGACCTCAGTATCCACTAGTCACGACTCTTCGGCTCTGGAGTTTTCAGTCACGACCTCCTCAGCTTCTAGTCACGACCTGTCGTCTCTTTTCAGATTTCTGATGTTCAGATGCCTATTTAGTCGCGACCTATGTATCAACTGGTCCCGACTTCATCTTACCTGGTGCTCTTTTCTCGATCGCAAGAAGTCGACAACTCAGTTCGGCTTCCTCTACCGGTATCCACACGAATAGCGTTCTAATCATGAACGACGTGCTAGCGCCTCTTGTCCCTCTACGGCTTTCTCAAGAATCCGTCCTCACCGTCTCTATTTCGGCAGTTTCTTATCTGCAAACCTTTTGCACTCTCCTTGTCCCTTTTCTCTTGTGTGTGTAGAACCCTAACCCCTAATGTCAAATATATAGGATGCTATCGGGCTTCTAATTGGGCTGGGTTTCAGAATTAATCTTATATTAATTCTGAAATTAATACAATATCATATATTGCATAATTTGATAAGAAACTAATTAAATAAATATGTTTTTTATTAAATTTGTCTCACAGATTTAATTGACCTATTTATTTAATTTAAAATAAAGATAAGATGGAATTATATTTGATTTATTCTCATAAATCAAATTTGAGATATCTTATCAATTTAAATTTCAAATTCAAATAGATCATATCAATTTAAATTCAAATTCAAAAGTGATAGAGATTTAATTTATCCTTATAAATTAAATCTTGCAAATATCTCTTATAATATATATATACAGATTTATATATATAAAATATATAAATCCACCCTAGATTATTCATTGAATCAAGACATGTCTTAGATTCAATGAACCTGGATATCATAGCTCGTGTTGGGCTATTTTGTGTGCGACCCTGTAGGCCCATATGAAGTTGGCAGTGGGCCAGTTACTATACTGACCCACAAGTCGTAAGCGGTCTCTAGCAAGACATTACGACTACCCAAATCATATGAGGATCGATAAACGATGTAACCTTTCATACAACTATATCACGTCCCTTTTGTCAAATGATATTTCGTTCATGGATGAGGCATGGAGAACGTCATCCTCCTGTTCCTGACCGTTACTTTCTCGATCCCTAAGTAGTCTGAATATAGAAATAGAACTACCTTTCCATTACAGTATGACCATACATTTCTCAGACTCACTCATTGTAATATCCTTAATTTTTTGTACTGATTTCTATGTACAGATTAGATGGAATATATGAGTTCTTTTTCAGGAAAAAGATGTGGTCCTTTTTGTAAAGAAAATGATTAAATTGCAAAAGAAAGGAAATGAAAGGACTTAAGTACAATTAAGAAAAGTTTAAGGTTAAGAAAGAAAGGTAGACAAAAATGTGGGGTCTTAAAGTGTAATTTTAGCTAAATAAAGGGACTTAAGTGCAAAGAAGAAAAAGTTCCTTGGGGCTAAAGTATAATTAAGGAAAAATAGGCCAGAAGTAGGTTGGACTGCCCGATGGCATTTCAGTCCCAGATTTTACCAGAAGATAGGGCAGGTGGCGCTGGGTAATCCAGCCTAATATCGGAATTTTTGAAGACTCCAGATAGCCAAAAATGGACTGATCGTCCAAAAGTTATAAAAATTCCTACCGGATACCCTAGATTTCAGATATGAGTAAGAAATTACAGGATGATGCACCCTTATGGGGCGGATGTCAAGAAATGGACAGAATACCGATAGGAGGTCTGTAGAAAAAGTTATTCGCGAATTAGCAAATCCAGACGGGAGTATGAGGCCTCCAGGGATCCGATAGGGAGATTTATCGTTATTTAAACTAAGACTGAATGAGGTCGGGTAACAACAGTCAGATACCCGTTATGACCCAAATGGCTGCCCAGACACAGTAGGGCAGTGTATCTGGTAGAAGGAGCCGGTGTCCGGAAAGGTGTATAAACGGTGAATAATAATAAAATATTCAATGAACTTGCCAGAGGAAGATTCCTCGTAATGCGTGCCATAAAGTGAATGGACCCAGAAAGGCCCAATAATGGCGCCAACAAAGGTCCAATAAGACTCTTGGACTGATAGGTGGGCCAATGTCCAGCAGAACCCCGGAGAAGTGCGAAATTACGAAAATGCCCCTATGTTGTACTAAAGGTTAGCAGATGAATGGAGGGCATTCTGGTTATTCTAGATAGGCCCAGACGCTAAGACATATCTAAATAAGGTTGACTAGAGTCAGTATATGCTTTGACCAGGTACAGAAAGGTGTGAAATGACGATTTTGCCCTTAGGGTTAAAATAGGACAAGAAATGGCACCAAGGGCATTTTGGTCATTTCGCAGGGGATCTGTAATTGAGTTTAGACCCAGTATTAAAATGTTAATGATATAAAGGATCCAGATACTAAGTTCAAGGCCAGAAGACATAATATGGGTTTTCAGAAAAATTAGATTTAGAAAACAGTCCAGTTTTCGAGGCGACAGACCGGGCCGGTACCGGATTAGACCGGAAAGCTTCCAGAAGGTTTCTCCCCTCTCCATTTTTTCCATGTGAAGAATGTGGGTGGTGAGGTGTCCCATGAGGTGGCATTGGGTGATGTCATGGATGGTGCAGTAAAAGGAATAAAGAAAAATAGGAAATTCCGGAAAAACCAGGACCACAGGATCAGATGGCTTCAAAATTACAAGAATGCCATTGACCAAAACTATAAATACCCCCTAGCTCTTCATTCCCACGGCCAAGAGCAAGAAATAAAGAGAGAAGGAAGTTCTTGAGAGAGAAAGTGAGAAAAGAAAGAAGAAAGGAAGTTCTGGTGAAGTTGAAAGCAGTGGAGAAGTTTTTAAGTTCTGCTTTTAAGGTAGTAACTAATCCTAGCTTTTATGTAATGTCTTTGTGATTTGTTGTTCTATTGTTTGGTTGGATTGTTTTCCTATATGTTATGCTTGAAGCTCTATTACAATGCTATGATCATATGTTATTGAATATTGAAGCATGCAGCATACTTATCTGTACACAATCACAAGCAAGCACTGTCACACTGCATTACATATATTGTTATGATTGTTGCTACTGGGATTCTTTTGAATCTCATTCCCATATATAACATTACAGGGGAGGTTCTGTCAAAATAAAATTTGGAAATTTTAAGAGACGCCGTTAGGCTGCCGAAATTCTGGCAACGAAGAAGGAACAAAGAAAGGAACTGATACGTACTGTGTACGTAGGTGCTATCTAAGGAGGCTGGAAGTGAGTGGACCTAGCAGGTTCATCCAGTCTTTCCTGGGTACTTACGTAGAATGGTAGTTCCTACGGGAATTACCGAATCGGTACAAGATCGGTTACTTACTACATAAGGAATGTAGCAGTTATGCTGCCGGATTTTAGACAACAAAAAATGTAATAGAAAATATGAGGATGTTAACCATGCACTGATGTATAATAGTTGATTATTTAATAATGGTTGTTATCTGGCATGTTGAACTGATATGTGATGTATGTATGCACTAATATGTAAGGTTGGTTGCTGAAAAATGACTCTGTGAACAGTAACCCGTGGAGACCTATTGATGTTTGGTAAATCATTAAAAATAGTAGATGGTTGAATAAATGTATGATATTTTTATGGTAAATAGTAGACATACTAATATTTAATTTGACATATAATTGGCCTCATTTGGAGGTATACACGAAAAGATATAAATTATTAAAATTGGGACCAGAATGCTGGATTCAGGAGAAAATCACTGGATGAACAGTAAAGTTGAAAAGTTGACCCACGTTGAATTTGTCAAGGAATGGTCAACCAATGATTTTTCCCTGAAATATAATTAAGTTATCTTCATGTGTAAATTTGAACCACTTCATTTTGATTTTTCTAGAATTAGTTATGATTTTTCAAAGTCAGGTCACTCATCTGGAATTTGCCACAGTTAACAGTACCCGATGAGAATAAAATTCTAGATTAAGAGTTTAGACTTCAATGACCCTGAAAGTGGTTCTAAGTGCTACTGAATGGTCCTTAAGATATATAAAAATAAGGATGTGACACTCATCGAGGGGCCCAGTAATATCTCTCTACGAATGTGAGGGACAAATTCCATCTCGACCATTCACATTCCTCCGCATGAAAAACCACTGAGCCCGAACATAGCCTTCATGATCACTCGGTCAAAAGTGACTTTTGACTAGGTCAAAGCTGAGCGTTTGTCATGTAGGAATCCATGATGATCTCAGGTTAAAGGGCATAGTGACATGGTTTGTATATGAGATAAGCTTATGACTTAACCCATGCAGCTCTCTTATAGCGAGTCGATCCAACACCCTGTAATCTTACATGTGCCTATGACTTTGATTTATATCTCTATATATCTTCAAAGTCATACTGGTCTTATTTCATCTCTGCTCCCGCATAGATGATCGACCAGGGACATTTAGGATAAGATCATGAGTTATCCAAGGATGGTCATCACAGTAAACATGTAAATAATATGATAACATAATTAAGAAATTCATAAATCAACAATGTTCATAATACAATGATTGCCCCTAGGGAACAATCTCCAATATCCTCCCACTTGCACTAGGTACAATCATTAATTTGCCTAATTCCCATTGATCTAACATGACTCTCATGCTTTGCTTGCACAAGCGGCTTTGTTAGAGGATCAACAACATTGTCTTCTCCTGCTACCTTACATATTTTTATATCACCTCTATCATTGATTTCTCTGATGAGATAAAATCGCCTGAGTATATGCTTGGTCATTTGATGTGACCAAGGCTCTTTGGCCTGTGCAATGGCACCACTATTGTCACAGAACAAAGTTATTGGATCTGAGATGGTAGGTATCACCCCTAGTTCAGTAATGAACTTCCTGATCCAAACGGCCTCCTTAGCTGTATCAGATACTGCTATATACTCAGCTTCCGTTGCAGAATCTGCTACAGTGCTCTGCTTATAGCTCTTCCAGCTTAATTGTCATGTATCCAGATTGCGATTTCTGGTCGTCCTGGTCAGTTTGGAAACTTGCATCTGTGTAACCAGTTACATAGAGCTCGTCATCCAATCTACCATAGACCAAGAATAAGTCCTTAGTCCTTCTTAAGTACTTAAGGATATTCTTGACAACAATCCAATGGCCCTCACTGGGGTCCTGTTAATATCTGCTAGTCATACTTAAAGCAAACGAGACATCTGGTCGAGTACATAACATGGCGTACATGATAGATCTTATGGCCGAGGCATATGGAACCTTACTCATGCGACCTCGCTGATCAAGTGTACTAGGACACAAATCCTTGCTGAGGTGAATACCATGAGACATGGGTATGAAACCCCTCTTTGATTCCTGCATACTAAACCTATGCAGTATCTTGTCTATATATGTGCTCTGACTGAGTCCTAGAAGTCTTTTAGATCTATCTCTATAGATCCTAATTCCTAGGATGTAGGTGGCTTCACCCAAATCTTTCATCGAGAATGACTTTCCTAACCAAGACTTGACAATCTGCAAGGTAGGAATATCATTCCCAATAAGTAGGATGTCATCGACATAGAGTACCAAAAACACAACTATGCTCCCACCAACCTTCTTGTACACACAAGGTTCATCAATATTTTGAAGAAATCCAAACTCTTTGACTACTTCATCAAAACGATAATTTAAACTCCGAGATGCTTGCTTCAGTCCATAAATAGACATTTGAAGCTTGCACACCTTACCAGAGTCCTCGGAACGCACAAACCCTTCAGGTTGTGTCATGTACACATCCTCAAGGAGCTTTCCATTAAGGAAGGCTGTCTTGACGTCCATCTGCCATATTTCATAGTCATAATATGCTGCAATGGCAAGGAGGACTCTGATTGATTTGGCCATTGCAACTGGGGAAAAGGTCTCATCATAGTCCATACCATGAGTTTGAGTAAATCCTTTTGCAACTTGTCGTGCCTTGAAGACATTTACATTGCCATCCATGTCAGTTTTCTCTTTGAAAACCCACTTGCACCCGACGATTTTTACACCTTCAAGTGGGTCGACTAAGGTCCATGTCTTATTGTCGTACATGGATTGCATCTCAGACTTCATGGCATTTAGCCATTTTTTAGAGTTTTATCCCACTATAGCTTCTCGATAGGTAGTTGGCTCACTATACACAATGAGCAACACATTACGATTGTCAGAAATCAGAAATCCATATCTCTGAGGCTGAAGTTGTGCCCTATTAGATCGTCGTGGGCCTTGCGTGACTTGAGGAGTCTCAATAACTTGTTGTGAGTCTTCTCTGTTTTCCATCTGTGGTTCTGTGGTGTCTTGTGGCTCTCAAACTTCTTCGAGGTATATCTTACTCCCACTGGTTCTTTTAGAGATAAATTCTTGTTCGAGAAAGATACCATTTCTGACAACAAACACTTTGTTATCAGTGGGGTTGTAGACATAATATCCCTTGGTTTCCTTAGGATATCCCACAAAAAGGCACTTTGAAGATTTGGGCGCTAATTTATCTAAGGCTTGTTGCTTAACATAGACCTCACATCCCCAAATTTTGAGAAAAGATAAACTAGGTTTCCTCCCAGTCCATATCTCATATGGAGTCTTTTCAACTGCCTTAGATGGAACACGATTCAGTGTTAACGCAGCTGTCTGTAGGGCGTGGCCCTAAAAGGACAGGGGAAGATCTGTTCGACTCATCATGGATCGAACCATATCTAATAGTGTTCGATTTCTCCGTTCAGAAATGCCATTCCATTGTGGTGTTCCTGGAGGAGTCAATTGTGAGACTATCCCACAATTCCTAAGATGTTCGATGAACTCTTGGCTCAAATATTCACCACCTCGATCAGATCGAAGGGCTTTAATTGTTTTGCCAAGCTGGTTTTGTATTTCATTTTGAAATATCTTGAACATTTCAAAAGATTCGGATTTATGTTTTGAAACATCCTCCCTTGGACCACTCAGAGTACACTTACGGAAGTAATATTAGCTTGATAATATCCTAACTTAAGCCCAGAAATTAAAATTTCTACTTTTAAGTTCCTTATTCTGAACCTTTAATTTGAGAACTGATTAATCTCATTCTACACATCCAAACAAGTTGCTGCTGATAGAGAGATGGTTGAAGTGGATTATTCAGAGGTATGTTGGTGCTGTAAGAAAATGTCAGCAGAAGGAATTGATTGGAGTGGATGCTAGGAAATGCAGGATATCATTCCGTCCTAAAGGTCTGAGGAATGTGGAAGTTGCTCTTGTATCAAGAAAGGGCAATATGGCAGCAGATTGGATCGCTGTGTAAGGGAGTGTACCCGTTTGGGTGGGTGGAGTCACCATCCCTTCCTTTTGGCTAATATTTTAGCTAATAACCTGAGAAGTTGGGAGGATGCTAGGACATGTAATGTTTCTGTGACTCGAGAGAATGAAGATGGCAGAAGCTTGGGGGATGAAGACAGAAGATTTGAAAGATGTGGCATCGTCTAATAAGATTTGGTCTAGAATATTATGATTGGTATTGTTTAGTTTACTTGTTTAATTGTGTTGTTTGTTTGTGTTAGTTAATTGTGTGTGTGTGTGTGTGTGTTTTTCTGGCAGTGTGTTACTTGTATTGATAGGTTTTTTTGAGTGTTTACTTTGGCGGCTATCAGGGATTGTAATAATTTTTTGTGATTAATAAAATTGTCTGTTTTGGCCTAAGAAAATTGGCTGAAGAGACATACAACTGCATATTGAAACCGAAAACAATTGCCACATTACTCATGAAAACAACTGCCATTCTTAATTAAGCATTGAAGAGGCATTCTGTCATAAGGTCGTGAAGCAAGATTCTAATTCTTTCAAATAGAGCACATTTGTATTTGATCAATTGATGATATAAATATACTCTGAGAGATTACCGGAAGTAAATTAATACCCAACATACTCGTACGCCACTATTTTAATATATGTTCTCACCAATCATTTTCGTTAAGCAAATAAAAGTGTAGAAATTTACCAAATCCGAGTGGTAATTCATGAGACACCTCGAGTGATGTTAGATTAAGATCTGCAATGGAATATGAAGACATGAAATATCTCTTTCACAAAATTTGCAAAGCAATAAAATATTTATGCTCGATAATATTATCTTTGAGAAATATTCTACAACTTTTCAGTAAATTAAGAAATAATACTCCTCAGAATTTAACGAATCTTCCTATAAGGATACATGATAATATAAATAATATAAGATAAAAGTAAACTAGGATCAAAATGCATGGCAGAGTAGAAGAGATCGAAGATTGATATGCTTCTCTTTCGTCAACAAATTTTTTTTATAGATTATGAAAAAGTATGAAATGCATTTAAAAAGATGCTATACTCCACAAAAACAAAGAGACATGTCAAGAAGACCTCATTTTTTACACGGCGACACATAATATTCACAATATTTCTAATTGGTAACATTATAGCAACTGCAAAAAGAAAAAAAAAATCTCAATAAGGGAGTACTTAGCTTTAGTATAAAAAGACCATCTACGATTTCATTCGACAACATACCATATAATAAATGACATAGTTTTCAAAATTAAATTCTGGATATAACACTGTACAATACAAACCAATTTGTGCAACTTACGGGCGAATGCCTGGTTAGTCTGTATTTTATGGGAAAAATGATATTTAGATTCAAAAGTTCAATTTAAATACAATTAGGTTTAGTTTTTTTTTTACTAAAGCATGAATTGAAAGTTTCTAGACAATTACAATTATTACTGAGAGTGATCTATAAGATTTAAATGTTTGATTTATAATTCTTATTCAGTTGATATCTTGGGATATAAATATGTTTCTCCTAATTTCACAAGATTTGTTACTTTTACCTTCCTAGTTCCTGTGAAGTACAAAATACTCGCAGCGAGCGTTGGGGAAATGAATGGGTCGGATACGATATGGGAAAATATTAGTAGCCAATTAGCCATTCATTTCAGCGGATGAGGATTGGAGGGCCCACTGATTTTTTTTTTTTTTTGGTTCGCTAAAGTACACCCTACACGGCTCTATCATCAGCGCAGTTCATTTCAACTACACTATACCTTTCTTTTTATTTGTTCCACCGCTTTGGACACCAGTCTTGGTTTATCTTCTGGATTTCTTTGGCTCCCCATTCCTGTCGTCATTTGCTTTCTCTACATTCACAGATTGCTTGTGAGGATTCAAATTTTGCTTTTTCTTATATCTTCTTCGATTCTTTTTTAATTTACGATTTAGCAATTTGAATATCTATTTCCATTTCAGCTCTTTCCGATGGCATCAAATTCGCAAAAGGATTTGCCTGCTGGTATGTTTTCCCTTTTTTTTTTCTTTTTGGATGGCTTGATTTATTTGTTCTCTGCGTCAAGCAGGTTTCAGGTTTATCATAGGAGTTGCCTGTCGATATAATTCTTAATTCGTTATGAATCAACGGGGCATCTTGTTTGGAGCAGCTTGTAGGAGTAGATGCAGCAATAATTGGCAAGGGAAGAAGGGGTTAAAAAACTTCCAATATGTTACTGGATTATTTGTCCGTTCCAGTATTTTAGAAGCATGTAATATTTACACGAGGTTTATGCACCTCATAGCCATCTATTGAAGTGGATAACCACTCTTCCGTATTACAGGGGTTGTAAAGCTGGGATTTATGGTTTCCTCCCGTGCTTAGATATTTCTTTTGCTTTAAAATAATTAACCTGATTGTATGATTATCTGGGTACGATTTTTAGGGATGAAAGTAGATGTAAAATAAACCTAGTAGAAATGTGCCTAAGGCCCTGCCAAAGGGAAGCTTGGATGCAGACTCCTTGCCTCAGCCCACAAGAGGTGTTGAGACTTTTTGTTGCTCTAGGCTTCACCTTTGACTGGTTATTTGTATTGATACTTTTCTCCAAACGGCACAAAAGGAGTTCTCAGACTATCTGTAAAATCTCTGACAAAGTTGGTAATCATACTGCCTCCGAATGAGTTTTATTGAGGAGGAGTGGGAATATTAAGAAGTTTGATCTTTTGAAGTCGTCAAGTCCAAAATTGACTTATTCTTAAATTTTATTTTCTCTACCAATTTATTCTCATTTTGCAACATGGTTTTTGTTTCTAACAAGTTCCATCAACCTTGATATATTTTCCTCTTATTTAAAAGATGACCTACAAAATGGGGGAAAACTGACAACAACAGGGTAGTGTCCATCTCCTGGTATAGTGTCTTTTGATATTATCAATTGGGTGAAATTTGAGAAGGGTAGACTACATCCTGATGAAATCGGCTAAGCAATTGATTACTTAGCTTCATAACTTTATTGATTAGATCGAGTGATACATATTGGCAGATTCCTTGGCTAATTCTGCTATAAAATAAAATCTAGAATTGCCCATCATCCATGGGTTCAGCTGGCTAAGGGCTAAGACATGTGATCATTTGGAGCATGTTCAATCCCTGGGTAGTACCACTTTGTTATAATTCCAATTGTTGTGCTTGGGGAGGCATCTTAGCTCCTGGGTGTCTAGGTTTACTTCTGAGGATAATTGACGGCTCGTCTTGCCTAATATTGGTATCGCTTAGGAGGAAGGGAGACTTTGCCCTGCCCTTGTATTGTGGATGAGTCCAACCTCCTTCCAAAAAATTTTGTGCCAAAAAAAAGTCTAGAATTTAAATTTTCATGATATGATAGATACTATCTAATATAATCTTATTTTTCTAATCAATTATATAAGAAATAATAATAATAACTACACAGTAACTAATTAGTGAGCCCTTCTAAATGGGCTTGGGCTTGGGCTTGCATCTTCTAACACATCCCATTGTCTGACTTTGTATAATCTGTTTTGATTGTGATTTTTGTAAATTTTTTCCTGGCCAACTACTGCCTGTGACCATCTCAGACAATGAGATTGACAGTTCTAATGAGGCTTCTCCACATTCAAAAGCTTGATCAGAGTCCATAGGATAGGATGGTGGCTTTGTTATTGTTTGGTTGTTGATACAATCTCACTACTGAGGCTGCTAAGTGATTTAGTACTGTGGTCTGATTTGGATCATAGTTGGGACAGGCATGTCTTTACTTTGTTTCTCTTTTTCACCACCAACAAAGTTGTGAATATGAAACCTCTGTTTATTTTTTGGCAATATCAAGTGTTTGTGATGCTGAATGGTATGAGAACCAAGATAGCTGCGATAAAATTGATGGTATAACGGGACAAAAGTAGGTTCAAGACCTCAAGGTGCTGTGCCATTGGATATATTCAGATATTGTTCTGTCATATTTCCCTCATAAAATATTATAATTTGGAGGTTTTGCCTTGAAGCTTGCTACACCTTGACTTCTAAGCTTGACGATTTCTCTCAGTCTAGTCTACCTTGTTCCATACTACTTGGCACTTGCTGCCAGCTCTACTCCATCCTCTGGTTTTTCTCAATTCTCACCAGTAATTGAATGTTGCTTCACCCATTTGTCATGGACCTATTAAATAATAAACTAGATTTAAATAATCTTTTCCTGTTAACTCAAGATGGAGTGGGAGGCGATGGACTCATTCAAAATATTAATAGTGAGGATAATTGCTTTGGGTTCTTGATGTTTGAATTTACAAGTGTTACATGACCTTTCTTGGAGTTGCTATTTGTTATATGTTAGTTGGTAATTGCTTCCTTGGTATTTATTTATGTTGTTTATGTCTTATTTTGCGGTGAAAATGCCCGTTTATGTTTTCTTACTAATGCTGCGAACATCTGAGAATAATAGCTTTGGGTTCTTGAAGCTTGAAAGTCGGTTAGTTTTACTCATGCAGCATATTTCTTAGATGACAAAGCCTGTTTTGCAGAGAACAAAAGCTCCAAAAATGAAACATCCTCTGAGGAGCAGCAGTCTGGACAATCAAGAACCGCCTCTACTCCAGCAACTGTGTCTGAAGAGCAGCAATCAGGACAAACAAGAGCTACCTCTGCACCAGCAACTGGGTTTCCACCCAACCCATTTGATTTCTCAGCAATGACTGGCCTGCTTAATGTATATCATTTTGCCTCCTTTCCTTTGATTGTTTTTATTCCTTTATTATGTCTACTTTATTTACTGATAAGGCTGCTGTCTTGGTGACGGTTGCCGTGTATGTATGCATTTGTGTCTGTGTTGTGGAAGAGAGCATTTTATTTTTATGTGTGTGCTTCTTGGTGTTGAATCCGGTTTGAAGTCTATGGTTGAGCGGCAATGCTGAAATTTTCATGGAATTATAATTCTTAATTTCTGTGGAGATTTTCTTTTTTGGAAGTGAGTGGACAACAAGATTTTTTATTTCCTGTAGGGTGTTCCTTGAGTAGTTACATTAGAACAGACAAGTGTTTCTTTCTAAGCAGATCATGTTTGTTGTCTTTGTGGATTAGTTTGTAGCAGATACTTTGTTTTCTCATAGCATAAGTCTTCTTCACAATCCTTAATGTCATCAAATGGATTACATTGAAAATTTTAATTAAAAAGAACTGGAAAAACATTTGATTGCTTTCCAACAACTCTGGTCTGAATTTGTTTGTAGAAATTTAATGGAACCTTGATTGTGTGTGTAGGATCCAAGCGTCAAGGAATTGGCTGAACAGATAGCAAAAGATCCTTCATTCAATCAAATGGCTGAGCAGCTGCAGAAAACTTTTCATGGTGCAACAACTCAGGAAGGCATCCCTAACTTCGATAATCAACAATACATGGCAACATTGCAACAGGTTATGCATAATCCTAATTTTATGACCATGGCTGAGCGCTTGGGTAATGAATTAATGCAGGTATTAATTAATTTCACCCTTTTATCCTTTCTGTTATGTGGCCTATCTACTGGTTAATTAAAATTGTATGCTGTTTATCTCAGGACCCTGCCATGTCTTCCATGCTTGAAAGTTTTTCAAACCCATCAAATAAAGATCAGCTTGAGGAGAGAATGGCACGTATCAAGGAAGATCCATCTTTGAAACACATCTTAGAAGAGATAGAGACTGGTGGTCCTACTGCAATGATGAGGTTTAGAGGCTAAACATTATTGTATTTTGTCTTGAGGGTTTTAATGGATTGAGATCCCTATCATACATAATGTTTGCATTGCTTTTCTTTTAGATACTGGAATGATGAGGAGGTTTTGCGTAAGTTGGGACAAGCAATGGGCCTAGCTGTTTCTGGAGATGCTGCTCCTTCTGCTGAAAATTCTGGGCAAGATGAAACAGGTGATGTGGGAAATGAAGATGAATCAATAGTTCATCAAACTGCTAGCGTTGGTGATGTTGAGGTAAGGCTTACCACTATTTTTATGTGCATATTTATAAATTTTATATTATGGTTGACAGTTGATATTATTGAGATGATCCAGAGAAATAAGAAATGGGTTGCTATGCTATTTGTTGACTTGTTATTGGAACCAGTACCTGAAATAGGACCAAAGAAACAAAGGGAAGGAAATATTAAACAAAATACAACATTTTTTGATGAGTAACTGAACTATATTAATCATGAAACTGAATTGAATTAATTGGTGTTGGTAGTTGCTTTATATAGTTTACCTAGGCTGCTAGGCCCTAAGGGGCATTAAAATACAACATAATGATAAAGAAATTTAAATAGAGATTCAAATTGCAAGATAATAGGAAAATCCTACCTTAAACTAGTCAGTTAAAATCTTAATAAACTATTCAAATAAAAGATATCAAAATATTACCAACTATTAAAAATCCTAATTTTTTTATGTTGTCGACTGCTAAAGTCCGTTATGCCCATTAGCTGTATAATTTTTCTTAACCGTGGTTATTATTTTTGCTTTAGTTTTGAAGTTCAGAATCAGAGTATTTCTGGTTTGGAAACTTGAGTATTATTCCAATATTCACAAACTATAAATAGATACAAGCTCTCAATTAAAATAGAGAGATCAGCCAAGATTCTAGCCTAAGATTAGGGCAGAAACAAATCAATAATAAAACACCACGAAATCTGGAATTAATGCCCAGATTTTAAGCTCACTAAATCAGGAAATAAATCAGGTGTTTTAAACATAGAAATCAGCTAGGATACCCTAGGATATTAGGCCCATAGGCCCATTAGGTCTGCGCCAACAAGTTTATATTTTATGGACTCAATCTAAGATACGATTCAGCCAGGACTGCTTAAATAGACCCATTGAATTATGATTTGTCCCTGTTATTTTAAGATGAATAAGAATTATGACTCAATCTAAGATACGATTCAGCCAGGACTGCTTAAATAGACCCATTGAATTATGATGTGTCCCTGTTATTTTAAGATGAATAAGAATTCAGATTCTTGGGATTTTTAACCCATCATAAAATGGGGAAGTGGGTGTCCGCATTTTTGGCAACAATGTCGAATAAGCCAAGGAAATCTTCACTTATGTTTGATGCCAATGCAGACAGAAAAGTTGGGTTAGGGGCTGCTTTTGGACATGATAGGATGTGTTGGATGAACAAAGGAGAAAGAAATACGCTTCAAAGGAAGGAAAAATTGGGCAGGTGGTGCATAGAAAGTTGAGTGATTTTATCTATTGCAATATTGGAATCTTATTGTGGTAATTGTGACGGGGAAACAAACCTGTGTTCGAAGCCAACTCAGACCTGCTTTGTACTTGATACACACCAAGCCTTCAGTTTCTTTTGTTCCTGCATTTTAAGGCGTTGGGGATGCTTTCATTGGGTTCAAGGGCATTTCGGGGTAGGCAAAATGGAAAGCAATCAACAAATAAGGTGGATTTGCTGTTAGTGGCAGATGAAGACAAGCCACAGAAGGAATTAATTTTTTTGTGGGGAGAGTTGTTCTTGAGACTCTTGGTTTTGATCTTTTTATGCATAATCTCTGTAGCAGCTAAAATTTCATAATCACGAAAATTCCCTTGCTCAAGTTGCCTGGATTGAAGGGAAAATGTTTTTGGAGGGGGGTGTTGTTTCAATTAATTTCATTCGTTTGTTATTGTCTATTTTCTCAAGCATTTGTATATGTCCCAAGTCTGGGTCAAGCTATGATACTTCGGCAGAAGGGAGCAAACAAATGAAGTTAGATTGTTTGAGAAGGAAGCCAAGGATTCCTACTTCCAACTCTCACCTTGATCCCAAGGTGAAACTTTGAGGGTTGGGAAATTTTGGCCCACAACTAATGTGCCGAGCTGGTGACTAATGGGCTTTTTGAGAAGGCTGAGTAATATATATTGTGGTGAGGGGATCAGGAGGGGGTAATTAGTGACTGTTGTTTGGGAGAGCAGGTTCTCTCGAATATAGGGAGTGTGTTTTCGGAATTGTAGCTTATCTTGCTTTGACTTACACTCTGGCAAGCTAATTCTGAATTTTAATATCCATTTGAGCTTGGGATCCATCAGGACCCTTCTAGAACCTGTCAAATGTTAAATGGTTTTACACTTTTATAGATGACCACACCTACAGGTTGTGGGTAATTTTGATGATAGAAAAGTCAGATGTTGCACAAATACTATGAGTTTCATAATTCATGCAAAATTAGTTTCTGACTGCCATCAAAGTGCTTAGAATTGATAATGCTAGAGAATACTTAAGCTTGTCATTTAAGGAATATATTGTAAAGCATGGGGGGGGGTTATCATCAAACTTATTGTGTAAACAATCCATAGCAGAATGGAGTACCAAAGTACAAGAATAGGCATCTTTTGGGGGTTGCAAGGGGTATTATGATGACAATAATGTTCCATACATTTTTTGAGGCGATAAGTTATTGACTTCAGCCTATCTCATCTTGAGGACGCCCTCCAAAACTCTGAAATTCCAAACACCAGCATAAAAATCCTTGAAACTTAACTTACCCTCAATCACCTCTTATATTCACCATACTTAAAAAGTGTTTGGTTGTGTTGCATTTGTACACAATGATCATGGAGGGAAGCTGGATTCAAGTGCTGAAAAGTGTATATTTCTGGTTTATTCACCTACCCAAAATTATAACCTCTGTGATACTGGGGTGGCATAGCTAATAAGCACAAAGGAAATGCAGACTTCCTCTAGAAGAGATCTAGGAAAAGTTTAGCAACCTGAAGATGATTGGGTTATAGCTGGAAATTCCATCCATGTTCTAATTTCTGAAGATCTTGGTTGGCCTATTGCGCTATGGAAAGGAGTAAGATGCTGCACTGATCATCCATTAGTAAGTTTATCTCTTATGAGAAATTATCACCTAGAAGAATTTGATATGGACTTGGGCAATCTGATGTACTTTCTGGGATGGATGTGTCAAGAACTAGTGGAGGGATTATTAGTGTTTCTTAGAGGAAATATACCTAGACCTGCTGAAGTAAACTGGAGTTGGGGGCCAAGCCTGCAAAAACACCTATGGAGGCAACTTGCAAAACTTAACACATGCCAGATGATGTACCACTAAGTAGACTAGGGAAGATATCAGAGATTGGTAGAGGGACTAATATTGTGCTTCATACTAGCCCAGATAGTTTTCTTAGTGTAGCAAGTCAGTTTACATATCGCAAGAACACATTGAAGCAGTGTATGGAAACTTGAGTTACCTAAAGATGCCCACTCGTGGACGATTGTTCTTTGCAATAGGAAGAGCAAGTGGTGTGGAAGTTCATATGGATGCTGACTGGGCAGGCTTTGTTTGGGATGGAAGGTCTACTGTTGGCTACTACATGTTTGATGGGGTAATTTTATTACTTGGAGGAGCAAGAAACAACTTGTAGTAGCAAGTAGTGCTAAAGCCAAGTTCAAAGCACTAGCCTTAGGAATTTGTGAGGGGATGTGGATGCTTAGATTGTTACAAAGAACTGAGGATTAACACGCCCCTCTCCAATGAAAGTTTGGTGTGATACATGGCAGCCTTGGGAATCTCCAAGAATTATTCATTATGATAGGACTTAGCATGTAGAGATTGATAAACACTTTATAAAGGAGAAGATTAAATCAGGAATGATTGATCTAACTTATACCACTTCCATTGTTCAAATTGCAAACCTTTAGAGTAAAGCTATTTCAAGAGCAAGATTTAAAGAACAAATTGTTTTGATTGAATCTGAGATATGATTCAGGTAAGATAGCTGAGATAAACCCATCAAATATGATGTACCCGATCCCTGAGATATTTCATTATATTAATCTGTAATTCCTGATTCACAGGTAATATATATATATTTTTATTTTATCCTCCATCATTCTACCCTGGTTGGAGAAAAACTCAACTTCGAGCTCTAAAACAATAATGGTAATTTGGCTCAAATACTTTGAAGAGTAGAAAAGTAAAATGATTTGAGACATTATTTCTTCGTTTGATTGTTTTGATTTGGTTAATGGTTATTAAAATTCATGTCTAGTTCTCCCTTTGTCGAATTCAGTGATTATTTTTTTGTCCTTTATATTAATTGAGAAATGAGAAAAATACTAAAAATTTCATTTTTCATTTATCAGGGCTTGAAAAATGCACTAGCCTCTGGTGCTGACAAGGATGAAGAAGATTCAGAGGGAAGAACAGCTTTGCATTTCGCCTGTGGGTATGGAGAGGTATAATGCATAAATTTTCAGTACAAATAAGCATCTTTTGTACCTAGAAATGCTTCTCATTTAGACTGGATTTGTTATGTTGTTTCGTCGTGGACATTGAAATATGATGGGAATGTAGATGATTGGCTTGGTCAAAATTTTAAAAATTGTTGCTTACCAAAATGTCCCTACTATTCACTGTATCCTCTGAGATAGGAAGGCTTGAAGGTTATTAACAGGTATTAAACATTTAGAGAAGTCTTGTAGCTATCAATATACATGCAGAATTCCCGTCTATTGAAATATAGTGTGTATAGACATGATAGCTATGATTGATGTATGTATGTATGTATGCATGCATGCATGTGCATGCATGCATGCCATTTTATGCAACTTAAAACAACCACGACCATGACTCGCATTCTGGCATTCACAACACCTGCAATCTCAGTAACAATGATAGCTCCAATGTAAAACCTTGCCCCTGGCCTTATTCTCGGAACATCTATCAGGTAGCTGTGTTTAAGCAAAAGCAAATATCATCTTTGTTAGAGTATTAAGAAATTGGCAAGGCTCTCTTTTTATTGAGAAATGGATGGATGTTGGGTTTTTGTAGATGTATGACTACTGAACTTAATATAATTTCAGGTGAAATGTGCGCAAGTTCTTATTGAGGCTGGAGCAAAAGTGGATGCTTTGGACAAGAATAAGAACACAGCTCTTCATTATGCTGCGGGTTATGGCAGGAAGGAATGCGTGGCTCTTCTCCTTGAAAATGGTGCTGCAGTGTAAGTAGCCTATCTTGCTAACCTATTCCACTGATAATTGTTTGTTTTCCGGTTAATTTGATTTAACTCTTTTGTTTTTTGTCCTATTTGCAGTACTCTCCAGAATATGGACGGCAAAACTCCAATAGATGTTGCAAAGCTCAACAGTCAAAATGAAGTTGTTAAGCTACTTGAGAAAGATGCCTTCCTGTAGTTCACTTCTACGTATTGCATTTATTCAGTTTGTTAGACCAACATCCTTTTGTATGTGGCCCAATGTTGGTGACTGCGACTGAATTTGTTTGCCACTGTAACTTTGTAATGCGTGGATTCTTACGCTGCATGATTTTGAAGATTAAAATACCATAATGGTACATGGTTATTGATTTTGATTAATAGATTATTTCTTTGCAATTTTCTAGTTATACAGTGTCAAACCTATCGGAAGATTAGGTGAAAAACATGTAATATATTTATGATGATTTGTCTGACATTGATTCATAACCCCGATCCTTTTTTTTAATACAAAGGAACAAGAAAAAAGTACACTTAAAGATCAGATCAGCTAACATTATAGCCTCTTGAAGTCCCACATGCACATCCTAGAATCTAGAAGGAATAGATAGTCCCACATGCACATCCTAGAATCTAGAAGGAATAGCTAGCATTTTTGGTAAGGCAAGTAACATTTCTAAGCCCCTTCATAACATTTGTTTGATTTCTTCAACAATATCTCTATCAGTATGCAAGCAACCCATGTTAGGCAGTCTAGAAAGCTTTCTTCAATAATATAAGTAACCTACATTAGGCAGTTAAGAAAAGTCGCTATACCTTCAACCTACATTAGGGACAAAATGATTTTTTCAGCAGTCACTAATTAAAACAATAAAATTGGCTTCAATGGCCTTTCGTGGCAGAGAAGTCAGTTTGGGGGGCTGAAATGCCATACCAAACATGCACTAGAAAGTCATAACCCCATGTTTCATGAACAAACATGACTTTAATAACGTGACCAATGGGTCTTTAAATTTTTTCATGAAGAATAACACCTTTCAAGTATGTAGGGTTTCCTTAAACTAACAACCTTTCACCAAGTGGTAGTTGCCACACTTTCGGGTATAACCTTCTATAGGTGTCTTTAAGAACTAAATCCTAAAGAGACATGACTTTAGTGATTTTTAGTGTTGTAACTAAACACTGAAACACTAAATTTTCTACAAAAAAACACCACACATAAATTTCTTAATTTATAAGGATATGACTTCTTGAAAACACATCTCTTCATTTTCAAAATATTCCAACTTGAGAGAGCATATTAACTTTACAATAATTTTCCTTCAACCTTGGGCCATTAAACTGTGAACCAATATCTCAACCAATCTGGTCTAATTTCCTTGATATGAATGGAAACCAGTTAAAATCTATAGTTGCCAAGGCTTTGGATATGAAAGGAAGAAGGAAGTACCTAAAGTGCAGCATAATATCTCAACTAGCACATTCCACTCATGATGCTCCTAGAATAAGACAATGCAAATGGAGACCAAATTGAAAAATAGATTACAATTAGTAGGAAAAGGAATACATCTAAAACTCAGGCTAATGAGGACTTTAGTTTAAAGGAGAAAAGGAAAGGATGTGATAGTATTTGTGGAGGTGAATGAGTAAAACTATAGAAGTATAGAAAATCATCCTAGAAAATCTTGGGGTTTTGTTACCAACCTAAAAAATCATCCTAAAGGTAGGATTTGAATTATAGGGAGAAAATAACTAGAAGATCTTTAGGTGTTATATTGTGAAAGTTGCACTATCGGTGATTTTAATAGTGATGACAAACTTGGAAACCTATTAAGGAGGCTGAAAAGAGGGATTTTAAATTTTATGAACAACAAAGCAAATATCCAAGATATGAAAATTTGTTTAAACCTATGCGCTCCGTCAAGGGATTTTAGACCATGACTCTTTAGTTCTTAAACTCAATAAAATAATAGCCAGGAGGAGAAACTATTTCAATATTTTTTTGATTTTTAACATAGGAGCTTAATAACTAACTCGTAGAGAATAAATTAGTTAAGTTATTTATGCTTGTTTCCCTAAAATATCATATTTATATAGAAACTTCTTTCATATGTGCTAGGAAAAATTTAAAAAATATATAAATTTGGAGAATAAAATAAATTAAAGTCCTATATTTTTTTTTGAAGGACAAAATGATCATTATTACTTATAGTAAGTCTTACAGAGAACTACAGGAAACAGAATTAAGTTGGTGTAGCAATTGCAAACTAGAAACGCAATCAAAAAAACCTTTGCAAAAACTATAAGCTCGGAAATTGTGGATATCCTCGAGTATGATGCTGGAATTCACATCCACAATGGAGTTCAAGGAGATGAAATTTTTGTTGATATTCCAAATTTCCACAGCAGCTGAATCAGCAACTTTTGAAGAGGCAAGTTCAAGCATCCAAACCATAGAAGCAGGAAGACACTTTTGATAAGAGTTTATCCTTCAAATCCATTTGCCGCCAAATTGAATGTTTGAAGTAGATTCTTATATGACATACTCGGAAAAAGCTGTTTATCAAATATGGGCAACCATTCGGGCGGGTACCAGTGGAGCTTTTGGAAGAGCACTCGTTGCCAAATTTGAAATAGAGATCATACCGAGTATTTCTTTGATGGCTTCTTTTGGATAAGATATTTTCCCGTGCTGTAATGCCCTATTCCTTTTCATCCATATGACATTTAGAACAATAATACATTTGAGCAGAAAAGTTTCCCCATCCATATACTAAAGCTAAGGTAAATCTCTTAACTCCTATAATTTGGAACGATGGAGTATTATAGTACGCAGTCTCTTAATGGAAAATGCAACGCTATTGTTGCTGAAAGCTCCATGAAGGAGTACAAAGATTGAAGAAGCTGACGCGGTCTTTTGTTACCATGTCATCAATAAAAATAAATAAATAAAACGTAGGGACCAAATTAAAATGGTATCAAGAAGGATGAATGTCTTTTCCTAAAATAATAAAACAGAAAAATGTAAACCAGCAGAGGAGCCTGAGTCGCTAACTTTTAAATTGAGGCCAAACTCACTAGGCATCATATCAAATTACATCTGTGGTTTCAGTTATCATCCTGATATACCACAGAAGAACAAGGTGATCCAATACCATTTTAATCCGAATTCATGCTTATTGTGATCACATTCATTGTATGAGAAAGCTACAGCAAGTCAAAATAAATAATCACTAGCTTAATTGTGTTCAATACTGACAAAACTGATATACGTAGCAAAATTTCTGAAACTAGAGTCAGAATAATGCTTAATCCAGTTCCTGCTTGCTCTTGCTTCTTCTCATCTTTGCCTTAAATCTTGATTTCGCCATTAGGGTCTGCACTGTATTTGCAAAGTTCCCAACAGCCATTAAAACCAGTAGGACACCGCAAAATATTACCTGCCGAAGAACATTTCGTCATTCTATAATCAATACATCCAATTTAACTTAATTCATTTTCGTTAGTTTATATAATTTGGGGTAAAAAATAAAAAGACACTTGTGAAATATAATAAGACAGCATGACAAGTACCTGCCACTCAGAAACAACCCCGACAAATGCGGTTCTGAGCAACAATAGTCCAATATATGCCTCAAATCCCTAGATCAAAACAGAAGCACAAATAAAGTTCATGAATGTCAAAATCTAATCTGCTTCCTTCCAATTCAGTCGTGAAGTAAATGAACATCACATGAGGCTAGAGCAATAAATTAACGGATACACACACACAGCTAATCGGCTATGTTTAGCCCTGATTTCACCTGCAGACCAAAAAGAGTAAAACAGGCCTAGTGTAAAACTCAATTTGACGTAAGGTTATTAACACATGATGCAAAATATGAAAGACGAATCATCAACATGAGAGAGAGGGAGGGGAAAGGGTGTTTGTGGAATTGAATTGATTGGTTAGCCTCCTAAACCATCATATTTATGTAGAACATTCTACCTGTCCCCTAGTAGTAGCCTTGGGGGGGGGGGGTAGTTCATGCTAGAACATGCTACCTGTCCTCTACTAGCACCAGGGGAACATAAAGCTAAATTATAACACACTCCAAGTTGGGGCATCCATGTTGATCCAGCCCCATGAGAAAGTTACTTAACAACAGTCATATCAGAACTTGTATTAGACACAATATGATACTTCCAAGTTTTATTTACTTAGTGTCGCGGAATCCATGTTGTGCTGTATCTTATACCTGTATCGATTATCAACAATGCTTATCATGCGGAGCTTGTTAAAAATAAATCAACTTTAGTACTGCTTAAATTGCTTTAAGTGTGCAGTACCAAAGTTTAATAGACGCCGCTGCTACCCTAGTATCTTAGCAGATCTGAGTTTACAATCAAATCCCTGAAAATCAGGGAGAAAACTTTTCTAAAAGGGTTACACGAGATTGACGCCAGAAAAAGAAAAATAAAGGAAACAAAAAACAGAGAAAACAGAATCAGCTGAACGTATGTAGGTTAGGTCAATGAGACCTCCCTCCGGTTTTTCCTTGATGAAATGTCTCAATTTTAACGTGTTTTGTTCTGTAGAGGTACAAAGGATTCTTGGTCATCTCAATGCTAGACTTGTTATCACACCATAGCTTCATAGAGCCATTATATGGAAGCTTCAATTCCTTAAGTAGTCAAGTAATCCATATGCCTTAAAAAATGTGCCACAGCCCTAAGCCCAGATTCAACACAGCTTCTTGAAACAACAGATTGCTTTTTACTTCTCCAAGTAACCAAATTCCCCCACACGTGCAATATCCAGTGGTGGATCTCCTATATTCTCTAAAGATCTTCCATTGTTTATATCTGTGTATACTTCTATATTCCTAGCTCTACCCTTCTCAAAGAAGATGCCTTTCCCAGGCTTGAGTTTTAAATATCTCAATATACAATAGAGGGCTTCCATGTGCTCTTCTTGTCATCTGTGCATAAACTGGCTCACAACTCCAATAGGATAACTAATATCTAGACATGTGCGCGTCAAGTACTAGTTTTACCACAAGTTTTTAGTACCTTCATTTAGCTTAATCTCCTCGTTACATGAGGCTTCCATAGGTATCTCAAATGGCCTTGCACCAAGCATCCCTATCTCGTGTAATAGATCACGGGTGTACTTTCTTTGGGACACATTCATCCCTGTGAAGTACTAGTTTTCCCACAAGCCTTCTGTACCTTTCTAAGTCGACAGGTGCATCTTTTAGCTTAATTTCCAGGTTACATGAGGCTTCCATAGGTGTCTAATGGCCTTGCCCCAAGCATCCCTATCTCGTGTAATAGATTAAGGGTGTACTTTCTTTGGGACACATTGATCCCTTTTCTAGTCCTGCCCCATAAGGCTTTTTTATTAATATGCTATAAACAGTAAAAAAAGTTCACCCAAATACTACACTTAAAGTCGTTCACAGCTTGAACGATTTTAAATTTATACTAAAGTTGTTCTTGCCAAGAACGACTTTAGTGTCTCATCTATATTTTTTCTCCTAGACTAGAAAAGCGTGCATGTTCTCTCTCATCCTAAACACACTCCTCTCACCTGACACCTCCCTTTATCATCTTCTTCAACCTTCATCTCTCCCCCTCTCTCTTCAAAGCCTCCTACTCTCTACATCCATTTTCATCTTCGCCCACACACAAAACAACAATCATTATTCACACTTCAGCCATGCAGAGAAATGCGTAATTGTTTTGATTGTGGACTTGTTTTTTTGTCATTCTTGCAGCAATAAGAAGTCACTTGAGGCATCAATGTCTCTCAATGGCACCAAATCCCAGTGGGAAGCATCGAATATACTGCCTCAAATATAGGTGTGGATGATGTTAAGAACTTTGCTTGTTTGTTTGTTTGTGTTCGTTCGGAGAGGGGGGGGGGGGGGGAGATGAAGGCCATCTATTACACGAGATAGGGATGCTTGGTGCAAGGTCCTTGATCTATTACCCTAGCTAAATTTGTACTAAAGTAATTTAGCAAGTATTTTGGTTTAAGTTTATTATTTCTATGCTAGTTGGTTTTCCTAGTCAGTTTCTCTCTCAATCCCCTTCACATTCTATTCCCTTTCCCTTTCCCGTCCTCTGTTTCTATATCTTTCCTCCCTAAATTTCCTCTGTTTCCATTAGAACAAGTGTGTGAGAGTGTTTGCATCTGTTTGTGAGTGTCATACATCCCTATGTCATCAACCCTTCCATTATCATATTTGACAAACAGGGTGTGATCAACCTGTCCCAGTGAGTAACCTATCTTCTTCACAGCTTTAGCAAACCTATTGAACCAGGCCCAAGGAGATGTTTCAACACATATAAAGATTTTCTGAATCTACATACCTTTGTAGAGTTGTCTGGGACTTGCACTCCATCTGGGATTTCCACATACACCTCCTCCTCCAAATCTCCATTCAAGAATGCTAAAAGAGAACTAAACGAGTTGTTGAGGTAAATTCATCCATCAAAGTGTGGTGTGATAGTATGGCTGCTCTCCAAATGATCCAGAATCCTATTCATCATAACCGGACTATAAATTTGGAACTTAATCAGCACTTTATCAAGGAGAAGATGGAACCAAAGGTGATAGACCTGGCCTACATATGCTCTAACTCACAAGTTACTGACATCCTTACAAAAACATTAGACAGAGACGAGTTTGAGTACTTCAGAAATCAGAAGTAAGCTGGGCAAGATGGATACCTACTTGCCAGCTTGAGGCGAAGTGTTAGTGCAGCACACCCACTAGGGCTTTTGCTCCCAAAACTCTAATTTCAGTATTTATTGTTATTATTAACTAGCTGTTGCTATTCCCTTCTCTGCTCAGATTTGATTCTGATTTTCAATTTTGAATTTAAGATTCATAGTATCTAAGCAGATTCATCTCTATATGATTGAGTTTGAAACTGTAAAACTACTGCTACTCGGTGAATAAATAATCTTTACAGCATCACAAAATTCTTCAAATTACCTGCAAAATGAAAAGTATGGGGCATAACAACCATAGTTGGCCATCGACTCCAGCTGTTTCTCCCCAAACAACATCCATTCTCTTAGCCTAAAATTCATAGGAAAACAAGGATGAGATCATATATTTCATTTCCTATCCTTATGATACTACTTGTTTCATCATAAAATTAATAGCACAAGGAAAAAGGGGGAAAAACTTAATCATGAAAGCAGACAAGTACCAAGCACAATAATATAATGGCAGCAGGTAACTAGGAGAGACGAAAGGGAGTGAGCTGGCTAATTGAAAGATTAATTGAAGGTAAAACATTATTCAAATAACATATCAAGGAAAAGGCAACTAAACACCAAATTGTTTCATTAAAATGTAGCACCTTTCCAAGTGCAATACGAGTATAAAGTCTTTGCCGTTGATATCTATTTTGCAAGAGCATTGCAACTCCTTGCATCATAGCCCATTGTAAAAAAAGTTGTACACCTCTCTGCATGCATTAGCAAAAACTTTGTTGATACTTCCAATCTTACATGTATGAGAATCAAAACTATATGCGTGAGAGGAAAGCTAACCTGCTTTTGTGCACAATTAGGTTGTCCTTTAATCTCCCAAGTGAGACTCACAAGGGCCATTACCATAGCACAGTAGTGATGGTATATCCACCTACAACGGAATAAATATTCAAGTAGCCAAGAAAAAAAAACACAAGTACCTATACATTAAAGGAGAAAAACTAAGAAATTAAAACTTCTTTTCTTAATGCACTTTTTTCAATTATATTATAAGTATTTTTTTTTTCTTTGGAACATCATTATTCCTGCAACTAACTATTTTTATTAATATATTTAACTAGTTTTTAAATTTAAAGTCATTTGTTCTGATTTGATATAAAAAGTTCGTTAAGTATATAAACTTAAGTACCTAAGTTTTCTACTAAAAAAATTACCACACTCCCCAACCTAAGTACTCTGGTGATTTTCCAAAATGATTGATGAGATTACATCACCTAGATGCCAAATTCTACCATAAAAAATAGAAACCCATAATTGATGACTGAAAGGGAGAAAGAACATTCCTGGCACTATGACCAGTGGACCACAAGATTTTACCATGTATATGCTAGAAAGGTAATGCTATACAGCAAGATAACTCTTCAGCTTCCAATGATCCGTTGCAAATTCCACCCGATTTACCACCCATTACAAAAATTGAACATCAAATTGATTTCATTCTGGGAGCAACAATTCCTAATAGGCTAGCCTATAGAAGCAATCCAGAAGAAATAAAGAAGCTTCAAAGGAAAGTGGAAGAGCTCATGGCATAAGGACATGTTAGAGAAAGTTTGAGTCATTGTGTTGTTCCGGTACTTTTGGTTCCAACGAAGGATGGAAGTTGGAGGATGTGAATTTATTGCACAGCTGTGAGTAATATAACTAAAGCATCGCCATCCCGTTCCTAGATTAGGTGACATGCTTGATGAATTGCATGGTTCTATTTTCTTTTCTAAAATTGATTTGAAATCAGGATACCATCCAATTAGAATGAGGGAAGAGGATGAGTGGAAAACTGTTTTCAAAACAAAACATGGTTGGTATAAGTGGTTGGTTAGTCATGCCCTTTGGGTTAACTAATGCACCTAACACATTCATGAGGTTGATGAATCATGTTTTGCTTGCTTTAATTGGAAAATTTGTTGTTTATTTTTATTGGTCCTATTGGATCAATAATCTAACAAACAATGACAGAGAGCAACGGAGGTAATGATAATTCTCCTCTGTACATTCTTCTTCTATTATGGTGTATATATACACTTCAATATACAATCAAGAAAGGCATAAAATCAGGGATTACATTTATTAACATAATCAGAATATAATCCCCACAATCTCTCCTCATGAATTCCAAATCAACTATTAATTCTAATATCATCTAATTAATTCTAATATCTCCTACACTCCCCCTCAAGTTGAGGCATAGATGTTCATCATGTCCAACTTGCCAACTAGATATTGGAATTTATCTCGAGTTAAGCTCTTTGTGAGTGCATCAGCTGTCTGTTCTTTTGAGGGAATGTATTTAAGCTCAATCGTACCAGCATCAATCCTTTCTCGTATAAAATGTCTATCTATTTCCACGTGCTTTGTTCTATCATGCTGACTGGATTATGCGACATATTGATTGCCGCCATATTATCTGAGTACAGTCTGATAGGCAAATTTATGAGTATTCTCAGTTCTTCTAGTACTCGTTTTACCCATAAACTTTCACATATTCCGAGGGCTATGGATCTGAACTCGGCCTCAGCGCTGCTCCTAGCAACCACGCTTTGTTTTTTACTGCGCCATGTGACTAAGTTCCCCCACACATAGGTAACATAACCTGACGTTGATCTCCTATCCTCATGATCACCTGCCCAGTCAGCATCAGTGAGTATTTCTACATTTCTTTTGTCAGATTTCTTGAATAGGAGTCCTAGACCAGGTGAACCCTTGAGATATCTGAGAATTCGATATACCTCATTCAGATGTTTCTGTTTGGGATTATGGGAGTGTTGACTTACGACACTGACAGCATAAGCAATGTCTGGCCTAGTCTGTGATAGATAAATCAGCTTCCCTACCATCCGTTGATATCTTCCTTTATCCACATCCTTTCCCAGTTCTTCCTTATCACTGATCTTGTCAACTTGGATAGGAGTATCACTGGGTCTGCAGCCTAACATACCAGTTTCTTTCAGGAGATCAAGTATGTATTTTCTTTGGGAGATGTTGATTCCTCTTTCAGATCGTGCCACCTCCATACCCAGGAAATATTTCATTTTTCCCAGGTCCTTAACCTGAAATTCTTGATTAAGAGCCCTTTTTATTCTCTCAATTTCTGTTGGATTGTCACCTGTGAGGATGATGTCATCAACATAAACTGCTAGCACAACAAGCTTTCCACCTTTATGTATGAAGAATAGAGTATGATCGCTCTGTCCCTGTGTGTAACCTTGGTTCTTCAATACCTTGGCGAATCTTTCAAACCAAGCGCGAGGGGACTGTTTCAAACCGTACAGTGACTTTTTTAGCTTGCATACTTGACTTTCCTTCTGTCCAGGGAATCCTGGAGGCATCTTCATGTATACCTCCTCCTTTAATTCTCCATTTAAGAATGCATTCTTGACATCCATCTGATGTAGTGGCCAATCCAGATTAGCAGCGAGAGATAATAGGATTCTGATAGTGTTCAACTTTGCTACTGGTGCAAACGTTTCAGTGTAATCCATGCCATATATTTGAGTGAAGCCTTTAGCTACTAGTCTTGCTTTGTACTTTTCGAGGCTTCCATCAGCAAAGTATTTCCGGGTGAATACCCATTTACATCCCACTGCTTTCTTTCCTTTTGGCAATTCAACTATTTCCCATGTTTCATTGTTCTCTAGTGCTTTCATTTCTTCCATCACAGCTTGTCTCCATTCAGGGGTTGCTAAAGCCTCATTTATATTCTTGGGTATTGTGACCTGATCAAGATGAGAGATCAAGGCATGATGGTCAGAAGATAACGCCTGATAAGAGACAAACCTCTCTATGGGATACCTGGTACATGATCTGCGTTGTTTTCGTATTGCTATTGGAAGATCAAGATCATTATGTGCTTGTGGTTGTTCAGAATCTGCACTTGGTTCAGACGCTTGATGTGCATTATGTTCTTGAGGAGCATTACCTGTCATGCTTCTCCGAGTATAGACTTGTCCCTATTTCTTAGTGTTTCCCCCTGAATCAATATGTTCTTCAGGTTCCTTAGTCTCCTCTTGTGTTAGGACATCAGAAATATAGAGTCTATCAGGTTCCTGGTGAAGGTATAGGGGTTGGGACTCAAGTTCAGTTTGAGGCTCCTGAGGTTCACTCCATTTCTCCCCCTGAACCGATGAGAGGGTATAAAAGGGAACAGACTCATGGAAGGTAACATCACAGGTAATATAGAGACGTTTGGCTAAGGGATCAAAACATTTGTACCCCTTTTGGGTTCCTGCAGGGCCCAGAAAGATACACTTGATGGCCTTGGGATCAAGTTTGGAGGTATGATGGAGATGAACAAAAGCAGTGCAACCGAAGACTCGGAGGGGAAGGGTGTTTTCTAGGTAAGGTAGGTGAAAGTGTTTGTGGAGAACCTGGAGAGGGGTTTGGAAAGACAGTGGTTTACAGGGCATTCGATTAATGAGGAAGGTAGCAGTAAGGATAGCATCAGGCCAATAGGAATTTGGAACATGGCTACTGAACAGAAGTGCCCTAGCTGTTTCAAGGATGTGTCTATTTTTCCGCTCAGCAATGCCATTTTGTTGAGGACTGTAAGGACAAGAACTTTTGTGAGAGATACCATGTTGTTTAAGGAAATGAGATAGTGGATGGTTGAAATACTCAGTTCCATTATCCGTATGGAGAGTCTGAATTTTAGTTTCAAACTGTGTGAGAATCATTATAGAAGTCAACAAAAGTCTGGTATACCTCAGTTTTTTCTTTTAGGAGGAAGACCCAACTAACACGTGTATGATCATCAATGAGGGTCATAAACCACTTGGACTGGGTTCGGTTGGAAATGCGAGATGGTCCCTATAGATCACTATGAATGATGGAGAAAGGCTTAGAAGGGCGATATGGAACACTTGGAAAGTGAGTACGATGGTGTTTGGCGAGTTCACAAGAATCACAGGAGAACTCTGAATTTTTATTAGAGCAAATTGAAGGAAACATCTGACACATATAACGGAAATTTGGATGTCCTAATCGCTTATGCCAAAGCTCTAATTCATTATTCCTAGGGGGAAACACTTTATTACATAGATGAGACGTTGAATGATGACAGTCATCCAGGTAATAGAGCCCATCAAATTTTTTAGCAACACCAATCGTCGTCCCCGTGAGCAGATCCTGAAAAATACAGTGGGTAGAAGAAAAATTAGCCTGACATCTTTCATCTCTAGTTAGATGACTCACAGATAATAAATTGCATTTTAACTTTGGAACATGCAAGACATTATGAAGAGTTAGAGTAGCCGAAACATTTATGGTACCACTACCAGCAACCAAAGAGTCAGAGGCATCAGCAATTTTTACTGTGAGATGTGATGTAGCTGGAGTGTATTTGGAAAATAACGAGGCATCATTGGTCATGTGGTCAGAGGCACCTGAGTCTACTATCCAACAAGGGCCTGTAAGCTTACCTTTAATGGTAGCAAGGGCTTTAAAGAAATTACCTCGCTTTACTATTGAGGCAACTGATTGCTTACGGGTCTGATTTTCAAGAGCAGTGAGACGTTCCAGAATAGTTGCTAATGGATCTGGGCCTGGCATAGGTACATGGGCTGTCAAGTGGGATCCAGCGCTGTCAAAATGCTGAAGAAGAACCACCATGTTGGGCTGAACTGTATTGGGCTGACATTGGGAGCCCACCAGCATTACTAGCACTGCATTGGGCTGAATTGAACTGGACAAGTGATTCATCCGTGTGGGTCTCGGCTAAATGGCTTTTGGGCCTCCTTGGTTTGGGCTTCCAGTCTGCTGGCCTTCCGTGTAAGTCCCAGCATTTCTCCCTGGTGTGCCCCGTCTTCCTGCAGTGTTCACACACAGGGCGTTCTTTTCTAGCGTCGCCTACTCGAGCAGCAAGTGCAGAACCTTCAACTGTAACTGGCCGCGGCGTCAAGGAGTTCAAGTTCATCACTTGCCGACGGGCCTCCTCATCTCTCAGGAGGGCAAAAGCTTCAGCGACTGACGGGAGGGGTATGCGTCCAAGAAGTCGCCCACGGATGTCTTCGTATATGGGATTCAGGCCGACAAGAAATTCAAACAACCGTTCTTCCTCTAGGTCTCGACGGTGAGTGATTGCATCCTCAGCGTCCCGCCAGACCCTTTGCTTCAATTGGTCTAACTCCTGCCACAGTGTAGTTTTCTCTAGGTAGTAAACATTCAAGGGGCGATCACCTTGTCGGACTGTCCACAGGTGAGATCTCAGGTCAAATATCAGAGAAGCAGTTGGGCGCCTTCCATATGCTTCCTTTACGGCATTCCATATGTCTTTGGCGGAGGGAATAAACATGAAGCTTCGACGGACCGTGGGCACCATTGCGTTGAGTATCCATGATGCCACTAGTGAATTTTCAGTTTTCCACCGGCGACGACTGGCATCATTGGTGGACGGCGGGTTAGACAGAATGAACTCAAGTCTGTCGCGGCCGTCGAGTGCAAGGTACATCGATTGGGCCCATTCCACATAATTATCTCCAGTGAGACGTTCGGGGACAATACTCACAACAGAACCTTCAACGCCGGCGACCTTAGTTGGGAGACGCAACCCAACTTCAACCATGGTGGAGTCGGCTTCGACGGAGAATGAAAATTGGGATTCCTGCTCTGATACCATATTGGTCCTATTGGATCAATAATCTAACAAACAATGACAGAGAGCAACGGAGGTAATGATAATTCTCCTCTGTACATTCTTCTTCTATTATGGTGTATATATACACTTCAATATACAATCAAGAAAGGCATAAAATCAGGGATTACATTTATTAACATAATCAGAATATAATCCCCACAATCTCTCCTCATGAATTCCAAATCAACTATTAATTCTAATATCATCTAATTAATTCTAATATCTCCTACAATTTTGATGACATTCTGATTTATAGCAAGAATCTAGATAGCATTTGAATCATTTGCATTGTATACTTGATGTTTTGAGAAAGCAAAAAATTGTTTGCAAATCTGAAAAAGTGTTATTTTTGCATGGATAAAATTGTTTTTTTTTTTTGGTTTTGTGGTAAATGCTAAAGGAATAGAAGTTGATGAGGAAAAGATAAGAGCTATAGAGGAATAGGCAACACCTAAAAGCATAACTAAAGTGAGAAGTTTTCATAGTTTGGTTAGTTTTTATAGACGCTTTGTGAAAGATTTTAGCACACTTGCTACACCTCTCACTGAAGTCATAAAAAAAATCTGTTGGTTTTAAATGGGATAAAGCACAAGATGTTGCATTCAATGAACTTAAGGCTAAATTGTGTTATGTACCTGTGTTAGCATTGCTTGACTTTAGCAAAACTTTTGAAATTAAATATGATGCATCTGGAGTTAGAATAGGAGCTGTTTTGATGTAGGAGGGAACGCCAATTGCTTATTTCAGTGAAAAGATAAATGGAGCAGCCTTGAAATATCTAACATATGACAAGGAACTCTATGCACTCGAGAGCATTGGAGAATTGGCAACACGACCTTTGGCCTAAGCAATTTGTGATTCACACTTATTACCAATCCTTCAAGCACATTAAAGGTCAAGGTAAGCTGAACAAGAGACATGCAAAGGTTTGGCATGGGAGTTAACCAGTTAGTTAAAAGAAAGATTAGTTAGCTATAATTAAGGTAGTTAAAAAATAACTACCAGATGTAATTTTTAGACTACTCGTATGGTTTGTAAACAGATGTAGAACTCGTATTCTATAAAGTTGATAAATGGAATTCTCTCGTTATTAGTCTGTCTTTTCTATCTTTCCTAGTGTGTGTTGCACCATTCAAGTGTCAAGTTGTCCTTGCAGGGTATGAATTGGTGCAAGAAACAAGCATATGATCAAATGATCGAATTTGACCAATGTCTAAAGCAAACAAATATCAAAATCATGGGACTGAGTCTAAGATAATCAATAGCTCATATCAACAATGACGTTGGATGTTGCAGACTGTCCAGCACAAAAGGAAGTTGTATAGCTAGTGGTTATTGTTGAGATGCGCAAGTTTAATATTAATTAATAGTGTAATAGTAAACAATTAATATTTATATGTTTATTTTATATTATAGTTTGTTATTATTTAGTTATCTACATCTTAGGATTAGATGGGGATATTATATCCTATGTTAATATTTTATCATATCTATCTTAGAAGAATAAATCTGAGATATTAGGATTAGGATAAGATTCTAAATTTAACATATTAGCTTATATTTGGCCTATATAAAGGCCTATTTATATTCTTGATTGACTAAGGAATAATAATATTCAGAGGCTCTATTTTCCCTCTATTCAATCCTTCAAATCCTACTTATCTGCAATTAAGATAATCCAGCAATTATATATATAATGAGGATGACCAAGATAGAATTTTTGAAGATTGACAGCAATTATTAGAATCAAGCATGTCAATGAACATGTAGACTAAAAAAATACTTCCAGGGCATCTGAGTTCCTTTACATGAAAGAAGCTAATGAGGATGGAAGAAATATCTGAAGAATATGACTGCAAAACTTGAAGATGCAGTGAAAAATGATGCTGTGGCTGAGTTCAGGAGCCACAGGCAAAAAAGATGGGGTGACCATTAGGAGAAATTTGAAGAGTTAATTATAGGGATGGATTTAACAAAACCTCTAGCAATAAGTTGCTTCTAAGAAATCATTCATTCAAATATCCAAAAAACTATAAGATTGTTCAGCCCAAATGTCCCTGCTAATGTGCCTCCAAGACAGATTCATACAAGCTTTGCACCTCCATATCCCAGCTTCAACTAGAAGAAACAACCAACTTCCCCATAAATCCTCATCCCATAAGCCATAAAGCTCAATGCAATAACCAACATTTTTTACCAAAGATCCTGACCATTTAGTTCACTACTTCCTCTAATAAAAATCTCACTCATGTTGACAAGTAACAATTCAAATGCTAGTAAAAGACGAATCAAGCACCTTATGAAGAAGGAAATGATGAAAGGAGAAAAAAGGGGCTCTATTATTGGAACCCTAATATTATACTTCAGATCATACGTGAAGCTCTCAAGGATTCATGATAACAATGCAATAAGATAAAGAATAATTTCAGAATGCACATGTCCCTGAAGAAGAATTAAAAAAGTTATCACTCACAAAAGAATTCAGTAATTTTGTAGAATGTAATTGAAGGAAAGGAAGACATACAATGATGAAAGCAGAAGGTAACATGAAGTAACCAGTGGTAATACTGACGGACATGGGCATGAAATTGAAGCTGAAATTAGGAGTGGATGAAGGGTAACAGTGACAATGGCATATGAAATAAAATAAGTTGAATAAGGAATGTACAACTGGAATGGCCAATGCAAAGGAAATTTTTCAAAGCTGAATTCCAAATCATGGAGTCAGGGGCTACAGTATGATATTGGCAGTTGAATCATGGCTTTTTCTACCAACGGGGATACTGTACAGGACTTGAAGTGAAACCCGATGCCTTTTGCATTGAGTGACAGATTGTATGAATTCACAGGGGCCAAGAAAACTGAAGATATGTTTAAGGGGCAGAACCTTACAAGGGGATGCAGATTATAGGAGCCCCGCAAGCCTTCCTCATTTGAGTCAACCCTCATCAATGGGAGAAAATACCATCAATAGGCCCATGCATATGAAGTCACTTTCTAATATATGATATGCAAGCCAGATGCAAAGACTCAGTCTAATGGAGACAAAAAATCCAGCCAACAAGTCTCTCTTTCCTCTCCTATCCTTCATTGTTATCACTCTCTTGCATACAAAATACCAGAAACAACTCAACAATGTTTGGACTTGATCCTGAACCATGAACAACAAAATAAGCAATCATGAAGTCGATCAAGGATCAACCGCGTCAATCAACAATGATTTTAAGAGGAGATCAATCAATGAACAACTTTACATGTCTTACCTAAGCAAAATGGTTCACTTGATCTCCAGAAAAGTAAATAGAGATACATAGTAAAATGACCCTTTTAAGGTTCTATCATCCCAAGTGACTCTATAAATAACTTTTTGACTACTTCTGAATGCACAGATCCCTAACTTTTAGATTAATTCTAGAAATTCTGATTAATGACCTTTGACTGACTTATCGGGTAATCCTCAAATACACTATTATTGTTGACAAACCACCCTTACCATCCTATAGTCTTAAAAACCATCAATTAACTTATTTTTTAGGCTGTCAAAGTCTCTATAACCATAAACCAAGTCATAGCCCATAAAAATCTTGAGTCCATCACTATCTTACATTAACTTTGGCACTATTGTCATTTTGTGTCCTTTTGTCAAATAAGTTTCATGAATATCAAGCATGTACTAAAGGGGAAATATGGGACTCACTTGCAGTAATAAAGAATTTTAGATTATGTGCAAAAAATTACTGTTGAAAAGGCGCGTTATGCCATTACCATGGACGAATATCACTTCCATTGACTCTCAATATGTTCTCTCGCAATGCCAAACCAGTGTAAAGAAATAGCAGCCAGGCCTGAGAAATGATGTCCATAAGAATAATGTTGAACAAGTGCAGAAATCAAAATAATATATAATCAACTGAAGGGATTTAAAAGAAAATACCTGATAAAGCTGAACTGGGAAGGCAGGCATGCATCCAGCCCAAACCCATGATCTTAGAATCAGCAGTACTGATGGGAAAAAAAGGAACAGTAGGGCTGTTCTATCCTGAATGACGTGTAATTTTCTTGTAAGTTTCATAATCTTTATAACCTCAGGGAATGCATTATCTAGATGCAAATATAACATGTTCATATCTTTATCTGAAAGAAATTTTAACATGCAATAATTCACATATTTAATCAGAATGAACTCAACGATTAACACAAAATTACAATGACATCGGGAAAAGTCTCATGAAATTAAATAAGGGCAAAAACCAAGAAATGTATATTCAGCCTGAGAAGATTAAGAACCAGAAGAATCTTCGACTGTCCAGCTGCTTCTAGAGCTACCTTTAGGGATAATTATTATGTGAATGAGGGAAGCAATGGAACCTTTTTGGTAAATTAATTAAAATCAACACTTTAGTACATGAACTTGAAAATCATATACTTAGATGCATGAGAAAAAATATGTACCAACTGCACAGATTTTACAACACTGTTATAAAGTTTTACTGTAAGTAATTACTGTCAATTACTGTGAGCATAGTCTATAAATAGTAACATACCAGATGTAACAATATTATGAAATGAGCCTACAGTAAACAAGTGCATTTCTCTCCAGAAATCTTTTGTCTTTGTCTCCCTCTGTTTCTACTTCTCTTTTGATTTCCCTCTGTGTCTTTCTCTCTTTCTTGAATTCCCTCTATGTTTCCCTTCCTTTTCCCTCTTTCTCTTTCATTCTCAATCAGTTTACGCATCAGTGGTATCATAGCGCGCGTTCCTCGAACCTCGAATCTGAATGGTGGAAACCAGAATACAAGAAAATGCCTGAAAAATGGAAGCCAGGATGCAAAATGTCGAGCAGCGATTGCGGAGCGTGGATGAACTACAAGAGATGCTTTTGGGCTTCCGCAATGAAATTCAGATCATGGGGCACACCTTCCGTCAAGAAATGCAGGCGATGGCACTTGCGATACGAAACATTGCCCATGGCCCACTCTCTGAGAAGCTGATGACAGAGCTGACTTACCTTCGACAGAAGAGGACGTTAGCCAAGTTCAATGTCAAATTCAACACAATCTCTGCCAAGTTGGATCTTCCCAAAGGGTACTTGTTGGGCGTATACGTAGGGGCACTAAAGGAAGAAATCGCTGACTCCGTCCGATTATTTAATCCAAGGACCATGCTTGAAGCCCGACGTATGGCCAGAGTACAAGAGATTTTTTTGCTGTGGTAGAGCAAGAAAAAGATGGTTCTACCTAGTGTTCAAGAAACAAGAATTATGGAAGAATGAGTGCAGATTCTTGAGCAACCAATGATCGAAAACAGAGCATTGAGAGGGGCTGTCAACGAGCTCTGTGAAGGCGTTCGTGGGATGGCTACAACGACGCAAAATATAGCAAGAAGATTGGAATTCACCCACCTTCGACAAAGAGAGCCACTCGCTCAATTCAATGTGCAGTTTCATCAGATTTCGTCAAGGTTGGACTTTCCGAAGGAGTATTTACTCGACGCTTACACATCGGCCTTGAAACTAAAACTCGAAGCCTTAATTCGAATGTCTGACCCAAGAACCATGGTAGAGGCTTGGAGCTTTGCTCAACTTCAGGAGTTGATTATCGCAAGGCAGAATCCAAGAAATACAGTCGACAAATCTCAAGGTACGTGTCAACATCAATGCTGGTGGTCGTTATACCCCTTATGCCACTGAGTTCTTTTTCTTCACTGTTATCTCTGTTTCAGTCGCTTGATTAGAGGACTTTGCAAAGTGAAGATAATGCGCAAACTTCAGAAAACATTGAACAGCTTGCGGAATGTACTCGGGAGCTCACGTGGTTGCAAAAATCTCAGTTTGAAAAGTCAAACTTACAGCTGGCTAGCATTTTTTTTAAGCTTAAGCAGTATTTTCAAGGCTACACTGGAATTTGCAATACCCAATGGGTTTATGGACTTGGTTGTGGTAGTAAAGAGGATAGCCCAATGCCATTGCAATTGTGTTTAACAATTCCTTTGGGTGTTATTAATTATGGGTTATTTCAGAAGTGGGCCTCATTTCTAAACTTCTCTCCAACAAGAATTCTACTGTTAGAATGGTTTAAGGGAGAATTAATTACAATACTTTTTGGAAGGATCTTCTCTTTAAGTAGGAAAAAAAGAAGTGAAGTGTGCAATGCATCAGGATGAAGTCAAATTGAAGGAATCAAATCCTGGATTCAAATCATAGAGATTTATTCACTGACAAGCAGAAGATTTTTTTCAGAATCTAAGAGTCTATGTTCTGTAATTTTGATCTTACCTGATCCTTGAGGGCAAAGATCTCTTTGGGATGGGGATATTGTTATAAAGTTTTACTTTAAGTAATCACTGTCAATTATTGTGACCATAGTCTATAAATAGCAACATACCGGATCTAACAGTATTATGAAATGAGTCTACAGTAAACACGTGCATTTCTCTCCAGACTTCTTTTGTCTTCATCTCCCTCTGTTTGTACTTCTCTTCTGATTTCCCTCTATCTCTTTCGCTCTTTCTTGAATTCCCTCTATGTTTCACTTCCTTTCCCCTCTTTCTCTTTCATTCCCAATCAGTTTATGCATCAAACACCAAACAACAAAATAGGAAATCTCATAAAATACCAATGCAGTTACACAAACAAATTAGCACTTTGTAGGTACCAGTTCCAGTAAAAAATGAGCATGGATCCATAATATAAGAGCACCAGAACACTTAAGTCAGCCAAATAATTACTTACGAGTATATAGAGTAGCTATCAAAATTTCCAATGATCATTAGAGATATCCATTTCCCATAAGTAAACTGTTGATGAAGCAGCTTTTTAACAACCTTTATCATGTTAATGAGGTACTCAAAAGTTCAGGGCAAATCCAACACGAACAATAAACTTATCCTAGATGAAGCAATATAAAGATGGAAGCATTTCCAATTTCAAGATGCAACATCTACGATTAAGCCAGACACTTTTTACTTGAGGTAGATAGAGAAAAAAGGTGTATGGAAAGGTAGATGTAAAAGAGGATTTATACTTTGTAACTGTTGTACTCCTCTTTAACCTTCAACTGGACATCCTTCTGTGAGGCACGCACATTAATAGGGCCCAGAAACATCCTCAAAAATCGTCCTAAAGGATTGGATATCAGCAAAGGGATGGTACAATGATGCGAAAATTTAGTTGTAAGAGGCATAAAGGTCATAAGTTCATCAGAAGGATGAGAGAAAAAAGAACCTTGCACATTGCCCGGAAGAAGTGAAGCAGCATCTGTAAGGAATTGGAAGACACGCAGCGGAAATAAACTTTAAAAATTTTCCATTCCTTGCCAGGATCTACCGTATGTGTTTAAGTCAAGTGGAAAGCATCATTACCCTTAGTGTTGCTCAGCGAATTTCACAGCTTCTCTACGTGGGTGGTGATCTCTTTCTGATCGCAAGAAATCGATGGAGTGTTCCTCAGCGACCTTCACAGATTCTCTCCGCGGACGGTGGTCTCTTTCCGATCACAAGAAGTCGACGCCTCAGGTCGGCTTCCTCTACTGGTATCCACACGAACAGCGTTCCAACCACGAACGACGTGCTAGCGTCTCCTGTCCCTCCAAGGCTTTCACAAGTCTCCGTCTCTATTTCGGCAGTTTCTTGTCTGCAAACCTTTTGCAGATTCCGTTCGGCCTTTTGTGTTCTGTGTTATTTTCAAACGTAGCTCCTCCAATCAGATATAGAGGATGCTATGCGTTTTTTACACTTGACCTAATTGGATTTTGGAGTTAATCTTATATTAATTCCGAATTGATACAATATCATATATTGTATAATTTTATAAGAAACTAATTAAATAAAATAATATTAAATCCGTCCCACAGATTTAATTACTTATTTATTTAACTTTAAATAAAGATGAGACTGAGTTATATTTGATTTATTCCCATAAATCAAATTTGAGATATCCTATCAATTTAAATTTCGAATTTCAAACGTGATAGAGATTTAATTTATCCTTATAAATTAAATCTTATAAATATCTCTTATATGAGATATCCTATCAATTTGAATTTCGAATTTCAAACGTGATAGAGATTTAATTTATCCTTATAAATTAAATCTTATAAATATCTCTTATATGAGATATCCTATCAATTTGAATTTCGAATTTCAAACGTGATAGGGATTTAATTTATCCTTATAAATTAAATCTCATATATCTCATATATATAATATATATAAATATATATACGAATTTATATATATATACGAATATAAATATAAATGAATATATATACATTCACCTGGATCTTTCATTGAATCTGGACATGTCTTAGATTCAATGAATCTGGACATCATAGCTCGTGTTGGGCTATTTTGTGTGCGACCCTGTAGGCCCATATGAAGTTGGCAGTGGGCCATTTGCTATACTAGCCCACAAGTCGCAAGCGGTCTCTAGCAAGACATAACAACTACCCAAATCATATGAGGATCGATAAACGATGTAACCTTTTATACAACCATATCATGTCCCTTCTGTCACGCGATATTTTGGTCATGGATGAGGCATGGATAATGTCATCCTCCTATTCCCGACCGTTACTTTCTCGATCCCTGAGTAGTCTGACTATAGAGATGGAACTACCTTTCCATTACAGTATGGCCATACATTTCTCAGACTCACTCATCGAGGGGCCCAGTAATATCTCTCCATGAATGTGAGGGACAAATTCCATCTTGACCATTCACATTCCTCCGCATGAAAAACCATTAAGCCCGAACATAGTCTTTATGATCACTCGGTCAAAAGTGACTTTTGACTAGGTCAAAGCTGAGCGTTTTGTCATGTAGGAATCCATGATGATCTCAGGTCAAAGGGCATATTGACATGGTTTGTATATGAGAGAAGCTTATGACGTTACCCATGCAGTTCTCTCATAGCGGGTCGGTCCAACACCCTGTACTCTTACATGTGCTTATGACTTTGATTTATATCTCTATACATCTTCAAAGTCATACTGGTCTTATTTCATCTGTGCTCCCACATAAATGATCGACCAGGGACATTTAGGATAATATCATGAATTATCCAAGGATGGTCATCATAGTAAACATGCAAATAATATGATAACTCAATTAATAAATTCATAAATCAATAATGTTCATAAGACAATGATTGGCCCCTAGGGCACGATTTCCAACAACCTCCCACTTGCACTAGGTACAATCATTAATTTGACTAATTCCCATTGACCTAACATGACGCTCATGCTTTGCCTGCACAAGCGGCTTTGTTAGAGGATCAGCAACATTATCTTCTCCTGCTACTTTGCATATTTTTATATCACCTCTATCGTTGATTTCTCTGATGAGATGAAATCGCCTGAGTATATGCTTGGTCCTTTGATGTGACCTAGGCTCTTTGGCCTGTGCAATAGCACCGCTATTGTCACAGAGCAAAGTTATTGGATCTGAGATGGTAGGTATCACCCCTAGTTCTGTGATGAACTTCCTGATCCAAACGGCTTCCTTAGCTGCATCAGATGCTGCTATATACTCAGCTTCCGTTGCAGAATCTGCTACAGTGCCCTGCTTAGAGCTCTTCCAGCTTACTGCTCCATTATTGAGGAGGAATATGTATCCAGACTGCGATTTTTGGTCGTCCTGGTCAGTTTGGAAACTCGCATCTGTGTAACCAGTTACACAGAGCTCATCATCCAATCCACCATAGACCAAGAATAAGTCCTTAGTCCTTCTTAAGTACTTAAGGATATTCTTGACAGCAGTCCAATGGCCCTCACCAGGGTCCTGTTGGTATCTGCTAGTCATACTTAAGGCAAACGAGACATCCGGTCGAGTACATAACATGGCGTACATGATAGATCCTATGGCCGAGGCATATGGAACCTTACTCATGCGACCTCGCTGATCAGATGTACTAGGACACAGATCTTTGCTGAGGTGAGTACCATGAGACATGGGTATGAAACCCCTCTTTGATTCGTGCATACTGAACCTATGCAGTATTTTGTCTATGTATGTACTCTGACTGAGTCCTAGAAGTCTTTTAGATCTATCTCTATAGATCCTGATTCCTAGGATGTAGGTGGCTTCACCCAAGTCTTTCATCGAGAAAGACTTTCCTAACCAAGACTTGACAATCTGCAAGGTAGGAATGTCATTCCCAATAAGTAGGATGTCATCGACATAGAGTACCAAAAACACAACTGTGCTCCCACTAACCTTCTTGTACACACAAGGTTCATCAATGTTTTGAAGAAATCCAAACTCTTTGATTACTTCATCAAAACGATGATTCCAACTCCGAGAGGCTTGCTTTAGTCCATAAATGGACTTTTGAAGCTTGCACACTTTACCAGAGTCCTCGGAACGCACAAACCCTTCAGGTTGTGTCATGTACACATCCTCAAGGAGCTTTCCATTAAGGAAGGCTGTCTTGACGTCCATCTGCCATATTTCATAGTCATAATATGCTGCAATAGCAAAGAGGATTCTGATTGATTTGGCCATTGCTACTGGGGAAAAGGTCTCATCATAGTCCACACCATGAGTTTGAGTAAAACCTTTTGCAACCAGTCGTGCCTTGAAGACATTTACATTGCCATCCATGTCAGTTTTCTCTTTGAAAACCCACTTGCACCCGACAGTTTTTACACCTTCAGGCGGGTCGACTAAGGTCCAAACCTTATTGTCGTACATGGATTGCATCTCAGACTTCATGGCACTAAGCCATTTTTCGGAGTTTGGTCCCACTATAGCTTCTCGATAGGTAGTCGGCTCATTATGCTCAATGAGCAACACATCACGACTATCAGAAATTAGAAATCCATATCTCTGAGGCTGAAGTCGTGTCCTATTAGACTTTCGTGGACCTTGCGTGACTTGAGGAGTCTCAACAACTTGTTGTGAGTCTTCTCTATTTTCCATCTGCAGTTCTGTGGTGTCTTGTAGCTCTCGAACTTCTTCGAGTTGTACCTTACTCCCACTAGTTCTTTTAGAGATAAATTCTCGTTCAAGAAAGATACCATTTCTGACAACAAACACTTTGTTATCAGCAGGGTTGTAGACGTAATATCCCTTGGTTTCCTTAGGATATCCCACAAAAAGGCATTTTGAGGATTTGGGCGCTAATTTGTCTGAGGCTTGTTGCTTAACATAGACCTCGCATCCCCAAATCTTGAGGAAAGACAAACTAGGCGTCCTCCCAGTCCATATCTCATACGGAGTCTTTTCGATTGCCTTAGATGGAACACGATTTAGTGTGAACGCAGCTGTCTCTAGGGCATAGCCCCAAAAGGAGGGTGGAAGATCTGTTCGACTCATCATGGATCGAACCATATCTAATAGTGTTCGATTTCTCCGTTCAGAAACGCCATTCCATTGTGGTGTCCCTGGAGGAGTCAATTGTGAGAGTGTCCCACAATTCCTAAGATGATCTATGAACTCTTGGCTCAAATATTCACCACCCCGATCAGATCGAAGGGCTTTAATTGTTTTGCCAAGCTGGTTTTGTACTTCATTTTGAAATATCTTGAACTTTTCAAAAGATTCAGATTTATGTTTCATTAGATAGATGTACCCATATCTGCTGAAATCATCTATGAATGTTATAAAGTACGAATAACCTCCTCTGGCATTTGTGTTCATCGGTCCACACACATCTGTATGTATGAGGCCCAATAAATCAGTGGCCCTCTCACTGTGCCCAGTGAAAGGTGACTTTGTCATCTTTCCTAACAAGCAAGACTCGCAAGTGTTATATGATTCAAAATCAAATGAGTTTAGAAATCCATCTTGATGGAGTTTGGAAATGCGTTTCTCATTTATGTGGCCCAGACGACAGTGCCAGAGGTATGTGGGATTCAAATCGTTTGGTTTGACCCTTTTGGCGGTTACGTTATAGATATTTCCATGATTGGGTTGTTCCAAATTTAATATGTAATGATCAACATGCAAATCACCATGAGCATATAAAACATCATTACGATAAATAGAACATCTACTATTCCCAGCAATGGAAGTGAAACCTTCCTTATCCAAATAAGAAAGTGAAACAATGTTACTACTTAAAGCAGGAACATAATAGCAATTGTTCAAAACTAACAAAAGCCCAGTGGGCAGAACTAATTCATAAGTGCCTACAGTTAACGCAGCAACCCTTGCTCTGTTTCCAACTCGTAGGTCAACTTCACCCCTTTTCAGCTTCCTACTGTCCTTTAGTCCCTGCACATTCGTACAAATGTGAGAACCACATGCAGTATCTAATACCCATGAGGTGGAAGTAGAAAGATGAATGTCTATAACATAAATACCTGAAGCGATAGCCCCGCTATCCTTCTTGTTCTTTTTCAGATCTTCGAGGTAGAGTTTGCAATTCCTCTTCCAATGACCCGGTTCATTGCAGAAGAAGCAGACTCCTTCCTTCGGAGGCTTTGCCTTCTTTGGTGCGGGCTTGGTTTCGGGCTTGCCTGACTCTTTGGTCTTACCTGATGAGCCATGACCCTTCCCCTTGCCTTTGCCTTTCTTTTTCGTACCCTTTCCTTTCTGAACCATCAAAACACTACTGGGTTTCTTCTTAAGACTCGGCTCAGCAGTTTTAAGCATCCCATGCAGTTCAGAAATAGATTTCTCCATGTTGTTCATGTTGTAGTTCATAACAAACTGGTCATAACTTTCCGGGAGTGAGTTTAAGATCAAATCTGTAGCTAACTCCTGGCTCATGGGAAATCCAAGCCGTTCAAGGTGATCAATGTACCCTTTCATCTTTAAGACATGAGCACTGACTGATGCACCTTCAGCCATCTTGCAGGAATGTAAGGCCTTAGTGGTCTCATACCTCTCTTGCCTTGCCTGTTGCTGGAACATTTCCTTGAGATGCACAATCATCTCATAAGCCTCCATGTGTTCCAGATCTCTTTGGAGCTCCGGAACCATGGTGGCTAGCATCAAGCATCCCACATCGACAGAGTCTTCCTTATGCTTCATATAAGCATCTCTCTGAGCTCTGGGAGCATTGGCGGCTGGCTCCTCAGGAATGGGTTGATCTAGGACATGCGCCTTTCTTTCCTGCTTGAGAACAATTCTCAAGTTCCTAAACCAGTCAAGAAAGTTTGTCCCATTAAGTTTGTCCTTCTCAAGGACAGATCGCAGCGATAATGTAGCAGTATTACTAGTCGTCATGATTCTACAATTAAAATATGCAATGTAATTAGTAATCTCCCACTAAATAAACAACCCTCAATGCAATAGTTAGTGGGCTAAGATCCATATTTGGCTCAAACTTAAGTCCGCTTTGGCAGGACACTTAAATTAAGTTATTTAGGTAGGTAACACCTTTACCAATTACATCAAATGTAACTCTTAGATATTCATGGGATCCTATCATCATATGATCTGGCATGTTCTAATCCCATCTAATGCCTTGAGATCCAAAACCGTTTTGTTAATCTCAATTAAGTCAAACAATAATGAACCTATGAGAGTAGCACCATTACTCTTTGCTTATCTCCCCAAGATAACTCAAAAGCACCCACTTTGGTGGAGTCCACAATTGAGCGATCAAGGTTTTGACAAGTGTTCATAAATTGACAGCATTATGACTTAAGATTTCTTTTAGAGGGCCTAATTTAACTATCTGGTTTATAAAACGCATGTTTCTCAGTTCGTATCTCATACAAGTAATATGCATGTGCTGATCTAATCATAAGATGCATAATTCAAACGTGATACAATATGGCTCACCTATCCTAAGTCCCCTCAAGCCAATGAGAGGAGCTCTCTAGTAAGAAAAGAGAAATTACATATAGAAACCTCTTTTAACATTCGAGGGGAGTGAGATGAGAGGAGAAGGTACATTGAGAGTATATAGAGGAAGGCACGACACGCAGGCCGTATTTTTAAAATTACAACACTTGCAATCTAGAGCCATATTGTTCACCATACCCAAACATTCAAGAATCAATATTCAGATCTAATCGAAGGGCAAAAAAAAAAAAATTTACAAAGTAACATATGTTACGGTTATGTTGCGCTACGAACAGGTAGCTACGGCGGTCCCGCTAGCCGGTTAGCGGGCGGCTGTCCCGCTAGCCGGTTAGCGGGCGGGGTCTCTGGGGCAGCGCCCCGGAAGAAATTTTTTTTTTGTTTTTTGTTTCATAAATAATCACGAATCTGAATTCGGTTTTCACAAATAATCACAAATTCGAATTCAGTTTTCTTAGACCCCATCTATGCGGATTGATCAAATCAAAAAGCATCACCACCGATTTCAATTTCCTTTTAGATTCCTTTTATGTCATACACAACAAGGATTCCATATATGTCACACATACAACGCTTATTATATGATCGGCTACTAATAACATATATCATATAAATCACAAATCAAGCCTAACTTAAACACAAAACGGCATGGCTCTGATACCACTGTAAGGAATTGGAAGACACGCAGCGGAAATAAACTTTAAAAATTTTCCATTCCTTGCCAGGATCTGCCGTATGTGTTTAAGTCAAGTGGAAAGAATCATTACCCTTAGTGTTGCTCAGCGAATTTCACAGCTTCTCTACGTGGGTGGTGATCTCTTTCTGATCGCAAGAAATCGACAGAGTGTTCCTCAGCGACCTTCACAGATTCTCTCCGCGGACGGTGGTCTCTTTCCGATCACAAGAAGTCGACGCCTCAGGTCGGCTTCCTCTACTGGTATCCACACGAACAGCGTTCCAACCACAAACGACGTGCTAGCGTCTCCTGTCCCTCCAAGGCTTTCACAAGTCTCCGTCTCTATTTCGGCAGTTTCTTGTCTGCAAACCTTTTGCAGATTCCGTTCGGCCTTTTGTGTTCTGTGTTATTTTCAAACGTAGCTCCTCCAATCAGATATAGAGGATGCTATGCGTTTTTTACACTTGACCTAATTGGATTTTGGAGTTAATCTTATATTAATTCCGAATTGATACAATATCATATATTGTATAATTTTATAAGAAACTAATTAAATAAAATAATATTAAATCCGTCCCACAGATTTAATTACTTATTTATTTAACTTTAAATAAAGATGAGACTGAGTTATATTTGATTTATTCCCATAAATCAAATTTGAGATATCCTATCAATTTAAATTTCGAATTTCAAACGTGATAGAGATTTAATTTATCCTTATAAATTAAATCTTATAAATATCTCTTATATGAGATATCCTATCAATTTGAATTTCGAATTTCAAACGTGATAGAGATTTAATTTATCCTTATAAATTAAATCTTATAAATATCTCTTATATGAGATATCCTATCAATTTGAATTTCGAATTTCAAACGTGATAGGGATTTAATTTATCCTTATAAATTAAATCTCATATATCTCATATATATAATATATATAAATATATATACGAATTTATATATATATACGAATATAAATATAAATGAATATATATACATTCACCTGGATCTTTCATTGAATCTGGACATGTCTTAGATTCAATGAATCTGGACATCATAGCTCGTGTTGGGCTATTTTGTGTGCGACCCTGTAGGCCCATATGAAGTTGGCAGTGGGCCATTTGCTATACTAGCCCACAAGTCGCAAGCGGTCTCTAGCAAGACATAACAACTACCCAAATCATATGAGGATCGATAAACGATGTAACCTTTTATACAACCATATCATGTCCCTTCTGTCACGCGATATTTTGGTCATGGATGAGGCATGGATAATGTCATCCTCCTATTCCCGACCGTTACTTTCTCGATCCCTGAGTAGTCTGACTATAGAGATGGAACTACCTTTCCATTACAGTATGGCCATACATTTCTCAGACTCACTCATCGAGGGGCCCAGTAATATCTCTCCATGAATGTGAGGGACAAATTCCATCTTGACCATTCACATTCCTCCGCATGAAAAACCATTAAGCCCGAACATAGTCTTTATGATCACTCGGTCAAAAGTGACTTTTGACTAGGTCAAAGCTGAGCGTTTTGTCATGTAGGAATCCATGATGATCTCAGGTCAAAGGGCATATTGACATGGTTTGTATATGAGAGAAGCTTATGACGTTACCCATGCAGTTCTCTCATAGCGGGTCGGTCCAACACCCTGTACTCTTACATGTGCTTATGACTTTGATTTATATCTCTATACATCTTCAAAGTCATACTGGTCTTATTTCATCTGTGCTCCCACATAAATGATCGACCAGGGACATTTAGGATAATATCATGAATTATCCAAGGATGGTCATCATAGTAAACATGCAAATAATATGATAACTCAATTAATAAATTCATAAATCAATAATGTTCATAAGACAATGATTGGCCCCTAGGGCACGATTTCCAACAGCATCACCATCTGCCATGATGCATCTCGCCTTTTGTAAATCTTCATCCAACTGTAAAAATGGAAAAATAATAAAGATAATAACAAAAAATAACAGATCAGAAAGCATATAAGAGGTATTAAGAAATTGGGACCAATCGCTTAGGAGCTTATATATAGTTAAATTCTTCAAACCCTCTAATTTTTAATTTTATTACACAAAACTTTCCTTGACTTCTACAACCTACAAGGAAACACCAATCAAGTTATACTATTTAAAATCTTTTACGAGATTATATTTCATTTTATTTTTATCAAATATGAAATTTTAATTTTATTGATCAAGCTAGCCTCACTCATTTTACTCTAGGACTTCCCCAATATTCATGTTAGCCTGCACTCTCTTAAATCACCTCCTCCTGTCCCTGCTCCTCTTCTATTCAACAATTCTAAAGGGTTTTATCATTGAGATCCTCAATTGACCAGAAGGTAAAGATGAAGACCTATTACCACCTCCAAGAACTTGAGTTATAGTTCAATCCTCAGACAGGGCGCTAGCAATATGTTAAGAATAAAGTCACAATCTTTCAGTGAAATAGCTTGATCCACACTACATTTGATATATGTATTTGATAAACTAGAATTTTTCACAACACTATTATGATTTAGTCGCCCATGATAGAGATAACAAGATGTCCTACCCCAATTTTCAAACCCAAAATAGGTTGCACCTGGTTCTCATGGCGCTGGAGAGACAAAGCATGCTTGATAGTATAAAACAGGACATTTGAGGGCTAGGGATGTGTGACTTCAAAAGGGGTTAGGTATTGTGGTTGAAGCAAAGCTTTAGAGCTTTGCATTGAAGACAATTAGAGCGGCATTGTAGGCAAGCACTATGGAGAAGTCTTGAGGAAGTTGTAAACCTTCCATCCTTATTAACACTTCATTTAGGAGTATTCTTTTAGTTTCAACAGGGAGTTAACCATTATCTAGCTTATATTTTAACGATTGTATCAGAATTTTCTAAAAATTGGAGTTATTTATAGCATCTTCAAATAAAGTAAGGGAGGTCTATATAAAATCAAGAAATTTGTAGGGAGATTGAAGTACTCTAGCCAAGCATATAATATAATTAAATATATACAAAAAAAAGTCCAAAAGATTACCCATTTCAGAGTATCTGATGAAGTAGAATTGATATAGAAAATTAAATTGATTTTTTCTACTAAGTACAATTTTACCTTGTCTGCCACCTTGGGGTCCAGGAGCTTCTGAGAGAGGAGAGAATCAAGCAAGGAGCGCAAACGTTTAATAGAGTCATTAAGAGATAAGGCACGCTGGCGGAGATATTGCTCTTCAATGGAGGTCTTTGAGATGTGAGTTGTGACCAAGTCCTGCAGTTCTTTTGCATCTTCTACTGCTCTCCCTACTTCTTCCTCTATATTTTCTGCTGCTATTGTCATGGATGCTGCAGCTGTTTGGGTCAATCGCAGATCCATTTGCGTTTTGCTCACTAGTACACATGCACCAACTACAGTGCACAGATTTGCTTATTTACTTCAATAATCTAGATCCTGCAGCTAGTAAACACAAGAAGGTGCATGTTAGAGAGGTTAATGTGATACTGGATCTGTACATCAGGCTATCCTATAAAATTTGAGAACGAAGCCTGAAACTTAGAACTCCTAAACCACCATTCATTCTTTACAGATGCTGCTGCTCTGATTGACTAATTAAGGCAAAAATTAACAGTTGTTCCTATCTAGTGTTTTCTTTGAATCAATGAAAACGTCTATATGACGAATGTTTACAAATGTCAAGGAAAAGGCTGGAAAAACGAATTAGTTACCCTGAAAGCAATACTATACTAATCAAACAAATATTCCCTCATGCCATGCTTGCATAAAACCTTTACATTTCTTACCCACTACATCCATTAAACGCGCGAATCCCCACAAATCAGATTACCAGGAAACAAAGGCAACATGCAGAAGATATGCCCACACAAGAACAAGCAGATTCGAAGAGTAGATCAAATTTAATGGCGCAGTTTCATTTCGAATGCATAAGATTGAAGATTAAAGAAAATTACCATCCTGGAATCCGGGACGATGGCAGAAGAATGAAGGCGTGTGGTGGGTAAAAGAAAGGTGGGTGAGACGATGGATTAAAGATTTTGGACCATAGTTGGCCAGCGGTGAAGAAGAAAATACTGAGAAAGCGAAAGGGCCTTTTGTGATGTGTCCGCGTTTGGGTAGAGTAGCGACCAGGTGGGTGGAAGCTGGGAGGGTAAGCAGGACGCACATATTTCTTTTATTTATTTATTTATTTATTTTATAAAGAAGTGGCCCTTACGTCATGAGATTCGTTTGATGGCCACAATATAAAGTTCTCAATAATTAATTATTTTTTATATAATTACGAATAATTAATAATTATTTAGAACATTATTATATGCATTAATTATTACTAAGTTTCTTCATCAAAACAAAACAAAAATTTACTGCATAGTTTCATGAATCAGTTTAGTCTCCACAAATGTTTTATAGTAAAAAATGGTTTCGCAATATATTATTTCACCTTTAATTTAGAATTTATAATTATAATAATTTACTTTCTTTGATATAATAATTTGAGCCATTCATCGTTCAAACAAAGAAAAACAATGGTTTAACAAATAGTAAATAAGATATTATCCAAAAATTCCATATGCAGACTTGAAAATGCGGAATTTGAATTTTCTTAGCTAAAAAATCTATAAATATATAAAAAATAACATTTTTTTTATTGATGGGGCAAAAAATTAAAAAGAAATCAAATTATTATAAAGTTGCTAATGAAACTTGTTATAGTGGCCCCTAAAGCAACGTCCACAAATTGTAAGTTGTGATCATCCTAAGGCACTAGACCCCACAGACAAATAATTCCAAAAGTCATAAGTTTAAAGAAAAATTCTTGGGCCAATGGCAACATACGCATATAATAATATCCTCGAAAGTCATGCATAAGCAAGAGGGATCTCATCAAGAACCTAGTACTAGACGTGCACCTCTTACCCCTTCCCCTACTCCATACTCGATCCCCCTCTGAAAATGACAAATTAATAATAATAAGATATAAGGTTCCAATAACTATTAGCTATTAAATTATACAATACAAATCCTTTCACAAACATGCTCTTTTACTGCAAAAGCTCATAAATATTCTTTTCATAAGGCATTTCATACATCATTTCACAAACTATTTTACAAAATTACATTACCTATGTTTTACAACTCTATCGTGAATATGTCATAAATATTTCGCAAATGTTACCAAAATAGCATGATTTAATGTGTTGCACAATATCCTTCATACCTCTGTGTTTTATCTTGCTGACGACAAGCAGTAAGGTACACCTAACCAAAAGAGTAATACTCATGTACAACTATGAATCCCTTACTTTATAACAAAATCTAAAGAGGTATCCTATATGTGTGTGTCCCAGGAAGTTAGGGAAAACATTAAAGACAGAGTCCTGACAAATTTGTCATTCACTATACAATAAACTAAGTTATTGGACTTCGGATTCGCATTGACCCTTGATGAGCCGGACTATTTGATTGAAAAATAAATTAGCTTTCTAATTAAGTAATTAGTTATTAAATAATAAAGAATAATATCATATTACAAAATATGCCGTTAGTTGGTTAGATTACTTAATTAGGTTAGCTAGCTAATTAAATATAATATAAATTAAATAATAATTTAATTTATATTATCTAAATAATATGATATTATAGATATATGAATATTTAAATAAGTTCAACTTCGAAATCATATATTATCTCATTTATTTAATTAAGATAATGGAAAGAGGCTGAGATAATATCTCAATTTAAAGTTATTGTGGATATTTTACATTCCCAAAATATCCGTCCCCATTCCTATATGAAGGGTCTCACTCTATTAGTTGAAACATACCTAGTGGTTTGACTCATTTTTTGCATGTTATTATTTCACGTCATTTTGAAGGCATTTAGTATGTTTGAGGGCCTTAATTGTAACATTTATGCATTACTTGTACTCATGGTCATTGGTTGAGAAAATTGCCTAAAAATGGTATTCTTATCATTACTTTGTGTTTCTCTGGATTAATCCATTTTGGAATTTTTTTATGCTACATTTAATGGTTTTGATTTGTAGGAAATTTGTAGAAATTTAGAGTTTAAAAGAAGATTTCGAAATGTCAAAGGTCCCTGAAATTCGACAATGGTAGAAAAGGACCTGAAATTGGAAAATGGCAGAAAGGGACCTAGAAATTAATGTCAGATAAGAAAGTGAAGCTGTGTGCTTTTCCACTCACGCGGTGAACTGCACAGAGATGTACATTGTGATTCAGCGTCCAAATGGCCTCAATCATACGCTAACTCATTTTCCACCTAAGATCCTACTTATCATTTTTTACTTGAACACTATATTTATCCACTCCATTTCATTTTCCTCTCTTCTCTCTTCCATTTTCAGCCACCTTTCACTCCATCTTCATCTTCGTCCATCAAACTTCCATTTTTCTACACTTTTCACAATGGATGAAGCTTGGGAGCTGTTCAATGGAGCCGTTTATATGTCAATCCATGACTGACTTGATGAGTTTTTGAAGATGGTAGAGATTGGCTTGAGTTCCTATGCTTTAAGGGGCTTTTTAGTTTTAATCCATTGTTTAGCTATATATTTATGATTATTCTTATTGGATAGTTGTATTTGATAGAATAAACCTTAGATTTCATATTTTAGTCTATGTTTGGATTAAATTTGTAGTTGGGATTGATTATTTAGAACTTTGGGCTTCAATATATTTGATTATATATTGATACAATTCTTTGTGATTTTATTGATTCCCATTTACTTGGCACGATTATGTTTTGAAACTTGGTTGATTTGGATTGCTTGGAAACCAATTGTTATAATTAATCCCAATAGCACACTAAGAGGGCTTAACAATATTTAATTGATGAGATTTCATTAATTAACTCATTGGATTTAACGATTGTTGAGATTTGGTATAATTGGAAGCTTAGTGATTGTATTTCAAAACTCCCATTAACTTTTGTGAACTATAATTGCCATAAAAACTATTTTCTAGAGCTTCACCATTATCCATTGCCACATCCATTTATACAAAAATACCAAAACGATAGTAGCTTTAGGATTTTATTTAATTGCAATTAGAAAATATAGTTTTCAAACAACCCCAAAACCATGTTTTACTTGCATTTTGGCATTTAGTTTACTAGGTTATCAATAAAAGGCTCCTCAAATTAGAGAACAACTTGAGTGCTACACCTTATAGTGTAATCCTTGGTTATTGTTTTGCATTTGACCCCCAAGGCGAACAGGATTCGGTCATATCAATGAAGTTGATGTTATGGAATTCATTGAATCTTGTGTTAATTTATGTTGGGATTGCTTGAGTTTATTATGTTGAACTTTCATTGCATGATTTTTTGTGTAAGTTCCAGGTTAAATTCTCTTTCAAAAAAAATGATTGCATTTTTTTTTGGTTGCCCACCATGTTCACCGGAGCTTTGCCCCGACTACATCCGTATCCGACTCGCGTCGCGCACCTGTTGCATTATAACTGTTGGGCTTTGGCACACGAGAAGCGGAAAAAAAAATTCAACATTTTTGCCAAAACCCCATAACGGATTGATCAACATTACTTAAATCGAATTAAAAAAGGGACTTACCAATTGAACTTGAGATCCAATCTTCAAGGATCCATTTGGCAATTTAGATCATAGGTCCTACTCCTCAAACCAACACCCTACATTGGTATCCACATGAATGAGATTGCGAACACAAATGATGTGCTAGCACCTTTAAAGAACCACGACCAATTATTGCTAACCAAGAATATCACACCAATTTAGTTGTGACTCAAGTAAAAAATTATCCTTCACTGCTTTTCACAGTTTTCTCTCTCTATGGATGGTTTATGATTGTTCTTTGACACTCAAAGAACTCTTAGCCACTCCATGGATGAAGTCAGTGTCTCTTTTCACTAAGATATCCTATTATTCAACTTAAATATTATATTTAAATTAAATAATAAATTATATACGAATTTTATCTATTAAATATATAAAATTCATCTACCACAAATAGAAAAGAAATATTATATTTATCCTAATTAAAATATTTATTTGAAAAATATATATCATATATACATTGATTTTCAGCCACTACTATAGACTTTTGAGGACATGATGTGAGCATGTGTGATAGAATGGAAAGGGAGTTGGGACAGCCATCTCTAACTAGCTGAGTTTGCTTACAATAATAGTTACCACTCTAACATTAGCATTGTATAGAAGGAAGTGCTGATCACCATTATGTTGGACTGAGTTGAGTGAAAGGACTATCATCAATCTGAATCTAATAGATGAGACGACTTAAAGAGTCGAGCTAATTAAGCATATACTTCTTACCATATTGAGCTGATAGAAAAATTATGCAAATCATCGTAGACAACCACTAGAGTTCAAGGTGGGAGACCTCGTGTTCTTGAAAGTCTCACCCACCACATATGTCGGAAGATCTATTAGGGCCAAGAAGCTGACTCCTCACTTCATTGGGCCTTACGAGGTTTTGGACTAAGTTGGACTAGTGGCATACCGAATAGCACTATTGCCCCACTTGTCTAACATTTATGACGTGTTCCATGGATCCTAATTGAAGAAGTACCAACCAGACCCATCCCATGTAATTGAGCCAGAAAAAGTCGAACTGCGACAGAACCTCACATTTAGAGTTGAACCAAAAAGAATTCTTAATGCAAAAGACAAGCAACTGAGGAACAAGATAATCCGTTTACTGAAGATTTTTGGAAAGGCATGTCCCCAGGAAATACTACTTGGGAAATAGAAGAGCGAATGCGATAGAACTTTCCTCACCTCTTTACCTAAGGTACATAAACTTCTTTATCTGATTTAAATTTTGGGGGCAAAATTTCTAAGAGTGGAAAGAATTGTAACATCCATAATTTTTGTCCTGAGATTGAAATGGTTTAGACCCAATTCTAAGGAGGAGAGTCAAGGTCTATAATTATGTATTATTGTAACAAAGAAATTATCTAGGTAGTGTTGTGATAAGGATGGAAGGAATAAGTAAATGAAGAAAGAAATAGTGTAAAAATATGTAAAGAGTCCCACATTGGAAGCTTGGAAGGATGTGTGGAAGGTAGCCTATGTACAAAAAGTCCCACATCGATTAAAAAAGAAATTGAGTTAGAGGTAGGAGCCTAAAATATGAGGTGCTAAGATGGAGTTAAACATTTATTTTGAGAGGCAATTTAATTAAAGCTGCGAGCCTATAGTAAAATTTTTATGCGTTTTGGAGCCTAGGAGAATTCTAAAGGCTTAAGACATGCGAGTAAGTCACCCAGTCAAAGGATAACTAACCTGGAGCCTAGTTCTTATTATACATGTCTGGCTAGTAATCTGGTGCACAAATACGGATTCATTCTTTGTACAGAGAATTGTCAGTATGTTGCCACTTTATGATGAAATAATTCTTTAATTTTCAATCTTGGAATTGGCATGTCTTAGTGTTACTACATACAGGAATCTAGGTGTAGCACTGTATCTAGCATTTCAAAGATAACCACACTTGTGTAATAATGGTGCATTTATCTTGCATTATTGTAGCGAGCAGTAAAACTTCAATTTGCGGGAAAACTCTCATCTATAAAAATTTGTTTCTTTCTTTCTCTTATGAGAGATGTATAAATTATCATGATCATTTGAATGATGGATTTTATTGTACATTTTGTGTGATAGGGGTTTCGGTATGTAGCATCCGGTCCCATGGTGAGGTCATCATATAAAGCAGGTGAATTTTATATCAAGTCCATGATTCAGTTAGACAGGGATGCATCTCCTTCTAAGCTTCCAGCCTCAAGTTGAAAATTTCTTTTTCATTACTTGACACATTGTTTTGTTACATATATGATATGTAAGAAGGAGCTCAAGCTTTTATATTGTAGATGATGCTCATGACACCTGTAATCTATCTATAATCTGTTTGTACAATGATATTATAGATGATGTAATCCATATGTAACAAAAACATATATAATTCTATGAATTTTATTTCTCAGCACATACTGGGGAATTATATTGAGTTATTGACATCTATCGATGCCAATCCAATTTTTTAATCAGAGAATTTGAAGTAATTTAACATTTTTATGTAATTTAACAAATTAATACTTCCTTATCCATTTTTTATCTATACAGCCATGCCATGATAACTCAAACATGAAGAAATGACAACTGGGGGTGAAAAAAATAACAACTAGGGGGCATTTGTTCCCAAAGGAGTGGGGGACCCAAAACAACCTGCTGGGTGGGAAAATAACAACTAGCTAGGAAGAAATGTTCCCAAGTTGTTATTTCTTCACCATGGAGTTGTTATTCCTTCGTGGTGGTAGTGTCATATTTTATACCCATACTCATGTTTTTTCTGTTTATTTCATGTGTTGGGCTTGCATGCTAAGTGGATTTTGTGTCTCCTAAATTGATAGGAAAAAATGTGCCGAAGTTGTTTTTCCTTCACCACGGAGTTTTTATTTTCTAGTGGTAAAGTTGTTATTTTTTCTACCCAAATAGTAATTTTTTTTGTTCATTCCTAGGAAGAAATGTGCCCAAATTATTATTCTTTCACGACGGAGTTGTTATTTCCTAGTGGTGGAGTTGTTATTTTTCTACCCAGACAGTATTTTTTTGGTTCATTCCTGGGAAGAAATGTGCCCAAGTTGTTATTCTTTCATGACTGAGTTGTTATTTCCTAGTGATGGAGTTATTATTTTTCCACCTAGACTGAGGCCTATTTGGTTCTTTCCAGGTCTTCGGTAGGCGTGCCAGTGTAATTTGAGTCACCCAAATTGATGGAAAAAATGTGACCAAATTGTTATTCCTTCACCATGGAGTTATCATTCATTCGTGGTGAAGCTATTATTTTCCCACCCAGGAAGTATTAATTTGTTGTCAAATTCCCCGTGAGACTAAGCAATTCAACATCACACAAGATCAAATAGATAACGAACAACATAAAAATGTTAAATTACTTTAAATTCTCTGATTACATGAGTTGTCACTAATTGTGAAATTGGTGACTAAGTACCACATTCCTAATTACACACTAGTAGTCACTAATTGTCCACCGTCATGTTCGCCTTCCATCTTCACCTTCCTCTCAATTTAAAAACCAAAACAAGAACAAAATGTTTTCTAATAATTCATCAATCTTGTGGTAAATGACAAGTTACTGTATTAGAAGATTGAAAGAAGTTAGATCTTGAGGTCATTAACTTTGCTTACATCCTTAGAATAAGAAGAATTAGATCTAAGAATTCCTCATGGTGTTTCTTAGTGTCATATCCCAATTTTTAGGCTTAGAAGCCTAGTATGTAGCTTAAAATAGGTAGGCTACTAGACCCCTTTTAGCAGAAGTCCCATAAATTTACAATTGATGTTCAGGGACTAAACTGTAAATAATAAAAGTTTAGAGACTAAATTGTAAATAGAAAAAGTCCCTAGGGGCAAATATATATATATATAAGTTAGAGACTTCAGAAGAGTCTCTTGGGCATAGAAAGAGAAAAGAGGTTAGTTAGAGGCCTAAGGTTGAGATAAAGACCTACAAATGATGATTTACGATGTTAAACCCAAGTAAGGGTAAAATTGTAATTTTAGAAAAGTTCCAAGGGCATAATGGTCATTTTGAAGAAAGAGAGGGACTAAACTGAAAAGTTTAAAAGTTCCATGGTGCAAAATGGGAGTAGACACAAGTTATGGGCTATTAAGTGTAATTATAAAAAGTTGAGGGACTAACATGTAATTTCCAAGAGTTCAAGGGCAAAATGATAATTTATGAAAAGTTAAGCCAGAAAAGGCCTAAAATTGTGCGGAAGCATTTCAGTCAAAAAATTTTACCATAAAATAAAAAAAATTATTCTAATCAGTTTAATGCAACACGATATTTTGATTTGAGGTCCCGATAAATTGATATTAATTTATGAAGTATGGTAATTATTGTAATATCTTTCAGACCTCATAATCATATGAAATTTTGTAGTATATACTTATAATTAATATAAGAATTTATGAAACTGAAAGAATTAAAAAGGAGTCATGTAGAATTAATTATGGAATTTACGGTGAAAAAGTGTTGGAAATTGTGCCCTAGGGGCCAATCATTGTATCATGTTATCATATTATTTGCATGTTTACTATGATGACAATCCTTGGATAACTCGTGATCTTATCCTAAATGTCCCTGGTCGGTCATCTATGTGGGAGCAGAGATGAAATAAGACCAGTATGACTTTGAAGATATATAGAGATATAAATCAAAGTCATAAGCACATGTAAGAGTACAGGGTGTTGGACCGACCCGCAATGAGAGAGCTGCATGGGTCAAGTCATAAGCTTCTCTCATATACAAGCCATGTCACTATGCCCTTTGACCTGAGATCATCATGGATTCCTACATGACAAACGCTCAGCTTTGACCTAGTCAAAAGTCACTTTTGACCGAGTGATCATAAAGGCTATGCTCGGGCTTAGTAGTTTTTCATGCGGAGGAATGTGAATGGTCAAGATGGAATTTGTCCCTCACATTCGTAGAGAGATATTACTGGGCCCCTCGATGAGTGAGTCTGAGAAATGTATGGCCATACTGGAATGGAAGGGTAGTTCCATTTCTATATTCAGACTACTCAGGGATCGAGAAAGTAATGGTCAGGAATAGGAGGATGACGTTCTCCATGCCTCATCCTTGACCGAAATATCATGTGACAAAAGGGACGTGATATGGTTGTATGAAAGGTTACATCGTTTATCGATCCTCATATGTTTTGGGTAGTCGTAATGCCTTGCTAGAGACCGCTTACGACTTGTGGGTCAGTATAGTAACTGGGCCACTGCCAACTTCATATGGGCCTATAGGGTCGCACACAAAACAGCCCAATGCGAGCTATGATGTCCAGATTCATTGAATCTAAGAGATGTCTAGATTCAATGAATAATCTAGGGTGGATATATATTTTATATATATAAATTAGTTTTTATATATTATATATATAATATAAGAGATATTTGTAAGATTTAATTTATAAGGATAAATTAAATCTCTATCATTTTTGAATTTGAATTTAAATGGATATGATCTATTTGAATTTGAAATTCAAATTGATAAGATATCTCAAATTTGATTTATGAGAATAAATCAAATATAATTCTGTCTTATCTTTATTTTAAATTAAATAAATAGGTGAATTAAATCTGTGGGACGGATTTAATATAAACCATATTTATTTAATTAGTTTCTTATTAAATTATGCAATATATGATATTGTATTAATTCAGAATTAATATAAGATTAATTCTGAAGCCCGGCCCTATTAGAAGCCCGATAGCTTCCTATATATTTGACATTAGGAGCTAGGGTTCCACACACAATATAGATCTCTACACACACATTCAGACGTGAGAAGAGGGGGCAGGGAGAGTGCAAAAAGTTTGCACATAAGAAACTGCCGAGATAGAGATGGTGAGGACGGAATCTCTAGAAAGCCCTAGAGGGACAAGAGGCGCTAGCACGTCGTTCGCGATTGGAACGCTGTTCGTGTGGATACCGGTAGAGGAAGCTGATCTGAGCTGTCGACTTCTACGATACGGCCAGACACGAAGAAAGGTCGCGACCAGAACACACTTAGGTCGCGACCAAACGGGCATCTGAACGTCAGAAATCCGAAAAGAGGAGACAGGTCGCGACGTGAAGTTGAAGAGGTCGCGACTAAAAGCTCCAGAGGCGACAGGTCGCGACTAGAAGCAGAGTAGGTCGCGACTACAAACTCCAGAGGCGACAGGTCGCGACTAGAAGCTGAGGAGGTCGCGACTGAAAGTTCCAGAGGCGAGGAGTCGCGACTAGTGGACACTGAGGTCGCGACCAAAGCTTGAAACCGAAGGTAACACTTCTTTCTCCTTGACTTAAACACATTCGGTAGATCCTGGCTGGGAATGGAAAAATTTTTAAAGTTAATTTCCGCTGCGTGTCTTCCAATTCCCTTCAAAAAGGACACCGATAAAGGGTTTAAAAGAAATGTATGTAATTTTTTGTAGGACTTCTGAGTCTCAAAACATTATGAGACTTTTCAAAAAATTATTTTATATTAGAATGAATTTCTAAATATGTCAGAATCAATAAAAGAGGTGTTTAAAATTTATCTAAAAAATAAGGGCAATTTAAGGATATTGATATAGAAAGTGCCTTGGAATTTATGCCAATTAGCAGTTGGACCCAAGGGAGGCCCAATAATGGCATCATGCAGCAGCCCAATAAGTCCTAAAAGTTGTTTTGGAGCCCAATTCAAATAATGGATAATTTATAAATTTTTGAAAAAGAAAAAAAAAAGAAAATTAAGGAGGCTTCAAGAGGAAGATAAGGGTTTTGCACATGGTGGACCCCATAAGGCAGCACACATAACTTCCAAAGCAAGGAGGGAGAAGATTTTTAACATGTGATTTTACCCAAATTTGTCTTGGTGGGCAACCCAAGTTTCAAGAGCAAATATGGACCATTGGATTAAATAGTGCACAAAGTGATCTTGGCCATTCATTTTTATGACTTCAAGTCTATAAATACCCCTCCATTTCCTTGCAAAATCGTGGCTCTTGAACCCTTGGGGAAACTATGGCCAAATGGAAACTCAAGCCAAGACAAAGGGAAATTCAAGGCACCAAAGTTCAAGCTAGCTAGGAATTAGGTAAATAATCTATCATAGCTTATTTTTCTTTAATTTGAAGGCTTGAAATTAGGGTTTTTAGGGAAGAAAAATGAGATTTCCTCTAGGGTTCATGGCTAGACAAAATCTAGAATTTTAGGAGGAAGAAGAAAATAAAGCTAAAACTATGTAATGAATGCTTAAATAAGCTAGTTAGATGATTGGTTATTGAATCAAGTTAATGTTCTTGACTTTGCCATGGAAGAGACCTTTCGGCCTACACTATTCTGGATAGAGGGAGATGGAATTTCAATGATCTAATGCTTCCATTGAATTTAGAAGATTATTTTGTGTAGGATTGGATAGGTTTAAAACCTTGGAAGCATTGGAATTGTGATAAACTCATATTTGTAATGATTTTCAAGTTAAAAGAGAGTTTATTATTGATTTTATCCACATTTACTACTATGTTGAGCAAATTAGTCAATAATATGAAATTGGACAAGAGGAAATTTAAATGATGTAATTTTAGTGCTTAATTGGATAAATAATCTATTAAATGTCTATTTTAGGTCAATACAGCAATCAATCAGGGAAGTAGAGCATCCCTGTGGAATTCAGTCGCGACCTGATGTACTCGAAGTCGCGACCATATGTCAATCATCAAAGAAGAAGCATTCTCTATAAATAATAGTCACAACCGAATGTAATTATAGTCGCGACCAAACTTCAATGCAGAAATCAATCAGCGAATGACTTGAGGAAAATGACAGATGGACTTGATAGCACATGGGCTAAATCTGAGAATTAAGGAACTGAAGCAAGTGGGATATTCAGCACATGTGCAGCAACAGAAATCACATGGAAGGGAAGCACATGCTGTCATGCAGATGATACACCTTGCATCACACATTCTAGACAGCTCACACCTTATACACATGACCTCACTCATTCCACACTTCCATATGAGTTCTCATTGTATTGTTCACACAGATGGCACTGTCCGCACACCCACCCACCCAATATGAATAGAATCACACTTCTGGACTGCACAGCTCATTCATATATTCCACACACATGCCATCTGCACATGGATTTCACACTTCTATATATATCCATCATTCATTCATTGATTGGGGGATTGAGATCACACTTCATCCACTTTCCATCCAGACTTGACCATCACTCATGCACACCATCTTCTTCTTCTCCATTTTCATTTTCTCTTCTGCAACTTTCCTCTGCAACTTTTCTCTTCTACAGTTCATCTTCATCTTCTTCTTCCATTTCCACATGACTACTGTGTTTTCTGTTGCTGCTGGAGTTCAGATAGCAATGCAAAGCTAAGCTATTGTGCTCTCTTGGAGATGACACCAAAACCATAATCCTTGAGCTGAAACAGGGAATGTCATTATGTCTTTAATTCAGAGTTAAATGTATCGAGTTGATGTAGTTAATTCTATAATTATTGATGCAATTAGAGTAGTAGATGACAAAAAAGTAGGGAACCGAGTTGGATTTCTTATTTATGCATAAATGATCCTTTGATTAATTCTCATCTTTGATTGAGTTGAACATAGCTATGATTAATTGAAGTGATTCTAATTAATTCATATTCTACTATCTCTGAGTTGAATGATTCATATTCTCTATTCAATGTCTGCGAGTTATAGCTTTGATTGAGATTTAGCTAGCAAGTTGTTAGCTAACATATTCTAATTCAACTGATTACTCTCATATTCTGTGGATAATGAAGGTAAGGTAATCTCCAAGGGAATACACTTGTCATTGATTTATTTCACCATCATTAACACATAAAATCAGAAATAATAGTATAGAATTTACATTCATTCTTTAGTTCAAACAAACCATCACCAAACTCACCTGTTAACTTGTTAATTTGTGGCTTAATTGATTGATTAGGTACCTTAGCATCCATCTAGGCTCCTTGTGAATCGACCTAGGTTAGCCTCCACTTTACTATTGGTTAACTTAGTTTTGTTTGATAATTAAAATGACAGTTATCAAATTGAAAGATGAATTTTTGAAGTCTTCTCTATACTGTTCACACAGTGATTGAAATTTTATGATTTTGATGCTTCCAATGGTTTTAAAATGAAAAATTGTGTAGAATAAAGTAGAGAAACAAGTATTGGAATCAAAATGAGAATTTTTGGAAACAAAGAGGGCATGTTTCGGTTCTATCCAGAACAGTATATAGCTGCTGGAATTTGGGAATTATGAGTTCATAAATGGATTCAAAGGGCCAAATTGTGTAGGGTAAGGTCAAGACATCAATTGGTTCAAAGGCCAAGTCAATTAGTATAGATTAGGGAAAGTTATTTTAGTTAAGTAAGCTCAATGTTCAAGGGAAGTTAGATTGTAATGAATGGATGATAATGTGATGTTAAGATTTGAATTGTGTACTGAAATGAGGGCAGCTACATATCAGGGAGAAGTAAGAAGCAAGAGGCAAAGATAAAGTAAAGAAAAGTCAAGCATGTGAGGTAGTAAACTAACCTAGACTTGTATGTGTTAAATGTAACGTGTTATGTCGCTATGACTATGTGAATTGTTATGGCATATATGTATTTGATAGATGCTCTATTTCTATATTTACTTTGGCCAATTGTATTTCATATGTAACATGGTAGCATGCTCATTACATTATGTTAACACAATCATAAGTAAACACAAACATTAGCATTAATGCATACACTGTTTAGTACCGTTTGTTACTGAGATTTTCCCAGAAATCTCATCCCTCCATGTAATCCCAACCCCAACAAGTTCATGAATGATGAAAGAAGATGAAGAAGTATGAAGAGAAGTTAGGGATTGAATAATATAAATGTTTTATGATTAATGTATGAATTGTTATTTGTAATGATGTGATATAACCAGTTTGAGCAGTGATGTTCATGATGTATGAAAAATAGTAAATTATGGAATAAACATATGATAATTTACCAGTAGTTAGTTAACATGAAGTTTTATTTTGACACCAAGTACGCCTTATTCAGATGTCTACGTAAGAAGAACGAAATTTTCAAAGTTGGAACTAGAAACGGTTTTTCAGAAATTTTGACCAAATGAACAGTAAATTTTGACATCATAGTGACTTAGTTGACTAGTCAATTGGTCTAGGGAAGTATTTTTCCCTTAAAGTTCATTATGTTAGCTTCGCGTAGCTTTTTGAACCACTTCATTTTGATTTTTTTAGAATTAATTATAATTTTTTTGAAGTTTGTCGCTGAATCTAGAAGTACCATAGGAACAATAACTCATTAGATGAAATTCCAGATTTAGCTAATGGACTTCAAAGGTCATGTAAGTGGTTCTAAATGCTACCAAATAGTCCCTAAGATGTAGAAAAATAAATATGTTACATTTAGCCCTTGCAAAATCTAGTTTCGCCCTATCATCCATCTCGGATGTGTTAAGCCTATCATAAGCTTGCCCTTGATATCTCTACACGATGTAATGAAAATAAATTATTAGTAATATTTCAAAACACCTCAAGAATTACCCTCTTATTGTTAACTATTAATGAAGATGAACTCAAACTAACAGGGATACATGTGTGGATGTATGTACTTGTAATTAAAAAATTGGTGACTATACTTGCTACGTTTAAGTAAGAGAAATCATACGCGAGGAAGGGAAATGCACTACCTCTATTTGAAGCTTGTTTAATATAAAAGGTTTTAGAAAGAGCATCCATGGAACAATGACTACAACTAATAGCAATAACGCAATCTGTATACAATGATCTCTAATTCAGAATGATAACGACTAGGAATCAGTACAACACTAATTTAATTAAAAAAATTGGAGAAAAGAATCATAAGCAAACCTGAAGAAACCTTTGGCCCCATAACAACTAATTCTCGCCAAGATTGTCAATGGGACTTAAAAACATGTAAATCATTACATGATAGAGGTTTGCTTGAGACCCAGTACACCACTTAACAATAATAAGAAAGGAAAGATACCCAAATAGACTGTTAAGGATGTTAAACTCCAATGTTTTGATGATGACAATAATTGAGAAAAGATTTCAAAATAAACTTAACTGATAAAGAGCATTTATCGAAAAGATTATCGATATGGTAGTTATTCGATAAATGAGAAAGAACTTTTGAAGGAACTATAATTTTTTAAAAAGCATTTATCGAGGACCTATTTGATAAGGTGTCTTATCAATGAAGACTTTGATAAATCAAGCTTATGAAAACTCTGACTCATTATTCTGAAGCTGGAATTACTCAAAGATTTATTTGATAAGGGAATTATCAAAGAAGCATTCGATAAGTTTTGTGAAGTCTCAATTTGTGAAATTTTTTTTATAAAAGGCTTTATCAAAAATTGATCGATCAAAGGATTTATCGATAAAGTCTTAGATTAATGAATTATGTTTTCTAAAGAAGTCATTAAGGCTCATTTATCGAAGGATTATTCATAACGAGATTTATCAAATAACTCTCTGATAAATTAAAGAAAAGTTTCTGAGTTTACAAAAGCACTAAACCAAATGATTTTACACTATTTACTTTTGATGTGATATTATCTTGATTTCATCTTCTCAAGATGTTTTATCAAAGCTTATGATAAGAGGAAGAAAAGTTTTATAGTTTTAAAATCTGATAATTGAAAATGCTTTTAAGTTGACCAGATCACTGAGGATTCTGTTCTGATAAAAATTATCTTTACAGTAATCTAATTAAATTGTTTTTCTTAAAATGATCTCTAGAATATTAAGTTACAACTTATATAAGATCAAATTGAAGAAAGAGAAAATAAATTGTTTCAAATTCAAATCACTGGAATCTTAATTTGATAAATGTTTTGATGATGATTTGATTTTTTGGAATGATATTGAAGATGATTCATTACTTATAATATTAACTGATCTGTTTGAATCATCTATGGTTTGATTTGTCTTGAATTTATGGAGATAAGCTTATTTATGAGAAATTCAAAGTAGATTGATTATGCTCTTATCAATGAACTATTCAATAAGGTCATTTATCAAAGAGATATTTGGTAAGATCCTTTGTTAACATTAATCTGTTGAAATTCTGATTGGATAAGTCCTAGAATAACTTTGATGAGCTTATGAATTACTTTGATTTGATTGAATGAATGACCTTCATGAATTTATAGCTTATTTATATTTGCTGAATGATTATATGCTCATGACTTATTCTGATATGCTAAATAAATTAAGTCAAGCTTATGATCTTGTGACTTGCTCTAATGTGCTAAAATGATGATATTGTAATCTGTATTGATAAATGATCTTATGTATTCTTGTTTTCAAATATATTCTATGATTTAAGAAAATATTAAAGAATTGTTTGAAAGTTATGTTTGAAAAGGTTTGAAAGAATGCTCTTCAATATTTATCGGTAAGCTATTCAAAGAGCTTATTTATCTAAAAATACTTCGATAAATGATGTATTGTGAAATATATCAATAAGTCTGAAAGCATATGTTTTAAAAGAATATTTTTCAAAGAGTTATTCAATAAGGACATTTATCTAATAACTATTCGATAAATCCAAGATCTATTGAATAAAATTTATTGAAGATTTATCAAATTCCTTTTCGATAAGACTAATTATAGAAGTATTGCTTGATAAGATTTAAACTGTTTCAAACGTAATTCTTGAGCAATTTATCGAAGACCATTTCGATAAGGGTGTTCTTTGATAAGTACTTCGATAATTCAAATTATTTTGTGAAAAGTGATTTAAACCAGAGTTTGAAAGATTTTAATCTTTAATTCTAAATCATTTGGAAATAATTGCTATATGCTTATAATGATTATATATCTTCAATAAAGCATGTTTGAAGGTCATTTACAGGCTAAGACAAGATCAAACGAAAGGATTATCAAAAGAGCCAAAAGCATCAGATGCACACGTCAGCAAATAATGTCTATATTCATCAACAATTGTTTCAACGGAATTATAAAGAACGAAGTATAAAAGAAGAAGCCAAAATGAGAAAGTTGAAGAAGTTGAAAAAACATAAGAAGATACAACAAATGCTTACAATGCACTTTGATTACACTCAATAATCTATATCTGTTTTATTTTGTTTCTCTTCATTGGTTTAGAGCATATATAATTTTAGACAAGAGAAACTTAAAGAGTTATGAGCTAGAGAGTTTATCTTATCTACTCTAGTGAGAGAGTTTTATTTGTATAAATCATCCTTTTAAATTGCTCAAGAGTATGAGACTCTTGAGTGGATTGTAACCTTACGGGTGTAAGGGGGAGTGAGAGGGATTCTCACTAGATAACCTTACGGGTTGTAAGGGAGAGTGAGAGGGGTTCTTATGTGAATATACTGAGGCACCAAGAGCCCACAGAATCTTGGAGATAGTGGAACACTCAGAGGAGCTCTCTGGGGACTGGACATAGGCCAAGTGGATTAGGTCGAACCAGTATAAATTGACTATGTGCAATCTTTCTTCAACAACTTCTTTCAGTGATATCGTTCTAAACTCTACTATTTAAATTTATTGAAATATCTTTAGAGTTTTAAAAATTTTAAAATCACCCAATTCAGCCCCTCTTGGGTGATACAGCCAGAATCAACATTTGGTATTAGAACAGGCCACTTGTTTAAAGGATCTAATGATCCCAAGTGCAAAGATCATGGTTATATATGAGGGTTTTGATTATACTATTCCTCTATTTCTAAAAATATTGATTTCTACTTTTTGAAAGCTCGAATGAAGATATTTTTGAAAACTATTGATTTTGATATGAGATATGTTTTTACAAATAACTTGGATTTCAAAATTAGAAAATATTGGATAGAAAAAGAAAAGAAAATGTATTTCCTAAATATTAGAGCAATGAAAATTTTATATAGCAGTTTAACAGAATATGATTATAAGAAAATCAAATTTTGCTCTAATGTTAAGGATAATTTGGATAATCTTGACTCTATCTATGCTACTAATGACTGTGTTGCAGTGAATGTTTCTAACAGCATATGTGAACAAAAGATATATGAGATCAAAGAAATAGAAATCTTAGAACACTTCAGTTAGTCTAAGGAAGATGAGTATCAAGAAAAGTACAACATGGAGGTATCAAATGAAAATCAATCACTGCATGGAAGTCAAGATATATCTACAATAAATATGTCCAATTCTTGTTATACATATGTGAAAAGTGATTTCAAAAGAAAGCATAAAATTGTTTTTCAACCTTTTCTTGATGATATTTCAAAAAGCAAAAATATTTTGCATTATGAATTTAAAGATATCACTAAATCTGATAGGAAGAGGGAAGTTATGCATAATGATTATATACTGCTTCCACTCGACCGACACAATACCTATAAATATACTCGTAAAGCACATCATCTTGTTATTTGAAATTATTGTGAAAAGCAATGTCACTTTTCTCACACATGCTATATTAGAAGAAATTCTAATGTGAGAAATTTAGTCTGGGTTCCTAAAGGATAATCAAGGTCTAAAACTAATGCTCAAGGACCCAAAGTTAAATGGGTACCAAAATATTCTTCTAGTGTTTCAAATGTGCATGATAACATTAAGAGGAATGGATATGGTACATGGAGAAACGGGCATCCAAGAGTTCCTCATGCATCAATGAAAGCCACATTACTTAGGAGAACTCATGGAGAATCCATTGCTATAACTTTTTGAAGGGAATTTATAAGAAGCAATGGAGAAAAGCTCAAGAAGTGCGTTCTACCTCAAGAATGGACTATCATACTGTACCATTTAATTACCTTGAGGAGAACATAATAAGAGGGATCTCTCAAGTGTCAAAGTTCATATCAGTTGAGAGACCATTGCAAGAATTTGTCAGAAGAAATAAAAAAAGGCTATGAGGATGCAAAGGAAATCCTTCTTCCACATAAGGTAAAGGTACAATAGTAAAACTCCCTACGTTATCATGTTTGATATATGTTTAGGTTTATACTTGTATCTTTAGGAATGAACATTGTAGCTGATTTCTAAAATCCTTTTATTCCTGCAAAAACTTAACTGATAAATATTTGGTAAAGGAGAAAAATATAATGTTCAGTAGTTCAATTCTTTATGCGTACACATACCTGAAAATGAACATATCTTCTAAATGCATAAAGAAAACATGCTCAGTTGATTTGAATTAGATATATCTTTAGAGTATGTGAATTCTGACTCCTACAAACTAACTACTGATGGATCTAAGCAAAGTTGGATACCTGGAAAGAAAATAAATTCAATTGTTTTGTAGGAAATCTGATTATCAAGGTTCATCTCAAGATTTATAGATTCAAGGAAAAATAATTCAAATCTTGATGAAGATGAATTGGGAAAGCTTAAGTTTTGGTGCTGAAGTTAAGTTCAATATCAATTTACCAAAATCAAGTGAGCTATCACAAGGACAAAAGGAAACACGGTCAAATCTAATCCTTACCTCTTTATGTTGCTTATTTGAATTATGGATTAGAGTAAATTCACTTGTTCCTTGTTAAACTTCTTTTAGCAATCAATCTTTTTTAATATTGTAAAATTATTTTCATATTGCTAAATAAATTGTGTATAATGTCACATCCTAATTTTCTTATGTCTTAGGGATATTTGGTAGCATTTGGAACCACTTTTAAGGTAATTGAAGTCAAATTTCCTAATCTGGAGTTTTACTCTATCGAGTACTGTTCACTGTGTAACTTCTAGACAAGTGAACTGACTTTGAAAAATTATACCTAATTCTAGAAAATCAAAACAAAGTGGTTCAAATTGCTACATGAAGCTAACTTAATCCTCTTTTAGGGAAAAATAACTCGTTGACCACGTCTTGACCAAGTCAACGTCAGTCAACGCTATAATATTACTAATCATCCAAAGTTTTCCCCCTGAATCTAGCATTTTGGTCCCAACTTTGATAAATTATATCTCCATGTGTAGACATTCAAATAAGACGTTCTATATATCAAATCGAAGCTTTATATGTCTACTATTTACTGTAAAAATATCATACATTTATTCAACCATTTACTATTTTTAATTACTGTAAAAATATCATACATTTATTCAACCATTTACTATTTTTAATTACAGATCAAAGATCACTATCTCACCACGAGTTACTGTTTATGTTTGCAAATTCTAACAACCAACTTTACATACATATAACATACATTAATCACATATCAATCATGCTAAACAATTGTTAACTTCTCTTCACGTATCTTTATCTCCTCCATCTTGAGAAAACCTGCTGTAATTGGATTTGTAACATCCCAAATTTTCTGTACTGATTTGTATGTACAGATTGAATGAAATATATGTGAGATTTTTCAGGAAAATATGTGGCTATTCATGTAAGGAAAGGGATTAAATTGAAAAAGAAAGAAAATATAAGGACTTAAGTAAAATTATGGAAAGTTATGAATAAAAGTAAAGGTAGACAAAAATATGGGGTCTTTAAGTGTAATTATAAAAAGTTATGATTTGTGGTAAGTCAAGGGGCAAAACTGTAAATATGGGACTTTAGACTGAAAACAGGCCAAAAATGACCGTGTTCTGATTGGACCCAAATTTTTGCAGTAAATAGAGAAAATTATTCCGGGTTGTTTGACGTCACACAGAATTTTGATTTGAGGTCCCGAAAAATTGATATAAATTTCTGGAGTTAGATAAAATTATTATAATATTTTTTGGATCTCAGAATCAGATGAGGCCTTCCAGTAAATTCCTATAATTGATATAAGAATTTATAAAATTGATAGGATCAGAAAAGGAATCATGTAGAATTTTTAATGGAATTTACAGTGGAATAAAATACCCGATAAATATTGCCGGGAGAGTTTGCTAGGAATTTGTGCCACAAAGGTATTGAAGCCTAAAAGACCCAAAAAAATGGTGTCATTAAGGCCCAATAAAATACTTGGACTGATAGGTGGGCCAGTGTCTAGTGGAACCCCGGAAAAGTGAGAAATTACGAAAATGCCCCTATGATGCCCTAAGAAACCAGAAGTGAATGGAGGGCATTTTGGTCATTTTGAATAGGCCAAAACACCAAGACAAGTACAGGAAAGGTTAGTCGGAGTTAATATATATTTTGACAAGGTCTAAAGAGGTGAGAAATGATAATTATGCCCTTGGGTTTAATAAAGTGCAAGGAAAAGCACTAAGGATATTTTGGTAATTTTCCAAGGCATTTAAAATTAAATTTAAACCTAGTATGAGAATGTCAATGGTATGAAGGATTTAAATATTAAAAAAATATATATTATGAAGTCCCATAAAAATTAGATTAAGAAAACAGTCTGGTTTACAGAAAATCGGATCGGGCCGATACCGGATTGGACTGGATGGGGTTGAAACTTTTCTTGGAACTCACACACACAAAATTGTGCCAAAGAGGAGGCTTAGGTGTCCCAAGTGATGTCATGTTGGTGATGTCATATGGGAAAAGAGAAAAGATATTCCAAGATCAAACATTTAACCATTATATCAAATAGTTCCCAAGGTAATCTTAGCCTTCACTTTTCCCAAGATTTTTCTATAAATATCCCCTCATTTTGGCTCAAAACCGTGGAGGAGAAAGTGTAGGGAACCTCTTGCAAAATATTTTCTCAAGCAAGGAAGAAGCAAGGATCTTGAAGAAGCTAGTAAGGTAAGTTGCTCCTTTGCTTCTAGACTTTGTTCTCATGATTTCTTCTTGAGTTTATGTTGGTTTTGAGGCTTGAATCTTGGGGAAATGCTACTGGAATTTCTATGTATATGTGAGAGGAACATGAGTTTTATGTCATAGATAGTTTAGACAAGCTTAAACAAGCTAGTTGCATGATTGGTTGTTGGATTAAGTTGATGTTCTTGATTTACCATGGAAGAACATTTCGGTTTGCACTGTTCATTCACTGTTCATGATAGAAAGAGATGGAGTTTCAATGATTTAATGCTTCCATTGAGTTTATATGATGATTTTGTGTAGGATTGGATAGGTTTTGAACCTTGGAAACCATTGGAATTAAAGGTTGTAATGTTGAAAATTCCTTTCGGTTACTGTTCACTCTCATGAACAGTGATTTGAATTTCATGATTTTTATGCTTCCAATGGTCTTAAAATGAGATTTTGTGTGGGGGAAAAGTGGAGGAACAAGTATGGGAAGCATTGGAATCAAAATGAGAATTTTTGGAAGAATTATGTATGCTTTTCCAAATCTGTACAGAATCGTGCATTGTTGCTGGAATTTGATTATTTTGAGTTCATAAATGGATTCAAAAGGTGAAATTGTATAGGGTAAGGTCAAGACATCAATTGATTCAAAGGCCAAGCCGATTGGTAAAAATTAAAGGAAGTTAAGTTAGTTAAAGCAAGTTGAATGTTCAAGAGAGATAGTCTTGAGTAATGTTTGAGTTTATGATCCTAATGGATTATGTAATAAATATGAATGTGTTTAGGACCTTGAAATATCTAAGAAGATATTGAGGAATGATTGACCGAAAACCTTCATGATTGAAAAGCTTGGGAAGCAAGTGCAAGAATAAGAGAGAGAGCTTAAATTCAAGGTAGTGAACTTACCCTAAACTTGTATGTATGTAATGTATGCTTGATTGTGCTATGGCTTGGTTGAATTGTGTGTATATGGTAGATGATTGAAGCTCTGTTATTTTATGATTACTTTGACCAATTGTATTTTATATGAAATATGGAAGCATGCTCATCACACTATGATAACACTTTCACAAGCAAGCACAAGTCTTTACATTAATACATGCATTGTTTGGTATTATTTGCTACTGAGATTCTTTAGAATCTCACCCTCCCATAACCATGATCTAGGTGCTGGAACATCACAAGGAAGGAGGTAATTGTGGATGTATGAATGGTGTATGACTTGAAAAGTATGCCTTTAACTTAGATGATGATATATTGGTATGTATAATGAATTTACTCATTGGATCCGAGTTGAGACAGATCACTTCCAGCGATAGTTTGAGTAACTTATTCTATTTAGTTTCACGTGAAATTTGGCATGAACATAACCAAGATCCATAGCTTTAATTGGACACCAAGAACGTGAAATTTGGTTAAGTTTTCAAATTGATATGATTTTTCAAAGTTGGACTTAAACTCTGGATCAAGATAAAACAAGTCATCCGATACAGCAAGGTTCCAACGCGGTTTTCATATAGCAAATGAATGAGTTTTTCCGTGATTTTTGGTGAGCTTAAATTAAACATTCTGAGCTTTCCAACGCGGTTTTCATATAGCAAATGAATGAGTTTTTCCATGATTTTTGGTGAGCTTAAATTAAACATTTTGAGCTTTAAATCCATAGGTAATTCGACTCAATTGGATAAGTATACAAGGAGAAATGAATTTTTGAAAATGGGGTAAATAAACTAGAACTTCCAGATTTACCAAATGAACAGTAATTTTCAACGAATAAATTGATTTGATCTGGACAAGAAAACCTCATTTTCATATTTTTTTATCAAAGTTGAATGAAAGATCTTTCATTATAAATTGGAATCACCTCAAAACGATTTTTCTTTATTTAATTATGAATTTCCAAAGATCAGGCTGTAATCTGGATTTACCTAGTGAACAGTGATAGTGAACAATACCCCCATAAGCCCAACTCTTGGAAATTCATATTTTTGAGGTTAAGAGGTATTCCAATAATCTAAGATAATTCCAATTGAGTATATGTAAGGTTAAGATTTAAGGTCAAGATTTAAGGATATTTACTAGAAAATGCTGTTATACTGGTAGAATATAGAAAATACTGTGTACGTAGGTGCTGTCTAAGGAGGCTGGAAGTGAGTGGACCTAGCCAGTTCATCCAGTTTTTCTGGGCACTTACGTAGAATGGTAGTTCTCACGGGAATTACCAAATTAGTACAATTATACTTCTGCCAGGATTCTCGGCAGGAGAGAATTAATAAAGTTAAGATTGCTTCTGTAAGTGTACTCTGAAGGGTCTAAGGAAGGATGTTTCAGGATTGATATGGAAGGGGTGAGATTTTGGGGAAAATCTCAGTAGCAAACGGAAACCATACAATGTATGCAACTATATGCTTGATGTTACTATGTGTGTACTTAATGATCATGCTTGCATAATGATAACTTACATGCTTCATGCCCCTTAATTATAACATATGGTCATAGCATAAAAAGAAACAGAGCATCATTTAATCATACATGCTTCACATCATCAAAGTAAGTAAATATCACATAAAACATTCAAGCGACATAAGCATACAAGTAGGTAAGTTCACTACCTGGCATGTAGCCCTTCCTTTAGTCCTTAACCTTTGATCTAAGGTTCCACCTTTTCATAGGTCAGAGCCTATACATAGCATAATATTATTTTATTATGATCTTATCTAGCATAACTCCACTTAACTCAAGCTTATCTTGAGATAATACCCCTATTCTGACCATCCCCTAACTTTCTTTCTATCCACGGTTAACCTTATAGAAAGAGATATTTCTCTATTCTAACTATCTAACTTATAAGAACAATCCTCTAATTTATTAGAGCAGGGATTAGAATAAATTACTTACCTTATTCCTAAGCTTGCTGAGTCCCAAAGCTCCTTGGATTGCTCCTAGCTCAGCCAGAATTCCTTCTTTCTCTTCCTTCCTTTATTTCTTTCTCTCTTTTTCTTTCTCTTCTTTTATTTCCTTTCTTTCTTGCTTTTCGTGGGTGTGGAATGAAGTGAGGGGGTTAGGGGTATTTATAGGTGGAGAGAGGTGGAATGGATGGTCCAGATCGAACCACGATGAACGGCTCAGATCCCTTAGCTTCCTCAAGAAGCTTTGCCTTCATCATCGTGATGACATCATCCTCCATAATGACTCATCAAAAATGACATCATCAAGGGACACCTAACATGCTTAGGTGGCATAATTGGGGGCCCCTCGAGACACCTCACCAGCTGACTTAGCGTTTCCAGAGAATTCCAGAGTCTTATCCTGGAATAAACGGCTAAGATCATGCCACGTGTCCTTATCCTTTTCTTCTTCCTCTAGATTAGTGCCATGTGGCATCTTGATGGGTACCTTTCACACCACCTCATAGCTTCCGGATAAGTCCAGAACTTTATCTGATCAATTTTCCAGTTATCACTTCAACTGGGTAACTCTACTTTATTGAAAACTCACTAAAATATTACTTTAATGCCACTTTAACCCATATAAATATTGGGCCACATTTTTGGACTCTTGGAATGTCATCTTGGGTCATCTTGGGTCTCTGATCAAGCTCAAGTACTCTGATGGCTCAATTACCAAGAAACATCCCTTAGCAAATTACCAAAATGCCCTTGGTTCCTCTTTATTTACTTTAATAAGTCTAGGGGCATTATTATCCTTTCACACCTTACCAGAGTATTCCCTGACCCTGGTCAACTATCCAGATAACCCTTCTTGACTGTCTAACCTTAGTCAAATGACCAAAATACCATTCACTTATTCTTTCACTCTTTTATAACATAGGGGTATTTTCGTCATTTGCACCTTTTTCTGGACATTGGCCCCTTTTTCCGATAAACTGATATCATGTGACTGGGCCTCCATTGGCATCATCATGGGCCTCTATGTGACGTCATCTGGGCTCATTTAGTCCTAGTTTACTTAACGATTAATTTTCTAATCGGATATCGGGCGTTCATGAACGCCCGTCTAAATTCACTAAAAGGTGAATAACTTTTTCTACAGAATTCCTTTCGGGATTCTGTCAGTTCCCTGACCTCTGGCTTCACAGGATGCACATTCCTGTAACTTTTCACTCATATCTGAGGTCCAAGAGACTTGACAAAAATTCCAGATAACTTTTAGACTATAAAATAAATTTCAGCTATGTGGAACTCTAGTAAAATTTCTGTAATAAGCTAGATTAACTAGCATCATTTCCTCTATCTACTGATGAAATTTGGGACTGAAATGCTTCCGGGCAGTTCTAAGCCACTTCCAGCTCAACTTTCTATAATTACCATTTTGCCCTTAGAAACTTTTTCTTTTTTCAATTAAGTCCCTCAACTTTTCATAATTACACTTAATGGCCCACAACTTGTGTCTACTTTTACTTTGCACCATGATACTTTTAGACTTTCACTTTAGTCCCTTTCTTTTTCTAAATGACCATTATACCCCTAGGGACTTTTACTATTTACATATAAGTCCCTGTACTTTCACTTATTTGCAGTTTAGTCCCTAAAAGCCCTCTGTATATTTCTGGGACTTCTGTTCAAAGGGGTCTGGTAGCCTATCTTTTTTAGGCTACTCTCCGAGTCTCTGGGCCTACAAATTGGGATATTACATTTCTACCCCCTTAAAATAAATTTCGTCCTCAAAATTTAATCAATACCTTGTCAAACTATTTTGGATATATCTCCTCTTTATATCCTTTCCTTCTTTATGACTAAAGCTTGGGGTATCCATCTACTCATACGTATGGACAACTGAACTTATGAGTAGTGTCCATTTCTTTCATATCTTACCTTTAAGAATTTTGATGTAATTTTGGGGTCTACATCATTCCTCTTAAACTTTGTTAATCTCACAGGAGAAATACTGTTCTTTTTGCCGTTCTTTCTCCTGATACAAAATCATAATTTAGATTATGATTCTAACAATTTCTCTAACTTTCTTAACTTTTCTCATATAACTTTATGCATCTATGCCAAACCTTTGTGGTATTTGTACTCTTTCCTATCCCTTCTTAGGGCTTACCTGAAACATCCTTACTTTTGTACATCTTAGGGACCAATTGGTAGTATTTAGAACCACTTTCAAGGTCATTGAAATCTAATTTCTCAATCTGGAGTTTTACTCTTATCGAGTACTGTTTACTGTGTAAGTTCCAGATGAGTGACCTGACTTCAAAAAATCATAACTAATTCTAGAAAAATCAGAATGCAGTGGTTCAAATTGATACATGAAGCTAACTCAATACTATTTCAAGGAAAAATAACTCGTTGACCATTCCTTGTCCAAGTCAACGTCAGTCAAAGTTACAACTTTACTGTTCATCCAGCGTTTTTCTCCTGAATCCAGCATTTTGGTCCCAACTTTGATAATTTATATCTCCATGTGTAGACATCGAAATGAGACATTCTATATATCAAATCGAAGCTTGGTATGTCTACTATTTATCATAAACATATCATACATTTATTTAATCATTTACTATTTTTAATTATAGATCAAACATCACTATATCACCACGAGTTACTGTTCATAGTGGCAAATTCCAGCAAGCAACTTTACATACATATGCATACATCAATCACATATCAAACAAGCATGCCAAACAATACTTATCATTAAATAATAAATCTTTATACAACAGGGCATGAACAAAATCCTCGTATCTCTATTACATCTTTCCTGCCTGAAATCCGGCAGTATAACTACTATACTTCATCTGTAAAAATAACTGATCTTGTACTGATTCGGTAATTCCCATGAGAATTACCATTCTACGTAAGTACCCAGGAAAGACTGGATGAACCGACTAGGTCCACTCACTTCCAGACTCCTTAGACAGTACCTACGTACACAGTACGCATCATCTCCTTATGTTCAGTCTGAAAATCGGCAGCATAACGGCGTCTTACAGCATTCTCAAAATTCACTTCGACATAACCTCTCTGTAATGGGTTATAAATAGGGGATGAGATTCGGGGGAATCTCAGTAGCAAACGGTACTAAACAATGCATGCATTAAAGTAAATACTTGTGCTTGCTTGTGAAAGTGTAAACATTGTGTAATGTGCATGCTTCCATGTAACATATGAAATACAATTGGCCAAGGTAATCATAGAAACAGAGCTTCAATCATATACACCTATGCACACAATTCAACAAAGTCATAGCACAATCAAGCATAACATTCAATACATACAAGTTTAGGGTAAGTTTACTACCTTATTGCTTTACTTCTTTCCACTTTAACTTTGCTTCTTCCTTCTTACTTTTCCTTGCTATGTGGCTGCCCTCTTTTGAGCACACCAAGCAAATCCTAACATCACATTACCATCCAACCATTACAATCTAACTTCTCTTGACACTAATCTTACTTTAAGTAACATAACTTCCTTAAATCTTTACCAATTGACTTGTCCTTTGAATCAATTGATGTCTTGACCTTACCCTACACAATTTGGCCTTTTGAATCCATTTATGAACTCAAAATAACCAAATTCTAGCAACTATGCACTGTTCCGGACAGATTTGAAAAACATGCATAATTCTTTCAAAAATTCTCATTTTGATTCCAATGTTTCCCATACTTGTTCCTCCACTTTTCCCCCACACAAAATCTCATTTTAAGACCATTGGAAGCATCAAAATCATGAAATTCAAATCACTGTTCATGCGAGTGAACAGTAACCGTGAGGAATTTTCAACATTATAACCTTTAATTCCAATGGTTTCCAAGGTTCAAAACCTTTCCAATCCTACACAAAATCATCATATAAACTCAATGGAAGCATTAAATCATTGAAATTCCATTTCCTTCTATCATGAACAGTGCAAACCGAAATGTTCTTCCATGGTAAAGTCAAGAACATCAACTTAATCCAACAACCAAGCATGTAACTAACTTGTTTAAGCTTGTCTTAACTATCTATGACTTAAAACTCATATTCCTTTCACATATACACAAAAATTCCAGCAGCATTTCCCCAAGATTTAAGCCTAAAAAGTCACTTAAACTCAAGCACAAACCATAAGAACAAAAGGTAGAAGCAAGGAGACAACTTACCTTACTTGCTCCTTCAAGACCCTTGCTTTCTTCCACATTCTTTCTCTAGAACTCACTTCTCTTTCTAAAGGAGCTCTTGGGTGTGAAGAATGAATGGAAAGGGGGGTATTTATAGCAAAAGTCATGTGCCATTTGAAGGCTAAGATCACTTTGGAAACTATTTGATCTAATGGTTAAAGGTTTGATCTTGGAATGTCTTTTCACTTTTCACTCAAGACCTTACCACCATGACATCACTAGCATGGCCTCCCTTGGTACACCTAACCCTTCCTCTTTTTGGGTGCCATTCTTGTGTCCTTGTGGGTCCCACCATGTGCAACACCTAATTCTTACTTTATTCTCTTTTTCTTTCTTTTCAAAAATCCATAAATTATTTATTATTTGGACTTGGGCTCCAAGATAACTTTTGGGCCTTATTGGGCTGGCCTAGGACGAAATATTGGGCCTCTTTTAGGGCCAATAGCTAACTGGCCCAAATCCCAATGTACTTTCCTCATACCGATATCCGTAACTTACCCTGATCTTAGCATAAATGCTAAACACCTCTTTTAATTGTTCTAACATTTTTAGAAATTCATTCTAATACAAAATGAATTCTCTACAAAGTTTCATAATTTTCTGAGACCCAGAAGTCCTGTTAAAAATTACATATGTTTCCTTTAACCCTTTATCGGTGTCATTTTTCACCGTAAATTCCATAATTAATTCTACAGGACTCCTTTTTGACTTCTGTCAACTCCATAAATTCTCATATTAATTATAATAATTTACTATCAAATTTCCTCTGATATCCATCCATTGTGTGAAATGACCAAAATGCCCTCCATTTACTTCTGGTTTCTTAGGGCATCACAGTGGCATTTTCGTAATTTTGCACTTTGGCTCTTAGACTTTCTTCCTCTTCCAATTAATCCTTTTCTTTACATAAACATGCCCACATATTTTCCTAAACATCTCATATATTTTATTCAATCTGTACATACAACTTAGTACAGAAATTAGGGATGTTACATTACCTATCATTAGGCTACTCTTGCCTTAGCACCTTTCGTGCTACTGGGTTAAGGCTAGGTTACTCTTTGTATAGCTCTAAGCCCTAGCATTCTCTTTCTCATAGAACTGTGTTTTATCTTTGCTTTGCCTTAGACCCTCTTCTCTAGGTCTCTCTAGCCTTTTAATCTCTTTATCCTCATCTGAAGGATCTATCTGATCATACTTCTCTGTTCTCAAAACATATAGGGTTTTCTTCTCTGTTTCCCAGGCATACTTCTACAAAACTTTGAATATCAGCACTCAGATTTGAACTTGGACTCCATCTTCGTGTAAGGGAAAACTAAGTTTAGTCTGTATATAATAGAGGTTATCTGAGGAAAACTATTATAAAATATTTTGTCTGGACGAGTTTATCAACTAGTGAAGCTTCCTTACCTTAACTTCATCTTTGGCATTCATCTTCCCAGAGAGATACTACATTATACTCATATCTTCATGGCTCATTACCTTCCTTAGGCTAGGTCTAACTGCGACTTGGGATCTAACTGCGATCAACCGTTAGCCTCTTCAGAATCTAACTGCGACTCTGGAACTATTAGGATCTAACTGTAATCCTTCAGGATCTAACTGCGACCTTGGAGCCATGCTAGGATCTAACTGTGACCCTCCAGAATCTAACTGTGATTCTGTTGTATTGTATCATTATCTCTAAAAAATCTTAAACCAACAGACTAAGTTATAAGGTTAACTACTTTCACTTGTTAATAACTCAATAAATAAAAATTTTAATTTTTTTTGCATCTATTAGCCTCATATTTTTTACCAAGACTTTACTTATTTCCTCTCTTACTCAGGAGTTCCTTCTCATCTTTCTTACTTTACTGTGGTTTACCATTGACTTGTACAACCATGGTCTAACCACTTGCCATTGCATTCTGCTACTATGGCCTCATCATAACTTCTATGCTCTAACTGCCATCCATTTTAACTATGCTCTAACTGCGAGCATTCTGTATCAGATCCAACTCTTATCTGAAGAGTGATCTATACTCATCTGAATCTAGCTCTTTCTGAGAGCCATCTATTTCAGATCTAACTCTTATATGAAGAGTGATATGAAAATAATCTCTTTACTGTTATCTACTGCTCTTTCTGTATACCATTCCTTTCAATAGAAATGGCCCCGAATACTGCATTCACAAGTCTGTAGAAATACCTGAGTAACCCCAATCATACTATAACTGACAGTCCCACTTACGGAGACTATCTCTCATTCTGGGTACATTCCTATTACATGTCGTATGGTATGGGAGCAACATAACTTTCTCATAACTTCCTCATCTCATTTATACTCTACCCTGCATGTACTGCAAAAGGGGAGTATTCATTCATCATAACATACTCTAACATGCATATCATCACATGACAACTGCAAGGAGATGTAACTATCATAACTTATGGCAACATAAGCCATATCATCATCATAATTTGCTCAACCATCCATCGCACACTGCAATAAACTAAGTAAACCTTAAAATATTATTTCCTTTATCACATTATCTATCAGATCATTTATCACATTATCTGATCAGATTATCTATCATATCATCTGTCAGATCCTGATCATTCATTCAGGAACCTGAAATATCTATCTATCGCACTTAGGCTGCCACGCTACCCTCTTACCAGGGTATAGACTCAACCCTTCATTACTCTATCTTTCATAGGGAATAGGGGAGTCACTTTATCTTTTCATATGTGGCTACCTCTCTACTATCTCTTAACTTCTTCTGTCTGTCTATCAGTCCAGTCTGTTCTTGACCAGACTGTGGTTCCTTATTGGCCTTCTCTTAATCCTAGCGAACTTGAGTTGCATGGATCTCATTCATCATCTCTTACTATCACTTATGTTTCTCTAGGGTACTCTACCCTAGGTCTACTACTTCTTCGTGATGGAATCCCTCTGCTTAGGGAATATTAACTCTTTATCTATTAACCATCACGACTCTAGCCTTAGGCCATGTCCTAGGATCATTTCTAGGCAAGTCTCAATCTAACTTTTAGGTCTTCTATTCAGACCAGCTGAATAAAACCTTTGTAATGTAGATCTACTCTTAATTATTACATAGAGGATCTACTTTTAAACATCGTCTTAAACTGATCTTTCGTATCTTAGTACTTTGTACTATTTGGGTTGATCATATGTTATACCAATCCTCTAGCTGATGGACTTCAATGAGGTTGGTACCTTCATTTTCATCATTAGGTCTCTGTATATCCTGGTTACGACCTGAGTATTGGCTAGTCACGACTCACATTCTCTGTGATCTTTCTTCGCGACCATCTCCATCTACTCACCAAGACTTGACATCTTTGTGTCCTTTAGTCACGAATTAACTCTTATACCGTCGTGACCTAGACTCCTTGGTGCACACTAGTCGCGTACTGTAACATTACTCGTTGTGACCATAGGTCTTCTCATGTCGTAACCTTAACGCTTCTGTACATATTAGTCATGACATAAGACCCTTCTCGTCTTAACCTCAGTTCTCTATGACTACTAGTCACGACCTGCATGCCTTCACGTCGTAACTTGGACATCTCATCATCCTCAATGTAGCGTCTGGTGACAAAATTATACCTTGAGCTACTCTTGCAGCTTCCCTGACCTTAAACTGGTCAGCTTCTGTCTCTACCAATAGAGGAAATTGCTTCTCAGATGTTATCATGCTTAGTCCAGCCACATCGTGCTAAGGAACACGAGACCTTAGTGGTAACGGCTGACTAAGACTACTTTATCGTAATCATATCCTTCGTAAGACTATAAAGCTCGGGGTATAGTTTTATCTATCTGGGTGTCACTGTCTCTTATCTGAATCTTTCTCTAAGCAGTGAACACCATCCCTATATCGTATTCTAGGGAGAGAACCATTCAAATTTCTAACTTGTTTAAGGGGTAGTCTAACTAAACCAGAGCATCACTAAGCCAGAACCTTCTGTTCTGTGCTAGAATCTTATGCTCTATGCCAGAACCTATTGCTCTAATACCAAAATGTCACATCCTAATTTTCTTATGTCTTAGGGACTATTTAGTAGCATCTGGAACTACTTTTAAGGTCATTGAAGTCAAATTTCTTAATCTAGAGTTTTACTCTATCGAGTACTATTCACTGTGTAACTTCTAGACAAGTGACCTGACTTTGAAAAATCATAACTAATTCTAGAAAAATTGAAACAAAGTGGTTCAAATTGATAAATGAAGATAACTTAATCCTATTTAAGGGAAAAATAACTAGTTGACCATGCCTTGACCAAGTCAATGCTATAATATTACTGTTCACCTAACATTTTACCCCTGAATCCAGTATTTTGGTCCCAACTTTGATAAATTATATCTCCATTTGTAGACATTCAAATAAGACGTTTTATATATAAAATCGAAGCTTTGTATGTCTACTATTTACTATAAAAATATCATACATTTAATCAACCATTTACTATTTTTAATTACAGATTAAAGATCACTACCTCACCACGAGTTACTGTTCATGGTGGCAAATTCTAGCAACCAACTTTACATACATATAACATACATCAATCACATATCAATCATGCTAAACAATTGTTAACTTCTCTTCATGTATCTTTATCTCCTCCATCTTGAGAAGACCTGCTGTAATTGGATTGATATGGAAGGGGTGAGATTTCGTGGGAAATCTCAGTAGCAAACGGAAACCATACAATGTATGCAACTATATGCTTGATGTTACTATGTGTTTACTTAATGATCATGCTTGCATAATGATAACTTACATGCTTCATGCCCCTTAATTATAACATATGATCATAGTATAAAAAGAAACAGAGCATCATTTAATCATACATGCTTCACATCATCAAAGTAAGTAAATATCACATAAAACATTCAAGCGACATAAGCATACAAGTAGGTAAGTTCACTACCTGGCATGTAGCCCTTCCTTTAGTCCTTAACCTTTGATCTAAGGTTCCACCTTTTCATAGGTCAGAGCCTATACATAGCATAATATTATTTTATTATGATCTTATCTAGCATAACTCCACTTAACTCAAGCTTATCTTGAGATAATACCCCTATTCTGACCATCCCCTAACTTTCTTTCTATCCACGGCTAACCTTATATAAAGAGATATTTCTCTATTCTAACTATCTAACTTATAAGAACAATCCTCTAATTTATTAGAGCAGGGACTAGAATAAATTACTTACCTTATTCCTAAGTTTGTCGAGTCCCAAAGCTCCTTGGATTGCTCCTAGCTCAGCTAGAATTCCTTCTTTCTCTTCCTTCCTTGCTTTCTTTCTCTCTTTTTCTTTCTCTTCTTTTCTTTCCTTTATTTCTTGCTTTCCGTGGGTGTGGAATGAAGTGAGGGGGTGAGGGGTATTTATAGGTGGAGGGAGGTGGAATGGATGGTCCAGATCGAACCACGATGAACGGCTCAGATCCCTAGCTTCCTCAAGAAGCTTTGCCTGCATCATCGTGATGACATCATCCTCCATAATGACTCATCAAAAACGACATCATCAAGGGACACCTCACATGCTTAGGTGGCATAATGGTGGGGCCCTCGGGATACCTCACCAGCTGACTTAGCACTTCTAGAGATAAACGGCTGAGATCGTGCCACGTGTCCTTATCCCGGAATAAACGGATGAGATCGTGCCACATGTCCTTATCTTTTTCTTCTTCCTCTAGATTAGTGCCATGTGGCATCTTGATGGGTACCTTTCACACTACCTCATGGCTTCTGGATAAGTCCAGAACTTTATCTGATCAATTTCCCAGTTATCACTTCAACCGGGTAACTCTACTTTATTAAAAACTCACTAAAATATTACTTTAATGCCACTTTAACTCATATAAATATTGGGCCACATTTTTGGACTCTTGGAATGTCATCTTGGTTCATCTTGGGTCTCTGATCAAGCTCAAGTACTCTGATGGCTTAATTCCCAAGAAACATCTCTTGACAAATTACCAAAATGCCCTTGGTTCATCTTTATTTACTTTAATGAGTCTAGGGGCATTATTATCTTTTCACACCTTACCAGAGTATTCTCTGACCTTGGTCAACTATCCAGATAACCCTTCTTGACTGTCTAACCTTAGTCAAATGACCAAAATAACCTTCACTTATTCTTTAAATATTTTATAACATAGGGGTATTTTCATCATTTGCACCTTTTTCTGGACATTGGCCCCTTTTTCCGATAAACTGATATCATGTGCTTGGGCCTCTATTGGTGTCATCATGGGCCTCTATGTGACATCATCTGGGCTCATTTAATCCCAGTTTACTTACCGATTAAATTCACTAAAAAGTGAATAACTTTTTCTACATAACTCCTTTCAGGATTTTGTCAGTTCCCTGACCTCTGGCTTCACAGGATGCACATTCCTGTAACTTTTCACTCATATCTGAGGTCCAGGAGATTTGACAAAAATTTCATATAACTTTTAGATTATCAGATAAATTTTAGCTATCTGGAACTCTAATAAAATTTCTATAATAAGCTAGATTAACCAGCATCATTTCCTCTATCTACTGATGAAATTTGGGACTGAAATGCTTCCGGGCAGTTCTAAGCCACTTCCAGCTCAACTTTCTATAATTACCATTTTGCCCCTGGAAACTTTTCCTCTTTTCAATTAAGTCCCTCAACTTTTCATAACTTAATGGCCCACAACTTGTGTCTACTTTTACTTTTGCACCATGATACTTTTAGACTCTCACTTTAGTCCCTTTCTTTTTCTAATTGACCATTATACCCCTAGGGACTTTTACTATTTACACATAAGTCCCTGTACTTTCACTTATTTGTAGTTTAGTCCCTGAAAGGCCTCTGTATATTTCTTGGACTTCTGCTCAAAGGGGTCTGGTAGCCTATCTTTTTTAGGCTACTCTCCGAGTATCTGGGCCTAAAAATTGGGATATTTATATAACATGTTTTTCTATATATTTGTGTGCATATTCATGATTACATAGATAAAAGTGAATTTCAAGTCATGCATCAAATATTTTGACCACATGATATGCATGCACATGAATTGAAAACTTATTTTGGAAATATATGCAGATATCAGTGTTGGAGAATTCCAGAAATACTCCAAAATCCATCTGACATATTCATCTTTTATCAATTACTTAACTTCTTACGTTCATTGACCTTTCCTGATTGAATTGTCTACATGAAGTTCAAGCATATCTTCCCAATAAGAGAAATGTTTTAGAATATCTAAGCTTTACGCTTAATATGTTTATTCACTGGCTACTCAAGTCATTTGGACTAAAGGGTAAATATGCTTCATTGTTCAAACATATCCAAAATGAATGAGCAAAGTTCTTGACCCACTCACTTTTCTATTATCCTTTATGACGGTTGCTCTTAAAAAAATTCCAGACATGTTAACATTATTGTTAGACATGAGGTATTTTAATGATATTTCCCTCCAATATGATGATCTTCATATTTTCATAAGATTAAGTTTTTCAAAGGTCCATTGATGAACAGGTCGGATTGTCGTCTTCTGATCCATCAAAATAATAATGTTTGCACCCAATAATATAGTATAAGGCACAACCCTATCATTCTTCTCGAGGAGCTTTTCTATTGGAGACCTAGCATATTGGTGACAAAACCAATGAAAACCTGAGTAAAAGTAAAATGTGTTTTGGAGTTTAATTAATTTTTGATGCAATAAAATAAAGGTGCAGTAAAGTAAATGTTTTTTTGGTATTTTTGATTAAGATGAAAACGAGTTGGTTTGTGAAAGAAATATGTTTGACAGACTCTTGATGATGAAAACATATCTATCCTTGCTCTTAATTTGATATGGGAGTTTTGAAATCACTAAGTCTTAAACAAAACATCAATCTATCGATTGAGTCTAGGGCATTAATATTTCTTAAACTCTTCTAATCAAAGTTAGTTTAAAAACTCTTAATGCACTGTTAAAATCCACTTAGTGTGTAATTCAAATCGGATGATGAAAATGCCCTTGAATGATCGTTGATCGACAAACCCTAGATTTTAAGCAATTGAATTAATTAGCAACGATCGTTGTTAACAGTCCAACTATCTTAAAATTGAAACTAAAATATTATATTAAATTCGACATTTAAAGCATACAAAGTCAATTACAATTGTCTAATCTGAGAGTAATCAATCGACACTCAATTCCTTGTTTTTATAATGAAAAGCCCTAGATCTAAAAGCATCAAAACATGAAATATGTGCAGATTAAAATAGAGAAATCCCCAGTACAGTTCATGAGCTCAAGATACGAGATCCATCACCAAGAGACTAAAGATTTAGCCTCTCATAACTCCTACTATGCTACAATCCCTATCCAAATATAATTCCATGAAGAAAGCAGAAAGTGAGATGGAGAGATGAATGATGGAAGATGTGTGTAAGTAGTGGAAAGAGTGTAGAGAGAGTTCGAGAACTGCTTCTTAGCCTAATTAGGTCAAAAACTAGCCTCCTTTTCATCTGCGGCTCCCTTCCCCTTTTATTTTTAGATTAACCTAATAAAAAACGCACAGCTTCAGCGACTGTCTTCTTTTATCACGACCAAATCTATTTTTGGTAGGACCTATAAACGCAGAGAAACTTCCCAGAAGAAATTAGGTCGCGACCTGTGGACACTTTGGTCACGACCGAAGGCCACATAAGCTGCTTCCTTCATTTGATTCTCTTTGTCTTGTGATTTCTTTTATGCTCACATTAGTCCTTGCTCCTCCAAAATACTTGCAATTCAAAACCAAAGCTCACTGTAAAAGTCTCACCAGTAAAGGAATAACATATATGCAGTTTGGAGGAGTTAATTTACCATTTTACCCTTTAACAGCACATTGCCAAGCACAATCATGAATTACCATAAAAGCACAATTATAGGAATAAAATGAACGGTAAATTTGTTATAAAACCCTTAAAAATGTCGCAGAAACCATACATAAATTGTGTCTTATCAATTCCCCCACACTTGAACCTTTGTACTCCTGGACAAAGAAATGAATTACACTTAAGCTAATGCTATTAAATTTGAGATATCATAATCCACAGTGTAACCTGAAGACAATAAATTCACCATCTTTTGGGAATATAAAAGTGATAATATGAGCAATGCCAAGTAATCAACTAATAAATGAAATCAACCTTAATTGTATGAGAGCAATAGATTCTCTCTAAGGATGTAAGTGTTTAGCTCTCCATATCCTCTCATTGTTAGGGTTCTTTCACTCAGATTCAAATTAAAAAATATCCTACCATATGCTTGTAATGACTCTAAATTTCAGCAACCATATAACACTTGTGCAAAGAATCAAGAGGTCTTTTAGGGGTGAAATGATGGAGATTGGCCACGTGGAATGGAATATGAAGGATAGAAAGTACTATATACATTCAATAATGAATATGTAGCATGAATTCATGTCTTCAGAGATGTAAAGTGGTGATTGTGCTAATAGGAGTTGATAATAGTGCCTTCTTCATCTCTCTTTTCTTTTTTTTCCTTGTTTCTTCAATTTTTCGTGCACTTTTTTTTTGCGTGCAATATGCTCTTTTCTCTTCTTTTTATTTTGCACCTTATACATAGAAGATGTAGCACAACATCACAATAATAATGACTTTTTTTTGTCATGAATAAAAAATGATGTTTATACATATATGACCTTCTAAAACAAATGATGGAAAGAAAAGTGAAGGGCTCACAGGGGGTGACTACAGATATAATATGTAATGGGCTTGTGTTTGGGATAAACGGATTTAGAAATGAATGCCTGTATCATATTCAATAACATAAATGCGCAAGTAATTCTCAACTTAGAGCCAAGACAAGTTCTAGAGGATATAAACCAATTGAATAATCACTCAATATAGGAATTTAGGCCAAGAATCCTTCCAACTAAGGTTTTCATCTAAATTGCTCATAAGCTAAAGTCTCAAGCACTGTTCATCATTCACTGGTCATTAAAACACTTATCACAACTGCAACCCTCTTAAATGATGATTAAAAGTTTGTAATAATCCCAAATCTAACAGTAAAATATTAAGTTTTTCCAATTCAATTTCCAAGAAATTTAAACAAAAAATTCAAGTGTGAAAATGGTTTCTGTAAACTCTTTATGCAAAAGGTTAAAAAGCAATAGGACAATGAATCATTTATAAAGCACCTTAGTAGCTCATAAGGAATCCTTCTATCCAGCATTACATAAAGCAAAGAAAAGGTAAATGGGCATTTTCACACTTAGGTCGCGACTATAAATAATGAAGGCCGCGACAAATATCACAGTGAGTGCTGGATCTAAACTTACCAAAACTAGTCGCGACCAGCGAAGGTTCCTGTCGTGACACAAATACACAGAGAGGTGTAGTCGCATCCTAAATATACTTGCGTTATGACTATTTTTCACAGAGAGAGTCCACAATCACCAAATTCCAAACTAGGTTGCGATCATATAACACATGTCGCGACCCAGTTTCATAGAGAACATATCAAGTCCAAAATTCCATTCCATGTCGCGACTAAAATAGTGAAGGTCCACAAAACATCTTTTACACTTAAAACTTTTTTAGCTAACCACAAAATAGTTTAAAGTGGGGATCCAATTTCAGCAATTCATCACACATTAAGATCAAAAACCAAAAACTTTATGATGAAAGATTGGATTAAGTGAAGAATTTTTACATTAATTAGCACAGAAACAAGAACATCTCCCCCACACTTAAACTTGACAGTGTCCTCACTATCAGTAAAGGTATAAAAAATCACAGCATTATAGAAGGTCAATTCAATTGGGCTCTAACATAATGGGCAAACACATCACTCAATGTAAATTTGACAATGAAGCTCGTAGTCACATTACAATCATACAGAGTAATACAAGGGAAACAACGATGATAAGATGGGTAAACTATAGCATGCAATTGAGTATGTAAACAGCTCAGAGCAGAAGTAATAAGTAAACAAACCATGGACAACACAGGAGTATTATGTAAAATAGAAGTAAATTGAAAATAAATAGAAATAAACTAAAAATAAATACTATCCTATGAATAATCCCTTTCCAATCATCAAGCCAATATATCAAACATATCACATTAGGAAAACTTGTAAAAGGTAAAAGATAAGAAAGGGACAACCTGGCCTCAAAGCGGCAAAGAGGATTCCTCATAAAGTTTCAAGAGGTGGCCATTTTCCTGGAAGATTTTGCTTGTCACCTCCTTTTTCAACTCGATCATCCTTAAGTCGTGGATTTTAACAACTGTGTAAGGTCCATCCTAGCTAGTTTTGAATTTACCATGTTTGAACTTGAGCCTAGATTTGTACCTTAATACTCTATCACCTTCCTTAAATCTCTTCCTCAGGATATGGGCATCATGGAATGCTTTGTCTTTTGTTTATAAATCTCAGAGATGCTGTAGGCATCCAATCTAATCTCTTCTAGCTCTTGAATCTACAATAACCGCTCTGAACTCGCTTCTACAAGGTCCTCATTATAAGCTTTCACAGCCCAAAATATCTTGTGCTATGTCTCCACAGGCATGTGACAAGCTTTCCCAAAAACTTTCCTATAAGGGGATATGCCTAGAGGGGTTTTAAAAGCTGTTCTGTACGCCCATAAAGCATCGTCAAGTCTCAAGTTCCAATCCTTATTAGATGACTTAAAAATCTTTTTTAAAATATACTTTATCTCCCTATTAGAAACCTCTACTAGACTATTAGTTTGAGGGTGGTATGGTGTTGAGACTTTATGAGTTACACCATATTTTGCCAATAAGTTATTGATTAACTTATTGCAAAAATGGGTGCCTTGATCATTGATTACTGCTTTCGGTACTCCAAATCTACTAAAGATATGAGACATTAGAAACTTGGAGACCGTTTCGGCATCACTAGTCTTGTAGGGATAGCCTCTACCCACCTAGATAAATAGTTTATAGCCAATAAAATGTAATGAAACCCTTCTGAAGGTGGAAAAGGTCTTATGAAGTCTATTCGCCAAATATAAAAAACCTCATAAAACAGAATAGGTTGTTGCATCATCTCATGCCTTTTACTAATCCCCCCAAATCTTTGGAACCTATCACTATAGGGAATTAGAAGACACGCAGAGGAAATTAACTTTAAAATTTTTCATTCCCTGCTTGGATCTACTGAGTGTGTTTAAGTTAAGGAGTAAGAAGTGTTACCTTCTGTATTTGAATTATGGTCGCGACCTTAGTATCCACTCGTCACGACTTGTCATCTCTGGAGTTGTCAGTCGCGACGTCCTTAGCTTCTAGTCACGACGGGAAGTCTCTGGAGTTGTCAGTCGTGACGTCCTCAGCTTCTAGTCGCGACTGGTGGTCTCTTTTTGATCTTCTGATGTTCAGGATGCCTATATGGTGGCAACCTCAGTATCTACTCGTCGCCACTGGTGGTCTCTTTTCTATCGTGAGAAGTTGACAACTCAGATCAGCTTCCTCTGTCGGTATCCACACGAACAGCGTTCCAACCACGAACGACGTGCTAGCGCCGCTTGTCCCTCTAGGGCTTTCTTGAGAATCCATCCTCACCGTCTCTATTTTGACCGTTTCTTATCTGCAAACCTTTTGCACTCTCCTTGTCACTCGTTAAAAACCCTAGCCCCTAGTGTCAAATATATAGGATGCTATCAGTGTTCTGACTAAGTTGGATTTCAGAATTAATCTTATATTAATTCTGAATACAATATCATATATATTGCATAATTTGATAAGAAACCAATTAAATAAATATAGTTTACATTAAATCTGTCCCACAAATTTAATTTACCTATTCATTTAATTTAAAATAAAGATAAGACAGAATTATATTTGATTTATTCTCATAAATCAAATTTGAGATATCATATCAATTTAAATTTCAAATTCAAAAGTGATAGAGATTTAATTTATCTTTATAAATTAAATCTTGCAAATATCTCTTATATTATATATAATATATATACGAATTTATATATACATATAAAAATATATATACACATCCACCATAGATTATTCATTGAATCTGGACATGTCTTAGATTTAATGAATCTGGACATCATAGCTCATGTTGGGTTATTTTGTGTGCGACCTTGTAGGCCCATATGAAGTTGGTAGTGGGCCAGTTACTATACTGACCCACAAGTCATAAGCGGTCTCTAGCAAGACATCACGACTACCCAAATCATATGAGGATCGATGAACGATGTAACCTTTCATATAACCATATCACTTCCCTTTTGTCACACGACATTTTGGTCATGGATGAGGCATGGGGAACGTCATCCTCCTATTCTTGACTGTTACATTCTCTATCCCTGAGTAGTCTGTCTATAGAAATGGAACTACCTTTCCATTACAGTATGGCCATACATTTCTCAGACTCACTCATCAAGGGGCCCAGTAATATCTGTCTACGAATGTGAGGGACAAATTTCATCTTGATCATTCACATTCATCCGCATGAAAAACCACTAAGCCCGAACATAGTCTTTATGATCACTCGGTCAAAAGTGACTTTTGACTAGGTCAAAGCTGAGCGTTTGTTATGTAGGAATCCATGATGATCTCAGGTTAAAGGGCATAACGACATGGTTTATATATGATAGAAGCTTATGACTTAACCCATGCAGCTCTCTCATAGTGGGTTGGTCCAACACCTTGTACTTTTACATGTGCCTATGACTTTGATTTATATTTTTGTACATCTTCAAAGTCATACTGGTCTTATTTCATCTCTGCTATCGCATAGATGACCGACCAAGAATATTTAGGATAAGATCATGAGTTATCCAAGGATGGTCATCACAATAAACATGCAAATAATATGATAACATAATTAAGAAATTCATAAATCAACAATGTTCATAATACAATGATTGGCCCCTAGGGCACAATTTCCAACATCCTCCCACTTGCACTAGGAATAATCATTAATTTGTCTCAATCCTATTGATCTAACATGACACTCATGCTTTGCCTGCACAAGCGACTTTGTTAGAGGATCAACAACATTGTCTTCTCCTGCTACTGTGCATATTTTTATATCACCTCTATCATTGATTTCTCTGATGAGATGAAATCGCCTAAGTATATGCTTGGTCCTTTGATATGACCGAGGGTTATGTAATGGCACCACTATTGTCACAGAATAAAGTTATTAGATCTGAGATGGTAGGTATCACCCCTAATTCAGTAATGAACTTCCTGATCCAAACGGCTTCCTTAGCTGTATCAGATGCTACTATATACTCAGCTTCTATTGCAGAATCTGCTATGGTACTCTGCTTAGAGCTCTTCTAGCTTACTGCTTCATTATTCAGGAGGAATATGTATCCAGATTGTGATTTAAGATCGTCCTGGTCAGTTTAGAAACTTGCATCTGTGTAACCAATTACACAGAGCTCATCATCCAATCCACCATAGACCAAGAATAAGTCCTTAGTCCTTCTTAAGTACTTAAGGATATTCTTGACAGCAGTCCATTGGCCCTCACCGGGGTCCTGTTGATATCTGCTAGTCATACTTAAGGAAAATGAGATATCCAGTTGAGTACATAACATGGAGTACATGATAGATCCTATGGCCGAGGCATATGGAACTTTACTCATCCGACCTCGCTGATCAGGTGTACTAGGACACAAATCCTTGATGAGGTGAATACCATGAGATATAAAACCCCTATTTGATTCCTGCATACTAAACCTATGCAGTATTTTGTCTATATATGTGCTCTGACTGAGTCCTAGAAGTCTTTTAGATCTATCTCTATAGATCCTAATTCCTAGGATGTAGGTGGCTTCACCTAAGTCTTTCTTCGAGAAAGACTTTGCTAACCAAGACTTGACAATCTGCAAGGTAGGAATATCATTCCCAATAAGTAGGATGTCATCGACATAGAGTACCAAAAATACAACTGTGCTCCCACTAACCTTCTTGTACACATAAGGTTCATCAATGTTTTAAAAAAATCCAAACTCTTTGACTACTTCATCAAAACGATGATTCCAACTCCGAGATGCTTGCTTCAGTCCATAAATGGACCTTTGAAGCTTGCACACCTTACCAAAGTCCTCGAAACGCACAAACCCTTTAGGTTGTGTCATGTACACGTCCTCAAGGAGCTTTCCATTAAGGAAGGCTGTCTTGATGTCTATTTGCCATATTTCATAGTCATAATATGCTGCAATGGCAAGGAGGATTCTGATTGATTTGGCCATTGCAACTGGGGAAAAGGTCTTATCATAGTCCACACCATGAGTTTGAGTAAACCCTTTTGCAACCAGTCATGCCTTGAAGACATTTACATTGCCATCCATGTCAGTTTTCTCTTTAAAAACCAACTTGTACCCGACGGTTTTTACACCTTCAGGCGGGTCGACTAAGGTCCATACCTGATTGTCGTACATGGATTGCATCTCAGACTTTATGGCATTTAGCCATTTTTCAGAGTTTGGTCACACTATAGCTTCTCAATAGGTGGTTGGCTCATTATGCTCAATGAGCAACACATCACGATTGTCAGAAATCAGAAATCCATATCTCTGAGGCTGAAGTCGTGCCCTATTAGATCGCCATGGGCCTTACGTGACTTGAGGAGTCTCAACAACTTGTTGTGAGTCTTCTCTATTTTCCATCTGTAGTTCTGTGGTGGCTTGTGGCTCTCAAACTTCTTCGAGGTATACCTTGCTTGTCACATCATAATTTTCTTACGTCTTAGGGACCAAATAGTAGCATCTGGAACCACTTATATGATCAATGAAGTCCAATTACACAATCTGGAAATTTTGACCACGGGTTACTGTTCATATGGTAAAATTCTAGACAAGTGATTCAAATTCAAAAATTCATAACTAATTCTAGAAAAATCAAAATGAAGTGGTTCAAGTTTCTATACGAAGATAACATAAGCTTCTTTAAGGGAAAAATATGAATCTGACCAAAATCCAGACCAATTAATACAGTATTGACGTGGAATATTACTGTTCATTTGGTCAGTTTCACAGTTTCCAGATTTGGTTCCCTAACTCTAAAAAATTCGTTCTCTTTGTACAAATATCGGAATAAGACGTTCTTGGTACCAAAATGAAGTTCAACATGTCTATTATCATACTATAAAGTCTTATACCTTTATTCAAAGGTTAGCTATTGTTCCTAAGTCTCAAAATATAACCAGAAATAAAACAAGTACTTAATACACACATTACATATTTCCATAAAATGTCTCTCATACAACAACATATTTATGCATCATAACTTCTTCATTCTCCTTCCTTGTTTCCATAAGATGGCCCTGCTGTGATGTTTGTATAATGGAAGGGGTGAGATTTTGGGAGAAATCTCAGTAGCAAATGGAAACCAAACAGTGTATGCAACTTAATGCTTGATGTTAATATGTGTGTCCTTAATGATCATGCTTGCATAATGATATCTTTACATGCTTCCACATTCCTTAAATTATAACATATGGCCATAGCATAAAAAGAAACAGAGCATCATTCAATCATACATGCTTCACATAATAAAAGTAAACATTCAACACATAAAACATCCAAGCAAGCAAAGCATGCAAGTGAGGTAAGTTTACTACATTGGAATAGCTCTCCTTTAACCTTTTCTTTCTTGGTCTTTTGGTCCTTTCTTTCACAAATGTCAAAGCCTAATCATGGTAGAGTAATACACTTATTACAATCCATACCAATTCAGCTTTGAACTTCACTTAATAATTTAAGTTCATTTTCCGGAACCGATACACCCCTAACTTTCTTTATTTGTGGTTAATTGTCTTGTCCTTTGAATTAATTTGTTCCTTGACTCTATCCCACACAATTTTGCCCAAGGAATCCAAATATGGATTCAGAATTGCAAAACTCCAATGTTTCCTTCAGGTATGGACAGAAACAGAAACAGCACCTATAATTTTCTAAAAAATTCCTCTTTTCAATTCCAATGCTTCCAAGACTTTGATCTTACTTAATCCTACACAATTTTGCATTTTAAACCCATTGGAAACATCAAAATCATGAAATTCCAATCACTGTTCATACACATGAACAATAACAGAGAAGGTTTCAAATTGTCCCTTTATCAATTTCAATGTTTCCAAGGTTCCAATCTTATTCAATCCTACACAAAATCATCATATAAATTCAATGGAAGCATTAGATCATTGAAATTCAATCTTTTTCCTTAAATTCTGTCCTAGGCCGAAAGTTGAAACATCCTTCCTTCAACCCTTCAGAGTACACTTATAGAAGCAATCTTAACTTTATTAATTCTCTCCTGCCGATAATCCTGGCAGAAAATAACTATACTGATTCGGTAATTTCCCATGAGAACTACCATTCTACGTAAGTACCCAGGAAAGACCGGATGAACCGGCTAGGTCCACTCACTTCCAGCCTCCTTAGACAGCACCTACGTACACAATACTTTGTATAGTCTACCAGCACAACGGCATTTTCTAGAAAATATCTTTGAATCTTAACCTTAACCTTAACCTCAAAAACATGAATTTCCATTAATTGTTCCAGCACACATAACCAATCTCTTTCGCCTTTCATACATTCATATACATTATGGGGTTATGCCATAATTATTTGATACATTTATTTCATCATTTACTATTATTCCTTTCATCATGAACATTGTTGCTCTAACTTGTCATATAACAACATTACATGCAACAATTCACACATTTATTACATAATATTCAAATCTTCCAATTCCCAACCTCTCTTCATGCCTCTTTATCTTCTTTACTCATTCGTAAACCTGTGGGATTGGGATTACATGGATGGGGTGAGATTTTTGGGGAAATCTCAGTAGCAAACGGTACTAAACAATGCATGCATTAAAGTAAATACTTGTGCTTGCTTGTGAAAGTGTAAACATTGTGTAATGTGCATGCTTCCATGTAACATATGAAATACAATTGGCCAAGGTAATCATAGAAATAGAGCTTCAATCATATACACCTATGCACACAATTCAACAAAGTCATAGCACAATCAAGCATAACATTCAATACATACAAGTTTAGGGTAAGTTTACTACCTTATTGCTTTACTTCTTTCCACTTTAACTTTGCTTCTTCCTTCTTACTTTTCCTTGCTATGTGGCTGCCCTCTTTTGAGCACACCAAGCAAATCCTAACATCACATTACCATCCAACCATTACAATCTAACTTCTCTTGACACTAATCTTACTTTAAGTAACATAACTTCCTTAAATCTTTACCAATTGACTTGTCCTTTGAATCAATTGATGTCTTGACCTTACCCTACACAATTTGGCCTTTTGAATCCATTTATGAACTCAAAACAACCAAATTCCAGCAACTATGCACTGTTCTGGACAGATTTGAAAAGCATGCATAATTCTTTCAAAAATTCTCATTTTGATTCCAATGCTTCCCATACTTGTTCCTCCACTTTCCCCCAAACAAAATATCATTTTAAGACCATTGGAAGTATCAAAATCATGAAATTCAAATCACTGTTCATGCGAGTGAACAGTACTGAAAGAAATTTTTAACATTACAACCTTTAATTTCAATGGTTTGCAAGGTTCAAAACCTTTCCAATCCTACACAAAATCATCATATAAACTCAATGGAAGCATTGAATCATTGAAATTCCATCTCTTTCTATCATGAACAGTGCAAACCTAAATGTTCTTAAATGGTAAAGTCAAGAACATCAACTTAATCCAACAACCAACCATGCAACTAGCTTGTTTAAGCTTGTCTAAACTATCTATGACATAAAACTCATGTTCCTCTCACATATACATAGAAATTCCAGCAGCATTTCCCTAAGATTCAAGCCTCAAAACCAACTTAAACTCAATAAGAAATCATAAGAACAAATTCTAGAAGCAAGGGAGCAACTTACCTTACAAGCTTCTCTAAGATCCTTGCTTTTTCCTTGCTTGACTCCATGGTTTTGAGCTTGCAAATGGGGGGTATTTATAGCAAAATTCATGTGCCATTTGAAGGCCAAGATCACCTTGGGAACTATTTGATCTAATGGTTAAAGGTTTGATCTTGGAATGCCTTTTCACTTTTCACTCATGACCTTACCACCATGACATCACTAGCATGGCCTTACCACCATGACATCACTAGCATGGCCTCTCTTGGTACACCTAACCCTTCCTCTTTTTGGGTGCCATTTTGAAGTCCTTGTGGGTCCCACCATGTGCAACACTTAATTCTTTATTCTCTTTTTCTTTCTTTTCAAAAATCCATAAATTATTCATTATTAGACTTGGGCTCCAAGATAACTTTTGGGCCTTATTAGGCTGGCCTAGGATGAAATGTTGTGCCTCTTTTAGGTCCAATAGCTAATTGGCCCAAATCCCAATGTACTTTCCTCATACTGATATCCTTAAATTACTCGCATCTTAGCATAAATGCTAAACACCACCTTTAATTGTTCTAACATTTTTAGAAAATATAAAATCAATTCTCTACAAAGTTTCATAATTTTTTGAGACCCAAAAGTCCTGATAAAAAATTTCATACGTTTCCTTTAACCTTTTATCGGTGTCCTTTTTCACCGTAAATTCCATAATCAATTCTACAGGACTCATTTTTGACTTCTGTCAACTCCATAATTTCTCATATTAATTATAATAATTTACTATCAAATTTTCTCGGATATCCATCCATTGTGTGAAATGACCAAAATGCCCTCTATCCGCTTCTGGTTTCTTTTCTTATCCTTCATCCTAAGTTCTCGAAATTCTCTTTCAACAACTCATCACCTGAATTCTTCGAGAGTCATTGTTAATTGAAAGGCTCAACAACCCGCCCATATCAGGTTATCTTACTCAGGAGCCAGCCCATATCTAGCTACCTGCAGAATTCCTAGGCTTAAGACTTAGGATATCCTTACATTCCTCTTTTTGAACCTAGGTGAACTGTCCCTATTTTGTAGGTCAAAGACTTAACTCATCTTTAAATCCTGAGGACCTTAGCTCATCCCTCGGATTCCTACCAAATATAGGTAAGTGATCCGCCCATATCAGATTACTACCCTGGGACTACGGGTTTAGTAGCCTGCCCATATCAGACTACCTCCCAGTTTTCCTAGACCTAAAAATTGGGATGTTACAAAAGTCACATGAGTTGGGATTTCAAGGATTACACAATTAATTCAAGCAATAGCCAATAATCCAAGCTTATCTAGGTTAGTATTTCAAGTTCTATCTTACTACTCTTTTTTTTCTTCATTTCTGTCCAGATTTGGACAGCATGGAGAACCAAGGAAAAATAGGTTTTCCAACCACTAAAACCTAAGTTTCAATCTTCCAAAATATATACATAAGAACTAGGAAGATTGCTTACCTTAAACCTTGATTGCTTTGAACCAAAGTGCCTTGTCTCTTCTTTAGTTTGTTTGAGTTTTCAATCCTCAAGAGTTTCCCCTCTTGTTCTTAACGTAATATGAAGGAATGGAGGGAGGTATTTATAGACAATTTTTAGGGTACTTAGGACTAATCCACCCTTGGAAGTGCTAATTATTACAATGACTTAATTCTTCCTCTCATTGGTTGATTTTATGATTAATTAATCTTAATCATCATTAAACTATTTATTATAATATTTTAATGTAATAAGGCACATGTGATAATTCATTCCTCTTGCTATGCTTGACATGTGGCACAAGGTGGGTCCCACATGGGACACCTCACCATACACCTCACATGTCTTGGAACTTACTCCTTTCTTTTTTTTATAAAAATATCTTAAAAATTCATTTGACCACAAGACCATTCCATATCATCTTGGGCTTCTTTAAAACATCACTTGGGCCTTAAATTGAGTCAAATTGCCAATTAGCTCAATTCCCAAGGCACATCCTATACCGATATCCTTAAATTCTCCTGATTTTTAAAATAAATTCTATAAAATTATTTTAAGAGTTATAACACTTTTAGAAATTCATTATAATATAAAATTAATTTTCTACAAAGTCTCATAATTTTCTGAGACCCATAATTCCTGATAAAAATTCCCTACATTTCCTTTAACCCTTTATCAGTGTCCGATTTTACCGTAAATTTCATAATTAATTCTACAGGACTCCTTTTTTACTTTTGTCAATTTCATAAATTTTTAGATTATTTATAAGCATTTACTACCAAGTTTCATCTAATTCTTAGGTCTAAAAGATATTGTAATAATTTTCCCAAACTTTGGAAATTTATATCAATTTATTGGGACCTCAAATCAAAATTTCGTTTTACATTAAACTGATCAGAATAATTTTCTCTATTTTATGGTAAAATTTGAGACTAAACTGCTTCCGGGCAGTTTTAGGCCTTTTTCAGCTCAACTTTCTCATAATTACCATTTTGCCCCTGAACTTTTAAAAATTACACTTCAGGCCCTTAACATTTCATAATTACACTTAATGGCTCAAAGCTTATGTCTACTTCCACTTTGCACCATAGAACTTTTAGAGTTTTTACTTTAGTCCCTTTCTTTCCAAAATGACCATCAAAATCCCTTCATAACTCTTTCCGCTATCAATCTTATACAGATAGAAAAATTTTAGGATGTTACATTGCTCCCACTGGTTCTTTTAGAGATAAATTATCGGTGGGGTTGTAGACATAATATCCCTTGGTTTCTTTAGGATATCCCACAAAAAGGCACTTTAAGGTTTTGGGCGCTAATTTATCTGAGGCTTATTGCTTAACATAAACCTCACATCCCCAAATCTTGAGAAAAGACAAACTAGGTTTCCTTCCAGTCCATATCTCATATGGAGTCTTTTCAATTGCTTTAGATGGAACACGATTCAGTGTGAACGCATCTGTCTCTAGGGCATGGCCCCAAAAGGACAGTGGAAGATCTATTCGACTCATCATGGATCGAACCATATCTAATAGTGTTCGATTCCTCCGTTTAGAAATGTCATTCCATTGTGGTGTTCCTGGAGGAGTCAATTGTGAGACTATCCCACAATTCCTAAGATGATCAATGAACTCTTGGCTCAAATATGCACCACCCCGATCAGATCGAAGGGCTTAATTGTTTTGCCAAGCTGGTTTTATACTTCATTTTGAAATATCTTGAACATTTCAAAGGATTCAGATTTGTGTTTCATTAGAAAGGCGTACCCATATCTACTAAAATCATCTATGAATGTGATGAAGTACGAATAACCTCCTCTAGCATTTGTATTCATCGGTCCACACACATTTGTCTGTATGAGGCCCAACAAATGAGTTGCCCTCTCACTGTGCCGAGTGAAAGGTGACTTTGTCAGCTTTCCTAACAAGCAAGACTCGCAAGTATCATATGATTCAAAATTAAATGAGTTGAGAAATCCATCTTGATGGAGTTTAGAAATATGTTTTCATTTATGTGGCCCAGACGACAGTGCCAGAGGTATGTCAGATTCAAATCATTTGGTTTGACCCTTTTGGTGGTTATGTTATAGATATTTCCATGATTGGGTTGTTCCAAGTTTAATATATAATGATCAACATGAAAATCACCATGAGCATAGAAAATATCATTATGATAAATAGAACATCTACTATTCCCAGCAATGGAAGTGTAACCTTCCTTATCCAAATAAGAAAGAGAAACAATGTTACTACTCAAAGCAGGAACATAATAGCAATTGTTCAAAACTAACAAAAGCCCAGTGGGCAGAACTAATTCATAAGTGCTTACAGCTAAAGCAGAACCCTTGCTCTATTTTCAACTCGTAGGTCAACTTCGCCCTTCTTCAGCTTCCTACTATCCTTTAGGCCCTGTACATTTATACAAATGTGAGAACCATATGTAGTATCTAATACCCACGTAGTGGAAGTAGAGAGATGAATATCTATAACATAAATACCTAAAGCGATAGCCCTGCTATCCTTCTTGTTCTTTTTCAATCTTCAAGGTAGAGCTTGTATTCCTTTTCCAATGACCAGGTTCATTACAGAAGAAGCAAACTCCTTCCTTTGAAGGCTTTGCCTTCTTTGGTGTAGGCTTGGTTTTGGGCTTGCCTGACTCTTTGGTGTAGGCTTGGTTTTGGGCTTGCCTGACTCTTTGGTCTTACTTGATGAGCCATGACCCTTCCCTTTGCCCTTGCCTTTCTTCTTCATACCCTTTCCTTTCTGAACCATCAAAACGGTACTGGGCATATTCTTAACACTTGGTTCAGCAGTTTTTAAGCATCCCATACAGTTCAGAAATAAATTTCTCCATGTTTTCATGTTGTAGTTCATGACAAACTGGTCATAACTTTCTAGGAGTGAGTTCAAGATCAAATCCGTAGCTAACTCTTGGCTTATGGGAAATCCAAGCCTCTCAAGGTGAACAATATACCCTTTCATCTTTAAGACATGAGTACTGACTGATGCACCTTCAGCCATCTTGCAGGAATATAAGGCCTTAGTGGTCTCATAAATAATCAAGAAACTTAATTTAGTTTCCTTAGATCCCCATCAATTTTTAATTGATCAAATCAATCAATATACATCACTGATTTACACATAATAGCACACATAGGTAATAAACAATTTCAGTTTCAATTCGGATTCCTTATATGTCATATATAAAATGGATTCCCTATATGTCATACATAATTTACATGTTATCGTATGATCGGCTAAGAAGTCTAACATACATCACATGTATTAACAATCAAACCTAACTTAAACATAAAATGACATGCCTCTGATACCACTATAGGGAATTGGAAGACACGCAGTGGAAATTAACTTTAAAATTTTTTATTCCCTGCCTAGATCTACTGAGTGTGTTTAAGTTAAGGAGTAAGAAGTATTACCTTTTGTATTCGAATTATAGTCGCGACCTCAGTATCCACTCATCGCGACTTGTCGTCTCTGGAGTTGTCAGTCGTGACGTCCTTAGCTTCTAGTCGCGACTGGTGGTCTCTTTTTGATCTTCCGACGTTCAGGATGCCTATATGGTCGTGACCTCAGTATCTACTCATCCCAACTGGTGGTCTCTTTTTGATAGCAAGAAGTCGATGACTCATATCAGCTTTCTCAACCGGTATCCACATGAACAACATTCCAACCACAAACGACGTGATAGCACCTCTTGTCCCTCTAGGGCTTTCTCGAGAATTCATCCTCACCGTCTCTTTTTTGGCCGTTTCTTATCTGCAAACCTTTTGCACCCTCTTTGTCACTCATCAAAAACCCTAGCCCCTAATATCAAATATATAGGATGTATCAGTGTTCTGACTAAGTTGGATTTCAGAATTAATCTTATATTAATTCTGAATACAATATCATATATATTTCATAATTTGATAAGAAACCAATTAAATAAATATAGTTCATATTAAATCTGTCCCACAGATTTAATTTACCTATTAATTTAATTTAAAATAAAGATAAGACAGAATTATATTTGATTTATTCTCATAAATTAAATTTGAGATATCATATCAATTTAAATTTTAAATTCAAAAGTGATAGAGATTTAATTTATCCTTATAAATTAAATCTTACAAATATCTCTTATATTATATATAATATATATACAAATTTATATATATAAATATATATACGCATCCACCCTAGATTATTCATTGAATCTGGACATGTCTTAGATTCAATGAATCTGGACATCATAGCTCGTGTTGGGCTGTTTTGTGTGTAACCCTGTAGGCCCATATGAAGTTGGCAGTGGGCCAGTTACTATACTGACCCACAAGTCATAAGCGGTCTCTAGCAAGACATCACGACTATCCAAATCATATGAGGATTGATGAACGATGTAACCTTTCATACAACCATATCATGTCCCTTTTATCACACGACATTTTGGTCATGGATGATGCATGGAGAACATCATCCTCCTGTTCCTGACAGTTACATTCTCGATCCCTGGTAGTTTGACTATAGAAATAGAACTACCTTTCCATTACAGTATGACCATACATTTCTCAAACTCACTCATCGAGGGGCCCAGTAATATCTCTCTACGAATATGAGGGACAAATCCCATCTTGACCATTCACATTCCTCCGCATGAAAAAACACTAAGCCCGAACATAGTCTTTATGATCACTCGGTTAAAAGTAACTTATGACTAGGTCAAAGCTGAGCGTTTGTCATGTAGGAATCCATGATGATCTCAGGTCAAAGGGCATAGTGACATGGTTTATATATGAGAGAAGCTTTTGACTTAACCCATGCAGCTCTCTCATAGCGGGTCAGTCCAACACCTTGTACTTTTACATCTATGACTTTGATTTATATCTTTATACATCTTCAAAGTCATACTGGTCTTATTTCATCTTTGCTCCCTCATAGATGACCGACTAGGGACATTTATGATAAGATCATGAGTTATCCAAGGATGGTCATCACAGTAAACATACAAATAATATGATAACATAATTAAGAAATTCATAAATCAACAATGTTCATAATACAATGATTGGCACCTAGGGCACAATTTTCAACAATCACAAGCTCTACAAAATTCAAAAGAATCTTTAAAAAGGGAAGGCGAATAGAAACCGGATTCAAGGACCCTACGTGCAGTCCTTTTCCCCCTAAAATGGCCACCACAAACCTATGAATGGCAAGCTTCTAAAATTGATTTGTGATCTTGGTCTAGGACACATCGTCTTAATACTTGGTCTGAGCACAAACTCCACAGAAAAGGTTTATCCCAAATGAAGTATTTAGATTCACTCTTGAGCTTTTGTGCCTGAAATCAAGTCAAATAAGAAGGGATTAGGCCAGTTTCAATGAAATTAACTAAATGAGCATACTAAGGTTCCACAATAGCAACCAAATAAAGAGATTGATCAGGGAAAGAATCATAAATATGATCAGAACTAAGTACTCCCTAGTCTCTGTTGGTAATCTTCTTAGATGATCTGTAACATGGTTCACATTTCTAGCTCGATCCCTCAATTCTATATCGAACTCTTGAAGTAGTAGCATCCGGCGTAGAAATCTTGGCTTAGATTGAGGTTTATGGAATAAATACTTGACGGCTGCATGATCTGTGTAGACAATAACTTTAGAGTTAACGAGATAAGCTCTAAATTTATCCAAAGCCACTACGATTGTAAATAATTCTTTCTCAGTAGTGGTGTAATTAATTTGAGCAGCATCAAGTATTTTCGATGCATAGGCAATCACTCTAGATAAATTACCTTCCTTTTGACCTATCATAGCTCCCACAACATAGTTGAAAGTATCACATGATAGTTCAAAAGGAAGATCCCAATTTGGTGAAGTTAGGATAATTGGAGAAACCAACCTATCCTTCAATTTTTTAAAAGTCTCTTTGCAATCAGTAGAGAAAAAAAAGTCAGTGTCTTTTTGTAGAAGCTTTAAGAGTGGTAGAGTAATTTTGCTAATGTCTTTGATGAATCTTCTATAAAATCCAACATACCCCAGAAAAGATCGAAGTGCTTTTAAAGTTGTGGGGTAGGACAACGAGGAAATTACTTCAATTTTTGCTTTATCCACCTTAATTCCCTTGCTAGATATAGGATGTCCAAGTACTATTCTATGATCAACCATGAAATGGCACTTTTCAAAATTCAAAACCAGTTTTTTCTCAATACATCTAGTAAGGATTTTATCAAGGCTCTCAAGACACTCATAAAAAGAATTACCATATGCAGTAAAATCAGCCATGAACACATCCACGAATTTTTCAATGAAATCAGCAAATATAGAAAGTATATAACACTGAAATGTGCCAGGGGTATTACAAAAAATAAATGGCATTCTTTTATAAGCATATGTACCAAAAGGACATTTAAATGTGGTCTTTTCTTGGTCCCTCGGGTCTATGGGAATCTAGAAATATCCTGAATACCCATCCAGGAAATAGTAATGACTTTTCCCTGCTAATCTCTCCAGCATTTGATCAATAAAAGGTAAGGGAAAATGATCTTTCCTCGTAGAGTCATTTAACTTCCTATAGTCAATACAAACCCTCCATGAATTTTGTAATCTAGTACACAACGACTCATTATTCTCATTCTTTACTACTATAAGTCCGCTCTTTTTAGACACTACATGCATAGGGGATACCTATTCACTATCTGAAATAGCATATATGATTCTTTCTTTTAATAATTTACTAACTCCTTCCTAACCATATTAGAGATCAATGGGTTTAATCTCCTTTGGGGTTGTTTAATTGGCTTAGAATCTTCATTCAGCAAAATTCTATGAGTGCAAACAGTGGCATCTATCCCTTTTATATCAGCTAATTACCAACCCAAAGCCTCTCTATTCTTCCTAAGCACACTTAATAACCTAGACTCTTCACTAACAGTTAAAGCACTAGAAATTATTACTAGCAATTTTAAGTCTGGCTTAAGGTAAGCATACTTAAGATTATAAGGTAAATCTTTTAACTCTAATTCTGTGGGTTCAACAATAGAAGGGATAAGATGGGGGTAATCATTCGAATTAGAAATACTCCTTTTTGTAGATTCTTAGAGGTTGCTTATATTCAGCTCATTAGGACATTCCGTCTTTCCTATAATCTCTTCAGGAGTTGTACCAAGCTTAAGTTAGTCTACAACTGTAACATAGTTGAGATCACCCTCTCTCATACCTGCATCATTGGTAAAGATCAACTCATTCAAGAATCTTAAAGTATGTGAGGTAATTTTGGACTGTGAGTGAGAATAAGTAGAGTTAGAATATATTGGCCTTTTAACCAAAATAGTGGAGTCTAAAACTGAAGGCATTAGGAATTCACTGGTTGCATCTGCCATTTCTGGTCGTGACCTCTCAGGCTTATCTTCAACTTCCAATCGCGACTCAAACTCACAGAGATTGTCTCTAAAACATTTGGTCATGACCTCTTCATTTTTGCGTCACGACAGGACGTCTCTGGAGTATTTAGTCATTACTAATAGGTCTTCTTGTCGTGACCCAATTTTACAGAGAGGTTCCCCCTCAGCAGACTGATATTTGGTCGTGACTTGTAGGCCTTCACGTCATGACTTAGGGTCAAAGAAGCTTGACCCTTCTTCATTTGTTCCACTTCTAACTTCCAGAGTATCTTGTGACCCTATAAAATCACTCACAAACTCTTTTCCAAAAATATTATCACTTGCAAATGATGAAATCACATCGATATTTGATAAAAATGAGAAATCTTGAGAGGGTGAAAGTATGCTATTTACATCTAAACAGTTAAAACATGATGCATTACCTTCACAAGAGCAAGAAAAAGAGTAAACAAAAGAAAGAGATTCAAAATAATCATCATACGCACTCAAAGATAAATCTGAATCCTCATGTTCCTGAAATGCTTCATGGGAGTTATGGGAATTATGAAACAGAAAATCATACCCATCATGCAAACTCAATTCATGCTCATCCTTAGTCTTTTTAACAGCATAGTCAATGGCGTTCAACCTAGCAAAAGCAGAATTATCAAAAGGATATTTCATTGCTTCATTCATGTTGAAAGTTACCATATGTTCTCTGTAACATCCTTACTTTCGTACGTCTTAGGGACCATTCGATAGCATTTAGAACCACTTACATGGCCTTTAAAGTCCATTAGCTAAATCTGGAATTTTTACTCTTGGCGAGTTACTGTTCATATGGTATTCCAGATTCGGTGATGAACTTTGATAAATCATAATTAATTCTAGAAAAATTGAAATTAAGTGGTTAAAAATTCTACTCAAAGCTAACATCTTGAAGTTTAAGGTAAAAATAATTTCCTGACCAAATGCTTAGCACATTGATACAGTTTATTTGTTAAAGTTTACTGTTCATTTGGTCAAAAATTCTGAAAACAGATTCTGGTCCCCATCTTTGGAAAATTGGTTCTCTTTGTACAGATATCAAAATAAGGTGTTGTTGGTGTCAAAACGAAGCTTGACATGTTAAATAAATGTCTGTAAAATTTCATACATTTATTCCATCATTTACCAATTTTCATTACATCATAAACATTATTGCTTAAACTAAGTATACAGCGTCATTACTCGCAAGAATTCTTTACATGACATCATATAACATCTACATTGACCAATCCCTAACTCCTCTTCATGCTTCTTCATCCTCTTTCCTCATTCATAAACCTGTTGGAATTGGGATTACATGGATGGGGTGAGATTTCTGGGAAAATATTAGTAGCAAACGATACTAAAAATGCATGTATTAATGTAATTGCTTGTGCTTGCTTGTGAAAGTGTTACCATAGTGTAATGAGCATGCTTCCATGTATCATGTGAAATACAATTGGCCAAAGTAATCATAGAAACAGAGCTTCAATCATCTACACATATGCACACAATTTAACACAGCCATAGCACAATCAATTTAACATACAAGTTTAGGTTAAGTTTACTATCTCATATATTTGACTTTCTTTCACTTTAACTTTGCTCTTTCTTCTTACTTTTCCTTGATGTGTGGCTGCCTCTTTTGAGTCCACAATCAAATCCTAACATTACATAATCATCCATTCATTACAATCTAACTTCTCTTGAACATTAAACTTACTTTAACTAACATAACTTCCTATAATCTTTACCAATTGACTTGGCCTTTGAATTAATTGATATATTGACCTTACCCTACACAATTTCATCTTTTGAATCCATTTATGAGTTTAGAATCATAAAATTCCAGATCCCATGCATTATTCTGGATAGATTTGAAAAACATGCATAATTCTCTCAAAAATTCTCATTTTGATTCCAATGCTTCCCATACTTGTTTCTCTACTTTAACCCACAATTTTTCATTTTAAAACCATTGGAATCATCAAAATCATGAAATTCCAATCAATGTTCATGCGAGTGAACAGTAATAGAAAGAATTCCAAATATTACAACTTTCAATTACAATATGTCCAAGGTTCAAAACCTATCCACACGGCTGGAAAAAAGCATTTCAACACCGGTTGAAAATGGCATTCAACATCGCACACACAACCGGTGTAGAAACAGACCGTGTAAAAAGTGAGACCTTTTACACCGGTCACGTAACCGGTGTAGAATGTTTGATTTTTTACACCGGACTAAATTTTAAACCGATTAACAATTACATCCGGTGTATTATTTTTAACATCTACACCGGTTGAATATTGGGACGGTGTAGATTATTCAAATGTTAACACCGGTTAAATATGGGACGGTGTGTAGAATGTATACTTTTTTACACCTGTCTACATGTTAAAGCGGTTCACATTTACATCCAGTGTATTATGTTTTAACATCTACACCGGTTTGAACCTTGGGACGGTGTAGATTATTCAAATTTTAACACCGGTTGAATATTGTGACGGTGTAGATGTTATTAAATTTAATTTATATATTATGATATATGTTCTTTCTACACCGGTAGGTATATACCTCCGATGTAGATGTTATTAAATTTATATTTAATACATTTCGTTGGCCTGAAGCTTCAGAAATAAACTGCCCAAATATAATATACGACTCAATCATCGATCATCATCAGTTCAAGATGCCAGAGACATATATATATAATTCAATTGCTCATTATATTATTCATTGAATAAAACTCAATACAAAAATGCTACAATTTGAACAGACAAGTAGAAAAAGGTATTCAGTGAAAGACAAATACTATTGAGAAGGAAGGAATTGAACAAAAAACTCTGCCCACCGATTACACAGGTCCTCAATATCTTGGTCAGGAAATGGATCAGGTTGATTAAACATCTGAAATATGAAATCAAAATCAAAGAAATTAAGGCATTACTAATATAGATTAGATTGAGAATTAAGAAATACGAAATCATCAAAAATATAATTTTACCTCCTCAGTTAGGTCAATCCTATTTGACAAGATAATATTGACCATGTGTCTAACTATGTAGAAGCCGCACAAGTTGCTTTCTCTGGGTTGCCTTCGACTCTGTAATGTTAACAAGATAAAAATTATTTCTCATCATCAAAACGGGGAACCTAGCTAACACCCAATATATACTTTTATTACCTTCGGTGTGATCCATTCAGGGTCCCTCACCAAATTAGCGTGCTTAAGGCCCCTTTCAACTGCGAACGTCCTCATAGCCCTATGACCAAATTAAAGTTAATAAGTTAGTAACCCATTTATCACAAAGATCATTGTGTATAGAAGACAACTCACTTGTTCATGATCTTCCTGACACCAACCGAGGGCTTGTAATGGAGGGAGCATAAGAAGAAAACTTTATAGCTATGCTTACATAGGATGACAAGTTGCCAATGATTGCTGTAGAGATTAGTTAAAAGAGAATGAGTATTATAATTAAGCAAATACAAAACTAGTATATATATATGAAATAAAATGAAATATTATTATTCTTACTCCTGCATATATGGTGCGAAGAAACAATCAATATCGGTTTCACCGAGCCTCTTTGAAATGTATGCAAGCCTCGAAGATTGAGAGGTCCCTTAGCATAAATCTGAAGTGGGCATAGGAATCCAAACTTTTGTTGTTTGCCCTTGGAGGAAACCAACTCAGCTTGCATGTACCTACAGGCAGTGCATACACGACATTAGTTGTAAGACTTGAACTTTGTTATTACATATATTTACATTTAAATTATACTTACATCAAAAACACTTGGATGCAGCCGGAGGTCAGTTCTTCCTTGGGAGTGATCAGAGATTTGACGTCCGCATGGTCCAGGAAGGCCGATGCCCCCATGTCGCCCACAACTGAATCCATAGGCAACGCGTCCACATGGAACATTTTGTCATATGCCATTAGGATCACACGTTGCATGGTATTCAAAGTGGGAGGGGTGGGAAGTTGGCCGGGGGATGAGGCGACGTGATTCGAAACAAGATGCTTTGGCCACAATATGAAAGTCCCTTTTGCTTGGCTCACTGTCTTCACCTCATCAGTGGGAATTGGGACAAGAGCATCTCCAATTAGCACGGCTTCAACTGTCACCCTTTATTGATCGTCCTGAATTTGGACGTGGTGAACAGTAGTTGCCCCTAGGCTATGGATGGAGCCACGTGCCACTAAGCGTCTAAGAGGATCCTCAAGATATAGATCACAATGTTCTGCATCCTCTGACAGCGGCAAGCAACAACTCCCCTTAGTGCTTGGACGGCCTGCAGTTAAGGGTGGGAGGGGTTCAGTTGGCTCCTGCTGCCTTGATGTCATCATGGACAACATTTCTTTCTTCATCTTTGCGAACCCCTCTTGTAATCGCGCCTCAATTGAAGCTTCCGCTTATGCCCTAGCCTCTATCCAAGCCTCTTCCTTAGCCTCTGCCCTTATGGTGGAGAGCAAGGATGCCAACTCTGCCCTCGGCACCACATGTGGGGAACGTGTTTGAGATGCTCCAAAGTAATCTCTTATACCCATACCTCTTTCAACTCCCCTGACACGGCCCCCATGTTCTTGTTTCCCAGTGGCAACAGTCAAGATGTCATTCCTACCATCTGACTTGAAGGATCCATGGGACTCTTGTTGTTTAAGATCACTCTATAACATAGAAAGAACAAACATAAGGAAAATGATATAATTATATATAGTCTACTAACACAAAATAATGCAAGTAGTGCTTACAATTTTTTCAGCAATCTTGCGAGCATTGTCGCTTGTCAAAGTTCCCACGCAGCTTCGTCAATGAATTGATACTTGCTGCATAGAGAAGGTTGAGGATGACCACTTCTTCCCTGTCCATACAGATACTGACGAGCTAGTTATGTCTTGAATGCCCTCCAACGCTCAGCGCAATATGACAACGTCTTCTTCTTCAAGAACTCATTGTTGGGCACATCGTAAGTGAGCTGCAATGTTTGCCATTGAAAGCAGAGTAATCAATAAACAGTTGTGTATTTGGTATTGCTCTGCATGCAATATTAGATAGTTCCTATACCCGGATAGTGTCCCAAATTTGATTCTTCAAGCGATCATCCACAGCATCCCAAGTCAAATAGGTGATGCTAGGCTTGTTGCGTGCTAGGAGGCTGACAAAACTTACGTACTTTGTCTTGTGCTCACCAGTTGGGTTCCAGTTTCTGTCAAACTCTATCGGAAGTAGTTTCCCCTCTATCCTGTCCTTCGTAATGTCTTTCAAACGAGTCACACTTCTGCCCTTCCTTTACGTAGTGGCGCTTGGAGCATCGCTAGCCTCAATCTGAGTAACTCTATCCTCCATATTCCTATGTACGCAATAACAACATCAAAAAACATTGAAAACAGACTTAACCCTTTTTCCTTCAACCCGTCAGAATACACAAAACTTGTTCCTTTAGCAGTTATGAATGGAAAGATGTGCCAGCATTCATTAGGAAAAATAGAAAACCTAGATTAAACGAACATAAAAATGGCAACGCACGTACACAGGGAAAAAAAATACAGAGAACACGTACACGGAATAGCAGAATGAGAGAGACAACAGAGAAGAACGACTGATCGAGCACGGAGAAGCCTCGCGAGAACCACAGAGCACGACGAGCGGTGATATGACAGAGTACGTGAGAAAGGAGAATGAAGGTCATCGCGCCAAGGGGCGGGCTTAAAAAATGAATATAAACATTTAACACCAGGTGTAAATTATTCTAACCCGGACAAAAACATAAACGATGTAAAATTGATACATTTTACACCGGATAATTTTTACAACCGGTGTAAACAATAACACCGATAAAGTATAACACCGGATAAAGTATAACCCGGTGTAAAATCGAACTATAATTTATTTACAAATTGTCAGTAGTGACTTTTTACACCGGATAGCACTTAAGACCGGTGTTAATGTTGTAGTTATTTTTTTAAACTACATCATCATATATCATCCCATCCTTGATGTCACAACATTCTTATCAGAACAAGAATCTGTCTCTGTTATTATTACATCAAAATCATATACGCAATCATAACAAGAAACTTAAAATTGCATGTTTAAACTACATAAAAAACAAGAAACACATAGAAATTAATCAGAATCCACTTCTTCTTCATTTAATTGTGGTAAACCTACTAAAAAAGAAGGGATCTCATAAAAAGAATCATCATTGTCAACAACCCTTTTTCCTTGGAGCGCGACAGACCATCTTTCATTTTGAGGATCAGTGATAAAGAACTGCCATAATAAAAGGTTCATCCCCAAAACTTATATTATTCAAATCCACAAGTGTAAATCCTAACTGATCGACCATAACACCGTTGTTTACATTAGCCTACTTGCATTTGAATACGAGAACTTTGAATTTGGAGTAGTCCACCTCCCAAATCTCTTCAACAACGCCATAATAAGGGATGACTGCTAATTTAGGATTGTTGTCTTTTAAACTAGAGAAATGCATAGCTTCAGCCACTAACATAACACCACTATTTTGCACGCTACTTCTATCATCTAGGGACTTCGTATAAAAGGAATACCCGTTGATATCAAATGAATTCCAACAGATCACATTATGTTCAGGACCACATGCCAACCATCTAACTGTATCAGAAACATAATCCTCATTTTCAACCTCCAATTTGAACCAATGTGCAAAAGATTTGTTGTGTTCTCTAATCAGCCTTTGCTCTGTCATCCTATTATTTGTTTTCCGGACAAGATCTTTATGAACAGCAATATAGTCTTGAACTTCATCAATGTTATTCAAGATGTGTAAGTGTACTTGCTGCAGTTCATTACGATCAACACTCCTCACTGACATTCCGCGTTGACCCCCCTGTTTAGCAATGGGTTTGTGGAGACCAGTAAGTCTTACTTTAGACAGGTATTGTTAACAAAAATCCATAGCTTCTTCGGCCACATATTTTTGAACAATGGATGCTTCGGGCCGATTTGGATTCTTCATATACCCTTTAAGGATTTTCATGTATCTTTCAAATGGGTACATCCATCGTAAGTATACAGGGCCACACAATTTTATCTCTTGCACTAGATGAACGATGAGGTGTACCATGATGTCAAAAAAGGAAGGAAGAAACTGTTTTTCAAGCTGGCACAAAATAACATAACCCTCGTGCTCCAATTCCTCCAACTTTTCAGTCTCAAAGACTTTGCCACATATAGCATTAAAGAAGAAGCAAAGTCGGGTTACAATGTGTCTCAAATCATCTTAAAGGATTCCTCGAACAGCCACTGGGAGTAATTGTTGCATCAATACATGACAATCATGAGACTTTTGGCCTACTAATTTCAAATCTTTCATGGACACAATCCTCTTAAGATTAGATGAGTACCCAGAGGGAACTTTGATTCCTTGCAAACACTCACAAACACTTCTTCGCTCAGCCTTGGGCAAGATGTTAGTCTCTTCAACATGATAGCTCCCCTCACCATCTGGCCTCGGATGTAACTCCTCCCGTTTTCCCATTTCTTCCAAATCCCATCTTGCCTTCAAACCGTCTTTGGAACTACCATGTGTGTTGAGAAGTGTTCCAACAATGTTGTCACACATATTTTTCTCCACATGCATCACATCAAGATAGTGCCTTACATGAAGATGTCGCCAATAAGGAAGCTCAAAGAACACAGATCTTTTTTTCCATACATTTTTCTCACTTTTCTTGGTAAGCTTACCGAAAGTGACATTGATGTCTCTCACCTTTTCATAAACTTGTTCGCCAGTCAATGGCTTTGGAGCATTTTCAAATTCTTGGCCGCCATAAAATTTTTTCTTCAGTCGACGGTATGGGTGGGCTTATCTTAGAAATCTCCTATAACCTAGGTAGACTGTCTTTCTTCCATGACGAAGTTGATAGTAGCAAGTCCCTTCCTCACAAATCGGACATGCTTTATGGCCCTTAACACTATACCCTGACAAATTTCCGTATGCAGGAAAGTCATTAATTGTACAAAAGATCATGGCCCGCATATTGAAGACCTCCTTCTTAACAGCATCAAAAACATCCACACCTTCCTATAGCTTCTTCAAATCTTCGATCAAGGGTGTTAGGTAAACGTCTATGTCATTTCCCGGTTGTTTTGGTCCTGAGATCAGCATAAACAACATTACATACTTCCGTTTCATACACAGCAAGGGAGATAGGTTGTAAATCACCAGAAGGACGGGCCATGAACTATGTATACTACTAAGGCTACTATAAGGGTTCATTCCATCCGTACTAAGTCCAAGCCTTAGGTTTCGTGGTTCATTGCCGAACTCGGGAAATAAGTCATCAATCTTCTTCCATTGCAAAGAGTCAGCAGGATGACGAATCTTTCCATCATTAATCCTTTCATTTGCATGCCATAACAATTTCTTTGCATCATCTTCATTAGAAAAAAGTCGCTTAAACCTTGGTAAAATTGGAAGATACCATAACAACTTGGCAGGAGAGTTGTTTGATCTGTACCTTGGTGTCTTACATATTGGACACTTCTCCTCATCTTCAAACTCTTTCCTGTACAATATGCAATCATTTGGGCATGCATGAATCTTTCTATACTGCATGCCTAAAGGACCTATTATTTTCTTTGCATCATAATAGCGTTTGGGTAACACATTTTCTTCAGGAAACATGTCCTGTAACAAGTCAAGCAATTCTGAAAAACTACTGTCACTCCACCCATGCCGCGCTTTCACACTTACCAAACTCAACACTGCATTCAACAGGTTGTATTTTCTGCACCCTGGGTATAGAGGCTTTTCTGCATCATTGCACATATTACCATATGCATGTGACCGCATAAAAGCATCTTCTCCAACATCACGAATCATGTCCTCTACTCGATCATCAGTATCCATGTCATCGTCAAAGGTCTGTTCCACCTGTTCACCATGCCATACCCATACCGTGTAACTCTTGCAAAACCCCTCACAAATTAGATGAGTGTAAATATCAGTAGGACTGTGTTTCCTCTCATTCAAACAACTCACACAAGGATAATAAAACCTTCCATTGTCATCATCACCATTCCGTTTAGCAAAATCCAAAAACTCCTTCACCCCCTCAGCATACTCAACACTTGTTCGTTTAGCATTTATCCAACTACGATCCATATTTGTGGAAGACTATAAGAACTAGAAAAGCAGAAAACAAGAAATTAAACCATTACGTTGCAGCTAATGCATGGAGAGAATAAATTTAGTTCTCGAGAGGAGTTCAAAACAAAACTCACCGTCTGTGAAGCGCCGAGAAGTCTTAACGCGCGAACCAGGGGAAAATGAGAGATGGAAGGCGCGAGAATGTACCAAATAAAAGAGTATTTGGTAAAAAAATAAAAAAAATGTTTATTTTGTAAGAAAATATACACCGGACAAAATGTTACACCGGTGTAGATATACATATAAAAGTTGTATAGAGTATATTTTACATTGGTCAATATATATGGACCGGTGTAAAATATATCAGTTTTTTTTTTGAAGTGATACAGAGACCACGTCATCAACTTTTACACACAAAAATATATATATCAGAATATATAAAAGTTGCAATCTTTCACTACTCATCAGACTCGGAGTTTTGGGAGTCATCAGATTGGGTGAGATCAACAGGATTAAAGAAGCTATCACGGGGTTGATGGCAGTGAACTTCTGAGCGGAAATCTCTGAAACTTGCTTTCACTCTGTCAACTTTGCGATTTAGTTCTTCCACGGAGTCCTCCAACCCATTGAAGCGCAGTATGAGTTCCTTAAGGCTCTCCATCAGAGTCACAACCAGGGGAGGAGGAGAAGGAACAGAAGGGTGAGGATCAGGATGTTTGTCTTCAAAGTCATCTCTGTTTCTTTTGTGGGGTGGAGAAGGAGGCGTGCGTGAGGAAGAGGCCATTGGAGGAGTCAGATAGATGAAAAGAAAATAAAACAGAAGAATGGTATACATATATATATGGTTAACATTCATGATCAATAAGAATATAGAAGAATGCCTTTGGCCTTCTATCATAATGACTACAAACGTTGAGAACCGAAGAAGTGAAATGAACGGTCTGACAAATAAAGAAAGCGAGCGGTAAAGCATAGACAGGAAACTGAAGAGGCAGATATAAGACAAAGCTAATCTGCACCGGGTGTTTATATTTAAATCGGTTACTTTTAAAACCAGTTTAAAAATCGCCTTTTTTTATAAAACAGACACCGGACTAAATATTGCCACCTCGGTCAATATAAATACGCTGTAGAAAGTAAACATCTAAACCGGACAAAATATTTCCACATCGGCCTATATAACATCCGCTGTAGAAATTAAACATCCAAACCGGACTAAATATTTCCACATCGGTCACGAGTAAATACGGTGTGAATATTTCATTTTATTTACAAAAATGCCACCACTCATTTTTTAAAACCGTCTCCACATTGACCGGTTTAAAAATGGGGATTTCGATTGCCAATTTTCCACCAGTGCCAATCCTACACAAAATCATCATATAAATTCAATAGAAGAATTAGATCATTGAAATTCTATCTCCTTCTATCATGAACAGTGCAAACCGAATTGTTCCATCCATGGCAAAGTCAAGAATATCAACTTGATTCAACAACCAATCATCTAACTAGCTTGTTTAAGCTTTAATCACATAACTCTAACTTTAATTTCTTCTTTCTCCTTTCATCTAAGGTTTTGGACAGCATATATACCTTAGAGAAAACTCAACTTTCTTCCATGAAAACCCTAGGTTCAAGCTCCCAAATCAAAGGAAAATAAGCTAGGATAGATTGATTACCTTTAATCTCTAGCTTGCTTGAACTTTGGCCCTTGAATTCTTCTTTGTCTTGGCTTGAGTTTTCATTTTGCAAGAGGTTTCCCATGGTGTCTGAAACATCCTTACTCTCTTACGTCTTAGGGACCTTTGGGTAGCATTTAGAACCACTTAGGTGACCTTTGAAGTCCATTAGCTAAATCTAGAATTTTTACTCTTGGTGAGTTACTGTTGATATGGTATTCCAGATTGGGCAACAAACTTTGAAAAATCATAATTAATTCTAGAAACGTCAGAATGAGGTGGTTCAAAATTCTACTCGAAGCTAACATCTTCAAATTTAATTAAAAAATAATTTTCTGACCAAATGCCTGGCCAATTGATACAGTTTATTCGTCAAAATTTTACTGTTCATTTGGTCAAAAATCCTGAAAACAGATTCTGGTCCCCATCTTTGAAAAATTCGTTCTCTTTGTTCCCTTATCCAAATGAGACGTATTACATATGGATTTAAAGCTCCATATGTTTAATTTAAGCTCATAAAATTTTGTGAGTTAATTCTTTCATTTGCTAGGTCAAACTGAAGCCACAACAAAACTGTTTCAGGAACTACGTTTTTATCATTTCAGTTTCCTTTCTTTAATTCTCAATAATTGCTCCAACATGCAAAAACCATCTCTTTGGTCTCTCATACATTCATATACATCATGGACATATTCTATAATTATTTCATACATTTCTATCACATAATTATACACTTTATATAATTAGGACAAACCATACATCATAGGTGCAAGTATCAAATTGTTCACTTTCTTTCCTCCATTCTTTAGCTCTTCTCCATGCATACAATTTCCCATCATGCTTGACCTAAATTGGTTGGTTGTGGGAGGGTGAGATTCTAGGGAATCTCAGTAGTAAACATTACTACTTAATTATACAAGATGGATGCTAATACATGATATGTAATTTCATTAAATTTTCTTCATTTAGTGACATGCTATCATGCTATAAGCTTTGTATAAAATGCATGGCCATGGAAACATGTTATTCATAACATATTCAACATCATTCATCATGTCACAACATCATTCAATCATCATATACATATCAACACATAAGCATACCACATCAAGCACATAAAGAAGTAAGTCCACTACCTTGAACTTAAGCTTTCTTCCTTATTCTTGCACTTGCTCCCTAAGCTTTCCAACCATGAAACCTTTCGGTCAACCACTTCTCAACATATTCTTGGATGTTTCAAGGTCCTAAATGAAACATCCTCCCTTAGACCCCTTAGAGTACACTTACGGAAGTGATATTGGCTCGATTATATCTGAACTTAAGCCCAAAAATTGAAACTTTACTCTTAAGTTCCTTATTCTGAACCTTTAATTTGAAAAATGATTTATCTCATTCTACACATCCAAATGAGGCTTATTACCTATCCATGTAATTCCCCAGATGTGTGCTATTGGCTCACCAAATTTTGTGGCCAAACTCTTTCATTTACTAGGTCAAACTGAGGTTAAAACACTGCTACCTCAGGACCTGCGAATTTCTCTCTTAATTTCTCATACACAAGCTGAACATGCCAAACAATATTATTATCAAATAATAAATTGTTATACAACAGGGCATGAACAAAATCCTCATATCCCTATTACATCTTTCCTGGCTGAAATTCGACAGCATAACTACTAGGCTTCATCTTTAAAAATAACTGATCTGTACTGATTCGGTAATTCCCGTGAGAACTACCATTCTACGTAAGTACCCAGGAAAGACTAGATGAACCGGCTAGGTCACTTCCAGACTCCTTAGACAGTACCTACGTACACAGTACGTATCATCTCCTTCCTTCATAACTGATATTTTGCCATAATTTTGGCAGCATAACGGGTCTCTTAGCATTCTCAAAATTCACTTTAACATAACCTCCCTGTAATGGGTTATACATTAGGGATGAGATTCGGGGGAATCTTAGTAGTAACAACCATAACAATATATGTAATGCAGTGTGATGGTGCTTGCTTGTGATTGTGTACAAATAAGTATACCGCGTGCTTCCATACTCAATAATAACATATGATCATAGCATTATGTAGTAGAGCTTCAGACATAACATATAAGACAACAATCCAACCAAACAATAGCACATCAAATCACAAAGCTATTACATAAAAGCTAGGATTAGTTACTACCTTACAAGCTTAGCATAACTCTACTATCTCTATACTGCTTCCGGCTCCACCAGAACTTCCTTCTTTCTTTCTCTCTCTATAACTCACTTCTCTCTCTAAATTGGCTCTTGGCCGTGGGATGAATGAAAATGGGAGGGGGAGGGGGTATTCATAGTTTTCATGGATGTCATTTATGTAATTCTCAAGAACTTTGATCTTGTGGCCACCGATTTTCCTAGAATATCCTATTTTCTTTAATCCAACTTATTGCATCATCATGGTGATGTCATCTTGATGACTCGTGGCCTTTCATAATTACCTGCTGACTCAACATGCTGACTCAGTGTTCCAGAGAATTCCAGAGTCTTGCACCGGAATACACGGCTAAGACCGAGCCACGTGTCCTTAACTTTTCCTTCTCCCTCTAGATTAGTGCCATGTGGCATCTTGATGGCACCTTTCACGCCATCCCATGACTATCAGATAAGTCCAAAGCTTTATCTGATCAATTTCCCAGTTATCACGTTAACCGAGTAACCTTACTTTATTGAAACAGCACTAAAATAATATTTTAATTCCACTTTGACTCACATAACCACTGGGCCAAGTTTTTGGGCTTGAGGAATGTTATCTTGGGTTTCTGATCCAGCCCAAGTATTCAGATGGCTCAATTTCCAAGAACCATCCCTTGGTAAATTACCAAAATGCCCTTGGTTCCTATTTATTTACTTTAATAAATTTAGGGGCATTATTGTCTTTTTATATCTTACTAGAGTATTCTCTAACCCTGATCAACTATCCAGATAACCTCTCTGGACTAACTAACCTTAGTCAAATGACCAAAATACCCTTTACTCATTCTTCGGCTATTTTATAACATAAGGGCATTTTCGTCATTTTACACCTTTTTCCAGACACCGGCCCCTTTTTTCCACTGAACTGATATCATGGCCCTGGGCCTCCCTTGGTGTCACTTATGGGCCTTAGAAACACTATATGGCTTCTAGCCACAGTCTGATCATCTCTATTCGGACTACTTTTCCTTTACCGATTATAACTGTAAATTCTCATCTTCAGGAATTTTTACAAAAAATCAGTACCTCAAATCAAAATTATGTGACTCCTCATTCAACCCGGAATTCTTTTCTCTATCTCCCAGTATTTTTAGATATTAAATCCGGATCGGGCTGTTTTGGCCTGAAAGTACGCTCGCGCGCACAGTTTTCAAAATAACCATTTTACCCTTCATTACTTTTCTAATTATTTCATACTCATAGAGACCTCATATGCATATTTCACAGTTCAGTGAAATGATCAGCATAATTTTCTCTATTTTCTGGCAAAATATGGTACTCATCGGCTACTAGCCCTATCTTTCCTATAATTACGATTATGCCCCTGTATTTTCTTTCTGACATCTTTACTTATCTTCTTATCCTTTATCTTAAATTCTCAAAATTCTCTTTCAACCACTCATCCCCTGAACTCTTCAGGAGTCATTGTTAATTGAAAGGCTCAACAATCTGCTCATATCAGGTTATCTTACTCAAGAGCCAGCCCATATCTAGCTACCTGCAGAATTCCTGGGCTTAAGACTTGGGATATTCCTTACATTCCTCTTTTTGAACCTAGGTGAACTGTCCCTATTTTATAGGTCAAAGACTTAACTCATCTTTAAATCCTGAGGGGCTTAACTCATCTGCCCATATCAGATTACTATCCTGGGACTACGGGTTTAGTAGCTTGCCCATATCAGACTACCTCCCAGTTCTCCTAGACCCAAAAATCGGGATGTTACACTAAACACATTCATATTCATCACATAATTCATTAGGACCATGAACTCAAGAATTATTCAAGACTATCCCTCTAGAACATTTAACTTACTTTAACTAACATAACTTTCTCTAATCTTTACCGATAGACTTGGCCTTTGAATCAATTGATGTCTTGACCTTACCCTACACAATTTGGCCTTTTGAATCCATTTATGAGCTTAGAATCATGAAATTCCAGCTCCTATGCATTGTTCTATACAGATTTGGAAAAGCATACACAATTCTTTCAAAAAATCTCATTTTGATTCCAACACTTCCCATATTTGTTTCTCTACTTTATCCCACACAACTTTTCATTTTAGAAACATTGGAATTATCAAAATCATGAAATTCCAATCACTGTTCATGCGAGTGAACAGTACATAGAGCAATTCCAGAAATTACAACTTCCAATTCCAATGTTTCCAAGATTCAAAACCTATCCATTCCTACACAAAATCATCATATAAATTCAATGGAAGCATTAGATCATTGAAATTCTATATCTTACATCATGAACAGTGAAAACCGAATTATTTCATTCATGGCAAAGTCAAGAATATCAACTTGATTCAACAACCAATCACCTAACTAGCTTGTTTAAGCTTTAATCATATAACTCTAACTTTAATTTCTTCTTTATCCTTTCATCTAGGGTTTTGGACAGCATATTCCCCTTAGAGAAAACTCAACTTTCTTCCATGAAAACCCTAAGTTCAAGCTCTCAAAATAAAGGGAAATAAGCTAGGATAGATTGCTTACATTTAATCTCTAGCTTGCTTGAACTTTGGTCTTTGGATTTTTCTTTATCTTGGCTTGAGTTTTCATTTTGCCATAGTTTCCCCAAGGTTCTCATGAGCTATGGTTTTGCACCAGATTTTGGGGGAATTTATAGAAAAATTCAATGGAAAATGGATGGCCAAGATTACTTTGTGCACTATTTGATCTAATGGCCAACATTGCATCTTGAATCTTGTCTTTCCCACCAAGCCAAGTATGACATCATCCATGACATCATCAAGGAACACCTCATAGCCCATGTGATGAAATTATGAAGGGAGGAAGCATCTGGAAAAATTCCAGTCCAATCCAGTACCGGCTCAGTCCGATTTCCCAAAAACTAGACTGTTTTCTGAATCTAATTTTTCTAAGATTCCATAATATGCTTTCTGACCTTAAATCCAGTATCCAGATTCTTCCTACCATTAAGATTCTTGTACTGGGTCCAAACTTAATTACAGATCCCTTGGCAAATGACCAAAATACCCTTGGTGTCCTTTCTTGCACTATATTAACCCTAAGGGCATAATTATCATTTCACACCTCTTTGTACCTTATCAGGGCATATACTAACTCTGAGGAATCATTCCTGTACTTGTCTTGGCATTTTTGCCTATCTAGAATGACCAAAATATCCTCCATTCATCTCTTGCACATTATTATAACATAGAGGCATTTTCGTAATTTTGCACTTTTCCGGGGTTTCTTTGGACACTGGCCCACATACTACTCAAGTACCTTATTGTGCCTCTGGGATGCCATTTTGGGCCTTTGTATATGTCCGCTACCATTACGGCATAGATCCCAAGAAACCTCTAACGAAGGTATTTATCGGGTATTTTATTCTACTGTAAATTCCATTAAAAATTCTACAGGATTCCTTTCCTGATCCTGTCAGTTTTATAAATTCTCATATTGATTATAGGAATTTACTGTAAGGTTTCATCTGATTCTGAGGTCCGAAAAATACTGCAATAATTTTGTCTAACTTCAGAAATTTATATCAATTTTTCGGGACCTCAAATCGAAATTCTGTGTTGCGTCAATCTAACCGGAATAATTTTCTCTATCTACTGGTAAAATTTGGTTCTAATCTGTTCCGAGCCATTTTTAGGCATTTTTCGGCTCAATTTCTTCATAATTACACTTTTGCCCCTTGAACTTTTCTTAAATTACATTTAGGTCCTTAAACTTTTGAAAATTACACTTTAAGCCCTCAACTTTTCATAATTATACTTAATAGCCCAAAGTTATATCTACTTTATATTTTTCACCATGGAACTTTAATACCTTTCAATTTAGTCCATCTTCTTTAAACCTTCATCTAATCATTCTTTTCTTTTCCACTCTTCATCATAATCCTTTCTAAACCTCTTTCCTATATCAGTATTATACAGATAGGGAAAAATTAGGATATGACAGTGTCTCATGTCTTGCGTGAAGGGGCAGATAAAGTTGGGTGGAAATGGAAGGCCAAGATTATTTTAGTTACTATTTGATCTAATGGCCAAGATTGCACCTTGAATCTTGTCTTGCCGACCAAGCCAATTATGACATCATCCATGAGATCATTTAGGCTGTGTTTGGCACAAATTAAAGGAAAATACTGATAGAAAAAATTCTAGTCCAGTCCAATACTGAATCCAGTCAGTTTCACAAAAACCAGACTGTTTTATGTTCCTAGTTTTTGTAATATTTTAGAATATGTATTCTGAACTTAAATCTAGTATGCAGATTTTCCCTACCATTGAAATTGTTATACTGAGTATTTATCTGCTTAACATTCCTTGGAAAATGACCGAAATGCCCTTGGTGCCCTTTCTTGCACTATATTAACCCTAAGGGCATAATTGCCATTCACACCTCTTTATACTTTATCAGGGCATATACTGACTCTGGGTAATCATTCCTGTACTCACCTTGGCATTTTTGGCCTATCCAAAATGACCAAAATGCCCTCCATTCATCTCTTGTTCATTATTACAGCCTAGGGGCATTTTCATAATTTCATATTTTTTCGGGGTTCCTCTAGACACTGGCCCACATAACTGTCCAGTTACCTTATTGGGCATTTGTGATGCCATTTTGGACCTTTATATGGTCTACTACCTTTATGGCACAAATCCTGAGAAACCTCTCCCAAAGATATTTATCGGGTATTTTATTACACTATAAATTCCATTAAAATTCCTACAGGATTCCTTTTCTGACTCTGTCAATTTTATAAATTCTTATATTAATTATAAGAATTTACTGTGAAGCTTCATCTGATTCTGAGGTCCAAAAAATACTGTAATAATTTTCCTAACTTCAGAAATTTATATCAATTTTTCGGGACCTCAAATCGAAATTCTGTGTTACGTCAAACTAACCGGAATAATTTTCTCTATCTACTGGTAAAATTTGGGTATGATCTGATTCTGGGCATTTTTGGGCCTTTTCCGGCTCAACTTTCTCATAATTACACTTTTGCCCCTTGAACTTTTGATAAATTACATTTAGGTCCTTAAACTTTTGAAAATTACACTTTAGGCCTTCAACTTTTCATAATTACACTTAATGACCCAAAGTTTATGTCTACTTTATATTTTGCACCATGGAACTTTTATACTTTTCAATTTAGTCTCTCTTCTTTAAACCTTCATCTAATCATTCTTTTCTTTTCCATTCATCATCACAATCCTTTCCAAACCTCTTTCCTCTACCAGTATTATACAGATACAGAAAAATTAGGATATGATATTCTCTAACTTCCATTATGATGGAACTATGTTTCATACTAATAATTGTCTTGGAGGTTTGAAGGAAAGGTCTGCCTAGGATCAAAGTGCTCTCACTCACTAGCTCACTGGACATGTCCAGAACATAAAAATTATTTAGGAACACTAAGTCCTTGACCTGCACAAGAATATCCTCAAGAATTCCCTTGGGATACCTCATCGACTTATCAGCTAACTGGAGCACTAAACTTGTGTCTCTAAGATTCTTAATACCTAAGGCTAAGTATACCGACCAAGGCATCACATTAATGACAGCCCCTAGATCTAATAACGCTCCCTGGATAAGAACCTTTCCTATAGTGCATGGGATGGTGTAAGATCCTAGATCTTAGCACTTAACCGGTAATTCAGCCTTAAAAAGTGATGACACATTAGCACTAACCTGAATTCTCTCAAAGGGCCTAAACTTTTTCTTATCAGCACACAATTCTTTTAAAAATTTAGCATACTTAGGATTTCTCTTGAGAAATTCAACCATAGGGATATTTATTTCTAACTTATTGAAGAGATTATAAGCATCTTGTGCAAAGTCAGGGTCAACCTTTCCTTACCTGTATGCTTAGAGGCTCCTTGCTTGCTAGACTCCACTTTCTCCTCAGTTTGCTTTCCTTTGTATGCTGGACTTTACACGGTCACTTCCTCTTCTTGCTTATCTTGTAGTCCCTCTTGTGCTTGTAAGTTCTCTTCTTGGGTTACCTTATTAATCATAAGCTGCTGTTCTTTAAGACTTTCTAATTTCCCAATCTTCATTTGTGACGATAATGAAGTTTCAAATTCAAAATCTTCCATATCCTCCTTTGGTGCATCATCTTCCTTAAAATGTACTTGCCTTCCACTTCTGAGTTATATGGCATTCAGACCCTTCGAATTCATGACAGTGTTTGAAGGTATGTTGCCACTGCTCTTTGTTTGGATGTCACTCATTGTATTGGAAACTTGAGTTAAATGACTAGTAATATCTGCATTCTTGGAACTTAACTCCTCAAGTTTCCTGTGCACATCCGCATTATTCTTCTACATACTTTAAAGAATTAAAGCTATGGAGGTGAATTGACCATCGTTCTCTTTGAGCTTGTTATCTATATTGATCATTCTATCGTCCATATTGTTCATTTATGCTGCCATACTCTTCAATAATTGAGAAGTCTCATCTGGTCTTGATGCCACTAAAGTATTAGGTTGAGTTGGAAGCATAGACCTTCCATTACCTTGGTAGTTGCTTGAGGAAGCACCACCTCCTTGGAATTAGTTTGGCCTATTTTCCCCACTCCCCCACCTAAAATTTGGGTGGTCTCTCCAGCCAGGATTGTATGCGTTAGAGTATGGGCCTCTCTTCGGGTATTGGTGGTCTTTCCCTTAATACATTGCTGCTACTTCTTCATACTATCTATCATATGTACTTATAGCATGCATCATTGAACCGCATAACTCATATCCTGTAACTAGGGCTTGTGAGGTTCCTAGTGCATAAACTTGTTTCGTAGAATGTAGCTCTCTTTCAATTAAATTCATCCTTTTCTTTATTCATTTTCCTATAGCTGCTATTTCTGCTAAGATCTCATTTGAAGTGCCCAAAGATGATATGGGCATTCTTCTTGGATCTTTAGTCTGATGGTCTTAATTAGCCATTTTCTGGAATAACTCCCAACTTGCTTGTGGAGTTTTATCTCTCAAAGACCCATTTGCTGTTGCATTCAAGGATACCTTGTTGTGAGGAATTAGACCATCAAAGAAAATGTCTACTAAATCAGCATTTGTGATGTTATAATGGGGACATCAAGCCAATAAATTGATAAATCTCATCCAATATTCATGTAATGACTCTCCATTCTGATGCAAAATATTTGTGATACCCTTCTTCATCCGAGTAGTCTTTGAGGCAGGGAAAAAATGCTCTAGATATGTTGACTTCAGCTGATCCTATATTAGAGTAGAAAAATGAGTTGGCAGATTGTATAACCACTCCTTAGCCTTCCCTTTCATAGTGAAATTGAAACACCTCCTTAAGATGTCATCCAATATAGTCATTAGAGGATCTATCGAAGAGCAGATCATATGCATGATTTGTAAGTGGCGATGTGGGTATTCTCCTGTAAAATCATGAAATTTAGGTAAGGCTGCAATCAAGGCTCCTTTAATTTCAAAATTAGCTTCTTCGGTATAGAAACCATAAGGATCATAATTCACATGCGAATGGTTTATTTCCCTCACACTTCTATTATCTTCTACATTTATTGGTATTTCATTTTCTCCTTGTTTGTTATGTCCATTATGATTTATCTCAGCCATGTTAGATTCTGATAACCTTGCTTCTTCTCTAAATTCTCTCCTTAGTTTCTTAAGTTCCCTCTCAATTTCAGTTTCAAAAGGCACTAATGGTCCAGTTCTTCTACGCATGCAACTTAGAAACAATAAAGAATAGCTAGGCAAGCAATCAGAATTAAACAGAGAAGTTTCACAGTAAAAAATGTCAACTAGTCACGACTCAAACGTACTAAGGTCGCGACTAAATAACATAGAGAATGTTTTTTCAGAAACTTTGAAAAAGAAAAATGCATAATGCTATGCAATGAAAACAACAAAACTAAAAAGTTGAAGCAAAAAAAATGACTCGGGTAAATAGTGGAATTGACAATCAATCACTAAGAAACCAATTACTTGGCTCCCTAGTAACGACGCCATTGATGAGCAGGTCAGATTGTCGTCTTTCGATCCATCAAAATCATAATGTTTGCACCCAATAATATAGTATAAGGCATAACCCTATCGTTCTTCTCGAGGAGCTTTTCTATTGGAGGCCTAGCATATTGGTGACAAAACCATTGAAAACTTGAGTGAAAGTAAAATGGGTTTTGGGGTTTGGTTGATTTTTGATGCAATAAAATAAAGGTGCAGTAAAATAATTTTTTTTAGTATTTTTGATTAAGATGAAAAAGAGTTCATTTGTGAAAGAAATATATTATGACAGAGTCTTGATGATGAAAATATTTCTATCCTTGCTTTTAATTTGATATGGGTGTTTTGAAATCACTAAATCTTAAATAAAATCTCAATCGATCGATTGAGTCCAGAGCATTAATATTTCTTAAACTCCTTTGATCAAAGCTAGTTTAACAACTCTTAATGAACTGTTAAAAACCACTTAGTGTGTAATTTGAATCAGATGATGAAAATGCCCTCGAATGCTCATCAATCGACAAACCCATAGATTTCAAGAAATTGAATTAATTAGCAACGATCGTTGATAATAGTCCAACTATCTTAAAATCAAAACTAAAATATTATATTAAAAACCAACATTTAAAGCATCCAAAGTCAATTACAATTGCCTAATATGAGAATAATCAATCGACATTCAACCCCTTGTTTATATAATGAAAACCCTAAATTTAGTAGCATCAAAGCATGAAAAAGGTGCAGATTAAAACAGAAAACTCCCTAGTGTAGTCCATGAGCTCCAAGGATTAGCAGCATCAAAACATGAAAAAGGCGCAGATTAAAACAGAAAACTCCCTAGTGTAGCCTATAAGCTCAAGATATGAGATCCATCACCAAGAGACTAAGGATTTAGCCTCTCATGACTCTTATTGTGCTATAATCACTGCGTAGATATGATGCCATAAATAAAGCAGAAGGGGTGATAGAGAGATGAATGATGGAATATGTGTGTAGGTAGTGGAGAAAGTGTAGAGAGAGTTCGAGCACTGCTTCTTAGCCTAATCAGGTCAAAAACCAGCCTCCTCTTTATCTACGGCTCCCCTCTTCCTTTTATTTCCAGGTTAACCTAATAAAAAACGCGTAGCTTCAGCGACTGTCTTCTTTGATCGTGACCAGATCCATGTTTTGGTCATGACCTGTAAACACAGAGAAACTGCTCAGAAGAAATTAGGTCGCGACCTGTGGACACTTTGGTTATGACTGAAGGCCATATAAGCTACTTCCTTCATTTGATCTCTGTCTTGTGATTCTTTTTTGCTCGCATTAATCCTTGCTCCTCCAAAATTACTTGCAACTCAAAACCAAAGCTCACTGTAAAAGTCCCACCAGTAAAAGAATAACATATATGCAGTTTGGAGGAGTTAATTTACCATTTTACCCTTTAAATAGCACATTGCCAAGAACAATCATGTATTACTACAAAAGCACAATTACAGGCATAAAATGAATGGTAAAGTTGTTATAAAACCCTTAAAAATGTCACATAAACCATACATAAATTGTGTCTTATCAGTTTTCATCATCAAGAGTCTTTCTTAACATATTTCTTTCATAATCTAACTCATTTTCATTTTAAATTAAAAATACAAAAATATTTACTTTACTGCACCTTTATTTTATAGCGTCAATATTCGATAAAACCCAAAACTCATGTTTACTCAATTTTTAATGGCTTTGCCCACCAATTTGCTAGGATTCCAATAAAAATGCTCCTTGAGAAGAAGGATAGGGTTGTGCCTTATACTACATTATTGGGTAGAATCATTATTTTTGATGGATCGGACGACGACAATCCGAACTAATCAATGATGTCGTTGCCTGGGAGCCAAGTAATTGGTTGTCAATTCCATTATTTACCTGAGTCATTTCTTTTTGTTTAAATTTTAGCTTTTGTTGTTTTCATTGCATAACATAAAAATTTTCTGAAATAGAAACAAATATTTTATTTTCTTTCACTTTGGCATTTGCATCATTGTATAGCATTCTACATTTTTTCTAAGTTCCCATGAAATTACTTTCTATCTTTGAGTTGCGACCAAAACTTATCTAGGTCGCGACCTTATTGCTTTACTGAGGTACTTGATTGCTCTCTGAGAAATCGAGTCTTGACTTTTGTAACTTGTTGTCATGACAAGTTTGAAAGATTTGTTCTCTGTGTAATTTAGTCACGACTTGTGGAATTATTAGTCGTGACCTGAAATTCAGTTTAAGAACTTTTGCTCTCTGTGTTCTTGGGTCCTGAATATCATTTAGTCATGACCTGATTGAATTTTTCTGCTGTGAAACTTGTGTGTCTAATTTAGATTGCTTGCTTGGTTATTCCTGATTGTTTCTATATTGCATGCATAGAAGAACTAAACCATTAGTGCCTTTTGACCCTAAAATTTAGAGGAAACTTAGGAAACTAAGAAGAGAATTTAGAGAAGAAGGAACTAGTAAAGTTGTAGCTGAAGAAGAGAAAAAATAATAGAATCTAGTTCATCCTCTAGTATCCCTGGATCTAAAATTGGACTTAATTTAGAAATTTCTAATATGGCTGAGATTAATCCTAATGGGAATAATGGGCATAATAAATAGGGAGAAAATAAAATACCAATTAATATGGAAGATAATAGAAGTGTGAGGGAAATAAATCATTCTCATGTGAATTATGATCCTTATGGTTTTTACACTGAAGAGGCTAATTTTGAAATTAAAGGAGCTTTGATTGCAGCCTTACCTAAATTTCATGGATTTGCAGGAGAATGTCTACATCACCACTTACAAACCATGCATATGATATGCTCTTCGATGAAGCCTCCAATTACTGCATTGGATGATGTATTAAGGAGGTGTTTCCATTTCACTATAGAAGGGAAGTCTAAGGAGTGGTTATACAATCTGCCAACTCATTTCTCAACTCTTACATGGGATCAGTTGAAGTCAATATTTCTAGAACAGTTCTTCACAGCCTCTAAGACAACTTGGATGAAGAAGGAGATTACCAATATTTTGTAACAGGATGGAGATCATTACATGAATAGTGGACAAGATTTATCAACTTGTTGGCTCGATGTTCGCATCACAACATCACAAAGGCTGATTTAATAGACATTTTCTTTGATGGTCTACTTCCTCACAATAAGGTTTCCCTGAATGCAGCAGCAAATGGATCTTTGAGAGATAAAAGTCCACACAAGTTGGGAATTATTCTAGAAAATGGCTAATGAAGACCATCAGATTGAGGATCAAAGTAGAATGCCCATATCATCTTCGGGAAATTCAAAGGAGATTTTAACAGAAATAGCAGCTTTAGGAAACTAAATGGAAAAGAGGATGAATTTAATTGAAAGAGAGCTGCATTCTCCAAAGCAAGTTTATGTAGTGGGTGTTAGAAATCGTGCCCTAGGGGCCAATCATTGTCTTATGAACATTATTGATTTATGAATTTATTAATTGAGTTATCATATTATTTGCATGTTTACTATGATGACCATCCTTGGATAATTCATGATATTATCCTAAATGTCCCTGGTCGATCATTTATGTGGGAGCACAGATGAAATAAGACCAGTATGACTTTGAAGATGTATAGAGATATAAATCAAAGTCATAAGCACATGTAAGAGTACAGGGTGTTGGACCGACCCGCTATGAGAGAACTGCATGGGTAACGTCATAAGCTTCTCTCATATACAAACCATGTCAATATGCCCTTTGACCTGAGATCATCATGGATTCCTACATGACAAAACGCTCAGCTTTGACCTAGTCAAAAGTCACTTTTGACCGAGTGATCATAAAGACTATGTTCGGGCTTAATGGTTTTTCATGCGGAGGAATGTGAATGGTCAAGATGGAATTTGTCCCTCACATTCATGGAGAGATATTACTGGGCCCCTCGATGAGTGAGTCTGAGAAATGTATGGCCATACTGTAATGGAAAGGTAGTTCCATCTCTATAGTCAGACTACTCAGGGATCGAGAAAGTAACGGTCGGGAATAGGAGGATGACATTATCCATGCCTCATCCATGACCAAAATATCGCGTGACAGAAGGGACATGATATGGTTGTATAAAAGGTTACATCGTTTATCGATCCTCATATGATTTGGGTAGTTGTTATGTCTTGCTAGAGACCGCTTGCGACTTGTGGGCTAGTATAGCAAATGGCCCACTGCCAACTTCATATGGGCCTACAGGGTCGCACACAAAATAGCCCAACACGAGCTATGATGTCCAGATTCATTGAATCTAAGACATGTCCAGATTCAATGAAAGATCCAGGTGAATGTATATATATTTATTTATATTTATATTCGTATATATATAAATTCGTATATATATATATATTATATATATGAGATATATGAGATTTAATTTATAAGGATAAATTAAATCCCTATCACGTTTGAATTCGAAATTCAAATTGATAGGATATCTCATATAAGAGATATTTATAAGATTTAATTTATAAGGATAAATTAAATCTCTATCACGTTTGAAATTCGAAATTCAAATTGATAGGATATCTCATATAAGAGATATTTATAAGATTTAATTTATAAGGATAAATTAAATCTCTATCACGTTTGAAATTCGAAATTCAAATTGATAGGATATCTCATATAAGAGATATTTATAAGATTTAATTTATAAGGATAAATTAAATCTCTATCACGTTTGAAATTCGAAATTTAAATTGATAGGATATCTCAAATTTGATTTATGGGAATAAATCAAATATAACTCAGTCTCATCTTTATTTAAAGTTAAATAAATAAGTAATTAAATCTGTGGGACGGATTTAATATTATTTTATTTAATTAGTTTCTTATAAAATTATACAATATATGATATTGTATCAATTCGGAATTAATATAAGATTAACTCCAAAATCCAATTAGGTCAAGTGTAAAAAACGCATAGCATCCTCTATATCTGATTGGAGGAGCTACGTTTGAAAAAAACACAGAACACAAAAGGCCGAACGGAATCTGCAAAAGGTTTGCAGACAAGAAACTGCCGAAATAGAGACGGAGACTTGTGAAAGCCTTGGAGGGACAGGAGACGCTAGCACGTCGTTTGTGGTTGGAACGCTGTTCGTGTGGATACCAGTAGAGGAAGCCGACCTGAGGCGTCGACTTCTTGTGATCGGAAAGAGACCACCGTCCGCGGAGAGAATCTGTGAAGGTCGCTGAGGAACACTCTGTCGATTTCTTGCGATCAGAAAGAGATCACCACCCACGTAGAGAAGCTGTGAAATTCGCTGAGCAACACTAAGGGTAATGATTCTTTCCACTTGACTTAAACACATACGGCAGATCCTGGCAAGGAATGGAAAATTTTTAAAGTTTATTTCCGCTGCGTGTCTTCCAATTCCTTACAGTGGGAACCTCACAAGTATTAGTTCCAGGGTATGAGTTATGCGGTTCAATGATGCATGCTACAAGTACATGTGATAGACAGTATGAAGAAGTAGCAGCAATGTATCAAGGGAGAGACAATCAATACCTGAAGAGAGACCCATCACCTTTTTTTGCATTCTTCATGGCATCATTTTTGGGCAGCGATGGCAGTATAGTAGGAGCTATGAGAGGCTAGAACTTTAGTCTCTTGGTGATGGACCTCATATCTTGAGCACATGGACTGCACTGAGGAGTTTTCTATCTTAATCTGTACTTATTTCATATTTTGACATTTTTAGATTTAGGGATTTTATTATATGAATAGGGATTGAATGTCGATTGATTATTCTCATATTAGATATTTGTAATTGACATTGGATGATGTTATTGTTGATGTTAATATAAATATTTTAGTTTTGATTTCTGGATAGTTGGACTATTATCAACGATTATTGATGTTTAATTCAATTGCTTGAAGTCTATGGTTGTTGATTGATAACCATTTGAGGGCATTTTTATCATCTGATTTAATTACACACTAAGTGGTTTTTAATAGTGTATTAAGAAGTTTTTAAGCTAGCTTTGATCAAATGAGTTTAAGAACTATTATTGCACTGGACTCAATCGATTAATTGAGGTTTTATTTAAGACTTAGTGATTTTAAATCCCCATATCAAATTAAGAGAAAGGATAGGTATGTTTTCATCATCAAGAGTCTTTCTTAGCATATTTCTTTCACAAAAACATTTACTTTATTGCACCTTTATTTTATAGCATCAATATTCGATAAAACCCAAAACCCATGTTTTTACTCAGTTTTTCAATGGCTTTGCCCATCAATTTGCTAGGATTCCAATAAAAAGGCTCATTGAGAAGAAGGATAAGGTTGTTCCTTATACTACATTATCGGGTGCAATCATTATTTTTGATAGATCGGACAACGACAATCCGAGCTTATCACAAGACATCAATTGGTTCAAAGGCCAAGACAATTAGAAAAGATTAGGGAAAGTTATTTTAGTTAAGTAAACTCAATGTTCAAGGGAAGTTATATGGTAATGAATAAATGATAATGTGATGTTAGGATTTGAATTGTGTGCTCAAAAGAGGGCAACCACATATCAAGGAGAAGTAAGAAGCAAAAGGGAAAGATAAAGTAAAGGAAAGTCAAGCATGTGAGGTAGTAAACTATCCTAAACTTGTATGTATTGGATAATTATGCTTGGTTATACTATGACTATGTTGAATTGTGTTGCATATGTGTATATGATTGAAGCTCTTTTTCTATGATTGCTTTGGCCAATTATATTTCATATGTTACATAGAAGCATGCACATTACACAATATTAACACTTTCACAAGCAAGCACAAGTATTTACATTAATGCATACATTATTTAGTACCATTTCCTACTAAGATTTGCCCAAAAATTTCACCCCTCCATATCCCAACCACGACAGGTATTTCACGCGAAGAAGAAGATGAATATGCATGAAGAAGAGATAGAGATTAGTTGCATGTTTGAAATGTATATGAATGTATAGTTATTTGTTGAAACTTGTCACTATGAACAGTAACTCGTAGGGAGGTAGTGACAATTGAGATGTAATTAAAAATAGTAAATGATGGAATAAATTTATGAAATTTTACAAACATTTATTTAACATGCCAAACTTCGTTTTTCAGAATGATTTATTTCGATGTCTGTACAAAGAGAAAAAAAATTCCAAATTAAGGGACTAGAATCTGTTTTTCAGAATTTTTTACCAATGAACAATAAAATTTGACATCAGAGTTGACTCAGTTGATTGGTCAATTGGTCCAGGGAAGTATTTTTCCCTTAAAATTCATTATGTTAGATTCATGTAGCCTTTTGAACTACTTCATTTTGAGTTTTCTAGAATTAGTTATGATTTTTTGAAGTTTGTCGTCAAATCTGGAATTACTAAATGAACAATAATCGTGAACTTAGAAATTTCAAATTTTGAGATTGAACTTCAATGGACTTATGAGTGGTTCTAAATGCTACCAAATAGTCCCTAAAATATATGAAATTAAGGTGTGACAATTAAATTTTGAGCTGTTGTCTCCCTATGTTTACTGAATGCTTATCTTCCAATTGATAGGGAGGAACTATCAAGTTTGAGTGTGGGTGAGAAGTTGTGATTGTCTTTTCCAATGATTCAATGAATGGCAATTTTTTTTTAAAAATCCAATCTTTCATCACAAACTTAAGGTTTTTGTTATGATTGAGTGATGAATTGCTAAAAATTTGATTTCTAACTTAATTGCTTTGATGCTTGCTGAAAGGTTTTTGGGTGTCAAAATATGTTAGGCTTTGAAAATTTATCGCTTGGTAGTTCTGTGACCATAGGTCTCGACATTAGTTATTTTGGTCGTGACGTAAGATGGATTTATGAACAAATATAACTTAGGTCGGGACAACAAATTTTGTTGGGTTGAGGAAGTGCTTTATGTGTTGACAAGTCGTGACTAGATGAGCTTTAGGTGGCAACTAACGTTCCTAATGTTCCGAGTGTAGCTTACTGTGATTTTGAGTCAATTTGAAATATTTTTTATCGCGACTAGTGTGCCAATTTGAAAATAACCAACTTCCTTCTCTTTGCTCTATGTAATATTGTATAGAAGGACCTTTTTGAACTACATGGTGCTTTTATAAGTGAATAATTGCTCCATTTTCCTTACCTTTTTGCATCAGCAATTTTCTAAAAACAATTTCCACACTTGAATTTTTGGTAATCTTGGAAATTAAAATAGAATCCCCTAAGTGTTCACTGATATTTTTGAGATTCATATATGAACTTTAATGATTATTTTGGTGCTTTTAATCATCATTTTAGAGGGCTTACAATTGTAATAAGTGTTTTAATGCCTATTGAATAATGAACTTCATTTAATACTTTAATGTATGAGCAATTTAGATGCAAATGCTTGTTAGAAGGATTCTCAACCTTAATTCCTATATTGAGTGATTATTCATTTGGTTTGCATTTAGAACTTGTCTTAACTCTGAATTGAATATTACTTGCATATTTATGTAATTGAATATGATAGAGGCCCTCATTTCTATAGCCTTGAGCCTAAACACAAACTATAAACACTAATCCATTGTTCACCCAATTGGACCTTTGTTTCTTTCACTCACTCATTGTTAATTCATCATTTGTTCGAGTATCTAGATTGCATTGTCAATCAAGTCAATTTTAGTATTCTATTTGACACCATATCATCTTCAAGGAATAAAAAAAAGAGCATTGAATAAAGTTGTAGTAATGTCAAGGAGCTATAACAAAAGAATAAATCTGGAATAAATAATTCGTAGTGATAAGAAGTTTATGGTTTGAGCTTATTTAGATAAAATATGACTTTTACTACTTTCAATCAAGGTACTCAATTGTATTCCAATCACATTCCACTTGCTATTTCCATTATTTTAACCCCAAAATTCCTTTTGATTCTTTCCATAAATGTTATATAGTAGAGGAGATTTAGAGCTATTATAAGCCTATGGTAGGGTGTTTGCCATTTGAATTAGAGTGAAAGAACCCTAACAATGAGATATTTGAGAGCTAAACACTTATATACCTATAGATAATCTATTTTGCTCATACAGTTAAGGTTGATCTCATCGGGTAGTTAATTACTTGGCATTACTCATATTATCATTTTTTTTTATTTCTGAAAGTTGATTGATTAATTGTTTCAAAGGATCATTGTTGAGCATGTTGTTCTCCTCGGTTTTACTAGCGTTAGCATAAGTGTAATTCATTTCTTTGTCCAGGAGTACAAAGGCTCAAGTGTGGGGGAATTGATAAGATACAAATTGTATATGGTTTCTTTGGCAATTTCAAGGGTTTAGTGACACTTTTTACCTTCATTTTATGCCTATAATTGAGCTATTGTGGTAATATATGATTGTACTTATCAATGTGCTTATGGAAGGGTAAAATGGTCAATTAGTTCTTCTAAATTGTAAATATTTTATTCTTTAATCTGCTTGATCTTTAAAAAGAGTGTTTGGTTTTTTTTTTTTTTTTGCAGGCATATGGAAGAAATTTAAAGACCCAAAGTGGAGCAGATAAGAAATCACAAGACAAAGAGGACTAAATCGAGGAAGCCAGCTTTTGTGATCTTTAGTCACGACCTAAGTGTCCACAGGTCGCGACCTTCTTTATTCTGGGAAGTTTTTCTGCGTTTACAGGTTAGTGAAGCTGCGCATTTTTTATTAGGTCATTCTATAATTAAAGGAAGGAGGTCAGCAGCCACAAAGGGGAACTTTTTTGCTGCTAGATTTGGACAAGAATAGTCTCATCACATCCTCTCAACTTCTCTCTTCAACTTCCAGCCCAATCTTCCATTTTTCTTCTTATTTCTACAGTTTTCTCCATTTCTACTGTGAGTAATCCATTTCTACCACCTTTCTCATTACCTTTCCATCATCTTTTTCTACTTTTTTCATGGTACCAACCTCATATCTGATAGCGGCATGGTTGAAGATATGAAAAGCTAGATTTCTTAGCCTCTTAGTGATGGACACCATAGTTTGAGCTTATGGACGACAATGGGAAAGTTTCTATCTTAATTTGTACTTGTACATATTTTGAGAACTCTAGATTTATGGATTTTATGATCTGTATACGTTTGAATTATCAATCAATTAATTCTCTAATTAGACATTTGTAATTGACATTGGATAATGTGATTGCTGATTTTAATATAAATATTTCAATTTTGATTTCTGGTTAGTTGGATAATTATCAATTATTGTTGGTGTTTAATTCAATTGCTTAAAGTCTATAGTTGTTCATTGATGACCAAATGAGGGCATTATCATCATCTGATTTAATTACATACTGGTTTTTAACAGTATATGAAGAAGTTTTAAAACTAGCTTTCATCAAAAGAGTTTAAGAACCATTAATACACTGGACTCAATCGATTGATTGAGGTTTTATTTAAGACTTAGTGATTTTAAAACTCCCGTATCAAATTAAGAGTAAGGAGAGCTTTGTTTTCATTATCAAGAGGTGTTTTCATCATATTTCTCTTACATTCATTACTACTTTCGTATTTACCAAAAAAATATAAAAAAATATTTACTTTTACTGCACCCTTATTTTATTACATCAATGTTCGATCAAAACTAAAACCTATGCTTTTACTCAGGTTTTCAATGGCTTCATTTAACAATTTGCTAGGATTTTAATAAAAAGGCTACTTTAGAAGAACGATAGGGTTGCACCTTATACTACATTATCGGGTACAATCATTATTTTGATGGACCAAACGATGACAATCTGATCCTATCAGGTTTATTTCAAGGAAGATGATGCACCCAAGGAAGATATTGAAGGCCTTGAAGTTCAAAATCTACCACTATCACCAATAAAAATTTGGAAATTTGATAGCATTAAAGAGCCGCAGCTCATGACAAAGACAAAAAGATAGGAGAATTCACAAGCACAAGGAGAAGTGCAAGAGATTCAAGAAGAGGAAGGGATAATGCATAGTCTAGCTTACAAGGGGAAACAAATTGAGGAGAAAGTAGAGTCGAGAAAGCAAGGAGCCTCTATTCAATAAACTAGAAATAAATATCCCTATAGGTAAGGAGGTAAGTATTAAGGACCTCCCTTTTCCTAAAGCCTATTTTGCTAGAAAGAAAAGGATTGACCCTGAGTTTGCAAAAGATGCTTATACTCTATTCAATAAACTAGAAATAAATATCCCTATGGTTGAATTTCTCAAGAGGAATCCTAAGTATGCTAAATTTTTTAAAGAGTTGTGTGTTGATAAGAACAAGTTTAGGCCTCTTGAGAGTATTCAGGTGAGTGCTAATGTGTCATCACTTTTTAACGCTGAATTACCGGTTAAGTGCCAAGACCCAGGATCCTATACTATCCCATGCACGATTGGTAAGGTTCATATTAAGGGCGCGTTATTGGATCTAGGGGATGCTATTAATGTAATACCTTATTTGGTATACTTAGCCTTAGGTATTAATAATCTTAGAGACACAACTGTAGTGCTCTAATTAGCTGATAGATTAATTAGATACCCTAAGGGAATTCTTGAGGATATTTTAGTGTAGGTTGAGGACTTAGTATTTCCATCTGATTTTTATGTCTTAGATATGTCTAATGAGCTAGTGAATGAGAGCACTTTAATCCTAGGAAGACATTTTCTCTAAACTTCTAAGATAATCATTAGTATGAAGCATAGTTCTATTACAACGGAAGTTGGAGAACATGTTATCACTTTTAATATGAATGAAGCCATGAAATATCCTTTTGACAATTATGCTTTTGTTGGGTTAAATACTATTGATTATGTTGTTGAAGAAACTTGAGATGACCATGAACTGAGTTTGCATGATGGGCATAATTCGGTGTTGCATCAATTTCATAATTCCAATGAAGCATCTCAGGAGCATGTTGATTCAAATTTATCTTTGAGTGCTTATGATGATTATTTTGCATCTATTTCTTCTATTTATTCTTTCTCCTGTTCTTGAGGAAGCAATGCACCATGTTTCTGTTGGGAATTGGAAGACACGCAGCGGAAATTAACTTTAAAATTTTTTTCATTCCCATCAAGGATCTACCGAATGTTTTTAAGTCAAGGAGAAAGAAGTGTTACCTTAGGTATTCGAGCTTTGGTCGCGACCTCAGTGTCCACTAGTCGCGACTCCTCGCCTCTGGAACTTTCAGTCGTGACCTCCTCAACTTCTAGTCGCGACCTGTTGCCTCTGGAGTTGTTAGTCGCGACCTACTCTGCTTCTTGTCGCGACCGGACGTCTCTGGAGTTTGTAGTCGCGACCTTGTCAGCTTCAAGTCGCGACCTGTCTCCTCTTTTTGGATTTTTGACGTCAGAAGCCCGTATTGTCGTGACCTCAGTGTCAATAGGTCGCGACCTTCCTTCGTGTCTGGTCGATCGCAAGAAGTCGACAACTCAGATCGGCTTCCTCTACCAGTATCCACACGAATAGCGTTCCAATCGCGAACGACGTGCTAGAGCCTCTTGTCCCTCTAGGGCTTTCTAGAGATTCCATCCTCACCGTCTCTATTTCGACAGTTTCTTATCTGTAAACCTTTTGCACTCTTCCTACCCCCTTTTCTCACGTCTGAATGTGTATGTAGAGATCTCTAGAACCCTAGCCCCTAATGTCAAATATATAGGAAGCTATCGGGCTTCTAATAGGGCCGGGCTTCAGAATTAATCTTATATTAATTCTGAATTAATACAATATCATATATTGCATAATTTAATAAGAAACTAATTAAATAAATATGGTTTATATTAAATCCATCCCACAGATTTGATTCACCTATTTATTTAATTTAAAATAAAGATAAGACAGAATTATATTTGATTTATTCTCATAAATCAAATTTGAGATATCTTATCAATTTGAATTTCAAATTCAAATAGATCATATCCATTTAAATTCAAATTCAAAAGTGATAGAGATTTAATTTATCCTTATAAATTAAATCTTACAAATATCTCTTATATTATATATAATATATATATACAAATTTATATATATAAAAAATATATATCCACCCTAGATTATTCATTGAATCTAGACATCTCTTAGATTCAATGAATCTGGACATCATAGCTCGTATTGGGCTATTTTGTGTGCGACCCTGTAGGCCCATATGAAGTTGGCAGTGGCCCAGTTACTATACTACCCACAAGTCGTAAGCGGTCTCTAGCAAGGCATTACAACTACCCAAAACATATGAGGATCGATAAACGATGTAACCTTGCATACAACCATATCACGTCCCTTTTGTCACACGATATTTCGGTCAAGGATGAGGCATGGAGAACGTCATCCTTCTATTCCTGACTGTTACTTTCTCTATCCCTGAGTAGTCTGAATATAGAAATGGAACTACCCTTCCATTCCAGTATGGCCATACATTTCTTAGACTCACTCATCGAGGGGCCCAGTAATATCTCTCTACAAATGTGAGGGACAAATTCCATCTTGATCATTCACATTCCTCCGCATGAAAAACCACTGAGCCCAAACATAGCCTTTATGATCACTCAGTCAAAAGTGACTTTTGACTAGGTCAAAGCTAAGCGTTTGTCATGTAGGAATCCATGATGATCTCAGGTCAAAGGTCATAGTGATATGGCTTGTATATGAGAGAAGCTTATGACTTGACCCATGCAGCTCTCTCATAGCGGGTCGGTCCAACACCCTGTACTCTTACATGTGCTTATGACTTTGATTTATATCTCTATATATCTTTAAAGTCATACCGGTCTTATTTTATCTGTGCTCCCGCAGAGATGACCGACCAGGGACATTTAGGATAAGATCACGAGTTATCCAAGGATTATCATCATAGTAAACATGCAAATAATATGATAACATAATTAAGAAATTCATAAATCAACAATGTTCATAAGATAATGATTGGCCCCTAGGGCATAATCTCCAACAGTTTCAATTTCGTAGATATTAATAACACGCTTTTTGTTTCTTAAGATTTCACATTCTCTTCGAATTTTGATTCTATTTCATCATTTGCGAGTGACATTGCTTTTGGAAAAGAATTGTTAAGTGACTTTACAAGATTACAAGATATTTTAAAAGCTGGAAGTAGAATAAATACTAAAGAGTCGAGCTTATGTGATCCTAAGTCCCAACTCTATAACCCTCACGTCACGATTGAATATCGAGCTCCTGAGGATAAGAGTCTCTATAATAATGAGTCACGACGAAATGATTGTTTGGTCATGACTAAAGAGCAGAATAACCAAAGAATAAGGCTCTATGTATCCCAGTCGTAACTCAAAGATGTATATGTTACGACTACGAACTCCAAAAATACTCTCTGTGACCTTGAGTAGCGATGAGAAGTTAAAAACAAGACAAATAGGTCGTGACCTGGAAACCTAGAAACAACAAGTGAACTTTAAGCTTCTTCAGTTCTACAGTCCAATGTTTTGGTTAAATAACCAACATATTCTAACTTTACTTTTCCTTACTTGTATTCTAAAATTATATCTCATACCTTAAGGTTTCTGAATGACTTGATCTCTAATAATGCTGCAGGTATGAAGGACAATAAACCCAAGTACGTTGCAGCTGTAGACCAACTTAAGCTTGGTGTAACGCTTAAGGAAATGAGGAAATTAATAGCAAAATAGAGAATCTGAATGAGCTGGACAAGAACAAGCTCCAAGAATCTATAAAAGGGAGTATCTCTAATTTCACTAATTCCCCCATCTGATTCCTTCTATTGTTCAACCCCCAAAATTAGAATTAAAAGATTTACACTTTAATCTTAAGTATGCTTATCTTAAGCCAGACTCGAAGCTGCCAGTTATCATTTCTAGTTCTTTAACTATTAGTGAAGAGTCTAGGTTATTAAGCGTGTTTAGGAAGAATAGAAAGGCTTTGGGTTGCCAATTGGCTGATATAAAGGGGATAGATGCTACTATTTGTACTCATAGGATTTTGTTAAATGAAGATTCTAAACCGATTAAACAACCCCAACGAAGATTGAACCCACTGATCTCTGATGTTGTTAGGAATAAAATTAGTAAATTGCTAAAGGCAGGGATTATTTATGCTATTTCAGATAGTGAATGGTATCTCCTGTTCATGTAGCTCCAAAAAGAAGTGGAATCACAGTAGTAAAGAATGAGCATAATGAATTCATACCTACTAGGAAAGACCATTTTCATTTGCTTTTTATTGATTAGATGCTAGAGAGATTAGTAATGAGTATTCAGGCTACTTTCATATTCTAATAGATCCAAGGGACCAAGAAAAGACTACATTCACATGCCCTTTTGGTACATATGCATATAAGAGAATGCCATTTGGTTTGTGTAACGCTCCTAACACATTTTAGCTTATATGCTTTCTATATTTGCTTATTACATTGAGAAATGCATGGACGTGTTTATGGATGATTTTATTGTATTTGGCAATTCTTTCTACCAGTGTCTAGAGAGTCTTGATCAAATCCTTGCTAGATGCATTGAGAAAAAAATTAGTTTTGAACTTTGAAAAGTGTCATTTCATGGTCAATCATGGAATAGTATTTGGACATCTTATATTTAGCAAAGGAATTGAGGTGGATAAAGCAAGAATTGAAGTAATCTCCTCATTGCCCTACCCCATAACTTTAAAAGTACTATGATCTTTTTTGGGGCACGTTGGATTTTATAGGAGATTTATCAAAGATTTTAGCAAAATTGCTTTGCCACTGATAAACTCTTATTTTTATATTAATGTTAGTGTGTTTAAAGAGAGTTTTATTATTAATTTTGTCCCCATTTACCAATATGATGAGCAATTAATTAGTAATATAAAATGACAACAATAGGGAATTAATTGATATAATTATGGTTATATATTGGAATTTTATCTTGTTGGGCAAATAATTGTATCTTTTAAACTCTCATTTTAGGAAAATACTCATTAATCACCAAGTCAACTTGCTGTTGTCACTGAAATGGAAGGGATGAGTTATAATGAAACAAGAAATAGTTAGTGACAGCTGGACTTAACAGAGTGGCTAACAGATTGGGCACATGGCTAATTAAAACATGTGTTGAAGAGAGATGCATGCAAGTGCTGTGAAGGGGAGAGAGTTCAGAGATTCATTCACACAGAACACATGCTCACGCATTCAGACAGTACCATTCACGTACTTATCCTATATATCCACTCATTCTACATCTGATTTAGACATTACTCCATCTTTCTCATGCCATCATTCTCTCACTCCATTCCATCACAGATTCTCTCTCCATCTCTATTCTCTTTCATCTGCAACTTTCCTCTGTTCTAAGCAATAAAACCAGAGGAAAGTTCTATTTCCATCTTCATCTCCTCCTCCTACATTCACTATGACTATTGCTGATCTATTTACTATTGCTATTGAGGTCTTGATAGTAATAGAAGGTTAGATCCATTATGCTCTCTTAGAGATGATGCTAAACCAGAATCCTTGATCTGAAATAGGGAGTTCAATTGTGTCTTTAATTCTAGATCTAATTGTATCGAGTTGATATAGTTAGTTCTAGTTTTATTGATTCAATTAAAGCTAGTAGATGATTAACATTAGGGAACTGAGTTGGGTTTCTTGATTATGTTTAATTGAGCTTTTATTGATCCCCATCATTGAACTAGTTGGACATGGTTGTGGTTAATTAGATAATTCTATAGCAAAGTACAGTTATATTTATTTAAGTCATCTTCTTCTACCTTTTGAGTTGAATGATTCATATTTCTCTATTCAATGTCTGCGAGTTGTACCTTTGATTGAGATTTAGCTGGCGAGTTGTTAGCTAACACATTATAATTCAACTAATTAACTCATCATATTCTATGGACAATGAAGGTAAGTAATCTCCAAGGGACACACTTGTCATTGATTCATATCATCATCATTAACACCTAAATTCATAAACAATAGTATAGGATTTATATTCAAAAGTTATTAAATATCTTATCTCATAATTCATCTAATTAATTTGTTAATTTGTGGCTCATTGGATTAGTTAGGAACTTTAGCATCTATTTAGGCTCCTTGTGAATCGACCTAGGTTAGCTTCACTTTACTATTGGTTAACTTAGTTTATTGTTTGATAATTAAAATGACAGTTGTCAAAATGGCATTGTTGCTAGGGAGCCTTACTTGTTAAGCTTTCCTAAGCAATCTGCTAGGCCTAAAAAACATAAAAAGAATATAGGTGTTTTATTTTTTTTTTGTAAATTTAGTGTTTTATCTTTTTGAGTCGTGACCAACTGCCTGTTTAGTCGCGACTATAGTACAAAAATTGATTTCTGAGAGTCTTTGTGATTTTTTATTCACAAACATATACATATTTGGTCACAACCAGAAATTAGTTTTTAACTCATATTTACTTTCTGTAACTTTTAGTTGCAACCAAAACTTTTTTTTCATCAAGTCGTCTTCATTTTGAATTTTAGTTGTAACCAAATTGACACCTAGTCATGACCAAAAAGTAGTGTTTAATTTAGATTTACTCTTTATGATTTTTAGTCGCAACTGGAGTGATTTTGGTCACAACTAAAAACTTCTAATTTCCAGCATTTGCTCTCTATGATTTTTAGTTGCAACCAAAGTGACATTTGGTAGCGACCAAAAATCCTGATTTCAAAATTTTACTCTCTGTTTCACGACTTAAAGTTCATTTTTGTCGAGATATCTACTCTCTATACTTTGTAGTCATGACCTATAGTCCTTTTCGTCGTGACCCGAGTGATTTGTACTACGATTACTTGATCTCAATTTATGAAATTGCTGCATTTTTTTTATAATTGATATCCTACATAATTATTGAGTGTAATTTGCATGACCAGAAGCTCTGAGTTCTTTCCTTTGGACAAAGAAATCAATAGAACACTTAGGCAAATTAAGAAAGCTAAAATCTTAAATCAAGCTAGTGTTGCATTTGTTGTTGAGCTTAGTTCTTCTGTTGAATCTGTTATAGATGAAACTGAAATTGTATTTGGTCATATCTTAGATAATCATTGTGTCATAGAGCATGTTAATGAGGGTGAAGCTCATACTCATAATCAGAATAATCAAAATGATCAACATGAAGAAAATAACATGAATAATAGAAGGGCACGTAGGAGCATAGGAGAATTCACTTCTTCTAATGCAAACTTTGATCCTTTTCGTAAGTGTCCTGCTTTAGATGTTAATTTTAAGCTAAAAGGTCCTTTGTTAAGTAACTTACCAAAGTTTTATGGATTGGCAGGTGAGGATCCTTTCATGTATGAGAAGACTATACAGTGGGTTTTGCTCATCCATAAAACCTGTAGGTGCTGATACGTATGCTGCGCAGAGACAAGTATTCCATTTTACAATTGAATGAAAGGCAAAGGAATGGTTTTATATGCTGCCATATCACACACCTCATTGGATGAAACGTCCTTATTTTCGTACATTATAGGGATCATTTGGTAGCATTTAGAACCACTTTCAATGTCATTGAAGTCCAATTTCTCAATCTGGAATTTTTCTCTTCTCGTGTACTGTTCACTGTTTAAATCCCAGATGAGTGATCTGACTTTAGAAAATTATAATTAATTATGGAAAAATCTAAATGAAGTGATTCCAATTGATACATGAAGATAACTCAATTATATTTTAGGAAAAAATCACTCATTGACCAATCTTTGACCAAGTCTACGTGGGTCAATGTTACAACTTTACTGTTTATCCCACGTTTTTCCTCTAAATCCAGCATTCTGGTCCCAATTTTGACAATTTATAACACCATGTGTAGACATCCAAACGAAGCATATTATATATCAAATCGAAGCTTAATATGTCTACTATTTACCATAAAATTTCATACGTTTATTCATCCATTTACTTTTTTTAATCATGGGTCAAACATCATTACGTTACCACGTGTCACTGTTCATAGTGGTAAATTTCAGCATTTCAACTTTGCATACATATGCATACATCCATCATATATCAGTCAAGCATGCCAAACAATACTCATTAACAATTAATAAGTTGTTATTCATCATAACATATACAAAATTCTCATATTTCTAATACATCCTTTCTGCCTGAAATCCGGCAGCATAACTGATACCCTTCGTCTTTAGAAAGTAACTGATCTTGTACCGATTCGGTAATTCCTGTGAGAACTACCATTCTATGTAAGTACCCAGGAAAGACTGGATGAACCGGCTAGGTCCACTCACTTCCAGCCTCCTTAGACAGTACCTACATACTCAGTACGTATCAGTTCCTTTCTTTACCATTTTGCCAAAATTTCAGCAGCATAACGGCGTCTTTCAAGATTTCCAAAATTTACTTTGACATAGCCTCCCCTGTAATGTGTTATTTGGGATGAGATTCGGGAGAATCTCAGTAGTAATAATCTTAACAATATATGTAAAGCAGAGTGACAGTGCTTGCTTGTGATTATGTACAGATAAGTATGCTGCATGCTTCCATATTCAATAACATATGATCATAGCATTGTAATAGAGCTTCAAGCATAACATATAAGACAACAATCCAACCAAACAATAGCACAACCAATCACAAAGACATTACATAAAAGCTAGGATTAGTTACTACCTCAAAAGCTTAGCAGAACTCCAGAACCTCTATACTGCTTCCAACTCCACCAGAACTTCCTTTCTTCTTTCTCTCACTTTCTCTCTCAATAACTTCTTTCCCTCTCTAAAAGCACTCTAGGACATGATGAATGAAGAGCATGGGGGGTATTTATAGTTTTGATGGATGGCATTTTCATAATTTTGAAGCCATCTGAAATTGTGGTCCTGGTTTTTCCAGAATTTCCTATTTTTCTTTATTCCCTTTTACTGCATCACCAAGGGACACATAAGGGGACACCTCACCCCTCACATTCTTCACATGGAGAAATTGGAGGGAGATAGAAGCCTTCTGGAAGATTTTTGGTCCAATCCGGTACCGGCCCGGTCCGTCTCCTCGAAAACTGGACCGTTTTCTGAATCTAATTTTTCTGAAAATCCATATTATGTCTTCTGACTTTAAATTTAGTATCTAGGTCCTTTATATCATTAACACTTTTATACTGGGTCTAAACTCAATTACAGATCCCCTACAAAATGACCAAAATACCCCTGGGTGCCCTTTCGTGCACTATCTTAACCCTAAGGGCAAAATCATCATTTTACACCTTTCTGTACTTTATAAGGGCATACACTGATCCTGGTTAACCTTACCTGTATATGTCTTGACTTCTAAGCCTATCCAGAATGACCAAAATACCTTTCATACACCTATTACCCCTTAAGTAGAACACAGGGGTATTTTCGTAATTTCGCACTTTTTCGGGGTTCTGCCAGACACTAGTCCACCTATCAGTTCAAGAGTCTTATTGGGCCTTTCTTGGCGCCATTATTGGGCCTTTCAGGGTCCATTACCTTCCTGGCACGTATTACGAGGAATCTTCCTCAGGCAATGTTCATCGAGCCTTTTATCTAACATACACCGTTTATACACATATCCGGACACCGTGTCCTTTTACCAGATACACTGGCCTGTTGTGTTTAGACACCCCTGTGGGTTATAACAGTCATCTGACTGAGGTCATATGAACTCATTCAGTCCCTTTTTAAATATCGATAAATCTCCCTATTGGATACCTGGAGGCCTCACACTCCCGTCTGTATTTGCTATTTTGCGAATAACTTTTTCTACAGACCTCCTATCGGTATTCTGTCAGCTTCCTGACATCCGTCCCATCAGGACGCATCATCCTGTAATTTCTCACTTATATCTGAAATCTAGGATATCCGATAGGAATTTTTATAACTTTTGGACTATCAGATCAATTTTGGCTATCTGGAGTTTTGAAAAATTCCTGTATTACGCTGGATTACCCGGCGTCACTTGCTCTATCTACTGGTACAATATGGGGTTGATCGGAGTACGATCACTATTTTTGCCTATTTCCAGTCCAAGTTTTCATAATTACACTTTTGCCCCGAAAACTTTTCTTCTTTTCAACTAAGTCCCTTTATTTGGCTAAAATTACACCTAAAGACCCCACATTTTTGTCTACTTTTCCTTCTTAGCTTTAAAGTTTTCATAATTGCACTTAAGTCCTTACCTTTTCTTTCTTTTTCAATTAATCCCTTTCTTTACATAGATAGCCACATCTTTTTCCTGAAAAATAATTCATATATTTCATTCAATCTGTACATATAAATCAGTACAGAAAATTAGGGATATTACATTTCTCTCCCCCTTAAAATAAATTTCGTCCTCAAAATTTACATTATACCCATCCTATGAAAATAACTCAAGATACTTCCCCCTCATCCTTTCTTCTGTATCCCACGTAGCTTCATGCTCAGTCACGCCTTTCCAAATCACTTTAACTAGAGGAATTTGCTTATTACGTAACTGCTTGACCTTTCGATCAGCAATTCGTACTGGTCCAACCTTATAGGTCAAATCATCTCATAGCGTGACTTCATCTTGCTCAATCACATGTACTGTCCCCACCTTTGAGAGAATTTGAAATGGTCCGATGTACCTTGGATGTAACTTCTTCACTTTGATCGATCGTCTGGCTCCTGTAGTTAGAGTTAACTTAAGGAATACATGCTCTCCTTCCTCAAACTCCAACGGCTTCCTTCTAACATCTGCATAGCTTTTCTGTCTGCTTTGAGCCATTTGCAATCTTTTTCTAATCATCGCAATCTGTTCTGCGGTTTGATCCACTATATCCGGACCAAGCATTCTTCTCTCACTCATCTCTAGCCAGTATAAGGGGGATCTACATTTACGTCCATAGAGTGCTTCAAAAGGTGCCATCTGAATACTAGTTTGATAGCTATTATTATATGCAAACTCTACAAGGGGTAAATGGATATCCCAGCTGCCTTTGAAATCCAAAACACAAGCTCTCAACATATCTTCTAGCATTTGGATTATCCTCTCCGACTGGCCATCTGTCTGAGGATGATAGGCTGTACTAAATCGGAGAGTAGTGCCCATTTCTTCCTATAAAGCCCTCCAAAAATTAGAAGTAAATCGAGGGTCTCTATCGGACACAATACTGCTTGGGATACCACGAAGCCTAACAATCTCCTTTATATACAACTTTGCCAGCTTTTCTAGAGAATCCCTTTTATTGATTGCCAGGAAATGTGCTGACTTTGTCAATCGATCAATTACTACCCATACTGCATCATGTTTACTTGGAGTCATGGGTAGTTATAACATCCCAATTTTTGGTCTAGGAGAACTGGGAAGTAGTCTAATATGGGCAGGATGCTAAACCCGTAGTCCCAGGGTAGTAATCTGATATGGACGGATCACTTACCTGTATTTTGTAGGAATTCGAGGGATGAGCTAAGTCCTTTAGGATTTAAAGATGAGTTAAGTCTTTAACCTACAGAATCGGGACAGTTCACCTAGGTTCAAAATGAGGAATGTGAGGAATATCCTAAGTCTTAAGCCTAGGAATTCTGCAGGTAGCTTGATATGGGCTGGCTCCTGTGTAAGATAACCTGATATAGGCGGGTTGTCGAGCCTTTCAATTAACCATGACTCCCGAAGATTTTAGGGGATGAGTTATTGAAAGAGAATTTCTAGAACTTAAGATGAAGGATAAGAAGATGAGAATAGATGCCAGAAAGAGAATGCAGGGGCAAAATCGTAATTATGGGAAAGATCGGGCAGGTAGCCGATGAGTACCATATTTTGCCAGAAAATAGAGAAAATTATGCTGATCATTTCACTGAACTGTGAAATGTGCATATGAGGTCTCTATGTATATGAAAGAATTAGAAATGTGACCAGGGGTAAAATGGTCATTTTGGAAAAGTATGCGCGTGAGCGCTTTTTCAGGCCAAAACAGCCCGGTTCGGATAAAATATCTGAAAATACCGGGAGATAGAGAAAAGGATTCCGGGTTGACGCAACACAGAATTTTGATTTGAGGTCCCGATTTTCTGTAAAAATTCCTGAAGATGGGAATTTACAGTTATAATCGGTAAAGGAAAGGTAGTCCGAATAGAGATGATCGGACTGTGGCCAGAGGCCATTGTAACACCCTAAAATTTCTGTACTAAGTTGTATGTACAGGTTGAATAAAATATATGAGATTTTTATGAAAAGATGTGGCCATATTTATGTAAAGAAAAGGATTAATTTGAAGAGGAAGAAAGTCTAAGAGCCAAAGTGCAAAATTACAAAAATGCCACTGTGATGCCCTAAGAAACCAGAAGTAAATAGAGGGCATTTTGGTCATTTCACACAATGGATGGATATCATAGAAAATTTGATAGTAAATTATTATAATTAATATGAGAATTTATGGAGTTGATAGAAGTCAAAAAGGAGTCCTGTAGAATTAATTATGGAATTTACGGTGAAAAAGGACACCGATAAAGGGTTAAAGAAAATATATGTAATTTTTAACAAGACTTCTGGGTCTCAGAAAATTATGAAACTTTGTAGAGAATTTATTTTATATTAGAATGAATTTCTAAAAATGTTAGAACAATTAAAGGAGGTGTTTAGCATTTATTCTGAGATCAGGATAATTTAACGATATCGGTATAAGGAAAGTACATTAGGATTTGTGCCAATTAGCTATTGGATCTAAAAGAGTCCCAACATTTCATCCTAGGCCAGCCCAATAAGGCCCAAAATTTATCTTGGAGCCCAAGTCCAATAATGAATAATTTATGGATTTTTGAAAAGAAAGAAAAAGAGAATAAAGTAAGAATTAGGTGTTGCACATGGTGGGACCCACAAGGACTTCAAAATGGCACCCAAAAAGAGGAAGGGTTAGGTGTACCAAGAGAGGCCATGCTAGTGATGTCATGGTGGTAAGGTTATGAGTGAAAAGTGAAAAGACATTCCAAGATCAAACCTTTAACTATTAGATCTAATAGTTCCCAAGGTGATCTTGGCCTTCAAATGGCACATGACTTTTGCTATAAATACCCCCCCTTTCCATTCATTCTTCACACCCAAGAGCTCCTTTAGAAAGAGAAGTGAGTTCTAGAGAAGGAAAGTGGAAGAAAGCAAGGAAGAAGCAAGGGTCTTGAAGGAGCAAGTAAGGTAAGTTGTCTCCTTGCTTCTACCTTTTGTTCTTATGGTTTGTGCTTGAGTTTAAGTGATTTTTTAGGCTTAAATCTTGGGGAAATGCTGCTGGAATTTTTGTGTATATGTGAAAGGAATATGAGTTTTAAGTCATAGATAGTTAAGACAAGCTTAAACAAGTTAGTTACATGCTTGGTTGTGAAGTAAGTTGATGTTCTTGACTTTAACATTTCGGTTTGCACTGTTCATGCACTGTTCATGATAGAAGGAAATGGAATTTTAATGGTTTAATGCTTCCATTGAGTTTATATGATGATTTTGTGTAGGATTGGAAAGGTTTTGAACCTTGGAAACCATTGGAATTAAAGTTATAATGTTGAAAATTCCTCACGGTTACTGTTCACTCGCGTGAACAGTGATTTGAATTTCATGATTTTGATGCTTCCAATGGTCTTAAAATGAGATTTTGTGTGGGGGAAAAGTGGAGGAACAAGTATGGGAAGCATTGGAATCAAAATGAGAATTTTTGGAAGATTTATGTATGCTTTTCCAAATCTGTACAGAACAGTGTATTGTTGCTAGAATTTGGTTATTTTGAGTTCATAAATGGATTCAAAAGGTGAAATTGTGTAGGGTAAGGTCAAGACATCAATTGGTTCAAAGGCCAAGTTAATTGGCAAAGATTAAAGAAAGTTATGTTAGTTAAAGCAAGTTAAAGGTTCAAGAGAGGTAGTCTTGAGTAGTGTTTGAGTTCATGGTCTTAATGGATTATGTAATGAATATGAATGTATTTAGGACCTTGAAACCTCTAAGAAGGTGTTGGGGAATGATTGACCAAAAAGCTTCATGATTGGAAAGGTTGGGAAGCAAGTGCAAGCATAAGAAAGAAAGCTTAAATCCAAGGTAGTGGACTTACCCTAAACTTGTATGTATGTAATGTATGCTTGATTGTGCTATGGCTTGGTTGAATTGTGTGTATATGGTAGATGATTGAAGCTCTGTTATTTTATGATTTCTTTGTCCAATTGTATTTCATATGATACATGGAAGCATGCTCATCACACTATGATAACACTTTCACAAGCAAGCACAAGTCTTTACATTAATACATGCATTGTTTGGTATTGTTTGCTACTGAGATTCCCCCGAATCTCACCCCCCATAACCATGATCTAGGTGCTGGAACATCACAAGGAAGGAGGTAATTGTGGATGTATGAATAGTGTATGACTTGGAAAGCATGCCTTTAATTTATGTGATGATATATTGGTATGTAAAATGAATGCATGCACTGGATCCGATGAGAGGCAGTCTACTTCCAGCGATAGTTTGAGCCGTTTATCCAGCGATTTTTTATGTGAAATTTGGCATGAACATAGATAATATCCATATCTTTAAATGGACACAAATAACGCCTCATTTGGTTAAGAACTCGAATTGTTATGATTTTTCAAAGTTGAACTTAAACTCTGGATCAAGATAAAACTAGCCCTACGATACAGTGAGGTTCATATGCGGTTTTCGTATAGTAAATGAATGAGTTTGTCCTTTATATTTGGTGATATTAAATTACACATTCTGAGATTTAAATCCATATGTAATTCAACTCAATTGGATAAGTATACAAGGAGAAATGAATTTTTGAAAATGGGGCAAGGAAACTGGAATTTCCAGATTTACCAAATGAACAGTAAAGTCCAACGAATAAACTAATTTGATCTGGACAAGGAAACCTCATTTTCATATTTTTCTATCAAATTTAAAGGAAATATATTTCATTAGAAATTGGAATCACCTCAATACGATTTTTCTAGAATTAATTATGAATTTTCAAAGTTTAGGCTGTAATCTGGAATTACCTAGTGAACAGTGACGGTGAACAGTACCCGTAAGCCCAACTCTTGGAAATACATGTTTTTGGGGTTAAGAGGTATTCCAATGTTCTAAAATAGTTCCAATTGAGTATAAGAATTAACGTTAAGGTTTAAGCTCAAAATTTAAGGTCAAAGTTTAAAGATTGAGATTAAGGATATTTACTAGAGAATGCTGTTATACTGGCAGAATATCAAAAGTACTGTGTACGTAGGTGCTGTCTAAGGAGGCTGGAAGTAAGTGGACCTAGCCGGTTCATCTAGTCTTTCCTGGGTACTTATGTAGAATGGTAGTTCTCATGGGACTTACCAAATCAGTACAGTTATCTTCTGTCAGGATTTTTGGCAAAGAGAGATATAATAAAGTTAAGATTACTTCTGTAAGTGTACTCTGAGATGTTTAAAGGAGGATGTTTCAGCCATACAGTGTTTTCTAAGGCCCATAGTGACACAGGGAAGGCCCAGGCCCATAATATCAGTTCAGTGGTAAGAGGGGCCGGTGTCCGGGAAAAAGGTGCGAAATGACGAAAATGCCCCCATGTTATAGAACAGCTGAAGAATGAGTAAAGGGATTTTGGTCATTTGCCTAAGGTTAGACAGTCCAGGGAAGTTATCTGGATAGTTGACCAGGGTCAGAGAGTACTCTGGTAAGATGGGAAAAGACAATAATGCCCCTAGACCTAGTAAAGTAAAGAAAGAGAGACTAAGGGCATTTTGGTAATTTGCCAATGGGTGTTTCTTGGGAATCGTGCCATCAGAGTACTTGGGCTGGATCAGAGAACCAAGATGATATTCCCAGGCCAAAAAACGCAGGCCCAGTGATTCAGGGGGAAAAGTGACATTAAAATAATGATTTAATGACTTTTCAGTAAAGTAAAGTTACTCGGTTGGCACGATAACCGAGGAGGTGATCAGATAAAGTCTGGGACTTATCTGGATAGCATTAGAAAGCGTGAAAGGTCCCTTCCAGGCGCCACATGGCACTGGTCTAGAGGGAGAAGAAAAGTTAAGGACACATGGCACAATCTTAGCCGGTGAGTCCAGTTTGTGGGAAATCAGACCGGACCGGTACTGGATTGGACTGGAAATGCTTGGTCAGCTGATGAGGAATTGTGACATGTGAAGAATGTGGCGATGAGGTGTCTCGGTGAGGTGTCCTGGTGATACAGTAAAAGAGAATAAAAGAAAATAGGAAAATCCAGGAAAAACCAGGACCACATGTTCAGATGGCTTCAAAATTACGGAAATGCCATTGATCAAAACTATAAATACCCCTCCCCCTCCTATTTCATTTGCATCACGGTTTTGGGCAAGAAAGAGAGAGAAAGAAGAGAGAGAAGGAGAAAGAAAGAAAGAAAGGAAGTTCTGGCGGAGCTGGAAGCAGTATAGAGATAGTAGAGTTCTGCTAAGCTTTTGAGGTAGTAACTAATCCTAGCTTTTATGTAATGGCTTTGTGATTTGTTGTACTATTGTTTGGTTGGATTGTTGTCTTATATGTTATGGTTGAAGCTCTACTACAATGCTATGATCATATGTTGTTGAGTATGGAAGCACGCAGGATACTTATCCGTACACAATCACAAGCAAGCACTATCACTCTGCATTACATATATTGTTATGATTATTACTACTGAGATTCCCCCGAATCTCATTCCCCATGTCTAACCCATTACAGGGAGATTATGTTGAAGTGGATTTTAAGAATTTTGAGAGACGCCGTTATGCTGCCGAATTTAAGACTGAACATCAGAATATGATAAGTACTGTGTACGTTTGTGCTGTCTAAGGAGGCTGGAAGTGAGTGGACCTAGCCGGTTCATCCAGTCTTTCCTGGGTACTTACGTTGAATGGTAGTTCTCATGAGGGAATTACCGAATCAGTACGGTTCAGTTCTTTGTACAGATGGAGCCTAGCGGTTATACTGCAGAAGTTCGGGCAGGAAAAGATGTAATAGAAATATGAAAATTTTGTGTATGACTTGTTGTATGACATTTTATTATTTAATAATAAATATTGTTTGGCATGTTCAATTTGTGAATGGGGAATTAAAAGAGAAATTCGTAGGTCCTGAGGTAGCAGTGTTTTGACCTCAGTTTGACCTAGTAAACGAAGGAATTTGGCCATGAAATTTGGTGAGCCAGTTGTACACATCTGGGGCATTCCATAGATAGGTAATAATCCTTGTTTGGATGTGTAGAATGAGATTAAATCAGTTCTCAAATTAAAGATTCAGAATAAGGAACTTAAGAGTAGAAATTTTAATTTCTGGGCTTAAGTTAAGATATAATCAAGCTTATATTGCTTCCGCAAGTGTACTCTGAGGAGTCTAAGGGAGGATGTTTCAGTAGTCCTTCCACAAAGTCCATGGCAATTCCATCCCATTTCCACTCAGGGATATCTAAAGGCTGTAATGTTCCTGCTGGCTTTTGATGCTCAATTTTTACTTTCTGGCAGGTCAAGCACTTGGACAATAAGCCACTACATCCTTCTTCAATCCAGGCCACCAAAACAACCTTTTAACATCATGGTACATTTTGGTCATACCTGGATGGACTGTATATCGGCTTTTATGTGCTTCCTCCAGAACCTTTTCTCTTAATCCCAAAATATTAGGGATATAGGGCCTTCCCCTGAACTGCAACAATCCATCTGGGGAAGTCTCAAAATTCCTGGTCTTCCCCCTCTCCAGCTTATCTTTGAATATTGCTGCGAGCTTATCCTGCTTTTGAGCCTATTTTATCTCATCTTCTATGCAAGCTCTGACATGAACTCCTCCGAAAGGACTCTCCGTTAGTTGCATTTGATATAGAGGGCTCCAATCGCGCATATCTTCTATCAATTCCAACTCCTTGATCATCATGTGTGCAACCTGCACCACTTTTCTACTCAGGGCATCAGCTACCACATTAGCTTTTCCAGGATGGTATTTAATTTGGAAGTCATAATCTTTCAACAATTCCATCCATCGCCGTTGCCTTATATTTAGCTTTTTCTGATCTTATAGATACTTCAGGCTCTTGTGGTCACAATATAACTCTATAGTTGCTCCATATAAATAGTGTCTCCATATCTTCAGAGCGTAAACCATCGCCGCAAGCTCCAGATCATGAGTGGTAAAATTCTCTTCATGTGGCTTTAACTGCCGAAAGGCATAGGCTACTACTCTACCTTGCTACATCAGCACACATCCCAACCCCTGCTTGCTAGCATCAGTGTAGACTACGTAAGTCTGAGTTGGGTCTGGAATAATCAGCACAGGAGTAGTGGTTAATCTCTGCTTCAACTCTTGGAAGCTAGCCTCGCACTTCTCATCCCACTTAAACTGCTGGTTCTTTCTAGTAAGCTTGGTAAGGGGCAAGGCAACTCGAGAAAAGTCTTGAATAAATCTTCTATAGTACCCTGCTAGGCCAAGAAAGCTTCTGATCTTCGTCACTATCCTGGCTGCTCCCAGCTCAAAACTGCTTCAACTTTGCTAGGATCCACAGCTACCCCTTCTCGGGATATGACATAACCGAGAAATTTGACTTCTAAAAGCCAAAACTCGCACTTACTCAGCTTAGCAAAAGCTTCTTTTCTTTAAGGGTACTAAGAACAATTCTCAAATGCCTTTCATGATCCTCTGCAGATTTGGAGTCACCAAGATATCATCAATGAAGACCACAACGAACTGATCTAAATAAGGCTTGAAGATCCGGTTCATGTAATCCATGAAGATAGCAGGTGTATTCGTCAGCCCAAAAGGCATCACAAGGAACTCAAAATGTCCATAGCGCGTCCTAAAAGCAGTCTTTGGAATATCATCTGACTTCACCCTTAGCTGATGATAGCCAGATCTCAAGTCAATCTTAGAGAATAAGCTCGCTCCTGCTAATTGGTCTAGCAAATCGTCAATTCTGGGGAGAGTATACTTATTCTTGACTGTAATCTTATTCAACTCCCAGTAGTCAATGCATAGCCTTAGGCTGCCATCCTTCTTCTTGACAAATAGCACAGGAGCACCCCATGGTGACACACTGGGTCTTATGAAACCCTTCTCCAATAGCTCCTCAATTTGCTTCTTTAGTTCCATCATCTCATTAGGAGCCATTATGTATGGGGCTTTGGATACTGGTCCAGCTCCAGGTGCAATGTCAATTGCAAACTCCACCTCACATTCTGAATGAAACATCCTCCTTTAAACTCCTCAGAGTACACTTGCGGAAGCAATTTTAGCTTAACTTAAGTCCAGAGATTGAACTTTTACTCCTAAGTTCCTTATTCTGAACCTTTACTTTGAGAATTGGTTTCTCTCATTATACACATCCAAATGAGGCTTATTACCTATTCACGGAATGCCCCAGATGTGTACTATCGGCTCACTAAATCTTGTGGCCAGACTCCTCTGTTTACTAGGTCAAACTGAGGTCAGAACACTGCTGCCTCAGTACCTGCGAATTTCCCCTTAATTTACCATCCACAAATTGAATATGCCAAACAATACTTATCATTGAATAACATAATGTCATACAACAAGGCATACACAACAAGATATATACATAATCTTTCTATCTCTATTACATCTCTTTCTGCCTAAACTCTGGCAGCATAACCGCTACGCTTCATCTGTACAAAGAACTGAACCATACTGATTCGGCAATTCCCTCATGAGAACTACCATTCTACGTAGTACCCAGGAAAGATAGATGAACCGGCTAGGTCCACTCACTTCTAGCCTCCTTAGACAGCACATACGTACACAGTACTTATCATATACTGATGTTCAGTCTTAACTTCGGTAGCATAACGGCGTCTCTTAGCATTCTCAAAATCCACTTCAGCATAACCTCCCTGTAATGGGTTATGTATGGGGATGAGATTCGGGGGAATCTCAGTAGCAACAATCATAACAGTATATGTAATGCAGTGTGACAGTGCTTGCTTGTGATTGTGTACAGATAAGTATGCTGCGTGCTTCCATACTCAATAACATATGATCATAGCATTGCAGTAGAGCTTCAGACATAACATATAAGACAACAATCCAACCAAACAATAGCACATCAAATCACAAAGCCATTACATAAAAGTTAGGATTAGTTACTACCTCAAAAGCAGAGCTTCAGAACTTCTCTACTACTTCCAACTTCACCAGAACTTCCTTACTTCTTTCTTTCTCTCATTTTCTCTCTCAAGAACTTCTTTCTTCCTCTCTTTCTTGCTTGTGCTGAAATGAGGAGCTAGGGGGTATTTATAGTGTTGAGCAATGGCAATCTTTTGGGTCTCATGAGGATACCTTATCAGTCCACCTCATGGTTTCCAGATAACTCTTCCTGTATCTGACCTTCTTCCCCAGTTCTATCTCTAACTGGGTAACTATCTCATTTGGACCTTCACCACTCTTGGCCCATACTGCTAGCACTACTTTAGCCACTAGTCGCGACCTATCCATCATCTCATCGAGACATAACATCTTTTGGTTCATTAGTTGCGACCACAACGTCCTTTAGTCGCGACCATAACAGTCTTTCATTGCGACCACATCACTTTTTAGTCGCAACCAGGCTCATTCTACTCATTAGTCGCGACACCACATACATATTCGTCACGACCAATCCTCTCTGCCAATATTAGTAGCGACCATAATACACTCTCGTCGCGACCAACTTCTTTATCAAAATATTGGTCCAATTCCGATCTCAAGGTAGGAGTTATCGGCAATACATCATTCATAATTTCTAGCCAAAGCCCCATGGTCAACACGTTTGGATCCCAGGCTTGATATTTGGCTTTCACCCTTGTGATAAACTCCTGGTAGACCGTATAATCTTGATCTATGTTTCTGATCAGAGTCTGCCTCAGCTCGTATAATTATCGCTCGTATAGTTATCGGGCTAATGCTACCGAGCTCTCGAATTATTCTCTACTCAGGTTCCTCCCTGGAACCATTCTTACAATTAGACTCCCCAAATGTATTTCTACTAGGGTCACTTCGGGCCTACTGGGACCTGGCGCATTACTCTGACCACGTACCTGGCTGGATCCTAAATTGTTTGTTATATTCAAGGGTACCGCACTTATGGGAATAGCAGGAATAGGACCTTCCAATACCATCTCCTCCCGATCATCAGTCGGAAAGTTTGATCCTACCGAGGAACTTTCCTCTTCAGAGTCACCAACTACTGGAGGTGTCTACAGGTCATAATCATTGCTTACTATCTCCTCTTCTGAACTATCTGAACTAGAGACCTCTAGTCTTAACTCCCATTGGTTTACTGCAGTTTTAGACCCAAATCTATGTCTAGCCATACTGCAAAACTAACTTAGTGTCAATTATGACGGCTTTATCATAGTATGTCTATCTATAAATCATCTACTCAGAGCATTTCCTAAGACAGAATCTTTTGCTCTGATACCAAAATGTCACATCCTTATTTTTATACATCTTAAGGACCATTCAGTAGTACTTAGAACCACTTTCAGGGTCATTGAAGTCTAAACTCTTAATCTGGAATTTTATTCATATCGGGTACTGTTCATTGTGGTAAATTCCAGATGAGTGACCTGACTTTGAAAATTCATAACTAATTCTAGAAAAATCAAAATGAAGTGGTTCAAATTGAAACATGAAGATAACTTAAGTATATTTCAGGGAAAAATCATTGGTTGACCAATCCTTGACAAATTCAACGTGGGTCAACGTTTCAATCTTACTGTTCATCCAATGACTTTCTCCTGAATCCAGCATTCTGGTCCCAACTTTAACAATTTATATCTTTTCGTGTATACATCCAAAAGAGGCACTCTATATATAAAATTAAAGCTTAGGATGTCTACTATTTACCATAAAAATATCATACATTTAATCAACTATTCTCTATTTTTAAAGATTTATCAAACGTCCATAGGTCTCCACGGGTTACTGTTCACAAGGCCATTTTTCAGCAGCCAACTTTACATATTAGTGCATACATACATCACATATCAGTCAAACATGCCAGATAACAAATATTATTAAATAATCTAATGTTATACATCAGTGCATGTTTAACATTCTCATATTTCTGTTACACTTTCTGTTGTCTAAAATCCGACAGCATAACTGCTACATTCTGTCTGTAGAAAGTAACCGATCTTGTACTGATTCGGTAATTCCCGTAGGAGCTACCATTCTACGTAAGTACCCAGGAAAGAATGGATGAACAGAACAGAACAAATCTGAATTAGAAATTGAACATTCAGACTGGATGAATTGGCATTGAACAGAAGATTCTGGCATAGAACAGAAAGTTCTGGCTCAGAGATGCTCTGAGATAGTTAGATGGATGTTTAAATAATTTAAAGATATGAATTAGAAAGCTTAATTCCCTTAGAGTCCAAGTTCAAATCTGAGTGCTGATATTCAAAGTTTGGTAGAAGTATGCCTAAGAAGCAGAGAAGAGAATCCTCTGTGTAATGAGAAGCAGAGAAGAAAATCCTCAGTGTAATGAGAACAGAAGAGTATGAGTAGATAGAGAAGAAAATCCTCAGTGTAATGAGAACAGAGAGCCCCAGATGAGGGTAAAGAGATTAAAAGGCTAGAGAAGACCTAGAGAAAAGGTCTAAAGCAAAACAAAAATAGAACGCAGTTCTATGAGGAAGATAATGTTAGCCTTATGGTATCTCAGGATGAGTCATGATAAGGCAAGATAAGTTACGAAAGAGTGAATTACACTATAAGATAGCCAGAGTTGGCTAGATATGCCATGATAAAGTATCAAAAGCATGATACACTATGGTAGACGTGTAATATGACGCACCGAGAAATATGCATTTTATGAACAGATAGAGAGGCTTCCCTTTTGTAGGGATCATATGTTTAAATGTTATGTTACGAACAAAATAGAAAATGAGAGTTTTCCCTCGTGCATGAGATGTCAGGCCATATGTTATGTTAGAACTATGCAAGGTCCAAGTGTTAGAGCTATGCATAATTAGAACAAAAATGCTTGAGCTCCGATGTTAGAGCTTTGCATTCATAAGCAGGTGAGCAGTTCTGCAATATGTTGGCCAGGCATTATGCATAGGTGCTCTTATTTAAGAGTAGATGCTCTCATTTAGCAACAAAGTAAAGAAAGAATAGCTGCGTAAGTCCTCTCTCTGTATGACGTTAAGTGCAAAGAAAGATGAAATGTTACAGATTTTAAAACAGTCTGCGAGATATCAAGAAAAGTAATAAGAGATAGATGCTAGAAGTATGATGAGTAGTTAGAAGAAATTCCTGAATACAGTAATATTCGAGAGAATTTCATATGAAAGAAATAGACACTGCTCATAAGTGCAGTGAGTGATCTATAAGAGAAAAGTAGATTTCAACTCTTATTGAGTTGACCCAGAGAAAGATAATCATGTGACGAAGAGATGTAAAGTTATGATAAGGTACTCTGCCAGATATTGAGTAAAGTTGGCTATGGTACTAATTAAATTTCGAGGACGAAATTTATTTAAAGGGGAGGAGAAATGTAACATCCCAATTTTCAGGCCTAGAGATGCAGAGATAGCCTAAAATTAAGAGGCCACTAGACCCCTTTTTAGCAGAAGTCCCAGAGGAACGTAAAGATTTTCAGGGACTGAGCTGCGAGTAAGTAAAGGTACGGGGACTTATGTGTAAACAGTGGAAGTCCCAAGGGGTAAATGGCCATTTGGGGATGATGTAAAGGTCAAGGGTTCAAGAGTTGACCAGTTAGGTCGTGATGATAAAGAAGTTGGTCGCGACGAGAGTGTATTATGGTCGCGACTAATATTGGTAGAGAGGCTTGGTTGTGACAAATATGTATGCGGTATCGCGACTAATGAGTAGAATGAGCCTGGTTGCTACTCAAAAGTGATGTGGTCACGATGAAAGACTGTTATGGTCGCGACTAAAGGATGTTGTGGTCGCGACTAATGAACCAAAAGATGTTATGTCGCGATAAGGTGATGATGAGGTCGCGACTAGTGACTAAAGTAGTGTTAAGCATATGGGCCAAGAGTGGTGAAGGTCCAAATGAGATAGTTACCCGGTTAGAGATAGAACTGGGGAAAGAGGTCAGATATAGGAAAGGTTATCTGGAGACCATGAGGTGGACTGATAAGGTATCCTCATGGGACCCACAAGATGACACATGGCATTAGAGCATGATTCAGTGACCTTTCAGTAGAGTAAAGTTACTCGGTTGGCACGAGAACCGAGGAGGTGATCAGATAAGTCTGGGACTTATCTGGATAACATTGGGAAGCTTGCAAGGTCTCTTCCAGGCGCCATATGGCACTGATCTGGAGGAAGCAGATAAAGCTGAGGGCACGTATTACGAGGCAGGACTCTGGACCGATGAGTCAGCCTGCTGAGTCAGCATGCTGAGGTGTCCAGGATTTTCAGCATGTGCAAAATGTGACGATGAGGTGTCCTCTGAGGTGGCATGCTGAGGTGTCTCGATGATACAGTAAAAGGAAATTAAGGAAAATAGGAAATTCCAGGAAAAACCAGGACCACAGGATCAGAGTTCATGAAAATTACGGGATTGCCATTGAGAACAATTATAAATACCCCCTTCCCTCATTCATTCTGCATCACGCATGGAGAGGAGAAGAGAGAGAAAGAAGAGAGAAGGGGAGAAGGAAAGGATGAGAGAAAAGAGAAAGGAAGAAAGGAAGTTCTGGCGGAGCTGGAAGCAGAATAGAGATAGTAGGGTTCTGCTAAGCTAGCCAGGTAGTAACTAATCCTAGCTTTTATGTAATGGCTTTATGATTTGATATGCTATTGTTTGTTTGGATTGTTGTATTATATGTTATGTCTGAAGCTCTGCTGTAATGCTATGATCGTATGTTATTAAGCATGGAAGCACGCAACATACTTATCTGTACACAATCACAAGCAAGCACTGTCACACTGCATTACATATATTGTTATGATTGTTGCTACTGAGATTCCCCCGAATCTCATCCCCATACATAACCCATTACAGGGAGGTTATGCTGAAGTGGATTTTGAGAATGCTAAGAGACGCCGTTATGCTGCCGAAGTTAAGACTGAATATCAGTATATGATAAGTACTGTGTACATATGTGCTGTCTAAGGAGGCTAGAAGTGAGTGGACCTAGCCGGTTCATCTAGTCTTTCCTGGGTACTACGTAGAATGGTAGTTCTTATGAGGGGATTACCGAATCAGTACAGTTCAGTTCTTTGTACAGATGAAGCGTAGCGGTTGTGCTGCCGGAGTTTAGGCAGAAAGAGATGTAATAGAGATAGAAAGATTATGTCTTGATGTGTATGCCTTGCTGTATGACATTACGTTATTCAATGATAAATATTGTTTGGCATATTCAATTTATGTATGGTAAATTAAAGGGAAATTCGCAGGTCCTGAGGCAGCAGTGTTTTGACCTCAGTTTGACCTAGTAAACAGAGGAGTCTGGCCACAAGATTTAGTGAGCCGATAGTACACATCTGGGGCATTTCGTGAATAGGTAATAAGCCTCATTTGGATGTGTATAATGAGAGAAACCAATTCTCAAAGTAAAGGTTCAGAATAAGGAACTTAGGAGTAAAAGTTCAATCTCTGGACTTAAGTTAAGCTAAAATTGCTTCCGCAAGTGTACTCTGAGGAGTTTAAAGGAGGATGTTTCATCAAAATATCACATCCTTGTTTTTATATATCTTAAGGACCATTCAGTAGCACTTAGAACCACTTTCAGGGTCATTGAAGTCTAAACTCTTAATCTGGAATTTTATTCATATCGGGTACTGTTCATTGTGGCAAATTCTAGATGAGTGACCTGACTTTGAGAATTCATAACTAATTCTAGAAAAATCAAAATGAAGTGATTCAAATTTCTACATGAATATAACTTAAGTATATTTCAGGGAAAAATCATTGGTTAACCATTCCTTGACAAATTCAACGTGGGTCAACGTTTCAATCTTACTGTTCATCCAATGACTTTCTCCTGAATCCAGCATTCTTGTCTCAAATTTAACAATTTATATATTTTTGTGTATACATCCAAATGAGACACTCTATATATCAAATTAAATATTAGGATGTCTACTATTTACCATAAAAATATCATACATTTATTCAACCATTTACTATTTTTAATGATTTATCAAACATCAATAGGTCTCCACGGTTACTGTTCACAATGCAATTTTTCAGCAACCAACCTTACATATTAGTGCATACATACATCACATATCAGTCAAACATGCAAGATAACACTTATTATTGAATAATCTGCTGTTATACATCAGTGCATAATTAACATCCTCATATTTCTATTACATTTTCCGTTGTCTAAAATTCGGCAGCATAACTGCTACATTCCTTCTGTAGAAAGTAACCGATCTTGTACCGATTCGGTAATTCCTGTAGGAGCTACCATTCTACGTAAGTACCCAAGAAAGACTGGATGAACCTACTAGGTCCACTCACTTCCAGCCTCCTTAGACAGCACCTACGTACACAGTACGTATCAGTTCCTTTCTTTGTTCCTGCTTTGTTGCCAGAATTTCGGCAGCCTATCGGCGTCTCTTAAAATTTCTAAATTTTATTTTGACAGAACCTCCCCTGTAATTTTATATATGGGAATGAGATTCAAAAGAATCCCAGTAGCAACAATCATAACAATATATGTAATGCAGTGTGACAGTGCCTTCTTGTGATTGTGTACAGATAAGTATGCTGCATGCTTTAATATTCAATAACATATGATCATAGCATTGTAATAGAGCTTCAAGAATAACATATAAGACAACAATCCAACCAAACAATAGCACAACAATTCACAAAGACATTACATAAAAGCTAAGATTAGTTACTACCTTAAAAGCAGAACATCAGAACTTCTCTACTGCTTCCAACTCCACCAGAACTTCCTTTCTTCTTTCTTTTTCTCACTTTCTCTCTCAAGCACTTCCTTATCTCTCTAAATGCTCCTTAGGCCATGGGAATGAAGAGCTAGGGGGGGTATTTATAGTTTTGGTCAATGGCATTCTTGTAATTTTTAAGCCATTTGATCCTGTGGTCCTGGTTTTTCCGGAATTTCCTATTTTTCTTTATTCCTTTTACTGCATCATGCATGACATCACTCAATGCCACCTCATGGGACAACTCACCACCCACATTCTTCACATGGCACAATTTGGAGAGGAGAAAAGCCTTCTGGAAGCTTTCCGGTCCAATCCGGTACCAGCCCGGTCCGTCGCCTCGAAAACTGGACCGTTTTCTGAATCTACTTTTTCTGGAAACCCGTATTATGTCTTCTGACCTTACATTTAGTATCTAGACCCTTTATATCATTAACATTTTAATACTGGGTCTAAGCTCAATTACATATCCCCTGCGAATTGACCAAAATACCCCTGGGTGCCCTTTCATGCCCTATCTTAACCCTAAGGGCAAAATCATCATTTTACACCTTTCTGTACCTCATCAGGGCATATACTGACTCTGGTTAACTTCTTCGGTATATATCTTGGCCTCTAGGCCTGTCCGGAATGACCAAAATGCCCTTTATACGCCTATTACCCCTTTGGTACAACAAGGGGCATTTTCGTAATTTCGTACTTTTCCGGGGTTCTGCCGAACACTGGCCCACCTATCAGTCCAAGAGTCTTATTGGGCCTTTGTTGGAGCCATTATTGGGCCTTTCTGGGTCCATCACCTTTATGGAACGCATTTCGAGGAATCTTCCTCTGGCACAGTTTATTGAATATTTTATTATTATTTACCGTTTATACACATTTCCGGACACCGGCTCCTTCTGTTAGATACACTGCCCTATTGTGTTTGGGCAGCCATTTGGGTCATAACAGGCATCTGACTGTTGTTACTCGACCTCATTCAGTCTTAGTTTAAATACCGATAAATCTCCCTATTGGATCCCTGGAGGCCTCATACTCCCGTCTGGATTTTTTAATTTGTGTATAACTTTTTCTACAGACCTCCTATCGGTATTCTGTTAGTTTCCTGACATCCGCCCCATAAGGGTGCATCATCCTGTAATTTCTTACTTATATCTGAAATCTAGGGTATCCGGTATGAATTTTTATAACTTTTGGACGATCAGTCCATTTCTGGCTATCTGGAGTCTTGAAAAATTCCTGTATTAGGCTGGATTACCCAGCGTCACTTGCCCTACCCACTGGTAGAATATGGGGCTGATCGGAGTACGATCACAGTTTTTGCCTATTTCCGGTCCAAGTTTTCATAATTACACTTTTGCCCCGGAAACTTTTCTTCTTTTCAACTAAGTCCCTTTATTTGGCTAAAATTACACTTAAGGACCCCACATTTTTGTCTACGTTTCTTTCCTAACCTTAAACATTCCATAATTGCATTTAAGTCCTTTCATTTCCTTTCTTTTGCAATTTAATCCTTTTCTTTACATAAAGGACCACATCTTTTTCCTGAAAAAGAACTCATATATTCCATTTAATCTGTACATGGAAATCAGTACAAAAATTAAGGATATTACATTTCTCTCCCCCTTAAAATAAATTTCGTCCTCGAAATTTACATTACATCTATCCTATTGAAATAATTCAGGATACTTCTCTCTCATCTTTTCTTCTGTTTCCCATGTAGCCTCTTGTTCAGTCAAGCTTTTCCAGATCACTTTAACTAAAGGAATTTGCTTATTTCGCAACTGCTTGACTTTTCTATCAGCAATTCACACTGGTTCAACCTCATAGGTCAAGTCATCTCACAGTGCGACCTCATCTTGTTCAATCACATGAGATGGATCTGGAACATACTTCTTTAATTGGAAACATGGAACACATCATGTATCTGGCTGAGATTAGGAGGAAGAGCTAACTTGTAGGCTACTGCTCCTATCTTTGAGAGAATCTGGAATGGTCCGATGTATCTTGGATGCAACTTCTTCACTTTAATCGATCGTCTGGCTCCTGTGGTTGGAGTTAACTTAAGGAATACATGTTCTCCTTCTTCAAACTCCAACGGCTTCCTTCTGACATCTGCATAGCTTTTCTGTCTGCTTTGAGCTGTCAACAATCATTTTCTAATTATCGCAACTTGTTCTGCAGTTTGATCCACTATATCAGGACCAAGCATTCTTCTCTCGCTTAGCTCTAGCCAGAATAAGGGGGATCTACATTTTTGTCCATAGAGGGCTTCAAAAGGTGCCATCTGAATACTGGCCTGGTAACTATTGTTATAAGCAAACTCTATAAGGGGTAAATGGATATCCCAGCTGCCTTTGAAATCTAAGACACATGCTCTCAGCATATCCTCTAACATTTGTATTGTTCTTTCAGATTGACCATCTGTCTGAGGATGATAAGCTGTACTAAATCTGAGAGTAGTTCCCATTTCTTCCTGTAGAGCCCTCCAGAAATTTGAAGTAAATTGAGGGTCTCTATCAGACACAATGCTGCTCGGGATACCATGAAGCCTAACTATCTCCTTTATATACAGCCTTGCTAGCTTTTCAAGACAATCTCTCTTATTGATTGCCAGAAAATGTGCTAACTTTGTCAGTCGATCAATTACTACCCACACTGCATCATGTCTACTTGGAGTCAGGGGTAGTCCTTCCACAAAGTCCATGGCAATCCCATCCCATTTCCACTCAGGGATTTCTAGAGGCTATAATGTTCCTGCTGGCTTTTGATGTTCAACTTTCACTTTCTGGCAGGTCAAGCACTTAGATACGTAAGTCACAACATCTTTCTTCAATCCAGGTCACCAAAATAACCTTTTAACATCATGGTACATCTTGGTCATACCTGGATGTACAGTATATCGACTTTTATGTGCTTCCTCCAGAATTCTTTCCCTTAATCCCACAACATTTGGGATATAGGGTCTTCCCCGAAACTGTAGTAATCCGTCTGGGGACATTTCAAAATTCCTTGTCTTTCCCTTTTCCAGCTTGTCTTTGAATATTGCTGCAAGCTTATCCTGCTTTTGAGCCTCTTTTATCTCATCTTCTATGCAAGCTCTGACATGAACTCCTCCGAAAGTATTCTCCGTCAGTTGCATTTGATATAGAGGGCTCCAATCGCGCATATCTTCTATCAGTTCCAATTCCTTGATCATCATGTATGCAACCTGCACCACCTTTCTACTCAGGGCATCAGCTACCACATTGGCTTTTCCTGGATAGTATTTGATCTGGAAGTCATAATCTTTTAATAATTCCATCCATCGCCGTTGCCTCATATTCAGCTTTTTTTGATCCTGTAGATACTTCAGGCTTTTGTGGTCGCAAAATAACTCTATCGTTACTCCATATAAATAGTGTCTCCATATCTTTAGGGCATAGACCACCGTAGCAAGCTCCAGATCATGAGTGGGATAATCTTCTTCATGTGGCTTTAACTGCCGAGAGGCATAGGCTACTACTCTACCTTGCTGCATCAGCACACATCCCAACCCCTGCTTGCTAGCATCAGTGTAGACTACGTAAGTCTGAGTTGGGTCTGGAATAATCAGCACGGGAGTAGTGGTTAATCTCTGCTTCAACTCTTGGAAGCTAGCCTCGCACTTCTCATCCCACTTAAACTGCTGGTTCTTTCTGGTCAGCTTGGTAAGTGGTAAGGCAATTCGAGAAAAGTCTTGAATAAATCTTCTATAGTACCCTGCTAGGCCGAGAAAACTTCTGATCTCCGTCACTGTCCTTGGCTGCTCCCAGCTCAAAACTACTTCAACTTTGCTAGGATCCACAGCTACCCCGTCTCGGGATATGACATGACCAAAAAATTTGACTTCTGACAGCCAAAACTCGTATTTACTCAACTTAGCATAGAGATTCTTCTCTTTAAGGGTACCAAGAATAATCCTCAAATGCCTTTCATGCTCCTCTGGAGATTTGGAGTACACCAGAATATCCTCAGGTAGCCTCTAGTATACAGACTGAACTTAGCTTTCCCTTAAATGAAGATGGAGTCCAAGTTCAAATCTGAGTGCTGATATTCAAAGTTTGGTAGAAGTATGCTTGAGAAGCAGAGAAGAGAATCCTCTGTGTAATGAGAAGCAGAGAAAAAAATCCTCAGTGTAATGAGTAGAATGAGGCCTATGGTCGCGACTAAAGGATGTTGTGGTCGCGACTAATGAACCAAAAGATGTTATGTCGTGATAAGGTGATGATGAGGTCGCGACTGGTGGCTAAAGTGGTGCCAAGTGTATGGGCCAAGAGTTGTGAAGGTCCAAAGGAGATAGTTACCCAGTTAGAGATAGAACTGGGGATGAGGGCCAGATACAGGAAATGTTATCTGGAAACCATGAGGTGGACTGATAAGGTATCCTCATGGGACCCACAAGATGCCGCCATAGCCGCAGCAGTAGCAGCAGCGGTAAATAATTTAAGACCGCCAGAGCCTTCAGGAGCGACTAGTAGAGAACCTGAAGAAGTACCACAGCAGGCGGAGCAGCCCCAGAGACGGGTTGAATAGAGGGAAGAGGTAGTAGGAATCCAACAATGGTAAATAATAATAAAATATTCAGTGAACTGTGCCAGAGGAAGATTCCTCGAAATGCGTTCCACGAAAAGGTAATGGACCCAGGAAGCCCAAAAATGGCGCCATTAGAGGCCCAATAAGACTCTTGGACTGATAGGTGGGCCAGTGTCCAGCAGAACCCTGAAAAAGTACAAAATTACGAAAATGCCCCTGTGTTGTACCAAAGGGGTAATAGGCGTATGAAGGGCATTCTAGACAGGCCCAGAGGCTAAGACATATCTAAATAAGGTTAACTAGAGCCAGTATATGCTATGACCAGGTCCAGAAAGGTGTGAAATATTGGTCCAATTCCGATCTCCAGGTAGGAGTTGTCGGCAATACATCATTCATAATTTCTAGCCAAAGCCCCATGGTCAACACGTTTGGATCCCAGGCTTGATATTTGGCTTTCACCCTTGTGATAAACTCCTGGTAGACCGTATAATCTTGATCTATATTTTTGATCAGAGTCTGCCTCAGCTCGTATAGTTGTCGGGCTAATGCTACCGAGCTCTCGAATTGTTCTCTACTCAGGTTCCTCCCTGGGACCATTCTTACGATTAAACTCCCCAAATGTATTTCTACTAGGGTCACTTCGGGCCTACTGGGACCTGGCGTATTACTCTGACCACGTACCTGGCTGGATCCTGAACTGTTTGTTATATTCAAGGGTACCGCACTTATGGGAATAGCAGGAATAGGACCTTCTAATACCATCTCCTCCCGATCATCAGTCGGAAAGTTTGTCACCAACTACTGGAGGTGTCCAGAGCTCATAATCATTGCTTACTATCTCCTCTTCTGAACTATCTGAACTAGAGACCTCTGGTCTTAACTCCCATTGGTTTACTGCAGTTTCAGACCCAAATCTATGTCTAGCCATCCTGCAAAACTAATTTAGTGTCAATTATGACGGCTTTATCATAGTATGTCTATCTATAAATCATCTACTCAGAGCATTTTCTAAGCCAGAATCGTTTGCACTGATACCAAAATGTCACATCCTTATTTTTATACATCTTAAGGACCATTCAGTAGCACTTCGAACCACTTTCAGGGTCATTGAAGTCTAAACTCTTAATCTGGAATTTTATTCATATCGGGTACTGTTCATTATGGCAAATTCCAGTTGAGTGACCTGACTGGTCAACTCTTGAACCCTTGACCTTTACATCATCCCCAAATGGCCATTTACCCCTTGGGACTTCCACTGTTTACACATAAGTCCCCGTACCTTTACTTACTCGCAGCTCAGTCCCTGAAACTCTTTACGTTCCTCTGGGACTTCTGCTAAAAAAGGGTCTAGTAGCCTCTTAATCTTAGGCTATCTCTGCATCTCTAGGCCTGAAAATTTGGATGTTACACTGAAGGTAATCCTTGAATCTCCTTCAGAGACTTCAGGAAATTCATTGACTAATGGGATCTCATTAATTCCTTCTTCTACCTCTGTTTGAACAGAAAAGAATACCATATAACCCTGACATCCTTTCTGTAGACATTTATCTGCCTGAGCCTCCGTTATGAAATTCAATCTTACTTCTAGACTCAGATCAGCAACCTTTGGGCCAAGAACTAGGGTCTTGTTCCTGCAGTCCAGCATCACATTATTGGAGGCTAACCAATTTAAACCAAGTATGACATCGATCTCTCAGAAAGGCATACACATTAAGTCTAGGGTGGTACAGCAGTGCTCATAACACACTATACTATTCAAACAGGCATCAGATGTAACTACCCTAGTATTGGTGGGAGTTTTTACATGTATATCATAACGCAACTTGCTAATCTGAAGGCCTAGGCGTTTAGCACACTCATAGGAAATAAAGGAATGACTTGCACCCGAATCAAATAGAGCAGTCACAGCATGATCATTGAGATAGATTGTACCTTGGATCATCTCAGGTGATCGCTGAGCATCCTCCTTGGTGAGTGCAAACACTCTTCCTGGTGTCCTTGGCCTTGGATTTGTTATAGCTTTATCATGGTATATCTATCTATAAATCATCTATTCAGAGCATTTTCTAAGCCAGAATCCTTTGCTCTGATACCAAAATGAAACGCCCTTATTTTTGTACATTATAGGGATCATTTGGTAGCATTTATAACCACTTTCAATTTCATTGAAGTCCAATTTCTCAATCTGGAATTTTTCTCTTCTCGCATACTGTTCACTGTGTAAATCCTAGATGAGTGATCTGACTTCAGAAAATCATAATTAATTATAAAAAAATCTAAATAAAGTGATTCCAATTGCTAAATGAAGCTAACTCAATTATCTTTTAGGTAAAAATCACTCATTGACCAATCTTTGACCAAGTCTACGTGGGTCAATGTTACAACTTTACTGTTCATCCCACGTTTTTTCTCTAAATCCAGCATTCTGGTCCCAATTTTGACAATTTATAACTCCATGTGTAGACATCCAAACGAAGCATATTATATATCAAATCGAATCTTAATATGTATACTATTTACCATACAACTTTCATACGTTTATTCATCCATTTACTATTTTTAATCACGGGTCAAACATCATTAGGTTACCACGTGTTACTGTTCATAGTGGTAAATTTCAGCATTTCAACTTTGTATACATATGCATACATCCATCATATATCAGTCAAGCATGCCAAACAATACTCATTAACAATTAATAAGTTGTTATTCATCATAACATGTACAAAATTCTCATATTTCTAATGCATCCTTTCTGCCTGAAATCCGGCAGCATAACTGCTACCCTTCGTCTTTAGAAAGTAACCGATCTTGTACCGATTCGGTAATTCCCATGAGAACTACCATTCTACGTAAGTACCCAGGAAAGACTGGATGAACCGGCTAGGTCCACTCACTTCCAACCTCCTTAGACAGTACCTACGTACACAGTACGTATCAGTTCCTTTCTTTACCATTTTGCCAGAATTTCGGCAGCATAATGGCGTCTTTCAAGATTTCCAAAATTTACTTTGACATAGCCTCCCCTGTAATGTGTTATTTGGGATGAGATTCGGGAGAATCTCAATAGTAATAATCTTAACAATATATGTAAAGCAGAGTGACAGTGCTTGCTTGTGATTGTGTACAGATAAGTATGATGCATGCTTCTATATTCAATAACATATGATCATAGCATTGTAATAGAGCTTCATGTAACATCCCGATTTTTGGTCTAAGAGAACTGGGAAGTAGTCTGATATGGGCAGGCTGCTAAACCTGTAGTCCCAGGGTAGTAATCTGATATGGGCGGATCACTTACCTGTATTTTGTTGGAATCTGAGGGATGAGCTAAGTCCTTTAGGATTTAAAGATGAGTTAAGTCTTTAACCTACAGAATTGGGACAGTTCACCTAGGTTCAAAATGAGGAACGTGAGGAATATCCCTTTGAGCAGAAGTTCCAGGAACATACAGAGGGTTTTTAGGGACTAAACTGCAAATAAGTAAAAGTCCAGGGACTGATATGTAAATAGTGAAAGTCCCTAGAGATATGATGGCCATTTATGCAATGAAAGGGATTAAATTGCAAAAGAAAGAAAATGAAGGGGCTTAAGTGCAATTATGGAAAGTATAAAGCCAAAAAAGAAAAGTAGAGAAAAAGGTGGGGTCCTTAAGTGTAATTTTAGCCAAATAGAAAGAGACTTAATTGAAAAGAAGAAAAGTTCCTTGGGGCTAAAGTGTAATTAAAGAAAGTCAGGCCGGAAGTGGTTTGGACTGTCCGGAAGCATTTCATTCCCAGATTTCACCGGTAGAGAGAGCAAGTGACGCTCGGTAATCTGGCTTGATACAGGAATTTTTGAAGACTCCAGATAGCCAGAAATGGACTGATCGTCCAAAAGTTATAAAAATTCATACCGGATATCCTAGATTTCAGATCTAGGTGAGAAAATACAGGATGATACGTCCTTATGGGGCGGATGTCAGGAAACTGACAGAATACCGATAGGAGGCCTGTAGAAAAAGTTATTCGCAAATTAGAAAATCCAGACGGGAGTGTGAGGCCTCCGGGTATCCGATAGGGAAATTTATCGGTATTTGAAAAGGGACTGAATGAGTTCGGATAACCTCGGTCAGATGACTGATATGACTCACAGGGATGCCTGAACACCGCAGGCCAGTGTATCGGACAGAAGGAGACAGTGTCCGGATATGTGTATAAACGGTAAAAAATAGATTAAATATTCAATAAACATTAACGGGGGGAGATTCCTCGTAATACGTGCCATGAAGGTAATGGACCCTGAAAGGCCCAATAATGGCGCCAACAAAGGCCCAGTAAGACCCTTGGACTGATAGGTGGGCTAGTGTCCTGTAGAACCCCGGAAAAGTGCGAAATTACGAAAATGCCCCTGTGTTGTACTAAAGGGGTAGTAGATGAATGAGGGCATTTTGGTCATTCTGGACAGGCCCAGAAGCCAGGGCACATACAGATAAAGTTACTTAGAGTCAGTATATGCCCTGACAGAGTATAGAAGGGTGTGAAATGACGATTTTACCCTTAGGGTTAAAATAGTGCAAGAAAGGGCACCCAGGGGTATTTTGGTAATTTGCCGAGGGATGTTTCTTGGGAATTGAGCCATCAGAGTACTTGAGCTTGATCCAGACCTATTCCAGCTAGAAGGACCTATTCCAGCTCCTCCCATAAATGTTGTATATCCAGACCCAGCAGATTCTGGTTCAGGTATTGAGGGAGTCCAGAGGGATGAAGAAGATATAGTACACCCTCCACCAGTACAACCAGATGAACATTATTCTCAGGTTGAGGGCATAGTGGAACCTACCCTTAGATCGCCAGTTAACCTAGATATTCATGGACCCAGTCAAGTGACAAATCAGATAGATACTCCAGGTACTAGCAAACCAAGGATGACGATGGTAAAGATACACTTGGGAAATCGAATCATAGAAATAGTACCAGGAAGGAACATGAAGGAAGAACAGTTCGAGAGAGCAGTGAAGCTAGCCTGACAACTATATGACTTGGGAAGACCCTTAGTCAGAGAGATAGACCAGGACTATAGAGTCTACCAAGATTTTATCACTAGAGTAAGGGATACGTACCGAGCTTTTGATCCAGATACTTTAACCCTGAATAATTGGGCAAACATTATGGATGACATTTTACCGACTACTCCTACCTAGATAACAGGGTTAGATGAGTACTTTGAGGAAGAACCCTATTGTAGCATACCCGACTGGATCTACATGGTAGAAGAATTTATTTGAATAAATTTTAGGAAGGAATAGGGTATGTTTAGAAATGGTAATGTTCTCCATGTACTTATGTAATGTATAAAAGATCAGTATGACAATGTATGTATGACTTTACTAACTTTATGTGTATGACATATTTTGAATGGAATGTAAATTATGTTATTTATTGTATTCCTCTCTTGTTTAGATAGTAAAATAAAATGGTTCAAACTAGAAGGACTGTTCCGACAGAGGAAGCACGAGATACGTGAAATATTAATCAGATAATTTTAGAACGTTTAGAGCAGCAGCAAAAGATGATAGAAGAGATGCGTGCAGCTCAGAGCAAGAGAGAGATGCTGCTATCGCCGTAGCAGTGGCAGAAGCTATGAGCAACTTAAGGCCTCCAGAGCCTTCAGGAGCAGCCAACAGAGAATCAGAAAGAGTACAACAGCCGGTTGAGACATATAGACGGGCTGACCAGGGGGATGATGCAGTTAGTATTCAATAATGGATGATAAGATTTTGCAAGCATAATCCTCCAATATTTGAAGGAGCATTCGATATCCAGATGGCAGAGGATTGAATCAGTAGGCTGGAGAAGATTTTTAAAGTGTTTGATTGTCTAACTGAGACTAAAGCTCAGATGGCTATCTATCAGTTAGAGAAGGATGCTGATAGATAGTGGAAGAATGTCGAATTGCTGTTACAAGCAAGAACCATTCCAATTACCTGGGAAGTGTTTTTTGAACAATTCTATGAGAAGTACTTTCCTCAGTATGTACGAGATGAGCGGGAAGCTGAATTCCTTGTACTGAGACAAGGAGAGAAGGAATCATTTGATGAGTATCTGGCTAAGTTCATCCATCTATCTTAGTATTCTACTTATCTGCGCCAAGTGGATGATGAGCGTTGGATGACTGAGAGGATGATTAGAGGATTGAATACTATGCTAAAAGAAAAGCTGACTCCCCAACAATACAGCCAGTTCAACAAAGCGGTGGAAGCATGTCGTATAGTTGAGAATAGTATCAATCATCGGATGTTATCCAGACCTGTGAACAAGGAACATGCAACTCCTGAAAAGGCCAGTCAGAATCGAGATGCTGCTAGTGGTAGCGGCTATAGAAAGAGAAAAAGACAGTGGTAGAATAGGAGACCTAATAGAGGGAGTTTTCGAGGAAGGTTTAACAACAGAGACTTGAGGGCCCGAGCATGTGATAAATGCGGAAAGAATCATGGAAACAGACCATGTATGATGGGCCAGAATGTCTGCTACACATGTGGAAAGCCTGGATATTTTTCTCGGGAGTGCCCTCAAGCAGTAAATAATCAAAGGCCAAGGATGCAAGGGCGAGTATTTGCACTTAATAGGGAAGATGTCCAACAGTCACCCGAAATGATCCAAGGTACAATTTATCTCAATGATCATTCTGTGATTGCTCTGTTTGATTCGAGTGCAAATCATTCCTTTATTTCTTATGAGTGTGCTGAACGCCTAGGCCTTGGATTAGTAAGTTGAATTTTGACATATGTGTGACAACTCCCATAAATGCTAGAGTAGTTACATCTGATGTTTGCCTAAATAATGTTGTGCGGTATGAGCATTGTTGCACTACTCTAGATTTGATATGTATGCCTTTCCGAGAAATCGATGTCATAATTGGATTGAATTGGTTATCTTCCAATAACGTGATGCTAGATTGCAAGAACAAGACTTTAGTTCTTGGTCTAAAGGTAGCAGATCTGAGTTCATAGGTAAGACTGAAGTTCATAACGGAGGCTCAGGTAGATAAATGTCTGCGGAAAGGATATCAAGGCTATATGATCTTTTTTTCTGTTCAAGCAGAAGTGGAAGAAGGGATTAAGGAGATCCCAGTGGTCAAGGAATTTCCTGAAGTTTTTCCAAAGGAAATTCAAGGATTGCCTCCTAAAACATCCTCCCTTAGACCCCTCAGAGTAGACTTGCGGAAGTGATATTGACTCGATTATATCTTAACTTAAGCCCAGAAATTAAAATTTTACTCTTAAGTTTCTTATTCTGAACCTTTACTTTGAAAACTGATTTATATCGTTATACATATCCAAATGAGGTTTATTACCTATCCACGTAAAGCCCCAGATGTGTGCTACTGGCTCACCAAATTTCGTGGCCAAACTCTTTCGTTTACTAGGTCAAACTGAGGTCGGAACGCTGCTGCCTTAGGACCTGCCAATTTCTCTCTTAATTTCTTAACTTTTCAATTACTCTCATAATTACTTCTCTTATGATAACCCATTATTTAACTACTTATACACAAGCTGAACATGCCAAACAATATTTATTATTAAATAATAAATTGTTATACAACAGGGCATGAACAAAATCCTCATATCTCTATTATATCTTTCCTGCCAGAAATCTGGCAGTATAACTACTATACTTCATCTTTAAAAATAACTGAACTGTACTGATTCGGTAATTCCCATGAGAACTATCATTCTACGTAAGTACCCAAGAAAGACTGGATGAACCGACTAGGTCCACTCACTTCTAGACTCCTTAGACAGTACCTACGTACACAGTACTCATCATATCCTATCTTCATTATTGACATTCTGTCATAATTTTGGCAGCATAATGGCGTCTTTTAGCATTCTCAAAATTCACTTCAACGTAACCTCTCTGTAATAGGTTATACATAGGGGATGAGATTTGGGGGAATATCAGTAGCAAACAGTACTAAACAATATATACATTAATGATTGGTATTAGTGCTTGCTTGTGATTATGTCAACCTAATGTAATGCATGCTTCCATGTAACATATGAAATGCAATTGGCCAGAGTAATCATAGCACAGAGCTTCAACAATTACATATTAACATCAATCAATCAATCCATAACACAATCAACCATACAATCAACACATACAAGTTTAGGTAAGTTTACTACCTCACTAGCTTAGCAGAACTCTAATATCTCTATACTGCTTCCGGCTCCGCTAGAACTTCCTTCTTTCTTTCTTTTCTTCCTCCCTCTCACTTTCTCTCTCTAGAACTCACTTCTCTCTCTAAATTGGTGCTCTTGGACTGCTCCTTATGAAGGGGAGGGGTATTTATAGGTTTCACGAATGGCATTTTGGTAGTTCTTAAGAACTTTAATCCTGCGGCCACGATTTTTCTTGGAATTTTCTATTTTCTTTAATCCATTTTATTGCATCATCATGGTTATGTCCTCATGATGACTCATGGCCCTTCATAAGTACCTGCTGACTAAGCATGCTGACTCAAAAGTTATAATGATTACTTTTACTTTATGTTTATTTTTTTATTATTTTCTTTTTCTTTTCTTGGCTTAATCACCAAGTAACATTAAAAGCATGTAGGAACCACCTTTGGCAGCACACATGGCAAAATTAGGAGCCTTGGGAGCCTTCTAGAAGCTTTCAGAAACATTCCGGTCTAAACCGGAACCGATTCGGTCACATTTTGAAAAATGCCTAATAAATATTTCCCAGGGTATTTTCATCTTCGCCCTTAACAAAAGTTTCTCAAAATAATATTTCCTATTTTCTGGAATTTTATACACATATTCGAAAATCACTACCTTTCGACCCGAAAATTATGATTTTGCCCTTGATCTAGTCTGGCCTCATCCAGACATCTTGGGCTTCCCCTGGGCCTACCATGACTTAGTCTAACTTATATCTGGGCCTTAGAGATACTATATGGCTTCTGGCCACAGTCTGATCATCTCTACTCGGACTGCTTTTCCTTTACCGATTATAACTGTAAATTCACATCTTTAGGATTTTTTACAGAAAAATCGGGGACCTCAAATCAAAATTTCGTGTCGCATCATAAACCCGGAATTCTTTTCTCTATCTCCCAGTATTTTCAGATATTAAATCTGGACTGGGGCTATTTTATCCTGAAAGTACGCTCGCTCACAGTTTTCAAAATAACCATTTTACCCTTAGTCACTTTTCTAATTCTTACATACTCATAGGGACCTCATATGCATATTTCATAGTTTAGTGAAATTATCATCATAATTTTTTCTATTTTATTGTAAAATATGGTACTCATCGGCTACTAGCCCGATCTTTCCCATAATTACGATTATGCCCCTATATCCTCTTTCTGATCTCTTTACTTATCTTCTTATCCTTCATCTTATGTTCTCAAAATTCTCTTTCAACAACTCATCCCCTGAACTCTTCGGGAGTCATTGTTAATTGAAAGGCTCGATAACCTGCCCATGTCAGGTTATCGTACTCAGGAGCCAGCCCATATCTAGCTACCTGCAGATTCCTAGGCTTAAGACTTAGGATATTCCTTACATTCCTCTTTTTGAACCTAGGTGAACTGTCCCTATTTTGTAGGTTAAATACTTAACTCATCTTTAAATCCTGAGGGACTTAGCTTATTCCTCAGATTCCTACAAAATATAGGTAAGTGATCTGCCCATATCAGATTACTATCTTGGGACTACGGGTTTAGCAGCCTGCCTATATCAGACTACTTCCTAGTTCTCCTAGACCCAAAAATTGGGATGTTACACCTCCGGAGCGAGAAGTGGAATTTGCAATTGATATTATGCCTGGAGCTGGACCAATATCTAAATCCCCATATCATATGGCTCCTAATAAGATGATTAAATTAAAGAAGTAGATTGAGGATCTCTTAGAGAAGGGTTTCGTAGAACCCAGTGTTTCACCATAGGGTGCTCCAGTGTTATTCGTTAAGAAGAAAGATGGCAGTCTAAGATTATATATCGACTATAGGGAGCTGAATAAGATCACTGTTAAGAACAAGTACCCTCTTCCCATAATTGATGACCTGCTAGATCAATTAGCTAGAGCAAGTATGTTCTCCAAGATTGATTTAAGATCAGGCTACCATCAGCTGAGAGTTAAATCAGATGATATCTCAAAGACTATTTTAGGACTCGCTATGGTCATTTTGAATTTCTAGTGATGCCTTTCGGTCTGACGAATGCACCTGCAACTTTTATGGATTACATGAACAGAATCTTCTGGCCTTACTTAGATCAATTTGTTGTGGTCTTTATTGATGATATCCTGGTGTACTCCAAGTCTGCTGGGGAGCATGAAAGGCATTTGAGAATTGTTCTTGGTACCCTTAAAGAAAAGCAGCTCTATGCTAAGATTAGTAAGTGTGAGTTTTGGCTTTCAGAAGTCAAATTTCTCGATCATGTCATATCCCATGAAGGGGTAGCTGTAGATCCTAGCAAAGTTAAAGCAGTTTTAAGCTGGGAACAGCCAAGGACAGTGACAGAGATTAGAAGTTTTTTGGGCTTGGCAGGGTACTATAGAAGATTTATTAAGGACTTTTCTCGAATTGCCTTGCCATAAACCAAGCTGACCAGAAAGAATCAGCAGTTCAAGTGGGACAAAAAGTGTGAGGCTAGTTTCCAAGAGTTAAAACAGAGATTAACCACTACTCCTGTGCTAGTTATTCTAGACCTAACTCAGACTTATATAGTCTATACTGATGCTAGTAAGCTGGGGTTAGGATGCGTGTTAATGCAGCAAGGTCGAGTAGTAGCCTATACCTCTCGACAGTTAAAGCCATATGAAGAAAATTATCCCACTCATGATCTGGAGCTTGCAACGGTGGTTTATGCTCTCAAGATATGGAGATATTATTTGTATGGAGCTACCATAGAATTGTATTGTGACCACAAAAGCCTGAAGTATCTACAGGATCAAAAAGAGTTGAATATGAGACAGCGACGATGGATGGAACTATTAAAGGATTATGATTTCCAGATTAAATACCATCCAGGAAAAGCCAATGTGGTGGTTGATGCTCTAAGTAGAAAAGTGATGCAGTTGGCAAGTCTGATGATCAGAGAATTGAAACTGTTAGAAGATGTCAGAGATTGGAGTATTCTCTATCAGATGCAGATGACAGAAAGTCGCTACGAAGGAGTACAAGTCAGAGCTTTCATTGAAGATGAGATAAGAGAAGCTCAAAAGCATGATAAACTCGCAACAATTTTTAAAGATAAGCTGGAGAAAGGGAAAACTAAGAATTTTGAAGTTTTCCAAGATGGATTGCTATAATTTAGAGGAAGACCGTATATCCCTAATGTCATGGGATTAAAGGAGAAAATTGTAGATGAAGCACACAAAAGCCGATATACAGTACATCCAGGTATGAGCAAGATGTATCATGATGTGAAAAGTCTATTCTGGTGGCCTGGATTAAAGAAAGATGTTGTGGCTTATGTGTCCAAGTGCTTGACATGCCAGAAAGTAAAGATTGAACATCAGAAACTAGCAGGAACATTGCAACCTTTAGATATCCCTGAATGGAAATGTGATAGTATTACCATGGATTTTGTGGAAGGACTACCCATGACTCCGACTAAACATGATGCAATATGGGTAATCTTGATCGATTGACAAAGTCGGCTCACTTCTAGGCAATAAATAAAAGGGATTCTTTAGAAAAGATGGCAAAGTTGTATATAAAGGAGATTATTAGACTGCATGGTATCCCAAATAGTATTATGTCCGACAGAGATCCTCGATTTACATCTAATTTTTGGAGAGTTTTACAGAAAGAAATGGGCACTACTCTCCGATTCAGTACAACCTATCATCCTTAGACGGATGGTCAGTCTGAGAGAACAATCCAAACGCTTGAAGATATGCTAAGAGCATATGTTTTGGATTTCAAGGGCAGTTGGGATATCCATCTACCACTCATAAAGTTTGCATATAACAATAGTTATCAGGCTAGTATTCAAATGGCCCCGTTTGAAGCACTTTATGGGCGTAAGTGTAGATCTCCCTTATGCTGGTTAGAGTTGAGCGAGAGAAGAATGTTTGGTCCTGATATAGTAGATCAAACTGCAGAACAGATTGAGATGATTAGAAAAAGATTACTGACGGCTGAAAGTAGACAGAAAAGTTATGCAGATGTCAGAAGGAAACCTTTGGAGTTTGAAGAAGGAGAGCATCTATTCCTTAAGTTAACTCCAACTACAGGAGCTGGACGATCAATTAAAGTGAATAAATTGCATCCCAGATACATCGGACTATTTCAGATTCTCTCAAAAATAGGATCAGTAGCCTCCAAAATTGGCTCTTCCCCCAAATCTCAGCCAGATACATGACGTATTCCATGTTTCCCAATTAAAGAAGTATGTTCCAGACTCATCACATGTGATTGAGCAAGATGAAGTTGCGCTGCGGGATGACCTGACATATGAGGTTGTACCAGTACGAATTATTGATCGAAAGGTCAAGCAGCTGCGTAATAAGCAAATTTGTTTAGTCCAGGTGATCTAGAAAGGCTTAACTGAGAATGAAGCTACATGGGAAACAGAGGAAAGAATGAGGGAGATGTGTCTTGAGTTGTTTCATTAGGATATATTATAAATTTCGAGGACGAAATTTATTTTAAGGGGGAGAGAAATGTAATATCCCTAATTTTCTCTACTGACTAGTATGTACAGTTTGTATGTAATATATGTGAGATTTTCTAAGAAAAATATGGCCATTTATGTAAAGAAAGGGATTGAATTGAAAAAGGAAAAAATGCAAGGACTTAAGTGAAATTATAAAAGTTTTAAGGCCAAAAGAGAAAGTAGACAAAAAGTGGGGTCTTTAAGTGTAATTTATGAAAAGTCAAGGGGCAAAAGTGTAATTAAGAAGAACTTGGACCAGAAACAGGCCAAAAATACCCAGAGTCAGATCAGACCCAAATTTTACCAGTAGATAGAGAAAATTATTCCGGTTAGTTTGACGCCACACAGAATTTTGATTTGAGGTCCCAAAAAATTGATATAAATTTTTGTAGTCAGATAAAATTATTACAGTATTTTTCAGATCTCAGAATCAGATGAAGCCTTACAGTAAATTCCTATAATTAATATAAGAATTTATAAAATTGACAGGATCAGAAAAGGAATCCTATAGAATTTCAAATAGAATTTACAGTGGAATAAAATACCCGATAAATAGCTCCGGGAGCGGTTCCGAGGGAATTATGCCATAAAGGTCGTGGACCCTATAAAGGCCCAAAAATGGTGTCATGGAGGCCCAATAAGACAGTTGGACTGTGAAACATCCTTACTTTCGTATGTTTTAGGGACCATTTGGTAGCATTTAGAACCACTTTCAAGGTTATTAAAGTCCAATTTCTAAATCTGGAGTTTTACTCTTATCGAGTATTGTTCACTGTGCAAATTCCAGATAAGTGACCTGACTTCAAAAAATTATAATTAATTCTAGACAAATCGAAATGAAGTGGTTCAAATTGCTACATGAAGATAACTCAATTATCTTTCAGGAAAAAATCACTTGTTGACCATTCCTTGACCAAGTCAACGTGGGTCAACGTTACAACTTTACTGTTCATCCAGCGTTTTTCCCCTGAATCCAGCATTTTAGTCCCAACTTTGATAATTTATATCTCCATGTGTAGACATCCAAATGAGGAATTATATATATTTAATCGAATCTTGGTATGTCTACTATTTACCATAAAAATATCATACACTTATTCATTCATTTACTATTTTTAATTATAGATCAAACATCATTAAGTCACCACGAGTTACTGTTTATAGTGGCAAATTCCAGCACTCGACTTTACATACATAGGCATACATCCATCACATATCAGTCAGACATGTCAAACAATACCTATTATTAAATAATAAGTCATTATACATCAGGGCATGTACAAAATCCTCATATTTTTATTACATCTTTTCCTGCCTGAAATCCGGCAGCATAACCGCTACGCTTCATCTTTAGAAAGTAACTGATCTTGTATCGATTCAGAAATTCCCGTGAGAACTACCATTCTACATAAGTACCCAGGAAAGACTGGATGAACCGGCTAGATCCACTTACTTCCAGCCTCCTTAGACAGTACCTACGTACACGGTACGTATCAGCTCCTTCCTTCATTACCGCCACTTTGCCAGAATTTCGGCAGCATAACGGCGTCTCTTAAATTTCCCAAAATTTACTTCGCCATAACCTCCCCTGTAATGGGTTATATATGGGGATGAGATTCGGGGGAATCTCAGTAGTAATAATCATAACAGTATATGTAATGCAGAGTGACAGTGCTTACTTGTGATTGTGTACAGATAAGTATGCTGCGTGCTTCCATACTCAATAACATATGATCATAGCATTGCAGTAGAGCTTCAGGCATAACATATAAGACAACAATCCAACCAAACAATAGCAAAACAAATCACAAAGCCATTACATAAAAGCTAGGATTAGTTACTACCTCAAAAGCTTAGCAGAACTCTAGAATCTCTATACTGCTTTCAACTCCGCCAGAACTTCCTTTCTTCTTTCTTCCTTGCACCTTCTCTCTCTAGAACTTTCTTCTCTCTCCTAAATGAGATCTAGGCCGTGATGAATGAAGGCAAGGGGGGTATTTATACGCTTAAAGACCCCATATTTTTGTCTACTTTTCCTTCTTAGCCTTAAACTTTACATAATTGCACTTAAGTCCTTTCATTTTCTTTCTTTTTCAATTTAATCCATTTCTTTACATAAATGGCCACATCTTTTCCTGAAAAATATCTCATATTTCTTCAATCTGTACATACAAATCAGTACAGAAAATTAGGGATATTACATTTCTCTCCCCCTTAATCTAAATTTCATCCTCAAAATTTACATTATACATATCCTATGGAAACAACTCCGGATACTTCTCCCACTAGATCAGGACCAAGCATTCTCCTCTCGCTCAACTCTAGCCAGCATAAGGGGGATCTACATTTACGTCCATAGAGTGCTTCAAAAGGTGCCATCTGAATGCTAGCTTGATAACTATTATTATACGCGAACTCTATGAGTGGAAGATGGATATCCCAGCTGCCTTTGAAATCCAAAACACATGCTCTCAACTATCTTCTAGCATTTGGATTGTTCTCTCCGACTGGCCATCCGTCTGAGGATGATAGGCTGTACTAAATCGGAGAGTAGTGCCCATTTCTTCCTATAAAGCCCTCCAAAAATTAGAAGTAAATCGAGGGTCTCTATCGGACACAATGCTGCTTGGGATACCATGAAGCCTAACAATCTCCTTTATATATAACTGGTGAAATATGGGGCTGATCTGAATACGATCACTGGTTTTGCCTATTTCCGGTCCAGGTTTTCATAATTACACTTTTGTCCCTGAAACTTTTCTTCTTTTCAATTAAGTCCCTTTATTTGGCTAAAATTACACTTAAAGACCCCACATTTTTGTCTACTTTTCCTTCTTAGCCTTAAACTGTCCATAATTGCACTTAAGTCCTTTCATTTTCTTTCTTTTTCAATTTAATCCATTTCTTTACATAAATGGCCACATCTTTTCCTGAAAAATATCTCATATTTCATTCAATCTGTACATACAAATCAGTACAAAAAATTAGGGATATTACATTTCTCTCCCCCTTAATCTAAATTTCATCCTCAAAATTTACATTATACATATCCTATGGAAACAACTCCGGATACTTCTCCCACTAGATCAGGACCAAGCATTCTCCTCTCGCTCAACTATAGCCAGTATAAGGGGGATCTACATTTATGTCCATAGAGTGCTTCAAAAGGTGCCATCTGAATGCTAGCTTGATAACTATTATTATACGCAAACTCTGAGTGGCAGATGGATATCCCAGCTGCCTTTGAAATCCAAAACACATGCTCTCAACTATCTTCTAGCATTTGGATTGTTCTCTCCGACTGGCCATCCGTCTGAGGATGATAGGCTGTACTAAATCGGAGAGTAGTGCCCATTTCTTCCTGTAAAGCCCTCCAAAAATTAGAAGTAAATCGAGGGTCTCTATCGGACACAATGCTGCTTGGGATACCATGAAGCCTAACAATCTCCTTTATATATAACTGGTGAAATATGGGGCTGATCTGAATACGATCACTGTTTTTGCCTATTTCCGGTCCAGGTTTTCATAATTACACTTTTGTCCCTGAAACTTTTCTTCTTTTCAATTAAGTCCCTTTATTTGGCTAAAATTACACTTAAAGACCCCACATTTTTGTCTACTTTTCCTTCTTAGCCTTAAACTGTCCATAATTGCACTTAAGTCCTTTCATTTTCTTTCTTTTTCAATTTAATCCATTTCTTTACATAAATGGCCACATCTTTTCCTGAAAAATATCTCATATTTCATTCAATCTGTACATACAAATCAGTACAAAAAATTAGGGATATTATATTTCTCTCCCCCTTAATCTAAATTTCATCCTCAAAATTTACATTATACATATCCTATGGAAAGAACTCCGGATACTTCTCCCACTAGATCAGGACCAAGCATTCTCCTCTCGCTCAACTCTAGCCAGCATAAGGGGGATCTACATTTATGTCCATAGAGTGCTTCAAAAGGTGCCATCTGAATGCTAGCTTGATAACTATTATTATACGCAAACTCTATGAGTGGCAGATGGATATCCCAGCTGCCTTTGAAATCCAAAACACATGCTCTCAAGTATCTTCTAGCATTTGGATTGTTCTCTCCGACTGGCCATCCGTCTGAGGATGATAGGCTATACTAAATCAGAGAGTAGTGCCCATTTCTTCCTGTAAAGCCCTCCAAAAATTAGAAGTAAATCGAGGGTCTCTATCGGACACAATGCTGCTTGGGATACCATGAAGCCTAACAATCTCCTTTATATATAACTTTGCTAGCTTCTCTAAAGAATCTCTCTTATTGATTGCCAGGAAATATGCTGACTTCGTCAATCGATCAATTACTACCCATACTGCATCATGTTTACTTGGAGTCATGGGTAGTCCTTTCACAAAGTCCATGGCAATACCATCCCATTCCCACTCAGTGATATCTAGAGGCTGCAATGTTCCCGCTGGTTTTTGATGTTCAATTTTTACTTTCTGGCAGGTCAAGCATTTGGACACATAAGCCACTACATCGTTCTTTAATCCAGGCCACCAAAACAACCTGTTAACATCATGGTACATCTTGGTCATACCTGGATGTATTGTATACCGACTTTTATGTGCTTCCTCCAGAATCTTTTCTCTTAATCCCCTAGCATTAGGGATATAAGGCCTTCCTCTGAACTGTAACAATCTATCTGGGGAAATCTCAAAATTCCTTGTCTTCCCCCTCTCCAGCTTATCCTTAAATATTGCTGCGAGCTTGTCCTGCTTTTGAGCCTCTTTTATATCATCTTCTATACAAGCTCTGACATGAACTCCTTCGTAAGGACTCTCTTTCAGTTGTATTTGATACAGAGGGCTCCAATCTCGCACATCTTCTACCAATTTCAACTCTTTGATCATCATGTGTGCCACCTGCACCACTTTTCTACTCAAAGCATCAGCCACTACATTGGCTTTTCCTGGATAGTATTTAATTTGAAAGTCATAATCCTTTAACAGTTCCATCCATCGTCGTTGCCTCATATTAAGCTCTTTTTGATCCTACAGATATTTCAAGCTTTTGTGGTCACAATACAACTCTATAGTTGCTCCATACAAATAATGTCTCCATATCTTCAGGGCATAAACCACAGCCGCAAGCTCCAGATCATGAGTGGGATAATTCTCTTCATGTGGCTTTAACTGCCAAGAGGCGTAGGCTACTATTCTACCTTGCTACATCAACACACATCCCAACCCCTACTTCCTAGCATCAGTGTAGACTACATAAGTCTGAGTTGGGTCTGGAATAATCAGCATGGGAGTAGTGGTTAATCTCTGCTTCAACTCTTGGAAGCTAGCCTCGCACTTCTCATCCCACTTAAACTGCTGATTCTTTCTGGTAAGCTTGGTAAGTGGCAAGGCAACTCGAGAAAAGTCTTGAATAAATCTTCTATAGTACCCTGCTAAGCCAAGAAAACTTCTCATCTCTGTCACTGTCTTCGGCTGCTCCCAGCTCAAAACTGCTTCAACTTTGCTAGGATCCACAGCTACCCCTTCTCGGGATATGACATGACTAAAAAATTTGACTTCTGAAAGCCAAAACTCGCACTTACTCAGCTTAGCATAGAGCTACTTTTCTTTAAGGGTACTAAGAACAATTCTCAAATGCCTTTCATGCTCCTCTATAGATTTGGAGTACACCAGGATATCATCAATAAAGACCACAACAAACTGATCTAAATAAGGCTTGAAGATCCGGTTCATGTAATCCATGAAAATAGCAGGTGCATTCGTTAGCCCAAAAGGCATTACGAGAAATTTGAAATGTCCATAGCGTGTCCTAAACGCAGTCTTTCGAATATCATCTGACTTAACCCTCAGCTAATGATAGCCAGATCTCAAGTCAATCTTAGAGAATAAGCTCGCTCTGGCCAATTGGTCTAGTAGGTCATCAATTCTGGGGAGAGGGTATTTATTCTTAATTGTAACCTTATTCAATTCCCAGTAGTAAATGCATAGCCTTAGGCTGCCATCCTTCTTCTTGACAAATAGCACTGGAGCACCCCATGGTGATACACTGGGTCTTATGAAACCCTTCTCCAATAGCTCCTCAATTTGCTTCTTCAGTTCCATCATTTTATTAGGAGTCATTCAGTATAGGGCTTTGGATACTGGTCCAGCTCTAGGTATAATGTCAATCGCAAACTCTACTTCACGTTCTGAAGGCAATCCCTGAATATCCTTCGGAAAGACTTCAGGAAATTTATTGACTACTGGAATCTCATCAATTCCTTCTTCTACTTCTATTTGAACAGACAAGAATACCATATATCCCTGACATCCTTTCCGCAGACATTTATCTGCCTGAGCTTCTGTTATGAAATTCAATCTTACTTCTGAGCTCAGATCAGTGACCTTTGGACCAAGAACTAAAGCCTTGTTCTTGCAGTCCAGCATTACATTATTGGAGGCTAACCAATTCAAACAAAGTATAACATCGATCTCTCAGAAAGGCATACATATCAAGTCTAGGGTGGTACAGCAGTGCTCATAACGCACAATACTATTCAAACAAGATCAGACACAACTACCCTAGCATTGGTAGGAGTTTTCACATGTATATCATAATGCAACTTGCTAATCAAAAGGCCTAGGCATTTAGCACACTCATAGGAAATAAAGGAATGACTTGCACCCGAATCAAACAGAGCAGTCACAGCATGATCATTGAGATAGATTGTACCTTGGATCATCTCAGGTGATCGCTGGGCGTCCTCCCTAGTAAGTGCAAACACTCGTCCTGGTGTCCTTGGCCTTGGATTAGTTATAGCTTGAGGGCATTCTCGATAGAAATGTCCAGGCTTTTCGCAAGTATAACAAACATTCTGGCCCATTAAACATGGTCTATCACCATGGTTCTTTCCACACTTGTCACATACTCGGTCCTTTGAATGTCTGTTGTTGGGTCTTCCGCAGAAATTTCCTCTATTTGGCCTCCTGTTCTGCCATGGTCTCTTTCTTTTTTTGTAGCCGCTACCACTTGCAGCTTCTTGGTTTTGACCATCTTTGTTAGGAGCTGCCTGATCCCTATTCCCTGATCTGAACAGTATTCGATGATTCATGCTATTTTCAATAATACGGCATGCCTCCACGGCCTTATTAAACTGGCTGTATTGTTGAGGAGTTAACTTCTCCTTTAGTATGGAGTTCAACCCTCGAATCATCCTTTCTGTCATCCAGCGCTCATCATCCACTTGACGTAGATAAGTAGAATATTGAGATAGTCGGATAAACTTAGCAAGGTATTCATCAAAAGATTCTTTCTCTCCTTGTCTCAGTACAAGGAATTCCGCCTCTCTTTCATCTCTGACTGACTGAGGGAAATATTATTTGTAGAACTGTTCAAGAAACACTTCCCAGGTAATCGAAATATCTCTTGCTTGCAAAAGTAATTTTGTGTTCTTCCACCACCTGTCAACATCTTTTTCTAGCTGATAGATGGCCATTTGAGCTTTAGTTTCGGTCGGGCAATCGAGGACCTTGAAGATCTTTTCTAGTCTGCTAATCCAATCCTCCGCTATCTGCACCTCGAACGTTCCTTCAAACACTGGAGGATTGTGCTTGCAGAATCTGATCATCTATTGTTGGATGCTAACTACATCCTCGCTCAGATCAACCCGTCTTTGGGGCTGTATCGGTTACTATTGTACTCTCTCTGGTTCTCTACTAGCCGTTCCTGAAGGCTCGGGTGGTCTTAGGTTACTTACTGCTTCTACTACTGCTACAGCTATGGCGGCATCTCTTTCCCACTCATTGCGTGCCTGAGCTACCCACATCTCCTCAATCATCTTTTGCTGTTATTCTAATCGTTCTAAAATTATTTGATTAAGATTTCCAGCCTCTCGTGGTTCCTCTGCTGGAATAGTTCTTCTTGTTTAAACCATTTTGTTATACTATAAGGCAGAAAGAAAATGCGATAAATAACATAATTCATATTCCATTCCAAACATAGTATACATACAGGGTATGCGTATATGTCATAGTCATACATACACTACCATACTAGCCTTTTATACATCACATACATACATTGAGAACGTTACCCTAATCCTTCTTAAGCTTTATTCTAATAAACTCTCCTACCAGGTAAATCCAATCAAATATGGTACAATAAGGCTCTTCATGAAAGTACTGATCCAACTCTGTTCTCCAGGTAGGGGTAGTCGGTAACACATCATCCATAATCTCTATCCAAAGCCTCAGGGTCAACACATTTGGATCCCAGGCTTGATATATCGCCTTTACCCTCGTAATAAAATGCTGATAAACCGTATAATCTTGATCCACATCTCTGACCAAGGTCTGCCTCAGCTCATACAGCTATCGGGCTAACACTACTGATCTCTCAAACTGTTCTCCACTCAGGTTCTTCCCTGGTAACATTCCTATGATCAGATCTCCCAATGATATCTTTACTAGTGTCACTCTGGGTCTACTAGGACCTATCGCATCTGTCTGATCAGGTACTCGACTGGGTCCTAGAATGTTAGAAACATATCCTGCTACACCTCCCTGACCTATCTCCATACCAGTATCTGCTATACTCGGGGGTACCGCATTTATTGGAACAGCAGGAATAGGACCTTCTAACATCATCGCAATCATAAGATTTGATCCTACTGAGGAACTAGTCATCTCAGAATCACTAGCCATCATTTCCTCCTCTTCTTGGAATATCCCCTCAGAGCTGTCTGAACTATAGACCTCCGTTCTAGGATCCCCTTGGTTCACTGTGATTTCAGATCTGGGTATATATCTAGCCATCCTGCAAACACTAACTTAGTGTCAATTATGACAGTTTTATCATGGTATATCTATCTATAAATCATCTATTCAGAGTATTTCCTAAGCCAGAATCCTTTGCTCTGATACCAAAATGAAACATCCTTACTTTCGTATGTTTTAGGGACCATTTGGTAGCATTTAGAACCACTTTCAAGGTCATTAAAGTCCAATTTCTAAATCTGGAGTTTTACTTTTATCGAGTACTGTTCACTGTGCAAATTCCAGATGAGTGATCTGACTTCAAAAAATCATAATTAATTCTAGACAAATCGAAATAAAGTGGTTCAAATTGATACATGAAGATAACTCAATTATCTTTCAGGAAAAAATCACTTGTTGACCATTCCTTGACCAAGTCAATATGGGTCAACGTTACAACTTTACTGTTCATCCAGCATTTTCCCCCTGAATCCAGCATTTTAGTCCCAACTTTGATAATTTATATCTCCATGTGTAGACATCCAAATGAGGCATTATATATATTTAATCGAATCTTGGTATGTATACTATTTACCATAAAAGTATCATACATTTATTCATTCATTTACTATTTTTAATTATAGATCAAACATCATTAAGTCACCACGAGTTACTGTTCATAGTGGAAAATTCCAGCACTCGACTTTACATACATAGGCATACATCCATCACATATCAGTCAGACATGCCAAACAATACCTATTATTAAATAATAAGTCATTATACATCAGGGCATGTACAAAATTCTCATATTTTTATTACATCTTTTCCTGCATGAAATCCGGCAGCATAACCGCTACGCTTCATCTTTAGAAAGTAACTGATCTTGTACCGATTCAAAAATTCCCGTGAGAACTACCATTCTACATAAGTACCCAGGAAAGACTGGATAAACCGGCTAGGTCCACTCACTTCCAGCCTCCTTAGACAGTACCTATGTACACGGTACGTATCAGCTCCTTCCTTCATTACTGCCACTTTGCCAGAATTTCGGTAGCATAACGGCGTCTCTTAAATTTCCTAAAATTTACTTCGCCATAACCTCCCCTGTAATGGGTTATATATGGGGATAAGATTTGGGGGAATCTCAGTAGTAATAATCATAACAGTATATGTAATGCAGAGTGACACCCTTGTGAAATAACCAAAATACCCCTGGGTGCCCTTTCTTGCACTACTTTAACCCTAAGGGTAAAATTGTCATTTTACACCTCTCTGTACCCTGTCAGGGCATATACTGACTCTGGTTAACCTCACCTATGTATGTCTTGGCATTCTGGCCTATCCAGAGTGACCAAAATGCCCTCCATTCATCTATTACTCTTTAGTACAACACAGGGGTATTTTTATAATTTCGCACCTTTCCCGGGGTTTTGCTAGACACTGGCCCACCTATCAGTCCAAGGGTCTTACTGGGCCTTTGATGGCGCCATTATTGGTCCTCCTAGGGTCTATTACCTTTATGGCACGCATCACGAGGAATCTTCCCCGCCAATGTTCATCGGGTATTTTCGCCGTTATACACCGTTTATACACATCTCCGGACACCGGCTCCTTTTATCAGATACACTGGCCTACTGTGTCTAGGCATCCTTTTGGGTCATAACAGGCATCTGACTAGTGTCATCTGACCTCATTCAGTCTCAGTTTAAATACCGAAAAATCTCCCTATCGGATAACTGGAGGCCTCACACTCCCGTCTGTATTTGTTAATTTGTGAATAAATTTTTCTACAGACCTCCTATCGGTATTCTGTCAGTTTTCTAACATCCTCCCCATCAGGACTCATCATCCTGTAATTTCTCACATATATCTGAGGTCTAGGATATCCGGTAGGAATTTTTTATACTTTTATATTATCAGATGAATTTCGGCTATCTGGAGTCCTGAGAAAATTCCTGTATTAAGCTAGATTACTCAGAACCACTTGTTCTATCTACTGGTGAAATATGGGGCTGATCTGAATACGATCACTATTTTTGCCTATTTTCAGTCCAGGTTTTCATAATTATATTTTGTCCCGAAAACTTTTCTTCTTTTCAATTAAGTCCCTTTATTTGGCTAAAATTACACTTAAAGACCCCACATTTTTGTCTACTTTTCCTTCTTAGTCTTAAACTTTCCATAATTGTACTTAAGTCCTTTCATTTTCTTTCTTTTTCAATTTAATCTATTTCTTTACATAAATGGCCACATCTTTTCCTGAAAAATATCTCATATATTTCATTCAATCTGTACATATAAATCAGTACAGAAAATTAGGGATATTATAGACTGATAGGTGGGCCAGTGTCCACAGGAACCCCGAAAAAGTGCAAAATTACAAAAATGCCCCTGTGTTACACCGAGGAACGATATATGAATGAAGGGTATTTTGGTCATTTTGGATAGACTAAAACACCAAGGCAGGTACAAGAAGGGTTAACCAAAGTCAGTATATGCCCTGACAAGGTACAAAGAGGTGTGAAATGACGATTATGCCCTTAGGGTTAATGTAAGGCAAGAAAGGGCACCAATAGTATTTTGATCATTTTCCAAGGGATCTGTCAATGGTAGAAAGAATCTGGATACTGGATTTAAGGTCAGAACACATATTATGGAATCTCAGAAAAATTAGATTCAGAAAATAGTCTGGTTTTTGAGGAATCGGACCGAGCCGGTACCGGACTGGACTGGAATTTTTCCAGAGACTTCTTCTCCCTTGGAATTTTGCCATGTGGCTTATGAGGTGTCCCCTTTGATGATGTCATGAAGGTGATGTCATAATTATTAAAGAAAAGAAAATCCAAGATTAAATCTAAGCCACTAGATCAAATAGTGCACAAAATGATCTTGGCCTTTCATTTCCACCCAAGTTTGCCTATAAATACCCCCTCAAATCAGATTCATTTTGGCATGCTTGGCAACCTTGGGGAAACTCTTGAAAAATTTCCATTCAAGCTAGAAAGAAGCAAGTACCTTGGAAGAACTAGTAAGGTAATTAGTCCCCTTGATCCTAGCCTTTGCTCTAGTAAGTTTGCTCTTGGTTTTAAGGGGTTTTTGGGGCATATTTCTCTTGAGGGTGCTGCTGGATATTCTGTTTGGATGTGAAAGGAATATGAGTTTTATGTTATGCATAGGTTAGACAAGCTTAAACAAGCTAGAATCAAGTGGTAATAGCTTGGAAATCAAAGTATGCATGTGAATGGAAGATTGTGTTATGTTCTGGTACTGTACGAATCACTGTTCATATGTTGGAATTTCATGATTTTGATGCTTTCAATGAGTTTAAAATGGAAAATTGTGTGGGATTATAGTAGAAAAACAAGTATTGGAAGCATTGGAATCAAAATGAGAATTTTTGGAAAATAAGTGTAGCTTTTCGGTTCTGTACAGTCACTTAAGATGCAATTTGATTTTGGAGAACCTGAATGCATAATTGAATTCTACATGAAAAATTATTTGGATGTGAACCATGAGAATTTATTTTAGAAAGATGGAAGCATAAGTCATAAATTAAAGAAAGAATGGAACTTAGTGAGAACCTAGTCTTGGAATTGTGTTGGAAGTGAATTGTAACTTGATGTTACTTTTTAATGGCTAGATTTTGACATTTGTGAGAGGGGAAGATTACTCCAAGAAGGAATTAACAAGGACATCTAAGAGGTAGCAAGAATACTTAACTATAATCTTATGCTTGTTTGATTGTATGTTTGCTTGTTATGTATAATTATTGGTTGAGCATGAGATGATTTTATGATGATGATGATGAGATATGAATGGTTGCAACTCCTTACAATGAATGTCATGACAATATGCATGTTAGAGGTTGCTTATGTATGATCATGAAGTAGCTCCCATGTCATTATAACATGTTAAGCATTTAATCAAGCATGCATGTTATTATAGTTTGTATAACTTGCTATTGAGATTTCCATGAAATCTCATTCTTTCCATATGTATATAACCATACTCTAGGTGCTGGAACCTCTCAAGGCAAAGTTTAAATGTGGATGGTTAATTTGTATATGACTTAAAGTTGGGTACTTAACTTTAAAGGATGATATTTTGATGTGCTTGATGTATGGTACTATGGATCCAGTCCGAGGCAGAAGACTTCCAACAATAATTTTCCTAACTTATCCAATGTATTTTCACGTGAAATTTGGCCTGAACATAGTTAAGGTTTATATATTTAAATGGACACCAAGAACGCCTCAATTGGTTAAGAATTCAAATTGTTATGATTTTTCAAAATTGGGAATAAAATCTGAATCAAGATAAAAAGAGTACCCAGAGGCAGTGAGGTTCATGCGCGAATTTTAAATAGTAAATGAATGAGTTTTTCCACGAAATTTTATGAGATTAAAGTAGACATATGGATATTTAAATCCATATGTAATAAATCTCATTTGGATAAGTACACAAGGAGAAATGAATTTTTGAAGACAAAGCACAGAACTGGAACTTTCAAGTTTATCAAATGAACAGTGTTTTTCAACGAATAAACTGATTTTATTTGGACAAGAAAACCTCAGTTTCATATTTTTCCTTCAAATTTTAATGAAAGATATTTCATTATAAATTGGAACCATCTCATTTCAATTTTTCTAGATTTAATTATGAATTTCCAAATTTCATGATGTAATCTGGATTTACCAAATGAACAGTACCATGAACAGTACCCGAGGACCTAATTCTTGGGAATTCATGTTTTTAAGCTAAAATGGTGCTCCATTTGTCTAAGATACTTTCTAATGAATATATGTAAGGATGAAATTAAGGATACGACACTTTACAGCACCCTTATTTTACTGCATCAAAAATTAATCAAACTGAAAACCCATTTTACTTTCACTCAAGTTTTCAATGGTAGTCACCAATTTCCTAGGTCTCCAATAAAAAGGATCATTGGGAAGAATGATAGGGTTATACCTTATACTATATTATTGGGTGCAATTATTATTATTTTAATGGATTGGACGATGACAACCTGAGCTGCTTATCACCCATACTCTCAAGCTCTAGTTGCTCCTAGTTGTTAGCTTTGTTCTTCTCCTATGCATACCAGTGCCAAATGTCTTACACACTATAAGAATGTATCAGCCATCTATTAAGGCAAATAAAACTAGTATACACAAAGGAATCTATACTCCAACACATATAATGAAGGATGGAGAGATCATCCCAATTTAAGATGGAGGGATGGAGGTGGAGATAGGAATTTTGAACAAAACAGATTCAACAATAATAAGCAAGTGGCTAAATCTTCTAGAGCTATGGAAGTACCTTCTACTTCAAAGGATGATGGTATATCTGAGATAATTAAGAGCATTAATGTGATGAACTCAAATGTAAACTCCATAAACACAAACTTTAGCTCTAACTTCAAGGACTTGAGATATATAGTGGAGAGCAACCTAGTAATGACAAATTCTACTGCATTGGAGAGTAAAATAGAATAGTGGAAAATAAAAGCTACAAACATGAATGGCTATGTATCATAGTTAGCCAATTTAGTAAGTGATATTCAAGCCAAAATTGGTAGAAATCTACCTTCAAACACAGTTTTTAACCCCAAATATGTGAATGATATGAGCTTGAGAAGTGGAAAAATAGTAGCGGAAGCAAATGTTGATGATAAAAGTGATAATGGAGAAAATGATTAGTAGAACAGATCTGGAACTGAAGAGTTGATTGAAGAAAAAACTTTATTCATGCCAGAATTAGAAAGTAGCAGAGAGAAGGGGATGTTGCAGCAGAAGAATGAGCAAGTTAGATTGAAGGATTCTGCACAACCATCTGATATACATGAAGCTGCTGCAAGTAAAAAATCCAACAAGAACCAGCATCAAAAGGAGCATGAAGATGTAGAATAGAAAGACAAAGAGGTAAGTATTAAACACCTACTTTTTCCTAGTGCATACATGTGTCCAAAGAAGGTTTTAAAAGAAAAATAGAAACAAGATATTCTAAATTTGTTGGGTAAATTGGAAGTTAACATGCTACTTGTAGATATGATTAGAAGTATACCTAAGTATGGGAAATTTATGAAAGAACTCTGCACTAATAAAAGAATTTGCAAGCCAAATGAAAGGGTTCAAGTAGGATCTAGTGTGTCAGCTTTACTTAAGCAACAACTTCCTATAAAATATGATGAACCAGGTTCATTTACAGTCCCAATCACCATTGGTAAGTTTCAGTGTGCTAGTGCTTTGTTAGATCTTGGTGCAGCCATTAATGTAATGCCAACTTCTATTTATATATCATTAGGCATAGGCATAGGCATATGCTCACTTAAGGAAACCTTTATGATAGTTTAACTTGCTGATCGGACCACTAGGAAACCTGAGGGATTATTAGAAGACATATTAATGAAGGTTAAAGACTTGATTATACCTGTAAATTTTTATGTCTTGGATATGTCACATGATTCAACCTCAGAGGGTCCTATTATTTTAGGGAGGCCATTCCTTAGAACAACCAATACTGTAATAAGCATGAAAAATGGAAGATTACCATGGAAGTGGGTGATAATGTCATTACTTTTAATGTCTATAAAGCAATAAGACATCCATTTGAAGATTACTCACTGTTAGGCTTAAGTGCAATTGATGCATACATTGAAGAAGCTAAAAAGGAACATGAATTATTGCTGCAAAATTCTGATAAGGTTGAATGTGATTTGCTTGAATATGAAATTTCTTCTTCTTTTGAATTTCTTTGGATAGTGGTGGTGATGTGTCAAGTATTAACCATATTTCAGTTGATATCTTACTTTTCACCCTACAATCTTTTTCTTTTTCTGTTACTAACCTTCTGAATACAGGCTTTGGAGAGAAGCAGCATGATAAAATTGCAGGTAAGAACATAGCTGTTGAGAATCTCATTGTAGGGACAGAACTGGATATTATAGAACCTGTGTGGACAGAATTGTTGAAGCCTGTTACAGCTTTAGAAACTAAGAAGTTGGTTCCATCAATTGTCCAGCCACCTGAGTTAGAACTCAAACCACTTCCTAGTAACCTTAAATATGTGTATTTGGCTGAAAATGATGCATTACCTGTTATAATTGCTAATTCACTTTCTGTTTCTGAGGAAGAGAGGTTAATTTTAGTTTTAAAAACACATAAGAGAGTAATAGGTTAGGCTTTAGCTGATATACCTAGTATACATGTATCTATATGCACACATAAAATTCTGTTAAACGATGGAGCCAAGCCTATTAAACTACAACAAAGAAGGCTAAACCCCTTGATATCTGATGTGGTCAAGAAAGAGGTAACTAAGCTGTTGAATACTGGCATTATTTACCTAATTTCAGACAGTAAATGGGTAAGTCTAGTTCATGTGGTACCTAAGAAAAGTGGTATAACTGTGGTAAGGAATGAAAAGGATGAACTAATCCTTACTAGAGTGCAGAATTCATGGAGAGTGTGTATTGATTACAGGAAATTGAATGATGCAACTAGTAAAGACTATTTCCCTTTACCATTTATAGATCAAATGTTGGAAAGACTTGCTGGAAAGGCTAATTACTATTTTCTTGATGGTTTTTCAGGGTATTTTCATGTTGCAATTGTACTAGAAGATCAAAAGAGGACCACATTCACATGTCCATTTGGTATCTATGCTTATAGGAGTATGCCATTTGCCTTGTACAATGCTCCTAGAACATTTCAAAGAGCTATAATGTCCATATTCAGTTAATTCTTAGAAAGAAACATGGAGGTATTCATGGATGATTTTACAGTGTATGGTAATGATTTTGATGAATGTTTAGAAAGTTTAGAGAAAGTCTTAGTATCATACCACACTTTCCTAAGCTCCACCTTCTCCAAAACAGTATCCTGTATGTTTGGAAAAGAAAGGGGTGAGATTTCTGGGGAAATCTCAGTAGCAAACGGTACTAAACAATGTATGCATCAATGCTTGGGATTAGTGCTTGCTTGTGACTGTGTCAATATATAATGTAATATGCATACTTCCATGTAACATATGAAATACAATTAGCCAAAGTAATCATAGCACATAGCTTTAACAAATACATATGAATAACATCAATCAAGCCATAACACAATCAACCAAACATTCAACACATACAAGTTTAGATAAGTTTACTAGCTACCTGTCGTGTAGTCTTTCCTTAGTCCTTGACCTTTGCTCTGAGGTTCCTTCTTTACATAAGTCAGAGCCTATACAAGGCATAATAATATTTCATTATTACCCTATCAGTATAGCTCTACTTAATTCAAGCTTAACTTGAGGTAATACCCCTATTCTGACAATCCCCTAACTTTCTTTCTATCCACGGCTAACCTTATAGAGAGAGATATTTTTCTATTCTAACTATTAAATTTATAAGAACAATCCTCTAATTTACTAGAGCAGGAACTAGAATAAATTATTTATTCCTAAGCTTGCCGAGTACCTAAGCTCCTTGGATTGCTCTAGCTCAGCCAGAACTTCTTCTTTTTCTACCTTTCTTTCTCTTTTTTCTCTCTCTCTTCCTTTCTTCTTCTCTTGCTGTGGATGTGGAATGGAATGGGAGGGGGTGGGGGTATTTATAGGTGAAGGGAAATGGAATGGATAGTCCAGATCGAATTGTGATAAATGGCTCATATCGCTTAGATCCTCAAGAAGTTTTGCCTGTATCATCAAGATGACATCATCCAGGACACCTTGCATGCTAGGTGGCACCTTGGTGGGTCACTTGGGCACCTCACCTGGTGAGTCATTACTTCTAGAAACCTCCAATCTGATCTGTCCAATCCTGTACCAGCTCAGTCCAATTTCCCAAAAACCAAACTGTTTTCTAAATCTAATTTTTCTGATATTCCATAATATATATTCTGATCTTAAATCTTGTATATGGATTCTTCTTATCATTGACATTCTTGGACTGGGCATTAACTTAATTACTGATCCCTTGGTAAATTACCAAAATGCCCTTGGTTCCTCTTTATTTACTTTAATAATTCTAGGGGCATTATTATCTTTTCATATTTTAAGAGAATATTTCCTGACCCTAGTCAACTACTCCTATAGCTCTTTTTACATGGGTAAAATGACTAAAATTCCTTCACTTATTTTTTAATTATTTTATAACATAGGGGTATTTTCATAATTTTGAATATTTCTAGACACTGGCCCATTTAACCGATAAATTGATATCATGGGTTTGAGCCTCACTTGGTGTCAACATGGCCCTCCTGGGACATCATCTGGCCTCATTTAGTGTAAGCTTGCCTACTGCTTAAGTTTCATAATCGGATACCGAGTGTTCATAAACTCCTGTCAAAATTCACTAAAATATGAATAACTTTTCTTACAGATCTCTTTTCGAGATTCCGTCAGTTCCCTAACCTCTGCCTTCACCGGAAGCACCTTCTTGTAACTTTTCACTTATATCTGAAGTCCAGAAGGTCTGATAAAAAATTTAGATAACTTTCAGGCTATCAGATAAATATCAGCTATCTGGAATTATAATTAAATTTTTGTATTAAGCTACATTAACCAGCACAACTTTCTCTATCTATTGATGAAATTTGGGACTGAAATGCTTCCAGGCAATTCTAAGCCTTTTCTGGTTTAACTTTCATAATTACCATTTTGCCCCTGGAAACTTTTCCTCTTTTCAATTAAGACCCTTAACTTTTCATAATTACACCTAATGGCCCACAACTGTGTCTACTTTCATTTCATACCATGGAACTTTTAGACTTTTTACTTTAGTCCCTTTCTTTTAAAAAATGACCATTATGCCCCTAGGGAGTTTCACTATTTGCATATAAGTCCCTATACTTTCACTTATTTGCAGTTTAGTCCCTAAAAATCCTCTCTATATTCTTGGGACTTCTGCTCAAAGGGGTCTGGTAGTCTATCTATTTTAGGCTACTTTATGAGTCTCTGGGCTTGAAAATTGGGATATTACACTTAGGAAGATGCATTGAGAAAAAGCTTGTGTTGAATTTTGAGAAATACCATTTTATGGTAGATAAAGGCATAGTTCTAGGGCATTTAATATCTAAGAATGGAATTGAAGTAGAAAAAGCTAAGATTAGGGTTATTTCTTCTCTTCCTTATCCCAAATCTTTAAAGGAACTAAGGTCATTCCTAGGACATGCTGGATTTTATAGAAGATTCATTAAGTATTTTAGCAAGATTGCATCTCCACTTTCTAAACTCATGCAAAAAGATATAGAGTTATGTTTTGATAATACTTGCAAGAGAGCATTTGACACTATTAAGGCTATGCTTATCACACCCCCTATACTTGCTGCACCTAATTGGCATTTAGATTTTGATCTTTCATGTGATGCATCAAATGAAGCTATAGGTGCAATGTTAGGACAGAAAGATGGTAAGTTGTTTAAAGTCATTTCATATACTTCTAAGACATTAAATAGTGATCAAAAGAGCTATACTACCATGAAAAATAACTGCCAATATGTTTGCACTTGACAAATTCAAATCTTATCATTTGAGTTCTAAAGTGATTATATACACTGACCATGCTGCTGTAAAGTTCTTGTTTAAAAAGCTACTGTCCAAGCCTCGGCTCTTGAGATGGATGCTGCTAATCCAATATTTAATGTGGAGATAAGGGATAAAATTATAACAGAGAATGTGGTAGTTGATCATTTAAGCAGGTTGCCTAAAAATACAAAGGGAGTATTAGATTTTGACATTACTTGTGATACATTTAGAGATTGTTCTATTTTTGTAATTTCTATAATTGCACCTTGGTATTGCCATATATTGAACTATATTGGTACTGGTCTAATTTCACCTTCTTTATCTCATTTCCAAGGCCAGAAGATCAAGGATGAGGTAAAATTTTACATTTGGGGACCACCCATTCTATGGAAGATATGTAGTGATCAAGTTATAAGAAGATGTGTGTCAAGTTAAGAAGTGGACATCATTCTTACAGCATGTCATTCTTCTATTTGTGGAGAAAATTTTAGTGCAAAGAAGACTTCAAGGAAGATCCTCGATACTATTTTTTACTAGCCCCAGCTATTCAAAGACTACTACAAATTCTGCAAAGATTGTGATAGGTGCCAACATTTTGGTGGACTGACTAAAAGGCATGAAATGCCTCAGTATCCTATACTATTTTGTGAGGTGTTTGAAGTATGGGGTATTGACTTCATGGGACTATTTCCACCATCTTTTGGTTATACATATATTCTGCTAGCTGTGGATTATCTCTCATGATGGGTGGAGGCTATACCAACAAGAAAGGATGATGTGGTGACAATTTCCAAATTTCTTAAGTCAAACATCTTCTCAAGGTTTGGTGTGCCAAGAGTTATAGTGAGTTATCAAGGCTCTCATTTCTATAATAAAATTTTAAGTGGGTTATTTGCTAAGTTTGGGATCAAGCATAAGGTTTTAACAGCTTATCATCCTCAAATAAATAGTCAAGCTAAAAATTTTGACAAAGCTATCAAGAGGATTTTGGAGAGGATAGTAAGACCCTCAAGGAAAGATTTGAGTGCAAGGTTAGATGAAGCTTTGTGGGCATAGAGAATAGCTCATAAAACCCTAATTGAGATGTCCCCATATAGGATGGTCTATGGTAAAACATGTCATCTACCAGCCGAAGTTGAGCACAAAGCATTCTGGGCAGCCAAAGCTTGCAACATGGATTTTAACACTGTTGGAGAGAAATAATATTGTAGATTCAGGAATTGGAAGAAATAAGACTAGATGCTTATGAGAATTCTAGGATTTACAAGGAGAAAGCCAAGCTTCTTTATGATAAACAGATTATGCATAAGAAATTTCATGTTGGAGATAAAGTTTTGAGATTTAAGGCTAGATATGCTTTTAAACCTAGAAAACTTGCTGCAAGATGGGATGGTCCATATGTGGTAACTAAGATCCATGACTATGGACCAATTGAGTTATTGGATGAAGCAGATGGTATAGTATTTCAGGTCAATGGCCATTTATTGAAGCTGTACAAGGAGAACATCTAACCCCCATAATTTTCAGGTTGTCTCCTTCCTTGTTTTCTCACTTATAATAGTCTGTTTTACTCAGTTTTTCTTATATACTTGAGCTATTATTTGTTGATTAAGTGTGGGGGAGGAGACCAAGTTAGTACGAATAGATATAAACTCTCATGAATTTATCTTAGAGTCTAGTTTAGTTTTCATATTACTGATGCCTTTGCATGTGTTTCATTAGTTCTTCACATTGAGGACAACGTAGAAAATAAGTGTGGGGGAGGATGAATTTTAGTATGTGAGATAGGTGAATGAAAATAAGATAATTAATGTGATTATGTGTCCTTTAGTTATGACCTTATGTTATTCTTGTTGCGACTAATGTGTGCGACTATGTCAAGTTTTTTCTCTGTGAAAATTAGTCGCGACCATTGCCTATTTTTATCGCAATCGTAAGTTCCTATTTTCTAAAGTTTACCTATTTGTAATGTGCAGTCGTGATCTGTGCTTATCTTTGTCACAACGGTAACTCTCTGCGAATTTTGGTCGTGACTGGATTAGCATTTGGGTTACGACTAGAGCATGTGTGTTTAACAAATTTACTCTCTGTGATTATTAATTGCGACCATTGTCACTTTTTATCGCGACCAATATTCCTTGTTTTTCTGAAAATTTCTTCTTTGTGTAAAACAGTCGTGACCTGTTGATAAGACATATTTTGCATATGGTTTCTACGACATTTTAAAGTTTTATTGTAACTTTACCATTCATTTCATGCCTTAAATTGTACTTTTGTGTATTACATGATTGTGTGTGGCAATTTGCTAATCAAAGGGTAAAATGGTAAAATAACTCTTCCAAATTGCACATATACTGTTATTTACTGATTTAGACTTTTACGTGAGCTTTTATGTTGAATTGCAGATATTTTGGAAGAGAGCAAGGACTAGGAAATAAATCACAAGTCAATGAAAGTCAAATCACATTTCTGCACTTTTTCATCGCGACCACAGTGTCCTCCGGTCGAGACCTTGATTCTTCTGGAAGCTTCTCTACGTTTACAGGTCGCGACCAAAACAAGGATATGGTCGCGACTAGAGAAGACAGTCGTGAAACTACGTATTTCTGGTTAGGTCAAGTTGCTTTTAAAAGGTGAGGCAAGCTGCCATCAAAGGGAAGGCTGGTGTTAGACCTGATAAGGCTAAGAAGTAGTACTCACAGATTCTCTAAAGACCGATTCTACCACTTACACGCATCTTCCATCTTTTCTACCCCTTTCCCCTGATTTCTTCACATTCACCCTTCATCTTTCTATCATTTCTTCATGACATCACACCTGAACAGAGATTGGAGTACAGCAGAAGTCATGAGAGGCTAAATTCTTAGTCTCTTGGTGATGGATCTGACATCTTGAGCTCATGGACTAAACCGGGGAGTTTCTTCTGTTCTAATTTGCATCTTGTCAAGTTATGATTGCTGCTAGATCTAGGGTTTTCATAATATGAACAAGTTTTGAATATCGATTGATTATTCTCAGATTAGACTGTTATAATTTGATTCTGGATGTTTAAACGCTGGATTTTAATTTAATATTTCAGTTTTGATTTTAAGAAAGTTGGGTTGTTTTCAGCGATCGTTGCAAATCAATTCAATTGCTTGAAATCTAGGGTTTTCGATTGAAGACCATTCGAGGGCGTTCTCATAATCTAGGGTTAATTGCATGCTAAGTTGTTTCTAACAGTTCGCTAATAGTCTTTAAACTAGCTTTGATCAAAGGAGTTTAAAAAAGATTAGGGTTCTTGACTCAATCGATCGATTGAGGTTTTACTCAAGACTTAGCAATTTCAAACTCCAATATTCAATTAAGAGTGAGGATAAACACATTTTCATCATCAAGAGTCTTTCACAACATATTCTTTCAACAAGTCAACCAGTTTCCATCTTAATCAAAAATCCAAAAATATCTACTTTTTTACACAGTTATTTTATTGCAAAAACCAACTAAACCCCAAAACCATTTTATCTCTACTCAGGTTTTCATTATTTTTGACATCCAATTTGCTAGGATTCCTTTAGACAGCCTCCTTGAAAAGAACGATAGGGTTGTGCCTTATACTATATTGGGTGTGAAACATCCTCCCTTAGACCCCTCAGAGTACACTTGCGGAAGCGATATTAGCTCAATTATATCTTAACTTAAGCCCAGAAATTAAAATTTTACTCTTAAGTTCCTTATTCTGAACCTTTACTTTGAGAACTGATTTATCTCATTCTACACATCCACATGAGGCTTATTAACTATCAACGTAATGCCCCAGATGTGTGCTACTGGCTCACCAAATTTCGTGGCCAAATTTCTTCATTTACTAGGTCAAACTGAGGTCAAAACACTGCTACCTCAGGACCTGCGAATTTCTCTCTCATAATTTCTCATACACAAATTGAATATGCCAAACAATATTTATTATTAAATAATAAATTGTTATACAACAGGGCATGCACAAAATCCTCATAGCTCTATTACATCTTTTCCTGCCTGAAATCCGGCAGCATAACTATTAGGCTTTATCTTTACAAATAACTGATCTTGTACTGATTCGGTAATTCCCGTGAGAACTACCATTCTACGTAAGTACCGAGGAAAGACTGGATGAACTGGCTAGGTCCACTCACTTTCAGACTCCTTAGACAGTACCTACGTACATAGTACGTATCATCCATCCTTCATAACTGATATTTTGCCATAATTTTGGCAGCATAACGGCGTCTCTTAGCATTCTTAAAATTTACTTTGACATAACTTCCCTGTAATGGGTTATACATAGGGAATGAGATTCGGGGGAATCTCAGTAGTAATAACCATAACAATATATGTAATGCAATGTGATAGTGCTTGCTTGTGATTGTGTACAGATAAGTATGCCGCATGCTTCCATACTCAATAATAACATATGATCATAGCATTATGTAGTAGAGCTTCAGACATAATATATAAGACAACAATCCAACCAAACAATAGCACAGTAAATCACAAAGCCATTACATAAAAGTTAGGATTTATTACTACCTTACTAGCTTGGCAGAATTCTATTATCTCTATACTGCTTCTGGCTCCGCCATAACTTCCTTCTTTCTTTCTTCCTCTCATTTTCTCTCTCTAGAACTTACTTATCTCTCTATTTCTTGCCTTGAGCCATGAATGAAAATAGGAGGGGGAGGGGGTATTTATAGTTTTCATGGATGGCATTTTTGTAATTCTTAAGAACTTTGATCTTGTGGCCACCGATTTTCCTAGAATTTCCTATTTTATTTAATCCAACTTATTGCATCATCATGGTGATGTCATCTTGATGACTCTTGGCCTTTCATAATTACCTGCTGACTCAACATGCTGACTCAGTGTTCCAGAGCATTCCAGAGTCTTGCGCTGGAATACACGGCTGAGATCGTGCCACGTGTCCTTAGCTTTTCTTCTCCCTCTAGATTAATGCCATGTGGCATCTTGATGGCACCTTTCATGCTATCCCATGGCTTCCAAATAAGTCCAGAGCCTTATCTGATCAATTCCCCGGTTATCACGTCAACAGAGTAACTTTACTTTATTGAAAACTCATTAAAATATTATTTTAATGCCACTTTAACCCACATAACCATTGGGCCACGTTTTTGGACTCTGGGAATGTTATCTTGGGTCTTTGATCCAGCCCAAGTACTCTAATGGCTCAATTCCCAAGAACTATCCCTTTGTAAATTACCAAAATGCCCTTGGTTCCTCTTTATTTACCTTAATGAATTTAGGGGCATTATTGTCTTTTCACATCTCACCAGAGTATTCTCTGACCTTGGTCAACTATCCAGATAACCTTTCTTGACTGTCTATCCTTAGACATACTATATGGCTTCTGGCCACAGTCCGATCATCTCTATTCGGATTGTTTTTCCTTTACCGATTATAACTATAAATTCTCATCTTCAGGAATTTTTACAGAAAAATCGGGACCTCAAATCAAAATTCTGTGTTGTGTCATTCAACCCGGAATTCTTTTCTCTATCTCTCAGTATTTTCAGATATTAAATCCAGACCGGGCTATTTTGGCCTGAAAGTACACTTGCGCACACAGTTTTTCAAAATGACCATTTTACCCTTAGTCACTTTTCTAATTCTTACATACTCATAGGGACCTCATATGCATATTTCACAGTTTAGTGAAATGATCAGCATAATTTTCTCTATTTTCTGGTAAAATATGGTACTCATCGGCTATCAGCCTGATCTTTCCCATAATTACGATTATGCCCCTGTATTCTCTTTCTAACATCTTTACTCATCTTCTTATCCTTCATCTTAAGTTCTCAAAATTCTCTTTCAATAACTCATCCCCTGAACTCTTTGAGAGTCATTGTTAATTGAAAGGCTCGAAACCCGCCCATATCAGGTTATCTACTCAGGAGCCAGCCCATATCTAGCTACCTGCAGAATTCCTAGGCTTAAGACTTAGGATATTCCTTACATTCCTCTTTTTGAATCTAGGTGAATTGTCCCTATTTTGTAGGTCAAAGACTTAACTCATCTTTAAATCCTGAGGGACTTAACTCATCCCTTGGATTCCTACAAAATATAGGTAAGTGATCTACCCATATCAGATTACTATTCTGGGACTACGGGTTTAATAGCCTGCCCATATCAGACTACCTCCCAGTTCTCCTAGACCCAAAAATCGGGATGTTACAGGGTGCAATTAACTTTATTTTGATGGCTCAGACTGCGATAATCCAAGAGCCTCATCAATGGCGCCGTTGCCGGGGAGCTAAGTAATTGGTTCCTTAGTAATTGTTTGTCGATTTCATTAGTTACCTAAGTCATTTTTCTTATTTTTGTTTGCATTTTAGTTTTTAGTAGTTTTTAAATTGCATTGCATTCTGCATTTTTCTGAGTTTATGCAAAAATTAGTCTCTGTGACCGTGAGTCGCGACCTTGACTCATTTGTGTCGCGACCTGATTGCTTTTCTATAAAATTTGATTACTCTCCGAAAACCAATCGTGACATTTGAAACTTTTTAGTCGCGACTACTGCTCTCTGTGATATTGAGTCGCGACTAAAACACTCTTTAGTCGCGACTAACTGAAAATTTTATGCTGTGAAGCTTCTGTGTCTGACTCTGATTGATTGCATTGATTGTTCTTGACTGTTTCTGCGTTGTATGCGTAAAAGAACTGAACTATTAGTGCCTTTCGAACCTAAAATTTAGAGAAGAAGAAGCAAAATCTAGTTGCTCCTCTAGTATTCCAGAGTCTGAAACTGAACTGAATATGGCTGATCATAATGGGCATAATGGGAATGGAGAAAATGAAATACCTATGAATGTAAAGGATAATAGAAGTGTGAGGGAAATTAATCATTCGCATGTGAATTATGATCCTTATGGGTTATATACTGAAGAAGCTAACTTTGAGATTAAAGGAGCTTTGATAGTAGCCTTACCCAAATTTCATGGTTTTGCAGGAGAATGTCCACACAGGCACTTACAAACCATGCATATGATATGTTCCTTAATGAAGCCTCCAATAAATGCACTGGATGATGTCTTAAGGAGGTTGATAAGACACATTTTGTATATGGTTTCTATGACATTTTTGAGAGTTTTATTGTAACTTTACCATTCATTTTATGCCTTAAATTGTACTTTAGTGTATTACATGATTGTGCGTGGCAATGTGCTAATTAAAGGGTAAAATGGTAAAATAACTCTTCCAAACTGCACATATATTGTTATTTACTGATTTGGACTTTTACAGCTAGCTTTTATGTTGAATTGCAGGTATTTTGGAAGAGAGCAAGGACCAGGAAAGAAACCACAAGTCAATGAAAGTCAAATCACGTCTCTGTACTTTTTAGTCAAGACCAAAGTGTCATCCCGTCGTGACCTTGAATCTTCTGGAAGCTTCTCTGTGTTTACAGGTCGCGACCAAAACAAGAAACTGGTCTCAACTAGAGAAGACAATCTTGAAGCTGCGCGTTTTTGGTTAGGTCCAGATGCTTTTAAAAGGCGAGGCAAGCTGCTGTCAATGGGGAGGCTGGTTTTAGACCTGATTAGGCTAAGAAGTAGTACTCGAGCTCTCTCTGATCACCTTCACCACATATTCCATCCTTCTACACCTTTTCACAGATTTCTACACATCTCTATACCATCAATCTACCATCTTTCCATCGTTTCTTCATGGCATCACACTTGAACAGCGATTGTAGTGCAACAGAAGTCATGAGAGGCTAAATCCTTAGTCTCTTGGTGATGGATCTCATATCTTGAGCTCATGAACTAAATCGGGGAGTTTCTGCTTTTCTAATTTGCATCTTGTCATGTTATGATTGCTGCTAGATCTAGGGTTTTTCATCACATGAACAAGTTTTTAATATCGATTGATCATTCTCAGATTAGACTGTTGTAATTTGATTCTCGATGTTTGAACGCTGGATTTTAATTTAATATTTCAGTTTAGATTTTAAGAAAGTTGGGTTGTTTTTCAGCGATCATTTTGAACCAATTCAATTGCCTGAAATCTAGGGTTTTCGATTGACGACCATTCGAAGGCGTTCTCATAATATAGGGATGATTGCAAGCTAAGTTGTTTCTAACAGTTCACTAATAGTCTTTAAACTAGCTTTGATCGAAGGAGTTTAAAGAAGATTAGAGTTCTGGACTCAATCGATCGATTGAGGTTTTATTTGAGACTTAGTGATTTCAAACTCTAATTTAAACTTAAGAGTAAGGATAGATATGTTTTCATCATCAAGAGTCTTTCATAACATATTCTTTCAAACAAACGAACCAGTTTTCATCTTAATCAAAAATCCAAAAACATCTATTTTTCTGCACCCTTATTTTATTACAAATCAAACCCCAAAACCATTTTATCTCTACTCAGGTTTTCATTGTTTTTGACATCCAATTTGCTAGGTTTCCTTTAGAAAGGCTCCTTGAGAAAAATGATAGGGTTGTGCCCTATACTATATTATTGGGTGCAATTAACTTTATTTTGATGGCTTAGACTATGACAATCCGATAGCCTCATCAATGGCGCCGTTGCCGGGGAGCCAAGTAATTGGTTCCCTAGTAATTGTTTGTCGATTTCATTAGCTACCTGAGTCAATTTTTCTATAGTTTTGTTTGCATTTAGTTTTAGTAGTTTTTAAATTGCATTGCATTCTGTATCGTTCCAAGTTTCTGCAAAAATACTCTCTATGACTTTGAGTCATGACCAAAAATCATTTGTGTTGCGACAAGACTATTTTTCTGGGAAATTTGATTACTCTGCGAAAACCAGTCACGACTGATGCTCTCTGTGATTTTAAGTCGCGACTAAAATACTCTTGAGTCGCGACTAACTGAAAATTTTTTGCTGTGTAGTTTTTGATTGATTGCATTATTTGTTCTTGACTATTTTTGCATTGCATGCGTAAAAGAACTGAACCATTAGTGCCTTTTGAACCTGAAATTGAGAGAAGACTTAGGAAACTAAGGAGAGAATTTAGGGAATTTAGAGAAGAAGAAGCAAAATCTAGTTCCTCCTCTAGTATTCCAGAGTCTGAAACTGAACTGAATATGGCTTATCATAATGGGCATAATGGGAATGGAGAAAATGAAATACCTATGAATGTAAAGGATAATAGAAGTGTAAGGGAAATTAATCATTCGCATGTGAATTATGATCCTTATGGATTCTATACTGAAGAAGCTAACTTTGAGATTAAAGGAGCTTTGATTGTAGCCTTACCCAAATTTTATGGTTTTGCAAGAGAATGTCCACACGGGCACTTACAAACCATGCATATGATTTGTTCCTCAATGAAGCCTCCAATGACTGCATTGGATGATGTCTTAAGGAGGTGTTTCCACTTCACCTTGGAAGGGAAGGCTATGGAGTGGCTATACAATTTGCCAACTCATTTCTTAACTCTTACATGGGATCAGCTGAAATCAACTTATCTTAAACAGTTTTTCCCAACTTCAAAGACCACTATAATAAAGAAGGAGATCATTAATATTCTGCAACAGGATTGAGAGTCTTTACATGAGTACTGGATGAGGTTTCTTAATCTGTTGGCTAGATGCCCTCACCACAACATGACCAAGGATGATTTAGTAGATATTTTCTTTGATGGTCTACTTCCTCATAATCAGGTTTCCTTGAATGCAGCAGCAAATGGTTCTTTGAGAGATAAGACCCCACAAGCAAGTTGGGAGTTATTCCAGAAAATGGCCAATAAAGACCATCAGACTGGGGATCCAAGAAGAACAACCACCTCATCTTCGGGCAATTCAAATGTAATCTTAGCTGAAATAGCAGCCTTGGGAAACCGAATGGAGAAGAGGATGAATCTAATTGAAAGAGATCTTCATTCCACAAAATAAGTTCATGCAGTGGATACCTCACACGCCTTAGTTACAGGATGTGAATCTTGTGGTTCAATGATGCATGCTACAAGTACATGGGATAGATAGTTTGAAGAAGTTACAGCAATGTATCAAGGAAGAGAGAATAATTTCCAGAAGAGAGACCCATACTCTAACACATATAATCCTGGCTGGAGAGACCACCCAGATAGGCCAAATCAATTCCAAGGAGGTGGTGTGTAATACCCTAATTTTCAGGCCCAGAGACTCAGAAAGTGAGCCTGAAATAGATAGACTATCAGACTCCTTTGAACAGAAGTCCTAAAAACATACAGAGGGTTTTTAGGGACTAAACTGCAAATAAGTCAAAGATCAAGGACTTATAGGTAAATAGTGAAAGTCCCTAAAGATATAGTGGCTATTTATGCAAGGAAAGGGGTTAAATTACAAAAGAAAGAAAATATAGGGACTTAGATGTAATTATGAAAAAGTTTAAGGCCAAAAAGAAAAGTAGACAAAAAGGTGGGGTCATTAAGTGTAATTTTTGCCAAATAAAAAGGGATTTAATTATAAAGAAGAAAAGTTTCCTGGGACTAAAGTATAATTAAAGAAAGTCAGGCCGGAAGTGGTTTGCACTGCCCGACAGTATTTTAGTCCCAAATTCTACCAGAAGGTAGGGCAGGGGACGCCGGGTAACCCAGCCTAATACCGAAATTTTTGAAGACTCCAGATAGCCAGAAATGGACTGATCGTCCAAAACTTATAAAAATTCCTACCGGATATCCTAGATCTCAGATATAAGTGAGAAAATACCGGATGATGCGCCTTTATGGGGCGGATGTCAGGAAACTGACAGAATACCGATAGGAGGTCTGTAGAAAGATTTATTCACAAAATAGCAAATACAGACGGGAGTGTGAGGCCTCCGGGGATCCGGGTAGGAGATTTATCGGTATTTTTAAAGGGGCTAAATGAGATCGGATGACCTCGGTCGGATGACCTTGGTCAGATGACCGTTATGACCCACAGGGATGCCTGAACACAGTAGGACACTGTATCTAGGAAAAGGAGCCGGTGTCCGGAAATGTGTATAATCGGTAAATAATAATTAAAATATTTGGTGAACTGTGACAGAGGAAGATTCCTCGTAATGCGTGCCATATAGTTAATGGACCTAGGAAGCCCAAAAAATGGCGCCATTAGAGTCCCAATAAGGCTATTGGACTGATAGGTGGGCCAGTGTCCAGCAGAACCCCGGAAAAGTGCGAAATTACGAAAATGCCCCTGTGTTGTACAAAAAGGGCAATAGATGAATGAAGGGCATTCTGGTCATTCTGGACAGGCCCAGAGGTCAAGACATGTCTAAATAAGGTTGTCTAGAGCCAGTATAAGCTTTGACCAGGTCCAGAAAAGTGTGAAATGACGATTTTGCCCTTAGGGTTAAAATAGGACAAGATAGGGCACCAAGGGCATTTTGGTCATTTCGTAGGGGATCTGTAACTGAGTCTGGACCCAGTATTAAAAAGTTAATGATATAAAGGGTCTAGATACTAAATGTGAGGTCAGTAGACATAAAAAGGATCTTCAGAAACATCATATTCAGAAAACGGCACGTTTTTCGAGGCGATGGACCGGGCCGATACCGGATTGGACCGGAAAGCTTCCAGAACCTCCAAATTTCGTCACATGAAGCATATGGGTGGTGAGGTGTCCTATGAGGTGTCTCATGAGGTGTCCAGGGTGATGCAGTAAAAGAGAATTAAAGAAAATAGGAAAAACCAGGACCACAGGATCATAAGTCTTCCTAATTACAAGATTGCCATTGCTCAACACTATAAATACCCCCTTACTCCTTCATTTCGGTGCAAGCAAGAAAGAGAGGAAGAAAGAATTTCTTGAGAGAGAAAGTGTGAGGAAGAAAGAAGTAAGGAAGTTCTGGTGAAGTTGGAAGTAGTAGGGAAGTTCTGAATCTCTGCTTTTTAGGTAGTAACTAATCTTAGCTCTTATGTAATGTCTTTGTGATGTGTTGTTTTGTTTGGTTGGATTATTATCTTATATGTTATGCTTGAAGCTCTATTCCAATGCTATGATCATATGTTATTGAATATGGAAGCATGCAGCCTACTTATCTGTACACAATCACAAGCAAGCACCGTCACTCTGCATTACATATATTGTTATGATTGTTGCTACTGGGATTCTTTTGAATCTCATTCCCATACATAACATTACAGGGGAGGTTCTGTCAAAATGAAATTTGGAAATTTTAAGAGACGCCGTTATGCTGCCAAAATTCCGGCAAGAAAGCAGGAACAGGGAAAGGAACTGATACGTACTGTGTACGTAGTGCTGTCTAAGGAGGCTGGAAGTGAGTGGACCCAGCATGTTCATCCAGTCTTTCCTGGGTACTACGTAGAATGGTAGTTCTCATGAGAGAATTACCGAATCAGTACAACATCGGTTACTTTCTAAAGAAGAATTGTAACAGTTATGCTGCCGGATTTTAGACAGTAAAAACATGTAATAGAAATTTGAGGGGATTGATCATACACTGATATACAACAGTTGATTATCTAATAATAATTGTTATCTGGCATGTATGACTAATATGTGATGGTTGTATGCATTTGTATGTGAAGATTGAATGCTGAAAATAGGTTCAGTGAACAGTAACTCGTGAGGACCTATGCATGTTTGATAAATCATTAAAAATAGTAAATGATTGAATTAATGCACTAAACTTTTATGGTAAACATTAGATATACTAATCTTTAATTTGATATATAGAATGCCCCATTTGGATGTCTGTACGAAAGGATATAAATTACCAAAGATGAAACCAGAATGCTGTATTCAGGAGAAAATCACTGGATGAACAGTAACTTTGAAACGTTTACCCACGATGAATTGGTCAAGTAATGGTCAACCAATGATTTTCCCCTGAAATATAATTGAGTTAGCTTCATGTATCACTTTGAACCACTTCGTTTTGATTTTTCTAGAATTAGTTCTGATTTTTCAAAGTCAAGTCGCTCATCTGGAATTTGCCACAGTGAACAGTACCGAAAGAGTAGAATTCCAGATTGATAGTTTGGACTTCTATAACCCTGAAAGTGGTTCCAAATGCTACTGAATGGTTCCTAAGATGTATAAAAATAAGGATGTGACATGGTGCTTCTTCAAGCAACTACCAAAGTAATGCAAGGTCTATGGTTCCAACACAACCTAATGCCTTAGTGGCATCAAGGCCAGATGAGACCTCTCAATTATTGAAGAGTATAGCAGCACAAATGAACAATATGGATAGTAGAATGACCAATATAGACCAAAAGCTCAAGGAGAATGATGGTCAGTTCACCTCCATAGCTTTAATTCTCCAAAGTATGCAGAAAGATAATGCAGATGTACACAGAAAACTTGGAGAGTTAAGTTGTAAGAATACAGATATCACAAGTCACTGAACTCAAGTTTCCAATACAGTGAGTGACATTCAAGGAAAGAGTAGTGGCAGCATACCCTCAAACACTATCATGAATCCAAGGGGTCTGAATGCTATATCTCTAAGAAGTGGAAGACAAGTACATTTTGAAAAAGCTGAGACACTAGACAAGGATGAAGGAGATGCTGAGATTGAGAATTCATCTCTGCCACAGATGCAAGTTGGGAAATCTGAAAGTCTTAAAGAACAGTAGCTCATGACGAAGAAGCCAACCCAAGAGGGGGACTCACAAGCACAAGTGGGGATGCAAGAGCCGCATGAAGAGGCAACAACAGTATTAAGTCCAGCATACAAAGGAAAGCAACATGAGGAGAACCCGGAGTCGAGCAAGCAAGGAGCCTCTATGCACAAAGGTAAGGAGGTAAATATTAAAGATCTCCCTTTTCCTAATTCTTACTTTGCTGGAAAGAAAAAGATTGACTCCGATTTTGCTAAAGACGCTTATACTCTATTCAATAAGTTAGAAATCAACATCCCTATGGTTGAATTCCTCAAGAGAAACCCTAAGTATGCTAAATTTTTAAAAGAATTATGTGCTGATAAAAAGAAATTTAGGCCTCTTGAGAGAGTTCAGGTGAGTGCTAATGTGTTGTCACTCTTTAAGGATGAACTACCAATTAAGTGCCAAGACCCAGGCTCCTACACAATCCCATGCACTATAGCAAATGTTCCTATTAAGGGAGCGTTGCTAGATCTAGGGGCGGCCATTAATGTAATACCTTGGTCGGTATATAAAGCCTTAGGTATTAACAATCTTAGAGACACAAATGTAGTGCTCCAGTTAGCTGATAGGTCAATCAGGTATCCGAAGGGAATACTTGAGGATATTCTAGTGCAGGTCAAAGACTTAGTATTCCCAGCTAACTTTTATGTTTTGAACATGTCCAATGAGTTAGTGAATGACAACACTTTGATCTTAGGCAGACCTTTCCTCCAAACTTCCAAGACCATCATTAGTATGAAGCATAGTTCCATCACAATGGAAGTTGGAGAACATATGGTGGCGTTTAACATGAATGAAGCAATGAAATTTCCTTTTGATAATTCTGCTTTTACTGCTTTGAATGCCATTAACTATGCTGTTGAAGAGACTAGGGATGAACATGAATTGAGTTTACATGATAATGATAGAGATAATGCGTTTGCAAAAGTTTTGGTGAGCGATTCTGCAGGATCCCAAGATGTTTTGGAAGCTGGAAGAGCAACAATCCTAGAAGGGTCTAGTTTCTGTGACTCCAAGTCACGACTAGAAGACCCACTGGTCGCAAGCTCCAGAGACGACAAGTAGCGACGTGATGTTGAAGAGGTTGCGACTAGATATCAGTCATTTGAAGGGGAGTCTCTCTCTGCAAAGGAGTCGCGACTAGAAGACACACATGTCGCGCCTAACAACTCCATAGACATCTGGTCAAGACAGTTGAATGATGTAATATCCCTAATTTTCTGTACTGATTTATATGTACAGTGTGTACGTAATATATATGAGATTTTCTAAGAAAAATGTGGTCATTTATGTAAAGAAAGGGATTGAATTGAAAAAGGGAGAAAATGCAAGGACTTAAGTGAAATTACAAAAGTTTTAAGGCCAAAATAGAAAGTAGAATAAAATGTTGGGTCCTTAAGTATAATTTCAAAAAGTTTGAGGACATAAATATAATTTATCAAAAGTTCAAGGGGCAAAATTGTAATTATGAAGAACTTGGACCCGAAACAGGCCAAAAATGGCTGGAATCAGATGAGACCCAAATTTTACTAGTAGATAGAGAAAATTATTCCGATTAGTTTGACGCAACACAGAATTTCGATTTGAGGTCCCGAAAAATTGATATAAATTTCTGAAGTTAGGAAAAATTATTGCAGTATTTTTTGGACCTCAGAATCAGATGAAACCTTACAGTAAATTCCTATAATCAATATGAGAATTTATAAATCTGACAGGATCAGAAAAGGAATCCTGTAGAATTTTTAATAGAATTTAAAGTAGAATAAAATACCCGATAAATACCTTCGGGAGAGGTTTCTTGGGATTTGTGCCATAAAGGTAGTGGACCTATACAAAGGCCAAAAGTATAAAATTACAAAAATGCCCCTGTGTTACAATAATGTATAAGAGATAAATAGAGGGTATTTTGGTACAGAAAATTTGGGATATTACAATTGGTGGGGGATTTATAGAAAAATTCTATGGAAAATGGATGGCCAAGATTGCTTTGGTTACTATTTGATCTAATGGCCAAGATTACACCTTGAATCTTGTCTTGCCCACCAAGCCAAGTTGAGATAAAATCACATGACAAAAATTAGCTCCTCCCCTTGCCTTGTACGCCATGTGTAAAGTCCTTGTGGGTCCTACCATGTGCAAACCCTAATTTTTACTTTATTATCTTTTTTTTCTTTTCAAAAATCCATAAATTATTCATTATTGGACTTGGGCTCCAATATAACTTTTGGAACTTATTGGGCTGGCCTAGGATGAAATGTTGGGCCTCTTTTAGGTCCAATAGCTACTTGGCACAAATCCCAATGCACTTTCCTTATACCGATATCTTTAAATTACCTTGATCTTGGAATAAATGATAAACACCTCTTTTAATTGTTCTAACATTTTTAGAAATTCATTCTAATATAAAATGAATTCTCTACAAAGTTTCATAATTTTCTGAGAACCAAAAGTCTTGATAAAAATTACATATATTTCCTTTAACCCTTTATCGGTGTCCTTTTTCACCGTAAATTCCATAATTAATTCTACAGGACTCCTTTTTGACTTTTGTCAACTACAAAAATTTTCATATTAATTGTAAGAATTTACTATCAAATTTTATCTGATATCCATCCATTGTGAAATGACCAAAATACCCTTGGTGCCCTTTCTTGCACTATATTGACCCTAAGGGCAAAATTGTCATTTCACACCTCTTTGTACCTTATCAGAGTATATACTGGCTCTGACTAATCCTTCCTGTACCTGCCTTGGCATTTTGGCCTGTCTAAAATGACGAAAATGCCCTCCATTCATCTCTTGCTCCTTAATGCAACACAGGGGCATTTTCGTAATTTCTCACTTTTCTGGCTAATTTCTAAACACTGGCCCTCCTATCAGTCCAATGATTTTATTGGGCCTTCTTGACGCCACTTGTTCTTTTGGGTCTCTGCGTTAAGTCATCTGGGCTCATTTAGTCCCAATTTATTTATTGCTAAATCTCCCTATCGGATCCTAGGAGCTCACAAACTCCCATCTAAATTCACTAAAAAGTGAATAACTTTTCCTACAGAACTCCTTTCGAGATTCTCTCAGTTCCCTAACCTCTGGCTTCACAGGATGCATATTCCTGTAACTTTTCACCCATAACTGAGGTCCAGGAGATCTGATAAAAATTTCAGATAACTTTCAGACTATCAGATAAATTTTAGCTATTTGGAACTGTAGAAAAATTTCTGTATTAGGCTAGATTAACCAGCATCACTTCCTCAATCTACTGGTGAAATTTGGGACTGAAATACTTTCGGGCAGTTCTAAGCCACTTCCGGCTTAACTTTCCATAATTACCATCTTGCCCCTTGACTTTTCATAAATTATACTTATGTCCTCAAATTTGGCTAAAATTACACTTAAAGGCCCCACATTTTTGTCTACTTTCACTTTTTTCCTTAAAACTTTTATAATTTCACTTAAGTCCTTGTATTTTCTTCCTTTTTCAATTCAATCCCTTTCTTTACATAAATGGCCATATTTTTCTTAGAAAATCTCACATATATTACATACAACCTGTACATACTATTCATTACAAAAAATTAGGGATATTACAGTCTAAAATAGTAAAGTACCAGGGTTAGAGCCTGTTAACATCAGCGCTTTAGACTTTTATCAGTACTTTTCAGTTAAGTGTGCTCAGGCAAGAGTAGCCCAATGATGGGTGACCCTGAGAAGTAATGAGAAAAGAGTGTAAATGCTATAAAAGTTTGGCATATATGCATAAAGGTATATAAAATGATCAACAGAGTTAGGAAAAGTTAGAAAGGGTTATGAACAGTAAAGGATTAGAACCCTTCTATTAAGTCCAAATAGAGTGGATTTGAAATGAAATATTTAAATTATGACTTTGTTCAGGAGAAAGAGAGGCAAAAAAGCAATATTCTCCTGAGAGGTTGACAAAGTTATAAGTTAAAGAGAATGTTGGACTTATGGTATCTCAGGATATGTCATGATAAGCAAGATATGCCAGGATATGACATGAGAAATATCTAATGAGATACATAATGAGAAATATGTATTGAGAAGTAACTTTATGAACAGATAGAGAGGCTCCCTTTTTGAAAGGGATAAGATAATGAATGTTATGCTACAGATGAAGGTGAGAGCTTTCACTCCTTGCATGAAATGCCAGACATTATGTTATGTTTGTAAAATATGCTAAAGCTCCGAGTGTTAGAGCTGTGCATATTTAAGAAAGAAATGCTTGAGCTCTGATGTTAGAGCTTTGCATTCATGAGCAGGCATGCAGTCCTCAATATGTTGGCCAGGCATTATGCATGTTAGAGTATGTGCTCCTACTTAGCAGTAAAGTAAAGAAAAGAATAACTACAAAAGTCCTCTCTCTGTATGATGTTAAGTTTTTAAAGATGGTAAGAGCAACAATAGAATGATAAGAGTTTCTAAGAAAAAGAAATATGATTATACGAAATGAGAGACGAAGCTTTGCGGATACTAAGGAATTCCGCAAGATGCTAAGAGAAGTAATAAGAGAAAAGTGCTAGAAAAAAATGATGAGTAATTGATGGAAACTCCTGAATACAGTAATATTCGAGAGAGTTTGATATGAAAGAAATGGACACTACTCACAAGTCTAGTACAATGAGTTGTCCATAAGCAAATGATGCATAGCAAGTGAGCAAATACCGAAAGAAAGTAAAGTTCAACTCTAATTGAGTTGACTCATATGAGAAGAGTAATGTCAGTAAGGACATAAAGCGGATATTGAAAGCACTCAGCTAGATGAGAAGATAGAAGATAAGAGATAGATACCCTAATCATTAGTCATAAAACAAAAAGAGATATATAGAAGATATATATCCAAGATAGTCGAATAAGGTACCAAGTAAATTTTGAGGATGAAATTTATTTTAAGGGGGAGAGAAATATAATATCCCTAATTTTCTGTACTGATTTGTATGTACAGTGTACGTAATATAAGTGAGATTTTCTAAGAAAAATATGGCCATTTATGTAAAGAAAGGGATTGAATTGAAAAAGGAAAAAAATGCAAGGGGTTAAGTGAAATTATAAAAAGTTTTAAGGCCAAAATAGTAGACAAAAATATTGGGTCCTTAAGTGTAATTTCAAAAAGTTTGAGGACATAAATGTAATTTATCAAAAGTTCAAGGGGCAAAAGTGTAATTATGAAGAACTTGGACCGAAAATAGGCCAAAAATGGCTGGAATCATATCAGACCCAAATTTTACCAGTAGATAGAGAAAATTATTCCGGTTAGTTTGACGCAAAATTTCGATTTGAGGTCCCAAAAAATTGATATAAATTTTTGAAGTTATGAAAAATTATTGCAGTATTTTTTGGACCTCAAAATCAGATGAAACCTTACAGTAAATTTCTATAATCAATATGAGAATTTATAAAACTGACAGGATCAGAAAAGGAATCCTGTAGAATTTTTAATGGAATTTATAGTAGAATTAAATACCCGACAAATACCTTTGGGAGAGGTTTCTTGGGATTTGTACCATAAAGATAGTGGACCTATACAAAGTCCCAAAATGGCATCCCAGAGGCCCAATAAGGTACTTGAACAGTATGTGGGCCAGTGTCCAAAGTAACCCCAGAAAAGTGCGAAATTACGAAAATGCCCCTGTGTTACAATAATGTATAAGAGATGAATGGAGGGCATTTTGGTCATTCTGGATAGGCCAAAATGCCAAGGCAAGTACAGGAATGATTCCTCAGAGTTAGTATATGCCCTGATAAGGTGCAAAGAGGTGTGAAATAACGATTATGCCCTTAGGGATAATATAGTGAAAGAAAGGGCCCCAAGGGTATTTTGGTAATTTACCAAGGGATCTGTAATTATTTTAGACCCAGTATAAGAATGTCAATGGTAGAAAGAATCCGGATACTAGATTTAAGGTCAGAAAACATATTATGAAATCTCAGAAAAATTAGATTCAGAAAACAGTCTGGTTTTTGAGAAATCAGACTCAGCCGGTACCGAATTGGACTTGAATTTTTCCAGAAGCTTCCTTCCCTTGGAATTTTGCCACATGTCTTGTGAGGTTTTGAAACATCCTCCCTTAGACTCCTCAGAGTACACTTGCAGAAGCATTATTAGCTTGATTTATATCTTACCTTAAGCCCAGAAGTTGAACTTTTAACTCTTAAGTTCCTTATTTTGAACTTTTACTTTGAGAACTGGTTTCTCACATTCTACACATCCAAATGAGGCTTAATACCTATCCAAAGAATGCCCCAGATGTGTACTACCGGCTCACTAAATCTCGTGGCCAGACTCCTCCGTTTAATAGGTCAAACTGAGGTCAGAACACTGCTACCTCAGGACCTGCGAATTTCTCTCTTAATTTCTCATATACAAATTAAACATGCCAAACAATATTTATCATTGAATAACAAATGTCATACAACAGAGCATACACAAAATCACGTAATCCTTATATTTTTATTACATCTTCTCCTGCCTGAAATCCGGCAGCATAACTGCTAGGCTTCTTCTGTACAAATAACTGAACTGTACCGATTCGATAATTCCCTCATGAGAACTACCATTCTACGTAGTACCCAGGAAAGACTGGATGAACCGGCTAGGTCCACTCACTTCCAGCCTCCTTAGATAGCACATACGTACACAGTACTTATCATATACTGATGTTCAGTCTTAACTTCGGCAGCATAACGGCGTCTCTTAGAATTCTCAAAATCTACTTCGACATAACCTCCCTGTAATGGGTTATATATGGGAATGAGATTCGAGGGAATCTCAGTAGTAACAATCATAACAATATATGTAATGCAGTGTGACAGTGCTTGCTTGTGATTGTTTACAGATAAGTATGCTGCATGCTTCCATACTCAATAATATATTATCATAGCATTGCAGTAGAGCTTCAGACATAACATATAAGACAACAATCCAACACAATAGCACATCAAATCACAAAGCCATTACATAAAAGCTAGGATTAGTTACTACCTGGCTAGCTCAGCAGAACTCTACTATCTCTATTCTGCTTCAAGCTCCGCCAGAACTTCCTTTCTTCCTTTCCTCCTTTCTCTCTTCCTTTCCTTCTCCTTCTCTCTCTTCTTTCTCTCCCTTTCCTCTTGCCATGCGTGAAATGAAATGGAGGGGGTATTTATAACCTCCTCCAATGGCATTCCCGTAGTTTCTATGAACTCTGAATATGTGGTCCTGGTTTTTCCTAGAATTTCCTATTTTCTTTTATTTCCTCTTTACTGCATCATCATGCCACCTCATCCTGCCACCTCAGCGTCACATTTTTCACATGTATAAAACCCTGGACACCTCAGCATGCTAACTCAGTATTTCCAGTCCAATCCAGTACCGGTCCGGTCCGATTTCCCATAAACTAGACTCACCGGCTAACTTTAATGCCATGTATCATCTTGTGGGTCCCATGAGTACACCTTATCAGTCCATATCATGGTTTCCAGATAACTTTCCCTTTATCTGATCTCCTGCCCCAGTTCTATCTCTAACCGGGTAACTATCTCCTTTGGACCTTCATAACTCTGGGCCCATACGCTTGGCACCACTTTAGTTACTAGTCGCGGCCTCATCATCATCTTATCGCGACCTAACACTTCTGTGAACATTAGTCGTGACCACAACATCCTTTAGTCGCGACCATAACATTTTTTAGTCGCGATCACATCACTTTTGAGTCTCGACCTCATACCATTTTAGTTGCAACCAAGCTCATTTACCTATTAGTCACGACCCACACATCTTCACGTCGCGTCTAAGCCTTTCTGCCACTATTAGTCACGACGTCACTACTTTCTAGTCGCGACCACACTACTTTCTCGTCTCGACCATAATACTTTCTCGTCGCGCATAGCTCTTTCTGTAACCATTAGTCCCGACCTAACTGCTTTCTAGTCATGACCCAAATGGTCAGCTCGCAACCTTTGACCTTTACATCATCCCAAATGGCCATTCTACCCCTTGGGACTTTCACTGTTTATACATAAGTCCCCGTACCTTCGCTTATTCGCAGCTTAGTCCCTGAAACTCTCTGTGTGTCTCTGGGACTTTTGCTCAAAGGGGGTCTAGTAGCTTCTTATTCTTAGGCTATTTCTGCGTCTCTAGGCCTGAAAATTAGGATGTTACAGGTGTCCCCTTGATGATGTCATGGATGATGATGTCATAATTATTAAAGAAAAATTAAATCCAAGAATAAATCTAAGCCATTAGATCAAATAGTGCACAAAGTAATCTTGGCCATCCATTTTCCATTGGATTTTGCTATAAATACCCCCCCAAAATATGATGCAAAACCGTGAGCACAGGAACCCTTAGGGAACCTCTTGCAAAATGAAAACTCAAGCCAAGATAAAGAAGAATTCAAAGGTGAAAGTTCAAGCAAGCTAGAGATTAAAGGTAAGCAATCTATCCTAGCTTATCCTTTAATTTGGGAGCTTGAACTTAGGGTTTTCATGGAAGAAAGTTGAGTTTTCTCTAAGGTGTATATACTGTCCAAAACCTTAGATGAAAGGAGAAAGAAGAAATTAAAGTTAGAATTATGAGTTTAAAGCTTAAACAAGCTTTTTAGATGATTGGTTGTTGAATCAAGTTGATGTTCTTGACTTTGTCATGGATGAACCATTTCAGTTTGCACTGTTCATGCACTGTTCGTGATAGAAGGAGATGGAATTTCAATGATCTAATGCTTCCGTTGAATTCATATGATGATTTTGTGTAGGATTGGATAGGTTTTGAACCTTGGAAGCATTGGAATTGAAAGTTGTAATGTTTGGAATTCTTTTCTGTACTATTCACTCATATGAACAGTGATTGGATTTTCATGATTTTGATGATTCCAATGGTTTTAAAATAAAAAGTTGTGTGGGATAAAGTGGAGAAACAAGTATGGGAAGTATTCAAGTGCAAGATTAAGGAAGAAAGCTTAAGTTCAAGGTAGTGGACTTACCTCTTTATGTGCTTGATGTGGTATGCTTATGTGTTGATATGTATATGATGATTGAATGATGTTGTGACATGATAAATGATGTTGAATATGTTATGAATAACATGTTTCCATGGCCATGCATTTTATACAAATCTTATAGCATGATAGCATGTCACTAAATGAAGAAAATTTAATGAAATTACATATCATGTATTAGCATCCATCTTGCATAATTAAGTGGTAATGTTTACTACTGAGATTCCCTAGAATCTCACCCTCCCACAACCAACCAATTTAGGTCAAACATGATGGGAAATTGTATGCATAGAGAAGAGCTAAAGAATGGAGGAAAGAAATTGAACAATTTGATATTTTCACCTATGATGTATGGTTTATCCTAATTATGTAAAGTGTATAATTATGTGATGTAAATGTATGAAATAATTATAGAATATGTCCATGATGTATATGAATGTATGAGAGACCAAAGAGATAGTTTATGCATGTTGGAGCAATTATTGAGAATTAAAGAAAGGAAACTGAAATGGTAAAAACGTAGGTCCTGGAGCAGTTTTGTTATGGCTTCAGTTTGACCTAGCAAATGAAAGAATTAACTCACAAAATTTTATGATCTTAAAGTAAACATATGGAGCTTTAAAGTAAACATATGGAGTTTTGTTGGAAGGATTCTCGGCCTTAAATTCTATATTGAGTGATTATTAAATTGGTTTATATCCTCTAGAACTTGTCTTGGCTCTGAATTGAGAATTACTTGCACATTTATGAATTGAACATGATAGAGGCATTCATTTCTAAACCCTTTTATCCCCAAACACAAGCCCACTATATATTGTATCCTTAGTCACCCCCTTTGAGCCCATCACTTTTTCTTTTCATCATTTTTTTATAGAAAGTCATATATGCATAAACATCATTTTGAAATAAATCTTCATTCATGTCAAAAATTCATTACTGTTGTGTTACTGTGCTACAGCTTTTGTGCATGAGGTGCCAAATAAAAGAAAAAGAGAAAAAGCATATTGCACTAAACAAAAAAAGAGTGCAAGAAAAGATTGAAGAAAAGAAAACAAAAAAAGGAGAGAAATGATGAAGGCACCATTATCAACTCCTATTAGCACAATCATCATTTCTGCATCTCTAGAGACATGAATTAAGGCTGTATACTCAGTGTTGAATGCATATAAAACTTTTTATCCTTCATATTCCATTCCACGTGGTATATCTCCATCATTACAACCTTAAAAGACCTCTTAATTCTTTGCATAATTGCTATATAGTTGCTGAGATATAGAGCTATTACAAGCTTATGGTAGGATGTTTTCCAATTTGAATCTGAGTGAAAGAACACTAACATTGAGAGGAAATAGAGAGCTAAACACTTACATCCTTTGAGAGGATCTATTACGCTCATACAGTTGAGGTTGATTACGTTTAGTAGTTGATTAGTTGACATTGCTCACATTATCACTTTTGCATTCCCAAAAGATGGTGGATTAAATGTTTTCAGGACACACTATGGATTATGTTGTTATCTTGGATTTAATAGTGTTGTTCTAGGTGTGATTCATTTCTTTGTCCAAGAGTACAAAGGTTCAAGTGTGGGGGAATTGATAAGATACAATTTGTATAAGGTTTCTACAATATTTTAAAGTTTTATTGTAACTTTACCATTCATTTCATGCCTTAAATTGTACTTTTGGGTTTTACATGATTGTGCGTGGTAATGTGCTAATCAAAGGGTAAAATGGTAAAATAACTCTTCCAAATTGTACATATACTGTTATTTACTGATTTAGACTTTTACAGCGAGCTTTTATGTTGAATTGCAGGTTTTTTGGAAGAGAGCAAGGACCAGGAAAGAAATCACAAGTCAATGAAAGTCAAATAACATTTCTGCACTTTTTTGTCACAACCACAGTGTCCTCCAGTCGCGACCTTCATTCTTCTAGTAGCTTCTCTGCGTTTACAGGTTGCGACCAAAACAAGGATATGGTCGCGATTAGAGAAGACAGTCGTGAAGCTGCGCGTTTCTGGTTAGGTCAAGCTGCTTTTAAAAGGCGAGGTAAGCTGCCGTCAAAGGGGAGATTGGTTTTAGACCTGATTAGGCTAAGAAGCAGTACTCACAAATTCTCTGAAGATCGATTCGACCACCTATACGTATCTTCCATCTTTTCTACCCCTTTCCACAGATTCCTTCACATTCACCCTTAATCTTTCCATCGTTTCTTCATGGCATCACACCTGAATAGCGATTGCAATGCAGTAGAAGTCATGAGAGGCTAAATTCTTAGTCTCTTGGTGATGGATTTGACATCTTGAGCTCATGGACTAAATCGAGGAGTTTCTTCTGTTCTAATTTGCGTCTTGTCATGTTATGATTGCTTCTAGATCTAGGGTTTTCATCATATGAACAAGTTTTTAATATCGATTGATCATTCTCAGATTAGACTATTGTAATCTTGTTCTGGATGTTTGAACGTTGGATTTTAATGTAATATTTCAGTTTTGATTTTAAGAAAGTTGGGTTATTTTTCAGTGATCATTGTAAATCAATTCAATTTCTTGAAATATAGGGTTTTCGATTGACGACCATTCGAGGGCGTTCTCATAATCTAGGGTTAGTTGCATGCTAAGTTGTTTCTAACAGTTCGTTAATAGTCTTTAAACTAGCTTTTATCAAAGGAGTTTAAAGAAGATTAGGGTTTTGGACTCAATCGATCGATTGAGGTTTTACTCAAGACTTAGCAATTTCAAACTCCAATATTCAATTAAGAGCGAGGATAGACACGTTTTCATCATCAAGAGTCTTTCACAAAATATTCTTTCAACAAGCCAACCAGTTTCCATCTTAATCAAAAATCCAAAAATATCTACTTCTCTGCACCCTTATTTTATTGCAAAAATCAACCAAACCCTAAAACCATTTTATCTCTACTCAGGTTTTCATTGTTTTTGACATCCAATTTGCTAGGATTCCTTTAGAAAGGCTCCTTGAGAAGAACGATAGGGTTGTGCCTTATACTATATTGGGTGCAATTAACTTTATTTTGATGGCTCGGACTGCGACAATCCGAGAGCCTCATCACCTGTTGTCTTTTTTGTCTTGAGTAGAATTGATCCTTTGCTAAAAAATTCTTCTATTTCATTTTAATTGTTGCTTGATCTTTGAATTTAATGTCATGGTTTTAAATTGAACTTTGGACATATACTTTTGAACATTGGCAAACTTGATATAGTGTGAGTTGCTTGTTTCATTGATTGACTACTGGAAATTGTGCATCATGAATGATTAGTCTCATGTATTTAGTTCAATATTCATGCAATCTAGTCATGGTGTGTTAATAGGGTGAGTAAGCCAGATGGAATGATTTTGAACCTCCAACGTATACTTCTTTATATTATGTGACACCATCTAGTTTGGTAACTTTGTAGAACTTGTCTCAATCCTTGATTCAAAACCATATTAGCTCCTTGAAATTGTGAATATGATAAGGGTATTTCTTTCAAAACCCTTTTGACCAAACAGTAGCCCACATAAATATTAAATCCTTTGCTTAAAACCTTTGAGACCTTCATTTTCTTTAAGAAATTCCATCCTTGATTAATGAATATTGTACAAGATATTTGTTTCCATAGTAAGTCTTTAACTGTGAAATAATTGTTAAGTGCAATCACTTGTTGAATATTTGAACTTCAATGTTATTGCTATCTGACTCAATAGTTGATAGAAAAACCAAAGAGAAAAAAGAACAAGGAAAAGAAGAAAAAAGGAGAGAAAAAGAGAAAAACAAAGAAGAGATAGACCAGATAACAAGAAAGATGTGCTATTCAACTTGAATGGAAGGAAGTTAGATGATAATTTGTTATTTTCTACAGTTGCATAACTAGAATTGTGATCAAATTAGGAACAACTTGAAGAAGGAAAGTCATGTGCAGTATTTCATTAATCATTGACACTTATTTCCATTTCATCATTTAGCTTTTCCAATATTACAACATAATAATGACCCTTTGATTCACAACCCTTATGGCATTTAGTGGTGGAGATTGTGGATGATTATAAGCCTATGGGAAGCTTAAGCTAGATGGTTAGTGAAAATTACCTTGATAAGAGAGTGAGTGAAACACTATACCTTGTGAGAAAATCTTAACCTAGTTGCTTACTATGATTTAATTACATGAGTTAGATTCTTGGATTGATATGAGATTAGTCTGGATTGTTGCCAATTGAAGGGAAAAGATTGATGATTGCAAGTGTTTATGCTGGATCTATTTTTGCCAATATTTCAGAACATGTGTGTTTGAATTTCAATTTTGATCCATAATTTTGCTCGGAGTGCAAAAGCTAAGTGTGGGGGAATTGATAAACTCTTATTTTTATATTAATTTTAGTGTGTTTAAAGAGAGTTTTATTATTGATTTTGTCCCTGATAAGACACAATTTGTGTATGGTTTCTACGACATTTTTAAGGGTTTTATAACAACTTTACTATTCATGTTATGCCTGTAATTGTGCTTTTGTGGTAATACATGATTATGCTAGGGTAAAATGGTAAATTAACTCCTCCAAACTGAATATATGTTATTCTTTTACTGGTGGGACTTTTACAGTGGGCTTATGTTTTGAATTATAGGTATTTTGGAGGAGCAAGGACTAATGTGAGCAGAAAAAAAATCACAAGAGAGGATCAAATCAAGGAACCAGTTTCTGTGGTCTTTAGTCACGACCAAAGTGTCCACAGGTCGCGACCTAATTTCTTCTGAGAAGTTTCTCTGTGGATTAATTGTTTTCAGGACACACTATGGATTATGTTGTTATCTTGGATTTAATAGTGTTGTTCTAGATGTGATTTATTTCTTTGTCCAGGAGTACAAAGGTTCAAGTGTGGAGGAATTGATAAGAAACAATTTGTATATGGTTTCTATGACATTTTAAAGTTTTATTGTAACTTTACCATTCATTTCATGCCTTAAATTGTACTTTTCGGTTTTTCATGATTGTGCGTGGCAATGTGATAATCAAAGGGTAAAATGGTAAAATAACTCTTCCAAATTGTACATATACTATTATTTACTGATTTAGACTTTTACAGCGAGCTTTTATGTTGAATTGCAGGTTTTTTGGAAGAGTGCAAGGACCAAGAAAGAAATCACAAGTCAATGAAAGTCAAATAACGTTTCTGCACTTTTTCGTCACAACCACAGTATCCTCCAGTCACGACCTTCATTCTTCTAGAAGCTTCTCTGCGTTTACTAAAACATCCTTACTTTCTCTCTCAAGAACTTCCTTATATCTTTAAGTATGCTTCTTGGCGTGATGAATGAAGGCAAGGGGGGTATTTATAGTTTTGATGGATGGCATTTTCATAATTTTGAAGCCCCCTGAACTTGTGGCCCTGGTTTTTCCGAAATTTCCTATTTTTCTTTATTCCCTTTTACTGCATCATCAAGGGACACCTCATCCCTCACATTCTTCACATGGCACAATTTGGGAGAGCAAGAAGCCTTCTGAAAGCTTTCCGGTCCAATCCGGTACCGGCCCAGTCTGTCTCCTCGAAAATTGGACTGTTTTCTGAATCTAATTTTTCTGAAAGTCCATATTATGTCTTCTGAACTCAAATTTAGTATCTGGGTCCTTTATATCATTAACATTTTTATACTGGGTCTAAAGTCAATTACAAATCCCCTGTGAGATGACCAAAATACCCCTGGGTGCCCTTTCTTGCACTATCTTAACCCTAAGGGTAAAATCATCATTTTACACCTTTCTGTACCCTGTCAGGGCATATACTGTCCCTGGTTAACCTTATCTGTGTATGTCTTGGCTCCTGGGCCTGTCCAGAATGACCAAAATGCCCTTCATGCATCTATTACCCCTTTAGTACAACACAGGGGTATTTTCGTAATTTCACACTTTTCTGGCGTTCTGCAGGACACTGGCCCACCTATCAGTCCAAGGGTCTTACTGGGCCTTTGATGGCGCCATTATTGGGCCTTTTAGGGTCCATTACCTTTATGGCACGTATAACAAGGAATCTTCCCCCGTCAATGTTCATCGGGTATTTTAGCTATTATACACCGTTTATACACATCCCCGGACACCGGGTCCTTTTACCAGATACACTGGCCTACTGTGTTTAGGCATCCCTGTGGGTCATAATAGTCATCTGACTGAGATCATCCGAACTCATTCAGTCCCTTTTTAAATACCGATAAATTCCCTAATCGGATCCCCGGAGGCCTCACACTCCCGTCTGTCTATGCTAATTTGTGAATAACTTTTCCTATAGACCTCCTATCGGTTTTCTGCCAGTTTCCTGACATTTGCCCTATCAGGATGCATCATCCTGTAATTTCTCACTTATATCTGAAATCTAGGATATCCGGTAGGAATTTTTATAACTTTTAGACTATCAGATCAATTTTGGCTATCTGGAGTCTTAAAAAATTCCTGTATTAAGCTGGATTACCCGGCGTCACTTGCTCTATCTACTGGTGGAATATGGGGCTGATCGGAATACGATCACCATTTTTGCCTATTTTCGATCCAGGTTTTTATAATTACACTTTTGCCCCGGAAGCTTTTCTTCTATTCAATTAAGCCCCTTTATTTGGCTAAAATTACACTTAAGGACCCCACATTTTTGTCTACTTTTCCTTCTTAGCCTTAACATTTCCATAATTGCAATCAAGTCCTTTCATTTCCTTTCTTTTTCAATTTAATCCCTTTATTTACATAAATAACCACATCTTTTTCCTGAAAAATAATTTATATATTTTATTCAATCTGTTCATATAAATCAGTACAGAAAATTAGGGATATTACATTTCTCTCCCCCTTAAAATAAATTTCATCCTCAAAATTTACATTATACACATCCTATGGAAACAACTCAGGATACTTCCCTCTCATCTTTTCTTCTGTTTCCCACGTAGCTTCATGCTCAGTCAAGCCTTTCCAGATCACTTTAACTAGAGGAATTTACTTATTACGTAACTGCTTGACCTTTCAATCAGCAATTCGTACCGGTTTAACCTCATAGGTCAGATCATCTCGTAGTACGACTTCTATTAGAAATTGTGACCTAGGGGCCAATCATTGTCTTATAAACATTATTGTTTTATGAATTTCTTAATTATGTTATCACATTATTTGCATGTTTACTGTGATGACCATCCTTGGATAACTTATGATCTTATCATAAATGTCCCTAGTCAGGTCATCTATGCGGGAGCAGAGATGAAATAAGACCAGTATGACTTTGAAGATATATAGAGATATAAATCAAAGTTATTGGCACATGTAAGAGTACAAGGTGTTGGACCGACCCGCTATGAGAGAGCTGCATGGGTTAAGTCATAGCTTCTCTCATATACAAGCCATGTCACTATGCCCTTTGACCTGAGATCATCATGGATTCCTACATGACAAACGCTCAGCTTTGACCTAGTCAAAAGTCACTTTTGACCGAGTGATCATAAAGGCTATTTTCAGGCTTAGTGGTTTTTCATGCTGAGGAATGTGAATGGTCAAGATGGAATTTGTCCCTCACATTCGTAGAGAGATATTACTGGGGCCCTCGATGAGTGAGTCTGAGAAATGTATGGCCATACTGGAATGGAAGGGTAGTTCCATTTCTATATTCAGACTACTCAGGGATCGAGAAAGTAACAGTCAGGAATAGGAGGATGACGTTCACCATGCCTCATCCATGACCAAAATATCGTGTGACAAAAGGGACGTGATATGGTTGTATGAAAGGTAACATCGTTCATCGATCCTCATATGTTTTGGGTAGTCGTAATGTCTTGCTAGAGGCCGCTTACGACTTGTGGGTTAGTATAGTAACTGGCCCACTGCCAACTTCATATGGGCCTACAGGGTCGCACACAAAATAGCCCAACTCGAGCTGTGATGTCCAGATTCATTGAATCTAAGAGATGTCTAGATTCAATGAATAGTATAGGGTGGATTTATATATTTTATATATATAAATTTGTATATATATATTATATATATAATATAAGAGATATTTGTAAGATTTAATTTATAAGGATAAATTAAATTTCTATCACTTTTGAATTTGAATTTAAATGGATATGATCTATTTGAATTTGAAATTCAAATTGATAAGATATCTCAAAATTGATTTATGAGAATAAATCAAATATAATTCTGTCTTATCTTTATTTTAAATTAAATAAATAGGTGAATTAAATCTGTGAGACGGATTTAATAAAAACCGTATTTATTTAATTAGTTTCTTATCAAATTATGCAATATATGATATTGTATTAATTTCAGAATTAATATAAGATTAATTCTGAAGCTCGGCCCAATTAGAAGCCCGATAGCATCCTATATATTTGACATTAGGAGCTAGGGTTCTGCACACAACACAACACAACTCACAAGAGAAAAGGGGGCAGGAGAGTGCAAAAGGTTTGCAGATAAGAAACTGCCGGAATAGAGACGGTGAGGACGGAATCTTGAGAAAACCCTAGAGGGACAAGAGGCGCTAGCACGTCATTCGTGGTTGGAACGCTATTCGTGTGGATACCGGTAGAGGAAGCCGATCTGGGCTGTCGACTTCTTGCGATCAAGAAAAGAAACCAGACACAAAGACAGGTCGCGACCTATTGACACTGAGGTCGCGACTATACGGGCATCTGAACGTCAGAAATCCGAAAAGAGGATAACGGTCACGACTTGAAGCCAACGAGGTCACGACTAACAACTCCAGAGGCTATAGGTCGCGACTAGAAGATTAGGAGGTCGCGACTAACAACTCCAGAGGCGACTGGAAGCTGAGTAGGTCACGACTAAAAGTTCTAGAGGCGAGGAGTCATGACTAGTGGATACAGAGGTCACGACTAAAGCTCGAATACCGAAGGTAACACTTCTTTCTCCTTAACTTAAACACATTCGATAGATCCTGGCTGGAATGGAAAAAATTTTAAAGTTAATTTCTGCTGCGTGTCTTCCAATTCCCTTCAGTGGTATCAGAGCCATGCCGTTTTGTGTTTAAGTTAGGTTTAATTGTTGATACATGTGATGTATGTTAGACTTCTTAGCTGATTATATGATAACAAACGAGATATGTATGACATATATGGAATCCATTTATTTATGACATATACGGAATCCGAAAGGAAACTAAAATTGGTGGTGTATGTTAATTGATTTGATCAATTAATATTAATGGGGTCTAAGGAAATAGCGGGACCGCAGTGGCCACCTGTTCATAGCGCAAAATAATCGTAAGATATTATGGCTTTCCTGATATATGTATGTTTTGAAACATTTATTGCCCTACAAATAGTATGAAGTTTGATTCTTGAATGTTTGGGTATGGTGAACAATATGGCTCTAGATTACAAGTGTTGTAATTTTTCTAAATATGGCTTGCGTGTCGTGCCTTCCTCTAATGACTCTCGTTGTACATTCTCTTCTCATCTCACTCCCCTCAAATGTTAAAACGAGGTTTCCTTATGTAATTTTCCTATTCTAATTAGACAACTTCTCTCATAGGCTTGAGGGGACTTAGGATAGGTGAGCCATATTGTATCACGTTTAAGATTATGCATCTTATGATTAGATCACTGCATGTATGTTTTATATGCATAATACTGGTATGAGATACAATCGAGATACATGCAAACCGGATAGTTAATTAAACCCTCTAAAAGAATCTTAAGTCATATGCCGTCAATTAATGAACACTTGTCAAAACCTCGATCGCTCATTTGTAGGCTCCACCAAAGTGGGTGCATTTGAGTTATCTTGGGGAGATAAGCAAGAGTAATGGTGCTACTCTTATGTTTGTTATTGTTTGACTTAATTGAGATCATCAAAACGGTTTTGGATCTCAAGGCATTAGATGGGATTAAAACATGCCGGATCATATGATGATGGAATCCCATAAACATCTAAGAGTTACATTTGATGTAATTGGTAAAGTTGTTACCTACCTAAATAACTTAAAGTTGAGCGTCCTGCCAAAGTGGACTCAAGATTAAGCCAAATATGGATCTTAGCCCACTAATTATTACATTAAGGGTTATTTTATTCAGTGGGAGATTGCTAATAAGCTTGCATATTTTAATTGTAGAATCATGATGACTAGTAATACTGCTACATTATCGTTGCGATCTATCCTTGAGAAGGATAAACTTAATGGGACAAACTTTCTTGACTGGTTCAGGAACTTGAGAATTGTTCTTAACCAGGAAAGAAAAGTATATGTCCTAGATCAACCCATTCCTGAGGAGCCAGCAGCCAATGCTCCTAGAGCTCAGAGAGATTCTTATGCAAAGCATAAGGAAGACTCTGTCGATGTGGGATGCTTGATGCTTGCCACCATGGTTCTGGAGCTCCAAAGAGATCTAGAACATGAAACATCCTTACTTTCATACGTCTTAGGGACCATTTCGTAGCATTTAGAACCACTTACAAGGTCATTGAAGTCTAATTTCTCAATCTGGAGTTTTACTCTTATCGAGTACTGTTCACTGTACAAATTCCAGATGAGTGACCTGACTTCGAAAAATCATAACTAATTCTACAAAAATAGAAATGAAGTGGTTCAAATTTCTAATTGAAGATAACTCAATTATATTTCAGGGAAAAATAAATTGTTGGCAATTAATTGACCAAGTCAACGTCAGTCAATGTTAAAACTTTACTGTTCATCCAACATTTTTCTCCTGAATCCAGCATTCTGGTGCCAACTTTGATAATTTATATCTCCTTGTGTAGAAATCCAAATGAGTCATACTATATATCAAATCGAATCTTGGTATGTCTACTATTTACCTTAAAAATATCATACATTTATTCATCCATTTACTATTTTTAATTATGGGTCAAATATCCTCATGTCCCCACGGGTTACTGTTCATAGTGTTAATTTTCAGCAACCAACATTACATACATAAGCATACATCCATCATATATCAGTCAAATATGCCAAACAACAATTATTATTAATTAATAAGTTATTTTACATCTGGCCATATACATAAATTCTCATATCTCTTTTGCATCTTTTCCTGCCTAAAATCCGGCAGCATAACCGCTACGCTTCATCTTCAGAAAGTAACTGATCTTATACCGATTCGGTAATTCCCGTGAGAACTACCATTCTACGTAAGTACCCAGGAAAGACTGGATGAACCGGCTAGGTCCACTCACTTCCAGCCTCCTTAGACAGTACCTACGTACACAGTACGTATCAGCTGCTCTCTTTATCTTGTCATAATTTCGGCAGCATAACGGCGTATCTTAAAATTCCCAAAATTTACTTTGACATAACCTCCCCTGTAATAGTTATTTATTGGGATGAGATTCGGAGGAATCTCAGTAGCAACAATCATAACAATATATGTAATGCAGACTGACAGTGCTTGCTTGTGATTGTGTACAGATAAGTATGCTGCGTGCTTCCATGCTTAATAACATATGATCATAGCATTACAGCAGAGCTTCAGACATAACATATAAGACAACAATCCAACCAAACAACAGCACAACAAATCACAAAGCCATTACATAAAATCTAGGAATAGTTACTACCTCAAGAGCTCAGCAGAACTCTACTATCTCTATTCTGCTTCCAGCTCCGCCAGAACTTCCTTTCTTTTTTTCTTCCTCTCACTTTCTCTCTCTAGCACCTCCTCCTCTCTCTAAAAGGCCCTTGGCCATGGCATATGAAGAGCAAGGGGGGTATTATAGTTTTGGTCAATGGCATTCTTGTAATTTTGAAGCCATCTGATCCTGTGGTCCTGGTTTTTCCGGAATTTCCTATTTTTCTTTATTCCTTTTACTGCATCATGCATGACATCATCTCAAGGCCACCTCATGGGACACCTCAGCACCACATTCTTCACATGTCACAATTCCTGGACACCTCATCAGCTGACTCAGCAATTCCAGTCCAATCTAGTACCGGCCCGGTCCGATTTTCGCACAAACTCGACTCACCGGCTAATATTATGCCACGTGTCCTCAACTTTTTCTTCCTCCTCTGTGTTGACGCCATGTGGCATCTTACTGGCACCTGTCATGCTATCCAATGCTATCCAGATAAATCTAGGACTTTATCTGATCACCTCCTCGGTTATCGTGCCGACCGAGTAACTTTACTTTATTGAAACAACATTAAACTAGTATTTTAATGCCACTTTTTCCCACATACCTCATGGGCTACGTTTTTGGGCCTTAGAATATTATCTTGGGTCTCTGATCAAGCTCAAGTACTCTGATGGCTCGATTCCCAAGAAACAGCCCTTGGCAAATTACTAAAATACCCTTGAGTGCCCTTTCTTGCGCTACCTTAGCCCTAAGGGTAAAATCGTCATTTTACACCTTTCTGTACCCTGTCAGGGTATATACTGACTCTAGGTAACTTTATCTGTATGTGCCTTGTCTCCTGGGCCTTTCCAGAATGACCAAAATGCCCTCCATTCATCTATTACTCTTTAGTACAACACAGGGGTATTTTAGTAATTTCGCACTTTTTTGGAGTTCTGCTGGACACTGGCCCACCTATCAGTCAAAGGGTCTTACTGGGCCTTTGTTGGCGCCATTATTGGGCCTCTCAGGGTCCATTACCTTCATGGCATGCATTACGAGGAATCCTTCCTTGTCAATGATTATTGAATATTTTATCTATTACTCACCGTTTATACACATATCCGGACACCGGCTCCTTCTGTCCGATACACTAGCCTGCGGTGTTCAGGCATTCCTGTGAGTCATATCAGTCATCTGACTGAGGTTATCTGAACTCATTCAGTCCCTTTTCAAATACCGATAAATTTCTCTATCGGATACCCGAGGCCTCACACTCCCGTCTGGATTTTCTGATTTGTGAATAACTTTCTCTACAGGCCTCCTATCGGTATTCTGTCAGTTTCCTGACATCCGCCCCATAAGGACGCATCATCCTGTATTTTCTCACCTGGATCTGAAATCTAGAATATCCGGTATGAATTTTTATAACTTTTGGACGATTAGTCCATTTCTGGCTATCTGGAGTCTTCAAAAATTCCTGTATTAAGCCAGATTACCGAGCGTCACTTGCTCTCTCTACTGGTGAAATCTGGGACTGGAATGCTTTTGGACAGTCCAAACCACTTTCGGCCTGACTTTCTTTAATTACAATTTAGCCCCAGGGAACTTTTCTTCTTTTCATTTAAGTCCCTTTTTATTTGTCTAAAATTACACTTAAGGACCCCACATTTTTGTCTACTTCTCTTTTTAGCCTTGAAACTTTCCATAATTGCACTTAAGTCCTTTCATTTCCTTTCTAGGTCTAGGGGCATTATTGTCTTTTCATAATTTACCAGAGTATTCTTTGACCCTGGTCAACTATCCAGATACCCTTTCTTGACTGTCTAACCTTAGCCAAATGACCAAAATACCCTTTACTCATTCTTCAGTTATTCTATAACATAAGGGCATTTTCGTCATTTTGTACATTTTTCCCGGACACCGGCCCCTCTTACCACTGAACTGATATTATGGGCCTGGGCCTTCCCTGGTGTCACTACGGGCCTTAGAAAACACTGTATGGCCTCTGGCCATAGTCCGATCATCTCTATTCGGACTGCCTTTCCTTTATCGATTATAACTGTAAATTCTCATCTTCGAGAATTTCTACAAAAAAATCGGGACCTCAAATCAAAATTCTGTGTTGCGTCATTCAATCCCGAATCCTTTTCTCTATCTCCTGGTATTTTCAAATATTTTATCCAGACCGGGCTATTTTTGCCTGAAAGTACGCTCCCGCGCACACTTTTCAAAAATGACCATTCTACCCTTGGTCACATTTCTAATTCTTTCATACACATAGAGACCACATATGTACATTTCACAGTTCAGTGAAATGATCAGCATAATTTTCTCTATTTTTTGGCAAAATATGGTACTGATCGGCTACCAACCCGATCTTTCCCATAATTACGATTATGCCCTTGATTTCTCTTTCTGGCATCTCTAGGCCTAAAAATTAGGGTGTTACAGAACACATGGAGGCTTATGAGATAATTGTGCATCTTAAGGAAATGTTCCAGCAACAGGCAAGGCAAGAGAGGTATGAGACCACTAAGGCCTTATATTCCTGCAAGATGGCTGAAGGTGCATCAGTGAGTACTCATGTCTTAAAGATGAAAGGGTACATTGATCACCTTGAGAGGCTTGGATTTCCCATGAGCTAGGAGTTAGCTACAGATTTGATCTTGAACTCACTCCCAGAAAGTTATGACCAGTTTGTCATGAACTACAACATGAACAACATGGAGAAATCTATTTCTGAACTGCATGGGATGCTTAAAACTGCTGAGCTGACTGTTAAGAAGAAGACCAGTACAGTTTTGATGGTTCAGAAAGGAAAGGGTATGAAAAAGAAAGGCAAGGGCAAGGGGAAGGGTCATAGCTCATCTGGTAAGACCAAAAAGTCAGGCAAACCCAAAACCAAGCCTGCACCAAAGAAGGCAAAGCCTCCAAAGGAAGGAGTTTGTTTCTTCTGCAATAAACCGGGTCATTGGAAGAGGAATTGCAAACTCTACCTTGAAGATTTGAAAAAGAACAAGAAGGATAGCGGGGCTATCGGTTCAGGTATTTATGTTATAGACATTCATCTTTCTACTTCCACTACATGGGTATTAGATACTGCATGTGGTTCTCATATTTGTACAAATGTGCAGGGCCTAAAGGACAGTAGAAAGCTGAAGAAGGGCGAAGTTGACCTACGAGTTGGAAATAGAGCAAAGGTTGCTGCTTTAGCTGTAGGCACTTATGAATTAGTTCTGCCCATTGGGCTTTTGTTAGTTTTGAACAATTGCTATTATGTTCCTGCTTTGAGTAGTAACAATGTTTCTCTTTCTTATTTGGATAAGGAAGGTTACACTTCCATTACTGGGAATGGTAGCTGTTCCATTTATCGTAATGATCTCTTCTATGCTTATGGTGATTTGCATGTTGATCATTACATATTAAAATTGGAATAACCCAATCATGGAAATATCTATAACATAACCGCCAAAAGGGTCAAACCAAATGATTTGAATCCGACATACCTCTGGCACTGTCGTCTGGGCCACATAAATGAGAAACGTATTTCTAAACTCCATCAAGATGGATTTCTCAACTCATTTGATTTTGAATCATATGATACTTGCGAATCTTGTTTGTTAGGTAAGATGAAAAAGTCACCTTTCACTGGGCACAGTGAGAGGGCCACTGATTTGTTGGGTGTAACATTCTGATTTTTGGTCTAGGAGAACTGGAAAGTAGTCTGATATGGGCAGGCTGCTAAACCCGTAGTCATAGGGTGGTAATCTGATATGGGCGGATTACTTACCTGTATTTTGTAGGAATCCGAGGGATGAGCTAAGTCCTTTAGGATTTAAAGATGAGTTATGTAACATCCCAATTTTCAGGCCTTGAGACGTAGAAATAGCCTAAGATTGAGAGGCTACCAGACCCCTTTTGAGCAGAAGTCCCAGAGACATAAGAGAGTTTTTAGGGACTAAGCTGCGAGTAAGTAAAGGTACAGGGACTTATGTGTAAACAGTAGAAGTCCCAAGGGGTAGAATGGCCATGTGGGATGATGTAAAGGATAAAGGTTGCGAGCTGATCATTTAGGTCGCGACTAGAGAGCAGTATTGTCGCGACTAGTGGTTACAGAAAGAGCTATACGCGACAAGAAAGCATTATGGTCGCGACGTAAAAGAAGTATGGTCGCGACTAGAAAGCAGTGATATCGCGACTAGTAATGGCAGAAAAGTTTAGACGCGACTGAATGATGTGTGTGTGTCGCGACTAATAGGTGAAATGGGCTGGTTGCGACTAGAAAATGTTATGGTCGCGACTAGATTGTGTTATGGTCACGACGAAAGAATGTTGTGGTCGCGACTAATGTACACAGAATTGTAAGGTCGCGACAAGATGATGTTGAGGTCGCGACTAGTGACTAAAGTGGCGCTAAGCGTATGGGCCAAGAGTGGTGAAGGTCCAAGAGAGATAGTTACCCGGTTGGAGATAGACCGGAGGCAGGATATCAGATACAGGAAAGGTTATCTGGAAACCATGAGGTGGACTGATAAGGTATACTCATGGGTCCTGCAAGATGCCACATGGCATTAAAGTAATGATTCAGTAAAGTAAAGATACTCGGTTGGCGTGATAACCGAGGAGGCACGTAAACCGAGGAGGTGATCAGATAAGTCTGGGACTTATCTGGGTGGCATTGGGAAGCGTGCAAGGTCTCTTCCAGTTGCTACATGGCATTAGTCTGCAGAAAGCAGATAAAGTTGAGGGCACGCATTACGAGGCAGGAGACTGGACCGGTGAGTCAGCATGGTGAGTCAGCATGCTGAGGTGTCCAGGGAATTGTGACATGTGAAAAATGAGGCGCTGAGTCAGCATGGTGAGTTGGCACGATGATGCAGTAAAGGAGAAATAAAAGAAAATAGGAAAATCCAGGAAAAACCAGGACCGCAGGATCAAAGTTCATGGAAACTACGATTGTGCCATTGAGGGAGGCTATAAATACCCCCCCCATGGCCTTCATTTGCACGCAAGAGCAAGAGGAGAATGAGAGAGAAAGAAGAGAGGGAAGGGGAAGGAAAGGAAGAGAGAAAGGAGAAAGGAAGAAAGGAAGTTCTGGCGGAGCTGGAAGCAGAATAGAGATAGTAGGGTTCTGCTGAGCTAGCCAGGTAGTAACTAATCCTAACTTCTATGTAATGGCTTTGTGATTTGATGTGCTATTGTTTGGTTGGATTGTTGTCTTATATGTTATGTCTGAAGCTCTGCTGTAATGCTATGGTCATATGTTATTAAGCATGGAAGCACGCAGCATACTTATCTGTACACAATCACAAGCAAGCACTGTCACTCTGCATTACATATATTGTTATGATTGTTGCTACTGAGATTCCCCCGAATCTCATCCCCATCCATAACCCATTACAGGGAGGTTATGCTGAAGTGGATTTAGAGAATCCTAAAAGACGCCGTTATGCTGCCGGAGTAAAGACTGAACATCAGTATATGATAAGTACTGTGTACGTAGTGCTGTCTAAGGAGGCTAGAAGTGAGTGGACCTAGCCGGTTCATCTAGTCTTTCCTGGGTACTACGTAGAATGGTAGTTCTCATGAGGGAATTACCGAATCAGTACGGTTCAGTTCTTTGTACAGCTGAAGCGTAGCGGTTATGCTGCCGAAGTTTAGGCAGAACGAGATGTAATAGAGATATGAGGATTATGTATATGTCTTGTTGTATATGCCATATTGTATGACATTTTATGATTCAATGATAAATACTGTTTGGCATATTCACATTTTGGATTATGAAGCTAACGCATAATAAAGCTAATATTGCTTCCGCTAGTGTACTCTGAGGGTTGTAAGGGAGGATGTTTCATTTTGGTATCAGAGCAAGAGGTTCTGGCACCAACCAGAAAGGACTCTGGTTCAGAGCATAAGATTCTGGCACAGAACAGAAGGTTCTGGCTCAGTGATGCTCTGATTTAGCCCTTGAGTACGACAGAATAGCACTCCGGTCGCGACTAAAGTGGTTTATGTCGCGACGGGTAGCCTCAATGAGATGTTTAGTCGCGACGCATAAGTTTATAGGTCGCGACGGTTATTCACAGAAAGATTTGGTTGCGACGTGAAGAGACATAAGTCGCGACGAGAAAATATCCTGGTCGCGACGGTAGAGGAGTTGAGTCGCGACGTAGAAAGGTTAAGGTCGCGACAAAAGAAGATTTAGGTCGCAACTAGAAGACAGAAAATGTTAAGGACGCGACGTCTGAAGCTGTAGGTCACGACTAAAGAATAGAAATGATAAGTCGTGAGGAGTTAAGGGTAATGAAGAATCATAGAGGCTATGAATAGCGATTACCCAGTACTCATATCGCGACGGAATGACAGAGATGTCCTGGTATGACATTAGAAGATTCAGATCGGGACTATTATGGGTTTAGAAGAGCCCGTGCAGATAAAGCTCTTAGATGAAATAAGAGGTGTTCATGTTTCGTTGTAAAGGAAAAGACAGGTGAACACAAAGTATGAACATAGAGCTTGAGTGGAGAAGTCATGCATAGAGGAAGTTGGCAACTCCAATAAGCAAGTCATCCTTGCTAGGTAGGATAGGCCGCAAAGGATGATAATGATAATTTAAGATGAGCTAGCTAGATGAGATAGCTAGAATGAGACAGATCCTCCATGTGATTACGAGGAGTAGATCTACATGGTAAAAGTCTTATTCAACCTAGTTGAATAAAAGACCTGAGAGCTAGAATGGGATAGCTAGTATGACGTTTGCCTCGGAGTAATCCTAGGGCATAGCCTAAAGGCTAGAGATGTGATGATGTTTGATATGGCCTAAGGCTAAGGCTAAGGACGTGATGGTTAATAGGTAAAGAGTTAAAATTCCCTAAGCAGAGGGATTCCATCACAGAGATCTAGGGTAGAGTACCCTAAAGAATAGAAATAATAGTAAAAGATAATGAATGAGATCTAGGCGACTGAAGTTCGCTAGGATTAAGAGAAAGATGCGTTTTCAGGTGCTTAAGGGCTGTGGCTCGTGTGTCTGGAAAACAAAACCGTGATCTCATGTGGGCACCAAGCCTACCTAAGGGGAAAGCGGATAATATCTTTGTAAAGGGGTTCTAGGCTGTTACAGTAAAGGCCGATAAGGAACCACAGTCTGGTCAAGAATAGACTGAGACTGATAGATAGACAAAAGGAGAAATGAGATAGTAGAAGGTAGCCACAGATTACGGGATACAGTGACTCCCTATGCAAGAAAGAGTGATGAAGGGTTGAGTCTGTACCTTAATAAGAGGGTAGCGTGGCAGCCTGAGATAGACGGATGTTTCAGGATGACTGACCAAGATATGATAGGCAATATGATAAATAAAATATGCCTTGAGGTTTAGTTAGTCTGATGGATGGTTGAGCAAAGTATGATGATGATATGGCTTATGATGCCATAAGTTATGATAGTTGCATCTCCTTGCAATTGTCATATGATGACATGCATGTTAGAGTATGCCATGATGAATGAATACTCCCTTTTACAGTGCATGAAGGGTAGAGTATATATGAGATGAGAAAGTATGTTGCTCCCATACCATATGACATGTAATGAGATAGGTATTGAGGATGATAGATAGTCTCAGTTCATGGGACAATAAGCTATGAGATTCAGATATGTTATGATTGAGGATACTCAGGTAATTCTGCAGACTTGTGAATACAGTACTCAGGACCATTTCTATTAAGCGGAATGGTAAGCAGATAAGAGTAAAGAGATTGTTTTTAGATCACTCTTCAGATAAGAGTTGGATCTGAAACAGATGGCTCTAAGATAGAGCTAGATTCAGATGGGTATAGATCACTCTTCAGATAAGAGTTGGATCTGATACAGGATGCTCACAGTTGGAGCATAGTTCAAATGGTTCACAGTTAGAGCACAGATGAGTTATGATGAGGCCATAGCAGTAGAATGCAATGGCAGGTGGTTAGACCATGATGGCACAAGCCAATGGTAAGCCACAGTAAAGTAAGAAAGATGAGAAGGAACTCCTGAGTAAGAGAGGAAGTAAGTAAAGTCTGGGTAAATGATGTGAGGCTATAAAATTTTTATGGAGTTATCAACAGGTGGAAGCAGTTAACCTTATAACTTGGTCTGTTGGTTTAAGATCTTCGGGAGATATACAGTACAACAGAATCACAGTTAGATTCTGGAGGGTCGCAGTTAGATCCTAGCATGGCTCCAGGGTCGCAGTTAGATCCTAACAGATCCAGAGTCACAGTTAGATTCTGAAGAGGCTAACGGTTGATCGTAGTTAGATCCCGAGGTCGCAGTTAGACCTAGCCTAAGGAAAGTAATGAGCCATGAGACATGAGTACGATGTAGTATCTCTTTGGGAAGATGAATGCCAAAGACGAAGTTAAGGTAAGGAAGTTTCACTAGTTGATAACCTGACCCAGAGAAATTGTTTTATAATGATTTTCCTCAGGTAGCCTCTAGTCTACAGACTGAACTTAGTTTTCCCTTAAACGAAGATGGAGTCCAAGTTTAAATCTGAGTACTGAGATTCAAAGTTTTGTAGAAGTATGCCTGAGAAGCAGAGAAGAGAATCCTCTGTGTAATAAGAAGCAGAGAAGAGAATCCTCTGTGTAATAAGAAGCAGAGAAGAGAATCCTCTGAGAAGCAGAGAAGAAAATCCTCAATGTAATAAGAATAGAAAAGTATGAGTAGATAAAGATTACCCAGATGAGGGGTAAAGAGATTAAAAGGCTAGAGAAGACCTAGAGAAGAGGGTCTAAGGCAAGGCTGAGATAGAACGCAGTTCTATGAAAAAGAGAAAGCCAGTCTTATGTTAGTTTTGTGATAAGACAAGATAAGTTATGAAAGGGTGAAATACACCATGAGATAGCTAGAGTGGGCTAGATATGCCATGATAACGTATCAAAGGCATGTAATGAGATACACGGTAGTAAACGTGTAATATGACACGCACTTAGAGATGTGTATTGTATGAACAGACAGAGAGGCTCCCTGTTTGGTAGGGATCATATGTTTATATGTTATGCTATGAAAGAGAATAGAAAATGAGAGCTTTCACTCTTTGCATGAGATGTTAGGCTAAAACTATGCAAGCTCCGAGTGTTAGAGCTGTGCCTAGTTAGAACAGGAATGCTTAAGCTCCGATGTTAGAGCTTTACATTCATAAGCAGGTATGCAGTCCTGCAGTATGTTGGCCAAGCATTATGCATGTTAGAGTAGGTGCTTTTGTTTAGCAGCAAAGTAAAGAAAGAATAGCTGCGTAAGTCCTCTCTCTGTATGATGTTAAGTGCAAAGAAAGATGAAATGTTGCAGATTTTAAAGCAGTCTGCTAGATATCAAGAGAAGTGGTAAGAATATGATGCTTTAAGTATGATGAGTAGTTAGAAGAAATTCCCGAATACAGTAATATTCGAGAGAATTTCATATGAAAGAAATGGACACTACTCATAAGTGCAGTAAGTGGTCCATAAGAGGAAAGTAGATTTCAACTCTGATTGGATTAACCCAGAGAAAGAAAGGCATGTTACGAAGAGATGTAAAGTTATGATGAGTACTTTGCCAGATGTTAAGTTAATTTGGCTATGGTACTGATTAAATTTTGAGGACGAAATTTATTTAAAGGGGAGGAGAAATGTAACATCCCAATTTTCAGGCCTTGAGACGTAGAAATAGCCTAAGATTGAGAGGCTACCAGACCCCTTTTGAGCAGAAGTCCCAGAGACATAAGAGAGTTTTTAGGGACTAAGCTGCGAGTAAGTAAAGGTACAGGGACTTATGTGTAAACAGTAGAAGTCCCAAGGGGTAGAATGGCCATGTGGGATGATGTAAAGGATAAAGGTTGCGAGCTGATCATTTAGGTCGCGACTAGAGAGCAGTATTGTCGCGACTAGTGGTTATAGAAAGAGCTATACGCGACAAGAAAGCATTATGGTCGCGACGTAAAAGAAGTATGGTCGCGACTAGAAAGCAGTGATATCGCGACTAGTAATGGCAGAAAAGTTTAGACGCGACTGAATGATGTGTGTGTGTCGCGACTAATAGGTGAAATGGGCTGGTTGCGACTAGAAAATGTTATGGTCGCGACTAGATTGTGTTATGGTCGCGACGAAAGAATGTTGTGGTCGCGACTAATGTACACAGAATTGTAAGGTCGCGACAAGATGATGTTGAGGTCGCGACTAGTGACTAAAGTGGCGCTAAGCGTATGGGCCAAGAGTGGTGAAGGTCCAAGAGAGATAGTTACCCGGTTGGAGATAGACCGGAGGCAGGATATCAGATACAGGAAAGGTTATCTGGAAACCATGAGGTGGACTGATAAGGTATACTCATGGGTCCTGCAAGATGCCACATGGCATTAAAGTAATGATTCAGTAAAGTAAAGATACTCGGTTGGCGTGATAACCGAGGAGGCACGTAAATCGAGGAGGTGATCAGATAAGTCTGGGACTTATCTGGGTGGCTTGGGAAGCGTGCAAGGTCTCTTCCAGTTGCTACATGGCATTAGTCTGCAGAAAGCAGATAAAGTTGAGGGCACGCATTACGAGGCAGGAGACTGGACCGGTGAGTCAACATGGTGAGTCAGCATGCTGAGGTGTCCAGGGAATTGTGACATGTGAAAAATGAGGCGCTGAGTCAGCATGGTGAGTTGGCACGATGATGCAGTAAAGGAGAAATAAAAGAAAATAGGAAAATCCAGGAAAAACCAGGACCGCAGGATCAAAGTTCATGGAAACTACGATTGTGCCATTGAGGGAGGCTATAAATACCCCCCCCATGGCCTTCATTTGCACGCAAGAGCAAGAGGAGAATGAGAGAGAAAGAAGAGAGGGAAGGGGAAGGAAATGAAGAGAGAAAGGAGAAAGGAAGAAAGGAAGTTCTGGCGGAGCTGGAAGCAGAATAGAGATAGTAGGGTTCTGCTGAGCTAGCCAGGTAGTAACTAATCCTAACTTCTATGTAATGGCTTTGTGATTTGATGTGCTATTGTTTGGTTGGATTGTTGTCTTATATGTTATGTCTGAAGCTCTGCTGTAATGCTATGGTCATATGTTATTAAGCATGGAAGCACGCAGCATACTTATCTGTACACAATCACAAGCAAGCACTGTCACTCTGCATTACATATATTGTTATGATTGTTGCTACTGAGATTCCCTCGAATCTCATCCCCATCCATAACCCATTACAGGGAGGTTATGCTGAAGTGGATTTAGAGAATCCTAAAAGACGCCGTTATGCTGCCGGAGTAAAGACTGAACATCAGTATATGATAAGTACTGTGTACGTAGTGCTGTCTAAGGAGGCTAGAAGTGAGTGGACCTAGCCGGTTCATCTAGTCTTTCCTGGGTACTACGTAGAATGGTAGTTCTCATGAGGGAATTACCGAATCAGTACGGTTCAGTTCTTTGTACAGCTGAAGCGTAGCGGTTATGCTGCCGAAGTTTAGGCAGAACGAGATGTAATAGAGATATGAGGATTATGTATATGTCTTGTTGTATATGCCATATTGTATGACATTTTATGATTCAATGATAAATACTGTTTGGCATATTCACATTTTGGATTATGAAGCTAACGCATAATAAAGCTAATATTGCTTCCGCTAGTGTACTCTGAGGGTTGTAAGGGAGGATGTTTCAAGTTAAGTCTTTAACCTACAGAATCGGGACAGTTCACCTAGGTTCAAAATGAGGAATGTGAGGAATATCCTAAGTTTTAAGCCTAGGAATTCTGCAGGTAGCTTGATATGGGCTGGCTCCTGTGTAAGATAACTTGATATGGGCGGCTGGTCGAGCCTTTCAATTAACGATGACTCCCGAAGAGTTTAAGGGATGAGTTATTGAAAGAGAATTTCTAGAACTTAAGATGAAGGATGAGAAGATGAGTAACAGGGCCAGAATGAGAATGCAGGGGCAAAATCGTAATTATGGGAAAGATCGGGCAGGTAGCTGATGAGTACCATATTTTGCCAGAAAATAGAGAAAATTATGCTGATCATTTCACTGAACTGTGAAATGTGCATATGAGGTCTCTATGTGTATGAAAGAATTAGAAATGTGACCAGGGGTAAAATTGTCATTTTGGAAAAGTGTGCGCGTGAGCACTTTTTCAGGCCAAAATAGCCCGGCCCGGATTACAGTTATAATCGGTAAAGGAAAGGCAGTCCGAATAGAGATGATCGGACTATGGCCAGAGGCCATACAGTGTTTTCTAAGGCCCGTAGTGACACCAGGGAAGGCCCAGGCCCATAATATCAGTTCAGTGGTAAGAGGGGCCGGTGTCCGGGAAAAATGTGCAAAATGATGAAAATGCCCTTATGTTATAGAATAACTGAAGAATGAGTAAAGGGTATTTTGGTCATTTGGCTAAGGTTAGACAGTCAAGAAAGGGTATCTGGATAGTTGACCAGGGTCAAAGAATACTCTGGTAAATTATGAAAAGACAATAATACCCCTAGACCTAATAAAGTAAAGAAAGAGAGACTAAAGGCATTTTGGTAATTTGCCAAGGGGTGCTTCTTGGGAATCGTGCCATCAGAGTACTTGGGCTGGATCATAGACCCAAGATGATATTCCTAGAGCCCAAAAACGTAGGCCCAGGGATATGTGGGAAAAAGTGGTATTAAAATACTATTTTAATGCTGTTTCAATAAAGTAAAGTTACTTGGTCGGCACGATAACCGAGGAGGTGATCAGATAAAGTCTGGGACTTATCTGGATAGCATTGGAAAGCGTGAAAGGTCCCTTCTAGGTGCCACATGGCACTGATCTAAAGGAAGCAGATAAAACTAAGGACATGTATTACGGTGCAAGACTCTGGAGCTGTGAGTCAGCAGGCTGAGTCAGCTGATGAGGTGTCCCGGGTTTTAGACATGTGAGAAATGTGCTGCTGAGGTGCCCCGGTGAGGTGTCCTGGGTGATGCAGTAAAAGAAAATAAAAGAAAATAGGAAAATCCAGGAAAAACCAGGACTACATGTTCAGATGGCTTCAAAATTATGAAAATGCCATCGAAGGAAACTATAAATACCCCTCCCCCTCCCATTTCATGTATCCCACGGTTTTGGCAAGAGAAAGAGAGAGAAAGAAGAGAGAGAAGGAGAAAGAAAGAAGAAAGGAAGTTCTGGCGGAGCTGGAAGCAGTATAGAGATAGTAGAGTTCTGCTAAGCTTTTGAGGTAGTAACTAATCCTAGCTTTTATGTAATGGCTTTGTGATTTGTTGTGCTGTTGTTTGGTTGGATTGTTGTCTTATATGTTATGTCTGAAGCTCTGCTGTAATGCTATGATCATATGTTATTAAGCATGGAAGCACGCAGCATACTTATCTGTACACAATCACAAGCAAGCACTGTCACTCTGCATTTCATATATTGTTATGATTATTACTACTGAGATTCCCCCGAATCTCATTCCCCATATCTAACCCATTACAGGGAGATTATGTTGAAGTGAATTCTAAGAATTTTGAGAGACGCCGTTATGCTGCCGAAACTAAGACTGACCATCAGTATATGATAAGTATGGTGTACGTAATGCTGTCTAAGGAGGCTGGAAGTGAGTGGACCTAGCCGGTTCATCCAGTTTTTCCTGGGTACTACGTAGAATGGTAGTTCTCATGAGGGAATTACCGAATCAGTATGGTTCAGTTCTTTGTACAGATGAAGCCTAGCGGTTATGCTGCCGGATTTTAGGCAGGAAAAGATGTAATAGAAATATGAGAATTTTGTGTATGTTCTGTTGTATGACATTTTATTATAAATATTGTTTGGCATGTTCAATTTGTGAATGGGGAATTAAAAGAGAAATTCGCAGGTCCTGAGGTAGCAGTGTTATGGCCTCAGTTTGACCTAGTAAACGAAGGAGTTTGGCCACAAAATTTGGTGAGCCAGTTGTATACATCTGGGGCATTACGTGGATAGGTAATAAGCCTTGTTTGGATGTGTAGAATGAGATTAATCAGTTCTCAAATTAAAGGTTCAGAATAAGGAACTTAAGAGTAAAATTTTAATTTCTGGGCTTAATTTAAGATATAATCAAGCTAATCTTGCTTCCGCAAGTGTACTCTGAGGAGTCTAAGGGAGGATGTTTCATTGGGCCTCATACATACAGATGTGTGTGGACCGATAAATACAAATGCTAGAGGTGGTTATTCGTACTTCATCACATTCATAGATGATTTCAGTAGATATGGCTACGTCTATCTAATGAAACATAAATCCGAATCTTTTGAAATGTTCAAAATATTTCAAAATGAAGTACAAAACCAGCTTGGTAAAACAATTAAAGCCCTTCGATCTGATCGAGGTGGTGAATATTTGAGCCAAGAGTTTATCGATCATCTTAGGAATTGTGGGATAGTCTCACAATTGACTCCTCCAGGAGCACCACAATGGAATGACGTTTCTGAATGGAGGAATCGAACACTATTAGATATGGTTCAATCCATGATGAGTCGAACAGATCTTCCACCGTCCCTTTGGGGCCACACCCTAGAGACAGCTGCGTTCACACTGAATCGTGTTCTATCTAAGGCAGTTGAAAAGACTCCGTATGAGATATGGACTGGGAGGAAACCTAGTTTGTCTTTTCTCAAGATTTGGGGATGTGAGGTCTATGTTAAGCAATAAGCCTCAGATAAGTTAGCGCCCAAATCTTCAAAGTGCCTTTTTGTGGGATATCCTAAGGAAACCAAGGGATATTATGTCTACAACCCCACTGATAACAAAGTGTTTGTCGTCAGAAATGGTATCTTTCTCGAACGAGAATTTATCTCTAAAAGAACCAGTGGGAGTAAGGTACATCTCGAAGAAGTTCGAGAGCCACAAGACACCACAGAATTAGAGATGGAAAATGGAGAAGACTCACAACAAGTTGTTGAGACTCCTCAAGTCACGCAAGGCCCACGACGATCTAATAGGGCACGACTTCAGCCTCAGAGATATGGATTTCTAATTGCTGACAATCGTGATGCGTTGCTCATTGAGCATAATGAGCCAACTACCTATTGAGAAGCTATAGTGGGACCAAACTCTAAAAAATGGCTTAGTGCTATGAAGTCTGAGATGCAATCCATGTACGACAATAAGGTATGGACCTTAGTCGACCCGCCTGAAGGTGTAAAAACCGTAGGGTGCAAGTGGGTTTTTAAAGAGAAAACTGACATGGATGGCAATGTAAATGTCTTCAAGGCACGACTGGTTGTAAAAGGATTTACTCAAACTCATGGTGTGGACTATGATGAGACCTTTTCCCCAGTTGCAATGGCCAAATCAATCAGAATCCTCCTTGCCATTGCAGCATATTATGAATATGAAATATGGCAGATGGACGTCAAGACAGCCTTCCTTAATGGAAAGCTCCTTGAGGATGTGTACATGACACAACTTGAAGGGTTTGTGCGTTCTGAGGACTCTGGTAAGGTGTGCAAGCTTCAAAGGTCCATTTATGGACTAAAGCAAGCATCTCGGAGTTGGAATCATCGTTTTGATGAAGTAGTCAAAGAGTTTGGATTTCTTCAAAACATTGATGAACCTTGTGTGTACAAGAAGGTTAGTAGGAGCACAGTTGTGTTTTTGGTACTCTATGTCGATGACATCCTACTTATTGGGAATGACATTCCTACCTTGCAGATTGTCAAGTCTTGGTTAGGAAAGTCTTTCTCAATGAAAGACATGGGTGAAGCCACCTACATCCTAGGAATTAGGATCTATAGAGATAGATCTAAAAGGCTCCTAAGACTCAGTCAGAGCACATATATAGACAAGATACTACATAGGTTTAGTATGCAGGAATCAAAGAGGGGTTTCATACCCATGTCTCATGGTATTCACCTCAGCAAGGATTTGTGTCCTAGTATACCTAATCAGCGAGGTCGCATGAGTAAGGTTCCATATGCCTTGGCCATAGGATCCATCATGTATGCCATGTTATGTACTCGACCTATGACTAGCAGATATTAACAGGACCCCGGTGAGGGCCATTGGATTGCTGTCAAGAATATCCTTAAGTACTTGAGAAGGACTAAGGACTTATTCTTGGTCTATGGTAGATTGGCTGACGAGCTCTGTGTAACTGGTTACACAGATGTAAGTTTCCAAACTGACCAGGACGACCAAAAATCACAATCTGGATACGTATTCCTCCTGAATAATGGAGCAATAAGCTGGAAGAGCTCCAAGCAGAGCACTGTAGCAGATTCTGCAACGGAAGCCGAGTATATAGCAGCATCTGATGCAGCTAAGGAGGCCGTTTGGATCAGGAAGTTCATTACTGAACTAGGGGTAATACCTACCATCTCGGATCTGATAACTTTGTTATGTGACAATAGTGGTGCCATTGCACAGGCCAAAGAGCCTAGGTCACATCAAAGGACCAAGCATATACTCAGGCGATTTCATCTCATCAGAGAAATCAATGATAGAGGTGATATAAAAATATGCAAGGTAGCAGGGGAAGACAATGTTGCTGATCCTCTAACGAAGCCGCTTGTGAAAGCAAAACATGAGTGTCATGTTAGGTCAATGGGAATTAGGCAAATTAATGATTGTACCTAGTGCAAGTGGGAGGATGTTGGAAATTGTGCCCTAGGGTCCAATCATTGTCTTATAAACATTACTGTTTTATGAATTTCATAATTATGTTATCACATTATTTGCATGTTTACTGTGATGACCATCCTTGGATAACTTATGATCTTATCCTAAATGTCCCTGGTCGGTCATCTATGTGGGAGCAGAGATGAAATAAGACCAGTATGACTTTGAAGATATATAGAGATATAAATCAAAGTTATTGGCACATGTAAGAGTACAAGGTGTTGGACCGACCCGCTATGAGAGAGCTGCATGGGTTAAGTCATAGCTTTTCTCATATACAAGCCATGTCACTATGCCCTTTGACCTGAGATCATCATGGATTCCTACATGACAAACGCTCATCTTTGACCTAGTCAAAAGTCACTTTTGACCGAGTGATCATAAAGGCTATGTTCGGGCTTAGTGGTTTTTCATGCGGAGGAATGTGAATGGTCAAGATGGAATTTGTCCCTCACATTCGTAGAGAGATATTACTGGGCCCCTCGATGAGTGAGTCTGAGAAATATATGGCCATACTGGAATGGAAGGGTAGTTCCATTTCTATATTCAGACTACTCAGGGATCGAGAAAGTAACGGTCAGGAATAGGAGAATGACGTTCACCATGCCTCATCCATGACCGAAATATCGTGTGACAAAAGGGACGTGATATGGTTGTATGAAAGGTAACATCATTCATCGATCCTCATATGTTTTGGGTAGTCGTAATGTCTTGCTAGAGGCCGCTTACGACTTGTGGGTTAGTATAGTAACTGGCCCACTGCCAACTTCATATGGGCCTACAGGGTCGCACACAAAATAGCCCAACTCGAGCTGTGATGTCCAGATTCATTGAATCTAAGAGATGTCTAGATTCAATGAATAGTATAGGGTGGATTTATATATTTTATATATATAAATTTGTATATATATATATTATATATATAATATAAGAGATATTTGCAAGATTTAATTTATAAGAATAAATTAAATTTCTATCACTTTTGAATTTGAATTTAAATGGATATGATCTATTTGAATTTGAAATTCAAATTGATAAGATATCTCAAAATTGATTTATGAGAATAAATCAAATATGTAATACCCCAATTTTCAGGCCCAGAGACTCAGAAAGTGAGCCTGAAATAGATAGACTATCAGACTCCTTTGAGCAGAAGTCCCAGAAACATACAGAGGGTTTTTAGGGATTAAACTGCAAATAAGTCAAAGATCAAGGACTTATATGTAAATAGTGAAAGTCACTAGAAATATAGTGGCCATTTATGCAAGGAAAGGGGTTAAAATTGCAAAAGAAAGAAAATGTAGGGACTTAGATGTAATTATGAAAAAGTTCAAGGCCAAAAAGAAAAGTAGATAAAAAGGTGGGGTCCTAAAGTGTAATTTTAGCCAAATAAAAGGAATTTAATTATAAAGAAGAAAAGTTCCCTGGGGCTAAAGTGTAATTAAAGAAAGTTAGGCCGGAAGTGGTTCGCACTGCCCGACAGCATTTCAGTCCCAGATTCTACCAGAAGGTAGGGCAGGTGACGCCCGGTAACCCAGCCTAATACCGGAATTTTTGAAGACTCCAGATAGCCAGAAATGGACTGATCGTCCAAAAGTTATAAAAATTAATACCGGATACCCTAGATTTCAGATATAAGTGAGAAAATACAGGATGATGCGCCCTTATGGGGCGGATGTCAGGAAACTGACAGAATACCGATAGGATGTCTGTAGAAGGAGTTATTCACAAAATAGCAAATTCAGACGGGAGTATGAGGCCTCCGGGGATCCGGGTTGGAGATTATCGGTATTTTTAAAGGGGCTAAATGCGATCAGATGACTTCGGTCAGATTACCGTTATAACCCACAAGGATGCCTAAACACAGTAGGCCACTGTATCCGGAAAAAAGAGCCGGTGTCCGGAAAGGTGTATAATCGGTAAATAATAATTAAAATATTTGGGGAACTGTGGCAGAGGAAGATTCCTCGTAATGCGTGCCATACAGGTAAGGGACCCAGAAAGCCCAAAAATGGCGCCATTAGAGGCCCAATAAGACTCTTGGACTGATAGGTGGGCCAGTGTCCAGCAGAACCCCGGAAAAGTGCGAAATTATGAAAATGACCCTGTGTTGTACAAAAAGGGCAGCAGATGAATGGAGGGCATTCTGGTCATTCTGGACAGGCCCAGAGGTCAAGACATGTCTAAATAAGGTTGACTAGAGCCAGTATAAGTTTTGACCAGGTCTAGAAAGGTGTGAAATGACGATTTTGTCCTTAGGGTTAAAATAGGACAAGATAGGGCACCAAGGGCATTTTGGTCATTTTGCAGGGGATCTGTAACTGAGTCTGGACCCAGTATTAAAAATTTAATGATATAAATGGTCTAGATACTAAATATGAGGTCAGTAGACATAAAAAGGATCTTCAGAAATATCAGATTCAGAAAACGGCATGTTTTTCGAGGCGATGGACCGGGCCGGTACCGGATTGGACCGGAAAGCTTCCAGAACCTCCAAATTTCGTCACATGAAGCATATGGGTGGTGAGGTGTCCTATGAGGTGTCCCATGAGGTGTCCAGGGTGATGCAGTAAAAGAGAATTAAAGAAAATAGGAAATTCCAGGAAAAACCAGGACCACAGGATCATAAGTCTTCCTAATTACAAGATTGCCATTGCTCAACACTATAAATACCCCCCCTTACTCCTTCATTTCGGTGCAAGCAAGAAAGAGAGGAAGAAAGAAGTTCTTGAGAGAGAAAGTGAGAGAAAGAAAGAAGTAAGGAAGTTCTGGTGGAGTTGGAAGTAGTAGAGAGGTTCTGAAGCTCTGCTTTTGAGGTAGTAACTAATCCTAGCTCTTATGTAATGTCTTTGTGATGTGTTGTTTTGTTTGATTGGATTGTTTTCTTATATGTTATGCTTGAAGCTCTATTCCAATGCTATGATCATATGTTATTGAATATGGAAGCATGCAGCATACTTATCTGTACACAATCACAAGCAAGCACCGTCACTCTGCATTACATATATTGTTATGATTGTTGCACTGGGATTCTTTTGAATCTCATTCCCATACATAACATTACAGGGGAGGTTCTGTCAAAATGAAATTTGGAAATTTTAAGAGACGCCGTTATGCTGCCGAAATTCCGGCAAGAAAGCAGGAACAGGGAAAGGAGCTGATACGTACTGTGTACGTAGTGCTGTCTAAGGAGGCTGGAAGTGAGTGGACCCAGCAGGTTCATCCAGTCTTTCCTGGGTACTACGTAGAATGGTAGTTCTCACGAGGGGATTACCGAATCGGTACAACATCGGTTACTTTCTAGAGGAAGATTGTAGCAGTTATGCTGCCGGATTTTAGACAGAAAAAGATGTAATAGAAATTTGAGGGGATTGATCATACACTGATATATAACAGTTGATTATCTAATAATAATTGTTATCTGGCATGTATGACTGATATGTGATGGTTGTATGCATGCTCATGTGAAGATTGAATGCTGAAAATAGGGTCAGTGAACAGTAACTCGTGAGGACCTATGCATGTTTGATAAATCATTAAAAATAGTAAATGGTTGAATTAATGTACGAAATATTTATGGTAAAAAGTAGACATACTAAGATTTAATTTGATATATAGAATGTCCCATTTGGATGTCTGTACGAAAGGATATAAATTACCAAAGATGAAACCAAAATGCTGGATTCAGGAGAAAATAACTGGATAAACAGTAACTTTAAAATGTTGACCCACGTTAAATTGTTCAAGTAATGGTCAACCAATGATTTTTCCATGAAAGATAATTGAGTTAGCTTCATGTAGCACTTTGAACCACTTCGTTTCAATTTTTCTAGAATTAGTTATGATTTTTAAAAGTCAAGTCACTCATCTTGAATTTGCTACAGTGAACAGTACCGAAAAGAGTAAAATTTCAGATTGAGAGTTTGGACTTCTATGACCCTGAAAGTGGTTTCAAATGCTACTGAATGGTTCCTAAGATGTATAAAATTAAGGATGTGACATTTTGGTATCAGAGCAAAGGATTCTGGCTTAGGAAATGCTCTGAATAGATAAATTATAATGATACCCTGATAAAGCTGTCATAATTGACACTAAGTTAGTGATCACGGGAAGCTGAGGTTGTGACGAGATAGGTCTTGTGTAACGACTAATATATATAGGAAAGTTAAAGGTTTAGAAAAGCCCAGTAAAGGTAAAGCTTTTAGATGAATAGGTAGTATGATATTAATATGTTCACTTTTCTTTTGAGATTGACGAGAAGCAAGATGGTGAACACGAGACGAGGACGTAGAACTAGAGTGGAGGAGCCACACATAGAGGAAGCTGGCAACTCCAATGAGGTAGATCCTATGCAAGTCATCCTTGCTAGGCTAGATCAGCAACAGAGAATGATGGAAGAAATAAGGGCGGAACAAGTTCGCCAAGATCGAGAACGAGATTCTGCTATCGCTACGGCGGTTGCTGCTGCAGTTACTAGCTTACAGCAGTCTGAGAAAGAGGTAGTACCAGAAAATGATGTAGAACCTGAACCTCAGTCAGATCATGGACAGACTGGAACGAATAGACATCAAGGGTCTATAGGAAATAACAATAACCAGGAAAGTCTTCAAACATGGATGGAACGATTCCAGAAGTTTAATCCGCCTATGTTTGAAGGAACTTTTGACACTCAAGTAGCCGAGGATTGGGTTAGCCAGTTAGAGAAAATCTTTAAGATTTTAGAATGTCCCACTGAAAGAAAGGCCCAAATGGCAGTTTACAAGCTAGAAAAGGAGGCCGATCGGTGGTGGAGGAACACAGAAGTAATTCTGCAATCAAGAAATATTCCACTCACATGGGAAGTATTTCTTGAGCAGTTCAACGAGAAATATTTTCCACAGTCAGTAAGGGATGAGCACGAAGCCGAATTTTTAATATTAAGGCAGGGTGAGCAGGAATCCTTTGACAATTATCTTGCTAAGTTTATTCGTCTTTCACGATACTCCACGTACCTAAAATATAGGAATGATGAAAGATGGACCACTGAGAAATTAACTCGTGGATTAAATTCTACACTGAAAGAGAAAGTTTTTCCTAGGCAGATACGAAGGTTTAATGAAGCAGTAGAGGTATGCAGGATCACAGAAAAGAATGTGCAATATCCAGAAAAGGGTGAGCCTGCTACATCAGTACCATTGAGAATGACGCCCCCAAGTTCCTCGAAAGGAAACAGTAAGAAGAGAAATGGGCCAGTATATGAGTCAGAAGTTAATAAGAAACAGGGGAGTAGACCAGGTAGTGGGCCAAGAGAAGTTAGTAGGCAACCAAGGCCTAATGTATGTGGGAATTGTGGTCGAGACCATGGTACAAGGCCTTGTCTAGCAGGTCAAGGGTTATGCTATAGGTGTGAAAAGTCTGGACATTATGCTAGAGAGTACCCACAGAACACAACAGGCGAAAGATATCCGACTCAGGGAAGAGTATATGCCCTGACTGGCAACGAGATAAGAAAGTCTCCTGCACCAAATTAAGATACGAGTCCATATGTGTTCTGTTTCCATTAGCTAATAAGTCCTGTATATATTGTCCAGTATGCACACTATTGAGCTATCCTGTACCTAATTTGTTGCCTTTATGTGGGAATGAATATGATATATTTTACTCAGATCATTCTATAAACTGTGAATACAGTACTCAGGGCCATTTCTATTGAAAGGAATGGTATAAAAAAGGAAGCAGATAACAATAAAGCATTTGTTTTCAGATCACTCTTTAGATAAGAGATAGATCTGATACAGAATGCTCGCAGTTAGAGCACAGATTAGAATAAGCTGAGATGAGAGGGAACTCCTGAGTAAGAGAGAAAATAAGTAAAGTCTGGGTAAATAATACGAGGCTATAAAAAAATTTTAAAATTTTTATTGAGTTATCAACAGGTGGAAGCAGTTAACCTTATAACTTAGTCTGTTGGTTTAAGATCTTCGGGAGGTATACAGTACAACAGAATCGTAGTTAGATTCTGGAGGGTCGCAGTTAGATCCTAGTATGGCTCCAGGGTCGTAGTTAGATCCTAAGAGGTTCAGAGTCACAGTTAGATTCTGAAGAGGCTAATGGTTGATCGCAGTTAGATCCCGAGGTCGCAGTTAGACCTAGCCTAAGGAAAGTAATGAGCCATGAGATATGAGTACAATGTAGTATCTCTTTGGGAAGATGAATGCCAAAGACAAAGTTAAGATAAGGAAGCTTCACTAGTTGATAAACTCACCCAGACAAATTATTTATAATGTTTTTTCTCAAATCGCCTCTATTATATACAGACTAAACTTAGCTTTCACTTAAACTAAGACGGAGTCCAAGATCAAATCTGAGTGCTGGTATTCAAAGGTTTGTAGAAGAATTCCTGAGAAACAGAGAAGAGAATTCCCTGTGTATTAAGAATATGAGTATATAGATCCCCCAAATAAGAGTAAAGAGATTAAAGGGCCAAAGGGACCTAAAAAAAAAAAAAAGAGAGAGTATCTAAGGCAAAGCAAAGATAGAACTTAAGTTCTATAAGAAAGAGAATACTAGGGCCTAGAGCTATAAATAGAATAACCAAGCCCTAACTCAGTGACACGAAAGGTGCTAAGGCAAGAATAGTCTAATGATAGAAAGCCCTAAGAAGGGATAAGAAAGAATGCGGTTGCCCGAAAAGTGTGGCATAGATGTATCTGGGTTATGATCTTGTATTAGGAGAAAGAAAGGTGATATTTCTCCTAAGCGATTAGCAAAGTATAAGAGGACTGAGGTAGACCCCAGAATTACATTAAAATTATGAGAGGAAAAATATGAAAGAAATGGACACTACTTATAAGTCCGGTAAGTTGTCCATGAGTAGAAGTAGGTAAGTAGAAGATTGATGAATAGATGAATACCCCAAGCCTTAGACATAAACCAAGAAATGATATACCGAGAAGATATATCCAGAATAGTTGATGAAGGAACTAAGTAAATTTCGAGGACGAAATTTATTTTAAGGGGGGTAGAAATGTAATACCCCAATTTTCAGGCCCAGAGACTCAGAAAGTAAGCCTGAAATAGATAGACTATCAGACTCCTTTGAGCAGAAGTCCCAGAAACATACAGAGGGTTTTTAGAGATTAAACTGCAAATAAGTCAAAGATCAAGGACTTATATGTAAATAGTGAAAGCCCCTAGAAATATAGTGGCCATTTATGCAAGGAAAGGGGTTAAAATTGCAAAAGAAAGAAAATGTAGGGACTTAGATGTAATTATGAAAAAGTTCAAGGCCAAAAAGAAAAGTAGACAAAAAGGTGGGTTCCTTAAGTGTAATTTTAGCCAAATAAAAGGGATTTAATTATAAAGAAGAAAAGTTCCCTGGGGCTAAAGTGTAATTAAAGAAAGTTAGGCCGGAAGTGGTTCGCACTGCCCGACAGCATTTCAGTCCCAGATTCTACCAGAAGGTAGGGCAGGTGACGCCCGGTAACCCAGCCTAATACCGAAATTTTTGAAGACTCCAGATAGCCAGAAATGGACTGATCGTCCAAAAGTTATAAAAATTAATACCGGATACCCTAGATTTCAGATATATGTGAGAAAATACAGGATGATGCGCCCTTATGGGGCGGATGTCAGGAAACTGACAGAATAACGATAGGAGGTCTGTAGAAGGAGTTATTCACAAAATAGCAAATTCAGACGGGAGTATGAGGCCTCCGGGGATCCGGGTTGGAGATTTATCGGTATTTTTAAAGGGGCTAAATGCGATCAGATGACTTCGGTCAGATGACCGTTATAACCCACAAGGATGCCTGAACACAGTAGGCCACTGTATCCGGAAAAAAGAGCCGGTGTCCGGAAAGGTATATAATCGGTAAATAATAATTAAAATATTTGGTGAACTGTGGCAGAGGAAGATTCCTCGTAATGCGTGCCATACAGGTAAGGGACCCAGAAAGCCCAAAAATGGCGCCATTAGAGGCCCAATAAGACTCTTGGACTGATAGGTGGGCCAGTGTCCAGCAGAACCCCGGAAAAGTGCGAAATTACGAAAATGCCCCTATGTTGTACAAAAAGGGCAGCAGATGAATGGAGGGCATTCTGGTCATTCTGGACAGGCTCAGAGGTCAAGACATGTCTAAATAAGGTTGACTAGAGCCAGTATAAGTTTTGGCCAGGTCCAGAAAGGTGTGAAATGACGATTTTGTCCTTAGGGTTAAAATAGGACAAGATAGGGCACCAAGGGCATTTTGGTCATTTTGTAGGGGATCTGTAACTGAGTCTGGACCCAGTATTAAAAAGTTAATGATATAAAGGGTCTAGATACTAAATATGAGGTCAGTAGACATAAAAAGGATCTTCAGAAATATCAGATTCAGAAAACGGCATGTTTTTCGAGGCGATGGACCGGGCCGGTACCGGATTGGACCGGAAAGCTTCCAGAACCTCCAAATTTCGTCACATGAAGCATATGGGTGGTGAGGTGTCCTATGAGGTGTCCCATGAGGTGTCCAGGGTGATGTAGTAAAAGAGAATTACAAAAAATAGGAAATTCCAGGAAAAACCAGGACCACAGGATCATAAGTCTTCCTAATTACAAGATTGCCATTGCTCAACACTATAAATACCCCCCCTTACTCCTTCATTTCGGTGCAAGCAAGAAAGAGAGGAAGAAAGAAGTTCTTGAGAGAGAAAGTGAGAGAAAGAAAGAAGTAAGGAAGTTCTGGTGGAGTTGGAAGTAGTAGAGAGGTTCTGAAGCTCTGCTTTTGAGGTAGTAACTAATCCTAGCTCTTATGTAATGTCTTTGTGATGTGTTGTTTTGTTTGATTGGATTGTTGTCTTATATGTTATGCTTGAAGCTCTATTCCAATGCTATGATCATATGTTATTGAATATGGAAGCATGCAGCATACTTATCTGTACACAATCACAAGCAAGCACCGTCACTCTGCATTACATATATTGTTATGATTGTTGCTACTGGGATTCTTTTGAATCTCATTCCCATACATAACATTACAGGGGAGGTTCTGTCAAAATGAAATTTGGAAATTTTAAGAGACGTCGTTATGCTGCCGAAATTTCGGCAAGAAAGCAGGAACAGGGAAAGGAGCTGATACGTACTGTGTACGTAGTGCTGTCTAAGGAGGCTGGAAGTGAGTGGACCCAGCAGGTTCATCCAGTCTTTCCTGGGTACTACGTAGAATGGTAGTTCTCACGAGGGGATTACCGAATCGGTACAACATCGGTTACTTTCTAGAGGAAGATTGTAGCAGTTATGCTGCCGGATTTTAGACAGAAAAAGATGTAATAGAAATTTGAGGGGATTGATCATACACTGATATATAACAGTTGATTATCTAATAATAATTGTTATCTGGCATGTATGACTGATATGTGATGGTTGTATGCATGCTCATGTGAAGATTGAATGCTGAAAATAGGGTCAGTGAACAGTAACTCGTGAGGACCTATGCAAGTTTGATAAATCATTAAAAATAGTATATGGTTGAATTAATGTACGAAATATTTATGGTAAAAAGTAGACATACTAAGATTTAATTTGATATATAGAATGTCCCATTTGGATGTCTGTACGAAAGGATATAAATTACCAAAGATGGAACCAAAATGCTGGATTCAGGAGAAAATCACTGGATGAACAGTAACTTTAAAATATTGACCCACGTTAAATTGTTCAAGTAATGGTCAACCAATGATTTTTCCCTGAAAGATAATTGAGTTAGCTTCATGTATCACTTTGAACCACTTCGTTTCAATTTTTCTAGAATTAGTTATGATTTTTAAAAGTCAAGTCACTCATCTGGAATTTGCTACAGTGAACAGTACCGAAAAAGAGTAAAATTTCAGATTGAGAGTTTGGACTTCTATGACCCTGAAAGTGGTTCCAAATGCTACTGAATGGTTCCTAAGATGTATAAAATTAAGGATGTGACAAAATATAATTCCGTCTTATCTTTATTTTAAATTAAATAAATAGGTGAATTAAATCTGTAAGACGGATTTAATAAAACCGTATTTATTTAATTAGTTTCTTATCAAATTATGCAATATATGAGATTGTATTAATTTTAGAATTAATATAAGATTAATTCTGAAGCTCGGCCCAATTAGAAGCCCAATAGCATCCTATATATTTGACATTAGGAGCTAGGGTTCTGCACACAACATAACACAACTCACAAGAGAAAAGGGGGCAGGAGAGTGCAAAAGGTTTGCAGATAAGAAACTGCCGGAATAGAGACGGTGAGGACGGAATCTTGAGAAAGCCCTAGAGGGACAAGAGACGCTAGCATGTCGTTCGTGGTTAGAACGCTATTCATGTGGATACCGGTAGAGGAAGCCGATCTGGGCTGTCGACTTCTTGCGATCGAGAAAAGAAACCAGACAGTAAGATAGGTCGCGACCTATTGACACTGAGGTCTCGACCATACGGGCATTTGAACGTCAGAAATCCGAAAAGAGGATAACGGTTGCGACTTGAAGCCGACGAGGTCGCGACTAACAACTCCAGAGGCTACAGGTCGCGACTAGAAGATTAGGAGGTCGCGACTAACAACTCCAGAGGCGACAGGTCATGACTGGAAGCTGAGTAGGTCACGACTAAAAGTTCCAGAGGCGAGGAGTCGCGACTAGTGGATACAGAGGTCGCGACTAAAGCTCGAATACCGAAGGTAACACTTCTTTCTCCTTGACTTAAACACATTCGGTAGATCCTGGCTGGAATGGAAAAATTTTTTAAAGTTAATTTTCGCTGCGTGTCTTCTAATTCCCTTCAACTTCATCTTGCTCAATTACATGAGATGGATCTGGAACATACTTCTTTAATTGGGAAACATGAAACACATCATGTATCTAGCTAAGATTTGGAGGAGGAGCCAATCTATAGGCTACTGTCCCCACCTTTGAGAGAATTTGGAATGGTTCGATGTATCTTGGATGTAACTTCTTCACTTTGATCCCGGCTCCCGTAGTTGGAGTTAACTTAAGGAATACATGCTCTCCTTCTTCAAACTCCAACGGCTTCCTTCTAACATCTGCATAGCTTTTCTGTCTGCTTTGAGCTGTCAGCAATCTTTGTGTAATAATTACAATCTGTTCTATAGTTTGATCCACTAGATTAGGACCAAGCATTCTCCTCTCGCTCAATTCTAGCCAGCATAAGGGGGATCTACATTTACGTCCATAGAGTGCTTCAAAAGGTGCCATCTGAATACTAGTCTGATAACTATTATTATATGCAAACTCTATGAGTGGTAAATGGATATCCCAGCTGCCTTTGAAATCAAAAACACAAGCTCTCAACATATCTTCTAGCGTTTGGATTGTTCTCTCCGACTGGCCATCCATCTGAGGATGATAGGCTGTACTAAATCGAAGAGTAGTGCCCATTTCTTCCTGTAGAGCCCTCCAAAAATTAGAAGTAAATTGAGGGTCTCTATCGGACACTGTAATACCCCAATTTTCAGGCCCAGAGACTCAGAAAGTGAGCCTGAAATAGATAGACTATCAGACTCCTTTGAACAGAAGTCCTAAAAACATACAGAGGATTTTTAGGGACTAAACTGCAAATAAGTCAAAGATCAAGGACTTATAGGTAAATAGTGAAAGTCCCTAAAGATATAGTGGCTATTTATGCAATGAAATGGGTTAAATTACAAAAGAAAGAAAATGTAGGGACTTAGATGTAATTATGAAAAAATTTAAGGCCAAAAAGAAAAGTAGACAAAAAGGTGGGGTCCTTAAGTGTAATTTTTGCCAAATAAAAAGGGATTTAATTATAAAGAAGAAAAGTTTCCTGGGGCTAAAGTATAATTAAAGAAAGTCAGGCCGGAAGTGGTTTGCACTGCCCGACAGTATTTCAGTCCCAAATTCTACCAGAAGGTAGGGCAGGGGACGCCGGGTAACCCAGCCTAATACCGGAATTTTTGAAGACTCCAGATAGCCAGAAATGGACTGATCGTCCAAAACTTATAAAAATTCCTACCGGATATCCTAGATCTCAGATATAAGTGAGAAAATACAGGATGATGCGCCTTTATGGGGCGGATGTCAGGAAACTGACAGAATACCGATAGGAGGTCTGTAGAAAGATTTATTCACAAAATAGCAAATACAGACGGGAGTGTGAGGCCTCCGGGGATCCGGGTAGGAGATTTATCGGTATTTTTAAAGGGGCTGAATGAGATCGGATGACCTCGGTCAGATGATCGTTATGACCCATAGGGATGCCTGAACACAGTAGGACACTGTATCTGGGAAAAGGAGCCGATGTCCGGAAAGGTGTATAATCGGTAAATAATAATTAAAATATTTGGTGAACTGTGACAGAGGAAGATTCCTCGTAATACGTGCCATATAGTTAATGGACCCAGGAAGCCCAAAAAATGGCGCCATTAGAGTCCCAATAAGGCTCTTGGACTGATAGGTGGGCCAGTGTCCAGCAGAACCCTGGAAAAGTGCGAAATTACAAAAATGCCCCTGTGTTGTACAAAAAGGGCAGCAGATGAATGGAGGGCATTCTGGTCATTCTGGATAGGCCCAGAGGTCAAGACATGTCTAAATAAGGTTGACTAGAGCCAGTATAAGCTTTGACCAGGTCCAGAAAGGTGTGAAATGACGATTTTGCCCATAGGGTTAAAATAGGACAAGATAGGGCACCAAGAGCATTTTGGTCATTTCGCAGGGGATCTGTAACTGAGTCTGGACCTAGTATTAAAAAGTTAATGATATAAAGGGTCTAGATACTAAATGTGAGGCCAGTAGACATAAAAAGGATCTTCAGAAACATCAGATTCAGAAAACGGCATGTTTTTCGAGGCGATGGATCGGGCCGGTACCGGATTGGACCGGAAAGCTTCCAGAACCTCCAAATTTCGTCACATGAAGCATATGGGTGGTGAGGTGTCCTATGAGGTGTCCCATGAGGTGTCCAGGGTGATGCAGTAAAAGGAAATTAAAGAAAATAGGAAATTTCAGGAAAAACCAGGACCACAGGATAATAAGTCTTCCTAATTACAAGATTGCCATTGCTCAACACTATAAATTGAAGAGGGAATTGGAAGACACGCAGCGGAAATTAACTTTAAAAATTTTTCCATTCCCAGCCAGGATCTACCGAATGTGTTTAAGTCAAGGAGAAAGAAGTGTTACCTTCGGTTTCAAGCTTTGGTCGCGGCCTCAGTGTCCACTAGTCGCGACTCCTCGCCTCTGGAACTTTCAGTCGCGACCTCCTCAGCTTCTAGTCGCGACCTGTCGCCTCTGGAGTTTGTAGTCGCGACCTCTTCAACTTCACGTCGCGACCTGTCTCCTCTTTTCGGATTTCTGACGTTCAGATGCCCGTTTGGTCGCGACCTAAGTGTGTTCTGGTCGCGACCTTTCTTCGTGTCTGGCCGTATCGTAGAAGTCGACAGCTCAGATTGGCTTCCTCTACCGGTATCCACACGAACAGCGTTCCAATTGCGAACGACGTGCTAGCGCCTCTTGTCCCTCTAGGGCTTTCTAGAGATTCCGTCCTCACCTTCTCTATTTCGGCAGTTTCTTATCTGCAAACCTTTTGCACTCTCCCTGCCCCCTTTTCTCACGACTGAATGTGTGTGAAGAGATCTATATTGTCTCTGGAACCCTAGCTCCTAATGTCAAATATATAGGAAGCTATCGGGCTTCTAATAGGGCCGGGCTTCAGAATTAATCTTATATTAATTCTAAAATTAATACAATATCATATATTGCATAATTTAATAAGAAACTAATTAAATAAATATGGTTTATATTAAATCCGTCTCACAGATTTAATTCACCTATTTATTTAATTTAAAATAAAGATAAGACGGAATTATATTTGATTTATTCTTATAAATCAAATTTGAGATATCTTATCAATTTGAATTTCAAATTCAAATAGATCATATCCATTTAAATTCAAATTCAAAAAATGATAGAGATTTAATTTATCCTTATAAATTAAATCTTACAAATATCTCTTATATTATATATATAATATATATATAAACTAATTTATATATATATATAAAATATATATCCACCCTAGATTATTCATTGAATCTAGACATCTCTTAGATTCAATGAATCTGGACATCATAGCTCGCATTGGGCTGTTTTGTGTGCGACCCTGTAGGCCCATATGAAGTTGGCAGTGGCCCAGTTACTATACTGACCCACAAGTCGTAAGCGGTCTCTAGCAAGGCATTACGACTACCCAAAACATATGAGGATCGATAAACGATGTAACCTTTCATACAACCATATCACGTCCCTTTTGTCACACGATATTTCGGTCAAGGATGAGGCATGGAGAACGTCATCCTCCTATTCCTGACCATTACTTTCTCGATCCCTGAGTAGTCTGAATATAGAAATGGAACTACCCTTCCATTCCAGTATGGCCATACATTTCTCAGACTCACTCATCGAGGGGCCCAGTAATATCTCTCTGCGAATGTGAGGGACAAATTCCATCTTGACCATTCACATTCCTCCGCATGAAAAACCACTAAGCCCGAGCATAGCCTTTATGATCACTCGGTCAAAAGTGACTTTTGACTAGGTCAAAGCTGAGCGTTTGTCATGTAGGAATCCATGATGATCTCAGGTCAAAGGGTATAGTGACATGGCTTGTATATGAGAGAAGCTTATGACTTGACCCATGCAGCTCTCTCATTGCGGGTCGGTCCAACACCCTATACTCTTACATGTGCTTATGACTTTGATTTATATCTCTGTATATCTTCAAAGTCATACTGGTCTTATTTCATCTCTGCTCCCACATAGATGACCGACCAGGGACATTTAGGATAAGATCATGAGTTATCCAAGGATGGTCATCACAGTAAACATGCAAATAATGTGATAACCTGATACAATGATTGGCCCCTAGGGCACAATTTCCAACATCCTCCCACTTGCACTAGGAACAATCATTAATTTGTCTCAATCCTATTGACCTAACATGACGCTCATGTTTTGCCTGGATAAGCGGTTTTGTTAGAGGATCAGCATCATTGTCTTCTCCTATTACCTTGCATATTTTTATATCACCTCTATCATTGATTTCTCTGATGAGATGAAATCGCCTGAGTATATGCTTGGTCCTTTGATGTGACCTAGGCTCTTTGGCCTGTGCAATGTCACCACTATTGTCACAGAACAAAGTTATTGGATCTGAGATGGTCGGTACCACCCTTAGTTCAGCAATGAACTTCCTGATCCAAATGGCCTCCTTAGCTGCATCAGATGCTGCTATATACTCGGCTTCCGTTCCAGAATCTGCTATAGTGCTCTGCTTAGAGCTCTTCCAGCTTATTGCTCCATTATTTAGGAGAAATATGTATCCAGATTGCAATTTCTGGTCATCCTGGTCAGTTTGGAAACTTGCATCTGTGTAACCAGTTACGGAGAGCTCGTCTTCCAATCCACCATAGACCAAGAATAAGTCCTTAGTCCTTCTTAAGTACTTAAGGATATTCTTGACAGCAGTCCAATGGCCCTCACCAGGGTCATGTTGATATCTGCTAGTCATACTTAAGGCAAACGAGACATCCGGTCGAGTACATAACATGGCGTACATGATAGATCCTATGGCAAAGGCATATGGAATCTTACTCATGCGACCTCGCTGATCTGGTGTACTAGGACACAAATCCTTGCTGAGGTGAATACCATGAGACATGGGTATGAAACCCCTTTTTGATTCCTGCATACTGAACCTATGCAGTATCTTGTCTATATATGTGCTCTGACTCAGTCCTAGAAGCCTTTTAGATCTATCTCTATAGATCCTAATTCCTAGGATGTAGGTGGCTTCACCCAAGTCTTTCATCGAGAAAGATTTTCCTAACCAAGACTTGACAATCTGCAAGGTAGGAATGTCATTCCCAATGAGTAGGATGTCATCGACATAGAGTACCAAAAACACAACTGTGCTCCCACTAACCTTTTTGTACACACAAGGTTCATCAATGTTTTGAAGAAATCCAAACTCTTTGACTACTTCATCAAAACGATGATTCCAACTCCGAGATGCTTGCTTCAGTCCATAAATGGACCTTTGAAGTTTGCACACCTTACCAGAGTCCTCAGAACGCACAAAACCTTCAGGTTGTGTCATGTACACATCCTCAAGGAGCTTTCCATTAAGGAAGGCTGTCTTGACGTCCATCTGCCATATTTCATAGTCATAATATGCTGCAATGGCAAGGAGGATTCTGATTGATTTGGCCATTGCAACTGGGGAAAAGGTCTCATCATAGTCCATACCATGAGTTTGAGTAAATCCTTTTGCAACCAGTCGTGCCTTGAAGACATTTACATTGCCATCCATGTCGGTTTTCTCTTTAAAAACCCACTTGCACCCGACGGTTTTTACACCTTCAGGCGGGTCGACTAAGGTCCATACCTTATTGTCGTACATGGATTGCATCTCAGACTTCATGGCATTAAGCCATTTTTCAGAGTTTGGTCCCACTATAGCTTCTTGATAGGTAGTGGGCTCATTATGCTTAATGAGCAACACATCATGACTATCAGAAATCAGAAATCTATATCTCTGAGGCTGAAGTCGTGCCCTATTAGATCGCCTTGGGCCTTGCGTGACTTGAGGAGTCTCAACAACTTCTTGTGAGTCTTCTCTACATTCCATCTCTAGTTCTGTGGCGTCTTGTGGCTCTCGAACTTCTTCGAGGTGTACCTTGCTCCCAGTGGTCCTTTTAGAGATAAATTCTCGTTCTAGAAAGATACCATTTCTGACAACAAACACTTTGTTATCAGTGGGGTTGTAGACATAATATCCCTTGGTTTCCTTAGGATATCCCACAAAAGGCACTTTGAAGATTTGGGCGCTAACTTATCTGAGGCTTGTTGCTTAACATAGACCTCACATCCCCAAATCTTGAGAAAAGACAAACTAGGTTTCCTCCCAGTCCATATCTCATACGGAGTCTTTTCAACTGCCTTAGATGGAACACGATTCAGTGTGAACGCAGCTGTCTCTAGGGCGTGGCCCCAAAAGGATGGTGGAAGATCTGTTCGACTCATCATGGATCGAACCATATCCAATAGTGTTCGATTCCTCCGTTCAGAAACCCCATTCCATTGTGGTGTTCCTGGAGGAGTCAATTGTGAGACTATTCCACAATTCCTAAGATGATCGATAAACTCTTGGCTCAAATATTCACCACCTCGATCAGATCGAAGGGCTTTAATTGTTTTACCAAGCTGGTTTTGTACTTCATTTTGAAATATCTTGAACATTTCAAAAGTTTCGGATTTATGTTTCATTAGATAGACGTAGCCATATCTACTGAAATCATCTATGAATGTAATGAAGTACGAATAACCTCTTCTGGTATTTGTATTCATCGGTCCACACACATCTGTATGTATGAGGCCCAACAAATCAGTGGCCCTCTCACTGTGCCCAGTGAAAGGCGACTTTGTCATCTTTCCTAACAAACAAGATTCGCAAGTATCATATGATTCAAAATCAAATGAGTTGAGAAATCCATCTTGATGGAGTTTAGAAATGCGTTTCTCATTTATGTGGCCTAGACGACAGTGCCAGAGGTACGTCAGATTCAAATCATTTGGTTTGATCCTTTTGGCGGTTATGTTATAGATATTTCCATGATTGGGTTGTTCCAAGTTTAATATGTAATGATCAACATGCAAATCACCATGAGCATAGAAAATATCATTACGATAAATAGAACATTTACCATTCCCAGAAATGGAAGTGTAACCTTCCTTATCCAAATAAGAAAGAGAAACAATGTTACTACTCAAAGCAGGAACATAATAGCAATTGTTCAAAACTAACAAAAGCCCAGTGGGCAGAACTAATTCATAAGTGCCTACAGCTAGAGCAGCAACCTTTGCTCTATTTCCAACTCGTAGGTCAACTTCGCCCTTTTTCAGCTTTCTACTGTCCTTTAGGCCCTGCACATTTGTACAAATGTGAGAACCACATGCAGTATCTAATACCCATGTAGTGGAAGTAGAGAGATGAATGTCTATAACATAAATACCTGAAGCGATAGCCCCGCTATCCTTCTTGTTCTTTTTCAGATCTTCAAGGTAGAGTTTGCAATTCCTCTTCCAATGACCCGGTTCATTGCAGAAGAAGCAAACTCCTTCCTTTGGAGGCTTTGCCTTCTTTGGTGCAGGCTTGGTTTCGGGCTTGCCTGACTCTTTGGTCTTACCAGATGAGCCATGACCCTTGCCGTTGCCCTTGCCTTTCTTTTTCATACCCTTTCCTTTCTGAACCATCAAAACAGTACTGGGCCTTTTCTTAACAGTCGGCTCAGCAGTTTTAAGCATCCCATGCAGTTCAGAAATAGATTTCTCCATGTTGTTCATGTTGTAATTCATGACAAACTGGTCATAACTTTCCGGGAGTGAGTTCAAGATCAAATCTGTAGCTAACTCCTGGCTCATGGGAAATCCAAGCCTCTCAAGGTGATCTATGTACCCTTTCATCTTTAAGACATGAGTACTCACTGATGCACCTTCAGCCATCTTGCAGGAATGTAAGGCCTTAGTGGTCTCATACCTCTCTTGCCTTGCTTGTTGCTGGAACATTTCCTTAAGATGCACAATCATCTCATAGGCCTCCATGTGTTCCAGATCTCTTTGAAGCTCCGGAACCATAGTGGCAAGCATCAAGCATCCCACATCAACAGAGTCTTCCTTATGCTTCGCATAAGAATCTCTCTGAGCTCTAGGAGCATTGGCTGCTGGCTCCTCAGGAATGGGTTGATCTAGGACATATGCCTTTCTTTCCTGCTTGAGAACAATTCTCAAGTTCCTGAACCAGTCAAGAAAGTTTGTCCCATTGAGTTTGTCCTTCTCAAGGACAGATCGCAACGATAATGTAGCAGTATTACTAGTCGTCATGATTCTACAATTAAAATATGCAAGCAAATTAGCAATCTCCCACTGAATAAAACAACCCTCAATGTAATAATTAGTGGGCTAAGATCCATATTTGGCTTAAACTTGAGTCCGCTTTAGCTGGACGCTCAACTTTAAGTTATTTAGGTAGGTAACAACTTTACCAATTACATCACATGTAACTCTTAGATGTTTATGGGATTCCATCATCATATGATCCGGCATGTTTTAATCCCATCTAATGCCTTGAGACCCAAAACCGTTTTGATAATCTCAATTAAGTCAAACAATAACAAACATAAGAGTAGCACCATTACTCTTGCTTATCTCCCCAAGATAACTCAAATGCACCCACTTTGGTGGACCTACAAATGAGCGATCGAGGTTTTGACAAGTGTTCATTAATTGACGGCATATGACTTAAGATTTCTTTTAGAGGGTTTAATTAATTATCTGGTTTATAAGATGCATGTATCGCGGTTGTATCTCATACAAGTATTATGCATATAAAACATACATGCTATGATCTAATCATAAGATGCATAATCTTAAACGTGACACAATATGACTCACCTATCCTAAGTCCCCTCAAGCCAATGAGAGGAGCTCTCTAATTAGAATAGGAAAAGTACATAAGGAAACCTCGTTTTAACATTCGAGGGGAGTGAGATGAGAAGAGAATGTACAACGAGAGTCATTAGAGGAACGCACGACACGCAGGCCGTATTTAGAAAAATTATAACACTTGTAATCTAGAGCCATATTGTTCACCATACCCAAACATTCAAGAATCAAAATTCATGCTATTTGAAGGGCAATAAATGTTTCAAAACATTCATATATCAGGAAAGTCAATACATATTACGATTATGTTGCGCTACGATTAAATAGCCACGGCGGTCCCGCTAGCCGGTTAGCGGGCGGGGTGTGGGGCAGCGCCCCAATAGAATTTTTTTTTTGATAAATAATCAAGAATCTTAATTCTTTTTCCTTAGACCCCATCAATATAAATTGATCAAATCAATTGATATACACCACCGATTTCAGTTTCCTTTTAGATTTCGTATATGTCATACATAAACAGATTCCATATATGTCATACATATCACACATGTTATCATATAATCAGCTAAGAAGTCTAACATACATCACATGTATCAACAATCAAACCTAACTTAAACACAAAACGGCATGGCTCTGATACCACTGAAGAGGGAATTGGAAGACACGCAGCGGAAATTAACTTTAAAAATTTTTCCATTCCCAGCCAGGATCTACCGAATGTGTTTAAGTCAAGGAGAAAGAAGTGTTACCTTCGGTTTCAAGCTTTGGTCGCGGCCTCAGTGTCCACTAGTCGCGACTCCTCGCCTCTGGAACTTTCAGTCGCGACCTCCTCAGCTTCTAGTCGCGACCTGTCGCCTCTGGAGTTTGTAGTCGCGACCTCTTCAACTTCACGTCGCGACCTGTCTCCTCTTTTCGGATTTCTGATGTTCAGATGCCCGTTTGGTCGCGACCTAAGTGTGTTCTGGTCGCGACCTTTCTTCGTGTCTGGCCGTATCGTAGAAGTCGACAGCTCAGATTGGCTTCCTCTACCGGTATCCACACGAACAGCGTTCCAATTGCGAACGACGTGCTAGCGCCTCTTGTCCCTCTAGGGCTTTCTAGAGATTCCGTCCTCACCTTCTCTATTTCGGCAGTTTCTTATCTGCAAACCTTTTGCACTCTCCCTGCCCCCTTTTCTCACGACTGAATGTGTGTGAAGAGATCTATATTGTCTCTGGAACCCTAGCTCCTAATGTCAAATATATAGGAAGCTATCGGGCTTCTAATAGGGCCGGGCTTCAGAATTAATCTTATATTAATTCTAAAATTAATATAATATCATATATTGCATAATTTAATAAGAAACTAATTAAATAAATATGGTTTATATTAAATCCGTCTCACAGATTTAATTCACCTATTTATTTAATTTAAAATAAAGATAAGACGGAATTATATTTGATTTATTCTTATAAATCAAATTTGAGATATCTTATCAATTTGAATTTCAAATTCAAATAGATCATATCCATTTAAATTCAAATTCAAAAAATGATAGAGATTTAATTTATCCTTATAAATTAAATCTTACAAATATCTCTTATATTATATATATAATATATATATAAACTAATTTATATATATATATAAAATATATATCCACCCTAGATTATTCATTGAATCTAGACATCTCTTAGATTCAATGAATCTGGACATCATAGCTCGTATTGGGCTGTTTTGTGTGCGACCCTGTAGGCCCATATGAAGTTGGCAGTGGCCCAGTTACTATACTGACCCACAAGTCGTAAGCGGTCTCTAGCAAGGCATTACGACTACCCAAAACATATGAGGATCGATAAACGATGTAACCTTTCATACAACCATATCACGTCCCTTTTGTCACACGATATTTCGGTCAAGGATGAGGCATGGAGAACGTCATCCTCCTATTCCTGACCATTACTTTCTCGATCCCTGAGTAGTCTGAATATAGAAATGGAACTACCCTTCCATTCCAGTATGGCCATACATTTCTCAGACTCACTCATCGAGGGGCCCAGTAATATCTCTCTGCGAATGTGAGGGACAAATTCCATCTTGACCATTCACATTCCTCCGCATGAAAAACCACTAAGCCCGAGCATAGCCTTTATGATCACTCGGTCAAAAGTGACTTTTGACTAGGTCAAAGCTGAGCGTTTGTCATGTAGGAATCCATGATGATCTCAGGTCAAAGGGCATAGTGACATGGCTTGTATATGAGAGAAGCTTATGACTTGACCTATGCAGCTCTCTCATTGCGGGTCGGTCCAACACCCTATACTCTTACATGTGCTTATGACTTTGATTTATATCTCTGTATATCTTCAAAGTCATACTGGTCTTATTTCATCTCTGCTCTCACATAGATGACCGACCAGGGACATTTAGGATAAGATCATGAGTTATCCAAGGATGGTCATCACAGTAAACATGCAAATAATGTGATAACCTGATACAATGATTGGCCCCTAGGGCACAATTTCCAACATAAATACCCCCTAGCTCTTCATTTTCACGCCAAGAAGCATTCTTAGAGGTAGAAAGAAGTTCTTGAGAGAGAAAGTGTGAGGAAGAAAGAAGTAAGGAAGTTCTGGTGAAGTTGGAAGTAGTAGGGAAGTTCTGAAGCTCTGCTTTTGAGGTAGTAACTAATCCTAGCTCTTATGTAATGTCTTTGTGATGTGTTATTTTGTTTGGTTGGATTGTTGTCTTATATGTTATGCTTGAAGCTCTATTCCAATGCTATGATCATATGTTATTGAATATGGAAGCATGCAGCATACTTATCTGTACACAATCACAAGCAAGCACCGTCACTCTGCATTACATATATTGTTATGATTGTTGCTACTGGGATTCTTGTGAATCTCATTCCCATACATAACATTACAGGGGAGGTTCTGTCAAAATGAAATTTGGAAATTTTAAGAGACGCCGTTATGCTGCCGAAATTCCGGAAAGAAAGCAGGAACAGGGAAAGGAACTGATACGTACTGTGTACGTAGTGCTGTCTAAGGAGGCTGGAAGTGAGTGGACCCAGCAGGTTCATCCAGTCTTTCCTGGGTACTACGTAGAATGGTAGTTCTCACGAGGGAATTACCGAATCGGTACAACATCGGTTACTTTCTAGAGGAAGATTGTAGCAGTTATGCTGCCGGATTTTAGACAGAAAAAGATGTAATAGAAATTTGAGGGGATTGATCATACACTGATATATAACAGTTGATTATCTAATAATAATTGTTATCTGGCATGTATGACTGATATGTGATGGTTGTATGCATGCTCATGTGAAGATTGAATGCTGAAAATAGGGTCAGTGAACAGTAACTCGTGAGGACCTATGCATGTTTGATAAATCATTAAAAATAGTAAATGGTTGAATTAATGTACGAAATATTTATGGTAAAAAGTAGACATACTAATATTTAATTTTATATATATAATGTCCCATTTGGATGTCTGTACGAAAGGATATAAATTACCAAAGATGGAACCAAAATGCTGGATTCAGGAGAAAATCACTGGATGAACAGTAACTTTAAAATGTTGACCCACGTTAAATTGTTCAAGTAATGGTCAACCAATGATTTTTCCCTGAAAGATAATTGAGTTATCTTCATGTAGCACTTTGAACCACTTCGTTTCAATTTTTCTAGAATTAGTTATGATTTTTAAAATTCAAGTCACTCATCTGGAATTTGCTTTAGTGAACAGTACCGAAAAGAGTAAAATTTCAGATTGAGAGTTTGGACTTCTATGACCCTGAAAGTGGTTCCAAATGCTACTGAATGGTTCCTAAGATGTATAAAATTAAGGATGTGACAGACACAATGTTGCTTGGGATACCATGAAGCCTAACAATCGCCCTTATATACAACTTTACCAGCTTTTCTAGAGAATCCCTTTTATTGATTGCCAGGAAATGTGCTAACTTCGTTAATCGATCAGTTACTACCCATACTGCATCATGTTTACTTGGAGTCATGGGTAGTCCTTCCACAAAGTCCATGGCAATACCATCCCATTTCCGCTCAGGGATATCTAGAGGTTGTAATGTTCCCGCTGGCTTTTGATGTTCAATTTTTACTTTCTGGCAGGTCAAGCACTTGGACACATAAGCCATTACATCCTTTTTCAATCCAGGCCACCAAAATAACCTTTTCATATCATGGTACATCTTGGTCATACCTGGATGTACTGTATATCGGCTTTTATGTGCTTCCTCCAGAATCTTTTCTCTTAATCCCATAGCATTAGGAATATAGGGCCTTCCCCTGAACTGCAACAATTCTTCCGGGGAAACCTCAAAATTCCTAGTCTTCCCCCTCTCCAGCTTATCTTTAAATATTGCTGCGAGCTTATCCTGCTTTTGAGCCTTTTTTATCTCATCTTCTATGCAAGCTCTGACATGAACTCCTCCGTAAGGACTCTTCGTCAGTTGCATTTGATATAGAGGGCTCCAATCTCGCATATCTCCTATCAATTCCAACTCCTTGATCATCATGTATGCAACCTGCACCACTTTTCTACTCAGGGCATCAGCTACCACATTGGCTTTTCCTGGATGGTATTTAATTTGGAAGTCATAATCTTTCAACAATTCCATCCATCGTCGTTGCCTCATATTCAACTCTTTCTGATCTTGTAGATACTATAGGCTTTTGTGGTTACAATACAACTCTATAGTTGCTCCATATAAATAGTGTCTCCATATCTTCAGAGCGTAAACCACGGCCGCAAGCTCCAGATCATGAGTGGGATAACTCTCTTCATGTGGCTTTAACTGCCGAGAGGCGTAGGCTACTACTCTATCTTGCTGCATCAGCACATATCCCAACCCCTGCTTGCTAGCATTTGTGTAGACTACATAAGTCTGAGTTGGGTCTGGAATAATCAGTACAGGAGTAGTGGTTAGTCTCTGCTTCAACTCTTGGAAGCTAGCCTCGCACTTCTCATCCCACTTAAACTGCTGGTTCTTTCTGGTAAGCTTGGAAAGTGGCAAGGCAACTCGAGAAAAGTTTTGAATAAATCTTCTATAGTACCCTGCTAGGCCAAGAAAGCTTCTGATCTCCATCACTGTCCTCGGCTGCTCCTAGCTCAAAACTGCTTCAACTTTGCTAGGATCTACCCCTTCTCGGGACATGCATGACCGAGAAATTTGACTTCTGAAAGCCAAAACTCGTACTTACTCAGCTTAGGATAAAGCTTCTTTTCTTTAAGGGTACTAAGAACAATTCTCAAATGCCTTTCATGTTCCTCTGCAGATTTGGAGTACACCAAGATATCATCAATGAAGACCATAATGAACTGATCTAAATAAGGCCTGAAGATCCGGTTCATGTAATCCATGAAAATAGCAGGTTCATTCGTTAGCCTAAAAGGCATCACAAGAAATTCGAAATGTCCGTAGCGCGTCCTAAAAGCAGTCTTTGGAATATCATCTGACTTCACCCTTAACTGATGATAACCAGATCTCAAATCAATCTTAGAGAATAAGCTCGCTCCTGCCAATTGGTCTAGCAGATCATCGATCCTGGGAAGAGGGTATTTATTCTTGACCGTAATCTTATTCAACTCCCGGTAGTCAATGCATAGCCTTTGAATGCCATCCTTCTTCTTGACAAATAGCATGGGAGTACCACATGGTGATACACTGGGTCTTATGAAACCCTTTTCCAATAGCTCCTCAATTTGCTTCTTTAGTTCCATCATTTTATTAGGAGCCATTCGGTATGGGGCTTTGGATACTGGTCCAGCTCCAGGTACAATGTCAATTGCAAACTCTACTTCACGTTCTGAAGGCAATCCTTGAATCTCCTTCAGAAAGACTTCAGGAAATTCATTGACTACTGGGATCTCATTAATTCCTTCTTCTACTTCTGTTTGACCAGAAAATAATACCATATATCCCTGACATCCTTTCCACAGATATTTATCTGCCTGAGCCTCCGTTATGAAATTCAATCTTACTTCCAGACTCAGATCAGTGACCTTTGGGCCAAGAACTAGGGTCTTGTTACTGCAGTCCAGCATTACATTATTGGAGACTAACCAATTCAAACCAAGTATGACATCGATCTCTCGGAAAGGCATACATATTAAGTCTAGGGTGGTACAACAGTGCTCATAATGCACTATACTATTCAAACAAGCGTCAGATGTAACTACCCTAACATTGGTGGGAGTTTTCACATGTATATCATAACGCAACTTTCTAATCAGAAGGCCTAGGCACTTAGCACACTCATAGAAAATAAAGGAATGACTTGCACCCGAATCAAATAGAGCAGTCACAGCATGATCATTAAGATAGATTGTACCTTGGATCCTCTCAGGTAATCGCTGAGCATCCTCCCTGGTGAGTGCAAACACTCGTCCTGGTGTCCTTGGCCTTGGATTTGTTATAGCTTGAGGGCATTCTTGGGAAAAATATCTGGGCTTTCCGTAGGTGTAACAAACATTCTGGCCCATTAAACATGGTCTATCACCATGATTCTTTCCACACTTGTCACATACTTGGGCCTTTGAATCTCTGTTGCTGGACCTTCCACGGAAATTCCCTCTATTTGGCCTCCTGTTCTTCCATGATCGCTTTCTTTTCCTGTAGCCGCTACCACTGGCAGATTCTTGATTTTGACCGGCTTTATCAGGAGCTGCTTGATCCCTGGTTCCCGATCTAAATAGCATTCTGTGATTCATGTTATTTTCAACAATACGGTATGCCTCCACGGCCTTGTTAAACTGGCTATATTTTTGAGGAGTTAACTTCTCCTTTAACGTAGAGTTCAGCCCTCGAATCATCCCTTTTGTCATCCAACGTTCATCATCCACTTGGCGCAAATAAGTGGAATATTGAGATAGCCGGATGAACTTAGCAAGATATTCATCAAAATACTCCTTCTCTCCTTGTCTCAGTACAAGGAATTCAACCTCTCTTTCATCTTTAACTGACTGAGGAAAATATTTTTCATAAAACTGCTCAAGAAATACTTCCCAGGTGATCGGGATGTCTCTTGCTTGCAGAAGTAACTCAGTGTTCTTCCACCATCTGTCAGCATCTTTTTCTAGCTGATAGATGGCCATTTGAGCTTTGGTTTCCGTCGAGCAGTCAAGAACCTTGAAGATTTTTTCTAGTCTGCTAATCCAATCCTCAGCTATCTGTACCTCGAATGTTCCTTCAAACACTGGAGGATTATACTTGCAGAATCTGATTATCTATAGTTGGATGCTAGCTGCATCCTCTCTCGGGTCAACCCATCTCTAGGGCTGCACCGGCTGTGGTTCTCTACTGGCCGATCCTGAAGGCTCGGGTGGCCTCAGGTTGCTTACTGCTTCAGCTACTGCTGCAGCTATGGCGGCATCTCTTTCCTGCTCATTGCGTGCCTGAGATGCCCGTATTTCCTCAATCATCCTCTGCTGTTGTTCTAATCGTTCTAAAATTATTTGATTAATATTTCCAGCCTGGAGAGGTTCCTCTGCTAGAATAGTTCTTCTTGTTTGAACCATGTTGTTATACTATAATGCAAAAGGGAATGTGATAAATAACAATTCTCATATCATTCCAAGCATAGTATACAAGGTATATGTCATAGTTATACATGTACTACTATACTGATCTTTTATACATTATGTACATTGAAAATATTACCCTCTCTATCATACCCTAATCCTTCTTAAACTTTATTCTAATAAACTCTCCTACCAAGTAGATCCAGTCGGATACAGTATAATATGGTTCTTCGTCAAAATATCGATCCAACTCTATTCTCCAGGTAGGAGTAGTTGGCAACACATCATCCATAATTTCTAGCCAAAGCCTCAGGGTTAACACATTTGGATCCCAGGCTTGATCTATGGCTTTTACCCTTGTGATAAAATTCTGATAAACTATATAATCCTGATCTACATTTCTGACCAGGGTGTGCATCAGCTCATATAGCTGTCGGGCTAATACTGCTGATCTCTCAAATTGTTCTCTACTCAGGTTCTTCCCTAGTACCATCCTTATGATCATATCTCCTAAAGGTATCTCTACTAGTGTCACTCTGGGCCTACTGGGACCTGGCGCATTAATCTGATCAAGTACTTGACTGGATCCTGAAATGTCTGCTATATTTGGAGATACCACATTTATTGGAATGGCAGGAATAGGACCTTCTATCACCATCTCCTCCTGATCATCCACCATAAAATTTGATCCTACTGAGGAAATGTCCACTTCAGAGTCACTAACTACTGGAGATATCCAAGGATCAAAATCATTGTTCATTATCTCCTCTTCTGAACTATCCGAACTAGAGACCTCTGGTCTAGGATCCCATTGGTTCACCGTGGTTTCAGATCCGGATCTATATCTAGTCATCCTGCAAATGCTATCTTAGTGTTAATTATGACAGCTTTATCATGGTATATCTATCTATAAATCATCTATTCAGAGCATTTCCTAAGCCAGAATCTTTTGCTCTGATACCAAAATGAAACATCATTACTTTCTCTCTCAAGAACTTCCTTATCTCTCTAAGTATGCTTCTTGGCATGATGAATGAAGGCAAGGGGGGTATTTATAGTTTTGATGGATGGCATTTTCGTAATTTTGAAGCCCCTGAACTTGTGGCCCTGATTTTTCCGAAATTTCCTATTTTTCTTTATTTCCTTTTACTGCATCATCAAGGGACCCCTAAGGGGACACCTCATCCCTCACATTCTTCACAATACACAATTTGGGAGAGCAAGAAGCCTTCTGGAAGCTTTCCGGTCCAATTCGGTACCGGCCCGGTCTGTCTCCTCGAAAACTGGACTGTTTTCCGAATCTAATTTTTTCTGAAAATCCATATTATGTCTTCTGACCTCAAATTTAGTATCTGGGTCCTTTATATCATTAATATTTTTATACTGGGTCTAAAGTCAATTACAGATCCCCTGTGAAATGACCAAAATACCCCTGGGTGCCCTTTCTTGCACTATCTTAACCCTAAGGGTAAAATCGTCATTTTACACCTTTCTGTACCCTGTCAGGGCATATACTATCAATGGTTAACCTTATTTGTGTATGTCTTGGCTCCTGGGCCTATCCAGAATGACCAAAATGCCCTTCATGCATTTATTACCCCTTTAGTACAACACAGGGGGATTTTCGTAATTTTACACTTTTCTGGGGTTCTGCTGGACACTGGCCCACCTATCAGTCCAAGGGTCTTACTGGGCCTTTGATGGCACCATTATTGGGCCTTTTAGGGTCCATTACCTTTATGGCCTATATTACGAGGAATCTTCCCCCGTCAATGTTCATCGGGTATTTTAGCTATTATACACCGTTTATACACATCCCCGGACACCGGGTCCTTTTACCAGATACACTGGCCTGCTGTGTTTAGGCATCCCTGTGGGTCATAATAGTCATCTGACTGAGGTCATCCGAACTCATTCAGTCCCTTTTTAAATACCGATAAATTCCCTAATCGGATCCCCGGAGGCCTCACACTCCCGTTTGTATATGCTAATTTGTGAATAACTTTTCCTACAGACCTCCTATCTGTATTTTGCCAGTTTCCTGACATTCGTCCTATCAGGACGTATCATCCTATAATTTCTCACTTATATCTGAAATCTAGGATATCCGGTAGGAATTTTTATAACTTTTAGACTATCAGATCAATTTTGGCTATCTGGAGTCTTGAAAAATTCCTGTATTAAGCTGGATTACCCGGCGTCACTTGCTCTATCTACTGGTGGAATATGGGGCTGATCGGAATACGATCACCATTTTTGCCTATTTCCGGTCCAGATTTTTATAATTACACTTTTGCCCCTGAAGCTTTTATTCTTTTCAATTAAGCCCCTTTATTTGGCTAAAATTACACTTAAGGACCCCATATTTTTATCTACTTTTCCTTCTTAGCCTTAACCTTTCCATAATTGCAATCAAGTCCTTTCATTTCCTTTCTTTTTCAATTTAATCCCTTTCTTTACATAAATAACCACATATTTTTCCTGAAAAATAATTCATATATTTCATTCAATCTGTTCATATAAATCAGTACAGAAAATTAGGGATATTACATTTACAGGTCGTGACCAAAACAAGGATATGGTCGCGACTAGAGAAGACAGTCGTGAAGCTGCGCGTTTCTGGTTAGGTCAAGCTGCTTTTAAAAGGCGAGGTAAGCTGCCGTCAAATGGGAGGTTGGTTTTAGACCTGATTAGGCTAAGAAGCAGTACTCACAGATTCTCTGAAGATCAATTCGACCACCTATATGTATCTTCCATCTTTTCTACCTCTTTCCACAGATTCCTTCATATTCACCCTTCATCTTTCCATCGTTTCTTCATAGCATCACACCTGAACAACGATTGCAATGCAGTAGAAGTCATGAGAGGCTAAATTCTTAGTCTCTTGGTGATGGATCTGACATCTTGAGCTCATGGACTAAATCGGGGAGTTTCTTCTGTTCTAATTTGCATCTTGTCAGTTATGATTGCTGCTAGATCTAGGGTTTTCATCATATGAACAAGTTTTGAATATCGATTGATCATTCTTAGATTAGACTATTGTAATCTTATTCTGGATGTTTGAACGTTGGATTATAATTTAATATTTCAGTTTCGATTTTAAGAAAGTTGGGTTATTTTTCAGTGATCATTGCAAATCAATTCAATTTCTTAAAATCTAGGGTTTTCGATTGACAACCATTCGAGGGCGTTCTCATAATCTAGGGTTGGTTGCATGCTAAGTTGTTTCTAACAGTTCGCTAATAGTCTTTAAACTAGTTTTGATCAAAGGAGTTTAAAGAAGATTAGGGTTCTGGACTCAATCGATCGATTGAGGTTTTACTCAAGACTTAGCAATTTCAGACTCCAACATTCAATTAAGAGCGAGGATAGACACATTTTCATCATCAAGAGTCTTTCACAACATATTCTTTCAACAAGCCAACCAGTTTCCATCTTAATCAAAAATCCAAAAATATCTACTTCTCTGCACCCTTATTTTATTGCAAAAATCAACCAAACCCCAAAACCATTTTATCTCTACTCAGGTTTTCATTGTTTTTGACATCCAATTTGCTAGGATTCCTTTAGAAAGGCTCCTTGAGAAGAACGTTAGGGTTGTGCCTTATACTATATTGGGTGCAATTAACTTTATTTTGATGGCTCGGACTGCAACAATCCGAGAGCCTCATCACCTGTTGTCTTTTTTGTCTTGAGTAGAATTGATCCTTTGCTAAAAAATTCTTCTATTTCATTTTAATTGTTGCTTGATCTTTTGAATTTACTGTCATGGTTTTAAATTGAACTTTGGACATATACTTTTGAACATTGGCAAACTTGATGTAGTGTGAGTTGCTTGTTTCATTGATTGACTACTGGAAATTGTGTATCATGTATTTAGTTCAATATTCATGCAATCTAGTCATGGTGTGTTATAGGGTGAGTAAGCCAGATGGAATAATTTTGAACCTCCAACATATACTTCTTTATATTATGTGACACCATCTAGTTTGGTAACTTTGTAGAACTTGTCTCAATCCTTGATTCAAAACCATATTAGCTCCTTGAAATTGTGAATATGATAAGGGTATTTCTTTCAAAACCCTTTTGACCAAACAGTAGCCCACATAAATATTAAATCCTTTGCTTAAAACCTTTGAGACCTTCATTTTCTTTAAGAAATTCCATCCTTGATTAATGAATGTTGTACAAGATATTTGTTGCTATAGTAAGTCTTTAACTGTGAAATAATTGTTAAGTGCAATCACTTGTTGAATATTTGAACTTCAATGTTATTGCTATCTGACTCAATAGTTGATAGAAAAAACAAAGAGAAAAAAGAAGAAGGAAAAGAAGAAAAAAGGAGAGAAAAAGAGAAAAACAAAGAAGAGATAGACCAGATAACAAGAAAGATGTGCTATTCAACTTGAATGGAAGGAAGTTAGATGATGATTTGTTATTTTCTACAGTTACATAACTAGAATTGTGATCAAGTTAGGAACAACTTGAAGAAGGAAAGTCATGTGCAGTATTTCATTACTCATTGACACTTATTTCCATTTCATCATTTAGCTTTTCCAATATTACAACATAATAATGACCCTTTGATTCACAACCCTTATGGCATTTAGTGGTGTAGATTGTGGATGATTACAAGCCTATGGGAAGCTTAAGCTAGATGGTTGAGTGAAAAATACCTTGATAAGAGAGTGAGTGAAACACTATACCTTGTGAGAAAATCTCAACCTAGTTGCTTACTATGATTTAATTACATGAGTTAGATTCTTTGATTGATATGAGATTAGTCTGGATTGTTGCCAATTGAAGGGAAAAGATTGATGATTGCAAGTGCTTATGCTGAATCTATTTTTGCCAATATTTTAGAACATGTGTGTTTGAATTTCAATTTTGATCCATAATTTTGCTCGGAGTGCAAAAGCTAAGTGTGGGGGAATTGATAAACTCTTATTTCTATATTAATTTTAGTGTGTTTAAGGAGAGTTTTATTATTGATTTTGTCCCTGATAAGACACAATTTGTGTAAGGTTTCTACGCCATTTTAAAGGGTTTTATAACAACTTTACTATTTATTTTATGCCTGTAATTGTGCTTTTGTGGTATACATGATTATGCTAGGGTAAAATGGTAAATTAACTCCTCCAAACTGAATATATGTTATTCTTTTACTGGTGGGACTTTTACAATGGGCTTATGTTTTGAATTATAGGTATTTTGGAGAAGCAAGGACTAATGTGAGCAGAAAAGAAATCACAAGAGAGGATCAAATCAAGGAAGCAGTTTCTGTGGTCTTTAGTCGCAACCAAAGTGTCCACAGGTCGCGACCTAATTTCTTCTGAGAAGTTTCTCACCATTTATAGATAGTGACCAAAACATGAATCTTTGTCATGACCAAAGAAGATAGTCATGAAGCTGCACGTTTTTTATTAGGTCAATCTGATGTTAAAAAGATAGGGGAGCCGCAGACACAAGGGAGGCTGGTTTTTGACCTGATTTGGCTTAGAAGCAGTGCTCGAACTCTTTCTACACTCTCTCTACTACCTACACATCATCTTCATCATTCATCTTTCCATCACCCTTTCTACTTTCTTCATGGCATCGTATCTAGGCAACGATTATAGCACAGTAGGAGTCATGAGAGGCTAAATCTTTAGTCTCTTTGAAACATCCTTCTTTATATCTCTCAGAGTACTCTTACTATAGCACTCTCAACTGGATTATATCTCTCTTGTCAGAAATCCTGGCAGAAAATAACTGTACTGATTCGGTAATTCTCCATGAGAACTACCATTCTACGTAAGTACCTAGGAAAGACTGGATGAACCGGCTAGGTCCACTCACTTCTAGCCTCCTTAGATAGCACCTACGTACACAGTACTCTGTATAGTCTACTAGTACAACGATATTTTCTAGTACATATCTTTAAATCATAACCTTAAAGCTTGAACTTAAATCTTAACCTTACATATAATCAATTGGAATTATCTTAGATCATTGGAATACCTCTTAACCTTAAAAACATGAATTTTCCAAGAGTTAGGCTTTCGGTACTGTTCATTGTCACTGTTCACTGGGTAATTCCATATTACAGCCTAAACTTTGGAAATTAATCATTAAATCTAGAAAAATCATATTTAGGTGATTCCAATTTCTAATGAAATCTATTTCATTTAAATTTGAGAGAAAAATATGAAAATGAGGTTTTCTTGTCCATATCAAATCAGTTTATTTGTTGAACTTTACTGTTCATTTGGTAAATTCGGAAGTTCTAGTTTCTTTGCCCTATTTTCAAAAATTCATTTCTCCTTGTATACTTATCCAATTGAGTCTAATTACCTATGGATTTAAATATCAGAATGTGTACTTTAATCTCACCAAAAATCACGGAAAATGAAACATCCTCCTTTAAACTCCTCAGAGTACACTTGCGGAAGCAATTTTAGCTTAACTTAAGTCCAGAGATTGAACTTTTAACTCTTAAGTTCCTTATTCTGAACCTTTACTTTGAGAACTGGTTTCTCACCTTCTACACATCCAAATGAGGCTTAATACCTATCCACAGAATGCCCCAGATGTGTACTACCGGCTCACTAAATCTCGTGGCCAGACTCCTCCATTTACTAGGTCAAACTGAGGTCAAAACACTGCTGCCTCAGGACCTACGAATTTTGAAACATCCTTACTTTCATACATCTTAGGGACCATTTCGTAGCATTTAGAACCACTTACAAGGTCATTGAAGTCTAATTTCTCAATCTGGAGCTTTAATCTTATCAAGTACTGTTCACTGTGCAAATTCCAGATGAGTGACCTGACTTCGAAAAATCATAACTAATTCTACAAAAATCAAAATGAAGTGGTTCAAATTGATAATTGAATCTAACTCAATTATCTTTCAGGTAAAAATAACTTGTTGGCAATTCATTGACCAAGTCAACGTCAATCAACGTTAAAACTTTACTGTTCATCCAACATTTTTCTCCTGAATCCAGCATTCTGGTCCCAAATTTGATAATTTATATCTCCTTGTGTAGACATCCAAACGGGTCATACTATATATCAAATCGAAGCTTGGTATATCCAATATTTATCTTAAAAATATCATATATTTATTCATCCATTTACTATTTTTAATTATGGGTCAAATATCCTCATGTCCCCACGGGTTACTGTTCATAGTGTTAATTTTCAGCAACCAACATTACATACATATGCATACATCCAACATATATCAGTCAAATATGCCAAACAACAATTATTATTAATTAATAAGTTATTTTACATCTGGCCAAGTACATAAATTCTCATATCTCTTTTGCATCTTTTCCTGCCTGAAATCCGGCAGCATAACCGCTACGCTTCATCTTCAGAAAGTAACTGATCTTGTACCGATTCGGTAATTCTCGTTAGAACTACCATTCTACGTAAGTACCCAGGAAAGACTGGATGAACCAGCTAGGTCCACTCACTTCCAGCCTCCTTAGACAGTACCTACGTACACAGTACGTATCAGTTCCTTTCTCTACTATTTCCATCTTGTCATAATTTCGGCAGCATAACGGCGTCTCTTAAAATTCCCAAAATTCACTTCGACATAACCTCCCCTGTAATGGTTTACTTATTGGGATGAGATTCGGGGGAATCTCAGTAGCAACAATCATAACAATATATGTAATGCAGACTGACAGTGCTTGCTTGTGATTGTGTACAGATAAGTATGCCGCACGCTTCCATGCTTAATAACATATGATCATAGCATTAGCAGAGCTTCAGACATAACATATAAGACAACAATCCAACCAAACAATAGCACAACAAATCACAAAGCCATTACATAAAAGCTAGGATTAGTTACTACCTCAAGAGCTCAGCAGAACTCTACTATCTCTATTCTGCTTCCAGCTCCGCCAGAACTTCCTTTCTTTCTTTCTTCCTCTCACTTTCTCTCTCTAGCACCTCCTCCTCTCTCTAAAAGGCCCTTGGCCGTGGCATATGAAGAGCAAGGGGGGTATTTAAAGTTTTGGTCAATGGCATTCTTGTAATTTTGAAGCCATCTGATCCTGTGGTCCTGGTTTTTCCGGAATTTCCTATTTTTCTTTATTCCTTTTACTGCATCATGCATGACATCACCTCCATGCCACCTCATGGGACACCTCAGCACCACATTCTTCACATGTCACAATTTCTGGACACCTCATCAGCTGACTCAGCAGTTCCAGTCCATTCCAGTACCGGTCCGGTCCGATTTCCCACAAACTGGACTCACCGGCTAAGATTGTGTCACATGTCCTTAACTTTTCTTCTCCCTCTAAGATGACGCCATGTGGCATCTTACTGGAACCTATCACGCTATCCAATGCTATCCAGATAAATCCAGGACTTTATCTGATCACCTCCTCGGTTATCTTGCCGACCGAGTAACTTTACTTTATTGAAACAACATTAAAATAGTATTTTAATGCCACTTTTCCCCACATACTTCATGGGCTACGTTTTTGGGCCTTGGAATATTATCTTGGATCTCTGATCAAGCTCAAGTACTCTGATGGCTCGATTCCCAAGAAACAGCCCTTGACAAATTACCAAAATACCCTTGAGTGCCCTTTCTTGCGCTACCTTAGCCCTAAGGGTAAAATCGTCATTTTACACCTTTCTGTACCCTGTCAGGGTATATTCTGACTCTAAGTAACTTTATATGTATGTGCCTTGGATCCTGGGCCTCTCCAGAATGACCAAAATGCCCTCCATTCATCTATTACTCTTTAGTACAACACAGGGGCATTTTCGTAATTTCACACTTTTTCGGAGTTCTGCTGGACACTGGCCCACCTATCAGTCCAAGGGTCTTACTGGGCCTTTGTTGGCGCCATTATTGGGCCTTTCAGGGTCCATTACCTTCATGGCACGCATTACGAGGAATCTTCCCCCGTTAATGTTTATTGAATATTTTATCTATTATTCACCGTTTATACACATATCCGGACACCAGCTCCTTCTATCCGATACACTGGCCCGCGGTGTTCAGGCATTCCTGTGAGTCATATCAGTCATCTAACTGAGGTTATCCGAACTCATTCAGTCCCTTTTCAAATACCGATAAATTTCCCTATCGGATACCCGGAGGCCTCACACTCCCGTCTGGATTTTCTGATTTGTGAATAACTTTCTCTACAGGCCTCCTATCGGTATTCTGTCAGTTTCCTGATATCCTCCCCATAAGGACGCATCATCCTGTATTTTCTCACCTAGATCTGAAATCTAGAATATCCGGTATGAATTTTTATAACTTTTGTACGATCAGTACATTTCTGGCTATCTGGAGTCTTCAAAAATTCTTGTATTAAGCCAGATTACCGAGCGTCACTTGCTCTCTCTACCGGTGAAATCTGGGACTGAAATGCTTTCGGACAGTCCAGACCACTTCCGGCCTGACTTTCTTTAATTACAATTTAGCCCCAGGGAACTTTTCTTCTTTTCATTTAAGTCCCTTTTTACTTGGCTAAAATTACACTTAAGGACCCCACATTTTTGTCTACTTTTCTTTTTGGCCTTGCACTTTTTCATAATTGCATCTAAGTCCCTTCCTTTTCTTTTCTTTACTTTATTAGGTCTAGGGGCATTATTGTCTTTTTATATTTTACCAGAGTATTCTCTGGCCCTGGTCAACTATCCAGATACTCTTTCTTGACTGTCTAACCTTAGCCAAATGACCAAAATACCCTTTACTCATTCTTCAGTTATTCTATAACATAAGGGCATTTTCGTCATTTTGCACATTTTTCCCGGTCACCGGCCCCTCTTACCACTGAACTGATATTATAGGCCTGGGCCTTCCCTGGTGTCACTACGGGCCTTAGAAAACACTGTGGCCTCTGGCCATAGTCCGATCATCTCTATTCGGGCTGCTCTTCCTTTACCGATTATAACTGTAAATTCCCATCTTCGAGAATTTTTACAGAAAAATCGGGACCTCAAATCAAAATTCTGTGTGGCGTCATTCAACCCGGAATCCTTTTCTCTATCTCCCGGTATTTTCAGATATTTTATCCGGACCGGGCTATTTTGGCCTGAAAGTACGCTCCTACGCACACTTTTCAAAAATGACAATTTTACCCCTGGTCACATTTCTAATTCTTTCATACACATAGAGACCTCATATGCACAGTTCTTCAGTGAACTGATCAGCATAATTTTCTCTATTTTATGGCAAAATATGGTACTCATCGGCTACCAGCCCGATCTTTCCCATAATTACAATTATGCCCTTGAATTCTCTTTCTGGCATCTCTAGGCCTAAAAATTAGGGTGTTACATTTCTATCCCCCTTAAAATAAATTTCGTCCTCGAAATTTACTTGGCATCTTAGTCAACTATCCTGGATATAGCTCTTCTGTATATCCTTTCTTGGTTTATGACTAAGGCTTGGGGCATTTATCCTCTTATACTTATGGACAATTCATTACACTTGCGAGTAGTGTCCATTTCTTTCATATCTTATCCCTCAGAATTCTGATGTAATTCTGGGGTCTACTTCATTCTTCTTATACTTTGCTAATCTCTCAGGAGAAATATTTTCTTCTGACTTTCTTTCTCCTGATACGAGATCATAACCCAGATAACTTCTCTAACTTTTCTTAACTGTGCTCATAACTTCATGCATTTATGCCAAACCTTTGTGGCATTTGCACTTTCTTATCCCTTCTTAGGGCTTGTCTGTCGTTAGACTATTCTTACCTTTCGCGCCACTGGGTTAGGGCTAGGTTACTATTCTTATAGCTCTAGGCCCTAGTATTTTCTGTCATAGAACTACGTTCTATCATTGCTTTGCTTAGACTTTCTTCTCTAGGTCTCTCTGGCCTTTTAATCTCTCATGACTTGTTATAATGACCAAGAACTTTTCATTATCCACATCATCATCTAGGCATATAGTTCCTTACAGCTCAGTCGCCCCTACAGCTATGGTTCTTTTTAATCATTCTTAGGGTTGACCTCAGGAAATTTGGAGACTCTGTCTGTGGTAAGAGCAAATACCTTTCCTAGGGATGTCAGCATTCTTAGGGCATCCTCTTGCAAAGTGGCCTTTCTTACCATAACTGCTTTGCCCTGCTTGACACTCTCATGTGCCATGGCTCTTTCCACCACATTGACGTCTCTGCTCTCCAACCTAATCATTACTTTGATTAGTCCCCTGTCTGAACTATTGCCTCTTTCTCTTGCTATTGGCTTCACAACTTGAGCTACCTCCCAGAGTGCTCTTAGCCAATACTTTCCTATTCTCTATTCACAGGGAATTCTCTTTTCTGCTTCTCAGGCATACTTCTACAAAACTTTGAATATCAGTACTCAGATCTGAACTTGAACTCCGTCTTTGTTAAGGAAAAACTAAGTTTAGTCTGTATACTAGAGGCTACCTGAGGAAAATCATTATAAAACAATTTCTCTGGGTGAGTTTATCAACTAGTGAAGCTTCCTTACCTTGACTTCGTCTTTGGCACTCATCTTCCCAAAGAGATGCTACATTGTACTCACATCTCATGGCTCATTACTTTCCTTAGGCTAGGTCTAACTGCGACCTCGGGATCTAACTGCGATCAACCGTTAGCCTCTTCAGAATCCAACTGCGACTCTGAAGCTGTTAGGATCTATCTGCGATCCTGAAGCCATGCTAGGATCTAACTATGACCCTCCAGAATCTAACTGCGATTCTGTTGTACTGTATATCTCCCGAAGATTTTAAACCAACAGACTAAGTTATAAGGTTAACTGCTTCCACCTGTTGATAACTCCATAAATAAATATTTTAAAAATTTATAGCCTCATATCCTTTACCCAGACTTTACTTACTTCCTCTTTTACTCAGGAGTTCCTTCTCATCTTTCAACCTATGCTCTAACTGCGAGCCATTTGAACTATGCTCTAACTACGAGCAATCTATTCCGGATCCAACTCTTATCTAAAGAGTGATCTAGAACAATCCCTTTACTGTTATCTGCTACTTTCTGTCTACCATTCCTTTCAATAGAAATGGCCCTGAGTACTATATTCAGAAGCCTATAGAAATACCTGAGTAACCTCAATCATATCTGAGTAACCTCAATCATACATCATGTTTGAGTATCATATCATAACTTATCGTCCCATAACTAAGACTATCTATCATCCTCAATACAATCATATCATCCTCATATCATATGGTATGGGAGCAACATAATTTCTCATAACTTTCTCATCTCATATATGTACTCATATATACTCTACCCTGCATGCACTGCAAAAGGGGAGTATCCATTCATCATAGCATACTCTAACATGCATGTCATCCTTTGACAACTGCAAGGAGATGCAACTATCACATCTTATAGCAACATAAGCTATATCATCATCATATTTTGCTCAACCATCCATTAGATATCGTAACAATCTAAGTAAGCCTCAAAACATATTTTCTTTATCATATCATTTGTCATATCATCATCTGATCATACTATCTATCGCATTATCTGTCAGATTATCAATCACATGATCTGGATCTGACAAGCACATCTGTCTATCTTACTTAGGCTGCCACACTACCCTCTTACCAGGGTATAGACTCAACCCTTCATTACTCGATCTTACATAGGGAATAGGGGAGTCACTTTATCTCTTCACTGTGGCTACCTCTTTACTATCTCTTAACTTCTTCTATCTATCCATCAGTCCCAGTCTATTCGTGACCGGACTACGGTTCCTTAATGGCCTTTCTCTTGATCCTTAATTCTTATGGATCTCATTCATCATCTCTTACTATTACTTCTGTTCTCTAGGGTATTCTCCCCTAGATCTACTACTTCTCCGTGATGGAATCCCTCTGCTCAGGAAACATTTAGCTCTTTATCTATTAACCATCACGTCTTTACCATTAGGCCATGTACTAGGATCATTCCTGGCAAATCTCAATCTAATTTTTAGGTCTTCTATTCAGATTAACCGAATAAAACCCCTACAACGTAGATCTACTCTTAGTTATCACATAGAGGATCTACTTTTACACAATGTCTTAAACTGATCTTTCGTACCTCAGTACCTTTGTACTGTCTGGCTTACCATATGCTGTTACAATCCTCTAGCTGATGAACTTCAGCAAGATTATTACCTTCATTATCATATGGCCTCTGCTATCTTTGTTGCGACCTGAGAACTTCATAGTTGCAACTCACATGCTCTGCGACTTTTAGTCGCGACTATCATACGCTACTCGTCACGACCTGGCATTTCTGTGTCCTTTAGTCGCGACCTATCTCTCATAACATCGTGACTTGGACTCCTTTCAGCCATAATATAAGTTTTAACACTCAAGGGTTTGACTAACCCTAACTATCTTGTATATGTTTTCTCTACTTCTTACTTTTAAAACCTGTAATCATACTCATTCTTATACAAAGGCAACATACTAGGTATAGGGTAGCTCAATAGTGTGCACACTGGACATTACAATCCAATCACATACAGGATTTATCCATTCATTAGCCAGTGGCTACAGAACACAATAAATCGTACCTTAATTTGATGCAGGCGACTTTCTTATCTCGTTGCCAGTCAAGGCATATACTCTTCCCTGAGTCGGGTATCTTTCGCCTGCTGTGTTCTGTGGACACTCCCTGGCATAATGTCCAAGCTTTCCACACCTATAGAATCACCCTTGACCTACTAGACAAGGCCTCGTACCATGATCTCGACCACAGTTCCTACATACATTAGGCCTTGGTTGCCTACTAACTTCTCTTGGCCCGCTACCTGGCCTACTTCCCTGTCCCTTATTAACTTCTGACCCATATGCAGGCCTATTTCTTTTCTTACTGTTCCCTCTCAAGGAACCTGGAGGCATCATTTTCAATGGTACTGATGTAGCAGGCTCACTCTTTTCTGGATATGATCCTGCATACCTCTACCGCTTCATTAAACCTTCGTATCTGTCTAGGAAAAACCTTCTCCTTTAATGTAGGGTTTAATCCACGAGTTAACTTCTCAGTGGTCCACCTCTCATCATTCATACAGTTTAGGTAAGTGGAATATCGGAAAAGATGGATGAACCTAGCAAGATAATCATCAAAGGATTCTTGCTCACCCTGCTTTAATATTAAGAATTCTGCTTCACGTTCTTCCCTTACCGACTGTGGAAAATATTTCTCGTTGAACTGCTCAAGAAATGTTTCCCATGTAAGTGGAATATTTCTTGAGTGCAGAATCACTTCCGTATTCTTCCACCACCTATCCACATCTTTTTCTCGCTTGTAAATTGCCAGCTGAGCCTTTCTTCAGTAGGACATTCTAAAATCTTAAGAATTTTCTCTAACTGGCTCACCCAATCCTCAGCTACTTGAGTGTCAAAAGTCCCTTCAAACATGTGCGGATTAAACTTATGGAATCATTCCATCCATGTTTGCAGACTTTCCTGGTTATTGTTATCTCCTATAGACCCCTGATGTCTATTAATTCCAGACTGCCCATGATTTGACTGAGGTTCAGGTTCTACATCATTCTCTGGTACTACCTCCTTCTCAGACTGCTGTAAGCTAGCAACTGCAGCAGCAACCGCCGTAGCGATAGTAGAATCTCGTTCTTGATCTTGGCGAGTCTGGGTTGCCCGCATCTCATTTATTGCATGCTATTGCTGTTCTAGCCTATCTAGAATAACTTGCACAGGGTCTATCTGACTATTAGTACCCTCTTCCTGAGGCTCTACTACTCCAGGTCTAACCATTCTTCTTGTATTAACCATAACTTCTACTTTGCTTTTCTAGAATTGGGAAATCTTGTCATATATATGCATAATAATATATGCACACATGTAAAACATTTAGGATAACCCATACCAAATACCACACATCTTAACTATTTCAGAGCATTACTGAGCCAGAACCTTCTGTTCTGTGCCAGAATCTTATGCTCTGAACCAGAGCCCTTTCTGGTCTATGCCAGAACCTTCTGCTCTGATACCAAAATAAAATATCCTTACTTTCATACGTCTTAGGGACCATTTCGTAGCATTTAGAACCACTTACAAGGTCATTGAAGTCTAATTTCTCAATCTGGAGTTTTACTCTTATCAAGTACTGTTCACTGTGCAAATTCCAGATGAGTGACCCGACTTCGAAAAATCATAACTAATTCTACAAAAATCGAAATGAAGAGGTCCAAAATGAAACATCCTTACTTTCATACATCTTAGGGACCATTTCGTAGCATTTAGAACCACTTACAAGGTCATTGAAGTCTAATTTCCCAATCTCGAGTTTTACTCTTATCAAGTATTGTTCACTGTGCAAATTCTAGATGAGTGACCTGACTTCGAAAAATCATAACTAATTCTACCAAAATCGAAATGAAGTGGTTCAAATTGATAATTGAAGCTAACTCAATTATATTTCAGGAAAAAATAACTCGTTGGCAATTAATTGACCAAGTCAACGTTAAAACTTTACTGTTCATCCAACGTTTTTCTCCTGAATCCAGCATTCTGGTCCCAAATTTGATAATTTATATCTCCTTGTGTAGACATCCAAACGAGTCATACTATATGTCAAATCGAAGCTTGGTATATCCACTATTTACCTTAAAAATATCATACATTTATTCATCCATTTACTATTTTTAATTATGGGTCAAATATCCTCATGTCCCCACGGGATACTGTTCATAGTGTTAATTTTCAGCAACCAACATTACATACATAAGCATACATCCATCATATATCAGTCAAATATGCCAAACAACAATTATTATTAATTAATAAGTTGTTTTACATCTGTCCATGTACATAAATTCTCATATCTCTTTTGCATCTTTTCCTGCCTGAAATCCGGCAGCATAACCGCTACGCTTCATCTTCAGAAAGTAACTGATCTTGTACCGATTCGGTAATTCCCGTTAGAACTACCATTCTACGTAAGTACCCAGGAAAGACTGGATGAACCGGCTAGGTCCACTCACTTCCAGCCTCCTTAGACAGTACCTACGTACACAGTACGTATCAGTTCCTTTCTCTACTATTGCCATCTTGTCATAATTTCGGCAGCATAACGGCGTCTCTTAAAATTCCCAAAATTCACTTCGACATAACCTCCCCTGTAATGGTTTACTTATTGGGATGAGATTCGGGGGAATCTCAGTAGCAACAATCATAACAATATATGTAATGCAGAGTGACAGTGCTTGCTTGTGATTGTGTACAGATAAGTATGCCGCATGCTTCCATGCTTAATAACATATGATCATAGCATTAGCAGAGCTTCAGACATAACATATAAGACAACAACCCAACCAAACAATAGAACAATAAATCATAAAGCCATTACATAAAAGCTAGGATTAGTTACTACCTCAAAGCTCAGCAGAACTCTACTATCTCTATTCTGCTTCCATCTCCGCCAGAACTTCCTTTCTTTCTTTCTTCCTCTCACTTTCTCTCTCTAGCACCTCCTCCTCTCTCTAAAAGGCCCTTGGCCGTGGCATATGAAGAGCAAGGGGGGGTATTTATAGTTTTGGTCAATGGCATTCTTGTAATTTTGAAGCCATCTGATCCTGTGGTCCTGGTTTTTCCAGAATTTCCTATTTTTCTTTATTCCTTTTACTGCATCATGCATGACATCATCTCCATGACACCTCATGGGACACCTCAGCGCCACATTCTTCACATGTCACAATTCCTGGACACCTCATCAGCTGACTCAGCAGTTCCAATCCATTCCAGTACCTGTCCGGTCCGATTTCCCACAAACTGGACTCACCGGCTAAGATTGTGTCACATGTCCTTAACTTTTCTTCTCCCTCTAAGATGACGCCATGTGGCATCTTACTGGCACCTGTCACGCTATCCAGATAAATCCAGGACTTTATCTGATCACCTCCTCGGTTATCGTACCGACCGAGTAACTTTACTTTATTGAAACAACATTAAAATAGTATTTTAATGCCACTTTTCCCCACATACTTCATGGGCTACGTTTTTGGGCCTTGGAATATTATCTTGGATCTCTGATCAAGCTCAAGTACTCTGATGGCTCGATTCCCAAGAAACAGCCCTTGACAAATTACCAAAATACCCTTGAGTGCCCTTTCTTACGCTACCTTAGCCCTAAGGGTAAAATCGTCATTTTACAACTTTCTGTACCCTGTCAGGGTATATTCTGACTCTAAGTAACTTTATATGTATGTGCCTTGGCTCCTGGGCCTCTCCAGAATGACCAAAATGCCCTCCATTCATCTATTACTCTTTAGTACAACACAGGGGCATTTTCGTAATTTCACACTTTTTCGGAGTTCTGCTGGACACTGGCCCACCTATCAGTCCAAGGGTCTTACTGGGCCTTTGTTGGCGCCATTATTGGGCCTTTCAGGGTCCATTACCTTCATGGCACGCATTACGAGGAATCTTCCCCCGTTAATGTTTATTGAATATTTTATCTATTATTCACCGTTTATACACATATCCGGACACCAGCTCCTTCTATCCGATACACTGGCCCGCGGTGTTCAGGCATTCCTGTGAGTCATATCAGTCATCTAACTGAGGTTATCCGAACTCATTCAGTCCCTTTTCAAATACCGATAAATTTCCCTATCGGATACCCGGGGGCCTCACACTCCCGTCTGGATTTTCTGATTTGTGAATAACTTTCTCTACAGGCCTCCTATCGGTATTCTGTCAGTTTCCTGACATCTGCCCCATAAGGACGCATCATCCTGTATTTTCTCACCTAAATCTGAAATCTAGAATATTCGGTATGAATTTTTATAACTTTTGTACGATCAGTACATTTCTGGCTATCTGGATTCTTCAAAAATTCCTGTATTAAGCCAGATTACCGAGCGTCACTTGCTCTCTCTACCGGTGAAATCTGGGCCTGAAATGCTTTCCGACAGTCCAAACCACTTTCGGCCTGACTTTCTTTAATTACAATTTAGCCCCAGGGAACTTTTCTTCTTTTCATTTAAGTCTCTTTTTACTTGGCTAAAATTACACTTAAGGACCCCACATTTTTGTCTACTTTTCTTTTTGGCCTTGCACTTTTTCATAATTGCATCTAAGTCCCTTCCTTTTCTTTTCTTTACTTTATTAGGTCTAGGGGCATTATTGTCTTTTCATATTTTACCAGAGTATTCTCTGGCCCTGGTCAACTATCCAGATACCCTTTCTTGACTGTCTAACCTTAGCCAAATGACCAAAATACCCTTTACTCATTCTTCAGTTATTCTATAACATAAGGGCATTTTCGTCATTTTGCACATTTTTCCCGGTCACCGGCCCCTCTTACCACTGAACTGATATTATGGGCCTGGGCCTTCCCTGGTGTCACTACGGGCCTTAGAAAACACTGTATGGCCTCTGGCCATAGTCCGATCATCTCTATTCGGGCTGCTCTTCCTTTACCGATTATAACTGTAAATTCCCATCTTCGAGAATTTTTACAGAAAAATTGGGACCTCAAATCAAAATTCTGTGTTGCGTCATTTAACCCGGAATCCTTTTCTCTATCTCCCGGTATTTTCAGATATTTTATCCGGACCGGCCTATTTTGGCCTGAAAGTACGCTCCCGCGCACACTTTTCAAAAATAACCATTTTACCCCTGGTCACATTTCTAATTCTTTCATACACATAGAGACCTCATATGCACAGTTCACAGTTCAGTGAAATGATCAGCATAATTTTCTCTATTTTCTGGCAAAATATGGTACTCATCGGCTACCAGCCCGATCTTTCCCATAATTACAATTATGCCCTTGAATTCTCTTTCTGGCATCTATAGGCCTAAAAATTAGGGTGTTACAAATTTTCCCTTAATTTACCATACATAAATTGAATATGCCAAACAATATTTATCATTGGATAACATAATGTCATACAGCAAGGCATACACAACAAGACATATACATAATCTTTCTATCTCTATTACATCTCTTTCTGCCTAAACTCCGGCAGCATAACGCTACGCTTCATCTGTACAAAGAACTGAACTGTACTGATTCGGTAATCCCCTCATAAGGACTACCATTCTACGTAGTACCCAGGAAAGACTAGATGAACTGGCTAGGTCCACTCACTTCTAGCCTCCTTAGACAGCACTACGTACACAGTACTTATCATATACTGATGTTCAGTCTTTACTTCGGCAGCATAACGGCGTCTCTTAGCATTCTCAAAATCCACTTCAGTATAACCTCCCTGTAATGGGTTATGTATGGGGATGAGATTCGGGGGAATCTCAGTAGCAACAATCATAACAATATATGTAATGCAGAGTGACAGTGCTTGCTTGTGATTGTGTACAGATAAGTATGCTGCGTGCTTCCATACTCAATAACATATGATCATAGCATTGCAGTAGAGCTTCAGACATAACATATAAGACAACAATCCAACCAAACAATAGCACATCAAATCACAAAGCCATTACATAAAAGCTAGGATTAGTTACTACCTGGCTAGCTTAGCAGAACTCCACTATCCTTATTCTGCTTCCAGCTCCGCCAGAACTTCCTTTCTTCCTTTCCTCCTTTCTCTCTTCCTTTCCTTCTCCCTTTCTCTCTTCTTTCTCTCTCTTTCCCTTCTCCATGCGTGGAGCAAATGAAGGCAAGGGGGGTATTTATAAGGTTTCCCAATGGCATTTTTGTAATTTCCATGCCATCTGATCCTGTGGTCCTGGTTTTTCCTGGAATTTCCTATTTTCCTTAATTCCTCCTTTACTGCATCACCAGGCCACCTCAGCAGGACACCTCAGCAGTTGACTCAGCATGCTGACTCACCGGTCCAGTCTCCTACCTCGTAATACGTGTCCTTAGCTTTATCTGCTTCCTCCAGATCAATGCCATGTGGCACCTGGAAGAGACCTTGCATGCTTCCCAACGCTATCCAGATAAGTCCCAGACTTATCTGATCGCCTCCTCAGTTATCATGCCAACCGAGTAACTTTACTCTACTGAAAGGTCACCGAATCATGCTCTAATGCCATGTGTCATCTTGTGGGTCCCATAAGTACAACTTATCAGTCCATCTCATGGTCTCCAGATAACCTTTCCTATATCTGACCTCTTTCCCCAGTTCTATCTCTAACCGGGTAACTATCTCATTTGGACCTTCACCACTCTTGGCCCACTAGATCTCATACGGCTAGCACCACTTATAGTTACTAGTCATGACCTAGCCATCACCTTATCGCGACATAACATCTTTTGGTTCATTAGTCGCGACCACAACATCCTTTAGTTGCGACCACAACATATTCTAGTCGCGACCCCATCACTTTCTAGTCGTAACCAGGCTCATTCTACTCATTAGTCGCGACACCACATATATATTCGTCACGACCAATCCTTTCTGCCAATATTAGTCGCGACCATAATACACTCTCGTCGCGACCAACTTCTTTATCATCGCGACCTAACTAGTCAACTCTTGAACCTTTGACCTTTACATTATCCCCAAATGGCCATTTACCCCTTGAGACTTCCACTGTTTACACATAAGTCCCCGTACCTTTACTTACTCGCAGCTCAGTCCCTGAAACTCTTTACGTTCCTCTGGGACTTTCTGCTAAAAAGGGGTCTAGCAGTCTCCTAATCTTAGGCTATCTCTGTATCTCTAGGCCTGAAAATTGATGTTACATTTCTCCTCCCCTTTAAATAAATTTCGTCCTCGAAATTTAATCAGTACCATATCCAAATTAACTTAACATCTGGCAAAGTACCTTATCATAAAACTTTACATCTCTTTATATCATGCTTTTCTTTTCTCTGGATCAACTCAATCAGAGTTTAAAATATGCTTTTCTCTTATGGATCACTCACTGCACTTATGAGCAGTGTCCATTTCTTTCATAGTAAATTTTCTTGAATATTACTGTATTCGAGAATTTCTTCTAACTACTCATCATATCCCTTTCATCAACATACTTTAAGCATTTATCTCTTATTACTTCTCTTAATATCTCGCAGACTGCTTTAATATCTGCAATATTTCATCTTTCTTTGCACTTAACTTCATACAGAGAGAGGACTTACGCATCTATTCTTTCTTTACTTTGCTGCTAAACAAGAGCACCTACTCTTAAATAAGAGCATCTATGCATAATGCCTGGCCAACATATTGCAGGACTGCATACCTGCTTATGAATGCAAAGCTCTAACATCGGAGCTCAAGCATTTCTGTTCTAATTATGCACAGCTCTAACACTTGGAGCTTGCACAGTTCTAGCATAACATATGGCCTGACATCTCATGCACAAGGGAAAACTCTCATTTTCTATTTCGTTCGTAACATAACATTTAAACATATGATCCCTACAAAAGGGAAGCCTCTCTATCTGTTCATAAAATGCACATTTCTCGGTGCGCATCTTATTACACGTCTACCATAGTGTATCTCATTGCATGCTTTTGATACTTTATCATAGCATATCTAGCCAACTCTGGCTATCTCATAGTGTATATCACCCTTTCATAACTTATCTTGAGATACCATAAGGCTAACATTCTCTTCCTCATAGAACTGAGTTCTATCTTTGCTTTGCCTTAGACCTTTTTCTCTAGGTCTTCTCTAGCCTTTTAACCTCTTTACCCTCTTTTGGGGAATCAAGCTACTCATATTCTTCTGTTCTCATTACACTGAGGATTTTCCTTCTCTGCTTCTCATTACACAGAGGATTCTCTTCTCTGCTTCTCAGGCATACTTCTACAAAACTTTGAATATCAGCACTCAGATTTGAACTTGGACTCCATCTTCGTTTAAGGGAAAGCCAAGTTTATTCTGTATACTAGAGGCTACCTGAGGAAAACCATCATAAAACAATTTCTCTGGGTGAGTTTATCAACTAGTGAAGCTTCCTTACCTTAACTTCGTCTTTGGCATTCATCTTCCCAAAGAGATACTACATTGTACTCATAACTCATGGCTCATTACTTTCCTTAGGCTAGGTCTAACTGCGACCTCGGGATCTAACTGTGATCAACCGTTAGCCTCTGCAAAATCTACTGCGACTCTGAAACTGTTAGGATCTAACTGCAACCCTGGAGCCATGTTAGGATCTAACTGCGACCCTCCAGAATCTAACTGCGATTCTGTTGTACTGTATATCTCCCGAAGATCTTAAACCAACAGACTAAGTTATAAGGTTAACTGCTTCCACCTGTTGATAACTCCATAAAAAATTTTATAGCCTCATATCGTTTACCCAGACTTTACTTACTTCCTCTCTTACTCAGGAGTTCCTTCTCATCTTTCTTACTTTACTGTGGCTTACCATTGGCTTGTGCCATCATGGTCTAACCACTTGCCATTCTATGGTTTCATCATAACTTCTTATTTCCATCTGTGCTCTAACTGCGAGCCATTCAAACTATGCTCTAATTGCGAGCATTTTGTATCAGATCCAACTCTTATCTGAAGAGTGATCTATACTCATCTGAATCTAGCTCTATCTGAGAGCCATCTGTTTCAGATCCAACTCTTATCTGAAGAGTGATCTAGAAACAATCTCTTTACTCTTTTCTGCTTTCTTTCTGTCTACCATTCCTTTCAACAGAAATGGCTCTGAGTACTGTATTCACAAGTCTGCAGAATTACCCGAGTAACCTCAATCATAACATATCTGAATATCATAGCTTATTGTCCCATAAACTGGGACTAACTATCATCCTCAATACATATCTCATTATATGTCGTATGGTATAGGAGCAACATACTTCCTCATAACTTCTTAATCTTGTATACACTCTACCCTGCATATATTGCAAAAGGGAAGTATTCATTCATCATGGCATACTCTAACATGCATGTCATTATATGACAACTGCAAGGAGATGCAACTATTCATCATAACTTATGGCATCATAAGCCATATCATCATCATACTTTGCTCAACCATCCATCAGACATTGTAAAGCTAAGTAAGCCTCAAAACATATTTCCTTTATCATATTGCCTATCATATCCTGAATCATATTATTTTTCAGATAATCATCTGATCATGCTTTCTATTTATCTGTCATATTATCAATCACATGATCAGGATCTGGCAAGATCATCTGTCTATCTTACTTTGGCTTCCACACTACCCTCTTATCAGGGTATAGACTCAACCCTTCATTACTTTATCTTACATAGGGGATAGGGGAGTCACTTTATCTTTTTAAACTGTGGCTACCTTTCTACTATCTCTTTACTTCTTCTGTCTATCTATCAGTCCCAGTCTATTCTTGACCGGACTGTGGTTCCGATCGGTCTCTCTCTTGATCCTAGCGAACTTCAGTCGCATAGATCTCATTCATCATCTCTTACTATCATTTCTGTTCTCTAGGGTACTCTGCCCTGGATCTATCACTTCTCCGTGATGGGATCCCTCTGCTTAGGGAACATTAGCTCTTTAGCTATTAACCATCATGTCTCTAGCCTTAGGCCATGTCCTAGGCTCATTCCTAGGCAAAACTCATTCTAGCTATTTAGCTAGCTCATCTTAACTCATCATCATCATCCTTTACATCATCCTTTGCTGCTCATCTTGCCTAGCAAGGATGACCCGTATATTGGAGTTGCCAGCTTCCTCTATGCACAGTTCCTCCACTCAAGATCTATATTCTTTTCTTATGTTCACCATCTTTTTCCTTCTCAAAAAGAAAAAATGAACACACATCTCATCTAGGAACTTTATCTCCGCTGAGCTTTCTAAACCTCTATGTAAATAACTGTCTGTCGCAGCCTGAGCATTGGATAGTCGTGACTCACATCCTTTATGATCTTTCGTCGTGACCATCGCACTCAACTTATCATGACCTAACATCTCTGTCCTTTCGTCGCGACCTAACTCCTATCACGTCGCGACCTGGACCATTTTGCATACTAGCCGCGCACTACCTCGTTACTCGTCGCGACCATAGGCCTCCTCACATCGCAACCTTAACTCTTCAGTCGCGACACAAGACCTTTCCCGTCGCAACCTGAGCTTTTCTCAATATACCGTCGTGAACTTGTAACATACACGTCGCGACCTAATCTCTCTGTAAATAACTGTCGCGACCTAGACACTTAATCGTCGCGACTAAAACTCTCTTTGAGCTACTTGTCGCGACCTAAAACCATATTAGTCGCGACTCAATGCCATTCTCTCGCAAGGGAAAATACTCTATCAGAGCATCACTAAGCCAGAACCTTCTGTTCTATGCCAGAATCTTATACTCTGAACCAGAGTCCTTTCTGGTCTGTGCCAGAACCTCTTGCTCTGATACCAAAATGAAACATCCTCCTTTAAACTCCACATAGTACACTTGCGGAAGCAATTTTAGCTTAACTTAAGTCCAGAGATTGAACTTTTAACTCTTAAGTTCCTTATTCTGAACCTTTACTTTGAGAACTGTTTCTCACCTTCTACACATCCAAATGAGGCTTAATACCTATCCACGGAATGCCCCAGATGTTTACTACAGGCTCACTAAATCTCGTGCCCAGACTCCTCCTTTTAATAGGTCAAACTGAGGTCAGAACACTGCTGCCTCAGGACCTACGAATTTCCCCTTAATTTACCATACATAAATTGAATATGCCAAACAATATTTATCATTGGATAACATAATGTCATACAGCAAGGCATACACAACAAGACATATACATAATCTTTCTATCTCTATTACATCTCTTTCTGCCTAAACTCCGGCAGCATAACCGCTACGCTTTATCTGTACAAAGAACTGAACCGTACTGATTCGGTAATTCCCTCATGAGAACTACCATTCTACGTAGTACCCAGGAAATACTAGATGAACCGGCTAGGTCTACTCACTTCTAGCTCCTTAGACAGCACTACGTACACAGTACTTATCATATACTGATGTTCAGTCTTTATTTCGGCAGCATAACAGCGTCTCTTAGCATTCTCAAAATCTACTTCAGCATAACCTCCCTGTAATGGGTTATGTATGGGGATGAGATTCGGGGGAATCTCAGTAGCAACAATCATAACAATATATGTAATGCAGTGTGACAGTGCTTGCTTGTGATTGTGTACAGATAAGTATGCTGCGTGCTTCCATACTTAATAACATATGATCATAGCATTGTAGTAGAGCTTCAGACATAACATATAAGACAACAATCCAACCAAACAATAGCACATCAAATCACAAAGCCATTACATAAAAGCTAGGATTAGTTACTACCTGGATAGCTCAGCAGAACTCTACTATCTCTATTCTGCTTCCAGCTCCGCCAGAACTTCCTTTCTTCCTTTCCTCCTTCCCTTTCTCTCTTCTTTCTCTCCCTTTCCTCTTGCCATGCGTGATCCAAATGAAGGCCAAGGGGGGTATATATAGCCTCCCTCAATGGCAATATCGTAGTTTCTCTGAACTCTGAATATGTGGTTCTGGTTTTTCCTGGAATTTCCTATTTTCTTTTATTTCCTCTTTACTGTATCATCATGCCAACTCAGCCTGCCACCTCAGCGTCACATTTTCCACATGTCTAAAATCCCGGGACACCTCAGCATGCTGACTCATCAGGCTGACTCACCGGTCCAGAGTCCTACCTCGTAATGCGTGTCCTTAGCTTTATCTGCTTCCTCCAGATCAATGCCATATGGCACCTGGAAGAGACCTTGCACATTTCCCAAAGCTATCCAGACAAGTCCCAGACTTATATGATCACCTCCTCGGTTCTCGTGCCAACCGAGTAACTTTACTCTACTGAAAGGTCACAGAATCATGCTCTAATGCCATGTGTCATCTTGTGGGTCCCATGAGTACAACTTATCAGTCTACCTCATGGTTTCCAGATAACCTTTCCTGTATTTGACCTCTTTCCCCAGTTCTATCTCTAACCGGGTAACTATCTCATTTGGACCTTCACCACTCTTGGCCAATACGCTTAGCCCTACTTTAGCCACTAGTCGCGACCTCATCATCACCTTATCGCAACATAACATCTTTTGGTTCATTAGTCGCGACCACAATATCCTTTAGTCGCGACCATAACAGTCTTTCGTCACGACCATATCACTTTTTAGTAGCAACCAGGCTCATTCTACTCATTAGTCGTGACACCACAACATTATCCGTCACGACCAATCCTCTCTGCCAATATTAGTCGCGACCATAATACACTCTCGTCGTGACCAACTTCTTTATCATCGCGACCTAACTGGTCAACTCTTTGAACCTTTGACCTTTACATCATCCCCAAATGGCCATTTACCCCTTGGGACTTCCACTGTTTACACATAAGTCCCCGTACCTTTACTTACTCGCAGCTCAGTCCCTGAAACTCTTTGCGTTCCTCTGGGACTTCTGCTAAAAAAGGGTCTAGTAGCCTCTTAATCTTAGGCTATTTCTGCATCTCTAGGCCTAAAAATTGGGATGTTACATATATCACATGATTGTGCATGGCAATGTGCTAATTAAAGGATAAAATGGTAAAATAACTTCCCCAAACTACACATATATTGTTATCTACTGATTTGAACTTTTACAGCGAGCTTTTATGTTAAATTGTAGGTATTTTGGAGGAGAGCAAGGACCAAAAAAGAAATCACAAGTGAAGTCACGTCTCTGCCTTATTTAGTCGCGACCAAAGTATCCTCCAGTCGCGACCTCATTTATTCTGCTGGATCTTTCCTGTGCTCATAGGTCGCGACCAAAAATGGATCTGGTCACGACCAAAGAAGACAGACGGGAAGCTGTACGTTTCTGATTAGGTCAACTTGCCTTTAAAAGGGGTGGTAAGCCACAGATGCGGGGAGTTCAGTTTCTGGAGACCTGATTAGGTCAAGAGGCATCTCTCACACCTTCATTCTTCATCTTCTACCTTCTCTACCACTTTGAAGAGATATCGTCACCACCATTCTCCATTTTCCATTGTTTCTTCATGGCACCACTCCTGGACAGTGATTGCAGTGCAGCAGGAGTCATGAGAGGCTAAACTTATAGTCCCTTGGTGATGGATTTCGTGTCTTGAGTTCATGAAGTGAATTGGGGAGTTTCTTTTGTCCTAATTTGTATCTTGTCATATTATGTTTGCTGCTAGATATAAAGTTTTCATTATATGAATAAGATTTTAATATGGATTGATTATTCTCACATTAGACGATTGTAATTTACTTTGGGTGTTTTGAATGCTGGTTTAAATGCAATATTTCAGATTTATTTTAAGCTAGTTGAATGGTTGTCAACAATTGTTGCTAATTGATTCGATTGCTTGAATTCTAGGGTTAGTCGATTGACACTCATTTGAGGGCATTCTTTACAATCTGGTTTAAATTGCACACTAAGTGATTCTTACCAGTTCACTAATAGTCTTTAAACTAGCTTTGATTAAAGGAGTTTAAAGAATATTAGGGTTCTGGACTCAATCGATTGATTGAGGTTTAATTCAAGACTTAGTGATTTCAAACTCCATATAAATTGAGAGCAAGGATAGACACATTTTCATCATCAAGAGTCTGCCACCATAAACCATTTTCTATCTTAACAAAAACACCAAAAATATCTATTTCGCTGCATCTTTATTTTACTGCACCCACAAAACCACAAAACTATTTACTCTATACTCAGGTTTTCACTGAATTTGACATCCAAATTGCTAGGATTCCTTTAGAAAGGCTCCTTGAGAAGAACGATATGGTTGTGCCTTATACTATATTACTAGGGTGCAATTCACTTTATTTTGATGGCTCAGATTGCAATAATCTGATGCTCTCATCAGGGAGGTTATGGCGAAGTAAATTTTGGAAATTTTAAGAGACGCCGTTATGCTGCCGAAATTATGGTAAAGTGGCAGTAACAAAGAAAGGAACTGATACGTACTGTGTACGTAGGTACTGTCTAAGGAGGTTGGAAGTGAGTGGACCTAGCCGGTTCATCCAGTCTTTCCTGGGTACTTATGTAGAATGGTAGTTCTCATGGGAATTATCGAATCGGTACAAGATCAGTTACTTTCTAAAGACGAAGCGTAGCGGTTATGCTGCCGAATTTCAGGCAGGAAAAGATATAATAGAAATATGAGGATTTTGTACATACCCTGATGTATAACGACTTATTATCTAATAATAGGTATTGTTTGGCATGTTTGACTGATATGTGATGGATGTATGCATATGTATGTAAAGTTGAGTGCTGGAATTTACCACTATGAACAGTAACACGTGGTGACTTGATGATGTTTGATCCATAATTAAAAATAGTAAATAAATGAATAAATGTATGATATTTTTATGGTAAATAGTAGACATACCAAGCTTCTATTTGATATATAGAATTCCTCATTTGGATGTCTCCACATGGAGATCTAAATTATCAAAGTTGGGACCAAAATGCTGGATTCAGGGGAAAAACGCTGGATGAACAGTAAAATTGTAACGTTGACCTAGGTTGACTTGATCAAATAGTGGTCAATGAATTATTTTTTCCTGAAATATAATTGAGTTATCTTCATGTACCAATTTGAACCACTTCATTTTGATTTTTTTAGAATTAGTTATGATTTTTCGAAGTCAGGTCACTCATCTGGAATTTACACAGTGAACAGTACTCGATAAGAGTGAAACTCCATATTGAGAAATTGGACTTCAATGACCTTGAAAGTGGTTCTAAATGCTACCAAATGGTCCCTAAGACATATCAAAGTAAGGATGTTTCAGTACATACAACTTAGTACTAAAATTAGGGATGTTATACTCTTGGTGATGGATCTCATATCTTGAGCTCATGGACTGTACTGGGGAGTTTTTTGTTTTAATCTCCACCTATTTCATGTTTTGATGCTTCTAGATCTAGGGTTTTCATTATATGAACAAGGGATTGAAGGTCGATTGATTATTGTCAGATTAGACAATTGTAATTGAATTTAGATGCTTTGAATGTTGGTTTTTAATATAATATTTCAGTTTCAATTTTAAGATAGTTGGACTATTATCAAAGATCATTTCTAATTAATTCAATTGCTTAAAATCTAGGGTTTGTCAATTGATGATCATTCGAGAGCATTTTCATCATCTGATTTAAATTACACACTAAGTGGTTTTTAACATTTAATTAAGAGTTTTTAGACTAGTTTGATCAAAGGAGTTTAAGAAATATTAATGCTCTAGACTCAATCGATCGATTGAGGTTTTATTTAAGACTTAGTGATTTCAGAACTCCTATATCAAATTAAGAGCAAGGATAGATATTTTTTCATCATCAAGAGTTTGTCATAACATATTTTTTTTCACAAACCAACTCATTTTCATCTTAACCAAAACTACAAAAACGTTTACTTTACTGCACCCTTATTTTACTGCATCAAAAAAATCAATCAAACCTAAAACCCATTTTACTTTCACTCAAGTTTTCAATGGTTTTGTCACCAATTTGCTAGGTCTCCAATAAAAAGTCTCCTCTAGAAGAATGATAGGGTTGTGCCTTATACTATATTATTGGGTGCAAGTATTATTATTTTGATGGATCGGATGACGATAATCCGAACTGCTCATCAGTCCCCATTTACCAATATGATAAGCAATTAATTAATAATATAAAATGAGAACAAAGGGGAATTAATTGATTTAATTGTGGTTATATATTGGAATGTTATCTTGTTGGGAAGATAATTGTATCTTTAAAACTCTCATTTCAGGAAAATTCTCATTAATCACCAAGTCAACTTGCTGCTGTAACTGAAATGGAAGAGATGAGTTGGAATGAAATAGGAAATAGTTAGTGACAACTAGACTTAATAGAGTGGCTAACAGATTGGGCACATGGCTAATTAAAACATGTAGAGAGATGATGCACATGCTGTGAAGGGGAGAGACTTCAGAGATTCATTCACGTAGAACATATGCTCATGCATATAGACAGCACCATTCACGCACTTCTCATATATATCCACTCATTCCACATCTGATTTAAACATCACAAAGAACAGACATCACTCCATCTCAGATTTAGTCCATCTCTCTCACGCCATTATTCTCTCACTCCATTCCATCACAAATTCTCTCTCCATCTCCATTCTCTTTCATTTACAACTTTCCTCTATTCTAAGCAATAAAACCAAAGGAAAGTTCTTTTTCCATCTTCATCTTCTCTTTGTATATTCACCATGACTGTTGCTAATCTATTTACTGCTACTGTTGTTAAGGTCTTGACAGTAATAGAAGCCTAGAACCATTATGCTCTCTTGGAGATCATGCTAAACTAGAATCCTTGATCTGAAACAGGGAGTTCAATTATTCCTTTAATTCTAGATCTAATTGTATCAAGTTGATGTAGTTAATTCTAGTTTTATTGATTCAATTAGAGTTAGTAGATGATGAACATTAGGGAACCGAGTTAGATTTCCTGATTATGTTTAATTGAGCTTTGATTGATCCTCTTCCTTGAACTAGTTAGACATGGCTGTGGTTAATTAGAGCAATTCTATAATAGAGTATAGTTGTATCTATTTAATTCATCTTCTTCTACCTCTTGCGTTGAATGATTCATATTTCTCTATTCAATGTTTGCAAGTTGTTGTTTTGGTAGAGATTTAGCTAGCAAGTTGTTAGCTAACTGACAAGTGCTTCAGATTGTCGCAGTCCGAGCCATCAAAATTAAGTGAATTGCACCCTAGTAATGTAGTATAAGGCACAACCCTATCATTCTTCTTAAGGAGCCTTTCTAAAGGAATCCTAGCAAATTGGATGTCAGATTCAACGGTAAACCTGAGTAAAGAGTAAATAGTTTTGTGGTTTTGTGGGTGCAGTACAATAGATGTTTTTGTGTTTTTGTTTAAGATGGAAAATGGTTGGTTTGTGAAAGTAGTATATGATGATAGGTGAAACATCCTTCTTTATATCTCTCAAAGCACTCTTGCTATAGCTCTCTTGAAGTGGATTATATCTCTCTTGCTGAAAATCCTGATAGAAAATAATTGTACTGATTCGGTAATTCCCCATGAGAACTACAATTCTATGCAAGTACCCAGGAAAGACTAGATGAACCGGCTAGGTCCACTCACTTCCAGCCTCCTTAGACAGCACCTACGTACACAGTACTTTGTATAGTCTACCAGCACAACGGTATTTTTTAACAAATATCTTTAAGTCTTAACCTTAAAACCTTTACCTTAATTTTGAACTTTAACCTTACTCAATTGGAAATATTTTAGAACATTGAAATACCTCTTAACCTCAAAAACATGAATTTCCAAGAGTTGGGCTTACGGTTACTGTTCACTGCCACTATTCACTCGGTAATTCTAGATTACAACCTGAAATTTGGAAATTCATAACTAAATCTAGAAAAATTGTTTTAAGGTTATTACAATTTCTAATGAAATCTATTTCATTTAAATTTGAGAGAAAAATATGAAAATGAGATCTTCTTGTCCAGATCAAATCAGTTTATTCGTTGAACTTTACTGTTTATTTGGTAAATCTGGAAGTTCCAGTTTCTTTGTCCCATTTTCAAAAATTCATTTCTCCTTGTATACTTATACAATTGAGTTGAATTACATATGGATTTAAAGATACATATGTATACTTTAATCTCAAAAAATTTCGAGGAAAAACTCATTCGTTTACTATATGAAATTAGCACATGAACCTCACTGCCTCTGAGTAGTCGTTTTACCTTATTCCAGATTTCAACTCCTAACTTTGAAAAATCATAACAATTCGAGTTCTTAACCAAATGAGGAGTTCTTGGTGTCCTTTAAATCTCTAGATCTTAGATATGTTCATGCCAAATTTTATATGAAAACTCATCATAAAAGTCAATCAAAATACCGATGGAAGTACACTACCTCAGATTGGATTTATGAGTAGCATGCATCATACAAACCAAAACATCATCTTGTAATTAAAGTGCACACTCTTTAAATTATGTACAGTCATACATCAACATTTACCCTCTTGCCTTGAGAAGATCCAGCACCTAGAGCATGTTTAATTATATGGAAGGAATGAGATTTCATGGAAATCCCAATAGCAAGTAATATAAACTATAAGGTTATGCATGTTTGATTGAATGCCTAACATGTTATCATGCAATGCGAGCTAATTCATGCTTATACATAAGCAAACTCTAACATGCATATTGTCATGACATATATTGTGAAACATCCTTTCAGAGTACACTTGCGGAAGTAATATTAGCTTGATATATCTTAACTTAAGCCCAGAAATTCAAAATTTCACTCTTAAGTTCCTTATTCTGGACCTTTAATTTGAAAATTAATTTATCTCGTTCTGCACATCCAAACAAGGCTTATTACCTATCCACGTAATGCCCCAGATGTGTACCACTGGCTCACAAAATTTTGTGGCCAAACTCCTTCGTTTACTAGGTCAAACTGAGGTTAGAGCACTGCTACCTCAAGACCTGCGAATTTCTCTTTTAATTCGTCATCCACAAATTAAACATGCCAAACAATATTTCTTAATGAATAACAAAGTGTCATACAACAAAGCATATACAAAATTCTCATATTTCTATTACAGCTTTCCCTGCCTAAAATCTGGCAGCACAACCGCTACATTCCTTCTGTAGAAAGTAACCAATCTTGTACCGATTCGGTAATTCCCGTAGGAGCTACCATTCTACGTAAGTACCCAGGAAAGACTGGATGAACCTGCTAGGTCCACTCACTTCCAGCCTCCTTAGACAGCACCTACGTACACAGTACGTATCAGTTCCTTTCTTTGTCCTTCTCCATTGCCAGAATTTCGGCAGCCTAACGGCGTCTCTTGAAATTTTCATATTTTATTTTGACAGAACCTCCCCTGTACTGTTATATATGGGAATGAGATTCGAGGGAATCTCAATAGTGATAATCATAACAATATATGTAATGCAGAGTGACGGTGCTTGCTTGTGATTGTGTACAGATAAGTATGCTGCGTGCTTCCATATTCAATAACATATGATCATAGCATTGTAATAGAGCTTCAAGCATAACATATAAGACAACAATCAAACCAAACAATAGCACAACAAATCACAAAGCCATTACATAAAAGCTAGGATTAGTTACTACCTCAAAAGCAAAACTCCAGAACTTCTATACTGCTTCCAACTCCACCAGAACTTCCTTTCTTTCTTTCTTTCTCCTTCTCTCTCTTCTTTCTCTCTCTTTTCTTGCCAAAAACGTGGGATGCATAAAATGGGAGGGGAAGGGGGTATTTATAGTTTCCTTCGATGGCATTCTTGTAATTTTGAAGCCATCTAAACATGTGGTCCTGGTTTTTCCTGGAATTTCCTATTTTCTTTTATTCCTTTTTACTGCATCACCCAGGACACCTCACCGGACACCTCAGCAGCACATGTCTAAAACCCGGGACACCTCATCAGCTGACTCAGCCTGCTGACTCACCGGTCCAGAGTCTTGCATCGTAATACGTGTCCTTAGCTTTATCTACTTCCTTTAGATCAGTGCCATGTGGCGCCTGGAAGGGACCTTTCACGCCTTCCAATGCTATCCAGATAAGTCCCGGACTTTATCTGATCACCTCCTCGGTTATCGTGCCAACCAAGTAACTTTACTTTATTGAAAAGTCATTAAATCATTATTTTAATGTCACTTTTCCCCCTGAATCACTGGGCCTGCGTTTTTGGGCCTGGAATATCATCTTGGGTCTCTGATCCAGCTCAAGTACTCTGATGGCACAATTCCCAAGAAACATCCCTTGGTAAATTACCAAAATGCCCTTAGTCTCTCTTTCTTTACTTTATTAGGTCTAGGGGCATTATTGTCTTTTCACATCTTACCAGAGTACTCTCTGACCCTGGTCGACTATCCAGATACCCTGTCTGGACTGACTAACCTTAGGAAAATGACCAAAATACCCTTTACTCATACTTCAGCTATTCTATAACATAAGGGCATTTTCGTCATTTTGCACCTGGACACCGGCCCCTCTTACCACTGAACTGATCTAATGGGCCTGGGCCTTCCCTGGTGTCACTACAGGCCTTAGAAACACTGTATGGCCTCTGGCCACAGTCCGATCATCTCTATTCGGACTGCCTTTCCTTTACCGATTATAACTGTAAATTCCCATCTTCAGGAATTTTTACAGAAAAATCGGGACCTCAAATCAAAATTCCGTGACTCCTCATTCAACCCGGAATCATTTTCTCTATCTCCCGGTATTTTCAGATATTTTATCCGGACCGGGCTGTTTTTGCCTGAAAAAGCGCTACGCGCACACTTTTCCAAAATAACCATTTTAACCCTGGTCACATTTCTAATTCTTTCATACACATAGAGACCTCATATGCACATTTCACAGTTTAGTGAAATGATCAGCATAATTTTCTCTATTTTCTGGTAAAATATGGTACTCATCGGCTACCAGCCCGATCTTCCCAAAATTACGATTTTGCCCCTGCATTCTCTTTCTGGCATCTATTACTCATCTTCTCATCCTTCATCTTAAGTTCTAGAAATTCTCTTTCAATAACTCATCCCTTGAACTCTTCGGGAGTCATCGTTAATTGAAAGGCTTGACAACCCGCCTATATCAGGTTATCTTACACAGGAGCCAGCCCATATCAAGCTTCCTGCAGAATTCCTAGGCTTAAGACTTAGGATATTCCTCACATTCCTCATTTTGAACCTAGGCAAACTGTCCCGATTCTGTAGGTTAAAGACTTAACTCATCTTTACATCCTGAAGGACTTAGCTCATCCCTCGGATCCTACAAAATACAGGTAAGTGATCCGCCCATATCAGATTACTACCCTGGGACTACGGTTTTAGCAGCCTGCCCATATCAGACTACTTCCCAGTTCTCCTAGACCAAAAATCGGGATGTTACATATTGCAAGGGGTATCACATACTCATATCACATCATCATCATCGTCACAACATTCCATGCTCAACCAAACCTTCATGCATAACAAGTAAGCAAAACAATCAAAGCACATAAGTTTATAGTTAGATATTCTTGCTACCTCTTATAGATCCTTGTCCTTCCTTTCTTGAAATGGTCTTTCCTTGCCACAAATGTCAAAACCTAAACATTACAATATGATTATCAAATTATAACTCCATTCCAAACAAATTCCAAGTCTAGTTTCAATAAGCTCACTTTCTCCAAAAATTCCCATTTTGGTTCCAATGCTTCCCATACTTGTTCCTCCACTTTACCCCCACACAAAATCTCATTTTAAGACCATTGGAAGCATCAAAATTATGAAATTTAAATCACTGTTCACGCGAGTGAACAGTCCGTGAGGAATTTTCAATATTATAACCTTTAATTCCAATGGTTTCCAATGTTCAAAACCTTTCCAATCCTACACAAAATCATCATATAAACTCAATGGAAGCATTAAATCATTGAAATTCCATTTTCTTCTATCATGAACAGTGCAACCCGAAAATGGTAAAGTGAAGAACATCTACTTACCTTACTTGCTCCTTCAAGACCCTTGCTTCTTCCTTGCTTTCTTCCACTTTCTTTCTCTAGAACTCACTTCTCTCTCTAAAGGAGCTCTTGGGTGTGAAGAATGAATGGAAAGGGGGGTATTTATAGCAAAAGTCATGTGCCATTTGAAGGCCAAGATCACTTTGGAAACTATTTAATCTAATGGTTAAAGGTTTGATCTTGGAATGCCTTTTCACTTTGGCTCATGACCTTACCACCATGACCTCACTAGCATGACATCACTTGGGACACCTAAGCTCTCTTCTTGGCACCATTTTTAGTCCATGTGGGTCCCACCATGTGCAAACCCTTATTCTTACTTTATTCTCTTTTCTTTTTCTTTTCAAAATCCATAAATTATTCCTTATTGGGCTTGGGCTTCAAGATAATTTTTGAGACTTATTGGGCTGGCCTAGAACAAAAATGTTGGGCCTCTTTTAGGTCCAATAGCTATTTGGCACAAATCCCAATGTATTTTCCTTATACCGATGTCCTTAAATTGCCCTTATTTTAGCATAAATGCTAAACACCTCTTTTAATTGTTCTAACATTTTTATAAATTCATTCTAATATAAAATGAATTCTATAAAAAGTTTCATAATTTTTTGAGACCCATAAGTCTTGTTAAAATTTACATACGTTTCCTTTAACCCTTTATCGGTGTCCTTTTTCATCGTAAATTCCATAATTAATTCTACAAGACTCCTTTTTGACTTCTGTCAACTCCATAAATTCTCATATTAATTATAATAATTTATTATCAAATTTCCTCTGATATCCATCCATTGTGTGAAATGACCAAAATGCCCTCCATTTACTTCTGGTTTCTTAGGGCATCACAGTGGCATTTTCGTAATTTTGTACTTTGGCTTTTAGACTTTCTTCCTCTTCCAATTAATCCTTTTCTTTACATAAATATGGCCACGTATTTTCCAAAAATCTCATATATTTCATTTAACCTGTACATACAACTTAGTACCGAAATTAGGGATGTTACATTTCTTTCCCCCTTAAAATAAATTTCGTCCCCAAAATTTATAACATATACACCCTACCAAAATAAATCAGGGTACATCTCCTTCATCTTTTCTTCTGTTTCCCAGGTAGCTTCATTCTCTGTTAGTCCTTTCCAGATCACTTTGACTATAGGAATCTGCTTATTCCGCAGCTGCTTGACCTTTCGATCAACTATTTGTACTGGTCCAACTTCATAGGCCAGGTCATCTCGCAACTCAACTTCATCTTGTTCAATCACATGCGTTGGATCTGGAACATACTTCTTTAGCTGGGAAACATGGAATACATCATGTATCTGACTGAGATTTGGAGGAAGTGCCAACTTGTTGGCCACTGATCCTATCCTTGAGAGAATCTGAAATGGTCCGATGTATCTAGGATGCAACTTTTTCACCTTGATTGATCGTCTAGCTCCCGTAGTTGGAGTTAACTTAAGAAATACATGCTCGCCTTCTTCAAACTCCAACGGCTTTCGTCTGACATCTGCATAACTCTTCTGTCGACTTTGAGCCGTCATCATCCGTTTTCTGATCATTGCAATCTACTCAGCAGTCTGATCCACAATATCAGGACCATACATTCTTCTCTCACTTAACTCAAGCCAGCATAAGGGAGATCTACACTTTCGTCCATAAAGTGCTTCGAATGGGGCCATTTGAATACTAGCTTGATAGCTATTATTATATGCAAATTCTATCAATGGTAGATGAGTATCCCAACTGCCTTTAAAATCCAAGACACATGCTCTCAACATATATTCTAGTGTCTGGATTGTTCTCTCAGACTGACCATCTGTTTGAGGATGATAAGCTGTGCTGAATCTGAGAGTAGTACCCATCTCTCGCTGCAAAGCCCTCCAAAAGTTTGACTTGAATCAAGGGTTTCTGTCAGACATAATACTGCTTGGGATTCCATGTAATCTAACAATTTCCTTTATGTACAATCTTGCCAACTTCTCTAGAGAATCCCTCTTATTTATTGCCAGGAAATGAGCTGACTTTGTCAACCGATCAATTACCACCCATGTTGCATCATGCTTAGTTAGGGTCATGGGTAGTCCTTCTACAAAGTCCATGGCAATACTGTCCGACTTCCATTCAGGGACATCTAGAGGTTGCAATGTTCCTGCTGGCTTCTGATGCTCAATCTTCACTTTCTGGCATGTTAAGCACTTGGACACATAAGCTACTACATCTTTCTTCAGTCCAGGCCACCAAAATAATCTTTTAACATCATGATACATCTTGGTCATACCTGGATGCACTGTATATTGGCTTTTGTGTGCTTCATCTAGAATCTTCTCCCTTAGTCCCCTAGCATTGGGGATGTAGGGTCTTCCTCTAAACCGCAATAATCTATCTGAGGAAATCTCAAAATTCTTCGTCTTCCCTCTCTCCAACTTGTCCTTAAAAATCATTGCGAGCTTATCCTGTCCTTGAGCCTCTTTAATCTCATCTTCTATGCAAGCTTTGACATGTACTCCCCCATAGGAACTTTCTGTCACTTGCATCTGATACAAAGGGCTCCAATCTCGCATATCCTCAATCAACTTTAATTCTTTGATCATCATATATGCTACCTGCACCACCTTTCTACTCAGAGCATCAGCCACTTCGTTGGCTTTTCCTGGATGGTATTTAATTTGGAAATCGTAATCCTTTAACAATTCCATCCATCGTCGTTGTCTCATATTCAGCTCTTTCTGATCCTGCAGATACTTCAGGCTTTTGTGGTCACAGTACAATTCAATTGTAGCTCCATATAAATAATGCCTCCATATCTTCAGAGCATAAACCACCGCTGCAAGCTCCAGATCATGAGTAGGATAATTCTGTTCATGCGGCTTTAACTGCTGAGAGGCGTAGGCTACTACTCTACCTTGCTGCATCAGCACACATCCTAAGCCCTGTTTACTAGCATCAATGTAGACTACATAAGTCTGAGTTGGGTCTAGGATAATCAGCACAGGAGTAGTGGTTAATTTCTGCTTTAACTCTTGAAAACTAGCCTCGCACTTCTCGTCCCACTTAAACTGCTGATTCTTTCTGGTAAGCTTGGTTAATGGCAAGGCAATTCGAGAAAAGTCCTGGATGAATCTTCTGTAATACCCTGCTAAGCCTAAGAAACTTCTGATCTCTATCACCTTCTTTGGCTGCTCCCAGCTTAAAACAACTTCAACTTTACTAGGATCCACAGCTACCCCATCTTGGGATATGACGTGACCAAGAAATTTGACTTCTGAAAGCCAAAACTCACACTTACTAAGCTTAGCGTAGAGCTTCCTCTCTTGGAGGGTACCAAGAACAATTCTCAAATGCCTTTCATGCTCCTCAGCAGACTTGGAGTAAACCAGAATAACATCTATGAAGACCACCACAAACTGATCTAAATAAGGCCTGAAGATCCGGTTCATATAATCCATGAAAATTGCAGGCGCATTAGTCAAACCAAAAGGCATAACTAAAAACTCGAAATGCCCATAACGCGTTCTGAAAGCAGTCTTTGAAATGTCATCTGACTTAATTCTCAACTGATGATAGCCAGATCGTAAATCAATCTTGGAGAATAGACTCCCTCCAGCCAATTGATCTAGCAAATCGTCAATTCTGGGGAGAGGGTACTTGTTCTTAACTGTGATCTTGTTCAGCTCTCTGTAGTCAATACACAATCTTAAGCTGCCATCTTTCTTTTTAACAAATAGCACTGGAGCACACCAGGGAGAAATACTAGGTCGTATGAAACCCTTCTTTAAAAGCTCCTCAATCTTCTTCTTTAGCTCACTCATTTCATTAGGAGCCATCCAGTATGGGGCTTTGGATACGGGTCCCGCTCCAGGCACAATATCGATTGCAAACTCCACTTCTCGCTCTGGAGGCAATCCTTGAATTTCTGTTGGAAAGACTTCAGGAAATTCATTAACTACTGCAATCGTCTTAATTCCTTCTTCAACTTCTGCTTGAACAGAGACAAAAAAAATGAAACATCCTTCCTTAGACTCCTCAGAGTACACTTGCGGAAGCAATATTAGCTTGATTATATCTTAACTTAAACCCAGAAATTCAAAATTTTACTCTTAAGTTCCTTATTCTGGACCTTTAATTTGTAAATTAATTTATCTCGTTCTGCACATCCAAATGAGGCTTATTACCTATCCACATAATGCCCCAGATGTGTACGACTGGCCTGCCAAATTTCATAGCCAAACTCCTTCGTTTACTAGGTCAAACTGAGGTCAAAACACTGCTACCTCAGGACCTGCGAATTTCTCTTTTAATTCATCATTCACAAATTGAACATGCCAAATAATATTTATTATTAAATAATAAAATGTCATACAACAAGGCATACATCAAATTCTCATATTTCTATTACATCTTTCCCTGCCTAAAATCCGGCAGCACAACCGCTACATTTCTTCTATAGAAAGTAACCGATCTTGTACCGATTCGGTAATTCCCGTAGGAACTACCATTCTACATAAGTACCCAGGAAAGACTGGATGAACCGGCTAGGTCCACTCACTTCCAGCCTCCTTAGACAGCACCTACGTACACAGTACGTATCAGTTCCTTTCTTTGTTCCTTCTTCGTTGCCAGAATTTCGGCAGCCTAACGGCGTCTCTTAAAATTTCCATATTTTATTTTGACAGAACCTCCCCTGCAATGTTATATATGGGAATGAGATTCGGGGGAATCTCAGTAGTAATAATCATAACAATATATGTAATGCAGAGTGACAGTGCTTGCTTGTGATTGTGTACAGATAAGTATGCTGCGTGCTTCCATATTCAATAACATATGATCATAGCATTGTAATAGAGCTTCAAGCATAACATATAAGACAACAATCCAACCAAACAATAGCACAAAAAATCACAAAGACATTACATAAGAGCTAGGATTAGTTACTACCTCAAAAGCAGAGCTTCAGAACTTCTCTACTACTTCCAACTTCACCAGAACTTCCTTACTTCTTTCTTTCTCTCACTTTCTCTCAAGAACTTCTTTCTTCCTCTCTTTCTTTCTTGTGCCAAAATGAGGAGCTAGGGGGGGTATTTATAGTGTTGAGCAATGGCAATCTTGTAATTTTGAAGACTTATGATCCTGTGGTCCTGGTTTTTCCTGAATTTCCTATTTTTCTTTATTCCTTTTACTGCATCATGCATGACATCATCTCCATGCCACCTCATGGGACACCTCATCATGCACATTTCTCACATGGAAAAATTGCAAGCTTCTTGGACACCTCATCAGCTGACTCAGCAGTTCCAGTCCAATCCAGTACCGGTCCGGTCCGATTTCCCACAAACTAGACTTACCGGCTAAGATTGTGCCACGTGTCCTTAACTTTTCTTCTTCCTCTAAGATGACGCCATGTGGCATCTGGAAGGGACCTTTCACTCCTTCCAATGCTATCCAGATAAGTCCAGGACTCTATCTGATCACCTCCTCGGTTATCGTGCCGACAGAGTAACTTTACTTTATGGAAACAGCATTAAAATAGTATTTTAATGCCACTTTTTCCCACATACTTCATGGGCTACGTTTTTGGGCTCTGGGAACATCATCTTGGGTCTCTGATCCAGCCTGAGTACTCTGATGGAACGATTCACAAGAAACATCCCTCGGCAAATTACCAAAATACCCCTGGGTGCCCTTTCTTGCACTATTTTAACCCTAAGGGTAAAATCATCATTTTACACCCTTCTGTACTCTGTCAGGGCATATACTGACTCTAAGTAACTTTATCTGTATGTACCTTGGTTTCTGGGCCTGTCCAGAATGACCAAAATGCCCTTCATTCATCTGTTACCCTGTAGTACAACACAGGGCCATTTTCGTAATTTCGCACTTTTCCGGGGTTCTACCGGACACTGGCCCACCTATCAGTCCAAGTGTCTTACTGGGCCTTGGTTGGCGCCATTATTGGGCCTCTCAGGGTCCATTACCTTTATGGCACGTATTTCGAGGAATCTTCCTCTGTTAATGTTTATTGAATATTTTATCTATTATTCACCGTTTATACCCATATCCGGACACCGGCTCCTTCTGTCCGATACACTGGCCTGCGGTGTTCAGACATCCCTGTGAGTCATATCAGTCATCTGACTGAGGTTATCCGAACTCATTCAGTCCCTTTTCAAATACCGGTAAATTTCCCTATCGGATACCCGGAGGCCTCACACTCCCGTCTGGATTTTCTGATTTGTGAATAACTTTCTCTACAGGCCTCCTATCGGTATTCTGTCAGTTTCCTGACATCCGCCCCATAAGGACGCATCATCCTGTATTTTCTCACCTAGATCTGAAATCTAGGATATCCGGTATGAATTTTTATAACTTTTGGACGATCAGTCCATTTCTGGCTATCTGGAGTCTTCAAAAATTCCTGTATCAAGCCAGATTACCGAGCATCACTTGCTCTTTCTACCGGTGAAATCTGGGACTGAAATGCTTCCGGACAGTCCAAACCACTTCCGGCCTGACTTTCTTTAATTACACTTTAGCCCAAGGAACTTTTCTTCTTTGCAATTAAGTCCCTTTTTATTTGGCTAAAATTACACTTAAGGACCCCACCTTTTTCTCTACTTTTCCTTTTTGGCTTTATACTTTCCATAATTGCACTTAAGCCCCTTCACTTTCTTTCTTTTACAATTTAATCCCTTTCCTTGCATAAATGGCCATTATATCTCTAGGGACTTTCACTATTTGCAGTTTAGTCCCTAAAAACCCTCTGTATGTTTCGGGAACTTCTGCTCAAAGGGATATTTCTCATATTCCTCATTTTGAACCTAGGTGAACTGTCCCGATTCTGTAGGTTAAAGACTTAACTCATCTTTAAATCCTGAAGGACTTAGCTCATCCCTCGGATTCCTACAAAATACAGGTAAGTGATCCGCCCATATCAGATTACTACCCTGGGACTACGGGTTTAGCAGCCTGCCCATATTAGATGAAACATCCTCCTTTATACTCCTCAGAGTACACTTGCGGAAGAAATAATAGCTGTACCTAAGTCCAGAGATTGAACTTTTACTCCTACGTTCCTTACTCTGAACCTATACTTTGAGAACTGATTTCTCACCTTCTACACATCCAAATGAGGCTTATTACCTATCCACGGAATGCCCCAGATGTGTACTACCGGCTCACTAAATCTCGTGGCCAGACTCCTCCGTTAACTAGGTCAAACTGAGGTCAGAACACTGCTGCCTCAGGACCTGCGAATTTCCCTCTTAATTTAACATACATAAATTGAATATGCCAAACAATATTTATCATTGAATAAAATCATGTCATACAACATGGCATACACAACAAGACATATACATAATCTTTCTATCTTTATTACATCTCTTTCTGCCTAAACTCCGGCAGCACAACCGCTACGCCTCATCTGTACAAAGAACTGAACTGTACTGATTCGGTAATCCCCTCATGAGAACTACCATTCTACGTAGTACCCAGGAAAGACTAGATGAACCGGCTAGGTCCACTCACTTCTAGCCCCCTTAGACAGCACTACGTACACAGTACTTATCATATACTGATGTTCAGTCTTTACTCCGGCAGCATAACGGCGTCTCCTGGCTTTCTCAAAATCTACTTCAGCATAACCTCCCTGTAATGGGTTATGTATGGGGATGAGATTCGGGGGAATCTCAGTAGCAACAATCATAACAATATATGTAATGCAGAGTGACAGTGCTTGCTTGTGATTGTGTACAGATAAGTATGCTGCGTGATTCCATGCTTAATAACATATGATCATAGCATTACAGCAGAGCTTCAGACATAACATATAAGACAACAATCCAACCAAACAATAGCACAACAAATCACAAAGCCATTACATAAAAGCTAGGATTAGTTACTACCTGGCTAGCTTAGCAGAACCTTACTATCTCTATTCTGCTTCCAGCTCTGCCAGAACTTCCTTACTTCCTTTTCTCCTTTCTCTCTTCCTTCCTTCTCCTTCTCTCTCTTCTTTCTCTCCCTTCTCCCTTGCCATGCGTGAATGCAAATGAGCTAAGGGGGGGTATTTATAATTGCCTTCAACGGCAATTCTGTAATTATCATGAACTTTAATCCTGCGGTCCTGGTTTTTCCTGGATTTTCCTATTTTCTTTAATTCCTCATTCACTGCATCATGCATGACATCATCGAGACACCTCAGCGCCATATTTATCACGTGCTGAAAATCCTGGACACCTCAGCAGCTGACTCAGCATGCTGACTCACCGGTCCAGTCTCCTGCCTCGTAACGCGTGCCCTCAGCTTTATCTGCTTTCTCCAGACTAATGCCATGTGGCGACTGGAAGAGACCTTGCACGCTTCCCAATGCTATCCAGATAAGTCCCAGACTTATCTGATCACTTCCTCGATTTTCGTGCCAACCGAGTAACTTTACTCTACTGAAAGGTCACCAAATCACCACTCTAATGCCATGTGGCATCTTGTGGGTCCCATGAGGATACTTATCAGTCCACCCTATGGTCTCCAGATAACCTTTCCTATATCTGGCCTCTTCCTCCGGTCTATCTCTAACCGGTTAACTATCTCATTTAGACCTTCACCACTCTTGGCCCATACGCTTGGCACTACTTTAGTCACTAGTCATGACCTAGCCATCATCTTATCGCGACCTAACACCTTTTGTGTTCATTAGTCACGACCACATATTTCTCTAGTCGCGACCACAACAGTCTTTCGTCGCGACCACAACAGTCTTTCGTCGCGACCACATCAGTCTTTCGTCGCCACCAGGCTCATTCTACTCATTAGTCGCGACACCACATACATATTCATCACGACCGAGCCTTTCTGCCAATATTAGTAGCGACCATAATACACTCTCGTCATGACCAACATCTTTCCATAAGTATTAGTCGCGACCACAATTATCTATAGTCGCGACCAAATGGTCAGCTCTTGAACCTTTGACCTTTACATCATCCCAAATGGCCATTTACCCCTTGGGACTTCTACTGTTTATACATAAGTCCCCGTACCTTCAATTACTCGCAGCTCAGTCCCTGAAACTCTTTACGTTCCTCTGGGACTTCTGCTAGAAAGGGGTCTAGTAGCCTCTTAATCTTAGGTTATCTCTGCATCTCTAGGCCTGAAAATTGGGATGTTACATCAGACTACTTTCCAGTTCTCCTAGAACAAAAATCGGGATGTTACAAAAACCATGTATCCTTGGCATCCTTTCCGCAAGCATTTATCTGCTTGTGCCTCCGTTATGAAATTCAGTCGTACTTCTGGACTCAGGTCTACTACCATCGAACCAAAAACTAGCGTCTTATTTTTGCAGTCCAGCATTACATTATTAGAGGATAACCAATTTAAACCAAGTATAACCTCCATCTCTCGGAAAGGCATGCATATTAAGTCTAGGATTGTATAACAGTGCTCATACCGCACAATAATATTCAAACAAGCATCAGAGGTAACTACCCTAGCACTTGTGGGAGTTGTCGCATATATGTCATAATGTAATTTACTAATCATCAGGCCTAGAGTCTAGCACAATCATAGGAAATAAAAGAATGACTTGCACCAGAATCAAACAGAGCAATCACTGAGTGATCATTAATATAGATTGTACCTTGAATCATCTCAGGTGATTTCTGTGCATCTTCTCTGGAAAGTGCAAATACGCATCCTTGCGTCCGCGACCTTTGATCAGCTGCTGCCTGAGGACATTCCCGAGCAAAATATCCTGGCTTTCCACAAGTACAGCAGACATTTTGGCTCACCCAACAAGGCTTATCCCCATGATTTTTCTCACATTTGTTGCACACTCGTGCTCTAGGGTCTCTATTACTCAACCCTCCTTGGTAATTTCCTCTGCCAGGTCTCCTATTCTGCCATGGTTGCTTCCTTTTTCTATAGTTGTTATTTTTTATAGTATTTTGGCTTTGACCGGCCCTCTCAGGAACTATTTGTTCCCTGCTTACAGGCTTAGACAGCATCCTGTGATTCATACTATTTTCTACTATGCGGCATGCCTCTATAGCCTTGTTGAACTAGTTGTACTGTTGAGGAGTCAGCTTCTCCTTCAGTGTAGAGTTCAACCATCTGATCAACCTCTCAGTCATCCACCTTTCATCATCTACTTAGCGCAAATATGTTGAATACTGAGACAGACGGATGAATTTGGCCAAGTACTCGTCAAAGGATTCTCTTTCTCCTTGTCTCAGCACAAGGAATTCTGCCTCCCTTTCATCCCTCACAGACTGAGGAAAATACTTCGCATAGAACTATTCAAGAAACACTTCCCAAGTGACTGGAATGTTTCTTGCTTGCATAAGCAGTTCTGTATTTTTCCACCACCTATCAGCATCCTTCTCCAGCTGGTAGATGGCCATTTGAGCCTTTGTCTCCGTTGGGCAATCCAGAACTTTAAAAATCTTTTCCAATCGACTGATCCAATCCTCAGTAGCCTGGACCTCTAATGTCCCTTCAAATACAGGAGGATTATGCTGGCAGAATCTGACCATCCATTGCTGGATGCTAACCACATCATTTCTCTGCTTAGCCCTTCCCTGCGGCTGTACTGGTTGTTGTTGTACTCTTTCTGCTATTGTATTTGCTGCTTCAGATGGTTCTGAAGGCCTCAGATTGTTCACTGCTATAGCCACTGCTGCGGCTATAGCAGCATCTCTATCCTATTCACTTCGTGCTTGTGTAGCACGCATCTCTTCTATCATTTTCTGTTGTTACTCCAGCCTTTCTAATATTAGCTGATTAATATCCCTTGTGTTCTCCGGTTCCTCTATCGTAATGGTTCTTCTTGTACGAGCCATTTTGCTTTTACTGTTTATCAGAAAATCTAACAGAAGAGGAATACGATAAACAACAAGATTTTCATTCCATTCAAAACATGTCATATACATATAATCATTAAAAGTCATACATATAGTGCCATACTGGTCTTTATACATAACGTAACTACATGGATATCATTTTTCTAAGCATACCCTAGTCCTTCTTAAACTTAATTCTAATAAATACTTCAATAAGATAAATCCAATCCGGTATGTCTTCGTAAGGATCTTCTTCAAAGTATTCATCTAATCCCGTTCTCCAAGTAGGGGTGGTTGGCAAAATCTCATCCAAAATAATTGTCCAATTATCCAGTGTCAGTGTATCTGGATGGAAAGCTTGATAGGTATTTCTTACTCTTGCAATAAAGTCTTTGTAGACTGCATAATCTTGATCCTTGCTCCTGTCTAACAGTCCTCTAAGAGTGTACAGTTGTTGAGCTAACTCTATAGCCCTCTTAAAGTGCTCTTCACTCATATGCTTAGATGGTGACATCTCTATAACTTGGTCTCCCAAATAAAACTCTACCATTGTCAATCGGGGTCTACTAGGACCTGGGATGTTTGGGTCTACTGATTGCCTCGGAGTATATCCCATTATCCCTCTAGCCTGGGAACACTGATCATTAGGATATCCGGGTTGGGCTCCTTGATTTGTCTCTATGTCTGTATCTACTACAGTTGTAGTCACAGGAATAGTTGGTACAGGTTCCTCCTGTATCCCCTCTGGTGTACTGGTCAGAATATTGGACCCTACTGCGGACCTAACCTCTTGTGCACCACCAATTATAGGAGGGATCCACATATCAGAATCACTGCCCCGTATCTCTTCCTCCTCCTCTGAGCTATCCCAGGCATAGACATTTGGTCTAGGGTCTCCTTGGTTTACGGTGGTTTCTGATCTGGTTCTACCTCTATCCATCCTGCAAGTATTAACTTAATGTCATTTATGACAACTTTACTAATGGGTATCTATCTATTATCTATTCAGAGCATTTCCTAATCCAGAATCCTTTGCTCTGATACCAAAATGAAACATCCTTCTTTATATCTCTCAAAGTACTCTTGCTATAGCTCTCTTGAAGTGGATTAAATCTCTCTTGCCAAAAATTATGGTAGAAAATAGCTGTACTGATTCGGTAATTCCCCATGAGAACTACCATTCTAGGCAAGTACCCAGGAAAGACTAGATGAACTGGCTAGGTCCACTCACTTCTAGCCTCCTTAGACAGCACCTACGTACACAGTACTTTGTATAGTCTACCAGCACAACGGTATTTTCTAACAAATATCTTTAAGTCTTAACCTTAAAACCTTGACCTTAATTTTGAACTTTAACCTTACTCAATTGGAACTATTTTAGAACATTGGAATACCTCTTAACCTCAAAAACATGAATTTCCAAGAGTTGGGCATACGGTTACTGTTCACTGGGTAAATCCAGATTACAACCTGAACTTTGGAAATTCATAACTAAATCTAGAAAAATTGTTTTAAGGCAATTCCAATTTATAATGAAATATATTTCATTTAAATTTGAGAAAAAAATATTAAAATGAGATCTTCTTGTCCAGATCAAATCAGTTTATTCATTGAACTTTACTGTTCATTTGGTAAATCTGGAAGTTCCAGTTTCTTTGCCCCATTTGCAAAAATTAATTTCTCCTTGTATACTTATCCAATTGAGTTGAATTACATATGTATTTAAAGATACATATGTCTACTTTAATCTCACAAAATTTTGAGTAAAAACTCATCCATTTACTATATGAAATTAGCACATGAACCTCACTGCCTCTGAGTAGTCGTTTTACCTTATTCCAGATTTCAACTCCTAACTTTGAAAAATCATAACAATTCGAGTTCCTAACCAAATGAGGAGTTCTTGGTGTCCATTTAAATATCTAGATCTTAGATATGTTCATGCCAAATTTCATATGAAAACTCATCATATAAGTCAATCAAAATACCAATGTAAGTACACTACCTCAGATTGGATTTATGAGTAGCATGCATCATACAAACCAAAACATCATCTTGTAATTAAAGTGCACACTCTTTAAATTATGTACAGTCATCCATCAACATTTACCCTCTTGCCTTGAGAAGATCCAGCACCTAGAGCATGTTTAATTATATGGAAGGAATGAGATTTCATGGAAATCCCAATAGCAAGTAATATAAACTATAAGGTTATGCATGTTTGATTGAATGCCTAACATGTTATCATGCAATGGGAGCTAATTCATGCTTATACATAAGCAAACTCTAACATGCATATTGTCATGACATATATTGCAAGGGGTATCACATACTCATATCACATCATCATCATCATCACAACATTCCATGCTCAACCAAACCTTCATGCATAACAAGTAAGCAAAGCAATCAAAGCACATAAGTTTATAGTTAGATATTCTTGCTACCTCTTATAGATCCTTGTCCTTCCTTTCTTGAAATGGTCTTTCCTTGCCACAAATGTCAAAACCTAAACATTACAATATGATTATCAAATTATAACTCCATTCCAAACAAATTCCAAGTCTAGTTTCAATAAGCTCCCTTTCTCCAAAAATTCCCATTTTGGTTCCAATGCTTCCCATACTTGTTCCTCCACTTTACCCCCACACAAAATCTCATTTTAAGACCATTGGAAGCATCAAAATTATGAAATTTAAATCACTGTTCACACGAGTGAACAGTCCGTGAGGAATTTTCAACATTATAACCTTTAATTCCAATGGTTTCCAAGGTTCAAAACCTTTCCAATCCTACACAAAATCATCATATAAACTCAATGGAAGCATTAAATCATTGAAATTCCATTTTCTTCTATCATGAACAGTGCAACCCGAAAATGGTAAAGTGAAGAACATCTACTTACCTTACTTGCTCCTTCAAGACCCTTGCTTCTTCCTTGCTTTCTTCCACTTTGTTTCTCTAGAACTCACTTCTCTCTCTAAAGGAGCTCTTGGGTGTGAAGAATGAATGGAAAGGGGGGTATTTATAGCAAAAGTCATGTGCCATTTGAAGGCCAAGATCACTTTGGAAACTATTTAATCTAATGGTTAAAGGTTTGATCTTGGAATGCCTTTTCACTTTGGCTCATGACCTTACCACCATGACCTCACTAGCATGACATCACTTGGGACACCTAAGCTCTCTTCTTGGCACCATTTTTAGTCCATGTGGGTCCCACCATGTGCAAACCCTTATTCTTACTTTATTCTCTTTTCTTTTTCTTTTCAAAATCCATAAATTATTCCTTATTGGGCTTGGGCTTCAAGATAACTTTTGAGACTTATTGGGCTGGCCTAGAACAAAAATGTTGGGCCTCTTTTAGGTCCAATAGCTATTTGGCACAAATCCCAATGTATTTTCCTTATACCGATATCCTTAAATTGCCCTTATTTTAGCATAAATGCTAAACACCTCTTTTAATTGTTCTAACATTTTTATAAATTCATTCTAATATAAAATGAATTCTATAAAAAGTTTCATAATTTTTTGAGACCCATAAGTCTTGTTAAAATTTACATACGTTTTCTTTAACCCTTTATCGGTGTCCTTTTTCACCGTAAATTCCATAATTAATTCTACAAGACTCCTTTTTGACTTCTGTCAACTCCATAAATTCTCATATTAATTATAATAATTTATTATCAAATTTCCTCTGATATCCATCCATTGTGTGAAATGACCAAAATGCCCTCCATTTACTTCTGGTTTCTTAGGGCATCACAGTGGCATTTTCGTAATTTTGTACTTTGGCTTTTAGACTTTCTTCCTCTTCCAATTAATCCTTTTCTTTACATAAATATGGCCACGTCTTTTCCAAAAAATCTCATATATTTTATTTAACCTGTACATACAACTTAGTATCGAAATTAGGGATATTACAATAGGCTCTTGATGATGAAAAATATCTATCCTTGCTCTCAATGTATATGGAGTTTGAAATCACTAAGTCTTGAATTAAACCTCAATCGATCGATTGAGTCCAGAACCCTAAAATTCTTTAAACTCCTTTGATCAAAGCTAGTTTAAAGACTATTATTGAACTGCTAAGGATCACTTAGTGTGTAATTTAAAACAGATGGAAGAATGCCCTCGAATGAGCGTCGATCGACTAACCCTAGAATTTAAGTAATCGAATCAATTAGCAACTATCATTGACAACCTTTCAACTAACTTAAACTCAAAACTGAAATATTGTATTTAAACCAGCATTCAAAAAATCCAAAGTAAATTACAATTGTCTAATATGAGAATAATCAATCGATATTCCAAACTTGTTCATATGATGAAAAACCCTAAATCTAGCAGCAATCATAATATGACAAGATGCAAATTAGAACAGAAGAAACTCCCCATTTTAGTTTGTGAGCTCAAGATAATAAATCCATCACCAAGAGACTAAAGGTCTAGCCTCTCATGACTTATGCTGCACTGCAATCGCTATTCAGATGAGATACCATAAAGAAACGATGAAGAGATCAAGGTGAATGGTGTAGGATGATGGAAGCTGAGTGGAAAATCTGTGGAGAGCGCTCGAGTACTGCTTCTTAGCCTAATCAGGTCCAAAAATCAGCCTCTCCTTGACGGCAGCCTCCCTCTCTTCTTATAACAGCATGACCTAATCCAAAATACGCAGCTTCAGTGATTTCGTACTATTAGTCACGACCAGATACACGTGTTGGTCATGACCTATAAACGGTGAGAATCTTCCAGAAGAATTATGGGTCACGACCTTAGGACTCTTTGGTCGCGACTAAATAGTACAGAGGCGTGGTTCCACTTTCAGTCTTTTGATTTCTTTCCTAGTCCTTGTTCTCTTCCAAAGTACCTGCAATTCAACATAAAAGCTTACTGTAAAAGTCCAGATCAGTAGATAACCGAATATATGCAGTTTGGAAGAGTTATTTTAGAATTCTACCCTTTAATTAGCACATTGCCATGCACAATCATGTAATACATAAAAGTACAATTTAAGGCATGAAATAAATGGTAAAGTTATTATAAAACTCTCAAAATTGTCATAGAAACCATATACAAAATATGTCTTATCAGGTTTCTATGACAATTTTGAGAGTTTTATAATAACTTTATCATTGATTTCATGCCTTAAATTGTACTTTTGTGTATTACATGATTGTGCGTAGCAATGTGCTAATTAAAGGGTAAAATGGTAAAATAACTCTTCCAAACTGCATATATTCTGTTATCTACTGGGAAGTAATTTTGGAATGAGAACGAGGAGAAGTAGGGTTAGAATATATTGGCCCTTTAGCCAAAATAGTGGGAAGATGATCTGAAAGAATTTTTAGTTCATTGGATGCGTCTGGTATATATGGTCGCGAGCTTTCATCGTATTGTCGCGACTGAAGCCGACAGGGTGCATCTCTGGAGCTATTAGTCGCGACTTTATATTCATCCTGTCGTGACTTGTGCTCTCTGGAGTTTTATGTCATGACATGTAAACCATTTGGTCGCGACTCCTCTTCAAAGACAGTCTGTCCCTCAGTAGATTGAGGTTTAGTCACGAAACTTTTATCTTCGCATTGCGACTGGTCGTCTCTGGAGTTTTGTGTCGTGACCTTAAATTTATTTGGTTACGACTCATCTTCACAGTGGACTGCAGACTGATGTTGCATCATGACGTTAAGGTCATTGGGTCATGACGTTAAGGTCATTGGGTCACGACGTTTTATCACAGAAACTCGACCCTTCTTTGATTGTTGGCCTTTCAGCTTCTAGAATACCTTGGGATCCTGCAAAATCACTCAACGAACCTTTTGCAAGTGCATTATCTCTATCATCGTCATGCAAACTTAATTCATGTTCATCCCTAACTTCTTCAATAGCATAATCAATGGCATTTAAAGCAGTAAACGCAGAGTTATCATAGGGATATCTTATTGCTCCATTCATGTTAAAACTTACCATGTGCATGTTCTCTAACTTCCATTGTAATGGAGCTATGCTTCGTACTAATGATGTTTTGGAAGTTTGGAGGAAAGGTCGGCCAAGGATCAAAGTGCTATCATTTACTAGCTCATTAGACATATCCAGAACATAGAAGTCAGCTGGGAACACTAAGTCTTTGACCTGTACTAGAATATCCTCAAGGATTCCCTTGGGATACCTAATTGACCTATCAGCTAGTTGGAGTACTACATTTGTGTCTCTCAAAATGTTGACACCTAAAGCCTGATAAACTGACCAAGGCATTATATTAATAGCAGCCCCTAGATCTAGCAACACTCCTTTGATAGGAACATTTCCTATAGTGCACGGGATTGTATAGGAGCCTGGGTCTTGGCACTTAACCGGTAGTTCATCTTTAAAAAGGGATGACACATTAGCACTCACCTGAATTCTCTCAAGAGGCCTAAATTTCTTTTTATCTGCACACAATTCTTTTAAAAATTTTGCATACTTAGGGTTTTTCTTGAGGAATTCAACTATAGGGATGTTTATTTCCAGTTTATTGAACAAATTGTAAGCATCTTTTGCAAAATCAGGATCAACTTTTTTCTTCCCAGCAAAATAAGAGTTAAGAAAAGGGAGATCTTTTATACTTACCTCCTTACCTGTATGCAAAGAGGCTCCTTGCTTGCTCGACTCTGATTTCTCCTCAGGTTTCTTTCCTTTTTATGCTAGACTTGGTAATGTTATTGCTTCTTCCTGCAGCTCTTGCATCTCCACTTGTGCTTGTGAGCACTCCTCTTGAGTTGCCTTCTTGCTCATTAGTCGCTATTCTCTAATGCTTTAAGAATTCCCAACTTTTATTTGTGGCCGTGGTGAATTCTCAAAATCAGATTCTTCCTTATCCTCCTGTGGTGCATCAGCTTCCTTAAAATGCACCTGTCTTCCACTTCTTAGAGATATGGCATTCACCCCTCTTGGATTAATAACAGTGTTCGAAGGTATGCTTCCACTGTTCTTTCCTTGGATGTCGCTCACTGTATTAGAAACTTGAGTTAAGTGGCTTGTGATATCTGCATTCTTACAACTTAACTCCTCAAGTTTTCTGTGTACATCTGCATTATCCTTCTGCATACTTTAGAGAATTGAAGCTATGGAGGTGAACTGATCATCATTCTCTTTGAGCTTGTGATCAATATTGGTCATTCTATCATCCATGTTACTCATTTGTGCTGCCATACTCTTTAACAATTGAGAGGTCTCTTCTAGTCTTGAAGGCACTAAAGCATTAGGTTGTGTGGGGACCATAGACCTTGCATTACCTTGGTAGTTGCTTGAGGAAGCACCACCTCCTTGAAACTGATTAGATCTATTTTCTCCACTCCCCCACCTAAAATTTGGGTGGTCTCTCTAGCCAGGATTATATGTGTTAGAGTATGGATCTCTCTTCTTAAAGTTATTCTCTCTCCCTTGATACATAGATGTAACTTCCTCATACTGTCTATCATATGTACTTGTAGCATGCATCATTGAACCATATGATTCACATCATGTAACTAGGGCTTGCGAGGTATCCACTGCATGAGCTTGTTTTGTGGAGTGTAGCTCCCTTTCAATCAACCTCATCCTCTTGTCCATTCGATTTCCCAAGGCTGCTATCTCAGCTAAGATCGCATTAGAGCTACCTGAAGATGAGGGTGGTAATCTTCTTGGATCTCCAGTTTGATGGTCCTCGTTAGCCATTTTCTGGAACAAATCCCAACTTGCTTGTGGGGTCTTATCTCTCAATGAACCGTTCGCAGTAACATTCAAGGATACTTTATTATGGGGTAGTAGACCATCAAAGAAGATGTCTACTAAATCAGCCTTAGTGATGTTATGGTGGGGGCATCGAGCCAAAAGGTTAATAAATCTTGTCCAATACTCGTGCAAAGACTCACCATCCTGTTGCATAACATTAGTAGTCTCCTTCTTCATCCGAGTAGTCTTGGAGGCTGGGAAAAACTGCTCAAGATAAGTGGACTTCAGCTGAACCCATGTAAGAGTGGAGAAATGAGTTGGCAAATTGTATAGCCACTCCTTAGCCTTCCCTTCCAAAGTGAAGTGGAAGCACCTCCTCAAGATATCATCCAAAATGTCCATTGGAGGTTTCATTGAAGAGCAGATCATGTGCATGGTTTGTAAGTGCCTGTGAGGACATTCTCCTGCAAAACCATGAAATTTAGGTAAGGCTACAATCAAAACTCCTTTAATTTCAAAATTAGCCTCTTCAGCATAGAAACCATTAGGATCATAATTCACATGTGAATGATTAATTTCCCTAACACTTCTATTATCTTCAACGTTCAAAGGTATTTCATTTTCTCCATTCCCATTATGCCCATTATGATCAGCCATATTTAATTCAGTTTCAGATTCTAGAATACTAGAGGAGGAACTAGATTTTGCCTCTTCTTCTCTAAACTCCCTAAATTCTCTCCTTAGTTTCCTAAGTCTCCTTTCAATTTCAGGTTCAAAAGGAACTAATGTTTCCGTTCTCCTACGCATGCAATGTAGAAATAGTCAAGAGCAATTAATGCAAACAGTGAGATTCAGTTCAAAAGTTGCACAGCAGAAAATTTTTAGTAGGTCATGACAAAAGTGTATGTTAGTCGCGACTCAAAATTACAGAGAGCAGCAGTTGCGCCAAAAAGGTTTAAATGTCGCGACTGGTTTTCGCAAAGAGCAGTTGGATGTCACAGATAGCAATATGGTTGCGACTCAAAGTGGTTTAGGTCAAGACTAAAAGTGACAGAGAGTAATTGTCGCCACTCAGTTCAGGTCAGGTTGCGACTCAAAGACACAAAGACTAATCCTGCAGAAAGTAAAAAAAAAATGCAGTATGTAATGCAAGTTAAAAACTACTAAAAAAATGCAATGAAAAACAATGAAAAATGACTCAGGTAGGCAATGGAATTGACAAACAATTACTAGGGAACCAATTACTTGGCTCCCCGGCAATGGCGCCATTGATGAATGCTTCGCATTGTCGCAGTCAGAGCCATCAAAATTAAGTGAATTGCACCCTAGTAATGTAGTATACGGCATAACCCTATCGTTCTTCTCAAGGAGCCTTTCTAAAGGAATCCTAGCAAATTGGATGTCAAATTCAACGGTAAACCTGAGTAAAGAGTAAATGGTTTTGTGGGTGCAGTAAAATAAAGATGCAGTAAAATAGATATTTTTGTGTTTTCGTTTAAGATGGAAAATGGTTGGTTTGTGAAAGTAGTATATGATGATAGGCTCTTGATGATAAAAATATCTATCCTTGCTCTTAATATGTACGGAGTTTGAAATCATTAAGTCTTGAACTAAACCTCAATCGATCGATTGAGTCCAGAACCCTAATATTCTTTAAACTCCTTTAATCAAAGCTAGTTTAAAGACTATTATTGAACTGCTAAGGATCACTTAGTATGTAATTTAAAACAGATGGAAGAATGCCCTCGAATGAGCGTCGATCAACTAACCCTAGAATTCAAGCAATCGAATCAATTAGCAACGATCGTTGACAACTGTTCAACTAACTTAAACTCAAAACTGAAATATTGTATTTAAACGAGCATTCAAAAAATCCAAAGTAAATTACAATTGTCTAATATGAGAATAATCAATCGATATTCAAAACTTGTTCATATGATGAAAAACCCTAAATCTAGTAGCAATCATAATATGACAAGATGCAAATTAGAACAGAAGAAACTCCCCGTTTCAGTCTGTGAGCTCAAGATAATAGATCCATCACCAAGAGACTAAAGGTCTAGCCTCTCATGACTTGTGCTACACTGCAATCGCTGTTCAGATGTGATGCCATGAAGAAACGATGAAGAGATAAAGGTGAATGGTGTAGAATGATGGAAGATGAGTGAAAAATATGTGGAGAGTGCTCGAGTACTGCTTCTTAGCCTAATCAGGTCCAAAAATCATCATCCCCTTCACAGCAGCCTCCCTCTCTTCTTATAACAGCAAGACCTAATCCAAAATATGCAGCTTCAGCAATTTTGTACTATTAGTCCCGACTAGATACACGTGTTGGTCGCGACCTATAAACAATGGGAATCTTCCAGAAGAATTATGGGTCGTGACCTTAGGACTCTTTGGTCGCGACTAAATAGTACAGAGGTGTGGTTCCACTTTCATTGTCTTTTGATATTTTTCCTAGTCCTTGTTCTCTTCCAAAGTACCTACAATTCAACATAAAAGCTTACTGTAAAAGTCCAGATCAGTAGATAACCGAATATATCCAGTTTGGAAGAGTTATTTTACCATTCTACCCTTTAATTAGCATATTGCCACACAATCATGTAATACACAAAAGTACAATTTAAGGCATGAAATAAATGGTAAAGTTATTATAAAACTCTCAAAATTGTCATAGAAACCATATACAAAATATGTCTTATCAGGTTTCTATGACAATTTTGAGAGTTTTATAATAACTTTATCATTGATTTCATGCCTTAAATTGTACTTTTGTGTATTACATGATTGTGCGTAGCAATGTGCTAATTAAAGGGTAAAATGGTAAAATAACTCTTCCAAACTGCATATATTCTGTTATCTACTTATTTAGACTTTTACAGTGAGCTTTTATGTTGAATTGTAGGTACTTTGGAAGAGAACAAGGACCAGGAAAGAAATCAAAAGTCAATGTAATTGGAACCACGCCTCTGTGCTATTTAGTCGAGACCAAAGAGTCCTACGGTCGTGATCCATAATTCTTCTCAAAGATTCTCACTGTTCATATGTCTCGACAACAAATGTATATGGTCGGGACTAGAAGTACGAAATCACTAAAACTGGACATTTTGAAACATTCTTACTTGCGTACGTTACAGGGACCATTTGGTAGCATTTATAACCACTTACAAGGTCATTGAAGTCCAATTTCTCAATCTGGAGTTTTACTCTTATCGAGTATTGTTCACTGTGCAAATTCCAGATGAGTGACCTAACCTCAAAAAATCATAACTAATTCTAGAAAAATCAAAATGAAGTGGTTCGAATTGATACTTGAAGCTAACTCAATTATATTTCAGGGAAAAATAACCTGTTGACCACTCATTGACCAAGTCAACGTCAGTCAACGTTACAACTTTACTGTTCATCCAGCGTTTTTCTCCTGAATCCAGCATTCTGCTCCCAACTTTGATAATTTATATCTCCATGTGTAGACATCCAAATGAGACATTATATATATCAAATCTAAGATTAGTATGTCTACTATTTACCCTAAAAATATCATACATTTATTCATTCATTTACTATTTTTAATTATAGGTCAAACATCACTAAGTCACCACGAGTTACTGTTTATGGTGGCAAATTTCAGCACTCAACTTTGCAGACATATGCATACATCCATCATGTATCAGTCAAGTATGCCAAACAGTATCTGTTATTAAATAATAAGTTGTTATACATCATAATATGTATAAAATTTCCCATATTTCTATTACATCTTTTCCTGCCTGAAATCCGGCAGCATAACTGCTACGCTTCATCTTCAGAAAGTAACTGATCTTGTACCGATTTGGTAATTCCCGTGAGAACTACCATTCTACGTAAGTACCCAGGAGAGACTGGATGAACTGGCTAGGTCCACTCACTTCCAGCCTCCTTAGACAATACCTACGTACACAGTACGTATCAGCTCCTTTCTTCACTACTGCTATCTTGTCATAATTTCGGCAGCATAACGGCGTGTCTTAAAATTCTCAAAATTTACTTTGACATAATTTCCCCTGTAATGGGTTATATATATATGGAGATGAGATTCGGGGGAATCTCAGTAGTAATAATCATAACAATATATGTAATGCAGAGTGACAGTGCTTGCTTGTGATTGTGTACAGATAAGTATGCTGCGTGCTTCCATATTCAATAACATATGATCATAGCATTGTAATAGAGCTTCAAGCATAACATATAAGACAACAATCCAAACAAACAATAGCACAACAAATCACAAAGCCATTACATAAAAGCTAGGATTAGTTACTACCTCAAAAGCTTAGCAGAACTCTATAATCCCTATACTGCTTCCTACTCCGCCAGAACTTCCTTTCTTCTTTTCTTCCTCTCACTTTCTCTCTCCAGAACCTCCTTATCTCTCTAAAATGGGCTCTTGTCCGTGGCAATTGAAGGCAAGGGGGTATTTATAGTTTTGGTGGATGGCATTTTTGTAATTTTGAAGCCTTCTGAACTTGTGGCCACCGATTTTTCTGGAATTTCCTATTTGCTTTTATTCCTTTTACTGCATCATCAAGGGATACCTCATGGGACACCTCACCCCTCACATATTTCACATGGAGAAATTGAGAGAGCCAAGAAACCTTCTAGAAGCTTTCCGATCTAATCTGGTACCGGCCCGGTCCGTCTCCTCGAAAACATGACTGTTTTCTTAATCTAATTTTTCTGAAAATCCATATTATGTCTTCTGACCTTAAATTTAGTATCTAGGTCCTTTATATCATTAAAATTTTTATACTGGATCTAAACTCAATTACAGATCCCCTGTAAAATGACCAAAATACCCCTGGGTGCCCTTTCGTGCACTATCTTAACCCTAAGGGAAAAATTGTCATTTTACACGTTTCTGTACCCTGTCAGGGCATATACTGACTCTGAGTAACTTTATCTTTATGTACCTTGGCTTCTGGGCCTGTCCAGAATGACCAAAATGCCCTCCATTCATCTGTTACTCTTTAGTACAACACAGGGGCATTTTTGTAATTTCGCACTTTTCCGGGGTTCCACCGGACACTGGCCCACCTATCAATCCAAGTGTCTTATTGGGCCTTCGATGGCGCCATTATTGGGCCTCCTAGGGTCCGTTACCTTTATGGCACACATTACGAGGAATCTTCCCCCTGTAATGTTCACCGAGTGTTTTAGCTATTATACACCGTTTATACACATCTCCAGACATCAGCTCCTTTTATCAGATACACTGGCCTACTGTGTCTAGGCATCCATTTGGGTCATAACAGTCATTTGACTGATGTCATCTGACCTCATTCAGTCTCAGTTTAAATACCGATAAATCTCCCTATCGGATACCTGGAGGCCTCACACTCCCGTCTGTATTTGCTAATTTGTGAATAACTTTTTCTACAGACCTCCTATCGGTATTCTGTCAGTTTCCTGACATCCGTCCCATCAGGACGCATTATCCTGTAATTTCTCACTTATATCTGAAATCTAGGATATCCGGTAGGAATTTTTATAACTTTTTCTTTATCTGATCAATTTTGACTATCTAGAGTCCGGAGAAAATTCCTGTATTAAGCCAGATTACCGAGCATCACTTGCTCTATCTACTGGTGAAATATGGGGCTGATCGGAATACGATCACTATTTTTACCTATTTCTGGTCCAGGTTTTCATAATTACACTTTTGCCCCTGGAACTTTTCTTCTTTTAAATTAAGTCCCTTTATTTGGCTAAAATTACACTTAAGGACCCCACCTTTTTGTCTACCTATTTCAAGAGAAGGCTGGCTTTTGGACTTGATTAGGCTAAGAAGCAGAACTCAAGCGCTCTCCATACACTTTCTACTTATCTTCTATCTTTCTACACCATTCACCTTAATCTCTTCATCGTTTCTTCATGGCATCTCATTTGAACAGCAATTGCAGTGCAGCAGAAGTCATGAGAGGCTAGACCTTTAGTCTCTTGGTAATGGATCTAATATCTTGAGCTCACGGACTGAAATGGGGAGTTTCTTCTATTCTAATTTGCATCTTGTCATATTATGATTGCTTCTAGATTTAGGGTTTTTCATCATATGAACAAGTTTTAAATATCGATTGATTATTCTCATATTAGACAATTGTAATTTACTTTGGATGTTTGAATGCTGGTTTAAATACAATATTTCAGTTTTGAGTTTAAGCTAGTTGAACGGTTGTCAACGATCGTTGCTAATTGATTCGATTGCTTGAATTCTAGGGCTAGTCGATCGACGCTCATTCGAGGGCATTCTTCCATCTGGTTTAAATTACACACTAAGTGATCCTTAGCAGTTCAATAATAGTCTTTAAAATAGCTTTGATCAAAGGAGTTTAAAGAATATTAGGGTTCTGGACTCAATCGATCGATTGATATTTTATTCAAGACTTAGTGATTTCAAACTCCATATATATTGAGAGCAAGGATAGATATTTCTCATCATCAAGAGCCTATCATCATATACTACTTTCACAAACCAAATATTTTCCATCTTAAACAAAAACACAAAAACATCTATTTTACTGCATCTTTATTTTACTGCACCCACAAAACCATAAAACCATTTACTATTTACTCAGGTTTACCACTGAATTTGACATCCAATTTGCTAGGATTCCTTTAGAAAGGCTCCTTGAGAAGAACGATAGGGTTGTGCCTTATACTACATTATTAGGGTGCAATTCACTTAATTTTGATGGCTTGGACTGCGACAATCTGTGGACCTCGTCAATGGAGCTATTACCGGGGAGCCAAGTAATTGGTTCCCTAGTAATTGTTTGTCAATTTCATTGCCTACCTGAGTCATTTTCCTTGTTTTTCATTGCATTTTAGTTTTTAGTAGTTTTTAACTTGTATTGCATACTGCCTCGTCATTTTCCAGAGAACACAAGTCGCGATAGGATGAATATAAGGTCGGGACTAATAGCTCCAGAGATGCACCCTATCAGTATTAGTCATGACAATACCCTGAAAGGTCGTGACCATATATACCAGACGCATCCAATGAACTGAAAATTCCTTCAGATCACCTTCCCACTATTTTGGTTAAAGGGCCAATGTGTTCTAACCCTACTTCCCCTCATCTCATTCCAAAATTACTTCTCATACTTTACCATTCCCAAATAATTTGATTTCTGACAATGATACAGGTATGCAGGAGTGTGATGTCAACTATGTTACAGTTATAGACCAACTTAAGCTTGGTGCAACCACCAAAGAGATTGCATGTCAGATGGGAATTCCTACAGAGCTGAACATGAGCAGCCCCGAGAGGCTACAAAGGGGAGTATTTCTACTTTCAATGATTCCCCCCATCTTACCCCCTCTATTATTCAACCCCCAGTGTTAGAATTGAAAGATTTACCTTCTAACCTTAAGTATACCTACCTTGAACCAGACTCAAAATTGCCAGTGATTATTTCCAATTCTTTAACTATTACTGAAGAGTCTAGGTTATTAAGTGTGCTTAAGAAGAATAGAGAGGCCTTGGGTTGGTAATTAGCTGATATAAAGGGGATAGATGCCACTATTTGCACTCACAGAATCCTGCTGAATGAGGATTCTAAGCCAATTAAACAACCCCAAAGGAGATTAAACCCATTGATCTCTGATGTTGTCAGAAAGGAGATTAATAAATTATTGAAGGCGGGAATAATTTATGCTATTTTAGATAGCAAATGGGTATCACCTGTGCATGTAGTACCCAAAAAGAGTGGAATGACAGTAGTTAAGAATGGGAACAATGAATTAATCCCTACTAGAGTGTAGAATTCATGGCGGGTTTGCATTGACTACAGGAAGTTGAATGACTCCACTAGCAAAGATCATTTCCCTTTACCTTTTATTGATCAAATGCTTGAGAGATTAGCAGGGAAGAGTCATTATTGTTTCCTAGATGGATATTCAGGAATTTTTAGATCCCCATAGACCCGAGGGACCAAGAAAAGACCATGTTTACATGTCCCTTTGGCAAATATACCTATAAACAAATGCCATTTGGTTTGTGTAATGCCCCTGGCACATTTCAACGTTACATGCTTTCTATATTTTCTGATTTTATTAAGAAATGCATGGATGTGCTCATGGATGATTTTACTGTTTATGGCAATTCTTTGATGAATGTTTAGAGAGCCTTGATAAAGTCCTTATTAGATGTATTGAGAAAAAACTGGTTTTAAACTTTGAAAAGTGCCATTTCATAGTTGATCATAGAATAGTACTTGGATACCTTATATCTAACAAGGGAATTGAGGTGGATAAAGCAAAAATTGAAGTCATTTCCTCGCTACCCTACCCCACAACTTTAAAAGAACTTCGATCTTTTCTAGGGCACGTTGGGTTTTATAGAAGGTTCATCAAAGACTTTAGTAAAATTGCTTTATCATTCTCAAAACTTCTGCAAAAGGACACTGACTTTGTTTTCTCTAATGACTGTAAAGAGGCTTTTGAAAAATTAAAGGATAGGTTGATCTCTCCTCCTGTTCTAACATCTCCAGATTAGGATCTTCCATTTGAACTATCATGTGATGCTTCCAATTATGCTGTGGGAGCTATGATAGGTCAAAGGGAAGGTAATCTATCTAGAGTGATTACCTATGCCTCGAAAACACTTAATGCTGCTCAAATTAATTAAACTACTACTGAGAAAGAATTGTATGCCATTGTAGTAGCCTTGGATAAATTCAGAGCATATCTAATTAATTTTAAGGTAGTTGTTTACACAGATCATGCAGCAGTCAAGTATTTGTTCCATAAACCTCAATCTAAGCTGAGACTCCTACGATGGATGTTATTACTTCAAGAGTTTGATATAGAGGTAAGGGATCGAGCTGGAAATGTCAACCACGTTGCAGATCATCTAAGAAGATTACCAACAGAGACACGGGGAGTACTTAGTTCTAATCTTATTTGTGATTCTTTCCCTGATCAATCTCTTTGTTTGGTTATTGTTATAGAACCTTGGTATGCTCATTTGGTTAATTTCATTAAAACTGGCCTAATCCCTTCTCATTTGACTAAATTTCAGGCCCAAAAGCTCAAGAGTGATTCTAAATACTTCATTTGGGATAGACCTTTTTTGTGGAAGCTGTGCTCAGACCAAGTGTTAAGACGATGTGTCCTAGATCAAGATCACAAATCGGTTTTGGAAGCATGCATTCATGGGCTTGTGGGGGTCATTTTGGAGGTAAAAGGACTGCACGTAGGGTCCTTGAATCTGGTTTCTATTGGCCTTCCCTTTTTAAAGATGCTTTTGAGTTTTGTAAAGCTTGTGATAGGTGCCAGAGATTTGGAGGGATTAGTAAGAGGCATGAAATGCCACAACACCCTATTCTGTTTTGTGAGGTTTTTGATGTATGGGGGATAGACTTCATGGGACCTTTTCCACCTTCAGCAGGCTTTCAGTACATTTTTTTTGACTGTAGACTACTTATCTAGGTGGGTAAAGGCCATCCCCATAAGGCTAGATGATGCCCAAACAGTTTCAAAATTCCTAAGGTCTCATATCTTTAGTAGGTTTGGAGTACCAAGAGCCGTAATTAGCGATCAAGGTACCAATTTTTGCAATACGTTGATCAATAACCTATTGGCAAAATATGGTGTAACTCATAAAGTATCAACCCCATACCACCCTCAAAATAATGGTCTGGCGGAGGTTTTGAATAGGGAAATAAAGCACATACTGGAGAGGATTGTCAAGCCATCCAATAAGGACTAGAACTTAAGACTAGATGATACTTTATGGGCGTACAGGACAGCTTTTAAAACCCCTCTAGGCATGTCCCCGTATAGGACAATTTTTGGAAAAGCTTGTCACATGCCCGTGGAGATAGAGCACAAGACTTTTTGGGCAGTGAAAGCTTGCAATGAGAACCTTGAAGAAGCCAATTCGAACAGGATGTTGTAGATTCAAGAGCTAGAAGAGATTCGATTGGATGCATATAGCATCTCTTAAATCTATAAAAAGAAGACAGTTATTCCATGATGCTCATGTTATGAAAAAGAAGTTTAAGGAAGGAGATCGAGTGTTAAGGTACCAAGCTAGATTCAAATTCAAACATGGAAAATTCAAAACTAGCTGGGATGGACCTTACACAGTTGTTAAAGTCCATGAGTTTGGGATGATTGAGTTGGAAGAGGAAGCGACAGGCAAAATTTTTCAGGCTAATGGCCATCATTTGAAACTTTACGAGGAACCTGTTTCGCCACCTTGAGGCCAGGTTGTCTCTTTCCTATCTCCTACCTTTTACACATGCTTCTATTTATGATGTTTGTTATGTTAAGTTGAGTATAGGAAAGAGATGATTCAGTAGATTAGATTCCATTTTCAGTTTAGTTCTTTTTGTCTTCAGTCTATTTCTGTTTATTCTAGGATTATTTCTGCTTTGTTCCACTTCCCCGTTACTGTCCATGTGTTGCACACGCTTCAATGGTTACCTCTCCATCCACACACTCACATGCATGACTTTAGCTTACCTATCCTGTTATCTTTGTTTTACTTGTACTGCTTTGTATGACTTGAATTTGACTGCATGCCTTATTGAAAAATTTGCATTGAGTGATGAGGTTATTCGCTATGTTTGAGCTAGATTTGTTTGACTTCATAAAGTGCTGTCATTTCTGGTTCTGTTGACAGTGAGGACACTATCAAGTTTAAGTATGGGGGAGGATGTTTTACTCTTACTTTTTTGTAATTAATCAAATCTTTCATCATAAAATCTTTGTTTTTGATCTTAATAGGTGGTGAATTGCTGAAAATTGGACCTCCACCTTAAACAAAATTGTTAATTGGTAAAAAGGATTTAGCTTGAAAACCATTTTTGGACTTTGAAAACTGTCACTTGGTAGTCTCTGTGAATAATGGTCGCGACATATGCGATTTATGGTCGCGACCTATGATGGAATTTTGGACTAACATGCTCTCTGTGAACTACAGTCATGACATGTGTGCTTTATGGTCTCGACAATACCTCTCTGTCGATTTACGTAGCAACATGAATACCTTATTAGTTGTGACCAATGTTTGAAAATGTCTGAGCATGCACCCCTGTGAAAATAGGTCGCGAACTTAAGCATTTTTAGTCACGACCCTCTTTTGGAAAATGTCCAGTTACCTTCTCTTTGCCTTGTGCAATACTGGAAAGAAGGATTCCTTTTGAACTACTAAGATACTTTCACAAATGATTCATTGTCCCCTTATTTCAAATCCTTTTTAGCCCTTCGAAACCATTGCCACACTTGAATTTTTCTTTGACAATCTTGGAAATTGAATTTGAAACACCTAAACTTTTGCTATTGAATTTGGGATTATTACATGATTCTAAGTGATTACTTTTGTAACATCCCTAATTTTTTGTACTGAGTTGTATGTACTGTAACACCCCAATTTTTAGGCCTAGAGATGCCCGAAAGAGAAATCAAGGGCATAATCGTAATTATGGGAAAGATCAGGCTGGTAGCCGATGAGTACCATATTTTGCCAGAAAATAGAGAAAATTATGCTGATCATTTCACTGAACTGTGAAATGTGCATATGAGGTCTCTAGGTGTATGAAAGAATTAGAAATATGACCAGGGGTAAAATGGTCCCTAAGATAATCGAAAGTAAGGATGTTTCATGTACAGATTGAATAAAATATATATGAGACTTATTAGGAAAAGATGTGGCCATTTATGTAAACAAAGGGATTAAATTGGAAGAGGAAGAAAGTGTAAGAGCCAAAGTGCAAAATTATGAAAATGCCCCTGTGATGCCCTAAGAAACCAGAAGTGAATGGAGGGTATTTTGGTCATTTCACAATGGATATCAAATGAAATTTGATAGTAAATTATTATAATTAATATGAGAATTTATGGAGTTGACAGAAGTCAAAAAGGAGTCCTGTAGAATTAATTATGGATTTTTCGGTGAAAAAGGACACCGATAAAGGGTTAAAGGAAACGTATGTAATTTTTAATAGGACTTCTGGGTCTCAAAAATTGATGAAACTTTGTAGAGAATTCATTTTATATTAGAATGAATTTCTAAAAATTTTAGAACAATTGAAAGAGGTGTTTAGCATTTATGCTAAGATCAGGGTAATTTACGGATATCGGTATGAGGAAAGTACATTGGGATTTGGGCCAATTAGCTATTGGACCTAAAAGAGGCCCAACAAGTTATCCTAGGCCAGCCCAATAAGGCCTAAAAGTTATCTTGGAGCCCAAGTCCAATAATGAATAATTTATGGATTTTTGAAAAGAAAGAAATAGAGAATAAAGTAAGAATTAGGTTTTGCACATGGTGGGACCCACAAGGACACCAAAATGGCGCCAAAGAGGAAGGGTTAGGTGTACCAAGTGAGGCCATGCTAGTGATGTCATGGTGGTAAGGTCATGAGTGAGAAGTGAAAAGATATTCCAAGATCAAACCTTTAACCATTAGATCAAATAGTTCACAAGGTGATCTTGGCCTTCAATTTTCCCAAGATTTTGCTATAAATACCCCCTCATTTTCAAGCCAAAACCGTGAGCAAGGAAAGGGTGGAGAGCCTCTTGAAAAATATTTCTCAAGCAAGGAAGAAGCAAGGATCTTGAAGAAGCTTGTAAGGTAAGTTGCTCCCTTGCTTCTAGAATTTGTTCTTATGATTTCTTCTTGAGTTTAAGTTGGTTTTGAGGCTTGAATCTTGGGGAAATGCAGATGGAATTTTTGTGTATATATGTAAGGAATATGAGTTTTAAGTCATAGATAGTTAAGACAAGCTTAAACAAGTTAGTTACATGCTTGGTTGTGAAGTAAGTTGATGTTCTTGACTTTACCATTTTGGTTTTGCACTGTTCATGATAGAAGGAAATAGAATTTCAATGATTTAATGCTTCCATTGAGTTTATATGATGATTTTGTGTAGGATTGGAAAGGTTTTGAACCTTGGAAACTATTGGAATTAAAGGTTATAATGTTGAAAATTCCTCACGGTTACTGTTCACTCGAGTGAACAGTGATTTGAATTTCATGATTTTGATGCTTCCAATGGTCTTAAAATGAGATTTTGTGTGGGGGAAAAGTGGAGGAACAAGTATGGGAAGCATTGGAATCAAAATGAGAATTTTTGGAAGAATTATGTATGCATTGTTGCTGGAATTTGGTTATTTTGAGTTCATAAATGGATTCAAAAGGTGAAATTGTGTAGGGTAAGGTCAAGACATCAATTAATTCAAAGGCCAAGTTAATTGGCAAAGATTAAAGAAAGTTATGTTAGTTAAAGCAAGTTAAAGGTTCAAGAGAGGTAGTCTTGAGTAGTGTTTGAGTTCATGGTCCTAATGGATTATGTAATGAATATGAATGTGTTTAGGACCTTGAAACCGCTAAGAAGGTGTTGGGGAATAATTGACCAAAAAGCTTCATGATTGAAAAGCTTGGGAAGCAAGTGCAAGCATAAGAAATAGAGCTTAAATCCAAGGTACGTAGTAAACTTATCCTAAACTTGTATATATGTAATGTATGCTTGATTGTGCTATGGCTTGGTTGAATTGTGTGTATATGGTAGATGATTGAAGCTCTGTTATTTTATGATTACTTTGGCCAATTGTATTTCATATGATACATGGAAGCATGCTCATCACACTATGATAACACTTTCACAAGCAAGCACAAGTCTTTATATTAATACATGCATTGTTTGGTATTGTTTGCTAATGAGATTCCCCCAAATCTCACCCCCCATAACCATGATCTAGGTGATGGAACATTACAAGGAAGGAGGTAATTGTGGATGTATGAATGGTGTATAACTTGGAAAGCATGCCTTTAATTTATGTGATGATATATTGGTATGTATATTGTATGCATGCACTGGATCCGATGAGAGGTAGTCTACTTCCAGCGATAGTTTGAGCAGCTTATCCAGTGAGTTTTTACTTGAAATTTGGCATGAACATAGATAAGATCCAGAGCTTTAATTGGACCAAGAACGCGTAATTTGGTTAAGTTTTCAAATTGATATGATTTTTCAAAGTTGGACTTAAACTCTGGATCAAGATAAAACAAGTCATCCGATACAGTAAGGTTCCTATGCGGTTTTCATATAGTAAACGAATGAGTTTGTCTGTGATATTTGGTGATCTTAAAGTACACATTCTGAGCTTTAAATCCATAGGTAATAAAACTCAATTGGATAAGTATACAAGGAGAAATGAATTTTTGAAAATGCGGCAAAGAAACTGGAACTTCCAGATTTACCAAATGAACAGTAAAGTTCAACGAATAAACTGATTTGATCTGGACAAGTAAACCTCATTTTCATATTTTTTTATCAAATTTAAAGTAAATATATTTCATTAGAAATTGGAATCACCTCAATACGATTTTTCTAGATTTAATTATGAATTTCCAAAGTTTAGGCTGTAATCTGGAATTACCCGGTGAACAGTGACGGTGAACAGTACCCGTAAGCCCAACTCTTGGAAATACATATTTTTCGGGTTAAGAGGTATTCCAATGTTCTAAAATAATTTCAATCAAGTATAAGTAAGGTTAAGGTTTAAGCTCAAAAATTAAGGTCAAAATTTAAGGATTGAGATTAAGGATATTTACTAGAGAACGCTGTTATACTGACAGAATATCAAAGTACTGTGTACGTAGGTGCTGTCTAAGGAGGCTGGAATGAGTGAACCTAGCCGGTTCATCCAATCTTTCCTGGGTACTTACGTAGAATGGTAGTTCTCATGGGACTTACCAAATCAGTACAGTTATCTTCTGCCAGGATTCTCGGCAGGAGAGAATTAGTAAAGATAAGATTGCTTCCCTAAGTGTATTCTTAAGGGTCTAAGGAAGGATGTTTCAACTTTGAAACTTCTAAATCATCGTTTAGTGGGTTTTTAGTTGTGAAAGTGTTCTAATGCCTAGTGAATGATGAATTTTGTTTGAGACTTTAGCTTATGAGCAATTTAGATCAAAACCCTAGTTGGAAGGATTCTCGGCCTAAATTTCTATATTGAGTGATTATTCAATTGGTTTATATCCTCTAGAACTTGTCTTGGCTCTGAGTTGAGAATGACTTGCGCATTTATGAATTGAACATGATAGAGGCATTCATTTCTAAACCCCTTTTATCCCAAACATAAGCCCACTACATATTATATCCTTAGTCACCCCCTTTGAGCCCATCATTTTTCTTTCATCCATCATTTATATAGAAAGTAATATATGCATAAACTTCAGTTGCAAAATTCTATTCATGTCAAAAATTCATTATTGTTGTGATGTGTGCTACAGGTTTTGTGTATGAGGTGCCAAATAAAAAAAATATTGCACTGAAAAAAAAGGGGAAAGGACAGTGCAAGAAAAGATGCAAGAAAAGAAAAGAGAAATGAAGAAGGCACTATTATTAACTCTTATTAGCACAATTATCACTTCTAGATCTTTAGAGACATGAATTCATGCTACATATTCATTGTTAAATGCATGTAGTACTTTCTATTCTTCATATTCCATTCCATGTAGCCCATCTCCATCATTACAACCCTAAAAGACCTCTTCATTCTTTGCATAAGTGCTATATAGTTGCTGAGATTTAGAGCCATTACAAGCATATGGTAGGATATTTTCCAATTTGAATTTGAGTGGAAAAACCCTAACAATGAGAGGATAGAGAGAGCTAAACACTTACATTCTTTGAGAGGATCTTTTGCGCTCATAACGTTAAGGTTGATTTCATTTAGTAGTTGATTACTTGGCATTTCTCACATTATCACTTATGCATTCCCAAAAGATGGTGGATTAATTGTTTTCAGGTTACACTATGGATTATGTTATTATCTTGGCTTTAATATTGATTGCTCTAGGTGTAATTAATTTTTTGTCCAGGAGTACAAAGGTTCAAGTGTGGGGGAATTGATAAGACACATTTTGTATATGGTTTCTATGACAATTTTGAGAGTTTTATAATAACTTTACCATTCATTTTATGCCTTAAGTTGTACTTTTGTGTACTACATGATTGTGTGTGGCAATGTGCTAATTAAAGGGTAAAATGGTAAAATAACTCTTCCAAACTGCATATATTCTGTTATCTACTGATTTAGACTTTTACAGTGAGTTTTTATGTTAAATTGCAGTACTTTGGAAGAGAACAAGGACCAGGAAAGAAATCAAAAGTCAATGAAAGTGGAACCACGCCTTTATACTATTTAGTCATGACCAAAGAGTCCTACAGTCGCGACCCATAATTCTTCTGGAAGATTCTCACTGTTCATAGGTCGCGACCAACAAATGTATCTGGTCGCGACTAAGAGTACGAAATCGCTGAAACTGCATGTTTTGAATTAGGTCATGCTGTTATAAGAAGAGAGGGAGGTTGCCGTCAAAGGGGAGGCTGGTTTTTGGACCTGATTAGGCTAAGAAGCAGTACTTGAGTGCTCTCCACACATTTTCTACTCATCTTTCATTTTTCTACACCATTCACCTTCATCTATTCATCGTTTCTTCATGGCATCACATCTGAACAGCAATTGCAGTGCAGCAGAAGTCATGAGAGGCTAAACCTTTAGTCTCTTGGTGATGGATCTAATATCTTGAGCTCACGGACTAAAACGGGGAGTTTCTTCTGTTCTAATTTGCATCTTGTCATATTATGATTGCTTCTAGATTTAGGGTTTTTCATCATATGAACAAGTTTTGAATATCGATTGATTATTCTCATATTAGACAATTGTAATTTACTTTGGATGTTTGAATGCTGGTTTAAATACAATATTTCAGTTTTGAGTTTAAGTTAGTTGAACGGTTGTCAATGATCGTTGCTAATTGATTCGATTGCTTGAATTCTAGGGTTAGTCGATCGACGCTCATTCGAGGGCATTCTTCCATCTGGTTTAAATTATACACTAAGTGATCCTTAGCAGTTCAATAATAGTCTTTAAACTAGCTTTGATCAAAGTAGTTTAAAGAATATTAGGGTTCTGGACTCAATCGATCGATTGATGTTTTATTCAATACTTAGTGATTTCCAACTCCATATATATTGAGAGCAAGGATAGATATTTCTCATCATCAAGAGCCTATCATCATATACTACTTTCACAAACCAACCATTTTCTATCTTAAACAAAAACACAAAAATATCTATTTTACTGCATCTTTATTTTACTGCACCCACAAAACCACAAAACCATTTACTATTTACTCAGGTTTACCACTGAATTTGACATCCAATTTGCTAGGATTCCTTTAGAAAGGCTCCTTGAGAAGAACGATAGGGTTGTGCCTTATACTACATTATTAGGGTGCAATTCACTTAATTTTGATGGCTCAGACTGCGACAATCCGAGGGCCTCGTCAGTAAGCCATGCTAGGATCTAACTGTGATCCTCCAGAATCTACTGCGATTATGTTCTACTGTATTCTTATCTCTGGAAGATTAAACCAAAGGACTAAGTTACAAGGTTAGTTACTTCAACTTAGTTGCTAACCCAACAGATAATTCCCCAAAATGATCATAGAAGACAATATTATTTAGACTTTACTCATTTCCTCTATTACTCAGGAATTTCTCACATCATTATCATCTTTCATAACTTTGTTATATCTGTTACTACAAGGAGCTACACAGGCTCTATGATGCACCTAACTATCATAATATGTACATCTCATCTGATAGACATGGCTTTATCATAAGTTACACTATCCATTCTCTTGCCTCTATCTCAGAGCAATTTGACTTTATCGCAAGAGCAATCTATCTCTATTGCGAGAATGTTAACTTCTATTACATAGACACTGCTCCCTCTCAGAGCTGCATCATCTTTCATAACTATATCTCACTTCATGTTCATGGTACATCATTCATATATCTCATCCCCTACTGAAGGAATATGTCCTGAGTATTGTAATCATATGTCTATAGGATTGTCATCAACATTCATCTCTAATCTCGTTCGCTGTCGAACTGACTATCGCTGTCTGTCTTAGATTCTCATTCTAAACTTTAGGGATCGACTGGCTAACTATCTCGTTTATCACTTTTCTATTGCTTTATTATCATTACCAAGTTAAATTATCTAATTGCATGTCGTATGGTATGGGAGCAACATAACTTCCTCATCTCATATGTACTCTACCCTGCATGTACTGCAAAAGGGGAGTATTCATTCATCATAGCATACTCTAACATGCCTAATATGCAAGGAGATGCAATTATTTAAGCATTCTTTAACTTGCGTGCAATCATATGACAACTGCAAGGAGATGCAACTGATCATCGTAACTCAAGGCAACAAAAGCCATATTATCATCAAATAATTTGCTCAACCATCCATTATACGCACACTGTAATTCAACCATTAACTAGGTAAGCTGTTTAAGCATTCCATCCCTTTATCATCTTATCTGCCAGATCCCCATTACTCATTCATGAGCTTAAGATAAATACTCAGTTACTTAGGCTGCCACGTAACCCTTTTTTTTCTAGGGTACAGACTCAACCCTTTACTACTCTTTCTTACATAGAGGATAGGGGAATCACTTTATCTTCGAAACTGTGGCTACCTTTCTCTCTCTAAGCATCATACATTTCTTCTTCTATTCTTGTATACATTTACCGCTCTACTGAACTTCAGTGAATACCTGAGAAAAATTCTTTGTAGCACAGAATTCAATTCTGTGAATTAACTTCTCAATCATTCAACTCTCACTGACCTTATGGATGAACTTGGCTAATTATTCATTAAAGGGTTTCTCTTTCTCTACATTAACCCTTAGCCTCATGCTCATCTCAATCTAACTAGAGGAATGCTTTTCATAAAACTATTGAAGAAATACTTCTCAGGTGAGCAGATAAATCTCCATCTCTATGTAGTAACTTCTGCATCTCTCTACTATCTCTTAACTCTTTCTGTGTATATATCAGTCTCAGTCTACTCTTGACTGGACTATGGTTCCTTTATAGTCTTTTTTCTTGATCCTGACTAACTTAAGTAAAATGGATCTCCTTCATCATCTAGCACTACTATTTCTGTTCCCTAGGGTGCTCTACCCTAAGTCTGCTAGGTTACTGTTTCTTTGTGATGGAATCCCTCTGTCTTGGGAACATTGGCTCTCTAACTGTTAACCATCATATCTCTAACTTTAAGCCATATATTAGGCTCATTTTTAGGCAAGTCTCATTCTAACTTTTAATTCTTTTGTTCAGGAAAGACTAACTGAACAACTTCTTTCATTACGTAGATCTACTCCTGATGGTCACACAGAGGATCTACTTCTGAACATCTTTTGTACCTCATTACCTCATACTATTTAGCTTGCCTGCACCATGTGTTAGACCTCTAACTGATAAACTTCAGTGAGGCTGGCATCTTCATTTATCATTAGATCTCTGTGCATCCTAGTCGCGACCTGAGTGTTGGCTAGTCGCGACTCATATTCTCTGTAAGCTTTAGTCGCGACCATCTCATTCTACTCGTCACGACTTGACTACTCTGTGTACTTTAGTCATGACCATAAGTCTTCTCTTGTCGCGACCTGATAGCTCTGTGACTTTTCGTCGCGGTTAATGGTCTTTACTTGAAACATCCTTCTTTATATCTTTCAAAGTACTCTTGCTATAGCACTCTCAACTGGATTATATCTCTCTTGCCAAAAATTCTAGCAGAAAATAACTGTACTGATTCAGTAATTCCCCATGAGAACTACCATTCTACGTAAGTACCCAGGAAAGACTGGATGAACCGGTTAGGTCCACTCACTTCCAGCCTCCTTAGACAGCACCTACGTACACAGTACTTTGTATAGTCTACCAGCACAACGGCATTTTCTAGCAATATCTTTAAATCTTAACCTTAAAACCTTGACCTTAGATTTTGAACTTAAACCTTAACCTTACTTATACTCAATTGGAACTGTTTTAGAACATTGGAATACCTCTTAACTTTAAAAACATGAATTTCTAATAGTTGGGCTTATGGATACTGTTCACTGCCACTATTCATTGGGTAATTCCAGATTACAGCCTGAACTTTGGAAATTCATAACTAAATCTAGAAAAATCGTTTTGAGGAGATTCCAATTTCTAATGAAATATATTTCATTTAAATTTGAGAGAAAATATGAAAATGAGGTTTCCTTGTCCAGATCAAATCAGTTTATTCGTTGAACTTTACTGTTCATTTGGTAAATCTGGAAGTTCTAGTTTCTTTGCCCCATTTTAAAAAATTCATTTCTCCTTGTATACTTATCCAATTGAGTCGAATTACCTATGGATTTAAAGATCCATATGTGTACTTTAAGCTCACAAAATTTTATGGAAAACCTCATTCATTTACTATATGGAATTAGCGCATGAACCTCACTGCCTCTGAGTAGCCGTATTATCTTATTCCAGATTTTATCTCCCGAATTTGAAAAACATTAACAATTCGAATTCTTAACCAAATGAGGCGTTCGTGGTGTCCATTTAAATCTCTTGATCTTAGATATGGTCATGCCAAATTTCATATGAAAACTAGTCGGATAAGTCACCTAAAATATCGTTAGAAGTACACTACCTCAAATCGGATTTATGAGTAGCATGCATCATACACACCAAAACATCATCTTGTAATTAAAGTGCACACTCATTCTCAACCAAAAAACAACATACCCAATAAAACACCGAAAGCAACCCAAATAGCATTGTTGAGAGATCAAAGAAAAATAACCAAAGTGTTTATGAAACACCAAGTATTACAACCCAGAACTGAAAATCCCAAGGGATTTGTGAGTTGCGAACAAGGAATTGACTGTGGACACAACGGATTGGAAAAATTGTAGAAGTGAGAAAATGCAAAGAAGAACCTTGTACTGGGAACATTATGTAATAAAATCCAAAGCCTCTTAATATAAAACATGAAGCTTTGTTTCCGACTTCATCATCACACACACATCACACATATGCAAACACAAGGAAACACCTTTACATTCATGTTTTATTATTTCCCTTATACAATTAATCAATTTTTGCCACTGTTTACAGAAAATCAAGGTTACAAACACACACATACAAACTCCCCTATTCGGTAACCTTGTTTAGAAATATAGATGATCGTGCAACAACCAGATTTCGAGATTAAAACTTGATTCCACGTTTTTAAGCTTCATTAATTACTTAAGCAGTGATTTAATCTCAAAACCCTAAATTTAAATGGTTAGAAACACTTCAAAATGCATAGCTACATTAAGTCTATATGCAACCCCAACATCCAATGATTCTGGCTCGGTTTGAAGTAAAAAAAACTCAAATACTTACTCATTTTCACTTAATGAACCAAAAGCTACTCAAAATCTTGACTTTAATCAGTGACCCACCCCATAATAGAAAGAAAACAGAGGAGACAGACTGAAGACTAAGTCGGAGAACTCACCTAAGATGGCCGACGACGTCACAAGCTTGATCTTCGTCCTTTGATCACTACTCCACTGTTACAATCCTCCGGTCCTTCCCTCATGCTCTCCCTCTCTCTCACGCTCTCGATGTTCTGATTGTTCTATGAAGAGTACATAAATCAACGATGAGGATGAGGAATAAGGAAGAGAAGGGAGATACTTAATGAAATATTAAAATTTGTTAATAAAATAAATAAATGGGCAGGTATAAGTAGCCAGATGGTTAGCCCGTCGCTTGTCCGTATATTTTATTGTGCTCGTCTGTTTAACCCCATCTGTTATAAATATATTTTGAACGAGCTTGAAATCGGTAAATTGATATTCGGTCTGAGCAGATACACTAGGATACAGGTGTTTTGCTCAGTCCTAACTTACGGGTAGAGTTACTTAGAATGAATGGGTTATTTGCTGTGAGCGTTACAGAAGAAACAATGTATGAAATAAAGAAGAGAGATAAAAGAGAAGCAAAGGACATTTGGATTGTGTGGGACCTACAACGAAAAAGAGACAGACAGACATTTGGACCAATTTAAAGGGATGTTTTAAAATAATTTTTAATCCAAAATTTTATAGTACTATATGCTTATAGTATAAAAGTTCTTTGTTAAAATTGCATATTTATCCTGTAAATTATAACCCTGAATAGTTGACCTCTTGCTATTCACCCCTATTCTTGTAGTACCCAATCTGTTCGGTGCACTGTTGGTTAAAATACACGTCACATATCGTGCCTATCTATTTTGAAAATGAAAAAATTATTATTAAAAGTACTTCTACCTTAAATTTTAATTCAATTTTTTTAAATAAATAGTTATATTTATATTTTAAAATTAAATTATAATTTAAAATTAAAATTTTAGATAAACTACTGATATTAATTTTTAAAATAATAAAAGAGTTTATAAATTATTAAATTATTATTTTACTCTTATTTTTTTATTTTTTTCTCTACCCTCTCTCGTCTCTTCTCTTTCTTTTCTATCCTCTCTCCTCTCTCTTCTTTTTTCTATCTTCTCTCTTCTCCACTCTTTTTCTCCTCTCTCATATTTTTAATAAAATCATATTCTTTCTAATAATTTTTTAATTATAAAATTTTTTTAATAATAATTATCTAAATATTTATTATTTAAAATTATTTTTTTTTATAAATTTTTCCCTAAAAATACTTCCTTAAAAGTTGCTACAAATATTTTTTTATAAACACTTTTTCACGAAGGTCAATTTTGTCATTCAACTACTTAAAGCACCGAAACTTGTGCTTCTTCCACCTTCGTAGTTCGTACTTTGATGCTTTCGTGTGCCTCGTCTCACAGTGATACACAATATTCTGGTGCATCTGCGTCGTGCCCCTGAAGGTATTGTTCGATGCGCGTATCTCTCCGTTATGATTTTAGCTTTGTTGTAATTGGTGATTAAAGTTGTTGCCGTTGTTTAGATCAACGTTGTATTTAGTTCCGAGTTCCTTCTATGATTGTTGTTGTGCCTTGTGATCATAGGGGGCCGCATGTTCTTTTGGGATTGTTGATCGTTTCTGGGTATAGTTTGCTGGCTGATTTTGGTTTGATATGAAATTCTCCTTTCCCCCTCTGTTTGGGTCAATTTTCTCCCCTTGATATCGAAGGGGATTGATTTGATTGATATTTCCCCTTCACCGAATGCTTCATGGTTAAGGGGTTTCCCCTTTCTGTTCTTCTGAACTTCTTTTGCTATTAATCCAAATAAAATGGAATACACTAGTAGATCATGGCGTCTAAATTACTATTACTATTATTATTATTTTTAAATTTTGTTCTCATTTTTGTTGCTAACTCTTATATGGTATAATTTAAAAAGCATAGCATGGCAAAAGGTAAGAGATTAAGTTCTTTTTAGAATGGGAAAAAGATATATGCTCTCTTGTATAAATAGTTATTTCATAAAATAATTTTTAATCTGGTTTTAAATTGATTATTTAATCAAGACGAGTTGGGTGCCTATTTGGCATATAACATGGGTTACAAGAAGTTTGCATTTTCATTTTAATCCTAAGAAGATCAGTGATAATATTGCTCTGTGTTTATAGAATGGTGGATAAGAGTACATATACTACTTGGGCAGTGGGTAGGTATAGCCAAGAGAGAAGAATCTTGGGTAAATCTAGGTTAAATTTAACTACTAACATAAACGAAAGATAAATGCTGAAACAATATAAAAGCAGTAAAAGCAATAATAATCATCGTAGGATATATAGGATAAGTAAACATAGTAGGGCAAATTAGGATAAGTAATGGTGTAAGTGAAACACGTAGTAATGGCCTGGACCTCTGGGCTTCTAACACTCACCCTCAAGCTAGAGAATAGATATCAACCGCTACCTGCTTGCCTATAAATTTTTCAAATGAGTCTCTTGGCAGTGGTTTTGTAAACACATTTGCAACTTGATCTTTAGACTTGATATATAAATAGTGAAGAATGGAAAGCGTACACCTGGTAAAGTAGCTAAATATTAGTTATTGTAACTCAAGGTATTAGCTCAAACCCTCTAACTAGGAGGTGCTTCACATACTCCCAGTTTGCTTCGAAGTTCAAAAAATCTAAAATGTGACAAGGTTATGCAAAAGTGTCTGCCAATTGTTTTGAAGAGGGAACATAGTGAATAACCAACTGCTTGGCTAGAACTCATACATAATGAATGTCAAGTTCTGTGTTTGGTATGAGCATGGAACACTAGATTAACTGCCAAGGCTTTAACTCCAAGATTGTCATGCCAAAAGACAGGTGTACTCCTATTCTTGACTTTATTTTTCAAAAGCAATGATTGAATCCCTGCCATTCTGGTGGCTAGAAGTGCCAAAGATTTGTACTGTAATTCAATACTGGATTTTGCTATAACTCTCTTCTTTTTAGATTTCCAATTCACCAACGTATTGAGAGGCAAAACAATTTTGGAGTCGCAAAGTTCTATTCCCTTTTGCAATAGATAAATAGTATTACAATATATACATCCTATGCTCTTTAAGAGACACATGACACAACAATAACAATGACATGAATACTAAATAATATAAGTAAATAGGAAAACTGTGAAAATAACTTGCAAACGAGCTAATTAGCTATCTTAACTCATAGACTTGTGTTTCATTTTTTTTGGGGGTTCCAAAAAGGGTTACAACATTTAATTTCAATAATTGATAATGGATAATGGATGTCATACCTTTTTTTCACGAGCCAGTTGATAATCCTTACTTCTTTTTTTTTTTTTTTAATTTAGGTATTTAAGTTTGTGTTTTGATTGATAGGGATCATTATATCAACGATACACAATGGAGGATCCAGGGGATAGTTCCTTGAATTTATTCAGCAACTTATGTATTTGGAAAGATTATGGAGAATATGGGGTTCTGACTGCTATGGTTATTGGTATACTTATACCTGTCTTGCTTTCGGCATTGTTCATGTGGAAAAAGAGAGGAAAAGTAAGAGCTGTTCCAGTAGAAGTTAGTGGTGAGCCAGGATATGCAGTACGTAACGCTCAAAAGACAGATTTGGTTGAAGTTCCTTGGGAAGGAGCTACAACCATGGCTCATCTATTTGAGCAATCATTTAAGAAATACTCCAAAAGACATTTTCTTGGGACAAGAAAGATAATTGAAAAGAAGTTAGTTCCATCTCATGATGGTAGACAGTTTGAGACTCTCCATTTAGGAAGTTATGAATGGCAAACTTATGAAGAGGCATTTGCTCGTGTGCGCAACTTTGCATCTGGGCTTATTAAATTTTCTAGTAACAAAGATAGCCGCGTTGCCATTTTCTCTGATACCCGGGCTGAGTGGCTTATTGCTTTTCAGGTTAGTTTTATCTTTCATCATTTCATCATGTCATCTCACTTCATTATTGATTGTTTCTGCATTCAGTATCTTAATTTTGGTTTAATTGTAGGGTTTCTTCAGGCAGAATATAACAGTTGTTACTATTTATGCTTCTCTAGGGGAGGATGCCCTGATCCACTCACTTAATGAGGTAAGAAAATTGCTACAACTATATAACTGGAGGAAACAAATGTATTTCAAACAGACATTATAAGATCAAAAGTGGTGTTGGAAGTACTACTCACTTGAAGCTTTGGAATGTCAACAGACTGAAGTATCCACCCTGATCTGTGACTCCAAGCAGTTGAAGAAGTTAGATGCTATAAGCTCAAAACTAACGTTTATCCAGAGTGTAATTTACTTTGAAGATGTGGCTCATTGAATAATGATACATTTGGTGATTTGAGAAAGTGGACAATCGCATCTTTTGGTGATGTCGAGAAACTTGGGAAAGAAAGTCCTGTTCAACCAAGCCTACCTTCCAAGGAAAGTATTGCACTTGTCATGTACACAAGTGGCAGTACAGGTCTACCAAAGTTTTGTAATTACATCTTATTTTCAGAGACCCTATATGTAATATTAAATATCTTGTGCTCTCTTGGTGTGCAGTAACTTATGAATGAAGAGTCCTTTAAACTTCAAGTCTTTGTTTCTATGAATTAAGTCTTAGAACCTCCAGTAGCCATGAACAAGGTTTTCCTACATATGGATGTGGTCATTAGTCTAAATTAACCAATAACCTGCTAAGTTACGTTTGAGGCAATTATCAAATTCTAGACAAGCTTTGTACTCTTCTCCAGTAATTCCTTAATAACCTGTGTTGGAAAAATTAAGGAAATAGTTGTCATGCTCAAAGAATGCTAAAAGTATCCAGAATTAAAGTTGTGTCCTCTAAAAACAATTCTATAAAATTTAAAAAATCATATTAAAAAATTAAGAGGACACATTTTTTTTCTTATTAAATAAAATAGAAGTTCTGTGTCCTATAACTACAGTTAGAGCTGGGAATGCGGGCTGGCAAAACGTCAACCCCAGCCCGCCCCCTTTTAGTGGCGGGTTGGCCCGGCAGCCCGCCACTTTTTTTTTTTAATTTTAAAAAAATTATTTTTAATAGTTTTAAAATACTAATAAAAAATTGTTATGTTATTAAAAAATTATTTTTAACATTTTTAAAATACTAATAAAAAATTTCTATGTTATATTAGCATAATCAAAAAATTACTCATGTTATACTCTTAAAAATTTCTATTTTTTATAAAAAGATATCAAATTTTATAATTATAAATCTAAATAAATATTAACATAATATTAATCAATTATAATATGTAAACATATATTAACAAATAAGTAATTATCTTTACTAGTTTTCGATAATAGGAGTATTCAAAATAACATTTAAGTAAAATAAATAATAATATTAAAATTAAAAAAAAAAAGTGGCGGGCGGGCTGTGCAGCCCGCCCAAAAAAGGGCTAGCATTTTGCCAGCTCAAACCCGCCCCCCCTTAAAGTAAAACGTACCTAGCCCGCGGGTTAGGCCCGTTTTACCAACTCTAACTACAGTAAAATTTTTAGCTTTTAAATCCCTCATTTAGTTCACAAATAAAAACTAGATTATATCCTTTGCTGTATAGTCTATTTTAAGCTGTTTCTACTAGGTGAGGTTGGCTATATAGGTCGTAATGCCCTTGTATTCTATCAACTATCAATTCCTTAGTTCACCATTTTCAAAAGGTTTTGTTTGATAACTTCCTTGACAGTCTATTTTGATGTTTCTCAAGCTTTCAGTGTTTTTGCCATATTTCTCAATAGTCTCTTCATTCCCTTTGCCTTCTTCATCCTCAAGTCTGGCATTCATGTTCCTTTGCTCACCACTTCTTTCCCCTCTTCAATGTTAATAGTCTCCGTGTCCCTTGCCCCACCTGCCATAGGAACTTTCTAATGCAAAGAATAGTAGTATTCTTCTCTTGGAGTTGAACCATCAAACTTTGCATAGCTTCTCATTCTTCTCCAGCTTCAACATTGGCTCTCTGCAACTCCACCACTATCCACATTCTTGATTCTATTCTCTATTTTGATACTCACCATACCTCGGAAAATGACTGGCTTTGATACCAAATATGATGGAACTCCTTAGTATTATTTCCATTAACTAAGCATTAGTCAGCACAATCCCCTTCAATGAGTTATGGAAGAGGAAAATATGGCAAAAATGTCTAACAAATCCTAGTTACAGCATTGGAAATAGGAAAACAGTAACTATGAGCAAGGAAAGAAGGACTTCCTGACGTTAGAGAGGTTAGAAGCTCTCCCAAATCATCCACTCATTTGTTGCCTGCGTCAACTAGGGCACACAACTCTAGAAAACTAACTCTAACTACCTTCCTTCAGCTTGGCATGTTAACTAAATGCCTGTAAAATTTCATACATTTATTCCATCATTTACTATTTTTCCTCACATCATAAACATTGTTGCTTAAACTAGCCATACAGCATCATTACTTGCAAGAATGCTTTATACAACATCATATAACATTTACATTGACCAATGCCTATTTCCTCTTCATGCTTCTTCATCCTCTTTCCTCATTCATAAACCTGTTGGGATTGGGATTACATGGATGGGGTGAGATTTCTGGGGAAATCTCAGTAGCAAACAATACCAAACAATACACGTGTTAATGTAATTGCTTGTGCTTGCTTGTGAAAGTGTTACCATAGTGTAATGAGCATGCTTCCATGTATCATATGAAATACAATTGGCCAAGGAAATCATAGAAATAGAGCTTCAATCATATACACATATGCACACAATTTAACAAAGCCATAGCGCAATCAAGCATAACATTCAATACATACAAGTTTAGGGTAAGTTTACTACCTCATATTTTCTTTCACTTCAACTTTGCTCTATCTACTTACTTCTCCTTGATGTGTGGCTGCCCCTTTTGAGCACACTACCAAATCCTAACATCACATAATCATCCATTCATCACCATCTAACTCTCTTGAACATTAAGCTTACTTTAACTAACATAACTTTCTTTAATCTTTACCAATTGACTTGGCCTTTGAATCAATTGATGTCTTGACCTTACCCTACACAATTTGGCCTTTTGAATCCATTTATGAACTCAAAATAATCAAATTCCAAAAACTATGCACTATTCTGTACAGATTTGAAAAATATGCACAATTCTTCCAAAAATTCTCATCTTGATTCCAATGCTTCCCATACTTGTTTCTCTACTTTACCCTACGCAACTTTTCATTTTAAAACCATTGGAAGCATCAAAATCATGAGATTACAATTACTGTTCATGCGAGTGAACAGTGACATAGAAGAATTCCAAACATTACAACTTTCAATTCCAATGCTTCCAAGGCTCAAAACCTATCCAATCCTACACAAAATCATCATATAAACTCAATGGAAGCATTAGATCATTGAAATTTCATCTCCTTCTATCATGAACAGTGCATAAATAGTACAAACCGAAATATTTTCTCTATGGCAAAGTCAAGAACATCAACTTGATTTAACAACAAATCATCTAACTAGCATGTTTAAGCTTTAATCACATAACTCTAACTTTAATTTCTTCTTTCTCCTTTCATCTAAGGTTTTGGGCAACATAAATACCTTAGAGAAAACTCAACTTTCTTCTATGAAAACCCTAAGTTCAAGCTCCCAAATCGAAAAAAAAATAAGCTACGATAGATTGTTTACCTTTAATCTCTAGCTTGCTTGAACTTTGGACTTTGGATTCTTCTTTGTCTTGGCTTGAGTTTTCATTTTGCCATAGTTTCCACAAGGGTTCCATGAGCTACGGTTTATGCAGAATTGGTGGGGGATTTATAGAAAAATTCTATGGAAAATGGATGGCCAAGATTTCTTTGGTTACTATTTGATCTAATGGCCAAGATTGCACCTTAAATCCTCTCTTGCCCACCAAGCCAAGTTGAGATAAAATCACATGACAAAAATAAGCTCCTCCCCTTGCCTTGTACGCCATGTGTGAAGTCCTTATGGGTCCTACCATGTGCAAACCCTAATTCTTACTTTATTCTCTCTTTTTTCTTTCCAAAAATCCATAAATTATTTATTATTGGACTTGGGCTCCAAGATAACTTTTTGCACTTATTGGGATGGTCTAGGACAAAATGTTGGGCCTCTTTTAGGTCCAATAGCTAATTGGCACAAATCCCAATGCACTTTCCTTATACCGATATCCTTAAATTACCCTAATCTTAGAATAAATGATAAACACCTCTTTTAATTATTCTAATATTTTTAGAAATTCATTCTAATATAAAATAAATTATCTACAAAGTTTCATAATTTTCTGAGACCTAGAAGTCCTGATAAAAATTATATACATTTCCTTTAACCCTTTATCGGTGTCGTTTTTCACCGTAAATTTCATAATTAATTCTATAGGACTCCTTTTTGACTTTTGTCACTCCATAAATTCTCATATTAATTATAAGAATTTACTATCAAATTTCATTTGATATTATCCATTGTGAAATGACCAAAATACCCTTGGTGCCCTTTCTTGCACTATATTGACCCTAAGGGCAAAATTGTCATTTCACATCTCTTTGTACCTTATCAGAGCATATACTAGCTCTGACTAATCCTTGCTGTACCTGCCTTGGCATTTTGGCCTATCTAAAATGACCAAAATGCCCTCCATTCATCTCTTGCTCTTTGGTACAACATATGGGCATTTTCGTAATTTCACACTTTTTCGGCAAATTTCTGGACACTGGCCCTTTTCCCCGATGAACTGATATCATGGGCCTAGACTCAGTTGGCATAATTATGGACCTCTGAGTGATGCCAACAAGGCTCATTCAGTCCTAATTTGCTTATCGATTAATTTCCTAATCGGATATCGGGTGTCCATAAACTCCCGTCAAAATTCACTAAAAAGTGAATAACTTTTTCTACATAACTCCTTTCAGGATTTTGTCAGTTCCCTGACCTCTGGCTTCACAGGACTCATATTCCTGTAACTTTTCACCCATAACTGAGGTCCAAGAGATCTGATAAAAATTTCAGATAACTTTCAGACTATCAGATAAATTTCAGCTATCTGGAACTTTAGAAAAAAATTTGTATTAGGGTAGATTAACCAGCATCATTTCCTCTATCTACTGGTGAAATTTGGGACTGAAATGCTTCCGAGCAGTTCTAAGCCACTTCCGGCTCAACTTTTCATAATCACCATTTTGCCCCTTGAACTTTTGATAAATTACATTTATGTCCTCACATTTGGCTAAAATTACACTTAAAGACCCCTCATTTTTGTCTACTTTCTCTTTTGGCCTTAAAACTTTTCTAACCTTACTTAAGTCCTTGCATTTTCTTTCTTTTTCAATTCAATCCCTTTCTTTACATAAATGGCCATATTTTCCTTAGAAAATCTCACATATATTACGTACAAATTGTACATACTATTCCGTATAGAAAATTAAAGATATTACACTACAGATGTGGCAAGCTGGGATATTTTGCCAGGGAATATTTACAGAATAAGACAGGTAAAAGATTCCAGATGCAAAAGAAAGTTTTGCACTGATATGAGAGGAGGCAAGAAAGTTGCCTGAGGTAATCCAAAGAAATTATTATAGGTTAACAATCGCTAAGTAGATGCAATATGTGATTCAGGTGCCAGTCAATTTGGTAACAACAATGACTATAAATACAATTACTCCCATTGGTTTGAGGTGATAACACCTGATGCATATTTAAATGGTAATGTTCGACATGCATATAGTAGACTTATCCTAGACCTGGTATGTTTGCTCCATAAGATTGGAGAAATAGATAAGGTAGTTAGTGTTAGTTAATCCTCAAGGATTAGGACTAAGAGTATAATGGAAATTAAGATTAGAATTAGAGTTACATTAAAGTTAGGAATAGGAATGAGAGTTAGAGATAAGATACTAATGAGGGTCAGTTAGATGAGGGACCTAAAATAGGTAAGCAATATAATGTACCCAGAATAACAGACAGTCCTAGTAAGTGGGACAGTCAGTTACAATATGATAGGGGTTACTCAGGTATTTCTATAAGCTTATGGATACAGTACTCAGGGCCATTTCTTATGGTAGGGTTACAGCAAGTACCAAGAGAGTGGTAGTGTTATAACTCTATCGAAAGAAATGGTATACAGAAAGAACAGTAGACAGCAGTAAAGAGATTATGTCCAGATCACTCTTTATATAAGAGTTTGATCTAAAATGAATGGATATCAGATAAAGATAGACTCAGCTGAGCTAAGATCATTCTTCAGATAAGAGTTAGATCTTATACATATTGCTCGCTAATAGAGCACAGATTTAAATGAGATGAGAAAGTTATGATACAGATCCATAATAATAGAAGGCAAAGGCCTATGGCAATTACCAATGGTGAATTGCATATGGCTAAGCCATTATTAAAATGGCAATAGCTTATGGAAAGTCACAATAAAGAAAGAAAGTTAAGAAGAACTCCTGAGTAAAAGAGAGATTAAGTGAAGTCTTGATAAGTAAGATGGGCTACGGAACATAGTGCTGGAGAATTTACTGTTGAGTTATCAACTATAGGGGAGTAGCTAACCCTGTAACTTAGTTCATTGGTAAAAGTCTTTTAGAAGAATTACAGTTGATCCTAACATGATTCACAAGGGAATGATATCCCAGACTCCGATATTTCTTAAACAGGCTTAGGACGACAACGGGTGATTCTGAGTCATGAAATAACCTAGCCTAAGGATATGATAATATGAATCATGAAGAAGAGGACAACTTGATGTCTTTCTGATAAGATAATCACCAAGAACAAGGTGTTGATTAACTCATATAGAGAGAGTATCCATGATATTTCCAGTTAGCCTCTAGACTAAACTTAGTTCTCTTAAACAAAGACGGAGTCCAAAATTTCAAATCTGAGTACTGAAATTCAAAAGATTATAGGAGTATGCCTGAGGAACAGAAGAAAGAACCCCATATGTCTTAAGAATAGACAAGTATGAACAGATAAATCCTCTAGATGAGGATGAAGAGATTAAAAGGCCAAAGAGACCTAGAGAATAGGGTCTAAGGCAGAGTAAAGTTAGAACACAGTTATATGAGAAAAAGAATCTAGGGCTCAGAGCCATACGAAGTGTAACCTAGCCCTAACCCAATAGCATGCTTAATTGAAAGGTGTTAGAAAGATGGGTGACCCACTGGGAAATACAATGTTGAGTCATAAAGTTAGAAAGATGTTCTAGAACAATGAGAAAGAACATTGCTAGCTAGCATTGAAAGAAAATAAAATAGCATAATAAAATGAAAGAAGAGCATAAGCAGAGCATAGTATAAGTGCTCAGTAGAGAGAAAATAAGGGATACTGCTATTCCCTTGTACTAGCTCCAAGTAACAGAACTATAAAGAAAGAGATAGTTAGATGAAGAGTATTTCCATGTACCAGTTCCAAGAAGAGGAATTGTGGAAAGGAAAGAGATAGATAGACAAAAAAGTTAAGAAAAATTAGAAAGAGTCATGAAAGGTAAGGGATTAGCTCCCTTATGTCAGATCTAAGTAGAGAAGATCTGAAATAAGAGATTCAAGTTATAGTTTTATATTAGGAGGAGGTTAGGAAGGCTTAAGAGCAAGATCCTCCCTAGAGGCCGGCAAAGCTATAAGTCAAAGATTATTCCAGAATGCAGAAAGAAAAGTGTGATGAAAGATTCACAATGCGTAATGAGAAATACGTAATATGTAAGAAAAAAATATGTAATAAGAAGTGCGATATATGACAAAGACTTCAGAATTACATCAAATTTCTATAAGATTATGTATGAAAGAAATGGACACTACTCACAAGTCTAGTATAGTAAGTTGTCTATCAGTATGAGTAGATAGATAGATGACAAGATAGAAGATAAGAGATAGATACCCCGAGCCTTAGTCATAAAACAAGAAAGGATATAAAGAGGAGATATATCCAAGGTACCTGACTAAGGTACCAAGTAAATTTTGAGGACGAAATTTATTTTAAGGGGGTGGAAATGTCATATCCCAATTTTTCCCTATCTGTATAAGACTGATAGAGGAAAGAGGTTTGGAAGGGATTGTGACGATAAATAGAAAGAAAAGATAATGATTAAGATGAGTTTTAAGCCAAAGAATGAGAGAAGGTATAAAGTTGTAAAGAAAAAGGGGTTAAATTGCAATTTAGAGAAAGTCTAGGGACTAAATTACAATTAATAAAAGTTTCAAGGACATAAAGGTCATTTTGGAAAAGAAAGGGACTAAAGTGAAAATTCTAAAAGTTCCATTGTACAAAATGGAGTAGACATAAACTTTGGGCTATTAAGTGTAATTATGAAAAGTTGAGGGCCTAAAGTGTAATTTTCATAAGTTCAAGGGCAAAATGGTAATTATAGAAAGTTGAGCCGGAAGTGGCTTAGAACTGCCCGGAAGCATTTTAGTCCCAAATTTTATCAGTAGATAGAGAAAGTTTTGCTGGTTAATCTAGCTTATTATAGAAATTTTATTGGAGTTTCAGATAGCTAATATTTATCTGATAGTCTAAAAGTTATCTGAAATTTTTATCAGATCTTCTGGACCTCAATATAAGTAAAAAGTTACAGGAAGATGCGTCATGTGAAGATAGAGGTCATGGAATTGACGGAGTCCCGAAAGGAGATCTGTAAGAAAAGTTATTCACTTTTTAGTGAATTTAGACGGGAGTTCGTGAACGCCCAATATCCGATTGAGAAATTAATCAGTAAGCAAACTGGGACTGAATGAGCCCAGATGATGTCACGTAGAGGCCCATAATGACGCCAAGGGAGGCCCAGGCCCTTGATATCAGTTCAGCAAAAAAAGGGGCCAGTGTCTGAAAAAGGTGTAACATGACAAAAATACCCCTGTGTTATAAAATAAGTAAAGAATGAGTAAAGGGTATTTTGGTCATTTGACTAAGGTTAGACAGACTAGTAAGGTTATCTGGATAGGTTTTGAACCTTGGAAACATTGGGATTGAAAGTTGTAATGTTTGAAGTTCTTTTCTGTTACTGTTCACTCGTATGAACAGTGATTAGAATTTCATGATTTTGATGATTCCAATGGTTTTAAAATGAAAAGTTGTGTGGGATAAAGTAGATAAACAAGTATGGGAAGCATTGGAATCAAAATGAGAATTTTTGAAAGAATTGTGTATATTTTTCAAATCTGTCCAGAACAGTGCATGGGAGCTGGAATTTCATGATTCTAAGCTCATAAATGGATTCAAAAGATGAAATTGTATAAGGTAAAGTCAAGACATCAATTGATTCAAAGGCCAAGTCAATTAGTAAAGATTAAAGCATGTTATGTTAGTTAAAGCAAGTCAATGCTCAAGAGAAGTTAGATTGTAATAAATGAATGATAATGCAATGTTAGGATTTGGTTTGTGAGCTCAAAGAGGGAAGCCACACATCAAAGAGAAGTAAGAAGCAAGAGGTAAAGAGAAAGGATAAAGGAAGCAAGGAGTATGAGGTAGTAAACTTACCTACTTGTATGCTTATGTTGCTTGGATGCTTTATGTGATGTTTACTTACTTTGATGATATGAAGCATGTATGATTAAGTAATGCTCTGTTTCTTTTTATGCTATGGCCATATGTTATAATTAAGGGATATGGAAGCATGTAAGTATCATTATGCAAGCATGATCATTAAGTGCACACATAGTAACATCAAGCATATAGTTACATACATTGTATGGTTTCTGTTTGCTACTGAGATTTTCCCAGAAATCTCACCCCCTCCATGTCACCCCAACACCAACAGGTTCTTCAAAGATGGAAGAAGATGAAGATGCAAGAAGAGGAGTTAGGGAATAGATGGCATGATTGAGTGTAATTTATGTTATGACTTACAGGTTGAATGCATGAAAAGCATTAAACTTTAAGATGTAATGAAAAATAGTAAATAATAGAATAAATGTATAAAATTTTACCAGCATTTAGTTAATATGTCAAGCTTCGTTTTGACACCAATAATGCCTTATTCCTACGTCAATACAAAGAGAATGAATTTTTCAAAGTTGGAACCAAATCTAGAAACTGTGAAACAGACCAAATGAACAGTAATTTTCCATGCCAAAACTGTATTAATTGGTCAAGAGTCTGGTCAGATTCATATTTTTCCTTTAAATAGGCTTATGTTAGCTTCGTATAGCAGCTTTAACCACTTAATTTTGATTTTTATAGAATTAGTTATATTTTTTTAAATTTGAGTAGCTTGTCTAGAATTTTACCCCATGAACAGTAACTCGAGGTCATAAATTTCAGATTGTGCCATTTGACTTTATTGATCATATAAGTGGTTCCAGATGCTATTGTTTGGTCCATAAGACGTATAAAAGTAAGGTGTTAGAGGATGGACCTATGAAAGTAATTTTTAGAAAGATGGATAGAAATCCGTAAAGTTAAAGTAAAGAGTTTAGAGTTCATGAAGGGTAGTCTTGAACATTGTTGGAGTTCATGGTCCTAATGAATTATGTGATGAATATGAAGGTGTTTAGGATCCTGAACATCCAAGAAGATGTTGGTAAGTGATTGACCAAAAGGCTTCATTGTTGGAAAGTTAAGGAGCAAGTGCAAGAGTAAGGAAGAAAGCTTAAATTCAAGGTAGTGGACTTATCTCTTTATGTGCTTGATGTGGTATGATTATGTGTTGACATGTATATGATGCTTGAATGATGTTGTGACATGATAAATGATGTTGAATATTTTATGAATAACATGTGTTCCATGGCCATGCATTTTATGCAAAGTATATAGCATGATGGCATGTCACTAATTAAAGAAAGTTTAATGAAATTACATATCATGCATTAGCATCCATCTTGCATATTTAAGTGGTAATGTTTGCTACTAAGATTCCTTACAATCTCACCCTCCCACAACCAACCATTTAGGTCAAGCATGATGGAAAATGTATGCATGGAGAAGAGCTAAAGAATGGAAGAAAGAAAGTGAACAATTTGATATTCTATCCTATGATGTATGATCTTTCCTAGTTATGTAAAGTGTCTATTTATGTGATGAAAATGTATGAAATAATTATGGCATAACCCCATGATGTATATGAATGTATAAGAGGCCAAAGAGATAGTTTATGCATGTTGGAACAATTATTGAGAATTAAAGAAAGGAAACTGAAATGGTAAAAAGGTAGGTCCTAAAACAGTTTTGTTGTAGCTTCAGTTTGACCTAGCAAATGAAGGAATTAATGTACGAAATTTTATGAGCAATTAGAAAACATCCATATATTTAACTAAATATTTAACACGCCTCATTTGGATGTGTATATCAATAGAAATGAATTTCCAAAGTTAAGATATAGAATTTGGAATTTCCAGAATTTGCCATATGAACAGTAAAAAGTAATGATTTAACTGTATCGATTGGCAAAGTAAATGTCCATATTTATATTTTTTTCCTTAAATATATATGAAATAGCTTCAATTAGAGATTTTGATCACCTCCATACGATTTTTCTACAATTAGTTATGAATTTGTAAAGTTGGTATGTAAATCTGGAAATTATCTAATAAACAGTACCCGAGAAGTAAGTTTTAAAATTTTAATTTTTGGGCCAACGTAATGCTTCCGCTAATCAAATATACTTCCGAATACATACTCTGAGAGGTTAAAAGTAGGATGTTTCACAAGGTATAATAATATTTTCATTATTATCCTATCCAGTATAGCTCTACTTAACTCAAGCTTAACTTGAGGTAATACCCCTATTCTGACAATCCCCTAACTTTTTTTCTATCCACGGCTAACCTTATAAAGAGAGATATTTCTATATTCTAACTATTAAATTTATAATAACAATCCTCTAATTTACTATAGAAAGGACTAGAATAAATTACTTACCTTATTCCTAAGCTTACTGAGTCCCTAAGCTCCTTGGATTACTCTTAGCTCAGCCAGAACTCCTCCTTTTTCCTTCCTTTCTTTCTCTTTCTTTCTATCTTTCTCTCTCTCTCTCTTCTTCTTCTCCTTTCCGTGGTATGGAATGGAATGGAAGGGCTGGGGGTATTTATAGGTGAAGGGAAATTGAATGGACGGTCTAGATCAAATCGCAATGAATGGCTTAGATTGCTTAGCTTCCTCAAGAAGCTTTTCCTGCATCATCAAGATGACATCATCAAGGACACCTTGCATGCTAGGTGGTGCCTTGGTGGGTCCCATGGGACACCTCACCTGGTGAGTCATCGCTTCTGGAAACTTCTAGTCTGATCTATCTAATCCTATACCAGCTCAGTCAAATTTCCTAAAAACTAGATTGTTTTCTGAATCTAATTTTTCTGACATTCCATAATATATATTCTAACCTTAAATCTAGTATCTAGATTCTTCCTACCATTGACATTCTTGGACTGGGTATTAACTTAATTACAGATCCCTTGGCAAACTACCAAAATACCTTTGGTTTCTCTTTATTTACTTTAATAATTCTAGGGGCATTATTGTCTTTCTGTACTTCAACAGAATATTTCTTGACCCTGGTTAACTAGTCCTGTAGCTCTGTTTGACCTTTTGACCTGGGTAAAATGACTAAAATGCCCTTCACTCATTTTTTAATTATTTTATAACAGAGGCATTTTCATAATTTTACACTTTTTCTGAATATTTCTAGACATTGGCCTCTTTAATGGATGAACTGATATCATGGGCCTGGGCCTCACTTGGCATCATTATGGGCCTCCTATGATGCCATTTGGGCTCATTCAGTCCCAGCTTGATTACTGGTTATGTTTCACAAGCTGATATCAAAATTTCACGAACTCCCATCAAAATTCACTAAAAAGTGAATAACTTTTCCTATAGGACTCATTTCTGGATTCTGTCAGTTCTCTAACCTTTTTCTTTATAGGATACACCTTCCTGTAACTTTTCATTTATATCTGAGTTCCAGAAGGTCTGATAAAAATTTTAGATATCTTTCAGACTCTCAGATAAATATTAGCTATCTTGAACTCCAATAAAATTTCTGTATCAGGCTTGATTAACCAGCACAACTTTCTCTATCTACTGATGAAATTTGGGACTAAAATACTTCTGTGCAAGTCTAAGCCTCCTCAAGCTCAATTTTCTCATAATTACCATTTTGCCCCTGGAAACTTTTCCTCTTTTCAATTAAGTCCCTTAACTTTTCATAATTATACTTAATGGCCCACAACTTGTGTCTACTTTCATTTCATACCATGGAACTTTTAGACTTTTCACTTTAGTCCCTTTCTTTTCAAAAATGACCATTATGCCCCTAGGGACTTTCATTATTTACATATAAGTCCCTATACTTTCACTTATTTATAGTTTAGTCCGTGAAAATCCTCTGTATATTTCTGGGACTTTTGCTCATCTTCTTCATCTCTTTCACAATTCCATCCCTTTCCTTATGAGTTCTTGAGGAAAGATGTAGTGGCTTGAGTTCTTGTACTTTGAGTCGCGACCGTATTGCTATCTATTATATCTGACTGCTCTCTGTGAAAACAAGTCGCGACATTTAAAACTTTTGGGCGCGACTACAGCTCTCTGTAATTTTGGGTCGCGACTAAATACTCTTGAGTCTTGACATACTAAAAATTTTCTACTGTGCAACTTTTGAATCTGAATCTGATTGTTTGCATTGATTATTCTTGATTATTTCTACATTGCATGCGCAGAAGAACTGAACCATTAGTGCCTTTTGAACCTGAGATTGAGAGAAGACTTAGGAAACTAAAGGGAGAATTTAGGGAATTTAGGGAAGTTAGAGAAGAAGAAGCAAAATCCAGTGTCTCCTCTAGTATTCCGGAGTCTGAAACTGAATTGAATTTAGAGTTTCCATTAGCAACTTCTAACATGGATGAGATTAATCATAATGGGCATAATAGGCATGGAGAGAATGAAATGAATGTAGAAGATAATAGAAGTGTTAGGAAAATAAATCATTCGCATGTGAATTATGATCCTAATGGTTTCTATACTGAAGAGGCTAATTTTGAAATTAAAGGAGCTTTGATTGTAGCCTTACCTAAATTTAATGGTTTTGTAGGAGAATGTCCACACAGGCACCTACAAACTATGCATATGATCTATTCTTCAATGAAGCCTCCAATAGCCACTTTGGATGATGTCTTGAGGAGGTGTTTCCATTTTACTTTGGAAGGGAAGGCTAAGGAGTGGCTGTACAATTTGCCACCTATTTTTCAACTCTTACATGGGATCAGCTGAAGTCTACTTATCTTGAGCAGTTTTTCCCAGCCTCCAAGACTACTCAGATGAAAAAGGAGATCACTAATATGATGCAACAGGATGGAGAGTCTTTGCATGAGTATTGGACAAGATTTATTAACCTTTTAGCTCGATGTCCCCACCACAATATCACTAAGGCTGATTTAGTAGACATCTTCTTTGATGGTCTACTACCCCACAATAAAGTATCCTTGAATGCTGCTGTGAATGGTTCATTGAGAGATAAGACCCCATAAGCAAGTTGGGATTTGTTCCAGAAAATGGCTAATGAGGACCATCAAACTGGATATCCAAGAAGATTACCACCTGCATCTTCAGGTAGTTCGAATGCGATCTTAGCTGAGATAACAGCCTTGGGAAATCGAATAGAAAAGAGGATGGGTTTGATTAAGAGGGAGTTGCAATCCATAAAACAAATTCATGCAGTAGATACCTCACAAGCCCTAGTTACAGGATATGAATCATGTGGTTCAATGATGCATGCTACAAGTACATATGATAGACAGTATGAGAAAGTGGCAGCTATGTATCAAGGGAGAGAGAATAACTTCCAGAAAAGAGATCCATACTCTAACACATATAATTCTGGATGGAGAGACCACCTAAAATTTAGTTAGGGGAGTGGGGAAAATAGATCTAATCAATTTCAAGGTGGTGGTGCTTCATCAAGCAACTACCAAGGTAATACAAGGTCTATGGTCCCCACACAACCTAATGCTTTAGTATCTTCAAGACCAGATGAGACCTCTCAATTGTTAAAGAGTATGGCAGCACAAATGAATAACATGGATCGTAGAATGACCAATATTGATCATAAGCTCAAAGAGATTGATAGTCAGTTCACCTCCATAGCTTCAATTCTCCAAAGTATGTAGAAGGATAATGCAGATGTACACAGAAAACTTGAGGAGTTAATTTGTAAGAATGCAGATATCACAAGCCATTTAACTAGAGTTTCTAATACAGTGAGTGATGTAACACCCCAATTTTTAGGCCTAGAGATGCCAGAAAGAGAATTCAAGGGCATAATCGTAATTATGGGAAAGATCAGGCTGGTAGCCGATGAGTACCATATTTTGCCAGAAAATAGAGAAAATTATGCTGATCATTTCACTGAACTGTGAAATATGCATATGAGGTCTCTATGTGTATGAAAGAATTAGAAATGTGACCAAGGGTAGAATGGTCATTTTTGAAAAGTGTGCGCGGGAGCGTACTTTCAGGCCAAAATAGTCGGTCCGGATAAAATATCTGAAAATACCGGGAGATAGAGAAAAGGATTCTGGGTTGAATGACGCAACACAGAATTTTGATTTGAGGTCCCGATTTTTCTGTAAAAATTCTCGAAGATGGGAATTTACAGTTATAATCGGTAAAGGAAGAGCAGTCCGAATAGAGATGATCGGACTATGGCCAGAGGCCATACAGTGTTTTCTAAGGCCCATAGTGACACCAGGGAAGGCCCAAGCCCATAATATCAGTTCAGTGGTAAGAGGGGCCGGTGTCCGGGAAAAATGTGCAAAATGACGAAAATGCCCTTATGTTATAGAATAACTGAAGAATGAGTAAAGGGTATTTTGGTCATTTGGCTAAGGTTAGACAGTCAAGAAAGGGTATCTGGATAGTTGACCAGGGTCAGAGAATACTCTGGTAAGATATGAAAAGACAATAATGCCCCTAGACCTAGTAAAGTAAAGAAAAGAAAAGGAAGGGACTTAGATGCAATTATGAAAAGTGCAAGGCCAAAAAGAAAAGTAGACAAAAATGTGGGGTCCTTAAGTGTAATTTTAGCCAAATAAAAAGGGACTTAAATGAAAAGAAGAAAAGTTCCTTGGGGCTAAAGTATAATTAAAGAAAGTCAGGCCGGAAGTGGTTTGGACTGTCCGAAAGTATTTCAGTCCCAGATTTCACCAGTAGATAGAGCAAGTGATGCTCGGTAATCCGGCTTAATACAGAAATTTTTCAAGACTCCAGATAGCCAGAATTGATCTGATAGTCTGAAAGTTATAAAAATTCCTACCGGATATCCTAGATTTTAGATCTAAGTGAGAAAATACAGGATGATACGTCCTTGTGGGACGGATGTCAGGAAACTCACAGAATACCGATAGGAGGCCTGTAGAAAAAGTTATTCACAAATCAGAAAATCCAGACGGGAGTGTGAGGCCTCCAGGTATCCGATAGGGAGATTTATCGGTATTTGAAAAGTGACTGAATGAGTTCGGATGACCTCAGTCAGATGACTGATATGACTCACAGGGATGCCTGAACACCGCAGGCCAGTGTATAGGACAGAAGGAGCCGGTGTCCGGATATGTGTATAAACGGTGAATAATAGACAAAATATTCAATAATCATTGAAAGGGAGGATTCCTCGTAATGCGTGCCATGAAGGTAATGGACCCTGAGAGGCCCAATAATGGCGCCATCAAAGGCCCAGTAAGACCCTTGGACTGATAGGTGGGCCAGTGTCCAGCAGAACCCCGGAAAAGTGCGAAATTACGAAAATGCCCCTGTGTTGTACTAAAGAGTAATAGATGAATGGAGGGCATTTTGGTCATTCTGGACAGGCCCAGGAGCCAAGGCACATACAGATAAAGTTACCTAGAGTCAGTATATACCCTGACAGGGTACAGAAATGTGTAAAATGACGATATTACCCTTAGGGCTAAGATAGCGCAAGAAAGGGCACTCAGGGGTATTTTGGTAATTTGCCAAGGGCTGTTTCTTGGGAATCGAGCCATCAGAGTTCTTGAGCCTGATCAGAGACCCAAGATAATATTCCAAGGCCCAAAAACGTAGCCCATGAAGTATGTGGAAAAAAGTGGCATTAAAATACTATTTTAATGTTGTTTCAATAAAGTAAAGTTACTCGGTCGGCACGATAACCGAGGAGGTGATCAGATAAAGTCCTGGACTTATCTGGATAACGTTGGAAGGAGTGAAAGATCCCTTCCAAATGCCATATGGCGTCATCTTAGAGGGAGAAGAAAAGTTAAGGACATGTGACACAATCTTAGCCGGTGAGTCCAGTTTGTGGGAAATCGGACCGGACCGGTACTGGATTGGACTGGAGATGCTGAGTCAGCTGATGAGGTGTCCAGGAATTGGGACATGCGAAGAATGTGGCGATGAGGTGTCCCATGAGGTGGCCTGGAGATGATGTCATGCATGATGCAGTAAAAGGAATAAAGAAAAATAGGAAATTCCGGAAAAACCAGGACCACAGGATCAGATGGCTTCAAAATTACAGAAATGCCATTGACCAAAACTATAAATACCCCCCCTTGCTCTTCATTATGCACGGCCCAAGCAAGTTTTAGAGAGAGGAGGAAGTGCTAGAGAGAGAAAGTGAGAGGAAGAAAGAAAGAAAGGAAGTTCTGGCGGAGCTGAAAGCATAATAGAGATAGTAGAGTTCTGCTGAGCCTTTGAGGTAGTAACTAATCCTAGCTTTTATATAATGGCTTTGTGATTTATTGTGCTATTGTTTGGTTGGATTGTTGTCTTATATGTTATGTCTGAAGCTCTGCTATAATGCTATGATCATATGTTATTAAGCATGGAAGCATGCGGCATACTTATCTGTACACAATCACAAGCAAGCACTGTCACTCTGCATTACATATATTGTTATGATTGTTGCTACTGAGATTCCTCCGAATCTCATCCCAATAAGTAAACCATTACAGGGGAGGTTATGTCAAAGTGAATTTTGGGAATTTTAAGAGACGCCGTTATGCTGCCGAAAGTATGACAAGATGGCAATAGTAGAGAAAGGAACTGATACGTACTGTGTACGTAGGTACTGTCTAAGGAGGCTAGAAGTGAGTGGACCTAGCCGGTTCATCCAGTCTTTCCTGGGTACTTACGTAGAATGGTAGTTCTCACGGGAATTACCGAATCGGTACAAGATAAGTTACTTTCTGAAGATGAAGCGTAGCGGTTATGCTGCCAGATTTCAGGCAGAAAATGATGTAATAGAAATATGAGGATTTCATACATGCCCTGATGTATAATGACTTACTATTTAATAAAGATATTGTTTGGCATGTTTAACTGATATATCATGGATGTATGCATATGTATGCAAAGTAGAAATGCTGAAATTTACCACTGTGAATAGTAACACGTGGTGATCTAATCATGTTTGATAAATGATTAAAAATAGTAAATGGATGAATAAGTGTATGAAAGTTTTATGGTAAATATTAGACATACCAAGATTTAATTTGATATATAAAACGTATCATTGGGATGTCTACACATGAAGATATGAATTATCAAAGTTGGGTCCAGAATGCTGGATTCAGGAGAAAAATGTTGGATGAACAGTAAAGTTGGGACGTTGACTGACATTGACTTGATCAATGAATGGTCAACGAGTTATTTTTCTCTGAAATATAATTGAGTTATATTTAAGTATCAATTGGAACCACTTCATTTCTATTTTTCTAGAATTAGTTATGATTTTTGGAAGTCAGGTCACTCATCTGGAATTTTCATAGTGAACAGTACTCGATAAGAGTAAAACTCCAGATTGAGAAATTGGACTTCAATGACCTTGAAAGTGGTTCTAAATGCTACCAAATGGTCCCTAAGACATACAAAAGTAAGGATGTTTCATTTTGGTATCAGAGCAGAAGGTTCTGGCATAGACCAGAAAGGGCTCTGGTTCAGGGCATAAGATTCTTGCACGGAACAGAAGGTTCTGGCTCAGTGATGCCCTGAAATAGTTAAGATGTGTGGTATGTGGTATGGGTTATCCTAAATATTTTACATATGTACGTATATTGTTGTGCATATATATGACTGTATTTTCCCAATTCTAGAAAAAGAAGTGGAAGTCATGGTTAATACAAGAAGAACGGTTAGACCCGAAGTAGTAGAGCCTCGGGATGAGGGTACTAATAGTCAGATAGACCCTATGCAAATTGTTCTAGATAGGCTAGAACAACAACAAGTAATAGATGAGAGGCGGGCAACCTAGACTCGCCAGGATCAAGAACGAGATTCTGCTATCGCTACGGCTGTTACTGCTGCAGTTGCTAGCTTACAGCAGTCTGAGAAGGAGGTAGTACCAGAGAATGATATAGAACCTCAGCCAAATCATGCGCAGACTAGAATGAATAGACATCAGGGGTCTATAGGAAATAACAATAACCAGGAAAGTCTACAAACATGGATGGAACGATTCCATAAGTTTAATCCGCCATGTTTGAAGGGGATTTTGACACCCAAGTAGCTGAGGATTGGGTTAACCAGTGAGAGAAAATTTTTAAGATTTTAGAATGCCCTACTGAAAGAAAGGCCCAGCTGGCAGTTTACAAGCTAGAAAAAGATGCAGATAGGTGGTGGAGGAATACAGAAGTGATTCTGCACTCAAGAAATAGTCCACTTACATGGGAAACATTTCTTGAGCAGTTCAACGAGAAATATTTTCCACAGTCGGTACGAGATGAACGTGAAGCAGAATTCTTAATATTAAAGCAGGGTGAGCAAGAACCCTTTGATGATTATCTTGCTAGGTTCATTCGTCTTTCACGATACTCCACTTACCTAAACTGTATGAATGATGAGAGGTGGACCACTGAGAAGTTAACTCGTGGGTTAAACCCTACATTAAAGGAGAAAGTTTTTCCTAGACAGATACGAAGGTTTAATGAAGCAGTAGAGGTATGCAGGATCACAGAGAAGAATATGAAATACCTAAAAATGAGTGAGCCTGCTACATTAGTACCATTAAAAACGATGCCTCCAGGTTCCTTAAGAGGAAACAGTAAGAAGAGAAATGGGCCAGCATATGGGTCAGAAGTTAATAAGAGACAGGGAAGTAGGCCAGGTAGTGGGCCAAGAGAAGTTAGTAGGCAACCAAGGCCTAATGTATGTAGGAACTGTGGTCGAGACCATGGTACGAGGCCTTGTCCAATAGGTCAAGGGTTATGCTATAGGTGTGGAAAGCCTGGACATTATGCCAGGGAGTGTCCACAGAACACAACAAGCGAAAGATACCCGACTCAGGGAAGAGTATATGACCTGACTGGCAACGAGATAAGAAAGTCGCCTGCACCAAATTAAGGTACAAGTTTATTTGTGTTCTGTAGTCACTGGCCAATGAATGGATAAATCCTGTATGTGATTGGATTGTATTGTCCAGTGTGCACACTATTGAGCTACCCTATACCTAGTATGTTGCCTTTGTATAAGAATGAGTATGATTACAGGTTTTAAAAGTAGGAAATAGAGAAAACATATACAAGATAGTTAGGGTTAGTCAAACCCTTGAGTGTTAAAACTTATATTATGGCTGAAAGGAGTCCAGGTCGCGATGTTATGAGAGATAGGTCGCGACTAAAGGACACAGAAATGTCAGGTCGTGACGAGTAGCGTATGACAGTCACGACTAAAAGTCGCAGAGCATGTGAGTTGTGACTATGCAGTTCTCAGCTCACAACAAAGATGGTAAAGGCCATATGATAATGAAGGTACCACCTTGCTGAAGTCTATCAGCTAGAAGATTGGAATAACATATGGTAAGCCAGACAGTACAAAGGTACTGAGGTACGAAAGATCAGTTTAAGACAATGTGTAAAAGTAGATCCTCTATGTGATAACTAAGAACAGATCTACATTATAGGGGTTTTATTCAGCTAATCTGAATAGAAGACCTAAAAGCTAGAATGAGAATTGCCTAGGAATGATCCTAGTACATGGTCTAATGGTAAAGACGTGATGGTTAATAGATAAAGAGCTAAATGTTCCCTGAGCAGAGGGATTCCATCACGGAGAAGTAGTAGACCCAGGGGAGAATACCCTAGAGAACAGAGGTAATAGTGAGAGATGATGAATGAGATCCAGGCGACTCAAGTTCGCTAGGGTAAAGAGAAAGACCAATAAGAAACCATAGTCCGGTCAAGAGTAGACTAGGACTGATGGATAGATAGAAGAAGTTAAGAGATAGTAAAGAGGTAGCCACAGTTAGGAGATAAAGTGACTCCCCTATATCCTATATGAGATAGAGTAATGAAGGGTTGAGTCTATACCCTGGTAAGAGGGTAGTGTGGCAGCCAAAGTGAAATAGACAGATGTTTCAGGATGAATGATCAGGATATGATAGGCAATATGATAAAAGAAATATGTTTTGAGGCTTACTTAGATTATTACAATGTCTGATGGATGGTTGAGCAAAATATGATGATGATGATATGGCTTATGTTGCCATAAGATATGATAGTTGTATCTTCTTGCAGTTGTCAAATGATGACATGCAGGTTAGAGTATGCTATGATGAATGGATACTCCCCTTTTTCAGTGCATATAGGGTAGAGTATATATGAGTACATATATGAGATGAGAAAGTTATGAGAAAGTATGTTGCTCCCATACCATATGATATGAAGATGATATGAATGTATTAAGGATGATAGATAGTCTCAATTGATGGGACGATAAGTTATGATATGATTTATGATTGAGGTTACTCAGATATGATTGAGGTTACTCAGGTATTTCTATAGGCTTGTGAATACATTACTCAGGGCCATTTCTATTGAAAAAAATGGTAGATAGAAAGTAGCAGATAACAATAAAGGGATTGTTCTAGATCACTCTTCAGATAAGAGTTGGATCTAAAACAGATGGCTCTCAGATAGAGCTAGATTCAGATGAGTATAGATTACTCTTTAGATAAGAGTTGGATCTAGTATAAATGACTCGCAGTTAGAGCATAGTTCAAATGGCTCGCAGTTAGAGCACAGGTTGAAAGATGAGAAGGAACTCCTGAGTAAAAGAGGAAGTAAGTAAAGTCTGGGTAAATGATATGAGGCTATAAAATTTCTAAAATATTTATTTATGGAGTTATCAACAGGTGGAAGCAGTTAACCTTATAACTTAGTCTGTTGGTTTAAGGTCTTCGGGAGATATGCAGTACAACAGAATCACAGTTAGATTCTGGAGGGTCGCAGTTAGATCCTAGCATGGCTCCAGGATCACAGATAGATCCTAACAGCTTCAGAGTCGTAGTTAGATTCTGAAGAGGCTAACGGTTGATCGCAGTTAGATCCCGAGGTCGTAGTTAGACCTAGCCTGAGGAAACTAATGAGCCATGAGATATGAGTACAATGTAATATCTCTTTGGGAAGATGAATGCCAAAGACGAAGTTAAGGTGAGGAAACTTTACTAGTTGATAAACTCACCCAGAGAAATTATTTTACAATGGTTTTCCTCAGATAGCCTCTATTATAGGCAGACTGAACTTAGTTTTTCCTTAACAAAGATGGAGTCCAAGTCCAAATCCGAGTACTGATATTCAATGTTTTGTAGAAGTATGCCTAAGAAGCAGAAAAGAGAATTCCCTGTGAATAGAGAATAGAAAAGTATTGGCTAAGAGCACTCTGGGAGGTAGCTCAAGTTGTGAAGCCAATAGCAAGAGAAAGAGGCAATAGTTCAGACAGGGGACTGATAAAAGTAATGATCAGGTTGGAGAGCAGAGATGTCAATATGGTGGAAAGAGCCATGGCACATGGAGTGGCAAGCAGGGCAGAGCAGTGTGGTGAGAAAGGTCACTTTGCAAGAGGTTGCCCTAAGAATGCTGACATCCCTAGGAAAGGTATTTGTTCTTACCCCAGACGGAGTCTCCAATATTCCCTAAGTTTGACCCTAAGAATGGTTAAGAAGAACCATAGCTGTAGGGGCGACTAAGCTTTAAGGAACTATATGCCTAGATGATGATGTGGATAATGAAAAGTTCTTTTCTGTTCTAAAGAAAGTGGTCATTATAACAAGTCATGAGAGATTAAAAGGCCAGAGAGACCTAGAGAAGAGGGTCTAACGCAAAGCAAAGATAGAACGTAGTTCTATAAGAAAGAGATTACTATGGCCTAAAGCTATATAAAGAGTAATCTAGCCCTAACCCAGTAGCACGTTAAATTGAAAGGTGCTAAGGCAAGAGTAGCCTAATGATATGTAAGCCCTAAGAAGGGATAAGAAAAAGTGCAAATGACACAAAAGTTTGGCATAAATGCATGAAGTTATGAGCACAGTTAAGAAAAGTCAGAGAAGTTATCTGGGTTATGATATCGTATCAGGAGAAAGAAAGTCAGAAAAATAATATCTCTCCTGAGAGATTAGCAAAGTGTAAGAGGAGTGATGTAAACCCCAAATTACATCAGAATTCTGTGGAATAAGATATGAAAGAAATGGACACTACTCACAAGTGTAATGAGTTGTCCATAAGAATAAGAGCATAAATGCCCCAAGCCTTAGTCATAAACCAGGAAAAGATATACATAGGAGCTATATCCAGGATAGTTGATTAAGGTACTAAGTAAATTTTGAGGACAAAATTTATTTTTAAGGGGGGTAGAAATGTAACACCCCAATTTTTATGCATAGAGATGCCAGAAAGAGAATTCAAGGGCATAATCATAATTATGGGAAAGATTGGGCTGGTAGCCGATGAGTACCATATTTTGCCAGAAAATAGAGAAAATTATGCTGATCATTTCACTGAACTGTGAAATGTGCATATGAGGTCTCTATGTGTATGAAAGAATTAGAAATGTAACCAAGAGTAGAATGGTCATTTTTAAAAAGTGTACGCGGGAGCGTACTTTCAGGCAAAAATAGTCGGTCCGGATAAAATATCTGAAAATACCGGGAGATAGAGAAAAGGATTCTGGGTTGAATGAAGCAACACATAATTTTGATTTGAGGTCCCGATTTTTCTGTAAAAATTCTCGAAGATGGGAATTTACAGTTATAATCGGTAAAGGAAGAGCAGTCCGAATAGAGATGATCGGACTATGGCCAAAGGCCATACAGTGTTTTCTAAGGCCCATAGTGACACCAGTGAAGGCCCAGGCCCATAATATCATATCAGTGGTAAGAGGGGCCGGTGTCCGGGAAAATGTGCAAAATGACGAAAATGCCCTTATGTTATAGAATAACTGAAGAATGAGTAAAGGGTATTTTGGTCATTTGGCTAAGGTTAGACAGTCAAGAAAGGGTATCTGGATAGTTGACCAGGGTCAGAGAATACTCTGGTAAGATATGAGCAAGTGATGCTCAGTAATCCGGCTTAATACAGAAATTTTTCAAGACTCCAGATAGCCAGAATTGATCTGATAGTCTGAAAGTTATAAAAATTCCTACCGGATATCCTAGATTTCAGATCTAAGTGAGAAAATACAGGATGATACGTCCTTGTGGGACGGATGTCAGGAAACTCACAGAATACCGATAGGAGGCCTGTAGAAAAAGTTATTCACAAATCAGAAAATCCAGACGGGAATGTGAGGCCTCCGGGTATCCGATAGGGAGATTTATCGGTATTTGAAAAGTGACTGAATGAGTTCGGATGACCTCAGTCAGATGACTGATATGACTCACAGGGATGCCTGAACACCGCAGGCCAGTGTATAGGACAGAAGGAGCCGGTGTCCGGATATGTGTATAAACGGTGAATAATAGACAAAATATTCAATAATCATTGAAAGGGAGGATTCCTCGTAATGCGTGCCATGAAGGTAATGGACCCTGAGAGGCCCAGGAGCCAAGGCACATACAGATAAAGTTACCTAGAGTCAGTATATACCCTGACAGGGTACAGAAATGTGTAAAATGACGATATTACCCTTAGGGCTAAGATAGCGCAAGAAAGGGCACTCAGGGGTATTTTGGTAATTTGCCAAGGGCTGTTTCTTGGGAATCGAGCCATCAGAGTTCTTGAGCCTGATCAGAGACCCAAGATAATATTCCAAGGCCCAAAAACGTAGCCCATGAAGTATGTGGAAAAAAGTGGCATTAAAATACTATTTTAATGTTGTTTCAATAAAGTAAAGTTACTCGGTCGGCACGATAACCGAGGAGGTGATCAGATAAAGTCCTGGACTTATCTGGATAACGTTGGAAGGAGTGAAAGATCCCTTCCAAATGCCATATGGCGTCATCTTAGAGGGAGAAGAAAAGTTAAGGACATGTGACACAATCTTAGCCGGTGAGTCCAGTTTGTGGGAAATCGGACCGGACCGGTACTGGATTGGACTGGAGATGCTGAGTCAGCTGATGAGGTGTCCAGGAATTGGGACATGCGAAGAATGTGGCGATGAGGTGTCCCATGAGGTGGCCTGGAGATGATGTCATGCATGATGCAGTAAAAGGAATAAAGAAAAATAGGAAATTCCGGAAAAACCAGGACCACAGGATCAGATGGCTTCAAAATTACAGAAATGCCATTGACCAAAACTATAAATACCCCCCCTTGCTCTTCATTATGCACGGCCCAAGCAAGTTTTAGAGAGAGGAGGAAGTGCTAGAGAGAGAAAGTGAGAGGAAGAAAGAAAGAAAGGAAGTTCTGGCGGAGCTGAAAGCATAATAGAGATAGTAGAGTTCTGCTGAGCCTTTGAGGTAGTAACTAATCCTAGCTTTTATGTAATGGCTTTGTGATTTGTTGTGCTATTGTTTGGTTGGATTGTTGTCTTATATGTTATGTCTGAAGCTCTGCTATAATGCTATGATCATATGTTATTAAGCATGGAAGCATGCGGCATACTTATCTGTACACAATCACAAGCAAGCACTGTCACTCTGCATTACATATATTGTTATGATTGTTGCTACTGAGATTCCTCCGAATCTCATCCCAATAAGTAAACCATTACAGGGGAGGTTATGTCAAAGTGAATTTTGGGAATTATAAGAGACGCCGTTATGCTGCCGAAATTATGACAAGATGGCAATAGTAGAGAAAGGAACTGATACGTACTGTGTACGTAGGTACTGTCTAAGGAGGCTGGAAGTGAGTGGACCTAACCGGTTCATCCAGTCTTTCCTGGGTACTTACGTAGAATGGTAGTTCTCACGGGAATTACCGAATCGGTACAAGATCAGTTACTTTCTGAAGATGAAGCGTAGCGGTTATGCTGCCAGATTTCAGGCAGAAAATGATGTAATAGAAATATGAGGATTTCATACATGCCCTGATGTATAATGATTTACTATTTAATAAAGATATTGTTTGGCATGTTTAACTGATATATGATGGATGTATGCATATGTATGCAAAGTAGAAATGCTGAATTTTACCACTGTGAATAGTAACACGTGGTGATCTAATCATGTTTGATAAATGATTAAAAATAGTAAATGGATGAATAAATGTATGAAAGTTTTATGGTAAATATTAGACATACCAAGCTTTAATTTTATATATAAAACTTCTTATTTGGATGTCTACACATGAATATATGAATTATCAAATTTGGGACCAGAATGCTGGATTCAGGAGAAAAATGTTGGATGAACAGTAAAGTTGGGACGTTGACTGACATTGACTCGGTCAATGAATGGTCAACGAGTTATTTTTCCCTGAAATATAATTGAGTTAGCTTTAAGTATCAATTGGAACCACTTCATTTAGATTTTTATAAAATTAGTTATGATTTTTGGAAGTCAGGTCACTCATCTGGAATTTTCATAGTGAACAGTACTCGATAAGAGTAAAACTCCAGATTGAGAAATTGGACTTCAATGACCTTGAAAGTGGTTCTAAATGCTACCAAATGGTCCCTAAGACATACAAAAGTAAGGATGTTTCAAGTGACATCCAAGGAAAGAACAGTGGCAGTATACCTTCGAACACTGTTATTAATCTAAGAGAGGTGAATGCCATATCTCTAAGAAGTGGAAGACAGGTGCATTTTAAAGAAGTGATAAACTCATGTTTGTACTAATTTTTAATATGTTAAAAGAGAGTTTATTATTGATTCTTATCCACATTTACTACTATATTGAGCAAATTAGTTAATAATATGAAATTGGACAAGTGAGAATTTAAATGATGTGATTTTAGTTCTTAATTGGATAAATAATCTATTAAATGTCCATTTTAGGTCAACACAGCAATTAATCAGCAAAATAGAGATGTCCTGTGAACTAGAGTCGTGACCTTATGTGTTCAACGTCGCGACCAAACTGTAATCAGGGAAGAAGAAGCACTCTCTGTAAATATTAGTCCCGACCTGGTGTATATAAGGTCGCGACCAAAATTCAAATGCAGAAATAAATCAGCGAATGATAGAAGGGACAGTTGGACAGAAGGTGTATGTGATGAATTACATAGCTGGACTGAACAGACTGCAAGTAGGAGCTGATAACAGATTGCAAGTAATAGATCATGCATCTGGCACTGTTCACGTGTTTAGCAAATTGCATCTGAACAGAAGGACAAGTTGATGACAGCAAGTAGAGACCATGTGCTGTAACAGAATTGGCATATGTTAGTGGAAGCAAATGGGCTGAAGAAGTTCACACATGATTCAGACCACGTCACTCATTCCACACTTCTCTTATATATTCATATCATCACTCTTACACAAAACACGTTTTTATACTGCAGACCAGATCATATCAGACTTCACCTCACCATTCATTCCATTCAGCTCCAATCCATCTGCTTCCCCATTCATTCACGCACATCATCTTCTTCTTCATTTTCATTTCTTTTCTGCAACTTTGCTCTATTCTAGTTAATAGAACCAGAGCAAAGTTCTGCAGCTCATCATCTTCATTTTCTCCTTCCATTTCCATATGACTACTACTGCTGTACCGATGCTTGCTATTGGAGTTCAGATAGCAATGCAAGGCTGAGCTGCTGTGCTTCCTTGGAGATGACACCAAACCAGAATCTTAGAGCTGAAACAGGGAGTGTCATTGAGTCTTTAATTCAGATATACTTGTATCGAGTTGATAGTTTACTTCTGGTTTATTGATTCAATTAGAGTAATAGATGACAAGGAATTAGGAACTGAGTTGGATTCTTTCTTCTTATATTAATGATCATTTGATTAATATTCATATTCTATTATCTCTAAATTGAACAATTCTTATTCTCTATTAATGTCTGCGAGTTGTAGTGTTAATTGAGATTTAGCTAGCGAGTTGTTAGCTAACCTATTCTAGTTCAATTGATTAACTCTTGATATTCTGAGGATAATGAAGGTAAGGCAATCTCCAAGGGAACACACTTGTCATTATTCATTCATCTCATCATCTTAATCACATAAAAACAAAAACAATAGCATAGACTTTACATTCAGTCCTTAGTTGATATTCCAAAACACAACTCATGCTTAACTTGTTAAATTGTGGCTCAATAGATTAATTAGGAACTCTAACATTCAGTAACTCCTTGTGATCCGACTAGGTTAACCTCCACTTACTATTGGTTAGTTTAGTTTTGTTTGATAATTAGAAACGACAGTTATCAGGAAGCTAATGTACCACAGGAGGATAAGGAAGATTCTGAATTTGATGATTCATCACTGCCACAGATGCAGATTGGTAATTCTGAAATGGTTGCTTGTAAGTAAGAAGGCAACCCAAGAGGAGAACTTGTAACATCCCAATTTTCGAGTCTAGAGAGGCAGGAAGTAGCCTTAGATTGAGAAGCTACTAGCTCCCTTTTGAGCAGAAGTCCCAAAAACATACAGAGGGTTTTCAGGGACTAAACTGCGAATATGTAAAGGTTAAAGATTGTAAAGTCAAAGGTTGACCATTTTGGTCGTAACTAGAAAGTAGTGTGGTTGCGACTAAGTGTTACAGAGAGGTCTAGATGCGACTGAAAGATGTGTGGGTTACGACTAATAGGACAAATGAGCCTGGTTGCGACTGAAAAGTGATGAGGTCGTGACTAAATGATGTTGAGGTCGCGACTAATGAACACAGAAGGTGTTAAGTCATGATTGAGATGATATTTTAAGATAGTTACCCGATTGGAGATAGAACTAGGGAAAGGATCAGATAAAGTAAAAGTTATCCAGAACCATGAGGTGGAATGAAAAGGTGTCCTCATGGGACCCACAAGATGCCATATGGCATTGAGTTAATGGCGAGAGAAAAAGTAGAAAAAGATAAAGGACACATGGCGTGATCTCAGCCGCTCATTCCAGGAAAAGACTCTGGAATTCTCTGGAAGCGCTGAGTCAGCATGCGAGGTATCCCTTGATGATGTCATGAGTGATGAGTCATGGTGTGAGGTATCCCATGATGATGTCATTAGTGATGAGTCATGAGGAATGATGATGTCATCATGATGAGGTGAGCAAGGCTTGGTGAGGAAGCAAGCAATCTGGGCCATTCATCAAGATTTGATCTAAGCCATCCATTCCTCTTTGCCTCCACTATAAATAGAGGCCTTCCCCCTCCATTCCATTCCATAATTCGGTGGAGCAAGGAAGAGAAAGAAGGAGAAAGAGAGGAAGAGAGAAAGGAAGAAAGGAAGAAGGAGGAAGTTCTGATCAAGCTAGGAGCAGTCCAAAGAGCTTGGGAATAAGGTAAGTAAGTTATTCTAGTCCCTGCTCTGATACCAAAATAAAACATCCTCACTTTCCTAGCCCCAACTTCTCCAAAATAGTACCCTGTTATGTTTGGAAAAGATAGGGGGTAAGATTTCGGGGGAAATCTCAGTAGTAAACTTACCTAAACTTGTATGTGTTGAATATATGATTGATTGTGTTATGGCTTGATTGATTGCTGTTAATCTATAATTGTTGAAGCTCTGTACTATGATTACCTTGGCCAATTGTATTTCATATATTACATGGAAGCACGCACATTACATTATGTTGAAACAATCACAAGCAAGCACATTACATTATGTTGACACAATCACAAGCAAGCACAAATATCAATCATTGATGCATACACTATTTAGTACTGTTTGCTACTGAGATTTCCCCGAAACCATAAACAGTGTATGCATTAATGTAAATACTTGTGCTTGCTTGTGAAAGTGTCGGATGCATGCTGTCATGTAACATATGAAATACAATTAGCCAAGGTAATCATAGCACAGAGCATCTATCATGTACACAATTCAATATAGCCAAAGCACAATCAAGTATAACATCTAATACATACAAGTTTAGGATAATTTACTACCTGGCATGCAGCCCCTCGCATCCCTAATCTCTATCCTTTGACTGCCTTTCTATCCAAAGCTAACCTTAGAAAAAGGAAAACATCTCTCTAGCTTAACTACTAAGAATAATCCTCTACTGAATCAGAGCAGGGACTAGAGTAACTTACCTTACCTTCTTCCTAACCTCTTTGGACTACTCTTAGCTTGATCAGCACTCTTCCTTCTTTCTTCCTCTTCTTCTCTCTTCCTCTCTTTCTCTCTCTCTCTACTTCTCCTCTCTACCGAATTATGGATAAAATGAGAAGGGGAGGCCTCTATTTATAGTGGAGGCAAGGAGGAATGGATGGCCCAGATTAAATCTTGATGAATGGCCCAGATTGCTTTGCTTGCTCACCAAGTCTTGCTTACATCACTATGATGACATCATCCTCTATGATGACTCATCAAAAGTGACATCATCATGGACACCTCACACCATGACTCACCACTCATGATATCATCAAGGGACACCTCGCATGCTGACTCAGCGCTTCCAGAGAATTCCAGAGTCTTTTCCTGGAATGAGCGGCTGAGATCGCGCCACGTGTACTCCACCTTTTTCTACTTTTTCTCTTTCCATTAACCCAATGCCATGTGGCATCTTGTGGGTCCCATAAGGACACCTTTTCATGCCACCTCATGGTTTTGGATAACCTTTACTTTATCTGACCTTTTTCCCAGTTCTATCTCCAACCGGATAAAATATCATCTCTATCACGACTTAACACCTTCTGTGGTCATTAGTTGCGACCTCAACATCATTTAGTCGCGACCCTATCATTTTCCAGTCGTAACCAGGCTCCTTTTGCCTATTAGTTACCTAGCTAATAGGCAATAAGGAAGACCCCAGAATTATGCTAAGATTCTAAGGGGTAAGATATGAAAGAAATGGACACTACTTATGAGTGCAGTAAGTTGTCCATAGGAGGGAAAGTGGATTTCAACTCTAACTGAGTTGACTCCAAGAAAAGAAAAGTATAGTATGAAAGAGATGTAAAAATACTCTGCCAGATATTGAGATAATTTGGCTATGGTACTGATTAAATTTCGAGGACAAAATTTATTTAAAGGGGAGGAGAATTGTAACATCCCAATTTTCGAGCCTAGAGAGGCAGGAAGTAACCTTAGATTGAGAGGCTACTAGCCCCCTTTTGAGCAGAAGTCCTAGAAACATACAGAGAGTTTTTAGGGACTAAACTGCGAATATGTAAAGGTTAAAGATTGCAGAGTCAAAGGTTGACCATTTTGGTCGCGACGATAAAATAGTGTGGTCGCAACTAAGTGTTACAGAGAGGTCTAGACGCGACTGAAAGATGTGTGGGTTGTGACTAATAGGCAAAATGAGCCTGGTTATGACTGAAAAGTGATGAGGTCACGACTAAATGATGTTAAGGTCACGACTAATGAATATAAAAGGTGTTAAGTCGTGATTGAGATGATATTTTAAGATAATTACCCGGTTGGAGATAGAACTGGGGAAAGGATCAGATAAAGTAAAAGTTATCCAGAACCATGAGGTGGAATGAAAAGGTGTTCTCATGGGACCCATGAAACATCCTTACTGTCATGTGTCTTAGGGACCATTTTGTAGCATTTAGAACCACTTTCAAGGTCATTGAAGTCCAATTTCTCAATCTGGAATTTTACTCTTAGCGAGTACTGTTCATTGTGTGAATTCCAGATGAGTGACCTGACTTAGAAAAATCATAACTAATTCTAGAAAAATCTAAATGAAGTGGTTAAAATTGATAATTGAATATAACTCAATTATATTTCAGGGAAAAATAACTCGTTCAACATTCATTGACCTAGTCAACGTCACAACTTTACTGTTCATCTAACGTTTTTCTCCTGAATCCAGCATTCTGGTCCCAACTTTGAGAATTTATATCTCCTTGTGTAGACATCCAAATGAGTATTACTATATATCAAATCGAATCTTGGCATGTCTACTATTTACCATAAAAATTTAATACATTTATTCATTCATTTACTATTTTTAATAATAGATCAAACATCATCATGTCACCACGTATTACTGTTCACAGTGGCAATTTCCAGCAAACAACTTTACACACATATGCAGATATCCATCAGATATCAGTCAAACATGCCAAACAAGACTTATTATTAATTAATAAGTTGTTTTACATCTGAGTATGAACAAAATTCTCATATTTCTATTACATCCTTTCCTGCCTGAAATCTGGCAGCATAACCTCTACACTTCATCTTCAGAAAGTAACTGATCTTGTACCGATTCGGTAATTCCCATGAGAACTACCATTGTACGTAAGTACCCAGGAAAGACTGGATGAACCGGCTAGGTCCACTCACTTCCAGCCTCCTTAGACAGTACCTACGTACACAGTACGTATCAGCTCCTTTCTCTACTATTGCCATCTTGTCATAATTTTGGCAGCATAACGGCGTCTCTTATAATTCCCAAAATTTACTTTGACATAACCTCCCCTGTAATGGGTTATTTATTGGGATGAGATTCGGGGAAATCTCAGTAGCAACAATTATAACAATATATGTAATGCAGAGTGTGAAACATCCCGCCTTAGACTCCTCAGAGCACACCTGCAGAAGCTATACTAGCTGTACTGATTCGGTAATTCTCTCATTAGAACTACCATTCTACGTAAGTACCCAGGAAAGACTGGATGAACCGGCTAGGTCCACTCACTACCAGCCTCCTTAGACAGTACCTACGTACACAGTACGCATCATATCCTTCCTCCACTACAGATATCTCCGCTAAAATTTCAGCAGCATAACGGCGTCTCTCAAAATTCTCAAAATCTACCCCGACATAACCTCCCTAAAATGGTTATACAAGGGGATGAGATTCGGGGGAATCTCAGTAGTAATAATCATAACAGTATATGTAATGCAGTGTGACAGTGCTTGCTTATGATTGTGTACAGATAAGTATGCCGCGTGCTTCCATACTCAATAACATATGATCATAGCATTGCAGTAGAGCTTCATACATAACATATAAGACAACAATCCAACCAAACAATAGCACAATGAATCACAAAGCCATTACATAAAAGCTAGGATTAGTTACTACCTCAAAGGCTTAGCAGAACTCTACTATCTCTATTCTGCTTCCAGCTCCGCCAGAACTTCCTTTCTCTCTTTCTGTCTTCCTTTCCTCCTCCTTCTCACTGTACTTTCTCTCCCTCTTCCCTTGCCATGCGTGAAGCCAAATGAAGCAAGGGGGTATTTATAGGGTTTCCCAATGGCATTTCTGTAATTTCCATGCCATCTGATCCTGTGGTCCTGGTTTTTCCTGGAATTTCCTATTTTCCTTTATTTCCTTTTACTGCATCATCAGTGCCACCTCAAGGGACACCTCAGCAGCCACCTCACCAGCACATTTTCCACATGCTAAAAATCCTGGACACCTAGCATGCTGACTCACTGGTCCAGAGTCCTGCCTCATAATGCGTGTCCTCAGTTTTATCTGCTTCCTCCAGACCAGAGCCATGTGGCGCCTGGAAGAGACCTTGCACGCCTTCCAATGCTATCCAGATAAGTCCCAGACTTATCTAATCACTTCCTCGGTTTTCGTGCCAACCGAGTAACTTTAATCCACTGAAAGGTCACTGAACCACTACTTTAATGCCATGCCATCTTGTGGGTCCCATGAGAACACTTTATCAGTCCACCTCATGGTTTCCAGATAACCTTTCCTGTATCTGACCTTCTTCCCCAGTTCTATCTCTAACCGGGTAACTATCTCATTTGGATCTTCACAACTCTTGGCCCACTAGATCTCATACGGTTAGCACCACTTATAGTCACTAGTCGCGACCTAGCCATCATCTCATCGCGACATAACACCTTCTGTGTTCATTAGTCGTGACCATAACATATTCTAGTCGCGACCAGGCTCATTCTACTCATTAGTCGCGACACCACATACATATCCGTCACGACCAATCCTCTCTACCAATATTAGTCGCGACCAATCTACTTCCTCGTCGCGACCAAAAGTCACCAATACATCTTTCTCATACTGTCTGCTTTCTTTCTTATGGACAACTCTACTGCTCAGTGTCCATTCCTTTCATATCTCACCCCATAGAATCTTAGCATAATTCTGGGGTCTATCTTATCTCACTTCCTTCTTATCCTTTATCCTAAGTTCTAGAAATTCTCTTTCAATAACTCATCCCCTACTCTTCGGGAGTCCTTGTTAATTGAAAGGCTCGACAACCCTCTATATTAGGTTATCTTACACAAGAGCCAGCCATATCAAGCTACCTGCAGAATTCCTAGGCTTAAGACTTAGGACATTCCTCACATTCCTTATTTTGAACCTAGGTGAACTGTCCCGATTCTGTAGGTTAAAGACTTAACTTATCTTTACATCCTGAAGGACCTAGCTCATCCCTCGGATCCTACAAAATACAGGTAAATAATCTGCCCATATCAGATTATTACCCTAGGACTACGGGTTTAGCAGCCTGCCCATATCAAACTACCTCCCAGTTCAACTAGACCCAAAAATTGGGATGTTACAGAGTGACAGTGCTTGCTTGTGATTGTGTACAGATAAGTATGCTGCATGCTTCCATGCTTAATAACATATGATCATAGCATTACAGCAGAGCTTCAGACATAACATATAAGACAATAATCCAACCAAACAATAGCACAACAAATCACAAAGCCATTACATAAAAGCTAGGATTAGTTACTACCTCAAAGGCTCAGCAGAACTCTACTATCTCTATTCTGCTTCTAGCTCCGCCAGAACTTTCTTTCTTTCTTTCTTCCTCTCACTTTCTCTCTCTAGCACTTCCTCCTCTCTCTTAAAGGCTCTTGGCCGTGCATATTGAAGAGCAAGGGGGGTATTTATAGTTTTGGTCAATGGCATTTCCGTAATTTTGAAGCCATCTGATCCTGTGGTCCTTGTTTTTCCGGAATTTCCTATTTTTCTTTATTCCTTTTACTGTATCATGCATGACACCATCTCCAGGCCACCTCATGGGACACCTCATCACCACATTCTTCACATGTCATAATTCCTGGACACCTCATCAGCTGACTCAGCATCTCCAATCCAATCCAGTACCGGTCCGGTCCGATTTCCCATAAACTGGACTCGCCGGCTAAGATTGTGTCACATGTCCTTAACTTTTCTTCTCCCTCTAAGATGACGCCATGTGGCATCTGGAAGGGACCTTTCACGCCTTCCAATTCTATCCAGATAAGTCCAGGACTTTATTTGATCACCTCCTCGGTTATCGTGCCGACCGTGTAACTTTACTTTATTGAAACAGCATTAAAATAGTATTTTAATGCCACTTTTTCTCACATGCTTCATGGGCTACGTTTTTGGGCCTTGGAATATTATCTTGGGTCTCTGATCAGGCTCAAGAACTCTGATGGCTCGATTCCCAAGAAACAGCCCTTGGCAAATTACCAAAATACCCCTGAGTGCCCATTCTTGCGCTATCTTAGCCCTAAGGGTAAAATCGTCATTTTACACCTTTCTGTACCCTGTCAGGGTATATACTGACTCTAAGTAACTTTATCTGTATGTGCCTTGGCTCCTGGGCCTGTCCAGAATGACCAAAATGCCCTCCATTCATCTATTACTCTTTAGTACAACATAGGGGCTTTTTCGTAATTTTGCACTTTTCCGGGGTTCTGCCGGACACTGGCCCACCTATCAGTCCAAGGGTCTTACTGGGCCTCTGTTGGCGCCATTATTGGGCCTCTCAGGGTCCATTACCTTCATGGCACGCATTATGAGGAATCCTCCCTTTCAATGATTATTGAATATTTTATCTATTATTCACCGTTTATACACATATCCGGACACCGGCTCCTTCTGTCCGATACACAGGCCTGCGGTGTTCAGGCATCCCTGTGGGTCATATCAGTCATCTGACTGATATCATCCGAACTCATTCAGTCCATTTTCAAATACCGATAAATCTCCCTATCGGATACCCGGAGGCCTCACACTCCGTCTGGATTTTCTAATTTGCGAATAACTTTTTCTACAGGCCTCCTATCGGTATTCTGTCAGTTTCCCGACATCTGCCCCATAAGGACGCATCATCCTGTATTTTCTCACTTAGATCTGAAATTTAGGATATCCGGTAGGAATTTTTATAACTTTTGGACTATCAGATCAATTCTGGCTATCTGGAGTCTTGAAAAATTCCTGTATTAAGCCAGATTACCGAGCGTCACTTGCTCTCTCTACCGGTGAAATCTGGGACTGAAATGCTTTCGGGCAGTCCAAACCACTTCCGGCCTGACTTTCTTTAATTACAATTTAGCCCCGGGGAACTTTTCTTCTTTTCATTTAATTCCCTTTTTACTTGGCTAAAATTACATTTAAGGACCCCACATTTTTGTCTACTTTTCCTTTTTGGCTTTAAACTTTCCATAATTGCACTTAAGTCCTTCCATTTCCTTTCTTTACTTTACTAGGTCTAGGGGCATTATTGTCTTTTCATATCTTACCAGAGTATTCTCTGGCCCTGGTCAACTATCCAGATACCCCTTCTTGACTGTCTAACCTTAGCCAAATGACCAAAATACCCTTTGCTCATTCTTCAGTTATTCTATAACATAAGGGCATTTATGTCATTTTGCACCTTTTTCCCGGACACCGGCCCCTCTTACCACTGAACTGATATTATGGGCCTGGGCCTTCCCTGGTGTCACTATGGGCCTTAAAAAAACACTGTATGGCCTCTGGCCATAGTCCGATCATCTCTATTCGGACTGCTCTTCCTTTACCGATTATAACTGTAAATTCCCATCTTCGAGAATTTTTACAGAAAAATCGGGACCTCAAATCAAAATTCTGTGTGACGTCATTCAACCGAAATCCTTTTCTCTATCTCCAGATATTTTCAGATATTTTATCCGGACCGGGCTATTTTTGCCTGAAAGCACGCTCCCGCGCACACTTTTAAAAAATGACCATTCTACCCTTGGTCACATTTCTAATTCTTTCATGCACATAGAGACCTCATATGCACATTTCACAGTTGAGTGAAATGATCAGCATAATTTTCTCTATTTTCTGGCAAAATATGGTACTCATCGGCTACCAGCCCGATCTTTCCCATAATTACGATTATGCCCTTGAATTCTCCTTCTGGCATCTCTAGGCCTAAAAATTGGGGTGTTACATTTCTACCCCCCTTAAAATAAATTTTGTCCTCAAAATTTACTTAGTACCTTAATCAACTATCTGGATATAGCTCCTCTGTATATCCTTTTCTGGTTTATGACTAAGGCTTGGAGCATTCATCCTCTTATACTTATGGACAACTCTTTGATCTTATGAGTAGTGTCCATTTCTTTCATATCTTATCCCTTAGAATTTTGATGTAATTCTGGGTTCTACATCACTCCTCTTACACTTTGCAAATCTCTCAGGAGAAATATTGTTCTTCTGACTTTCTTTCTCCTGATACGAGATCATAACTCAAATAACTGTTCTCATAACTTCATGCATCTATGCCAACCTTTGTTGCATTTGCACTTTTTCCTTATCCCTTCTTAGGGCTTATCTATCGTTAGGCTATTCTTGCCTTAGCACCTTTTGTGCTACTGGGTTAGGGCTAGATTACTATTCTTATAGCTCTAGGCCCTAGCAATCTCTTTCTTATAGAACTACGTTCTATCTTTGCTTTGCCTTAGACCCTCTTCTCTAGGTCTCTCTGGACTTTTAATTTCTTATGACTTGTTATAATGACCACTTTCTTTAGATCAGAAAAGAACTTTTCATTATCCACATCATTATCTAGGCATATAGTTCCTTACAGCTCAGTCGCCCCTACAGCTATGGTTCTTTTTAACCATTCTTAGGGTCGACCTCAGGAAATTTGGAGACTCTGTCTGTGGTAAGAGCAAATACCTTTCCTAGGGATGTCAGCATTCTTAGGGCAACCTCTTGCAAAGTGGCATTTCTTACCACAACTGCTTTGCCCTGCTTGACACTCCCATGTGCCATGGCTCTTTCCACCACATTGACATCTCTGCTCTCCAACCTGATCATTACTTTGATCAATTCCCTATCTGAACTATTGCCTCTTTCTCTTGCTATTGGCTTCGCAACTTGAGCTACCTCCCAGAGTGCTCTTAGCCAATACTTTTCTATTCTCTATTCACAGGGAATTCTCTTTTCTGCTTCTCAGGCATACTTCTACAAAACTTTGAATATTATTACTCAGATTTGGACTTGGACTCCTGTCTTTGTTAAGAAAAACTAAGTTCAGTTTGCCTATAATAGAGTCTATCTGAGGAAAACCTTTGTAAAATAATTTCTCTGGGTGAGTTTATCAACTAGTGAAGCTTCCTTACCTTAACTTCGTCTTTGGCATTCATCTTCCCAAAGAGATACTACATCGTACTCATATTTCATGGCTCATTAGTTTCCTCAGGCTAGGTCTAACTACGACCTCGGGATCTAACTACGATCAACCGTTAGCCTCCTCAGAATCTAACTGCGATTCTGAAGCTGTTAGGATCTAACTGTGACTCTCCAGAATCTAACTGTGATTCTGTTGTACTGTATATCTCCCGAAGATATTAAACCAACAGACTAGGTTATAAGGTTAACTGCTTCCACCTGTTGATAACTCCATAAAAATTTTAAAAAATATATTTAGTAGCCTCATATCATTTACCCAGACTTTACTTACTTCCTCTCTTACTCAGGAGTTTCTTCTCATCTTTCAACCTGTGCTCTAACTGCGAGCCATTTGAATTATGCTCTAACTGCGAGCCATTTGAACTATGCTCTAACTGCGAGCATTCTTTATCAGATCCAACTCTTATCTGAAGAGTGATCTAGAAACAATCCCTTTACTATTATCTATTTCTCTTTCTGTACACCATTCATTTCAATAGTAATGGTCCCGAGTACTGTATTCACAAGCCTATAGAAATACTTGAGTAACCTCAATCATACATCATATCTGAATATCATATCATAACCTATCGTCCCATAAATTGAGACTATCTATCATCCTCAATACATTCCTCATTGCATATCATATGGTATGGGAGCAACATACTTTCTCATCTCATATATGTACTCATATATACTCTACCTTGCATACACTGCAAAAGGGTAGTATCCATTCTACATAGCATACTCTAACATATGACAACTGCAAGAAGATGCAATTATCATATCTTATGGCAACATAAGCCATATCACCATACTTTGCTCAACCATCCATCGGACATTGTAATAATCTAAGTAAGCCTCAAAACATGTTTCCTTTATTATTTCGCCTATCATATCCTGATTATTCATCCTGAACATCTGTCTATTTCACTTAGGCTGCCACGCCACCCTCTTACTAGGGTATAGACTCAACCCTTCATTACTCTATCTCATATAGGATATAGGGGAGTCACTTTATCTCTTAACTGTGGCTACCTCTTTACTATCTCTTAACTTCTTCTATCTATCCATCAGTCCTAGTCTACTCTTGACCGGACTATGGTTTCTTATTGGTCTTTCTCTTGATCCTTAATCCTTATGGATCTCATTCATCATCTTTTACTACTACCTCTGTTCTCTAGGGTATTCTCCCTTAGGTCTATTACTTCTTCGTTATGGAATCCCTTTGCTCAGTGAACATTTAGCTCTTTATCTATTAACCATCACGTCTTTACCGTTAGGCCATGTACTAGGATCATTCCTAGGCAAATCTCATTCTAGCTTTTAGGTCTTTTATTCAGATTAGCTGAATAAAACCCCTGTAACGTAGATCTACTCTTAGTTATCCTATAGAGGATCTACTTTTACACATTGTCTTAAATTGATATTTTGTACCTCAGTACCTTTGTACTGTCTGGCTTACCATATGCTATTCCAATCCTCTGGTTGATGGACTTCAGCAAGGTTGGTACCTTTATTATCATATGGCCTCTGCTATCTTTGTTGCGACCTGAGAACTGCATAGTCACAACTCACATGCTCTGCGACTTTTAGTCGCGACTGTCATGCGCTACTCATCATGACCTGGCATTTCTGTGTCCTTTAGTCGTGACCTATTTCTCATAACATCGCGACCTGGACTCCTTTCAGCCATAATATAAGTTTTAACGCTCAAGGGTTTGACTAACCCTAACTATCTTGTATATGTTTTCTCTACTTCCTACTTTTAAAACCTGTAATCATATTCATCTGCATACATAGGCATCATACTAGGTATAGGGTAGCTCAATAGTGTGCATACTGGACAATACAATCCAATCATAAACAGGATTTATCCATTCATCAGCCAGTGGAAACAGAACACAATAAACTCGTACCTTAATTTGGAGCTGGAGACTTTCTTATCTCATTGCCAGTTAGGGCATATACTCTTCCCTGAGTTGGGTATCTTTCGCCTGTTGTGTTCTGTGGACACTCTCTGGCATAATGTCCAGGCTTTCCACACCTATAGCATAACCCTTGACCTACTGGACAAGGCCTCGTACCATGGTCTTGACCACAGTTCCTACATACATTAGGCCTTGGTTGCCTACTAACTTCTCTTGGCCCACTACCTGGTCTACTTCCCTGTCTCTTATTAACTTCTGACCCATATGCTGGCCCATTTCTCTTCTTACTGTTCCCTCTTAAGGAACCTGGTGTCATCACTCTTGATGTAGCAGGCTCACTCTTTTCTGGATATTGCACATTCTTTTCTATGATCCTGCATACCTCTACCGCTTCATTAAACTTTCGTATCTGTCTAGGAAAAACTTTCTCCTTTAATGTAGGGTTTAATCTACGAGTTAACTTCTCAGTGGTCCACCACTCATCATTCATACAGTTTAGGTAAGTGGAATATTTCTAGAATGCAAAATCACTTCCGTATTCTTCCACCACCTATCCACATCTTTTTCTATCTTGTAAACTGCCAGCTAGGCCTTTCTTTCAGTAGGGCAATCTAAAATCTTAAAGACTTTCTCTAACTGGCTTACCCAATCCTCAGCTACTTGGGTGTCAAAAGTCCCTTCAAACATGGCAGATTAAACTTATGGAATCGTTCCATCCATGTTTGCAGACTTTCCTGGTTATTGTTATTTCCTATAGACCCCTTATGTCATTCATTCCAGTCTACTCATGATCTGGCTGAGGTTCAGGTTCTACATCATTTTCTGGTACTACCTCCTTCTCAGACTGCTGTAAGCTAGCAACTGCAGCAACAACCGTCGTAGCGATAACAGAATCTCGTTCTTGATCTTGGCGAGCCTGGGTTGCCCGCATCTCATCTATTACATGCTGTTGCTGTTCTAGCCTATCTAGAAAAATTTGCATAGGGTCTATCTGATTACCAGTACCCTCATCACGAGGCTCTACCACCTCTGGTCATGACTTCTACTCCTTTTTCTAGAATTAGGAAATCCAGTCATATATATGCACAATAATATACGTACATATGTAAAACATTTAGGATAACCTATACCACATACCCCACATATTAACTATTTCAGAGCATCACTAAGCCAGAACCTTCTATTCTGTGCCAGAATCTTATGCTCTGATCCAGAGCTCTTTCTGGTCTATGCTAGAACCTTCTGCTCTAATACCAAAATGAAACATCCTTACTGTCATGTGTCTTAGGGACCATTTGGTAGCATTTAGAACCACTTTCAAGGTCATTGAAGTCCAATTTCTCAATCTGGAATTTTACTCTTAGCGAGTACTGTTCACTATGTGAATTTCAGATGAGTGACCTGACTTAGAAAAATCATAACTAATTATAGAAAAATCTAAATGAAGTGTTTCAAATTGCTAATTGAATATAACTCAATTATCTTTCAAGGAAAAATAACTCGTTGAACATTCATTGACCTAGTCAACGTCAGGCAAAGTCACAACTTTACTGTTCATCTAACATTTTTCTCCTGAATCCAGCATTCTGGTCCCAACTTTAAGAATTTATATCTCCTTGTGTAGACATCCAAATGAGTCTTACTGTATATCAAATCGAATCTTGGTATGTATACTATTTACCATAAAAATGTAATACATTTATTCATTCATTTACTATTTTTAATAATGGATCAAACATCATCATGTCACCACGTGTTACTGTTCACAGTGGCAATTTCCAGCAAACAACTTTACACACATATGCAGATATCCATCAGATATCAGTCAAACATGCCAAACAACACTTATTATTAATTAATAAGTTGTTTTACATCTGAGTATGAACAGAATTCTCATATTTCTATTACATCCTTTCCTGCCTAAAATCTGGCAGCATAACCGCTACGCTTCATCTTCAGAAAGTAACTGATCTTGTACCGATTCGGTAATTCCCGTGAGAACTACCATTCTACGTAAGTACCCAGGAAAGACTGGATGAACCGGCTAGGTCCACTCACTTCCAGCCTCCTTAGACAGTACCTACGTACACAGTACGTATCAGCTCCTTTCTCTACTATTGCCATCTTGTCATAATTTTGGCAGCATAACGACGTCTCTTATAATTCCCAAAATTCACTTTGACATAACCTCCCCTGTAATGGGTTATTTATTGGGATGAGATTCAGGGGAATCTCAGTAGCAACAATCATAACAATATATGTAATACAGAGTGACAGTGCTTGCTTGTGATTGTGTACAGATAAGTATGCTGCATGCTTCCATGCTTAATAACATATGATCATAGATTACAGCAGAGCTTCAGACATAACATATAAGACAACAATCCAACCAAACAATAGCACAACAAATCACAAAGCCATTACATAAAAGCTAGGATTAGTTACTACCTCAAAGGCTCAGCAGAACTCTACTATCTCTATTCTGCTTCCAGCTCCGCCAGAACTTCCTTTCTTTCTTTCTTCCTCTCACTTTCTCTCTCTAGCACTTCCTCCTCTCTCTTAAAGGCTCTTGGCCGTGCATAATGAAGATCAAGGGGGGTATTTATAGTTTTGGTCAATGGCATTTCCGTAATTTTGAAGCCATCTGATCCTGTGGTCCTTGTTTTTCCGGAATTTCCTATTTTTCTTTATTCCTTTTACTGCATCATGAATGACATCATCTCCAGGCCACCTCATGGGACAACTCATCTCCACATTCTTCACATGTCACAATTCCTGGACACCTCATCAGCTGACTCAGCATCTCCAGTCCAATCCAGTACCGGTCCGGTCCGATTTCCCACAAACTGGACTCACCGGCTAAGATTGTGTCACATGTCTTTAACTTTTCTTCTCCCTCTAAGATGACTCCATGTGGCATCTGGAAGGGACCTTTCACGCCTTCCAATTCTATCCAGATAAGTCCAGGACTTTATTTGATCACCTCCTCGGTTATCGTGCCGACCGAGTAACTTTACTTTATTGAAACAGCATTAAAATAGTATTTTAATGCCACTTTTTCTCACATGCTTCATGGGCTACGTTTTTGGGCCTTGGAATATTATCTTGGGTCTCTGATCAGGCTCAAGAACTCTGATGGCTCGATTCCCAAGAAACAGCCCTTGGCAAATTACCAAAATACCCCTGAGTGCCCTTTCTTGCGCTATCTTAGCCCTAAGGGTAAAATCGTCATTTTACACCTTTCTGTACCCTGTCAGGGTATATACTGACTCTAAGTAACTTTATCTGTACGTGCCTTGGCTCCTGGGCCTGTCCAGAATGACCAAAATGCCCTCCATTCATCTATTACTCTTTAGTACAACATAGGGGCCTTTTCGTAATTTTGCACTTTTCCGGGGTTCTGCCGGACACTGGCCCACCTATCAGTCCAAGGGTCTTACTGGGCCTCTGTTGGCGCCATTATTGGGCCTCTCAGGGTCCATTACCTTCATGGCACGCATTATGAGGAATCCTCCCTTTCAATGATTATTGAATATTTTATCTATTATTCACCGTTTATACACATATCCGGACACCGGCTCCTTCTGTCCGATACACAGGCCTGCGGTGTTCAGGCATCCCTGTGGGTCATATCAGTCATCTGACTGATATCATCCGAACTCATTCAGTCCATTTTCAAATACCGATAAATCTCCCTATCGGATACCCGGAGGCCTCACACTCCGTCTGGATTTTCTAATTTGCGAATAACTTTCTCTACAGGCCTCCTATCGGTATTCTGTCAGTTTCCCGACATCTGCCCCATAAGGACGCATCATCCTGTATTTTCTCACTTAGATCTGAAATCTAGGATATCCGGTAGGAATTTTTATAACTTTTGGACTATCAGATCAATTCTGGCTATCTGGAGTCTTGAAAAATTCCTGTATTAAGCCAGATTACCGAGCGTCACTTGCTCTCTCTACCGGTGAAATCTGGGACTGAAATGCTTTCGGGAAGTCCAAACCACTTCCGGCCTGACTTTCTTTAATTACAATTTAGCCCCGGGGAACTTTTCTTCTTTTCATTTAATTCCCTTTTTACTTGGCTAAAATTACATTTAAGGACCCCACATTTTTGTCTACTTTTCCTTTTTGGCTTTAAACTTTCCATAATTGCACTTAAGTCCTTCCATTTCCTTTCTTTACTTTACTAGGTCTAGGGGCATTATTGTCTTTTCATATCTTACCAGAGTATTCTCTGGCCCTGGTCAACTATCCAGATACCCCTTCTTGACTGTCTAACCTTAGCCAAATGACCAAAATACCCTTTACTCATTCTTCAGTTATTCTATAACATAAGGGCATTTATGTCATTTTGCACCTTTTTCCCGGACACCGGCCCCTCTTACCACTGAACTGATATTATGGGCCTGGGCCTTCCCTGGTGTCACTATGGGCCTTAGAAAAACACTGTATGGCCTCTGGCCATAGTCCGATCATATCTATTCGGACTGCTCTTCCTTTACCGATTATAACTGTAAATTCCCATCTTCGAGAATTTTTACAGAAAAATCGGGACCTCAAATCAAAATTCTGTGTCGCGTCATTCAACCCGGAATCCTTTTCTCTATCTCCCGGTATTTTCAGATATTTTATCCGGACCGGGCTATTTTTGCCTGAAAGCACGCTCCCGCGCATACTTTTCAAAAATGACCATTCTACCCTTGGTCACATTTCTAATTCTTTCATACACATAGAGACCTCATATGCACATTTCACAGTTGAGTGAAATGATCAGCATAATTTTCTCTATTTTCTGGAAAAATATGGTACTCATCGGCTACCAGCCCGATCTTTCCCATAATTACGATTATGCCCTTGAATTCTCCTTCTGGCATCTCTAGGCCTAAAAATTGGGATGTTACAACCCACAAGATGCCACATGGCATTGAGTTAATGGAGAGAGAAAAAGTAGAAAAAGATAAAGGACACGTGGCGTGATCTCAGCCGCTCATTCCAGGAAAAGACTATGGAATTCTCTGGAAACACTGAGTCAGCATGCGAGGTGTCCCTTGATGATGTCATGAGTGATGAGTCATGGTGTGAGGTGTCCCTAGGATGATATCACTTTTGATGAGTCATCATGAAGGATGATGTCATCATAGTGATGTAAGCAAGACTTGGTAAGCAAGCAAAGCAATCTAAGCAATTCATCTAAGCCATCCATTCCTCTTTGACTCCACTATAAATAGAGGCCTTCCCCTCCATTCCATTCCATAATTCAGTGGAGTAAGGAAGAGAGAGAAGGAGAAAGAGAGGAAGAGAGAAAGGAAGAAAGGAAGAAGGAGGAAGTTCTGATCAAGCTAGGAGCAGTCCAAAGAGCTTGGGAATAAGGTAAGTAAGTTATTCTAGTCCCTGCTCTGATACAGTAGAGGATTATTCTTAGTAGTTAAGATAGAGAAATGTTTTCCTTTTTATAAGGTTAGCTCTGGAGAGAGAGACAGTTAGAGGATTGTCTGAGCAAGGATTAAGATTAAGAAGAGACTCCATGTCAGGTAGTAAACTTACCTAAACTTGTATGTGTTGAATATATGATTGATTGTGTTATGGCTTGATTGATTGCTGTTAATCTGTAATTGTTGAAGCTCTGTACTATGATTACCTTGGCCAATTGTATTTTATATGTTACATGGAAGCACGCACATTATATTATGTTGACACAATCACAAGCAAGCACAAATATCAATCTTTGCATAGGGTCTATCTGATTACCAGTACCCTCATCACGAGGCTCTACCACCTCTGGTCATGACTTCTACTCCTTTTTCTAGAATTAGGAAATCCAGTCATATATATGCACAACAATATACGTACATATGTAAAACATTTAGGAAAACCTATACCACATACCCCACATATTAACTATTTCAGAGCATCACTAAGCCAGAACCTTCTATTCTGTGCCAGAATCTTATGCTCTGATCCAGAGCTCTTTCTGGTCTATGCTAGAACCTTCTGCTCTAATACCAAAATGAAACATCCTTACTGTCATGTGTCTTAGGGACCATTTGGTAGCATTTAGAACCACTTTCAAGGTCATTGAAGTCCAATTTCTCAATCTGGAATTTTACTCTTAGCGAGTACTGTTCACTGTGTGAATTCCAGATGAGTGACCTGACTTAGAAAAATCATAACTAATTATAGAAAAATCTAAATGAAGTGTTTCAAATTGCTAATTGAATCTAACTCAATTATCTTTCAGGGAAAAATAACTCGTTGAACATTCATTGACCTAGTCAACGTCAGGCAAAGTCACAACTTTACTGTTCATCTAACATTTTTCTCCTAAATCCAGCATTCTGGTCCCAACTTTAAGAATTTATATCTCCTTGTGTAGACATCCAAATGAGTCTTACTATATATCAAATCGAATCTTGGTATGTATACTATTTACCATAAAAATTTAATACATTTATTCATTCATTTACTATTTTTAGTAATGGATCAAACATCATCATGTCACCACGTGTTACTGTTCACAGTGGCAATTTCCAGCAAACAACTTTACACACATATGCAGATATCCATCAGATATCAGTCAAACATGCCAAACAACACTTATTATTAATTAATAAGTTGTTTTACATCTGAGTATGAACAGAATTCTCATATTTCTATTACATCCTTTCCTGCCTGAAATCTGGCAGCATAACCGCTACGCTTCATCTTCAGAAAGTAACTGATCTTGTACCGATTCGGTAATTCCCGTGAGAACTACCATTCTACATAAGTACCCAGGAAAGACTGGATGAACCGGCTAGGTCCACTCACTTCCAGCCTCCTTAGACAGTACCTACGTACACAGTACGTATCAGCTCCTTTCTCTACTATTGCCATCTTGTCATAATTTTGGCAGCATAACGGCGTCTCTTATAATTCCCAAAATTCACTTTGACATAACCTCCCCTGTAATGGGTTATTTATTGGGATGAGATTCAGGGGAATCTCAGTAGCAACAATCATAACAATATATGTAATACAGAGTGACAGTGCTTGCTTGTGATTGTGTACAGATAAGTATGCTGCATGCTTCCATGCTTAATAACATATGATCATAGATTACAGCAGAGCTTCAGACATAACATATAAGACAACAATCCAACCAAACAATAGCACAACAAATCACAAAGCCATTACATAAAAGCTAGGATTAGTTACTACCTCAAAGGCTCAGCAGAACTCTACTATCTCTATTCTGCTTCCAGCTCCGCCAGAACTTCCTTTCTTTCTTTCTTCCTCTCACTTTCTCTCTCTAGCACTTCCTCCTCTCTCTTAAAGGCTCTTGGCCGTGCATAATGAAGATCAAGGGGGGTATTTATAGTTTTGGTCAATGGCATTTCCGTAATTTTGAAGCCATCTGATCCTGTGGTCCTTGTTTTTCCGGAATTTCCTATTTTTCTTTATTCCTTTTACTGCATCATGAATGACATCATCTCCAGGCCACCTCATGGGACACCTCATCGCCACATTCTTCACATGTCACAATTCCTGGACCCCTCATCAGCTGACTCAGCATCTCCAGTCCAATCCAGTACCGGTCCGGTCCGATTTCCCACAAACTGGACTCACCGGCTAAGATTGTGTCACATGTCTTTAACTTTTCTTCTCCCTCTAAGATGACTCCATGTGGCATCTGGAAGGGACCTTTCACGCCTTCCAATTCTATCCAGATAAGTCCAGGACTTTATTTGATCACCTCCTCGGTTATCGTGCCGACCGAGTAACTTTACTTTATTGAAACAGCATTAAAATAGTATTTTAATGCCACTTTTTCTCACATGCTTCATGGGCTACGTTTTTGGGCCTTGGAATATTATCTTGGGTCTCTGATCAGGCTCAAGAACTCTGATGGCTCGATTCCAAAGAAACAACCCTTGGCAAATTACCAAAATACCCCTGAGTGCCCTTTCTTGCGCTATCTTAGCCCTAAGGGTAAAATCGTCATTTTACACCTTTCTGTACCCTGTCAGGGTATATACTGACTCTAAGTAACTTTATCTGTACGTGCCTTGGCTCCTGGGCCTGTCCAGAATGACCAAAATGCCCTCCATTCATCTATTACTCTTTAGTACAACATAGGGGCCTTTTCGTAATTTTGCACTTTTCCGGGGTTCTGCCGGACACTGGCCCACCTATCAGTCCAAGGGTCTTACTGGGCCTCTGTTGGCGCCTTTATTGGGCCTCTCAGGGTCCATTACCTTCATGGCACGCATTATGAGGAATCCTCCCTTTCAATGATTATTGAATATTTTATCTATTATTCACCGTTTATACACATATCCGGACACCGGCTCCTTCTGTCCGATACACAGGCCTGCGGTGTTCAGGCATCCCTGTGGGTCATATCAGTCATCTGACTGATATCATCCGAACTCATTCAGTCCATTTTCAAATACCGATTATTCTCCCTATCGGATACCCGGAGGCCTCACACTCCATCTGGATTTTCTAATTTGCGAATAACTTTTTCTACAGGCCTCCTATCGGTATTCTGTCAGTTTCCCGACATCTGCCCCATAAGGACGCATCATCCTGTATTTTCTCACTTAGATCTGAAATCTAGGATATCCGGTAGGAATTTTTATAACTTTTGGACTATCAGATCAATTCTGGCTATCTGGAGTCTTGAAAAATTCCTGTATTAAGCCAGATTACCGAGCGTCACTTGCTCTCTCTACCGGTGAAATCTGGGACTGAAATGCTTTCGGGCAGTCCAAACCACTTCCGGCCTGACTTTCTTTAATTACAATTTAGCCCCGGGGAACTTTTCTTCTTTTCATTTAATTCCCTTTTTACTTGGCTAAAATTACATTTAAGGACCCCACATTTTTGTCTACTTTTCCTTTTTGGCTTTAAACTTTCCATAATTGCACTTAAGTCCTTCCATTTCCTTTCTTTACTTTACTAGGTCTAGGGGCATTATTGTCTTTTCATATCTTACCAGAGTATTCTCTGGCCCTGGTCAACTATCCAGATACCCCTTCTTGACTGTCTAACCTTAGCCAAATGACCAAAATACCCTTTACTCATTCTTCAGTTATTCTATAACATAAGGGCATTTATGTCATTTTGCACCTTTTTCCCGGACACCGGCCCCTCTTACCACTGAACTGATATTATGGGCCTGGGCCTTCCCTGGTGTCACTATGGGCCTTAGAAAAACACTGTATGGCCTCTGGCCATAGTCCGATCATATCTATTCGGACTGCTCTTCCTTTACCGATTATAACTGTAAATTCCCATCTTCGAGAATTTTTACAGAAAAATCGGGACCTCAAATCAAAATTCTGTGTCGCGTCATTCAACCCGGAATCCTTTTCTCTATCTCCCGGTATTTTCAGATATTTTATCCGGACCGGGCTATTTTTGCCTGAAAGCACGCTCCCGCGCATACTTTTCAAAAATGACCATTCTACCCTTGGTCACATTTCTAATTCTTTCATACACATAGAGACCTCATATGCACATTTCACAGTTGAGTGAAATGATCAGCATAATTTTCTCTATTTTCTGGAAAAATATGGTACTCATCGGCTACCAGCCCGATCTTTCCCATAATTACGATTATGCCCTTGAATTCTCCTTCTGGCATCTCTAGGCCTAAAAATTGGGATGTTACAACCCACAAGATGCCACATGGCATTGAGTTAATGGAGAGAGAAAAAGTAGAAAAAGATAAAGGACACGTGGCGTGATCTCAGCCGCTCATTCCAGGAAAAGACTATGGAATTCTCTGGAAACACTGAGTCAGCATGCGAGGTGTCCCTTGATGATGTCATGAGTGATGAGTCATGGTGTGAGGTGTCCCTAGGATGATATCACTTTTGATGAGTCATCATGAAGGATGATGTCATCATAGTGATGTAAGCAAGACTTGGTAAGCAAGCAAAGCAATCTAAGCAATTCATCTAAGCCATCCATTCCTCTTTGACTCCACTATAAATAGAGGCCTTCCCCTCCATTCCATTCCATAATTCAGTGGAGTAAGGAAGAGAGAGAAGGAGAAAGAGAGGAAGAGAGAAAGGAAGAAAGGAAGAAGGAGGAAGTTCTGATCAAGCTAGGAGCAGTCCAAAGAGCTTGGGAATAAGGTAAGTAAGTTATTCTAGTCCCTGCTCTGATACAGTAGAGGATTATTCTTAGTAGTTAAGATAGAGAAATGTTTTCCTTTTTATAAGGTTAGCTCTGGAGAGAGAGACAGTTAGAGGATTGTCTGAGCAAGGATTAAGATTAAGAAGAGACTCCATGTCAGGTAGTAAACTTACCTAAACTTGTATGTGTTGAATATATGATTGATTGTGTTATGGCTTGATTGATTGCTGTTAATCTGTAATTGTTGAAGCTCTGTACTATGATTACCTTGGCCAATTGTATTTTATATGTTACATGGAAGCACGCACATTATATTATGAATCCATTTATGAACTCGAAACAACCAAATTCTAGCACTATGTGTAACATCCCAATTTTTAGGCCAGAGACTTAGAAAGTAGCCTGAAATAGATATATCCCTTTGAGCAAAAGTCCCAGAAACATACAGAGGATTTTTAGGGACTAAACTATAAATAAGTGAAAGTTCAGGGACTTATATGTAAATAGTGAAAGTCCCTAGGGATATAATGGCCATTTATGCAAAGAAAGGGATTAAATTGTAAAAGAAAGAAAATGTAAGGACTTAAGTGCAATTATGAAAAGTGTAAGGCTAAGAAGGAAAAGTAGACAAAAATGTGGGGTCCTTAAGGGTAATTTTAGCCAAATAAAGGGACTTAATTGAAAAGAAGAAAAGTTTCCGGGGCAAAAGTATAATTATGAAAACCTAGACCGAAAATAGGCAAAAACAGTGATCGTATTCAGATCAGCTCCATATTTTAGTAGATAGAGCAAGTGACGCTGGGTAATCCAGCTTAATACAGAAATTTTCTGAGGACTCCAGATAGTCAAAATTGATCTGATAGTCAAAAAGTATAAAAAATTTCTACCGGATATCCTAGACCTCAGATATATGTGAGAAATTACAGGATGATGCGTCCTAATGGGGAGGATGTCAGAAAACTGACAGAATACCGATAGGAGGTCTGTAGAAAAAGTTATTCACAAATTATTAAATACAGACGGGAGTGTGAGGCCTCCAGGTATCCGATAGGGAGATTTATCGGTATTTAAACTGAGACTGAATGAGGTCAGATGACACCAGTCAGATGCCTATTATGACCCAAATAGATGCATAGACACAGTAGGCCAGTGTATCTGATAAAAGGAGCCGGTGTCCGGAGATATGTATAAACGGTGTATGATAGCTAAAAGACTCGATGAACATTGCCAGGGGAAGATTCCTTGTAATACGTGCCATAAAGGCATTGGACCCTAGGAGGCCCAATAATGGCACCATCAAAGGCCCAGTAAGACCCTTGGACTGATAGGTGGGCCAGTGTCTAACAGAACCCCGGGAAAGGTGCGAAATTACGAAAATACCCCTGTGTTGTACTAAAGAGTAATAGATAAATGGAGGGCATTTTGGTCATTCTGGATAGGGAAAAATGCCAAGGTATACACAGGTGAGGTTAACCAGAGTCAGTATATGTCCTGGCAGGGTACAGAAAGGTGTAAAATGACGATTTTACCCTTAGGGTTAAGATAGTGCAAGAAAGGGCCCCCAGGGGTATTTTGGTCATTTCACAAGGGATTTGTAATTAAGATTAGACCCAGTACAAAATGTCAATGATATAAAGGACCCATATACTAAATTTGAGGTTAGTAGAGATAATATGGATTTCCAGAAAAATCGGATTCAAAAAACAGTCCAGTTTTCAAGGAATCGGACCGGGCCGGTACCGGATTGGACTGGAATTTCTCCAGAGGCTTCTTGGTCCTTCAATTTTGCCATGTGAAGAATGTGAGGGATGAGGTGTCCCATGAGGTGTCCCTTGGGATGATGTCATGATGATGCAGTAAAGGAAATAAAAAAAAATAGGAAATTCCTGAAAAACGGTGGCCACAAGTTCAGAGTGCTTGAAAATTATGGAAATACTATCCATCAAAACTATAAATACCCCCCTTTGCCTTCATTTGCATCACGGCCAAGAGCAAGAAATAGAGAGAGAAGTGAGTTCTAGAGAGAGAAAGTAAGAGGAAGAAAGAAGGAAGGAAGTTCTGGTGGAGCTAGAAGCAGTATAGAGATACTAGAGTTCTGCTAAGCTTTTGAGGTAGTAACTAATCCTAGCTTTTATGTAATGGCTTTGTGATTTGTTGTGCTATTGTTTGGTTGGATTTTTGTCTTATATGTTATGCTTGAAGCTCTACTACAATGCTATGATCATATGTTATTGAGTATGAAAGCACGCAGCATACTTATCTGTACACAATCACAAGCAAGCACTGTCACTCTGCATTACATATACTGTTATAATTATTACTACTGAGATTCCCCCGAATCTCATCCCCGTATATAACCCATTATAGGGGAGGTTATGGCGAAGTAAATTTTGGGAATTTTAAGAGACGCCGTTATGCTGCCGAAATTCTGGCAAAGTGGCAGTAATGAAGGAAGGAGCTGATACGTACTGTGTACGTAGGTACTGTCTAAGGAGGCTAGAAGTGAGTGGACCTAGCCGGTTCATCCAGTCTTTTCTGGGTACTTACGTAGAATGGTAGTTCTCACGAGAATTACCAAATCGGTACAAGATCAGTTACTTTCTAAAGACGAAGCGTAGCGGTTATACTGCCGAATTTCTGGCAGGAAAAGATGTAATAGAGTTACGAGGATTTTACGAATGCTCTATTGTATGACAATTTATTATTTAATAATAAATATTGTTTGGCATGTTTCAATTTGTGTACGAAGAATTGAGAGAGAAATTCGCAGGTTCTGAGGTAGCAGTGATTAAACCTCAGTTTGACCTAGTAAATGGAAGAGTTTGGCCATGAAATTTGGTGAGCCAATAGAGCACATCTGGGGTATTACGTGGATAGGTAATAAGCCTCATTTGGATATGTAGAATGTGAAAAATCAGTTTTCAAAATAAAGGCTCAGAATAAGGAACTTAAGAGTAAAATTTTAAATTTCTGGGCTTAAGTTAAGATATAATCAAGCTAATATCGCTTCCACAAGTGTACTCTGAGGGGTCTAAGGGAGGATGTTTCACTATGCACTGTTCTGTACAGATTTGGAAAAGCCTACACAATTCCTTCAAAAATTCTCATCTTGATTCCAATGCTTCCCAAACTTGTTTCTCTACTTTATCCCACACAACTTTTCATTTTAAAACCATTGGAAGCATCAAAATCATGAAAATCCAATCACTATTCATACAACTAAACAGTAACAGAAAAGAACTTCAAACATTACAATTTTCAATTCCAATGCTTTCAAGGTTCAAAACCTATCCAATCCTACACAAAATCATCATATAAACTCAATGGAAGCATTAGATCATTGAAATTCCATCTCATTCTATCATGAACAGTACAAACTGAAATATTTCCACCATGGCAAAGTCAAGAACATCAACTTGATTCAACCACAAATCATCTAACTATCTTGTTTAAGCTTTAACCACATAACTCTAACTTTAATTTCTTCTTTCTCCTTTCATCTAAGGTTTTGGACAACTTATAAACCTTAAGGAAAACTCAACTTTCTTCCATAAAAACCCTAAGTTCAAGCTCCCAAATCAAAGGAAAATTGTGTGCATATGAATTCTTCCAAAATAAGCTAGAGATTGCTTACCTTTAATCTCTAGCTTGCTTGAACTTTGGCCTTTGAATTCTTCTTTGTCTTGGCTTGAGTTTTCATGTTGCAAGAGGTTCCCCAAGGGTTCACCCTTCACGGTTTTGAATGAGAAAATTGTGGGTATTTATAGAAAAGTCCAATGGAAAATGAATGGCCAAGATCACTTTGTGCACTATTTGATCTAATGGCTCATATTTGCTCTTGGATCTTGTCTTGCCCACCAAGACAAGTTGAGATAAAATCACATGACAAAAATATTCTCCTCCCCCTTGTCTTGGACGCCAAGTGTGAGCTTTGTGGGTCCCACCATGTGCAAATCATAATTCTTACTTTATTCCTTTTTTTTTCTTTTCAAAAATCTATAAATTATTCTTTATTGGACTTGGGCTCCAAGATGACTTTTGGGACTTATTGGGCTTCCCTAGGACGAAATATTGGGTCTCTTTTAGGTCCAATAGCTAATTGACACAAATCCCAATGCACTTTCCTTTTACCGATATCCTTAAATTACCCTAATTTTGGAATAAATGCTAAACACCTCTCTTAATTGTTCTAACATTTTTAGAAATTCATTATAATATAAAATGAATTCTTTACAAAGTTTCATAACTTTCTGAGACCCAGAAGTCCTGATAAAAATTACATATATTTCCTTTAACCCTTTATCGGTGTCCTTTTTCATCTTAAATTCCATAATTAATTCTACAGGACTCCTTTTTGACTTCTGTCAACTCCATAAATTCTCATATTAACTATAAGAATTTACTATCAACTTTTATCTGATATCCATCCACTGTGAAAATGACCAAAATACCCTTGGTGCCCTTCCTTGCACTATATTAACCCTAAGGGCATAATTGTCATTTCACACCTCTTTGTACCCTGTCAGGGCATATACTGACTTGGACTAACCCTTCCTATACCTTCCCTAGCATTTTGGCTTGTCTAAAATAACCAGAATGCCCTGCATTCACCTATTGCTCCTTAGTACTACATAAGGGTATTTTCGTAATTTCACACTTTTCCAGGGTTCCTCTGGACACTGGCCCACCTATCAGTTCAATAATCTTACTGGGCCTTCTTGATGCACTTGTTCTTTTGGGCCTCTGTGTTAAGTTATCTGAGCTCATTTAGTCCCACTTTATTTACTTTACTGCTAAATCTTCCTATCAGATCCCAAAAATCCACAAACTCCGTCTCAATTTATAAAAAAGTAAAAAACTTTTTCTACAGGCCTCCTTTCGGGATGTTGTCTGTTTCCTGACCTCCGGCTTCTCAGGATGCATCATCCTATAACTTCTCACTTAGATCTGAGGTCTAGGAGATCTGAGAAGAATTTTTGATACTTTTAGCCTATCAGATAAATTTAAGCTATCTGAACTTTTAATAAAATTCCTGTAGATAACTAGCATCATTTTCTCTATCTACTGATGAGATTTGGGACTGAAATGCGTCCGGGCAATGCTAAGCAACTTCTGGCTCATCTTTTCATAATTACACTTTCGCCCCTGGAACTTTTCTTCTTTTCAATTAAGTCCCTTTTATGTGGCTAAAATTACACTTAAAGACCCCACATTTTTTTCTACTTTCTCTTTTGGCCTTAAAGCTTTTGTAATTTTACTTAAGTCCTTGCATTTTCTTCCTTTTTTAATTTAATCCCTTTCTTTACATAAATGGCCACATTTTCCTTAGAAAGTCTCACATATATTACGTACAAATTGTACATACTATTTAGTACAAAAAATTAGGGATATTACACAACTACTTTATTATGATGGGCTGGACGATGATAATCTGACAGCTTCATCATATGCTTCATATGTTGGTTGATGAGTTGGAAAGGGATGATTCAGTAGGAATAGTGTTTATTTCTATTTGAATAAAATTCCTCTGTTGTCCACTTGTTGACTACTTATTGTTGTTGTCTTTATCACCTACCCACTCAATTGCATGCTATAGCTTACCCAACCTTTAATTTTTACTTTTCTCTAATTGCTTTATATGATTGGAATATGACTGCGTGCTTCACTATGAAATTTGTATTGAGTTGTGTGTTAATTTACTATTGGGTAAGATTTAGGGTGATTTGGGTGAGTTAGCAAAAGGTTTTGAGTACATTAGAGAGTTATTATGCACTTTGGTCGCGACTAATATGGTTCTGAGGAAGATTGGGCTCTTTGTGTTTGTTAGTTACAACCTATCACATTCTAACTTTTAATGTCTTAAAGACCATTCGGTAGTATCTGGAACTACTTTTAAGGTCATTAAAGTCAAATTACACAATCTGGAATTTTACTCTATCGAGTAATGTTCACTGTGTAAATTCCAGACAAGTGATCTGACTTTGAAAAATCATAATTAAATCTAGAAAAATAGAAACGAAGTGGTTCAAGTTGCTACGTGAAGCTAACTTAATCCTCTTTCAGGAAAAAATAACTCGTTGACCATACCTTGACCAAGTCAATGTCAATCAATGCTCAAAGTTTACTATTTATCCAACATTATTCCCCTGAATCTAGCATTTTGGTGCCAAATTTGAAACATTATATCTCCATGTGTAGATATCCAAATGAGGTGTTCTATATATCAAATCGAACCTTGGTATGTCTACTATTTATTGGTAAAATATCATATATTTATTCTATCATTTGCTAATTTTCATTACAACTCAAATGTCACTGCCTTACCATGAATTACTGTTCACAGTGGCAAATTTCCAGCAACCAACTTTACATACATATGCATAACATGAATTAATCACATATCAATCATGCTAAACAATTCTTAACTTTTCTTTATTCATCTTCATCTCCTCCATCTTGAGAAGACTTGTTACGATTGGATTGATATGGAAGTGGTGAGACTTCTGGGGAAATCTCAGTAGCAAACGGTACCATAAACAATGTATGCATCAATGTAAATACTTGTGCTTGCTTGTGAAAGTGTTAACATTATGTAATGTACATTATTCCATGTAATATATGAAATTCAATTGGCTAAAGTAATCATAGAAACAAAACTTCAATCATATACACATATGCAGCACAATTCAACATAGCCAAAGTACAACCAAGCATAACATCCAATACATACAAGTTTATACATAGCCTTTCCTCAGTCCTTAACCTTTGCTCTGTGTAATATCCCAATTTTTAGGCGTAAAGACTCAGAAAGTAGCTTGAAATAGAAAGGCTACCAGACCCCTTTTAGCAAAAATCCTAGAAACATACAAGAGAATTTTTAGGGACTAAACTGCAAATAAGTGAAAGTACAGGGACTTGTATATACATAGTGAAAGTCCCTAGGGGTATAATGGTCATTTAGAAAAAGAAAGAGACTAAAGTGAAAGTCTAAAAGTATCATGGTGCAAAAGTAAAAGTCGACACAAGTTGTGGGCCATTAAGTGTAATTATGAAAAGTTGAGGGACTTAATTGAAAAGAGGAAAAGTTTCCAGGGGCAAAATGGTAATTATAAAAAATTGAGCCGGAAGTGGCTTAGAACTGCCTGGAAGTATTTCAATCCCAAATTTTATTAGAGTTTCAAATAGCTAAAATTTATCTGATAGTCTGAAAGTTATCTAAAATTTTTATCAGATCTCCTGGAACTTAGATATGAGTGAAAAGTTACAGGAATGTGCGTCCTGTGAAAGCCAGAGGTCAGAGAACTGACAGAATCCAGAAAGGAGTTCTGTAAAGAAAGTTATTCACTTTTCAGTTAATTTAGACGGGAGTTCGTGAACGCCCGATATCTGATTGAGAAATTAAGCAGTAAGCAAACTGAGACTGAATGAGTCTAGATGACATCACATAGAGGCCCATGATGATGCCAAGGGAGGCCCAGGCCCATGATATCAGTTCAGCGTTAAAAGGGGCCAGTGTCTAGAAAAAGGTGCAAAATAACGAAAATACCCATGTTATAAAATAGTTAAAGAATGAGTGAAGGGTATTTTGGTCATTTGACTAAGTTTAGACTGTCAAGAAAGGTTATATGAATAGTTGACCAGGGTCAGGGAATACTCTGGTAAGATATAAAAAGACAATAATGCCCCTATACTCATTAAAGTAATAAAGAGGAACCAAGGGCATTTTGGTAATTTGCCAAGTGCCTAAAACAAGCTTAAAACACTTACTAATCACCTATATGGATGAATTTAGCAATGAAACTGGGCATCCAAGAAATCCTCAATGAAAGTTGAGATGTTTTTAAGTTTTCAATCAATGTTGGAACAGTGCGAGATGTTCCCTACTGTTTGCTTCAAATACTCAATCACTTGTTTGTGACCCATAATGCTAAATTTTGAATTGAAAGTGGGCACCCTATAAAGCTCATTGAATATTGAGATGGGGGTGTTACAACCCAAATTTTGGACCTAGAAGTCTAGAAAGTAACCTAAATTAGGTAGGCTACCGATTCCCTTTGAGGAGAAGTCCTAGAGATATGACAGGATAGTTTCAAGGACTAAAATACAAATTGAGAAAGTATATGTGCAATATCCCAATTTTTAGGCCCAGAGACTCAGAAAGTAGCCTGAAGTAGATATGATACCAGACCCCTTTGAGGGTTTTCAGGGACTAAACTATAATAAGTAAAAGTAAAGGGACTTATATGCAAATAGTGAAAGTCCCTAGGGGTATAATGGTCATTTTTGGAAAAGAAAGGGACTAAAGTGAAAATATAAAAGTTCTATGGTATGAAATAAAAGTAGACACAAGTTGTGGGCCACTAGGTATAATTATGAAAAGTTAAGGGACTTAATTGAAAGGAGGAAAAATTTCCAGAGACAAAATAGTAATTATAGAAAGTTGAGCCGGAAGTAGCTTAGAACTGCCAGGAAGTATTTCAGTCTAAATTTCATCAGTAGATAGAGAAAGTTATGCTGATTAATCTAGCCTGATACAGAAATTTTATTAGAGTTCCAGATAGTTGATATTTATCATATAGCCTAAAAGTTATCTGAATTTTTTATCAGACCTTATGGACCTCAGATATAAATGAAAAGTAACAAGAAGGTACGTCCTATGAAGCCAGAGGTCAAGGAACTGACGGAATCCCGAAAGGAGTTATGTAGGAAAAGTTATTCATGTTTTAGTGAATTTTGACGGGAGTTCGTGAACGCCCGATATCCGATTGTGAACCTTAAGCAGTAAGCAAGCTAGGACTGAATGAGCCCAGATGACATCACAGGAGGGCCCATGGTGATGCCAAGTGAGCCCCAAGCCCATGATATCAGTTCATCGATTAAAGGGGCAAGTGTCTAGAAATTTTCAGAAAAAGTGTAAAATTACAAAATGCCCTATGTTATAAAATAATTAAAGAATGAGTGAATGGTATTTTGGTCATTTGACTAAGGTTAGACAGTCAAAGAGAGTTCCCAAAATAGTTGACCAAGGTCAGGGAATACTCTGTTGAAATGAGAAAAGACAATAATGCCCTTAGAATTATTAAAGTAAATAAAGAGGAACCAAGGGAATTTTGGTAATTTGCCAAGGGATATGTAATTAAGTTAATACCCAGTCTATGTGTAACATCCTGATTTTTAGGTCTAGGAGAACTGGGAGGTAGTCTGATATAGGCAGGCTATTAAACCCGTAGTCCTAGGATAGTAATCTGATATGGGCAGATCACTTACCTATATTTTGTGGGAATCCAAGGGATGAGTTAAGTCCCTCAGGATTTAAAGATGAGTTAAGTCTTTGACCTACAAAATAGGGACAGTTCACCTAAGTTCAAAAAAAGGAATGTAAGGAATATCCTAAGTCTTAAGCCTAGGAATTCTGCAGGTAGCTAGATATGGGCTGGCTCCTGAGTAAGATAACTTGATATGGGCGGGTTGTCGAGCCTTTCAATTAACAATGACTCCAGAAGAGTTCAGGGGATGAGTTGTTGAAAGAGAATTTTGAGAACTTAAGATAAATGATAAGAAGATAAGTAAAGATGTTAGAACGAGAATACAGGGGCATAATCGTAATTATGGAAAAGATCGGGCTGGTAGCCGATGAGTACCATATTTTGCCAGAAAATAGAGAAAATTATGAGTATGAAAGAATTAGAAAAGTAACTAAGGGTAAAATGGTCATTTTGAAAACTGTGCGCGCGAACGTACTTGTAGGCCAAAATAGCCCAGTCCGAATTTAATATCTGAAAATACTGGGAGATAGAGAAAAGAATTTCGGGTTGAATGAGGAGTCACAAAATTTTGATTTGAGGTCCCGATTTTTCTGTAAAAATTCTTGAAGATAAGAATTTATAGTTATAATCGGTAAAGGAAAAGTAGTCCGAATAGAGATGATTGGACTGTGGCCAGAAGCCATACAGTGTTTCTACGGCCCATAAGTGACACCAAGGGAGACCCAGGCCCATGATATCAGTTCGTGGGAAAAAGGGGCCGGTGTCCCAAAAAAGGTGTAAAATAATGAAAATGCCCTTATGTTATAAAATAGTTGAAGAATGAGTAAATGGTATTTTGGTCATTTGACTAAGGTTAGTCAGTCCAGAGAGGTTATCTGGATAGTTGACCAGGGTCAGAGAACACTCTGGTAAGATATGAAAAGATAATAATGACCCTAAATTCATTAAAGTAAATAAAGAGGAACCAAGGATATTTTGGTAATTTACCAAGGGATGGTTCTTGGAAATTGAGCCATCAGAGTACTTGGGCTGGATCAGAGACCCAAGATAACATTCTTTGAGTCCAAAAACGTGGCCCAATGGTTATGTGAGTTAAAGTGGCATTAAAATATTATTTTAGTGCTGTTTCAATAAAGTAAGGTTACTCGGTTGACGTGATAACCGGGGGATTGATCAGATAAAGTTTTGGACTTATCTAGAAGACATGAGGTGGCGTGAAAGGTGCCCTCATGGGACCCATCAAGATGCCACATGGCGCCAACCTAGAGGAAGAAGAAAAAGCTGAGGACACGTGGCACGATCTCAGCCGTGTATTCCGGTGCAAGACTCTGGAACGCTGAGTCAGCATGTTGAGTCAGCAGGTAATTATGAAAGGCCATGAGTCATCATGATGAGTCATCAAGATGATATCACCATGATGATGGAATAAGTTAGATTAAAGAAAATAGGAAATTCCAGGAAAATCGGTGGCCACAAGATCAAAGTTCTTGAGAATTATAGAAATGCTATCCATGAAAACTATAAATACCCCCTCTCCCTTCCCTTCTCATTCACGGCCGAGCCAATTTAGAGAGAGAAGTGAGTTCCAGAGAGAGAAAGTGAGAGAAAGAAAGAAGGAAGGAAGTTCTGGCGGAGCCGGAAGCAGTATAGAGATAGTAGAGTTCTGCTAAGCTACTAAGGTAGTAACTAATCCTAGCTTTTATGTAATGGCTTTGTGATTTGATATGCTATTGTTTGGTTGGATTGTTGTCTTATATGTTATGTCTGAAGATCTACTACATAATGCTATGATCATATGTTATTATTGAGTATGGAAGCACGCGACATACTTATCTGTACACATCATAAGCAAGCACCATCACACTGCATCACATATATTTTTATGGTTGTTACTACTGAGATTCCCCCGAATCTTATTCCCATATATAACCCATTACAGGGAGGTTATGTTAAAGTGAATTTTGAGAATGCTCAAAGACGCCGTTATGCTGCCAAAATTATGGCAAAATACCAGTAATGAAGGAAGGAGATGATACGTATTGTGTACATAAGTACTATCTAAGGAGTCTGGAAGTAAGTGGACCTAGCCGATTCATCCAGTCTTTCCTGGGTACTTACGTAGAATGGTAGTTCTTATGAGGGAATTACCTAATCAGTACAGTTCAATTCTTTGTACAGATGAAGCGTAGCGGTTATGCTGCCGGAGTTTAGATAGGAAAAGATGTAATAGAGATATGAGGATTTTGTGCATGCCCTATTGTATAATGTAACATCCCAGTTTTTAGGCCTAGAGATGCAAAGATAGCCTAAAATTAAGAGACTGCTAGACCCCTTTTTAGCAGAAGTCCCAGAGGAACGTAAAGAGTTTCAGGGACTGAGCTACGAGTAAGTAAAGGTACGGGGACTTATGTGTAAACAGTGGAAGTCCCAAGGGGTAAATGGCCATTTGGGGATGATGTAAAGGTCAAAGGTTCAAGAGTTGACTAGTTAGGTCGCGATGATAAAGAAGTTGGTCGCGACGAGAGTCTATTATGGTCGCGACTAATATTGGCAGAGAGGATTGGTCGTGACGGATAATGTTGTGGTGTCGCGACTAATGAGTAGAATGAGCTGGGTTGCGACTAAAAAGTGATGTGGTCTCGACAAAAATCTGTTATGGTCGCGACTAATGTACACAGAAGTGTTATGTCGCGATAAGGTGATTATGAGGTCGCGACTAGGGACTAAAGTAGTGCTAAGCGTATGGGCCAAGAGTGGTGAAGGTCCAAATGAGATAGTTACCCGGTTAGAGATAGAACTAGGGAAAGAGGTCAGATACAGGAAAGGTTATCTGGAAACCATGAGGTAGACTGATAAGGTATCCTCATGGGACCCATAAGATGACACCTGGCATTAGAGCATGATTCAGTGACCTTTCAGTAGAGTAAAGTTACTCGGTTGGCACGAGAACTGAGAAGGTGATCAGATGAGTCTGGGACTCATCTGGATAGCATTGGGAAGCATGCAAGGTCTCTTCCAGGTGCAACATCGCATTGATCTGGAGGAAGCAGATAAAGCTAAGGACACGCATTACGAGGTAGGACTCTGGACTGTGAGTCAGCATGCTGAGGGGTCCAGGATTTTCAACATGTGGAAAATATGCTGCTGAGGTGTCCCGCTGAGGTGGCAGGCTGAGGTGGCATGATGATGCAGTAAAAGGAAATAAAGGAAAATAGGAAATTCCAGGAAAAACCAGGACCACATGTTCAGATGGCTTAGAAACTATAAAAATGCCATTGGATGAGAGTATAAATACCCCCCTTGGCCTTCATTTGCATCACGCATGGGCAAGGGAAGGGAGAGAAAGAAGAGAGAGAAGGAGAAGGAAGGGAAGAGAGAAAGGAGGAAAGGAAGAAAGGAAGTTCTGGCGGAGCTGGAAGCAAAATAGAGACAGTAGAGTTCTGCTGAGCTAGCCAGGTAGTAACTAATCCTAGCTTTTATATAATGGCTTTGTGATTTGATGTGCTATTGTTTGGTTGGATTGTTGTCTTATATGTTATGTCTGAAGCTCTACTGCAATGCTATGATCATATGTTATTGAGTATGGAAGCACGCAGCATACTTATCTGTAAACAATCACAAGCAAGCACTGTCACACTGCATTACATATATTGTTATGATTCTTGCTACTGAGATTCCCCCGAATCTCATCCCCATACATAACCCATTACAGGGAGGTTATGCTGAAGTGGAATTTGAGAATGCTAAGAGACGCCGTTATACTGTCGAAGTTAAGACTGAACATCAGTATATGATAAGTACTGTGTACGTAGTGCTGTCTAAGGAGGCTAGAAGTGAGTGGACCTAGCCGGTTCATCTAGTCTTTCCTGGGTACTACGTAGAATGGTAGTTCTTGTGAGGGAATTACCGAATCAGTACAGTTCAGTTCTTTGTACAGATGAAGCGTAGCGGTTATGCTGCCGGAGTTTAGGCAGAAAGAGAGGTAATAGAGATAGAAAGATTATGTATATGTCTTGTTGTGTATGCCTTGCTGTATGACATTACGTTATTCAATGATAAATATTGTTTGGCATATTCAATTTATGTATGGTAAATTAAGGGAAAATTCGCAGGTCCTGAGGCAGCAGTGTTCTGACCTCAGTTTGACCTAGTAAACGGAGGAGTCTGGCCACAATATTTATTGAGCCGGTAGTACACATCTGGGGCATTCCGTGAATAGGTAATAAGCCTCATTTGGATGTGTAGAATGAGAGAAACCAGTTCTCAAAGTAAAGGTTCAGAATGAAGAACTTAAGAGTAAAAGTTCAATCTCTGGACTTAGGTTAAGCCAATATTGCTTCCGCGAGTATACTCTGAGGAGTATAAAGAAGGATGTTTCATTTTGGTATCAGAGCAAGAGGTTCTGGCATATACCAGAAGGGACTCTGGTTTAGAGCATAAGATTCTGGCCCATAACAGAAGGTTCTGGCTTGGTGATGCTCTGATAGAGTATTTTCCCTTTAGTGCGTGAGAATGGCATTGAGTCGCTACTAATATGGTTGCAGGTCGCGATAGGTAGCCTCAAGAGAGTTTTAGTCACGACGAAGAAGTGGAAATATCGCGACAGTTATTTACAGAGAGGTTAGGTCGCGACGTGTATATTACAAGGTCGCGACAGTTAGTGATGCTCTGATAGAGTATTTTGCCTTGAGTGCGAGAGAATGGCCTTTGGGTCGCGACTAATGTGGTTGTAGGTCGCGATAGGTAGCCTCAAGAGAGTTTTAGTCGCGACTAAGAAGTGGAGAGGTCGCGACTGTTATTTACAGAGAGATTAGGTCGCAACATGTATGTTCTAAGGTCGCGACGGTATATCACAGAAAGCTAAGGTTGCGACAAGAAAGGTCTAAGGTCGCGACTAGAAATTTTTAAGGTTGCGACGTGAGGAGTTCTAGGTCGCGACGAGTTAGGTGCTGGTTGCGACTGCAGAATATTTAGGTCGCGATGAATGAATAGAAATGTTAGGTCATGATGAGTTGAGTGTGATGGTCGCGACGCAAGATCATAGAGTCACAACTATCCAATACTCAGGTCGCGACGAATAAACAGAAATATTGAGTATGATGGTCACTGACTAAGGATCACAAAGGATATGAGTCATGACTATCCAATACTCAAGTTGCGACTACGATGGGTTTAGAAAAATTCAACGGAGATATAAGCTCCTAAATGAGATGAGATGTGTTCATGTTTTTCTTTGGAAGGAAAAAGATGGTGAACACAAAAGAAGAACGTAGAGCTTGAGTGGAGAAGTCATGCATAAAAGAAGCTGGCAACACCAAGATGCGAGTCATCCGTGCTAGGCAGGATGAGTAGCAAGGGATGATGTAAAGAATAATGATGATGAGTTAAGATGAGCTAGCTAGATAGCTAGAATGAGTTTTGTCTAGGAATGATTCTAGGACATGACCTAAGGCTAGAGACGTGATGGTTAATAGCTAAAGAGCTAATGTTCCCTAAGCAGAGGGATCCCATCACGGAGAAGTAATAGACCTGGGGTAGAGTATCCTAGAAAATGAAAGTGATAGTAAGAGATGATGAATGAGATCTATGCGACTGAAGTTCGCTAGGATCAAGAGAAAGACCGATCAAGAACCACAGTCCGGTCAAGAATAGACTAGGACTGATAGATAGACAGAAGAAGTAAAGAGATAGTACAAAGGTAGCCACAGATTACGAGATACAGTGACTCCCCTATCCCCTATGTAAGAAAGAATACTGAAGGGTTGAGTCTATGCCCTGGTAAGAGGGTAGAGTGGCAGCCTGAAATAGATAAATGATTCAGGATGAATGATCAGGACAAGATAGGCAATATGATAAAGAAACTATGTTTTGAGGCTTACTTAGTCTATTACAATGTCTGATGGATGGTTGAGCAAAGTATGATGATGATATGGCTTATGATGCCATAAGTTATAATGAATAGTTGTATCTCCTTGCAGTTGTTATGCGATGACATGCATGTTAGAGTATGCCATGATGAATGAATACTCCCCTTTTGGTAGTGTGTACAGGGTAGAGTATATATGAGTACAGATATGAGATAAGAAAGTTATGAGGAAGTTATGTTGCTCCCATACCATATGACATGTAATGAGATATGTATTGAGGAGATAGATAGTCTTAGTTCATGGGACAATAAGTTATGATATTTAGATATGGTTTATGAATGATGTTACTCAGGTAATTCTGCAGACTTGTGAATGCAGTACTCAGGGCCATTTCTATTGAAAGAGATGGTATACAGAAAGAAAAGCAGATAAGAGTAAAGAAATTGTTTCTAGATCACTCTTCAGATAAGAGTTGGATCTGAAACAGATGGCTCTCGGATAGAGCTAGATTTAGATGGGTATAGATCACTCTTCATAAGAGTTAGATCTGATACAGAATGCTCACAGTTAGAGCATGGTTCAAATGGTTCGCAGTTAGAGCACAAATTGAATGAGAAGTATGATGAGGCCATGCAGTAGAATGCAATGGCAGGTGGTTAGACCATAATGGCACAAGGCGTGGTAAGCCACAATAAAGTAAGAAAGATGAGAAGGAACTCCTGAGTAAGAGAGGAAGTAAGTAAAGTCTGGGTAAACGATATGAGGCTATAAAATTTTTATGGAGTTATCAACAGGTGGAAGCAGTTAACCTTATAACCTAGTCTGTTGTTTCGGGAGATATACAGTACAACAGAATCGCAGTTAGATTCTGGAGGGTCGCAGTTAGATCCTAACATGGCTCCAGGGTCGCAGTTAGATCCTAACAGATTCAGAGTCGCAGTTAGATTCTAAAGAGGCTAACGGTTGATCGCAGTTATATCCCGAGGTCGCAGTTAGACCTAGCCTAAGGAAAGTAATGAGCCATGAGACATGAGTACGATGTAGTATCTCTTTGGGAAGATGAAGGCCAAAGATGAAGTTAAGGTGTGGAAGCTTCACTAGTTGATAAACTCACCCAGAGAAATTGTTTTATAATGATTTTCCTCAGGTAGCCTCTAGTATACAGACTAAACTTGGCTTTCCCTTAAACGAAGATGGAGTCCAAGTTCAAATCTGAGTACTGGGATTCAAAGTTTTGTAGAAGTATGCCTAAGAAGCAGAGAAGAGAATCCTCTGTGTAATGAGAAGCAGAGAAGAAAATCCTCAGTGTAATGAGAACAGAAGAATATGAGTAGCTTGATTCCCCAGAAGAGGGTAAAGAGATTAAAAGGCTAGAGAAGACCTAGAGAAGAGGGTCTAAGGCAAAATAAAGATAGAACGTAGTTCTATGAGGAAGATAATGATAGCCTTATGGTATCTCAGGATGAGTCATGATAAGGCAAGATAAGTTACGAAAGGGTGAAATACACTATAAGATAGCCAGAGTTGGCTAGATATGCCATGATAAAGTATCAAAAGCACGTAATGAGATACACTATGGTAAACATGTAATATGACACGCACCGAGAAATGTGCATTGTATGAACAGATAGAGAGGCTTCCCTTTTATAGGGATCATATGTTTAAATGTTATGAACGAAATAGAAAATAAGAGTTTTCCCTCGTTGCATGAGATGCTAGGCCTTATGATATGTTAGAACTGTGCAAGCTCCAAGTATTAGAGCTGTGCATAATTAGAACAGAAATGCTTGAGCTCCAATGTTAGAGCTTTGTATTCATAAGCAGGTAAGCAGTCCTGCAATATGTTGGCCAGACATTATGCATAGGTGCTCTTCTTTAAGAGTAGGTGCTCTTGTTCAGCAACAAAGTAAAGAAAGAGTAGCTGCGTAAGTCCTCTCTCTGTATGAAGTTAAGTGCAAAGAAAGATGAAATATTGCAGATTTTAAAGCAGTCTGTGAGATATCAAGAAAAGTAATAAGAGATAAATGCTTAAAGTATGATGCTGAAAGGGATATGATGAGTAGTTAGAAGAAATTCCCGAATACAGTAATATTCAAGAAAATTTGCTATGAAAGAAATGGACACTGCCCATAAGTGCAGTGAGTGATCCATAAGGGAAGAGACGATTTTAAACTCTGATTGAGTTGACCTAGAGAAAAGAAAAGCATGATATAAAGAGGTGTAAAGTTTTATGATAAGGTACTTTGCCAGATATTGAGTAAATTTGGCTATGGTACTAATTAAATTTTGAGGACGAAATTTATTTAAAGGAGAGGAGAAATGTAACATCCCAGTTTTCAGGCCTAGAGATGCAGAGATAGCCTAAAATTAAGAGACTGCTAGACCCCTTTTTAGGAGAAGTCCCAGAGGAACGTAAAGAGTTTCAGGGACTGAGCTGCGAGTAAGTAAAGGTACGGGGACTTATGTGTAAACAGTGGAAGTCCCAAGGGGTAAATGGCCATTTGGGGATGATGTAAAGGTCAAAGGTTCAAGAGTTGACCAGTTAGGTCACGATGATAAAGAAGTTGGTCGCGACGAGAGTCTATTATGGTCGCGACTAATATTGGCAGAGAGGATTGGTCGTGACGGATAATGTTGTGGTGTTGCGACTAATGAGTAGAATGAGCTGGGTTGCGACTAAAAAGTGATGTGGTCTCGACAAAAATCTGTTATGGTCGCGACTAATGTACACAGAAGTGTTATGTCACGATAAGGTGATTATGAGGTCGCGACTAGGGAATAAAGTAGTGCTAAACGTATGGGCCAAGAGTGGTGAAGGTCCAAATGAGATAGTTACCCGGTTAGAGATAGAACTAGGGAAAGAGGTCAGATACAGGAAAGGTTATCTGGAAAGCATGAGGTAGACTGATAAGGTATCCTGATGGGACCCACAAGATGACACCTGGCATTAGAGCATGATTCAGTGACCTTTCAGTAGAGTAAAGTTTCTCGGTTAGCACGAGAACCGAGGAGGTGATCAGATAAGTCTGGGACTTATCTGGATAGTATTGGGAAGGGTGCAAGGTCTCTTCCAGGCACCACATGGCATTGATCTGGAGGAAGCAGATAAAGCTAAGGACATATATTACGAGGTAGGACTCTGGACCGGTGAATCAGCCTGATGAGTCAGCATGCTGAGGTGTCCAGGATTTTCAACATGCGGAAAATATGCTGCTGAGGTATCCCGCTGAGGTGGCATGATGATGCAGTAAAAGGAAATAAAGGAAAATAGGAAATTCTAGGAAAAACCAGGACCACATGTTCAGATGGCTTAGAAACTACGAAAATGCCATTAGAGGAGAGTATAAATACCCCCCCTTAGCCTTCATTTGCATCACGCATGGGCAAGGGAAAGTAGAGAAAGAAGAGAGAGAAGGAGAAGGAAGGGAAGAGAGAAAGGAGGAAAGGAAGAAAGGAAGTTATGGCGGAGCTGGAAGCAAAATAGAGATAGTAGAGTTCTGCTGAGCTAGCCAGGTAGTAACTAATCCTAGCTTTTATGTAATGGCTTTGTGATTTGATGTGCTATTGTTTGGTTGGATTGTTGTCTTATATGTTATGTCTGAAGCTCTACTGCAATGCTATGATCATATGTTATTGAGTATGGAAGCACGCAGCATACTTATCTGTACACAATCACAAGCAAGCACTGTCACACTGCATTACATATATTGTTATGATTCTTGCTACTGAGATTCCCATGAATCTCATCCCCATACATAACCCATTACAGGGAGGTTATGCTGAAGTGGATTTTGAGAATGCTAAGAGACACCGTTATGCTGCCGAAGTAAAGATGAACATCAGTATATGATAAGTACTGTGTACGTAGTGTTGTTTAAGGAGGCTAGAAGTGAGTGGACCTAGCCGGTTCATCTAGTCTTTCCTGGGTACTACGTAGAATGGTAGTTCTTATGAGGGAATTACCGAATCAGTACAGTTCAGTTCTTTGTACAGATGAAGCGTAGCGGTTATGCTGCCGGAGTTTAGGCAGAAAGAGATGTAATAGAGATAGAAAGATTATGTGTATGTCTTGTTGTGTATGCCTTGCTGTATGACATTACGTTATTCAATGATAAATATTGTTTGGCATATTCAATTTATGTATGGTAAATTAAGGGAAAATTCGCAGGCCCTGAGGCAGCAGTGTTCTGACCTCAGTTTGACCTAGTAAACGGAGGAGTCTGGCCACGAGATTTATTGAGCCGGTAGTACACATCTGGGGCATTCCATGAATAGGTAATAAGCCTCCTTTGGATGTGTAGAATGAGAGAAACCAATTCTCAAAGTAAAGATTCAGAATGAAGAACTTAAGAGTAAAAGTTTAATCTCTGGACTTAAGTTAAACCAATATTGCTTCCGCAAGTGTACTCTGAGGAGTATAAAGAAGGATGTTTCATATAACAACTTATTATTTAATAAATATTGTTTGGCATATTCAATTTGTGTATGAGAAATTATGAGAGAGAAATTCGCAGGTCCTAAGGTAGCAGTATTTTGACCTCAGTTTAACCTAATAAATGAAGGAATTTGGCCACGAAATTTGGTGAGCCAATAGCACACATCTGGGGCATTACGTGGATAGGTAATAAGCCTCATTTGGATGTGAAGAATGAGATAAATCAGTTTTCAAAGTAAAGGCTCAGAACAAGGAACTTAAGAGTAAAGTTTTAATTTTTGAGCAAGTTAAGATACAATCAAGTCAATATCGCTTCCGTAAGTGTACTCTGAGGGGTCTAAGAGAGGATAATTCACCAAGAATATCAATGGTAGGAAGAATCCAGATACTAGATTTAAGATCAGAATATATTTATGGAATGTCAGAAAAAATTAGATTCAGAAAACAGTCTTATTTTTGGAAATTGGACTGAGCTGGTATAGGATTGGATAGATCAAACTGGAGGTTTCCAAAAGTGATGACTCACCAGGTGAGGTGTCCCAAGGGACCCACCAAGGCACCACCTAGCATGCAAGGTGTCCTTGATGATGTCATCATGATGATGCAGATGAAGCTTCTTGAGGAAGCTAAGCAATCTGAGCCGTACATCGTGATTCGATCTGGACCATCCATTCCATCTCCCTTCACCTATAAATACCCCACCCCCTCCCATTCCATTCATAACATGGCAAGGAAGAGAAAGAAGAGAGAGAGATAGAGAAAAAGAGAAAGAGAGAAAGAAAGGAAGAAAAAGGAGTTCTGGCTGAGCTAGGAGCAATCTGTAACATCCCAATTTTCAGGCCTAGAGATGTAGAGATAGCCTAAGATTAAGAGGCTACTAGACCCCTTTTAGCAGAAGTCCCAGAGGAACGTAAAGAGTTTCAGGGACTGAGCTACGAGTAAGTAAAGGTACGGGGACTTATGTGTAAACAGTGAAAGTCCCAAGGGGTAAATGGCCATTTGGGGATGATGTAAAGGTCAAAGGTTCAAGAGTTGACCAGTTGGTCGCGATGATAAAGAAGTTGGTCGCGACGAGAGTATATTATGGTCGCGACTAATATTGGCAGAGAGGATTGGTCATGACGAATATGTATGTGGTGTCGCGACTAATGAGTAGAATAAGCCTGGTTGCGACTAAAAAGTGATGTGGTCGCTACGAAAGACTGTTATGGTTGCGACTAAAGGATGTTGTGGTCGCGACTAATGAACCAAAAGATGTTATGTCGCGATAAGGTGATGATGAGGTCGCGACTAGTGGCTAAAGTGGTGCCAAGCGTATGGGCCAACAGTTGTGAAGGTCCAAAGGAGATAATTACCCGGTTAGAGATAGAACTGGGGAAAAAGGTCAGATACAGGAAAGGTTATCTGGAAACCATAAGGTAGACTGATAAGGTATCCTCATGGGACCCACAAGATGCCACATGGAATTAGAGTAGTGATTCGGTGACCTTTCAGTAGAGTAAAGTTACTCGGTTGGCACAAAAACTGAGGAGGTGATAAGATAAGTCTGGGACTTATCTGGATAGCGTTGGGAAGCGTGCAAGGTCTCTTCCAGGCGCCACATGGCATTGATCTGGAGGAAGCAGATAAAGCTGAGGACACGTATTACGAGGCAAGAGACTGGACCGGTGAGTCAGCTGCTGAGGTGTCCAGGGATTTCAGACATGTGATAAATATGGCGCTGAGGTGGCCTGGTGATGCAGTAAAGGAGGAATTAAGGAAAATAGGAAATTCCAAGAAAAACCAGGACCACAGGATCAGATGGCATGGAAATTACAAAAATGCCATTGGGAAACCCTATATATACCCCCCGCCTTCATTTGCATTCACGCATGGCAAGAGGAAAGGGAGAGAAAGAAGAGAGAGAAGGAGAAGGAAGGGAAGAGAGAAAGGAAGAAAGGAAGTTCTGGCGGAGCTGGAAGCAGAATAAGGATAGTGGAGTCCTGCTAAGCTAGCCAGGTAGTAACTAATCCTAGCTTTTATGTAATGGCTTTGTGATTTGATGTGCTATTGTTTGGTTGGATTGTTGTCTTATATGTTATGTCTGAAGCTCTACTGCAATGCTATGATCATATGTTATTGAGTATGGAAGCACGCAGCATACTTATCTGTATACAATCACAAGCAAGCACTGTCACACTGCATTACATATATTGTTATGATTGTTGCTACTGAGATTTCCCCGAATCTCATCCCCATACATAACCCATTACAGGTATGCTGAAGTGGATTTTGAGAATGCTAAGAGACGTCGTTATGCTGCCGAAGTTAAGACTGAACATCAGTATATGATAAGTACTGTGTACGTAGTGCTGTCTAAGGAGGCTAGAAGTGAGTGGACCTAGCCGGTTCATCTAGTCTTTCCTGGGTACTACGTAGAATGGTAGTTCTTGTGAGGGAATTACCGAATCAGTACAGTTCAGTTCTTTGTACAGATGAAGCGTAACGATTATGCTACCGGAGTTTAGGCAGAAAGAGATGTAATAGAGATAGAAAGATTATGTATATGTCTTGTTGTGTATGCCTTGCTGTATGACATTACGTTATTCAATGATAAATATTGTTTGGCATATTCAATTTATGTATGGTAAATTAAGGGAAAATTCGCAGGTCCTGAGGCAGCAGTGTTCTGACCTCAGTTTGACCTAGTAAACGGAGGAGTCTGGCCACAATATTTATTGAGCCGATAGTACACATCTGGGGCATTCCGTGAATAGGTAATAAGCCTCCTTTGGATGTGTAGAATGAGAGAAACCAGTTCTCAAAAAGTAAAGGTTCAGAATGAAGAACTTAAGAGTAAAAGTTCAATCTCTGGACTTAGGTTAAGCCAATATTGCTTCCGCGAGTATACTATGAGGAGTATAAAGAAGGATGTTTCATTTTGGTATCAGAGCAAGAGGTTCTGACATAGACCAGAAGGGACTCTGGTTTAGAGCATAAGATTCTGGCCCATAACAGAAGGTTCTGGCTTGGTGATTTTCTGATAGAGTATTTTCCCTTTAGTGCGTGAGAATGGCATTGAGTCGCTACTAATATGGTTGCAGGTCGCGATAGGTAGCCTCAAGAGAGTTTTAGTCACGACAAAGAAGTGGAAATATCGCGACAGTTATTTACAGAGAGGTTAGGTCGCGACGTGTATTTTACAAGGTCGCGACAGTATATTGCGAAAAGCTAAGGTTGCGACGAGAAAGGTCTTGTGTCGCGACTGAAGAGTTAAGGTTGCGATGTGAGGAGGCCTATGGTCACGATGAGTAACGAGGTAGTGGGCGGCTAGTGTGCAAAATGGTCCAGGTCGCGACGATAGAAGATTGAGCTCGCGACTAAAGGATAGAGATGTTAGGTCGTGATGAGTTGAGTATGATGGTCACTGACTAATGATCATAAAGGATATGAGTCATGACTATCCAAGATTCAGATCGCGACTAATATAGGTTTAGAAAACTCAACGGAGATATGAGCTCTTAGATGGGATGAGATGTGTTCATTTTTCTTTTTAAAGGAAAAAGATGGTGAACACAAGAGAAGAACGTAGAGTTTGAGTGGAGAAGCTATGCATAGAGAAAGCTGGCAACTCCAATAAGGTAGACCCTATGCGAGTCATCCGTGCTAGGCGAGATGAACAGCAATGGATGATGTAAAGAATGATAATGATGAGTTAAGATGGGCTAGCTATATGAGATAGCTAGTATAAGGTTTGCCTAGGAATGAGCCTAGGACATGGCCTAAGGCTAGAGATGTGATGGGCTAATGTTCCTTAAGCAGAGAATTCCATCTCGGAGAAGTAATAGACCTGGGGTAGAGTACCCTAGAGAACGAAAGTGATAGTAAGAGATGAGGAATGAGATCCATGCGACTGAAGTTCGCCAGGATCAAGAGAAAGGCCATTAAGGAACCACAGTCAGGTCAAGAATAGACTAGGACTGATAGATTGACAGAAAAAGTAAAGAGATAGTAGAAAGGTAGCCACAGATTACGAGATACAGTGACTCCCCTATGTAAGAGAGAATACTGAAGGGTTGAGTCTATAACCTGGTAAGAGGGTAGTGTGGCAGCCTAAGTGAAATAGATAAATGTTCAGGATGACTGACCAAGATATGATAGGCAATATGATAAAGAAAATATGTCTTGAGGTTTAGTTAGTCTGATGGATGGTTGAGCAAAGTATGATGATGATATGGCTTAGGATGCCATAAGTTGTGATAAATAGTTGCATCTCCTTGCAGTTGTCAAATGATGACATGCATGTTAGAGTATGCCATGATGAATGAATACTCCCCTTTTGGTAGTGTGTGCAGGGTAGAGTATATATGAGTACAGATATGAGATAAGAAAGTTATGAGGAAGTTATGTTTCTCCCATACCATATGACATGTAATGAGATATGTATTGAGGATGATAGATAGTCTCAGTTCATGGGACAATAAGCTATGATATTCAGATATGTTATGATTGAGGTTACTCGGGTAATTCTGCAGACTTGTGAATACAGTACTCAGAGCCATTTCTGTTGAAAGGAATGGTAGACAGAAAGAAAGCAGAAAAGAGTAAAGAGATTGTTTCTAGATCACTCTTCAGATAAGAGTTGGATCTGAAACAGGTGGCTCTCAGATAAAGCTAGATTCAGATGAGTATAGATCTCTCTTCAGATAAGAGTTGGATCTGATACAGAATGCTCGCAGTTAGAGCATAGTTCAATGGTTCGCATTTAGAGCACAGATTGAATGAGAAGTATGATGAGGCCATGCAGTAGAATGCAATGGTAGGTGGTTAGACCATGATAGCACAAGACATGGTAAGCCACAGTAAAGATGAGAAGGAACTCCTGAGTAAGAGAGGAAGTAAGTAGAGTCTGGGTAAACGATATGAGGCTATAAAATTTTTATGGAGTTATCAACAGGTGGAAGCAGTTAACCTTATAACTTAGTCTATTGGTTTAAGATCTTCGGGAGATATACAGTACAACAGAATCATAGTTAGATTCTGAAGGGTCATAGTTAGATCCTAGCATGGCTCCAGGGTCGCAGTTAGATCCTAACAGTTTTAGAGTCGCAGTTATATTCTGAAGAAGCTAACGGTTGATCGCAGTTAGATCCCAAGGTCGCAGTTAGACCTAGCCTAAGGAAAGTAATGAGCCATGAGTTATGAGTACAATGTAGTATCTCTTTGGGAAGATGAATGCCAAAGACGAAGTTAAGGTGAGGAAGCTTCACTAGTTGATAAACTCATCCAGAACAAAATTATTGTAATGGTTTTTCTCAGATAGCCTCTACAGACTGAACTTAGCTTTCCCTTAAATGAAGATGGAGTCCAAGTTCAAATCTGAGTGCTGATATTCAACATTTTGTAGAAGTATGCCTGAGAAGCAGAGAAGAGAATCCTCTGTGTAATGAGAAGCAGAGAAGAAAATCCTCAGTGTAATGAGAACAGAAGAGTATGAGTAGATAGATTCCCCCAGATGAGGGTAAAAAGATTAAAAGGCTAGAGAAGCCTAGAGAAAAAGGTCTAAGACAAAGCAAAGATAGAACGCAGTTCTATGAGGAAGATAATGATAGCCTTATGGTATCTCGGGATGAGTCATGATAAGGCAAGATAAGTTATGAAAGGGTGATATACACCATGAGATAGCCAGAGTTGGCTAGATATGCTATGATAAAGTATCAAAAGCATGCAATAACATACACTATGGTAGACGTGTAATATGACATGCACCGAGAAATGTGCATTGTATGAATAGATAGAGAGGCTTCCCTCTTGTAGGGATCATATGTTTAAATGTTATGCTATAAAAGATAATAGAAAATTAGAGTTTTCCCTCGTGCATGAGATGTCAGGCCATATGTTATGCTAAAACTATGCAAGCTCCGAGTGTTAGAGCTGTGCCTAGTTAGAACAGGAGTGCTTGAGCTCTAGCATTAGAGCTTTGCATTCATAAGCAGTTATGCAGTCCTGCAATATGTTGGCCAAACATTATGCATAGATGCTCTTATTTAAGAGTAGGTGCTCTTGTTTTGCAGCAAAGTAAAGAAAGAATAGCTGCGTAAGTCCTCTCTCTGTATGACGTTAAGTGCAAAGAAAGATGAAATGTTGCAAATATTAAAGCAGTCTGCGAGATATTAAGAGAAGTAATAAGAGATAAATGCATAAAGTATGTTGCTGAAAGGGATATGATGAGTAGTTAGAAGAAATTCCCGAATACAGTAATATTCAAGAAAATTTACTATGAAAGAAATGGACACTGCTCATAAGTGCAGTGAGTGATCCATAAGAGAAAAGCAGATTTTAAACTCTGATTGAGTTGATCCAGAGAAAAGAAAAGCATGATATAAAGAGATGTAAAGTTTTATGATAGCCAGATATTGAGTAAATTTGGCTATGGTACTAATTAAATTTCGAGGACGAAATTTATTTAAAGGGGAGGAGAAATGTAACATACCAATTTTCAGGCCTAGAGATGTAGAGATAGCCTAAGATTAAGAGGCTACTAGACCCCTTTTAGCAGAAGTCCCAGAGGAACGCAAAGAGTTTCAGGGACTGAGCTACGAGTAAGTAAAGGTACGGGGACTTATGTGTAAACAGTGAAAGTCCCAAGGGGTAAATGGCCATTTGGGGATGATGTAAAGGTCAAAGGTTCAAGAGTTGACCAGTTAGGTCGCGATGATAAAGAAGTTGGTCACGACGAGAGTATATTATGGTCGCGACTAATATTGGCAGAGAGGATTGGTCGTGACGAATATGTATGTGGTGTCGCGACTAATGAGTAGAATAAGCCTGGTGGCGACTAAAAAGTGATGTGGTCGCGACAAAAGACTGTTATGGTTGCGACTAAAGGATGTTGTGGTCGCGACTAATGAACCAAAAGATGTTATGTCGCGATAAGGTGATGATGAGGTCGCGACTAGTGGCTAAAGTGGTGCCAAGCGTATGGGCCAACAGTTGTGAAGGTCCAAAGGAGATAGTTACCCGGTTAGAGATAGAACTGGGGAAGAAGGTCAGATACAGGAAAGGTTATCTGGAAACCATGAGGTAGACTAATAAGGTATCCTCATGGGACCCACAAGATGCCACATGGAATTAGAGTAGTGATTCGGTGACCTTTCAGTAGAGTAAAGTTACTCGGTTGGCACGAAAATTGAGGAGGTGATAAGATAAGTCTGGGACTTATCTGGATAGCATTGGGAAGCGTGCAAGGTCTCTTCTAGGCGCCACATGGCATTGATCTGGAGGAAGCAGATAAAGCTGAGGACACGCATTACGAGGCAAGAGACTGGACCGATGAGTCAGCATACTGAGTCAGCTGCTGAGGTGTCTAGGGATTTCAGACATGTGATAAATGTGGCGCTTAGGTGTCCTGCTGAGGTGGCCTGGTGATGCAGTAAAGGAGGAATTAAGGAAAATAGGAAATTCCAGGAAAAACCAGGACCACAGGATCAGATGGCATGGAAATTACAAAAATGCCATTGGGAAACCCTATATATACCCCCCTTGCCTTCATTTGCATTCACGCATGGCAAGAGGAAAGGGAGAGAAAGAAGAGAGAGAAGGAGAAGGAAGGGAAGAGAGAAAGGAAGAAAGGAAGTTCTGGCGGAGCTGGAAGCAGACCCTATATATTCCCCCCTTGTTTGGTTGGATTGTTGTCTTATATGTTATGTCTGAAGCTCTACTGCAATGCTATGATCATATGTTATTGAGTATGGAAGCACGCAGCATACTTATCTGTATACAATCACAAGCAAGCACTGTCACACTGCATTACATATATTGTTATGATTGTTGCTACTGAGATTCCCCCGAATCTCATCCCCATACATAACCCATTACAGGGAGGTTATGCTGAAGTGGACTTTGAGAATGCTAAGAGACGCCGTTATGCTGCCGAAGTTAAGACTGAACATCAGTATATGATAAGTACTGTGTATGTAGTGCTGTCTAAGGAGGCTAGAAGTGAGGGGACCTAGCCGGTTCATCTAGTCTTTCCTGGGTACTACGTAGAATGGTAGTTCTTATGAGGGAATTACCGAATCAGTACAGTTCAGTTCTTTGTACAAATGTAGCATAGCGGTTATGCTGCCGGAGTTTAGGCAGAAAGAGATGTAATAGAGATAGAAAGATTATGTATATGTCTTATTATGTATGCCTTGATGTATGACATTACGTTATTCAATGATAAATATTGTTTGGCATATTCAATTTATGTATGGTAAATTAAGGGAAAATTCGCAGGTCCTAAGGCAGCAGTGTTCTGACCTCAGTTTGACCTAGTAAACGGAGAAGTCTGGCAACGAGATTTAATGAGCCAGTAGTACACATCTGGGGCATTCCGTGAATAGGTAATAAGCCTCCTTTGGATGTGTAGAATGAGAGAAACCAGTTCTCAATGTAAAGGTTCATAATGAAGAACTTAAGAGTAAAAGTTCAATCTCTGGACTTAGGTTAAGCCAATATTGCTTCCGCAAGTGTACTCTGAGGAGTATAAAGAAGGATGTTTCACAATCCAAGGAGCTTCGAGACTTGGCAAGCTTAGGAATAAGGTAAGCAATTTATTCTAGTCCCTGCTCTAATAAATTAAAGGATTGTTCTTATGAATTTAATAGTTAGAATAGAGAAATATCTCTCTCTATAAGGTAAGCCGTGGATAGAAAGAAAGTTAGGGGATTGTTAGAATAGGGGTATTACCTCAAGATAAGCTTGGGTTAAGTAGATTTATACTAGATAGGATAATAATGGAAATATTATTATGCTATGTATAGGCTCTGACCTAAGTAAACAAGGAACCTTAGAGCAAAGTCTAAAGACTAAGGAAAGGCTAAATGACAGGTAGTAAACTTACCTAAACTTGTATGTGTTGAATGTATGGTTGATTATGTTATGGCTTGATTAATTGACATTATTCATATGTAATTGTTGAAGCTCTGTGCTATGATTACTTTGGCCAATTGTGTTTCATATGTTATATAGAAGCATGCACATTACATTATTTGACACAATCACAAGCAATCACTAATACCAAGCATTGATGCATACATTATTTAGTACCGTTTGCTAATGAGATTTCCCCTGAAATCTCAACCCTATCTTTTCCAAACATAACAAGATACTATTTTAGAGAAGATTGAGCTTAGAAAAGTAAGGTATGATATTTTTGGTATCATAGCAAAGGGTTTTGGCTTAAAGCATAAGATTCTGGCACAGAAGAGAAGGTTCTGGCTTAGTTATGCTCTGATTTAGTTAGACTGACCCCCTTAAACAAGTTAGAGATTTAAACCAAAGAGGTTCCCTCCCTAGAGTAAGTTATGGTGATAGTGTTCACTATTTAGAGAAGGATTCATACAAGAGATAGTGACACCCAAATAAATAGAATTGTACCCCATACTTGACAATTTTATGAGATAGTCTTCAAGGATACGACTATGATAGACTAGTCTTAGTCAATCGTTACTGCTGAGGTCTCGTGTTTCTTAGCACGATATGGCTGGACTAAGTAGGATAATGTCTAGGAAGCAGTTTCCTCTTTTGATAGAGACAAAAGCTGACTAGTCTAAGGTTAAAGAAGCTGCAATAATAGCTTGAGGTATCATTCTGTGACCAGATGCTACAGTGATGATGATGATAGTCCAAGTTACGATGAGTCAGGTCATAGGTCGCAACTAGTAGTCATAAATAGGTTTAGGTCGCGACAAGAGAAAATCTATGGTCGCGACTGAAGAACCCAGAGCTGTCAAGTCGTGATGAGTATATTGCAATGGTCGTGACAGAAGTTCACTAGGGACATGAGTCGTGACTAGCCAATATTCAAGTCATGACTGGGATACAAAGAGACCCGATATTATGGAAACAATGAGAATAAAGGTGCCAACCTCGCTGAAGTTTATCAGCTAGAGGATTGGTATAAGGGACGACTAAGTCAGACAGTACAAGATACAAAGATATGGAAGATCAGTTTTAAGTTGTTTAGAAGTATATCCTCTATGTGACCATCAGGAGTAGATCTACGTTATGAAAGACTTTGTTCAGCTAATTTTTCCTAAACAGAAGAGTCAGAAGATAGATTGAGACTTTTCTAGGAATGACCCTTGCACATGACCTAAGGTTAGAGGTGTGATGGTTAATAGATATAGAGATAATATTCCTGAAACAAAGGAACCCTATCATAAAGGAATAGTAACCTAGCAGATCTAGAGTCGAGCACCCTAGAGAGCAGAAGTAATAGTAGTAAATGATAAATGAGATCCATGAAATTTAAGTTCACTAGGATCAAGAGATAGACCAGAAAGGAACCATAGTCTGGTCAAGAATATACTGAGACTGATAGATAGACAGAAAAAGTTAAGAGATATTAAAGAGATATAGAAGTTACTCCATAGAGATGGAGATTGATCTGCTCACCTGAGAAGTTTCCTCGAGTAGTTTTACGAGAAGCATTCTTCTCAGTTAGATAGAGATGAGTGTGAAGCTAAGTTTAAGGTAACGAAAAGAGGAGCCCTTTGATGAATACTTAGCCGAGTTCATCCACATGAACATAGATAGTTGAATGACTGAAAAGTTAAGTCAAGGATTGAATTCTGTGTTACAAAGAAAGAATTTTCTCAAGTAATCCAACAGAGTGGTAGTTGTATGCCAGATTAGAAAAAGAAGTTTATGATGTCTAGAGAGTGAAAGGTAGCCATATTTTAAAAGATAAAGAGACTCCCATATGTAAGAAAGAATAATGATCAAAAGTCAGATAGAGTAATGAAGGGATTGAGTCTATACACTGGTAGGAGGGTAACATGGTAGCTTAAGGTTAGATGAGTAATTACTCCAGGTTCCTGAATAAGTGATCATGAATTGACAGATAATGTGATAAAGGAAAGAATGCTTTAAAGTTTACCTAGTTAATTGTTTAATTGCAGTGTGTGTATGATGGATGGTTGAGCAAATTATGTGATGATGTTATGGCTTATATTGCCATAAGTTATGATGAAGAGTTGTGTCACATCCTTATTTTTATACATCTTAGGGACCATTCAGTAGCACTTAAACCACTTTCAGGGTCATTGAAGTCTAAACACTTAATCTGGAATTTTATTCATATCGAGTACTGTTCACTGTGGCAAATTCCAGATGAGTGACCTGACTTTGAAAATCCATAACTAATTATAGAAAAATCAAAATGAAGTGGTTCCAATTGCTACGTGAATCTAACTCAAATATATTTCAGGGAAAAATCATTGGTTGACCAATCCTTGACAAATTTAACGTGGGTCAACGTTCAAATATTACTGTTCATCCAATGACTTTCTCCTGAATCCAGCATTCTGGTCCCAACTTTAACCATTTATATCTTTTCGTGTATACATCCAAATTAGACATTATATATATCAAATTAAAGATTAGTATGTCTACTTTATACCCTAAAAATTTCGTACATTAATTCAATCATTTACTATTTTTAATGATTTATCAAACATGAATGGGTCTTCACGAGTTACTGTTCACTGAGCCTATTTTCAGCATTTAGTCTTTACATACCCAAGCATACAACCAACACATATCAGTCATACAGCCAGATAATAATTAATATCAAATAATCAACTGTTATTTATCAGTGCATGATTAACTCTCTCATATTTTATTACATCCTTCTCTGTCTACAATCCGGCAGCATAACTGCTACAATTCTTCTTTAGAAAATAACCGATGTTGTACCGATTCGGTAATTCCCTTATGAGAACTACCATTCTACGTAGTACCCAGGAAAGACTGGATGAACCTTCTGGGTCCACTCACTTCCAGCCTCCTTAGACAGCACTACGTACACAGTACGTATCAGCTCCTTTCTTTGTTCCGTCTTCGTTGCCGGAATTTCGGCAGCCTACCGGCGTCTCTTAAGATTTCCAAATTTTATTTTGACAGAACCTCCCCTGTAATGTTATGTTTGGGAATGAGATTCAAAAGAATCCCAGTAACAATAATCATAACAAAATATGTAATGCAGAGTGATGGTGCTTGCTTGTGACTGTGTACAGATAAGTATGCTGCATGCTTCCATATTCAATAACATATGATCATAGCATTGGAATAGAGCTTCAAGCATAACATATAAGACAACAATCAACCAAACAAGACAACACATCACAAAGACATTACATAAGAGCTAGGATTAGTTGTTACCTCAAAAGCAGTGCTTTAGAACTTCTCTACTACTTCCAACTTCACCAGAACTTCCTTACTTCTTTCTTTCTCTCACTTTCTCTCTCAAGAACTTCTTTCTTCCTCTCTTTCTTGCTTGCACCGAAATGAAGGGGTAAGGGGGGGTATTTATAGTGTTGAGCAATGGCAATCTTGTAATTTTGAAGACTTATGATCCTGTGGTCCTGGTTTTTCCTGAATTTCCTATTTTTCTTTATTCCTTTTACTGCATCATGCATGACATCACTCAATGCCAACTCATGGGACACCTCACCTCCCACATTCTTCACATGGCGAAATTGAGAGGGAGCTAGAGCCTTCCGGAAGCTTTCCGGTCCACTCCGGTACCGGCCCGGTCCATCGCCTCGAAAAACGTGCTGTTTTCTGCACCTGATGTTTCTGAAGATCCTTTTTATGTCTACTGACCTCACATTTAGTATCTAGACCCTTTATATCATTAACTTTTTAATACTGGGTCCAGACTCAATTACAGATCCCCTGCGAAATGACCAAAATGCCCTTGGTGCCCTATCTTGTCCTATTTTAACCCTAAGGGCAAAATCGTCATTTCACACCTTTCTGGACTCGATCAAAGCTTATACTGGCTCTAGTCAACCTTATTTAGACATGTCTTGACCTCTGGGTCTGTCCAAAATGACCAGAATACCCTTTATTCATCTGCTGCCCTTTTTGTACAACATAGGGGCATTTTCGTAATTTCGCACTTTTCCGGGGTTCTGCTGGACACTGGCCCACCTATCAGTCCAAGAGTCTTATTGGGCCTCTAATGGCGCCATTTTTGGGCTTCCTGGGTCCATTACCTGTATGGCACGCATTACGAGAAATCTTCCTTTAACACAGTTCATTGAATATTCTAACTATTATTTACCGATTATACACCTTTTTCGGACACCGGCTCTTTTTCCCAGATACAGTGTCCAACTGTGTTCAGGCATCCTTGGGGGTTATAACGGTCATCTGACCGAAGTCATTCGATCGCATTCAGCCTCTTTAAAAATACCGATAAATCTCCAACCCGGATCCCTGGAGGCCTCACACTCCCGTCTGGAATTTTTATTTTGTGAATAACTTTTCCTACAGACCTCCTATCGGTATCCTGTCAGTTTCCCGACATCCGCCCCATAAGGGTGCATCATCCTGTATTTTCTCACTTATATCTGAAACCTAGGGTATCCGGTATTAATTTTTATAACTTTTGGACGATCAGTCCATTTCTGGCTATCTGGAATCTTCAAAAATTCCGGTATTAGGCTTGGTTACCCGGCGTCACCTGCCCTACCTTCTGGTAGAATCTGGGACTGAAATGCTGTCGGGCGGTGCAAACCACTTCTGGCCTATTTTCTTTAATTATACTTTAGCCCCAGGGAACTTTTCCTTCTTTATAATTAAGTCCCTTAATTTGGCTAAAATTACACTTTAAGACCCCACATTTTTGTCTACCTTTCCTTCCTTACCTTAAACTTTCCATATTTGCATTTAAGTCCTTTCTTTTCCTTTCTTTTGCAATTTAATCATTTTCTTTACATAAAGGACCACATCTTTTTCCTGAAACAGAGCTCATATATTCCGTTTATTCTGTACATAGGAACCAGTACAGAAAATTAAGGATATTACATTTCTCTCCCCCTAAAAATAAATTTCGTCCCCGAAATTTACATTACATCTATCCTATACAAATAATTCAGGGTACTTCTCTCTCATCTTTTCTTCTGTTTCCCATGTAGCCTCTTGTTCAGTCAAGCCTTTCCAGATCACTTTAACTAAAGGAATTTGCTTATTCCGCAACTGCTTGACTTTTCTATCAGTAATTCGTACCGGTCCAACCTCATAGGTCAAGTCATCTCGCAGTGCGACCTCATCTTGCTCTATCACATGAGATGGATCTGGAATATACTTCTTTAATTGAGAAACATGGAACACATCATGTATCTGGCTGAGATTTGGAGGAAGAGCCAACTTGTAGGCTACTGCTCCTATCTTTGAGAGAATCTGGAATGGCCCGATGTATCTTGGATGCAGCTTCTTCACCTTAATCGATCGTCCGGCTCCTGTGGTTGGAGTTAACTTAAGGAATACATGTTCTCCTTCTTCAAACTCCAACGGCTTCCTTCTGACATCTGCATAGCTCTTCTGTCTGCTTTGAGCCGTCAACAATCGTTTTCTAATTACCGCAACTTGTTCTGCAGTTTGATCCACTATATCCGGACCAAGCATTCTTCTCTCGCTCAACTCTAGCCAGCATAAGGGGGATCTACATTTCCGTCCATATAGTGCTTCAAAAGGTGCCATCTGTATACTGGCCTGATAACCATTGTTATATGCAAACTCTATAAGGGGTAAATGGATATCCCAGCTGCCTTTGAAATCTAGGACACATGCTCTCAGCATATCCTCTAACGTCTGTATTGTTCTTTCAGATTGACCATCTGTCTGAGGATGATAAGCTGTACTGAATCTGAGAGTAGTGCCCATTTCTCCCTGTAGAGCCCTCCAGAAATTTGAAGTAAATCGAGGATCTCTATCAGACACAATGCTGCTTGGGATACCATGGAGCCTAACGATCTCCTTTATATACAGCTTTGCCAGCTTTTCTAGAGAATCTCTCTTATTGATTGCCAGGAAATATGCTGACTTTGTCAGTCGATCGATTACTACCCAAACCGCATCATGTCTACTTGGTGTCAAGGGTAGTCCTTCCACAAAGTCCATGGCAATCCCATCCCATTTCCACTCAGGGATATCTAAAGGCTGCAACGTTCCTGCTGGCTTTTGATGCTCAACTTTCACTTTCTGGCAGGTTAAGCACTTAGATACGTAAGCTACAACATCTTTCTTCAGTCCAGGCCACCAGAATAACCTTTTAACATCATGGTACATTTTGGTCATACCTGGATGTATCGTATATCGGCTTTTATGTGCTTCCTCCAGAATCCTTTCCCTTAATCCCCCAACATTTGGGATATAGGGTTTTCCCCTAAACTGTAGCAATCCGTCTGGGGACATCTCAAAATTCCTTGTCTTCCCTTTCTCCAACTTATCTTTGAATATTGCTGCGAGCTTATCCTGTTCCTGAGCCCCTTTGATCTCATCTTCTATGCAAGTTCTGACATGAACTCCTCCAAAAGGATTCTCCGTCAGTTGCATTTGATATAGAGGGCTCCAGTCGCGCATATCTTCTATCAGTTCCAATTCCTTGATCATCATGTATGCAACCTGCACCACCTTTCTACTCAGGGCATCAGCTACCACATTGGCTTTTCCTGGATGGTATTTAATCTGGAAGTCATAATCTTTTAACAATTCCATCCATCGCCGCTGCCTCATGTTCAGCTCCTTCTGATCCTGCAGATATTTCAGGCTTTTGTGGTCGCAAAACAACTCTATCGTTGCTCCGTATAAATAGTGCCTCCATATCTTCAGGGCATAGACCACCGCCGCAAGCTCCAGATCATGAGTGGGATAATTCTCTTCATGTGGCTTTAACTGCCGAGAGGCGTAGGCTACTACTCGACCTTGCTGCATAAGCACACATCCCAGCCCCTGCTTGCTAGCATCAGTGTAGACTACATAAGTCTGAGTTGGGTCTGGAATAATCAGCACGGGAGTAGTCGTTAATCTCTGCTTCAACTGCTGGAAGCTAGCCTCGCACTTCTCATCCCACTTAAATTGCTGATTCTTTCTGGTCAGCTTGGTAAGTGGTAAGGCAATTCGAGAAAAGTCTTGAATGAATCGTCTGTAGTACCCTGCTAGGCCAAGAAAACTTCTAATCTCTGTCACTGTCCTTGGTTGTTCCCAGCTCAAAACTGCTTCAACTTTGCTAGGATCTACAGCTACCCCGTCTCGGGATATGACATGACCGAGAAATTTGACTTCTGAAAGCCAAAACTCGCACTTACTCAGCTTAGCATAGAGCTTCTTCTCTTTAAGGGTACCAAGAACAATCCTCAAATGCCTCTCATGCTCCTCTGGAGATTTGGAGTACACCAGAATATCATCAATAAAGACCACAACGAACTGATCTAGATAAGGCCTGAAAATCCGGTTCATATAGTCCATGAAAATAGCAGGTGCATTGGTTAGTCCAAAAGGCATCACCAAAAATTCAAAATGTCCGTAGCGCGTTCTGAACGCCGTCTTTGGAATATCATCTGGCTAGACCCTTAGTTGATGGTAGCCAGATCTCAAGTCAATTTTGGAGAATAAGCTCGCTCCTGCCAATTGATCTAGCAGGTCATCAATTCTGGGAAGAGGATACTTGTTCTTAACTGTAAGCTTATTTAATTCCCTGTAGTCAATGCACAGCCTTAAGCTACCATCTTTCTTCTTGACGAACAGTACTGGAGCACCCCATGGCGATACACTGGGTCGTATAAAACCCTTCTCCAATAGCTCCTCAATTTGCTTCTTCAGTTCCATCATTTCGTTGGGAGCCATCCTGTATGGGGCTTTTGATACTGGCCCAGCTCCAGGTACAATGTCGATCGCAAACTCCACTTCACGCTCCGAAGGCAATCCCTGAATCTCCTTTGGAAAGACTTCAGGAAATTCATTGACTACAGGAACCTCCTCGATGCCTGCCTCCACTTCTGTTTGAACAGAAAAGAATACCACATATCCCTGACATCCTTTCAGTAGACATTTTTCTGCCTGAGCCTCTGACACGAAGTTCAGTTGTACTTCTAGACTCCGATCAGTGATCTTTGGACCAAGAACTAGGGTCTTATTCCTGCAGTCCAATATCACATTATTGGAGGATAACCAATTTAAACCGAGTATGACCTCAATCTCCTGGAAAGGCATACAGATCAGGTCCAGGGTAGTACTGCAGTGCTCATAACGCACCACACTATTTAGACAGGCATCAGATGTGATCAACCTAGCGTTGGTGGGGGTTTTCACCTGTATATCATAACGTAACTTGCTGATCAGAAGGCCTAGGCATTTAGCACATTCATAAGATATAAAGGAATGACTTGCACCCGAATCAAATAGGGCAGTCACAGCATGATCATTGAGATAGATTGTACCTTGGATCATCTCAGATGATCGCTGAGCATCCTCTCTAGTTAGTGCAAATACTCATCCCGCCGTCCTTGGCCTTGGATCAGTTATAGCTTGAGGACATTCCCTGGAAAAATATCTGGGCTTTCCGCAGGTGTAGCATACATTCTGGCCCATCAAGCATGGTCTGTCACCATGATTCTTTCCACACTTTTCACATACTGGGGCCTTTGGATCCCGGTTATTGGATCTTCCGCGGAAATTTCCCCTATTAGGCCTCTTGGTCTGCCACGGGCGCTTTCTTTTCTTATAGCCGCTCCCACTGGCCGCTTCTTGATTCCGTCCGGCCTTATCAGGAGTCGCTTGATCTTTACTCCCAGATCTGGACAGCATTCTATGATTCATGCTGTTCTCAACGATTCGACATGCTTCCACAGCCTTATTGAACTGGCTGTATTGTTGGGGAGTTAACTTCTCCTTTAACATAGAATTCAGCCCTCGAATCATTCTTTCTGTCATCCAGCGTTCATCATCCACTTGGCGTAGGTAAGTTGAATATTGAGATAGCCGGATGAACTTGGCCAAATATTCGTCAAAAGATTCTTTTTCTCCTTGTCTCAGCACAAGGAATTCAGCCTCCCTTTCATCTCTGACAGATTGAGGAAAATATTTCTCATAAAATTGCTCAAGAAATACTTCCCAAGTAACTGGAATATCTCTTGCTTGGAGAAGTAACTCTGTATTCTTCCACCATCTATCCGCATCCTTTTCCAATTGATAGATGGCCATTTGGGCCTTGGTTTCAGTCGGGCAGTCGAGGACCTTAAAGATCTTCTCTAATCTGCTGACCCAATTTTCTGCTACATGTACCTCAAATGTCCCTTCGAATATGGGAGGATTGTGTTTGCAAAATCGCACCATCCATTGCTGGATGCCAACTGCCTCCTCCCTTGATTCAACCCTTCTCTGGGGCTGTTCCGCCTGCTGGGGTACTTCTTCAGGTTCTCTACTAGTTGCTCCTGAAGGCTCTGGCGGTCTTAAATTATTTACAGCTGCTGCTACTGCCGCGGCTATGGCAGCATCTCTTTCTTGTTCATTTCGTGCTTGAGCAGCTCTCATTTCTTCTATCATCTTTTGTTGCTGTTCTAATCGTTCTAGAATCATTTGATTAAGGTTTCCAGCCTCTCGGGGTTCCTCAGCTGGAATAGTTCTCCTCGTTCGTACCATTTTGTTATACTTAAAAACAGAAGGGAATACGATAAATAACATAATTCCTTTTCATTTCATTTCACACATAATATACATACAGAGTATATGTACATATCACAGTACCATTCTAGTCTTTTATACATTAGAAATATTACTCTAATTTTTCTTAAACTTCATTCTAATATAATCTCCTACTAGGTAGATCCAGTCGGATATGGTACAATATGATTCTCTATCAAAATACTGGTCCAACTCCGATCTCCAGGTAGGAGTCTTCGGCAATACATCATTCATAATTTCTAGCCAAAGCCCCATGGTTAACACATTTGGATCCCAGGCTTGATATATGGCTTTCACCCTTGTGATAAACTCCTGGTAGACCGAATAATCTTGATCTATGTTTTCGAACAGGGTCTGCCTCAACTCGTATAGTTGTCGGGCTAATGCTACCAAGCTCTCAAGTTGCTCTCTACTCAGGTTCCTCCCTGGGACCATTCTTACGATTAAACCTCCCAAATACATTTCTACTAGAGTCACTTCGGGCCTACTGGGATCTGGCGTATTACTCTGAACACGTACTTGGCTGGATCCTGAACTGTCTGTTATATTCAAGGGTACCGCACTTATGGGAATGGCAGGAATAGGGCCTTCTGTTATCATCACCTCCTGATCCTCAATTGGAAAGTTTGATCCTACCGAGGAACTATCCTCCTCAGAATCACCAGCTACTGGAGGTGTCCAGAGGTCAGAATCATTGCTTACTATCTCTTCTTCTGAACTATCTGAACTAGAGACCTCTGGTCTTAATTCCCATTGGTTTACTGTAGTTTCAGACCCAAATCTATGTCTAGCCATCCTGCAAACACTAACTTAGTGTCAATTATGACGGCATGGTATATCTTTCTATAAATCATCTACTCAGAGCATTTCTTAAGCCAGAATCCTTTGCTCTGATACCAAAATGTCACATCCTTATTTTTATACATCTTAGGGACCATTCAGTAGCACTTAAACCACTTTCAGGGTCATTGAAGTCTAAACACTTAATCTGGAATTTTATTCATATCGAGTACTGTTCACTGTGGCAAATTCCAGATGAGTGACCTGACTTTGAAAATCCATAACTAATTATAGAAAAATCAAAATGAAGTGGTTCCAATTGCTACGTGAAGCTAACTCAAATATATTTCAGGGAAAAATCATTGGTTGACCAATCCTTGACAAATTTAACGTGGGTCAACGTTCAAATATTACTGTTCATCCAATGACTTTCTCCTGAATCCAGCATTCTGGTCCCAACTTTAACCATTTATATCTTTTCGTGTATACATCCAAATTAGACATTATATATATCAAATTAAATATTAGTATGTCTACTTTATACCCTAAAAATTTCGTACATTAATTCAATCATTTACTATTTTTAATGATTTATCAAACATGAATGGGTCTTCACGAGTTACTGTTCACTGAGCCTATTTTCAGCATTTAGTCTTTACATACCCAAGCATACAACCAACACATATCAGTCATACAGCCAGATAATAATTAATATCAAATAATCAACTGTTATTTATCAGTGCATGATTAACTCTCTCATATTTTATTACATCCTTCTCTGTCTACAATCCGGCAGCATAACTGCTACAATTCTTCTTTAGAAAATAACCGATGTTGTACCGATTCGGTAATTCCCTTATGAGAACTACCATTCTACGTAGTACCCAGGAAAGACTGGATGAACCTTCTGGGTCCACTCACTTCCAGCCTCCTTAGACAGCACTACGTACACAGTACGTATCAGCTCCTTTCTTTGTTCCGTCTTCGTTGCCGGAATTTCGGCAGCCTACCGGCGTCTCTTAAGATTTCCAAATTTTATTTTGACAGAACCTCCCCTGTAATGTTATGTTTGGGAATGAGATTCAAAAGAATCCCAGTAACAATAATCATAACAAAATATGTAATGCAGAGTGATGGTGCTTGCTTGTGACTGTGTACAGATAAGTATGCTGCATGCTTCCATATTCAATAACATATGATCATAGCATTGGAATAGAGCTTCAAGCATAACATATAAGACAACAATCAACCAAACAAGACAACACATCACAAAGACATTACATAAGAGCTAGGATTAGTTGTTACCTCAAAAGCAGTGCTTTAGAACTTCCCTACTACTTCCAACTTCACCAGAACTTCCTTACTTCTTTCTTTCTCTCACTTTCTCTCTCAAGAACTTCTTTCTTCCTCTCTTTCTTGCTTGCACCGAAATGAAGGGGTAAGGGGGGGTATTTATAGTGTTGAGCAATGGCAATCTTGTAATTTTGAAGACTTATGATCCTGTGGTCCTGGTTTTTCCTGAATTTCCTATTTTTCTTTATTCCTTTTACTGCATCATGCATGACATCACTCAATGCCAACTCATGGGACACCTCACCTCCCACATTCTTCACATGGCGAAATTGAGAGGGAGCTAGAGCCTTCCGGAAGCTTTCCGGTCCACTCCGGTACCGGCCCGGTCCATCGCCTCGAAAAACGTGCTGTTTTCTGCACCTGATGTTTCTGAAGATCCTTTTTATGTCTACTGACCTCACATTTAGTATCTAGACCCTTTATATCATTAACTTTTTAATACTGGGTCCAGACTCAATTACAGATCCCCTGCGAAATGACCAAAATGCCCTTGGTGCCCTATCTTGTCCTATTTTAACCCTAAGGGCAAAATCGTCATTTCACACCTTTCTGGACTCGGTCAAAGCTTATACTGGCTCTAGTCAACCTTATTTAGACATGTCTTGACCTATGGGTCTGTCCAAAATGACCAGAATACCCTTTATTCATCTGCTGCCCTTTTTGTACAACATAGGGGCATTTTCGTAATTTCGCACTTTTCCGGGGTTCTGCTGGACACTGGCCCACCTATCAGTCCAAGAGTCTTATTGGGCCTCTAATGGCGCCATTTTTGGGCTTCCTGGGTCCATTACCTGTATGGCACGCATTACGAGAAATCTTCCTTTAACACAGTTCATTGAATATTCTAACTATTATTTACCGATTATACACCTTTTTCGGACACCGGCTCTTTTTCCCAGATACAGTGTCCAACTGTGTTCAGGCATCCTTGGGGGTTATAACGGTCATCTGACCGAAGTCATTCGATCGCATTCAGCCTCTTTAAAAATACCGATAAATCTCCAACCCGGATCCCTGGAGGCCTCACACTCCCGTCTGGAATTTTTATTTTGTGAATAACTTTTCCTACAGACCTCCTATCGGTATCCTGTCAGTTTCCCGACATCCGCCCCATAAGGGTGCATCATCCTGTATTTTCTCACTTATATCTGAAACCTAGGGTATCCGGTATTAATTTTTATAACTTTTGGACGATCAGTCCATTTCTGGCTATCTGGAATCTTCAAAAATTCCGGTATTAGGCTTGGTTACCCGGCGTCACCTGCCCTACCTTCTGGTAGAATCTGGGACTGAAATGCTGTCGGGCGGTGCAAACCACTTCTGGCCTATTTTCTTTAATTATACTTTAGCCCCAGGGAACTTTTCCTTCTTTATAATTAAGTCCCTTAATTTGGCTAAAATTACACTTTAAGACCCCACATTTTTGTCTACCTTTCCTTCCTTACCTTAAACTTTCCATATTTGCATTTAAGTCCTTTCTTTTCCTTTCTTTTGCAATTTAATCATTTTCTTTACATAAAGGACCACATCTTTTTCCTGAAACAGAGCTCATATATTCCGTTTATTCTGTACATAGGAACCAGTACAGAAAATTAAGGATATTACAAGTTGCACCTCCTTGCAGTTGTCATATGATGACACGCATGTTAGAGTATGCTATGATGAATGAATACTCCCCGTTTGAAAAATATGCAAGGTAGAGTATATAAGATGAGAAAGTTATGTTGCTCCCATACCATACGACATGCAATAGGAATGTACCCAAAATGATAGACAGTCTCAGTGAGTGGGATAGTCAGTTACAGTATGATTGGGGTTACTCAGGTATTTCTACAGACTTGTGAATACAGTACTTAGGGCCATTTCTTATGTTAGGGGTACAACAAGCACCAAGAGGGTGGTAGTGCTATAACTCTATCAAAAGAAATGGTGTACAGAAAGAACAGCAGATAACAGTAAAGATATTATTTTTAGATCACTCTTCAGATAAGAGTTGGATCTGAAATAGATTGCTCTTCAGATAAGAGCCCAGTTCAGGTACATATTGTCGTAGTTAGAGCACAGATTGAGATGAGATGTTATGATGTGGCCATAGTAACAAAATGCAATGGCAAGTGGTTAGGCCATGATTGTACAAGGCAACAGCCCATGGTAAATCATAGTAAAGTAAGAAAGATGAGAAGAAACTCCTGAGTAAAAGAGGAAATAAGTAAAGTCTTGGTAAATAATATGGTCATGGCTATAGGGTCGCAGTTAGATCCTAATAGCTTCAGGGTCACAGTTAGATTCTGAAAAGGCTTATAGTTGATCGTAGTTAGATCTCGAGGTCGCAGTTAGATAGAGATGAGTACAATGAGCCAAAAAGATATGAGTACAATGTAGTATCTCTTTGGAAAGATGATTACAAAAGACGAAGTTAAGATAAGAAAGCTTCACTAGTTGATTAACTCATCTAGAAAAAATAATTATAATAGTTTTTCTTAGATAGCCTCTATTATATATAGACTGAACTTAGTTCCCTTAAACGAAGATGGAGTCCAGGTGCAAGTATGAGTGCTGATATTGAAAGTTTTGTGGAAGTATGCCTGAGGAACAGAGAAGAGAACCCCATATGTTTTGAGAACAGAGAAGTATGATTAGATAGATCCTCTAGATGAGGATCATAAGATTAAAAGGATATAGAGACCCAAAGAAGAGGGTCTAAGGTAAAGGAAAGATATAACATAGTTCTATGAGAAAGAGAATGTTAAGACTTAGACCTACAAGAAAAGTAACTTAGCCTAATCCAGTAGCACACTTTATTGAAAGATGCTAAGGCAAGAGTAGCCTAATGATAGGTAACTGTTGGAAATTGTGCCCTAGGGGCCAATCATTGTATCATGTTATCATATTATTTGCATGTTTACTATGATGACAATCCTTGGATAACTAATGATTTTATCCTAAATGTCCCTGGTCAGTCATCTATGCGGGAACAGAGATGAAATAAGACCAGTATGACTTTGAAGATATATAGAGATATAAATCAAAGTCATAAGCACATGTAAGAGTACAGGGTGTTGGATCGACCCGCTATGAGAGAGCTGCATGGGTCAAGTCATAAGCTTCTCTCATATACAAGCCATGTCACTATGCCCTTTGACCTGAGATCATCATGGATTCCTACATGACAAACGCTCAGCTTTGACCTAGTCAAAAGTCACTTTTGACCGAGTGATCATAAAGGCTATGCTCGGGCTTAGTGGTTTTTCATGCGGAGGAATGTGAATGGTCAAGATGGAATTTGTCCCTCACATTCGTAGAGAGATATTACTGGGCCCCTCGATGAGTGAGTCTGAGAAATGTATGGCCATACTAGATTGGAAGGGTAGTTCCATTTCTATATTCAGACTACTCAGGGATCGAGAAAGTAACGGTCAGGAATAGGAGGATGACGTTCTCCATGCCTCATCCTTGACCGAAATATCGTGTGACAAAAGGGACGTGATATGGTTGTATGAAAGGTTACATCGTTTATCGATCCTCATATGTTTTGGGTAGTCGTAATGCCTTGCTAGAGACCGCTTACGACTTGTGGGTCAGTATAGTAACTGGGCCACTGCCAACTTCATATGGGCCTACAGGGTCGCACACAAAACAGCCCAATGCGAGCTATGATGTCCAGATTCATTGAATCTAAGAGATGTCTAAATTCAATGAATAATCTAGGGTGGATATATATTTTATATATATATATATATAAATTAGTTTATATATATATATTATATAAATAATATAAGAGATATTTGTAAGATTTAATTTATAAGGATAAATTAAATCTCTATCATTTTTGAATTTGAATTTAAATGGATATGATCTATTTGAATTTGAAATTCAAATTGATAAGATATCTCAAATTTGATTTATGAGAATAAATCAAATATAATTCTGTCTTATCTTTATTTTAAATTAAATAAATAGGTGAATTAAATCTGTGGGACGGATTTAATATAAACCATATTTATTTAATCAGTTTCTTATTAAATTATGCAATATATGATATTGTATTAATTCAGAATTAATGTAAGATTAATTCTGAAGCCCGGTCCTATTAGAAGCCCGATAGCTTCCTATATATTTGACATTAGGAGCTAGGGTTCGACACACACAAGATAGATCTCCTCACACATATTCAGTCGTGAGAAAAGGGGGCAGGGAGAGTGCAAAAGGTTTGCACATAAGAAACTACCGAGATAGAGACGGTGAGGACGGAATCTCTAGAAAGCCCTAGAGGGACAAGAGGCGCTAGCACGTCGTTCGCAATTGGAACGCTGTTCGTGTGGATACCGGTAGAGGAAGCCGATCTGAGCTGTCGACTTCTACGATACGACCAGACACGAAGAAAGGTCGCGACCAGAAAATACTTAGGTCGCGACCAAACGGGCATCTGAACGTCAGAAATCCGAAAAGAGGAGATAGGTCGCGACGTGAAGTTTAAGAGGTCGCGACTAAAAGCTCCAGAGGCGACAGGTCGCGACTAGAAGTAGAAGAGGTCGCGACTAACAACTCCAGAGGCGACAGATCGCGACTAGAAGCAGTTCAGGTCGCGACGAGAAGCAGAGGAGGTCGCGACTAAAATGTTCCAGAGGCGAAGAGTCGCGACTAGTGGACACTGAGGTCGCGACCAAAGCTCGAAACCGAAGGTAACACTTCTTTCTCCTTGACTTAAACATATTCGGTAGATCCTGGCTGGGAATGGAAAAATTTTTAAAGTTAATTTCCGCTGCGTGTCTTCCAATTCCCTTCAGTGGTATCAAAGCCATGCCGTTTTGTGTTTAAGTTAGGTTTGATTGTTGATACATGTGATGTATGTTAGACTTCTTAGCTGATTATATGATAACATGCGTGATATGTATGACATATATGGAATCTGTTTATGTATGACATATACGGAATCTAAAAGGAAACTGAAATCGGTGGTGTATATCAATTGATTTGATCAATTAATATTGATGGGGTCTAAGGAAAAAGAATTAAGATTCTTGATTATTTATCAAAAAAAATTTCTATTGGGGCGCTGCCCCACACCCCGCCCGCTAACCGGCTAGCGGGACCGCCGTGGCTATTTAATCGTAGCGCAACATAATCGTAATATGTATTGACTTTCCTGATATATGAATGTTTTGAAACATTTATTGCCCTTCAAATAGCATGAATTTTGATTCTTGAATGTTTGGGTATGGTGAACAATATGGCTCTAGATTACAAGTGTTGTAATTTTTCTAAATACGGCCTGCGTGTCGTGCCTTCCTCTAATGACTCTCGTTGTACATTCTCTTCTCATCTCACTCCCCTCGAATGTTAAAACGAGGTTTCCTTATGTACTTTTCCTATTCTAATTAGAGAGCTCCTCTCATTGGCTTGAGGGGACTTAGGATAGGTGAGCCATATTGTATCACGTTTAAGATTATGCATCTTTTGATTAGATCACTGCATGTATGTTTTATATGCATAATACTTGTATGAGATACAACCGCGATACATGCATCTTATAAACCAGATAATTAATTAAACCCTCTAAAAGAAATCTTAAGTCATATGCCGTCAATTAATGGACACTTGTCAAAACCTCGATCGCTCATTTGTAGGTCCACCAAAGTGGGTGCATTTGAGTTATCTTGGGGAGATAAGCAAGAGTAATGGTGCTACTCTTATGTTTGTTATTGTTTGACTTAATTGAGATTATCAAAACGGTTTTGGGTCTCAAGGCATTAGATGGGATTAAAACATGCCGGATCATATGATGATGGAATCCTATAAACATCTAAGAGTTACATGTGATGTAAATGGTAAAGTTGTTACCTACCTAAATAACTTAAAGTTGAGCGTCCAGCCAAAGCGGACTCAAGTTTAAGCCAAATATGGATCTTAGCCCACTAATTATTACATTGAGGGTTGTTTTATTCAGTGGGAGATTGCTAATTAAATTGCATATTTTAATTGTAGAATCATGACGACTAGTAATACTGCTACATTATTGTTGCGATCTGTCCTTGAGAAGGACAAACTCAATGGGACAAACTTTCTTGACTGGTTCAGGAACTTGAGAATTGTTCTCAAGCAGGAAAGAAATGTATATGTCCTAGATCAACCCATTCCTGAGGAGCCAGCAGCCAATGCTCCTAGAGCTCAGAGAGATTCTTATGCGAAGCATAAGGAAGACTCTGTTGATGTGGGATGCTTGATGCTTGCCACTATGGTTCCGGAGCTTCAAAGAGATCTGGAACACATGGAGGCTTATGAGATGATTGTGCATCTTAAGGAAATGTTCCAGCAACAGGCAAGGCAAGAGAGGTATGAGACCACTAAGGCCTTACATTCCTGCAAGATGGCTGAAGGTGCATCAGTGAGTACTCATGTCTTAAAGATGAAAGGGTACATAGATCACCTTGAGAGGCTTGGATTTCCCATGAGCCAGGAGTTAGCTACAGATTTGATCTTGAACTCACTCCCGGAAAGTTATGACCAGTTTGTCATGAATTACAACATGAACAACATGGAGAAATCTATTTCTGAACTGCATGGGATGCTTAAAACTGCTGAGCCGACTGTTAAGAAGAAGCCCAGTACTGTTTTGATGGTTCACAAAGGAAAGGGTATGAAAAAGAAAGGCAAGGGTAAGGGGAAGGGTCACGGCTCATCTGGTAAGACCAAAGAGTCAGGCAAGCCCGAAACCAAGCCTGCACTAAAGAAGGCAAAGCCTCCAAAGGAAGGAGTTTGGTTCTTCTGCAATGAACCGGGTCATTGGAAGAGGAATTGCAAACTCTACCTTGAAGATCTGAAAAAGAACAAGAAGGATAGCGGGGCTATCGCTTCAGGTATTTATGTTATAGACATTCATCTCTCTACTTCCACTACATGGGTATTAGATACTGCATGTGGTTCTCACATTTGTACAAATGTGCAGGGCCTAAAGGACAGTAGAAAGCTGAAGAAGGGCGAAGTTGACCTACGAGTTGGAAATAGAGCAAAGGTTGCTGCTCTAGCTGTAGGCACTTATGAATTAGTTCTGCCCACTGGGCTTTTGTTAGTTTTGAACAATTGCTATTATGTTCCTGCTTTGAGTAGTAACATTGTTTCTCTTTCTTATTTGGATAAGGAAGGTTACACTTCCATTTCTGGGAATGGTAAATGTTCTATTTATCGTAATGATATTTTCTATACTCATGGTGATTTGCATGTTGATCATTACATATTAAACTTGGAACAACCCAATCATGGAAATATCTATAACATAACCGCCAAAAGGATCAAACCAAATGATTTGAATCCGACGTACCTCTGGCACTGTCGTCTAGGCCACATAAATGAGAAACGCATTTCTAAACTCCATCAAGATGGATTTCTCAACTCATTTGATTTTGAATCATATGATACTTGCGAATCTTGTTTGTTAGGAAAGATGACAAAGTCGCCTTTCACTGGGCACAGTGAGAGGGCCACTGATTTGTTGGGCCTCATATATACAGATATGTGTGGACCGATGAATACAAATGCCAGAAGAGGTTATTCGTACTTCATTACATTCATAGATGATTTCAGTAGATATGGCTACGTCTATCTAATGAAACATAAATCCGAATCTTTTGAAATGTTCAAGATATTTCAAAATGAAGTACAAAACCAGCTTGGTAAAACAATTAAAGCCCTTCGATCTGATCGAGGTGGTGAATATTTGAGCCAAGAGTTTATCGATCATCTTAGGAATTGTGGAATAGTCTCACAATTGACTCCTCCAGGAACACCACAATGGAATGGGGTTTCTGGACGGAGGAATCGAACACTATTGGATATGGTTCGATCCATGATGAGTCGAACAGATCTTCCACCATCCTTTTGGGGCCACGCCCTAGAGACAGCTGCGTTCACACTGAATCGTGTTCCATCTAAGGCAGTTGAAAAGACTCCGTATGAGATATGGACTGGGAGGAAACCTAGTTTGTCTTTTCTCAAGATTTGGGGATGTGAGGTCTATGTTAAGCAACAAGCCTCAGATAAGTTAGCGCCCAAATCTTCAAAGTGCCTTTTTGTGGGATATCCTAAGGAAACCAAGGGATATTATGTCTACAACCCCACTGATAACAAAGTGTTTGTTGTCAGAAATGATATCTTTCTAGAACGAGAATTTATCTCTAAAAGAACCACTGGGAGCAAGGTACACCTCGAAGAAGTTCGAGAGCCACAAGACGCCACAGAACTAGAGATGGAAAGTAGAGAAGACTCACAAGAAGTTGTTGAGACTCCTCAAGTCACGCAAGGCCCAAGGCGATCTAATAGGGCACGACTTCAGCCTCAGAGATATGGATTTCTGATTTCTGACAATCGTGATGTGTTACTCATTGAGCATAATGAGCCCACTACCTATCAAGAAGCTATAGTGGGACCAAATTCTGAAAAATGGCTTAATGCCATGAAGTCTGAGATGCAATCCATGTACGACAATAAGGTATGGACCTTAGTCGACCCGCCTGAAGGTGTAAAAACCGTCGGGTGCAAGTGGGTTTTTAAAGAGAAAACCGACATGGATGGCAATGTAAATGTCTTCAAGGCACGACTGGTTGCAAAAGGATTTACTCAAACTCATGGTGTGGACTATGATGAGACCTTTTCCCCAGTTGCAATGGCCAAATCAATCAGAATCCTCCTTGCCATTGCAGCATATTATGACTATGAAATATGGCAGATGGACGTCAAGACAGCCTTCCTTAATGGAAAGCTCCTTGAGGATGCGTACATGACACAACCTGAAGGTTTTGTGCGTTCTGAGGACTCTGGTAAGGTGTGCAAGCTTCAAAGGTCCATTTATGGACTGAAGCAAGCATCTCGGAGTTGGAATCATCGTTTTGATGAAGTAGTCAAAGAGTTTGGATTTCTTCAAAACATTGATGAACCTTGTGTGTACAAGAAGGTTAGTGGGAGCACAGTTGCATTTTTGGTACTCTATGTCGATGACATCCTACTCATTGGGAATGACATTCCTACCTTGCAGATTGTCAAGTCTTGGTTAGGAAAATCTTTCTCGATGAAAGACTTGGGTGAAGCCACCTACATCCTAGGAATTAGGATCTATAGAGATAGATCTAAAAGGCTTCTAGGACTGAGTCAGAGCACATATATAGACAAGATACTGCATAGGTTCAGTATGCAGGAATCAAAAAGGGGTTTCATACCCATGTCTCATGGTATTCACCTCAGCAAGGATTTGTGTCCTAGTACACCAGATCAGCGAGGTCGCATGAGTAAGATTCCATATGCCTCGGCCATAGGATCTATCATGTACGCCATGTTATGTACTCGACCGGATGTCTCGTTTGCCTTAAGTATGACTAGCAGATATCAACAGGACCCCGGTGAGGGCCATTGGACTGCTGTCAAGAATATCCTTAAGTACTTAAGAAGGACTAAGGACTTATTCTTGGTCTATGGTGGATTGGATGATGAGCTCTATGTAACTGGTTACACAGATGCAAGTTTCCAAACTGACCAGGATGACCAGAAATCGCAATCTGGATACCTATTCCTCCTAAATAATGGAGCGGTAAGCTGGAAGAGCTCTAAGAAGAGCACTGTAGTAGATTCTGCAATGGAAGCCGAGTATATAGCAGCATCTGATGCAGCTAAGGAGGCCGTTTGGATCAGGAAGTTCATTATTGAACTAGGGGTGGTACCGACCATCTCAGATCCAATAACTTTGTTCTGTGGCAATAGTGGTGACATTGCACAGGCCAAAGAGCCTTGGTCACATCAAAGGACCAAGCATATACTCAGGCGATTTCATCTCATCAGAGAAATCAATGATAGAGGTGATATAAAAATATGCAAGGTAGCAAGAGAAGACAATGATGCTGATCCTCTAAACCGCTTGTCCAGGCAAAACATAAGCGTCATGTTAGGTCAATAGGATTGAGACAAATTAATGATTGTTCCTAGTGCAAGTGGGAGGATGTTGGAAATTGTGCCCTAGGGGCCAATCATTGTATCATGTTATCATATTATTTGCATGTTTACTATGATGACAATCCTTGGATAACTAATGATTTTATCCTAAATGTCCCTGGTCAGTCATCTATGCGGGAACAGAGATGAAATAAGACCAGTATGACTTTGAAGATATATAGAGATATAAATCAAAGTCATAAGCACATGTAAGAGTACAGGGTGTTGGATCGACCCGCTATGAGAGAGCTGCATGGGTCAAGTCATAAGCTTCTCTCATATACAAGCCATGTCACTATGCCCTTTGACCTGAGATCATCATGGATTCCTACATGACAAACGCTCAGCTTTGACCTAGTCAAAAGTCACTTTTGACCGAGTGATCATAAAGGCTATGCTCGGGCTTAGTGGTTTTTCATGCGGAGGAATGTGAATGGTCAAGATGGAATTTGTCCCTCACATTCGTAGAGAGATATTACTGGGCCCCTCGATGAGTGAGTCTGAGAAATGTATGGCCATACTAGATTGGAAGGGTAGTTCCATTTCTATATTCAGACTACTCAGGGATCGAGAAAGTAACGGTCAGGAATAGGAGGATGACGTTCTCCATGCCTCATCCTTGACCGAAATATCGTGTGACAAAAGGGACGTGATATGGTTGTATGAAAGGTTACATCGTTTATCGATCCTCATATGTTTTGGGTAGTCGTAATGCCTTGCTAGAGACCGCTTACGACTTGTGGGTCAGTATAGTAACTGGGCCACTGCCAACTTCATATGGGCCTACAGGGTCGCACACAAAACAGCCCAATGCGAGCTATGATGTCCAGATTCATTGAATCTAAGAGATGTCTAAATTCAATGAATAATCTAGGGTGGATATATATTTTATATATATATATATATAAATTAGTTTATATATATATATTATATAAATAATATAAGAGATATTTGTAAGATTTAATTTATAAGGATAAATTAAATCTCTATCATTTTTGAATTTGAATTTAAATGGATATGATCTATTTGAATTTGAAATTCAAATTGATAAGATATCTCAAATTTGATTTATGAGAATAAATCAAATATAATTCTGTCTTATCTTTATTTTAAATTAAATAAATAGGTGAATTAAATCTGTGGGACGGATTTAATATAAACCATATTTATTTAATCAGTTTCTTATTAAATTATGCAATATATGATATTGTATTAATTCAGAATTAATGTAAGATTAATTCTGAAGCCCGGTCCTATTAGAAGCCCGATAGCTTCCTATATATTTGACATTAGGAGCTAGGGTTCGACACACACAAGATAGATCTCCTCACACATATTCAGTCGTGAGAAAAGGGGGCAGGGAGAGTGCAAAAGGTTTGCACATAAGAAACTACCGAGATAGAGACGGTGAGGACGGAATCTCTAGAAAGCCCTAGAGGGACAAGAGGCGCTAGCACGTCGTTCGCAATTGGAACGCTGTTCGTGTGGATACCGGTAGAGGAAGCCGATCTGAGCTGTCGACTTCTACGATACGACCAGACACGAAGAAAGGTCGCGACCAGAAAATACTTAGGTCGCGACCAAACGGGCATCTGAACGTCAGAAATCCGAAAAGAGGAGATAGGTCGCGACGTGAAGTTTAAGAGGTCGCGACTAAAAGCTCCAGAGGCGACAGGTCGCGACTAGAAGTAGAAGAGGTCGCGACTAACAACTCCAGAGGCGACAGATCGCGACTAGAAGCAGTTCAGGTCGCGACGAGAAGCAGAGGAGGTCGCGACTAAAATGTTCCAGAGGCGAAGAGTCGCGACTAGTGGACACTGAGGTCGCGACCAAAGCTCGAAACCGAAGGTAACACTTCTTTCTCCTTGACTTAAACATATTCGGTAGATCCTGGCTGGGAATGGAAAAATTTTTAAAGTTAATTTCCGCTGCGTGTCTTCCAATTCCCTTCAGTAACCCCCTGAGAAGGGATAAGAAAGAATGCAAATGCCATAAAGATTTGGCATAGATGCATAAAGTTATATAAGAGGATGAGAAAAGTTAAGAAAAGTTAGAGAAGTTATAAAAAGCAAGAGAATAGAACCCCTTATATTAGAATCGTAATCTGAATTACAATTTTGTATCAGGAGAAAGAAAGGCAAAAGAATACTATTTCTCCTTAGATGTTAGCAAAGTGTAAGAGAAATGATGTAGACCCCAGAATTACATCAAAATTTTGAAAGGGTAAGATATGAAAGAAATGGACACTACTCACAAGTCCACTATGTTGTCCATAAGATGAGTAGGTAAATAGATGATAACAGATGGATGAGTAATAGAAAGAAGTAGATTTCAACTCTGATTGAGTTGGTTCAGAAAAAGAAAGCATAGTAGCACAAAGGAGATGTAAAGTTTTTATGGATAATAAGAACACTTAGTCAAATGTCAAGATAATTTGGCTAAGGTACTAATTAAATTTCAAGGACGAAATTTATTTTAAGAGGGGAGAATTGTAATATTCCAATTTTTAGTATCAGAGACTCAAAAAGTAGCTTAAAATAGATAGTCTACATACCCCTTTGAGCAGAAGTCCCAGAAATATACAGAGAGTTTTCAGGGACTAAACTGCAAATAAGTAAAAGTACAAGGACTTATATGCAAATAGTGAAAGTCCTTAGGGCATAATGGTCATTTTTGGAAAAAAAATGGACTAAAGTGAAAATCTAAAAGTTCCATGGCATGAAATGAAAGTAGACACAAGTTGGGGCCATTAGGTGTAATTATGAAAAGTTAAGGGACTTAATTGAAAAGAGGAAAAGTTTCCAGGGGCAAAATGGTAATTATAGAAAGTTAAGCCAGAAGTAGCTTAGAACTGCCCGGAAGCATTTCAGTCTTAAATTTTATCAGTAGATAGAGAAAGTTATGCTAGCCTGATACCAAAATTTTATTGGAGTTCCAGATAGCTGATATTTATCTAATAGCCTGAAAGGTATTTGAATTTTTTATCAGACCTTATAGACCTCAGGTATAAATGAAAAGTTAATACCCAAAATAGTTGACCAAGGTTAGGGAATACTCTGTTGAAATGAGAAAAGACAATAATGCCCTTAGAATTATGAAAGTAAATAAAGAGGAACTAAGGGCATTTTGGTAATTTGCCAAGGGATCTGTAATTAAGTTAATACCCATTCCAAGAATGTCAATGGTAGGAAGAATCCATATACGAGATTTAAGATCAGAATATATATTATGGAATGTCAGAAAAATTAGATTCAGAAAATAGTCTGGTTTTTGGGAAATTGGACTGAGCTGGTACAGGATTGGACAGATCAGATTAGAGATTTCCAGAAGCGATGACTCACCAAGTGAGGTGTCTCAAGGGACCCACCAAGGCTCCACCTAGCATGCAAGGTGTCCTTGATGATGTCATCATGGTGATGTAGGTGAAGCTTCTTGAGGAAGCTAAGCGATCTGAGCCTTTTATCGCGATTTGATCTGGACCGTCCATTCCACCTCCCTTCACCTCTAAATACTCCACCCCCTCCTATTCCATTCACAACATGGCAAGGAAGAGAAAGAAGAAAGAGAGAGAGAGAAAGAGAGAAAGAAAGAAAAAGAAAGGAATAAAAGGAAGGAGTTCTGGCTAAACTAGCAGCAATCCATAGAGCTTAGAGACTTGACAAGCTTAGGAATAAGGTAAGTAATTTATTCTAGTCCCTACTCTAATAAATTAGAGGATTGTTCTTATGAATTTAATAGTTAGAATAGAGAAATATCTTTATGAATTTAATAGTTAGAATATGAAATATCTTTCTCTATAAGGTAAGCCTTAAATAGAAAGAAAGTTAGGGGATTGTTAAAATATGGGTATTACCTCAAGATAAGCTTGAGTTAAGTAGAGTTATGCTGGATAGGATAATAATGGAATATTATTATGCTATGTATAGGCTCTGACCTATGTAAAGAAGGAACCTTAGAGCAAAGGCTAAGGACTAAGGAAACGCTACACGACAGGTAGTAAACTTACCTAAACTTGTATATGTTGAATTTATGGTTGATTGTGTTATGGCTTGATTGATTGACGTTTTTCATATGTAATTGTTGAAGCTTTGTGCTATGATTACTTTGGCCAATTGTATTTCATATGTTACATGGAAGCATGCACATTACATTATGTTGATACAATCATAAGCGAGCACTAATACCAAGCATTGATGCGTACATTGTTTAGTATCGTTTGCTACTGAGATTTCCCTCAAAATCTCACCCTTATCTTTTCCAAATATAACAGGATACTATTTTGGAGAAGATGGAGCTTAGGAAAGTAAGGTATGACATATAGGGGATGAAGTATAAATAAAGTTAGAGACTCTAATGAAGTCTCAAGGGCCAAAATGAGAAAAGAATCTAGTTATAGGCTAAAGGTCCTGTTAGAGGCCACAATGAGATGAATAAAAATAACATTTTTGTGAGGATAAAATGTTGAATCTAAAATAGCAATATTATAGTAGTAATTTGCTAAATAAATTAATGAGTGTAGCTCTAAGATTTAGCAAGCTTATAGTACACATCCTAACATTTAAATTCATATGTAATATGCATTAATTTGATGTGTATAAAGGAAGTTATGAATTTTTGAAGTTAAAGCAGTAAATCTGGAAAGTACAATTTTTACCAAAGGACTAGCAAACTTTGGAGAATTAACTATACAAATTGAGAAGGTTTAAGTCTATAATTATATTTTTCCCATAAAGAGCATGGAAAGAGATTCAAATAGAAATTTGAACCACCTCAATATAATATTTCTAGAATTAGTTATGACTTTTCAAAGTTGGACCACGAATCTAGAAGTTAACAAGTGAATAGTACCCAGGGACTAAAATGAAAAGTTTAATTTTTGGGCTTAAATGCTGACTCGTCCCAACCATTTCGCTTCCAAATGCATACTCTGAGGAATAAATGTAAGTACATTTTAGGGGGTGAGTTTTCAGTCAATTCCAAAATAGTGCAAAAAATTCCCTATTACTAGCTAGACCCACTCAATCTTGTGACCCATATGGATAAATTTCGTAATGAAAGTGGGCAATTGAGAATAAGATGGGCGCACATTTTCTCTCAATGCTAGAATAGTGTGAAAGGTTCCCTATTACTAGCTAGACATACTCGATCACCTGTTCATGTCATATGGATGAATTTTGCAACGAAAGTAGGCATTCCAGAATCCTCATTGAAAGTTGAGATGGCTAGTGAGTTTTCACTCTATTCTGGAACATAATGAATTTTTTGCTACTACTGACTACAAACACTGGATCACCTGTTCATAACCTACAAGGATGAATTTCACAATGAAAGTGGGCAATCGAGAATAAGATGGGTGCACATTTTCTCTCAATTCTAGAATAGTGTGAAAGGTTCCCCATTACTAGCTAGACACACTTGATCACCTGTTCATGTCATATGGATGAATTTTGCAATGAAAGTAGGCATTCCAGAATCCTCCTTGAAAGTTGAGATGGCTGGTGAGTTTTTACTCAATTTCGGAACATAGTGAATTTTTTGCTACTACTGACTACAAACACTGGATCACCTGTTCATGACCCATGGGGATGAATTTCACAATGAAAGTGTTCATTCTAGAATCCTCATTGAAAGTTGAGATAGGTAATGAGTTTTCACTCAATTCTAAAACAGTGCAAAAAGTTCGCTATATTTGCCTAAAACAAGATTGAAATACTCATTTATCACCTATAAGGATGAATTTAACAACGAAAGTGGGCATCCTAGAATCCTTGAAGAAAGTTGAGATGGATTTTAAGTTTTCAATAAATTCTGGTACAATGCGAAAAGTTCCCTACTACTTGCTTTAAACACTCGATCACTCATTCGTGACCTATAATACTGAATTTTGAAATGAAAGTGGGTACTCTAGAATCCTCATTGAATGTTAAGATAGGGATGAGTTTTCACTTAATTCTGAAACAGTGCGAAAAGTTCCCTACTACTACCTAGACCCACTCGATCACTCATTTATGACCTATATGGATGAATTTTGTAATGAAAGTGGGCAATTGAGAATATGATGGGCGCACATTTTCTCTCAATTCTAGAATAATACGAAAAGTTCCCTATTACTAGCTAGACACACTCGATCACTTGTTCATATCAAGTGGATGAATTTTGCAATAAAAGTAGGCATTCTAGAATCCTCATTGAAAGTTAAGATGGCTTGTGAGTTTTCACTCAATTCCAAAATAGAGTGAAATTTTTGTTACTACTGGCTACAAACACTGGATCACTCATTCAAGACCCATAGGGGTGAATATCACAGCGAAAATGTGCATTCTAGAATCCTCATTGAAAGTTGTGATGGGTGGTGAGTTTTCACTCAATTCTAAAATAGTGCGAAAAGTTCACTTCATTTGCTTAAAACAAGCTTGAAATACTTGTTTGTCACCTATATGGATGAATTTAGTAACAAAAGTGGGCATTCTAGAATCTCAATGAAAGTTGAGATGGGTTGTAAGTTTTCAATTAATTATGGCATAGTTCAAAAAGATCTCCATTACTTGTTTCAAACACTCGTTCACTTGTTCGTGACCCATAATGCTGAATTTGAAACTTAAGTGGCCATTCTAGAATCATAATTGAAAGTTGAGATGGGGGTGAGTTTTCACTCAATTTTGAAATAGTGCGAAAAGTTTGCTATAGCCTTAAACTAGCTAGAAGCACTCGATAACTCATTCATGACCTATATTGATGAATTTATCAATGATAGTGGGCATTCTAGATGGGTGGTCACTTTTCATTCAATTCTGGAATAGTGACCAATACAGTGGGCAAAGAGTTTTGATATGAGTAGTGAGGTTTCACTCAATTCTAGAATAATGCAAATAGTTCACAATTTTTGCCTTAAACTAGATAGAAACACTCAATCACTCATTCTTAACCTATAAGGATTAATCTCGCAACAAAAGTGGATATTTTGGAATCCTGATTGAAAGTTGAGATGGGTGGTGACTTCTCACTCAAATATGGAACAATGTAAAAGTTCACTACTTTTGTCTTAAATTAGATAGAAACTCTCGATCACTCGTTCATGATCGATGTGGATGAATTTCACAATGAAAGTGGGCGATCTAGAATCCTCATTAAAGGTTAGATCGATGGTGAGTTTTCACTCAATTACGAAATAGTCTAAAAAGTTTACTATATTTGCTACACTAGCAAGACAAACTCGATCACTCGTTCCTGACTGATATGGATGTATTTTGCAATGAAAGCAGTCATTATATAGTGCTGATAAGACACATTTTGTATATGATTTCTATGACATTTTTAAGAGTTTTATTATAACTTTACCATTCATTTCATGCCTTAAATTGTACTTTTGTCTATTACATGATTGTGCGTGGCAATGTGCTAATTAAAGGGTAAAATGGTAAAATAACTCTTTCAAACTGCATATATACTGTTATTTACTGATTTGGACTTTTACAGTGAGCTTTTATGTTGAATTGCAGGTATTTTGGAAGAGAGAAATGACTAGAAAAGAAATCACAAGTCAATGAAAGTCAAATCACGTTTCTACACTTTTTAGTCGCGACCTTGATTCTTATAGAAGCTTCTCTGCGTTTACAAGTCACGACCAAAACAAGGATTTGGTCACGACTAGAGAAGACAGTCGTGAAGTTACGCATTTCTGGTTAGGTCAAGCTACTTTTAGAAGGACGAGGCAAGCTGCCGTCAAGGGGAGAGGCTAGTTTTAGACCTGATTAGGCTTAGAAGCAGTACTCGAGCACTCTCTGATCACCTTCTCCACATATTCCATCCTTCTACACCTTTCCACAGATTCCTTCACATTCACCCTTCATCTTTCCATCATTTCTTCATGGCATCATACCTGAACAGCGATTGCAGTACAGCAGAAGTCATGAGAGGCTAAATCCTTAGTCTCTTGGTGATGCATCTCATATCTTGAGCTCATGGACTAAGCCGGGGAGTTTCTTCTGTTCTAATTTGCACTTGTCATATTATGATTGCTGCTAGATCTAGGGTTTTCATCATATGAACAAGTTTTGGATATCGATTGATCATTCTTAGATTAGACTGTTATAATTTGATTCTGGATGTTTGAACGCTAGATTTTAATTTAATATTTCAATTTCAATTTTAAGAAAGTTGGGTTATTTTCAGCGATCGTTGCAAACCAATTCAATTGCTTGAAATATAGGGTTTTCGATTGACGACCATTCAAGGGTGTTCTCATAATCTAGGGTTAATTGCAAGCTAAGTTGTTTCTAACAGTTCGCTAATAGTCTTTAAACTAGGGTTCTAGACCCAATCGATTGATTGAGATTTTACTTAAGACTTAGCGATTTCAAACTCCAATATTCAATTAAGAGCAAGGATAGATACGTTTTCATCATCAAGAGTCTTTCATAACATATTCTTTCAACAAACCAACCAGTTTTCATCTTAATCAAAAATCCAAAAAAATCTACTTTTATGCACCCTTATTTTATTGCAAATCAAACCCCAAAACCATTTTATATCTACTCAGGTTTTCATTATTTTTGACATCCAATTTGCTAGGTTTCCTTTAGAAATGCTCCTTCAGAAGAACTATAGGGTTGTGCCTTATACTATATTATTGGGTGCAATTAACTTTATTTTGATGGCTCGGACTACGACAATCCGAGAGCCTTATCAATGGCGCCGTTGCCGTGGAGCCAAGTAATTGGCTCCCTAGTAATTGTTTGTCGATTTCATTAGCTACCTGAGTCATTTTTCTTATTTTTGTTTGCATTTTAGTTTTTAGTAGTTTTCAGATTGCATTGCATTCTGCATTTTTCTGAGTTTCTGCAAAAATCGGTCTCTGTGACCGTGAGTCGCGACCTTGACTCATTTGTGTCACGACCGGATTGCTTTTCTATGAAATTTGATTACTCTGCGAAAACCAGTCGCGACATTTAAAACTGTAAGTCACTACAACTACTCTCTATGATATTAAGTCGCGACTAACTGAAGAAAAAAATTCTGCTGAGAAGTTTCTGTGTCTGACTCTGATTGATTGCATTGATTGTTCTTGACTATTTTTGCATTGCATGCATAAAAGAACTGAACCATTAATGCCTTTTGAACTTGAAATTGAGAGAAGACTTAGGAAACTAAAGAGAGAATTTAGGGAATTTAGAGAAGAAGAAACAAAATCTAGTTCCTTCTCTAATATTCCAGAGTCTGAAACTGAACTGAATATGGATGATCATAATGGGCATAATGGGAATGGAGAAAATGAAATACCTATGAATGTAGAGGATAATAGAAGTATGAGGGAAATTAATCATTCGCATGTGAATTATGATCCTTATGGATTCTATACGGAAGAAGCTAACTTTGATATTAAATAAGCTTTGATTGCAACCTTACCCAAATTTCATTATTTTGCAGGAGAATGTCCACACAGGCACTTACAAACTATGCATATGATCTGTTCCTCAATGAAGCCTCCAATGACTGCTTTGGATGATGTCTTAAGGAGGTGTTTCCATTTCACCTTGGAAGGGAAGGCTAAGGAGTGTCTATATAATTTGCCAACTCATTTCTCAACCCTTACATGGGATCAACTGAAATCAACTTATCTTGAACAGTTTTTCCCAGCTTCAAAGACCACTCAAATGAAGAAGGAGATCATTAATATTCTGCAACAAGATGGAGAGTATTTACATGAGTACTAGATGAGGTTTCTTAACTGAAATAGCAGCCTTGGGAAACCGAATGGAGAATAGGATGAATCTGATTGAAAGAGAGCTTCATTTCGCAAAACAAGTTCATGCAGTGTATACCTCACAAGCCTTAGTTATAGGATATGAATCCTGTGGTTTAATAATTCATGCTACAAGTACATGTGATAGATAGTTTGAAAAATTACAGCAATGTAACAAGGAAGAGAGAATAATTACCAGAAGAGAGACCCATACTTCAACACATATAATCCTGGCTGGAGAGACCACCCAAACTTTAGGTGGGGAGTGATAGGCCAAATCAATTCTAAGGGGGTGGTGCTTCTTCAAGCAACTACCAAAGTAATACAAGGTCTATGGTTCCAACACAACCTAATGCCTTAGTGGAATCAAGTCTAGATAAGACCTCTCAATTATTGAAGAGTATGGAAGAACAAATGAACAAAATAGATGGTAGAATGACCAATATAGACCACAAGCTTAAGGAGAATGATGGTCAGTTCACCTCTATTGCATTAATTCTCCAAAGTATGCAGAAAGATAATGCAGATGTACACAAAAAACTTGAAGTGTTAAGTTGTAAGAATGCAGATATCACAAGTCACTTAACTCAAGTTTCTAATATAGTAAGTGACATTCAAGGAAAGAGTAGTGGCAGCATACCTTCAAACACTATCATGAATTTAAGGGGTTTGAATGCTATATCTCTAAGAAGTGGAAGACAAGTGCACTTTGAAAAAGCTGAAACACCAGAAATGGATAAAGAAGATGCTGAAATTGATAATTCATCTCTGCCACAGATACAAGTTGGGAAATCTGAAAGCCTTAAAGAACAACAGTTCATGATTAAGAAGGTAACCCAAGAAGAGAACTCACAAGCCCAAGTGGAGATACAAGAGCTGCAACAAGAGGCAAAAATAATACCAAGTCTAGCATACAAAGGAAAGCAACCTGAGGAAAAGTTAGAGTCGAGCAAGCAAGGAGCCTCTATGCACAAAGGTAAGGGGGTAAGTATTAAAGATCTCCCTTTTCCTAAATCTTACTTAGCTAGAAAGAAAAACTGGAAAGAAAAAGATTGACCTTAATTTTGCTAAAGATGCTTATACTCTATTCAATAAGTTAGAAATAAACATCCCTATGGTTGAATTCCTCAAGAGAAATGCTAAGTATGCTAAATTTTTGAAAGAATTGTGCGCTGATAAAATGAAGTTTAGGCCTCTTGAGAGAATTCAGGTCATTTATAATGTGTCATCACTTTTTAAGGCTGAACTACCTATTAAGTGCCAAGACCCAGGCTCCTACACAATCCCATGCACTATAGGAAATGTTCCTATTAAGGGAGCGTTGCTAGATCTGGGGGCAGCCATTAACGTAATGCCTTGGTCGGTATACAAAGCCTTAGGTATTAACAATCTTAGAGACACAAATGTAGTGCTCCAGTTAGCTGATAGGTCAATTAGGTATCATAAGGGAATCCTTGAAGATATTCTAGTGCAGGTCAAGGACTTAGTGTTCCCAGCTGACTTTATGTTTTGGACATGTCCATGAGTTAGTGAATGATAGCACTTTGATCCTAGGCAGACCTTTCCTCCAAACTTTCAAGACCATCATTAGTATGAAGCATAGTTCCATCACAATGGAAGTTGGAGAACATGTGGTAGCTTTTAACATGAATGAAGCAATGAAATTCCCTTTTGATAATTCTGCTTTTACTGCTTTGAATGCCATTGATTATGCTATTGAAGAGACTAGGGATGAGCATGAACAGAGTTTGCATGACAATGATAATATGTTTACAAAAGATTTGTTGAGTGATTTTGCATAGTCCCAAGATGGTCTGGAAGTTAGAAGTGGAACAAATACTGGAAGGGAGCCTCTCTGTGAAACCAGGTCGCGATAAGAAAACTTTATGGTCGCGACTATAAACTCCAGAGACAAAAAGTCATGACGTGATGTTGAAAAGGTCACGACCAGATATCTGTCAATTGAAGAGGAGCCTCTCTTTGAAAAGGAGTCGAGACTAGAAGACACACGAGTCACGACTAACAACTCCAGAGACATCCAGTCGCGACAATTGGATGAGGAGGTCGCGACCAAATATTCCAGAAACAGACTCTGTGAACGTGAGTCGCGACGAGAAAATGAAGATAAATCTGATGGGTCGCGACCAGAGATGACAGAAGCAACCAGTGACTTCTCCAGACCTCCAGTTCCTTGCTCCACATTTCAGTTAAAGGGCCAATACATTATAACCCTACTTCTCCTCACTCACAGGAAAAAATTACCTCCATACCTTAAGATTTTTAAATAATTTGATCCTTACTAATAGTGCAGGTATGAAAGATAGTGCCCCCAAGCATGTTACAGTTGAAAATTGTAACATCCCGATTTTTGGTCTAGGGGATCTGGGAAGTAGTCTGATATGGGAAGGCTGCTAAACCCGTAGTCCCAGGGTAGTAATCTGATATGGGTGGATTACTTACCTGTATTTTGTAGGAATCCGAGGGATGAGCTAAGTCCTTCAGGATTTAAAGATGAGTTAAGTCTTTAACCTATAGAATCGGGACAGTTCACCTAGGTTCAAATTGAGGAATGTGAGGAATATCCCTTTGAGCAGAAGTCCCCGAAACATACAGAGGGTTTTTAGGGACTAAACTGCAAATAAGTCCAGGGACTGATAAAGTGAAAGTCTCTAGAGATATGATGGTCATTTATGCAAAGAAAGGGATTAAATTGCAAAAGAAAGAAAATGAAGGGGCTTAAGTGCAATTATGGAAAGTATAAAGCCAAAAAGGAAAAGTAGACAAAAATGTGGGGTCCTTAAGTGTAATTTTAGCCAAATAAAAAGGGATTTAATTGAAAAGAAGAAAAGTTCCTTGGGGCTAAAGTATAAGTAAAGAAAGTCAGGCCGGAAGTGGTTTGGACTGTCCGAAAGCATTTCAGTCCCAGATTTCACCGGTAGAGAGAGCAAGTGAAGCTCGATAATCTGGCTTGATACAGGAATTTTTGAAGACTCCAGATAGTCAGAAATGGACTGATCGTCCAAAAGTTATAAAAATTTATACCGGATATCCTAGATTTCAGATCCAGGTGAGAAAATACAGGATGATGCGTCCTTATGGGGCGGGTGTCAGGAAACTGACAGAATACCGATAGGAGGCCTGTAGAGAAAGTTATTCACAAATCAGAGAATCCAGACGGGAGTGTGAGGCCTCCGGGTATCCGATAGGGAAATTTATCGGTATTTGAAAAGGGACTGAATGAGTTCGGATAACCTTAATCAGATGACTGATATGACTCACAGGGATGCCTGAACACCGCAGGCCAGTGTATCGGACAGAAGGAGCCGGTGTCCGGATATGGGTATAAACGGTGAATAATAGATAAAATATTCAATAATCATTGACAAGGGAGGATTCCTCGTAATACGTGCCATAAAGGTAATGGACCCAGAAATGCCCAATAATGGCGCCATCAAAGGCCCAGTAAGACCTTGGACTAATAGGTGGGCCAGTGTCCAGCAGAACTGTTGGAAATTGTGCCATAGGGGCCAATCATTGTATCAGGTTATCACATTATTTGCATGTTTACTGTGATGACCATCCTTGGATAACTCATGATCTTATCCTAAATGTCCCTGGTCGGTCATCTATGTGGGAGCAGAGATGAAATAAGACCAGTATGACTTTGAAGATATATAGAGATATAAATCAAAGTCATAAGCACATGTAAGAGTACAGGGTGTTGGACCGACCCGCAATGAGAGAGCTGCATGGGTCAAGTCATAAGCTCCTCTCATATACAAGCCATGTCACTATGCCCTTTGACCTGAGATCATCATGGATTCCTACATGACAAACGCTCAGCTTTGACCTAGTCAAAAGTCACTTTTGACCAAGTGATCATAAAGGCTATGCTCGGGCTTAGTGGTTTTTCATGCGAAGGAATGTGAATGGTCAAGATGGAATTTGTCCCTCACATTCATAGAGAGATATTACTGGGCCCCTCGATGAGTGAGTTTGAGAAATGTATGGCCATACTGGAATGGAAGGGTAGTTCCATTTCTATATTCAGACTACTCAGGGATCGAGAAAGTAACGGTCAGGAACAGGAGGATGACGTTCACCATGCCTCATCCTTGACCGAAATATCGTGTGACAAAAGGGACGTGATATGGTTGTATGAAAGGTTACATCGTTTAACGATCCTCATATGTTTTGGGTAGTCGTAATGCCTTGCTAGAGACCGCTTACGACTTGTGGGTCAGTATAGTAACTGGGCCACTGCCAACTTCATATGGGCCTACAGGGTCGCACACAAAACAGCCCAATGCGAGCTATGATGTCCAGATTCATTGAATCTAAGAGATGTCTAGATTCAATGAATAATCTAGGGTGGATATATATTTTATATATATATATAAATTAGTTTATATATATATATATTATATATATAATATAAGAGATATTTGTAAGATTTAATTTATAAGGATAAATTAAATCTCTATCATTTTTGAATTTGAATTTAAATGGATATGATCTATTTGAATTTGAAATTCAAATTGATAAGATATCTCAAATTTGATTTATGAGAATAAATCAAATATAATTCTGTCTTATCTTTATTTTAAATTAAATAAATAGGTGAATTAAATCTGTGGGACGGATTTAATATAAACCATATTTATTTAATCAGTTTCTTATTAAATTATGCAATATATGATATTGTATTAATTCAGAATTAATATAAGATTAATTCTGAAGCCCGGCCCTATTAGAAGCCCGATAGCTTCCTATATATTTGACATTAGGAGCTAGGGTTCTACACACAATATAGATCTCTACACACACATTCAGACGTGAGAAGAGGGGGCAGGGAGAGTGCAAAAGGTTTGCACATAAGAAACTGCCGAGATAGAGACGGTGAGGACGGAATCTCTAGAAAGCCCTAGAGGGACAAGAGGCGCTAGCACATCATTCGGGATTGGAACGCTGTTCGTGTGGATACCGGTAGAGGAAGCCGATCTGAGCTGTCGACTTCTTGTGATCGAACCAGACACGAAGACAGGTCGCGACCAGAACACGCTGAGGTCGCGACCATACGGGCATCTGAACGTCAGAAATCCGAAAAGAAGAGGCAGGTCGCGACTTGAAGCTGACGAGGTCGCGACTACAAACTCCAGAGACGTCAGGTCACGACGAGAAGCAGAGGAGGTCGCGACTAAAAGGTTCCAGAGGCGAAGAGTCGCGACTAGTGGACACTGAGGTCGCGACCAAAGCTTGAAACCGAAGGTAACACTTCTTTCTCCTTAACTTAAACACATTCGGTAGATCCTGGCTGGGAATGGAAAAATTTTAAAGTTAATTTCCGCTGCGTGTCTTCCAATTCCCTTCAAGAACCCCGGAAAAGTGCAAAATTACGAAAATACCCCTGTGTTGTACTAAAGGGTAACAGATGAATGAAGGGCATTTTGGTCATTCTGGACAGGCCCAGAATCCAAGGTACATACAGATAAAGTTACTTAGAGTCAGTATATGCCCTGACAGAGTACAGAAGGATGTAAAATGATGATTTTACCCTTAGGGTTAAAATAGTGCAAGAAAGGGCACTCAGGGGTATTTTGGTAATTTGCCAAGGGCTATTTCTTGGGAATCGAGCCATCAGAGTACTTGAGCTTGATCAGAGACCCAAGATAATATTCCAAGGCCCAAAAACGTAGCCCATGAAGTATGTGAGAAAAAGTGGCATTAAATTACTATTTTAATGCTGTTTCAATAAAGTAAAGTTACTCGGTTGGCACGATAACCGAGGAGGTGATCAGATAGAGTCCTGGACTTATCTGGATTGCATTGGAAGGCTTGAAAGGTCCCTTCTAGATGCCACATGGAGTCATCTTAGAGGCAGAAGAAAAAGTTGAGGGCACGTGGCACAATCTTAGCCGGTAAGTCCAGTTTGTGGAAAATCGGACTGGACCGGTACTGGATTGGACTGGAACTGCTGATTCAGCTGATGAGGTGTCCAAGAAGCTTGCAATTTCGCCATGTGACATATGAGGTATCCCATGAGGTGGCCTTGTGATGATGTCATGCATGATGCAGTAAAAGGAATAAAGAAAAATAGGAAATTCAGGAAAAACCAGGACCACAGGATCAGATGGCTTCAAAATTACAAGAATGCCATTGACCAAAACTATAAATACCCCCCTTGCTTCATATGCAGCACGGCCAAGGGCCTTTTAGAGAGAGGAGGAGGTGCTAGAGAGAGAAAGTGAGAGAAAGAAAGAAGAAAGGAAGTTCTGGCAGAGCTGGAAGCAGAATAGAGATAGTAGAGTTCTGCTAAGCCTTTGAGGTAGTAACTAATCCTAGCTTTTATGTAATGGCTTTGTGATTCATTGTGCTATTGTTTGGTTGGATTGTTGTCTTATATGTTATGCTTGAAGCTCTATTACAATGCTATGATCATATATTATTGAATATGGAAGCACGCAGCATACTTATCTGTACACAATCACAAGCAAGCACCGTCACTCTGCATTACATATATTGTTATGATTATTACTACTGAGATTCCCCCGAATCTCATTCCCATATATAACATTACAGGGGAGGTTCTGTCAAAATAAAATTTGGAAATTTTAAGAGACGCCGTTAGGCTGCCAAAATTCTGGCAACGAAGAAGGAACAAAGAAAGGAACTGATACGTACTGTGTACGTAGGTGCTATCTAAGGAGGCTGGAAGTGAGTGGACCTAGCAGGTTCATCCAGTCTTTCCTGGGTACTTACGTAGAATGGTAGTTCCTACGGGAATTACCGAATCGGTGCAAGATTGGTTACTTTCTAAGGAAGGAATGTAGCGGTTGTGCTGCAGGATTTTAGGCAGGAAAAGTTGTAATAGAAATATGAGAATTTTGTGTATGCCTTGTTGTATGACATTTTGTTATTCAATAATGAATATTGTTTGGCATGTTCAATTTGTGAATGGGGAATTAGAGAGAAATTCGCAGGTCCTGAGGTAGCAGTGTTTTGACCTCAGTTTGACCTAGTAAACGATGGAGTTTGGCTATGAAATTTGGCAAGCCAGTCGTACACATTTGGGGCATTACGTGGATAGGTAATAAGCCTCATTTGGATGTGTAGAACAAGATAATTCAATTCTCAAAGTAAAGGTTCAGAATAAGGAACTTAAGAGTAAAATTTTAAATTTCTGGGCTTAAGTTAAGATATAATCAAGCTAATATTGCTTCCGTAAGTGTACTCTGAGGAGTCTAAGGGAGGATGTTTCAAAAATCAACCTCATCTTGGTGCAACGCTTGAGGAAGTAGATGACAAATTGGGAACCCCACATAAGTTGGATAAAGGCAACTTCAAGGGATATACAAAGGATGCGGAGAAAACATATCCTAAGCATGTTGATGCTACTAGTTGGGCAAGTTCAAGTTTATAGAGGAAACATTCAAGACGAGTTTGGATGGGCTTCATGATGTAAGCAGAGTGTATGATCCTAGGAAGCCAGAGTGGAGAGAGAAGACAATAGGGATAACTTTCCAATCAAACAGCCATCTCTCAAAGCTTTATGAGTTTCCACCTCCACCTTGATGGCCAGGTTGTCCCTTTCCTATCTCTTACCTTTTACAAGTTATCCTAATGCTATATGTTTGCTATGTTGGTTTGATTGATTAGAAATGGATGATTTAGTAGGATAGTTTTTATTTTCAGTTTATTTCTGTTTATTCTAGGGTTCTTTCTGTTTTGAATCACCCCCCCGTTACTATCCATGTGCTACATACTCATTGATTTTTCTCTGAGACACCTACACACTCATATGCATGACTTTATCTTACCCATCCTGTCATCTTGGCTTTACTCGTATTGCTTTATATGACTTGAATGTGACTGCATGCCTAACTGGAAAATTTGCATTGAGTGATGAGATTACTTGCTGTGTTGGAACTAGATTTGCTTGACTTTATAAAGTGCTGTGATTTCTAAAGTTTTGTTGACAGTAAGGACACTGTCAAGTTTACGTGTGGGAGAGGATGTCCTTGTTTCTGTGCTAATAATGTAAAAATTCTTCCATAATCCAATCTTTCATCATAAAACTTTTGATTTTTGATCTTAATGTGCGATGAATTGCTGAAAATTGGATCCCCACTTGAAACTAATTTGTTATTTACTAAAAAGGTGTTAGTATGAAATGTTTTGGGATTTTGAAAACTATCACATGGTAGTCTTTGTGAACATTGGTTGTGACTTCACTACTTTCAGTCCCGACCTAGAACAAAATATTGGACTTAATATGCTCTGTGTTATTCAGTCGCGACTCTAGTGTCTTCAGTTCTCGACTAAACCTCTCTGTGATTTTACGTCGCGACAGGAACATGTAATGGTCGCGACTAGTTGTGGAAGTTTAGAGACTGCACTCACTGTGATATTTGGTCGCGACCTTTATTATTTTGGGTCGCGACCTTAGTATGTAAATGTCCATTTACCTTCTCTTTGCCTTGTGCATGCTGTATAGAAGGTTCCTTTTAAACTACTTAAATGCTCTTATAAATGATTCATTGCTCCTTATTTCAAAATCTTTTTAGAAACCATTGCCACACTTGAATTTTTCTTTGAAGATCTTGGATATTGAATTTGAAACACCTAAGCTCTTGCTGATAAATTTGGGATTATCACATGGTTCTAAGCGATTACCTTGAAACTTTTAAATCATCGTTTAAAGGGTTTTCAGTTGTGATAAGTATTTTAATGCCCAGTGAATGATGAACATTGTTTGAGACTTTAGCTTGTGAGAAAATCAAATCACAACCCTTGTTGGAAGGATTCTCGGCCTTAAATTCTATATTGAATGATTATTCAATTAGTTTATATCCTCTAGAACTTGTCTTGGCTCTGAGTTGAGAATTACTTGCGCATTTATGAATTGAACATGATAGAGGCATTCATTTCTAAACCATTTTATCCCAAACACAAGCCCACTACATATTGTATCCTTAGTCACCCCCTTTGAGCCCATCACTTTTTCTTTTGATCATTTTTTTATATAGAAAGTCATATATGCATAAACATCATATCGAAATAAATGTTCATTCATTCATGTCAAAAAAATTCATTACTATCGTGATGTTGTGCTACAGCTTTTGTGCATGAGATGCCAAATTAAAGAAAAAGAGAAAAAGCATATTGCACTGAAAAAAAATAGAGAGTGCAAGAAAAGATTGAAGAAAAGAAAACAAAACGAAAAGAAAAGAGAAATGAGGAAGGCACCATTATCAACTCCAATTAGCACAATCATCATTTCTGCATCTCTAGAGACATGAATTCAAGCTATATACTCATTGTTGAATGCATTTAAAACTTTCTATCCTTCATATTCCATTCCACGTGGCCTATCTCCATCATTATAACCCTAAAAGACCTCTTGATTCTTTTCATAAGTGCTATATAGTTGCTGAGATTTAAAGCTATTACAAGCTTATGGTAAGATGTTTTCCAATTTGAATTTGAGTGAAAGAACCCTAACAATGAGAGGAAATAGAGATCTAAACACTTACATCCTTTGAGAGGATCTATTGTGCTCATACATTTGAGGTTGATTCCCTAATAGTTGATTACTTGGCATTGCTCACATTATCACTTTTGTATTCCCAAAAGATGGTGGATTAATTGTTTTCAGGTTACACCATGGATTATGTTGTTATCTTGGATTTAATAGTGTTGTTCTAGGTGTGATTCATTTCTTTGTCCAAGAGTACAAAGGTTCAAGTGTGGGGTAATTGATAAGACACATTTTGTATATGGTTTCTACGACATTTTTAAGAGTTTTATTATAACTTTACCATTCATTTTATGCCTTAAATTGTACTTTTGTGTATTACATGATTGTGCGTGGCAATGTGCTAATTAAAGGGTAAAATGGTAAAATAACTCTTCTAAACTGCACATATACTGTTATTTACTGATTTGGACTTTTACAGCGAGCTTTTATGTTGAAATGCAGGTATTTTGGAAGAGAGCAAGGACCAGAAAGGAAATCACAAGTCAATGAAAGTCAAATCAGGTTTTTGTACTTTTTAGTCGCGACCAAAGTGTCCTCCGGTCGTCACCTTGATTTTTCTGGAAGCTTCTCTGCGTTTACAGGTCGCGACCAAAACAAGGATTTGGTCGCGACTAGAGAAGACAGTCATGAAGTTGCGCATTTCTGGTTAGGTCAAGCTGCTTTTAAAAGGACGAGGCAAGTTGCCGTCAAGAGTAGAGGCTGGTTTTAAACCTGATTAGGCTAAGAAGCAGTACTCGAGCACTCTCTAATCACCTTCTCCACATATTCCATCCTTCTACACCTTTCCACAGATTCCTTCACATTCACCCTTCATCTTTCCATCGTTTCTTCATGGCATTACACCTGAACAGCGATTGCAGTACAGCAGAAGTCATGAGAGGCTAAATCCTTAGTCTCTTGGTGATGCATCTCATATCTTGAGCTCATGGACTAAACCGGGGAGTTTCTTCTGTTCTAATTTGCATCTTGTCATATTATGATTACTGCTTGATCTAGGGTTTTTATCATATGAACAAGTTTTGGATATTGTCACATCCTCACTTTCCTAGCTTCATCTTCTCTAAACCAGTACCCTGTTATGTTTGGAAAAGGTAGGGGTGAGATTTCGGGGGAAATCTCAGTAGCAAACGGTACCATTCAATGTATACAAGATGAATGCAAGTGCATGACATGTGTTTCCTTTATCTTCCTTTAGCTTCCATTTGCATCTATCATGCTCCATGCCTATCACTACTATGCATCACCATAAACTCATAAAGGGCAGAGCATATATCATTCATCATCATCATCATATATCATAATCATATTAACACACAAGCATATACATCAAGCATACAAGAATAGGTAAGTCCACTACCTGGCATATAGCCATTCCTTTAGTCCTTAACCTTTGATCTGAGGTTCCACCTTTTCATAAGTCAGAGCCTATACATAGCATAATAATATTTTATTATTATCCTATCCAACATAACTCCACTTAACTTAAGCTTATCTTGAGGCAATACCCCTATTCTGACCATCCCCTAACTTTCTTTCTATCCACGGCTAACCTTATAGAGAGAGATATTTCTCTATTCTAACTATATAATTTATAAGAATAATCCTCTAATTTATTAGAGCAAGGACTAGAATAATTTACTTACCTTATTCCTAAGCTTGCCAAGTCCCTAAGCTCCTTGGATTGTTCCTAGCTCCGCCAAACCTCCTTCTTTCTCTTCCTTTCTTTTTTCTTTCTCTCTTTCTCTTTCTTTCTCTTCTTTTCTCTCCTTTCTTTATTGCTTTCTATGGGTGTGGAATGAAGTGAGGGGGTGAGGGTATTTATAAGTTGAGGGAGGTGGAATGGATGGTCCAGATCGAATCACGATGAACGGCTCAGGTCGCTTAGCTTCCTCAAGAAGCTTCGCCTGTATCATCGTGATGACATCATCCTCCATAATGACTCATCAAAAGTGATATCATCAAGGGACACCTTACATGCTTAGGTGGCGCAATGGTGGGGCCCTCGGGATACCTCACCAGCTGACTTAGCGCTTCCAGAGAATTCCAGAGTCTTGTCCCTGAATGAACGGCTGATATCGTGCCACGTGTCCTTAGCTTTTTCTTCTTCCCCTATGCTTATGCCATGTGGCACCTTATGGGTACCTTTGATGCCACCTCATGGCTTCTGGATAAGTCCAGAGCTTTATCTGATCAATTTCCCGATTATCACTTCAACCGGGTAACTTTACTTTATTAAAAACTCGCTAAAATATTATTTTAATGCCACTTTAACCCACATATTCCTTGGGCTACGTTTTTGGGCTTTTGGAATGTCATCTTGGGTCTCTGATCCAGCCTAAGTACTCCGATGGCTCAATTCCCAAGAAACATCCCTTGGTAAATTACCAAAATGCCCTTGGTTCCTCTTTATTTACTTTAATGAGTCTAGGGGCATTATTGTCTTTTCACACCTTACCAAAGTATTCCCTGACCCTGGTCAACTATCCAGATAACCTTCCTTGACTTTCTAACCTTAGTTAAATGACCAAAATACCCTTCACTCATTCTTTAATTATTTTATAACACAGGGGTATTTTCGTCATTTTGCACCTTTTTTTGGACACTGGCCCCTTTTACCGTTGAACTGATATCATGGGCCTGGGCCTCCCTTAGTATCACTATGGGCCTCTGTGTGATGCCATCTGGGCTCATTCAGTCCCAGTTTCCTTATCGATTAATTTCTCAATCGGATATCGGGCGTTCACGAACTCCCTTCTAAATCCACTAAAAAGTGCATAACTTTTTCTACACCTTTCGGGATTCTGTCAATTCACTGACCTCTGGCTTCACAAGACACACATTCCTGTAACTTTTTACTCATATATGAGGTCTAGGAGATCTGATAAAAATTTTTGATAACTTTCTGACTATCAGATAAATTTCAGCTATCTGAAACTCTGATAAAATTCCTGTATTAAGCAAGATTAACCAGTATCATTTCCTCTATCTACTGATGAAATTTGGGACTGAAATGCTTCTGGGCTATTCTAAGCCACTTCCGGCTCAACTTTCTATAATTAACATTTTGCCCCTGGAAACTTTTCTTCTTTCAATTAAGTCCCTTAACTTTTCATAATTACCTTTCATGGCCCACAACTTGTGTCTACTTTTATTTCTTACCATGGAACTTTTAAACTTTTCACTTTAGTCCCTTTCTTTTTCAAAATGACCATTATACCTGAAACATCTTGCCTTAGACTCCTCAGAGCACACCCGCGGAAGCTATACTAGCTGTAATGATTCGGTAATTCTCTCATTAGAATTACCATTCTACGTAAGTACCCAGGAAAGACTAGATGAACCGGCTAGGTCCACTCACTACCAGCCTCCTTAGACAGTACCTACGTACACAGTACGCATCACATCCTTTCTCCACTACTGCTATCTCCGCCGAAATTTCAGCAGCATAACGGCGTCTCTCAAAATTCTCAAAATCTATCTCGACATAATCTCCCTGAAATAGGTTATACAAGGGGGATGAGATTCGGGGGAATCTCAGTAGTAATAATCATAACAGTATATATAATGCAGTGTGACAGTGCTTGCTTGTGATTGTGTATAGATAAGTATGCCGCTTGCTTCCATACTCAATAACATATGATCATAGCATTGCAGTAGAGATTCAGACATAACATATAAGACAATAATCCAACCAAACAATAGCACAACAAATCACAAAGCCATTACACAAAAGCTAGGATTAGTTACTACCTGGCTAGCTCAGCAGAACTCTACTATCTCTATTCTGCTTCCAGCTCCGCCAGAACTTCCTTACTTCCTTTCTCTCTTCCTTTCCTTCTCCTTCTCTCTATTCTTTCTCTCTCACTACTCTTGCCATGCGTGAAGCAAATGAATGAAGGGGGGGTTTATATAGTTTTCATCAATGGCATAATCGTAATTTCCATGCCATCTGAACATGTGGTCCTGGTTTTCCTGGAATTTCCTATTTTCTTTATTTCCTTTTACTGCATCATCAGTGCCACCTCAGAGGACACCTCAGCAGCCACCTCACCAGCACATTTTCCACATGTCAAAAATCCTGGGACACCTCATCAGCTGACTCAGCATGCTGACTCACCTGTCCAGAGTCTTGCCTCGTAATACGTGTCCTCAGCTTTATCTGCTTTCTCCAGACTAGTGCCATGTGGCGACAAGGTAGGCACCCTTCACGCCACCCAATGCTATCTAGATAAGTTCCAGACTTATCTGATCACCTCCTCGGTTTTCATGCCAACCGAGTAACTTTACTCTACTGAAAGGTCACTGAACCACTACTTTAATGCCATGTCATCTTGTGGGTCCCATGAGAATACCTTATCAGTCCACCTCATGGTTTCCAGATAACCTTTCTTGTATCTGACCTTCTTCCCCAGTTCTATCTCTAACCGGGTAACTATCTCATTTAGACCTTCACAACTCTTGGCCCACTAGATCTCATACGTCTAGCACCACTTATAGTCACTAGTCGCGACCTAACCATCATCTCATCGCGACATAACACATTCTGTGTTCATTAGTCGCGACCACAGCATTCGCTAGTCGCGACCACAACATTCTTTAGTCGCGACCACAACATATTCTAGTCGCGACCCCATCACTTTCTAGTCGCAACCAGGCTCATATACCCATTAGTCGCGACACCACATACATATCCGTCACGACCAATCCTCTCTGCCAATAGTAGTCGCGACCAATCTACTTCCTCATCGCGACCAAAAGTCACCAATACATCTTTCTCATACTGTCTGCTTTCTTTCTTATGGACAACTATACTGCTCTCATAAGCAGTGTCCATTCCTTTCATATCTCACCCCACAAAATCTTAGCATAATTCTGGGGTCTACCTTATCTCACTTTCTTCTTATCCTTCATCTTAAGTTCTAGAAATTCTCTTTCAATAACTCATCCCCTCTTCGGAAGTCATTGTTAATTGAAAGGCTCGACAACCCTCCATATTAGGTTATCTTACACAGGAGCCAACCCATATCAAGCTACCTGCAGAATTCCTAGGCTTAAGACTTAGGACATTCCTCCCATTCCTCATTTTGAACCTAGGTGAACTGTTCCGATTCTGTAGGTTAAAGACTTAACTCATCTTTACATCCTGAAGGACTTAGCTCATCCCTCGGATCCTACAAAATACAGGTAAATAATCTGCCCATATCAGATTACTACCCTAGAACTACGGGTTTAACAGCCTGCCCATATCAGACTACCTCCCAGTTCAACTAGACCCAAAAATTGGGATGTTACAATACCCCTAAGGATTGTCACTATCTACATATACGTCCCTGTACTTTCCTTATTTGTAGTTTAGTCCCTAAAAACCCTCTGTATGTTTCTGGTACTTCTGCTCAAAGGGGTCTGTTAGCCTATCTATTTCAGGCTACTTTCTGAGTCTCTGGGCCTAAAAATTAGGATATTACAAACATCGATTGATCATTCTCAGATTAGGTTGTTGTAATTTAATTCTGGATGTTTGAACACTGGATTTTAATTTAATATTTTAGTTTCGATTTTAAGAAAGTTGGGTTATTTTCAGCGATCATTGCAAACCAATTCAATTGCTTTAAATCTAGGGTTTTCGATTAACGACCATTCCAGGACATTCTCATAATCTAGGGTTAATTGTAAGCTAAGTTGTTTCTAACAGTTCATTTATAGTCTTTAAACTAGCTTTGATTAAAGGAGTTTAAAGAAGATTAGGGTTCTAGACCCAATCGATTGATTGAGGTTTTATTTAAGACTTAGCGATTTCAAACTCCAATATTCAATTAAGAGCAAGGATAGATACGTTTTCATCATCAAGAGTCTTTCATAACATATTCTTTCAACAAACCAACCAGTTTTCATCTTAATCAAAAATCCAAAAAAATCTACTTTTCTACACCCTTATTTTATTGCAAATCAAACCCCAAAACCATTTTATCTCTACTCAGATTTTCATTATGTTTGACAACCAATTTGCTAGGTTTCCTTTAGAAAGGCTCCTTAAGAAGAACGATAGGGTTGTGCCTTATACTATATTATTGAGTGCAATTAACTTTATTTTGACAGCTTGGACTGTGACAATCCGAGAGCCTCATCAAGTGCCTATTGAAGGTTAAGATAGGTGGTGAATTTTACTCAATTCTGGAACAGTGCAAAAAGTACTCACCGATCAAGTTGTGTGGGCCAGCCAAAATTCACAAAGCACAAGATCGGACTATAGGTCCATCCCCCTCAGTAAATTGGTAGGGGTGTTGCAACCCCTCAATAAACTATTGGGGCAAGCCCCTAAGTAAAAGGTGGGACAAAGAGAGCCATCTATCATGCACCAATGGAGGCTTTACCACATGGTAAAATAAGAATACTCCAACATCAACCCTCCCAATCAACAATATCAATCACATTATATAGTTCTCAAGGTAATTGCATCATAATTGTACTAGTTAAGATCTCAAAGTCACATTATACAATATCACAAATCTCAATAGTGTTTTCTTAAAATAACAACTCTTCACAATTCATAATCCAACTCCCATAAGACAAATTTCAATAAAACTATCATGTAACAACTAAGATCATTTCATATTAACACAAATATTCAAAACCACATTTCAATATACTCACAAATATCATATTAGCACACACAACATTACCTCTCACCAAAGCTAATAAAGAGTACCACAATTCTTGAAAAGCTTAGTGCTCTCAAACACAATTAAGGAGAGTCTACATAATAGATGTAAATATTCATCAATAAGAGAGTTATTAATATAATAATTAATAATTTGTAAATAAACCCAACATTTACTTTGTTTGTCAGAGAAATTTCTAATATCTTTACATTCCTATATTTACCTCCCTAACTGTTGTTCCTCATTCTTCAACTTCATTGTACCCATTAGCTTTTAAATTCTCAATTACTAATAATTTCATAATTCTAGTCTCAAATTCTCAAATCTATAATCATTAGCTTAAATAACTTATTAGAAATCTCCATTTACTATTAAATCCTCCAATTGTATAAATTCTTAAATTCTTTAACTTACAGTTAATAATCAATACACTAAACTTTGAATTTTATCATTACTCAAATTAACTAAACAAATAATAAATTTAATTATATAGGCTTCAAGTCTCCAATTTGAGTCCAATTTTGAAATCTCACTTATAATGTCTAATTTTTCATTCCAATATTAAATATCATAATTTCTAAATTTCTATAACTCATTTGAACCAACAATTATTCAATTTCCAATTTCTTCAATTTAGGGTTTAAACAAAAATACTCATTTTCAATTTACAAGCTCTAACAACTGAAACATCCTTATTTTTGGACATCTTAGAGACCAATTGGTAGTATTTAGAACCACTTTCAAGGTCATTAAAGTCCAATTTCTCAATCTAGAGTTTTACTCTTATCGAGCACTGTTCACTGTGTAAATTCCAGATGAGTGACCTGACTTCAAAAAATCATAACTAATTCTAGAAAAATCAGAATGCAGTGGTTCAAATTTCTACATGAAGCTAACTCAATACTATTTCAAGGAAAAATAACTCGTTGACCATTCCTTGTCCAAGTCAACGTCAGTCAAAGTTACAACTTTACTGTTCATCCAGCGTTTTTCTCCTGAATCCAGCATTTTGGTCCCAACTTTGATAATTTATATCTCCATGTGTAGACATCGAAATGAGACATTCTATATATCAAATCGAAGCTTGGTATGTCTACTATTTATCATAAATATATCATATATTTATTTAATCATTTACTATTTTTACTTATAGATGAAACATCACTATATCACCACGAGTTACTGTTCATTATGGCAAATTCCAGCAAGCAACTTTACATACATATGCATACATTAATCACATATCAAACAAACATGCCAAACAATACTTATCATTAAATAATAAATCTTTATACAACAGGGCATGAACAAAATCCTCGTATCTCTATTACATCTTTCCTGCCTGAAATCCGGCAGTATAACTACTATACTTCATCTGTAAAAATAACTGATCTTGTACTGATTCGGTAATTCCCATGAGAATTACCATTCTACGTAAGTACCCAGGAAAGACTGGATGAGCCGACTAGGTCCACTTACTTCCAGACTCCTTAGACAGTACCTACGTACACAGTACGTATCATCTCCTTATGTTCAGTCTGAAAATCGGCAGCATAACGGCGTCTTACAGCATTCTCAAAATTCACTTCGACATAACCTCTCTGTAATGGGTTATAAATAGGGGATGAGATTCGGGGGAATCTCAGTAGCAAACGGTACTAAACAATGCATGCATTAAAGTAAATACTTGGCTTGCTTGTGAAAGTGTAAACATTATGTAATGTGCATGCTTCCATGTAACATATGAAATACAATTGGCCAAGGTAATCATAGAAACAGAGCTTCAATCATATACACATATGCACACAATTCAACAAAGTCATAGCACAATCAAGCATAACATTCAATACATACAAGTTTAGGGTAAGTTTACTACCTTATTGCTTTACTTCTTTCCACTTTAACTTTGCTTCTTCCTTCTTACTTTTTCTTGCTATGTGGCTACCCTCTTTTGAGCACACCAAGCAATTCCTAACATCACATTACCATCCAACCATTACAATCTAACTTCTCTTGAACACTAAGCTTACTTTAAGTAACATAACTTCCTTTAATCTTTACCAATTGACTTGGCCTTTGAATCAATTGATGTCTTGACCTTACCCTACACAATTTGTCCTTTTAAATCCATTTATGAACTCAAAACAACCAAATTCCAGCAACTATGCACTGTTCCGGACAGATTTGAAAAACATGCATAATTCTTTCAAAAATTCTCATTTTGATTCCAATGCTTCCCATACTTGTTCCTCCACTTTTCCCCCACACAAAATCTCATTTTAAGACCATTGGAAGCATCAAAATCATGAAATTCAAATCACTGTTCATGCGAGTGAACAGTAACCGTTAGGAATTTTCAACATTATAACCTTTAATTCCAATGGTTTCCAAGGTTCAAAACCTTTCCAATCCTACACAAAATCATCATATAAACTCAATGGAAGCATTAAATCATTGAAATTCCATTTCCTTCTATCATGAACAGTACATGAACAGTGCAACCCGAAATGGTAAAGTCAAGAACATCAACTTACTTCACAACCAAGCATGTAACTAACTTGTTTAAGCTTGTCTAAACTATCTATGACATAAAACTCATGTTCCTCTCACATATACATAGAAATTCCAGCAGCATTTCCCCAATATTTAAGCCTCAAAAATCACTTAAACTCAAGCACAAACCATAAGAACAAAAGGTAGAAGAAGCAAGGAGACAACTTACCTTACTTGCTCCTTCAAGACCCTTGCTTCTTCCACTTTCTTTCTCTAGAACTCACTTCTCTTTCTAAAGGAGCTCTTGGGTGTGAAGAATGAATGGAAAAGGGGGGTATTTATAGCAAAAGTCATGTGCCATTTGAAGGCCAAGATCACTTTGGAAACTATTTGATCTAATGGTTAAAGGTTTGATCTTGGAATGTCTTTTCACTTTTCACTCAAGACCTTACCACCATGACATCACTAGCATGGCCTCACTTGGTACACCTAACCCTTCCTCTTTTTGGGTGCCATTTTGAAGTCCTTGTGGGTCCCACCATGTGCAACACCTAATTCTTACTTTATTCTCTTTTTCTTTCTTTTCAAAAATCCATAAATTATTCATTATTGGACTTGGGCTCCAAGATAACTTTTGGGCCTTATTGGGCTGGCCTAGGACGAAATATTGGGCCTCTTTTAGGCCAATAGCTAACTGGCCCAAATCCCAATGTACTTTCCTCATACCGATATCCGTAACTTACCCTGATCTTAGCATAAATGCTAAACACCTCTTTTAATTGTTCTAACATTTTTAGAAATTCATTCTAATATAAAATGAATTCTCTACAAAGTTTCATAATTTTTTGAGACCTAGAAGTCCTGTTAAAAATTACATATGTTTCCTTTAACCCTTTATCGGTGTCCTTTTTCACTGTAAATTCCATAATTAATTCTACAGGACTCCTTTTTGACTTCTGTCAACTCCATAAATTCTCATATTAATTATAATAATTTACTATCAAATTTCCTCTTATATCCATCCATTGTGTGAAATGACCAAAATGCCTTCCATTTACTTCTAGTTTCTTAAGGCATCACAGTGGTATTTTCGTAATTTTGCACTTTGGCTCTTAGACTTTCTTCCTCTTCCAATTAATCATTTTCTTTACATAAATATGGCCACATCTTTTCCTAAACATCTCATATATTTTATTCAATCTGTACATACAACTTAGTACAGAAATTAGGGATGTTACAACAACAATCTAAACTGATTAAATATTAATTCAACCCCTAATAAATATTACCCAATCATTAAACTCAAATTTAATCAGTAAAACTATCATATTCAATCATATCCCTCCTCTAAGATTCAAACTCTAACTAAATCTCTTGAATAATATAATAGAAAAACTCTAAATCGATTAAATTGAAGTATTACTTACCTTTATAATTCGATGGTTCCATTTGTTGAAAATTTATACTTTCTCTGAGCTTTATTCTTCAAACTTTCTTTACTCCTAACAAAATTTATATTGCTAGAATGCTGTCATTGAGTAGAAAAATATTTAGCAAATAAGTATTATAGTTTGTTGATTTTATGAGTAAGAAATGAAGCTAAAAAAATCCTAATGAAGGTTTGAAGTTGCTTCCTGCTGATGGAAGAAGGAGAAGAATGGCGTGGAGGAAAAGAAAATAACGCTGGGAGGGATGGAGAAGTGTGAGAGATTATTATATATAACTTGGTATCAGTTTCAAGGTTTTGTGACTTGCATTGAAACATTTAGTGACAATATACATTATTTACACATATCCTTCCCTTTGTAGTTGTTTAACTAAATGTTAAACTTACTATTCCTCATGGTGGGTTACATCATTAGGAAGGAAGAAATGATGTTAAACTAAGAATCTTAGCATGTTATTAACTGTTTTGTACCGTAAAACAATGTAATTTTGGGGTGAATAAGAGAGATAAAGTTAAATTTTAAGGAGGAAGTATGAGATTAGAGGAGGAAATGGTAGGTTAATAATAAGAGTTTGTGTCGTCTAGTTAGACTTTTCCTAAAATGAGTAATGGATATATCCATCTTTGTAGTTGGTACCCTTATTGTATTCTGAATCAACTGACACTATGGTAGTTGGCCAAATAAGTTATTAAATATTTCCTTTTTTGAAGGAATAGATTTAGACTATTATGGTGGCAAATAAATGTAGGATAATGAAGATTTTGAGGACATTTGAGTTAATAGTGATTGAAAAGTATATGAAATTTGGATTAGTAATGACTGTTAAGTCAATGCAGGATTGATATTTGTCATATCCCAATTTTTCCCTATCTGTATAAGCATTGAAACATTTAGTGACAATATACATTATTCACACATATCCTTCCCTTTGTAGTTGTTTAACTAAATGTTAAACTTACTATTCCTCATGGTGGGTTGCATCATTAGGAAGGAAGAAATGATGTTAAACTAATAATCTTAGTACGTTATTAACTATTTTGTACCATAAAACAATGTAATTTTGGGATGAATAAGAGAGATAAAGTTAAATTTTAAGGAGGAAGTATGAGATTAGAGGAGGAAATGGTAAGTTAATAATAAGAGTTTGTGTCGTCTAGTTAAACTTTTCCTAAAATGAGTCATGGATATATCCATCTTTGTAGTTGGTACCCTTGTTGTATTCTGAATCAACTGACACTATGGTAGTTGGCCAAATAAGTTATTAAATATTTCCTTTTTTTGAAGGAAGAGATTTAGAATTTATGGTGGCAAATAAATGTAGGATAATGAAGATTTTGAGGACATTTGAGTTAATAGTGATTGAAAAGTATATGAAATTTGGATTAGTAATGACTGTTAAGTCAATGCAGGATTGATATTTGTCATATCCCAATTTTTCCCTATCTGTATAAGACTGATAGAGGAAAGAGGTTTGGAAGGGATTATGGCGATAAATAGAAAGAAAAAATAATAATTAGACAAGGGTGTAAAGAAGAGGGACTAAAGTGAAAATTCTAAAAGTTCCATGGTACAAAATGGAAGTAGACATAAACTTTGGGCCATTAAGTGTAATTATGAAAAGTTAAGGAACTTAATTGAAAAGAGAAAAAGTTTCCAGGGGCAAAATGGTAATTATAGAAAGGTGAGCTGGAAGTGGCTTAGAACTGCTCGGAAGCATTTCAGTCCCAAATTTCATCAGTAGATAGAGAAAATGATCCTGGTTAATCTAGCTTATTACAGAAATTTTATTAGAGTTTCAAATAAAATTTATCTGATAGTCTGAAAGTTATCTAAAATTTTTATCAGATCTCTTGGACCTCAAATATAAGTAAAAAGTTACAGGATGATACGTCCTGTGAAGCCAGAGGTTAGGGAACTGACAGAATCCCGAAAGGAGTTATGTAGAAAAAGTTATTCACATATTAGTGATTTTTTACGGGAGTTCATGAACGCCTGATATCCGATAAGGAACTTAAGCAGTAAGTAAACTAAGACTAAATGAGCCCAGATGACATCACAAAGAGGCCCACGATGATGCCAAGTGAGTCCCAGGCCCATGATATCAGTTCATCAGAAAAAAGTGTCAGTGTCCAGAAATATGCAGAAAATGTGCGAAATAACAAAAATACCCCTGTGTTATAAAATAATTAAAGAATGAGTGAAGGATATTTTAGTCATTTGACTAAGGTTAGATAGTCAAGGAGAGTTCCCAGAATAGTTGACCAAGGTCAGGGAATACTCTAATGAGGCGTGAAAAGACGATAATGCCCTTGAGATATTAAAGTAAATAAAGAAAAACCAAGGGGTATTTTGATAATTTGCCAAGGGACCTGTGATTAAGTTTAGACTCAGTACAAGAGTGTCAATGGTAGGAAGAATTTGGATACTGGATTTAAGGTTAGAAAGCATATTATGGAATCTTAGAAAAATTAGATTCATAAAACAGTCTGGTTTTTAGGGAATCAGACTGAGCCGGTATCGGATTGGACTAGAATTTTTTCAGATGTTTCCTCCCTCTGCAATTTCACCACATGGACATATGAGGTGTCCTTTGATAATGTCATAAAGAGGGGTCTAGGGCAAGCTAATCCAAGAGCAAATGTGAGCTATTAGATCAAATAGTGCACAAAGTGATCTTGGCCATCAATTTTCCATGGAATTTTTCTATAAATACCCCCATATTTTCTGCATAAACCATAGCTCATGGAATGCTTGGGGAGGCTATGTCAAAATGGAAACTCAAGCCAAGACAAAGAAGAATCCAAGGTTCAAAGTTCAAGCTAGCTAGAGATTAAAGGTCAGCAATCTATCCTAGCTTAATTTTCTCTAATTTGGGAGGTTGAACTTAGGGTTTTCATGGAAGAAAGTTGAGTTTTCTCTAAGGTGTATATGCTGTCCAAAACCTTAGATGAAAGAAGAAAGAAGAAATTAAAGTTAGAATTATGAGATTAAAGCTTAAACAAGCTAGTTAGATGATTGGTTGTTGAATTAAGTTGATATTCTTGACTTTGCCAAGAAGGAAACCTTTCGGTCTACACTTTTCATGATATAGGGAGATGGAATTTCAATGATCTAATGCTTCCATTGAATCTATATGATGATTTTGTGTAGGATTGGATAGGTTTTGAACCTTGGAAGCATTGGAATTGAAAGTTATAGTTTTTGGAATTCTTCTCTATTACAGTGATTAGAATTTCATGATTTTGATACTTCCAATAGTTTTAAAATGAAAAATTGTGTGGGATAAAGTAGAGAAATAAGTATTGGAAGCATTGGAATCAAAATGAGAATTTTTGAAAGAATAATATGTTTCTTTTCGGTTCTGTCCAGACTTGATGAAGAAGCTAGAATTTTCAACATTCTAAGTCCATAAATGGATTTAAAAGGCAAAATTGTGTTGGGTAAAGTTAAGATGTAAGTTAGTTTAAAGGATAAGGCAATTAACCACAAATAGAGAAAGTTAGGGGTTGAGTAGTTAATTGAGTTTAAAGTTATAAAATGTTAGTGAATTGAGATTGTAATGAATGAATGATAATGCAATTTTAGGATTTGGTTTGTGTACTCAAAGAGGGAAGCTACACATCAAAGAGAAGTAGGAAGCAAGAGGTAAAGGAAAAGGATAAGGAAGGCAAAGAGTATGAGGTAGTGAACTTACCTACTTGTATGCTTACGTTGCTTGGATGTTTTATGTGATGTTTGCTTACTTTGATGATGTGAAGCATGTATGATTAAGTGATGCTCTATTTCTTTTTATGCTATGGACATATGTTATAATTAAGGGACATGGAAGCATGTAAGTTATCATTATGCAAGCATGATCATTAAGTGCACACATAGTAACATCAATCATATAGTTGCATACATTGTATGGTTTCCATTTGCTACTGAGATTTCCCCAGAAATCTCACCCCTCCATGTCACCCCAAAACCATCAGGTTCTTCAAAGATGGAAGAAGATGAAAATGCAAGAAGAGGAGTTAGGGGATAGATGGCATGATTGATTGTAATTTATGTTGCGACATGTCTTATGTGATGTATGTATGTAAGGTATGTTTAAAAAGCAGTACAATTGTAGCTGTTCATAAAAATAGTAAATGATCAAATAAATTTATGAAATTTTATAGACATTTATTTAATATGTCAAGCTTCGTTTTGACACCAAGAATGCCTTATTCCGACGTCAATACAAAGAGAATGAATTTTTCAAAGTTAGGGAACCAAATCTGGAAACTGTGAAACTGACCAAATGAACAGTAATTGTCCAAGCCAAAACTGTATTAATTGGTCTAGAGTTTGGTCAGATTCATATTTTTCCCTTAAATAGGCTTATGTTAGCTTCGTATAGCAGCTTGAACCACTTCATTTCAATTTTTATAGAATTAGTTATGATTTTTTGAAGTTGAGTCGCTAGTCTGGAATTTTACCACATGAACAGTAACTCATGGTCATAAATTCCAAATTGTGCCATTTGACTTTATTGATCATATAAGTGGTTCCAGATGCTATTGTTTAGTCCCTAAGACATACAAAAGTAAGGATGTTACAATATTCATGAAGAATTGGAAGGCTATAATATATATAAGTAGTTATAAGCCACGGTTAAAAGTGATGTTGAGGATATACTAAGGAAGTTAGAGAAATTAGAAATTATATGAAATATGGTACAATTGAAAGCTATTGAATGATAGGAGATACTATGGTCACATATGGCTGCTTAGGGTATTAAAAAAATCGTAATAGGTCAAAGGGATTGATGTCGCCTATCACATTCCATATTATTAGCCTAAAAGAGTTGTATTAATATTATTAACATAACATATGAAGTCAAAGCTGTGACATAAATATAATTTCTAGAAAGTTTCAATCCATAGTAGTAATTTTGGAAAAATATATGAAAATTCTAGAAAAATCTCAAAAAATGGGAAATGAAATATTAATACCCATTGGAGGTGATAAATGACAAAAATATCCCTAGAATAATTTTTAAGGAATTTTTAGATATTTGGCTAAATATAAATTATTTAGTCAAATTCAATTATTTGAGCTATGAGAAAACCTCAGAAAATTAAGAAAAGATAGGGATAATATACTTTGGGAATTATAGGATATTGTACAAGTGATTTTATTCCCAAAATGCCCTTACATTGGAAATTACCCATACCTCTCAGCCATTAAGGGATAGTTGTTCTAGGAATTGATTTTGTTGATTTTGATGCTTCCAATGAGTTTAAAATAAAAAATGATGTAGGATACACCTAAGAAACAAGCTTTGGAAGCATTGCAATCAAAATTAGAAATTTAAGTTTCATGGAGAACACTCTCTGCCTTGGGCAGTACACAAGGAAGGAGTTTGATTTTCATGAATCCAAGTTCATATTTGGATTTGACATGAAAAATTATATTAGAATGATCTAAGAGAATAATTTGTAAGTTAATGGAAACAAAGCCCTAAAAATCAAGTTAAAAGATTAAGAGTTTAAGGGGTTTATGTTTAAACTATTGTTAATGTAATGTGTATTGATAGTTATTCTCCCTTTTATTGTAACACTTTACTTTTATTCGTCTTAGGTATAATTCGGTAGTATTTAGAGCCACTTACAAGTCCATTGATGTTCAATCTCAAAATCTGAAATTTCCAAGTTCACGGTTACTGTTCATTTGGTAATTCTAGATTTGGCGATGAATGTCAAAAAATCATAACTAATTCTAAAAAATAGAAATTAAGTAATTCAAAAGGATACTTGAAGCTAACATAATGAATTTTAAGGGAAAAATACTTCTCTGGACTAATTGACTAGTCAACTAAGTCAACTCTGATGGCAAAGTTTACTGTTCATTTGGTCAAAAGTTCTGAAAACATATTCTGGTCCCTGACTTTAAAAATTTTGTTCTCTTTGTTCGGACATCAAAATAAGGCATTCTTGATGTCAAAACTAAGCTTGTCATGTTAACTAACTACTACTAAAATATCATACGTTTATTTCATCATTAACTATTTTTAATTATAGATCAAGTGCCATAGCTTAAAATTGTCTATTGTTTAAGTGCATAATATTAACAACTACTTTTATAGACATTCATCCCAAAACTTGTCTATAACATAACCATACAAGCAAACCATATTATTATCTAACATTCTTCCTCTCTTATGCTTGAGGTTCCTATTGATTGGAGATATAATTTGGGGTGAGATTTCTGGGGAAATCTCAGTAGTAAACGGTTCTAAACAATATATACATTTATGCTTGAAATTTGTGCTTACTTGTGATTGTGTTAACATAATGTATTGTACATGCTTCCATGTAACATATAAAATACAATTGGCCAAAGTAATCATAGAATAGAGCTACAACAAATACATATGAACAACAACAATCAACAAAGCTATAACACAATCATCCATACAATCAATACATATAAGTTTATGTAAGTTTACTACCTTCATGATTTACTTTTTCCTTATCCTCTTTCTTGAAACTTTCCTTGATGTACAACTGTCTTCTTGCTCACACAAAACAAATCCTATCATTACATTATCATACACATGCATTATCATCCACTTATTCATGAACTAACTCAATTATTATTCAAGAGTATAAAGCTTGGTTATTAAGGTAACTTTTCCTAATTCCTTCTAGTTATCTTGGCCTATGGATCAATTGATGTCTTGATATTACCCTATACAATTTGGACTTCTAAATCCATTTATGAACTCAGAATTTCCAAATTCTAGCAGCTACAATCTGTTCTAGATAGAACCGAAAAGATTCTCTTTTTCTTTCAAAAATTCTTATTTTGATTCCAATGCTTCCAATACTTGTTTCTCTACTTTACCCCACACAATTTTTCATTTTAAAACCATTGGAAGCATCAAAATCATGAAATTCCACTCATTGTTCATGCTTGTGAACAGTAAAAGAGAAGACTTCAAAATTACAACTTTCAAGTCTAATGCTTCCAATGTTCCAAATCCATCAAATCCTACACAAAATCATCATATAAATTCAATAGAAGAATTAGATCATTGAAATTCCATCTCTTCCTAACCAGAACATCCTTGGCCAAAATGCCTCATCCATGATAAAGTCAAGAATATCAATTTGATTCAATAATCAATAATCTAAACTAACTTATCTAAGCATTAATCACATAGTTCTAGCTTTATTTCCTTCTTCCTCCTTCAACTTAACATTTTGGACAGCATGCATACTCTAGGTTTAATGAAATTTCTAACCACTAAAATCTAGGTTTTACTCTTCCAAAACACTTTCAACTAAACTAAGAAAGATCACATACCTTATGCTTTAACTACTTTGATCTCTAAGTGCCTTCAATTGCCTTTATTTTGGTTGAGTTTTCAAATGACAAGAGTTTCTCTAAGGGGTCCAAGAGGCCATGATTTTGCAAGGAAATAGAGGGATATTTCACTGCTGGAAAAAAGGCTTTCTAAATCGGTTGAAAATGGACTTATACACCGAACTTTGATCCGGTGTAGAAACAGCCCGTGTAAAAAGTTTAATATTCTACACCGGTTGTATATGACCGGTGTAAACAATCAGTTTTTTTAAATCGGTTATTTCATACAACCGGTTTAAAAAGTAATGTAAAAATAAAAAAAAATCAGAATAAAAAAACTCTAGATCCAAAATTATTTTCTTCTTCGTCACAAATCTGAAGGAGGAGAAGAGTGATGAAGAAGAATAGGTACCTGTAAAATGCAAGCAGAGAACAAAAAAGAGGAAGAAAGAAAAAGCTAAAGAACCCAGAAACGAAAGAAACAAAAACTTAGATATATGCGCAGAAATGAAAACCCATAAACATCATCACCTAATTGAAGATATCACAAAAATATCGTCACAATTCCTTTTGGTTACCTGCTCAAAAGCAAACAAAAATATATTTAAACAGAACCCAGAAATAAATGAGGCAAAAACTCAAATATATATATAAAAACGAAAACCTAGAAACGCCGTTACCTAATTAAAGATATCACAGAAACATAGTCACAATTCCTCCGACTTACCCAGTTAAAAGTGAACAGAAATATATTTAAACAAAATCGAGAAAGAAATGAACAAAAAAATAGACACCCACCATCGCAGATCTAGATCTTCTTCTTTGGTGAGCTTTAGAGGTTACAACGACTGACTTCAACAATAGAGAACAACGAGTACAGGTATGGGTCATCGCATATCTAGGTCTTCTTCTTCGGCGAGCTTTAGACAGTGTGTTACGAAGGTGGAGCTTCCTGTCACCATGTGTTCTCCCTTGGCTAGTTTTCTCCAGGGACGACGATATGATTTGTGAAGATAGGGAATCGTAAAAAATTAATGCAACCGCTCATGACTTTTTACAGCGGTCATATTTTAAGACCGGTGTAAATATTTCACCTTATTTACAAAAATGCCACCGCTCATGACTTTTTACACCGGTCATGACTTTTTACACCGGTCATATTTTACGACCGGTGTAAATATTTCACCTTATTTACAAAAATGCCACCGCTCATGACTTTTTACACCGGTCATATTTTACGACCGGTGTAAATATTTCACCTTATTTACAAAAATGCCACCGCTCATGACTTTTTACACCGTCTCCGCAGTGACCGGTTTAAAAATGGGGCTTTAAAAAGCCTATTTTCCAGTAGTGTTTATAGCCAAATTTCAAGGCTCAAGGGACAAAAATATCCCTCCTTCAACTAATTATTATAATTCCTTAATCTTGAATCTTATTGGTTGCTTTATGATTAATTATCTTTAATCATCATTAACTTAACTCTTATATTATTTTATTATATTTTAGCACATGGGATAACCTTTCTTGTTTCTTCTTAGCGCCATGTGTAAAGCATGTGGGTCCCATAAGACACCCACATGCCACATTGCAACTTCTTGAATTTTCTTAAATTCTTATTTTTTAAAATTTTATAAAATTCATATAAAATCCATTTAATCACATGACAATTTCTTGGGCTCCATGGACACTTGTATGACGCCATGTTGGGTTTGTTTAGGCCTAAACCATAATTTTAGGCACACATCCTAAGGTACTTTCTATACCGATATTCTTAAATTATCCTAATTTTTAAGATAATTTCTAAACAACTTTTTTATTGGTTCTGACATTTTGGAAATTTATTCTAATATAAAATGAATTTCTTATAAAGTCTTATAATTTTCTGAGACCTAAAAGTCCTGTTAAAATTCATACATCTTCTTCAAATCTTTTATCAATGTCCTTTTTCACCTTAAGTTCTCTAATTAATTTTATAGGACTCCTTTTTTACTTCTGTTAGTTTCATAAATTCTTATATTAATTATAAGAATTTACTACCAAATTTTATCTAATTCTGAGGCCTATAAGATACTGTAATAATTTTTAGACTTTAGAAATTAATATCAATTTATCGGGACCTCAAATTAAAATTTTGTATTGCATTAAATCGACTGAAATAATTTTCTCTAATTATGGTAAAATTTGGGGTCAAAACATTTTCGAGCAGTTTTGGGCCTTTTCTGGCTCAAGTTTCTATAATTACACTTAATGGCCTAAAGTTTATGTTTACTTCCATTTTGCACCATGGAATTTTTAGGGTTTTCACTTTAGTCCCTCTTCTTTATACCCTTGTCTACTCATTATATTTCTTTCTGTTTATCGTCACAATCCCTTCCATACCTCTTTCCTCTATCATTCTTATACAGATAGAGAAAAATTAGGATGTGACATTTATCATAATAGAATAGGGTTTGATATTTGTAGACGAAAAGACTAAGCTCAAGAACAAGGATTAAGAAGTATTTGGATCAAGGTAGTAAGTTTACGCAACCTTAATGTTAACATGTCTTGATTGTTATATGTTTGTTTGACATAATTGTTTCTTGAACTAAAGATGATAATATGATGCTACTCTTGGATTGTGATATCTTGACTTGATGCATAAGTGAGTTGGCATGAGATAAAAGCAGTTCCCTAATTGTGGCATAATGCTTAGTTACATAATGATCTTGCATGTTGATATTAATATTGTTGCAACTTGCTATTGGGATTTCTTTGAAATCTTACTCCTTCAATTGAACAATTATTTCGGAGCTGATTAAGCAAGGGGCAAGAACACTATGAGGGAGAATTAATGTATTATATAATGAAAATTTGAACCATAATGATGTTTGTATATATTTATGACCATATGTAAAGCTTATAAGAAGCAGTCTTCTTGATGCTTTGTTCTGAATAAGTTAATATTGGAATATGACCATGAAACTTTGCATGCTTAAAGTACACATAAAGAGCTTTAAATGCATAGGTAGAAAACTTAAATTAGGGTTGTGTACAATTTATGGTGATGTTTCAAATTTAGGTTTGGAAATCTAAAAGTTGTAGAATTGATCATATAAATAGTAAAGTTTAACAAATAAACTGTATGAATTGGCAAGGGTTAACTCTAGTTTTATATTTTTCTCTTAAATAAATATAAAATAGCTTTCAGTAGAATTTGGAACCACTTAATTTTGATTTGTCTAGAATTAATTATGAGTTTTCAAATTTGGATACAAATTCTGAAATTACCAACTGAATAGTAACCTGGGAAGAATTAAATTCCAGATTTGGTTCCTTTAATCTTGGGCCTTCCATAATGTTTCTAAAGGACATAAATAAACCCTAAAATAGTTTAAAACTAAGGTATGACACTGGACCAACCTATTATGAGATAGCTATATGGACTAGGTCATAAGTGTATCTCATTATAGCTATGTCACTGTGCCCTCAAACCTAAGATTACCATAGACACCTACATGAGGGACAATATGCTTTGACATAATCAAAAGTCACTTTTAACCGAGTGATCATATAGGTTGTGATTGAGTACAATGCGATCCATGCGGAGGAAAATGAATGGCCAAGATGGAATTTGCCCCTCTCATTATGAGAGAGATTATCTCTGGGACTCTCGATGAGTGAGACTGAGAAATGCATGATCGTGCTCAAATAAAGAGTTTCATTTGTCTTGTCAGTCTACTCAGAGATCGAGAAACTATAATTGAGCAATATGAGAGTGATGTATCTATGTCTCACTTGATCTATATATTGTGTGACAAAAGGGACTTGACATGGTTATAAGACAAGTTAAATAAGATCATCGACTTTCATATAATTTGGTTAGTCATTATGTCTTGTTAGAAGCCGCTTATGACTTGTGGGGCACAAGGTATTTTAGGCGCATTGCCAACATTATATGAGTCTACAGGGTTGCACACAAGAATGGGCCTACACGAGCTAAGATGTCCAGGTTTATTGAATTTAGAAAATGTCCAAATTCAATAAATATAAAATGTCCTCATTTAATCTAGAAACTTTCTTATTCTAAAATAAGAAAATTCTAGAAGATATTCAAATATGGATTAAAATAATATAATATTATTTTTTGTGAAATAATATCATCCTATTTTATTCCAGAAAATAATAATATTATATTTAATTTAGGATTTGAATTCTTTAAAAGATATATTTTGAAATATGATATATTTAGAAGATTTCATATTGAAGATAATATATACTAAATATAATTAAATAGAATAATAATCCTATTAAAGATATTGGTGGTTGAAAATCAATGTATATATGATATACATAATTTTGAAACTGAGATTTTAATAAGGATAAATTTGTATATAATTTATTATTTAATTTAAATATGAGATTAAAGTTAAATAATAGGATATCTCGGTGATTGTAACATCCCAATTTTCGGGCCTAGAGATGCAGGAAGTAGCCTTAGATTGAGAGGCTACCAGACCTCTTTTGAGCAGAAGTCCCAGAAACATACAGAGGGTTTTTCGGGACTAGACTGCGAATATGTAAAGGTTAAAGATTGCAGAGTCAAGAGTTGACCAGTTTGGTCGCGACGATAAAGTAGTATGGTCGCGACTAATATTGGCAGAAAGGTCTAAGCGCGACTGAAAGATGTGTGGGTTGCGACTAATAGGCAAAATGAGCCTGGTTGCGACTGAAAAATGATGGGGTCGCGACTAGATGATGTTGAGGTTGTGACTAATGAACACAGAAGGTGTTAAGTTGTGATTGAAATGATATTTTAATATAGTTACCCGGTTAGAGATAGAACTAGGAAAAGGGTCAGATAAAGTAAAAGTTATCCAGAACCATGAGGTGGCATGAAGAGGTTTCCTCATGGGACCTACAAGATGCCACATGGCATTGAGTTAATGGAGAGAGAAAAAGTAGAAAAAGGTAAAGAACACGTGGCACGATCTCGGCCGCTCATTCCAGGAAAAGACTCTGGAATTTTCTAGAAGCGCTGAGTCAGCATGCAAGGTGTCCCTTGATGATGTCATGAGTGATGAGTCATGGTGTGAGGTGTCCCATGATGATGTCATAAGTGATGAGTCATGAGGAATGATGATGTCATCATGATGAGGTGAGCAAGCAAGCAATCTGGGACATTCATCGAGATTTGATCTGGGCCATCCATTCCTCCTTGCCTCAACCATAAATAGAGGCCTTCCCCCTCTATTCCATTCCACAATTCGGTGGAGCATGGAAGAGAGAGAAGGAGAAAGAGAGAGAAAGTGAAGGAAGAAAGGAAGAAGGAGGAAGTTCTGATCAAGCTAAGAGCAGTCCAAAGAGCTTAGGAATAAGGTAAGTAAGTTATTCTAGTCCCTGCTCTGGTGCAGTAGAGGGTTGTTCTTAATAGTTAAGATAGAGAAATATTTTCCTTTTTATAAGGTTAGCTCTGGATAGAGAGACAGTCAGAGGATTGTCTAAGTAAGGATTAAGGTTAAGAAGAGGCTTCATGTCAGGTAGTAAACTATCCTAAACTTGTATGTATTAGATGTATACTTGATTATGCTTTGGCTATGTTGAATTGTGTACATGATTGATGCTCTGTGCTATGATTACTTTGGCCAATTGTATTTCATATGTTACATGTAAGCATGCATCTTACACTTTCACCAACAAGCACAAGTATTTACATTAATGCATACCTTGTTTATGGTTCTGTTTGCTACTGAGATTTCCCTCAAAATCTCACCCCCACCTTTTCCAAACATAACAAGGTGCTGTTTTGGAGAAGTTGGAGCTAGGAAAGTAAGGATGTTTCAGTGATCAGGGAGATCGACTTGATCTATAGTGAGATTGGGAGTTCTTTAAGAGTCAGAGAACTGTCAGAAACCATCCATAGAGAGAGCTGTGAAAAGAATTGAGAACAATTTTTTACTTGAGTCACACTATTGAGAATAGATGTGATCTACTTTGATATCAAGAACCAAGCATGGTTCATGAAAAGTGCTAGCACACTATTCATGTTTGCAATACCGTTCATGTGGATACTAGTAGAGGGTGTTCATTCGAGGAGCAGCACCTTTGTTCTGAGTTAAGCACACCATTCAAGTTTGTGTGATCTCGTTTGTGAGGATACCGGTAGAGCGTGTTTGTTGGAGGAGCAATACCGATGATCAGAGTTACCAAATAGAATCTTGGAGATAGGATCTTGAGTTCAATTGGTAAGTCTCCTTCCTAATTTGATTTAAGCAATGCCGATGGATCCATTAGGGGGTTTTGACAAAAAGTTTTTAATATTATTCCACTGTACGTGTGCCCAAAATCCAATAGATAAGAGAGTGATAAGAAGCGTAATAAATATTGAATTTCCTAGATTGATAATTATCATGGGATATTCTATGGTCAATTAGATGAATTTGAGTGTGTTCTAATTGGAATAATTGATGAACATTTATTATGGAACAAATGGTGTGAATAGTTTCATGTAACTAATATGCATATGGTTAAAACAATGTATATGGATGAAACCATAATTGTCTATAACAAACTTTCCTCCTTCATGGAATGTGAGAAACTTAAAAGTGTCTCTTGAGCAATTGGGGGATTATCTTTAGTTAGAAGACCAATATGGTATGATACGAAAGACACAAATGCTCATTAGAAGGTACATGAGGTGGAGGAAGGATTGTCGATAAGACCTTAGAGAAAAGAGGGAAGGATATATAGATAAATTTCATGTATTTATTTGGAATAGTAAATTTAAACAAAGGAAAAGTGTCATGATTTGTTTGTATATTGATGACATGTTAATCATTTTGATTATCATTATGTTTATTTATTGTTTGGCTTTAGTATGAATTTGGCACTAATATCTATCTATTGTGATAGTCAATCTATTCTTGCAAGGGCTTATAGCCAAGTTTAAAATGGAAAGTCACGACATATTGGATTAATACATAGCTATGTAAAGGATTTGATTTTAAATGGTATAATCTCCATCAATTATATAAGATCTATATATTGAATCTTACAAATCCTTTGACGAAAGGTCTAACAAGGGATATGGTGTTTAAAACATCAAAGGAGATAGGGTTGAAGCCCTATAAACCTAGATCACTAATTGTAGATGTTAGACTTCATATTTTGATGATGGAAAATGATTAAAACTTTAATTTGTTTTTTAACATAGCTTATTTTTCGATAAGTTTATCGATAAGGGTGTTTATCAATAAGCCCTTAGATTAATAAGAATAAAATTCAGTTTGTGAAATATGTTTCTAAAAGGCATTTATCAAAGTATTTATCGATAAGAGTGTTTATAGATAAGCCTTTCAATAAATGAGAACAAATTATCTTCATGAAATCGGTTTCTAAATAACATTTATCAAATTATTAATCGATAAAATAGTTTATTTATAAACACTTCGATAAATAGAGAAGTTTTAGTTTTGGGAACCAATTTCTTCCAGTTAAATTATATCTAAACTTGTGATTACTTTGAACAATGCTCTTACGATTGCTTTAAAAATGATCTTATAAAAGGTTGGAAAACTTTAATTTGAAATGTATTACATAGCATTTGTGATGAAGTTAGAAAAATTAAAGAAAATTTTAGACATAATGTCTTTCAAAAGACAACATTATCTTGTTGAATAGTTATTAGATAAGGCCACTTATCTAAGAACACTTCAATAAGTTATTTCTTCTAGTCGATAAATATTTTGATAAGTTTGAACTATGTCTCTGTAACTAAAAGTTTACTTTTCGAAGGGCATTTCGATAAGGCTGATTTTCGAAGTATTATTCAATAAGAGTCGATTTGGTTTAAACACACACTTTTTTGGACATTTATCGAAGCTCTTTTTGAAAAGAGTACTTTTCGAAGAACACTTCGATAAATCTACCTATTCTTCAAATGATTTTCAAACCAAACTTTGCAATTTCAATCCAAAGCTTTGTAAAATAATTTGCCTTTGCTTAAACACTTATTATATCAACTATATAATGCATTTCAAGATTATTTGTAGGTAAAATGAGGATCAATGTAAGAAATCTCCAAAAAGCAAGTTTGTGTCAGAACAACATTATATGCATTCAATCTTTACAATTCAACGACTCTATATTCTTTCAACAACTACTTCAATGAGTCTAACGATTACTCAATGAACTTATTTTCATACTCAACTATAAAAAAAGCCGTAGTAAATGCAACTAGAGAGAACAACGAACAACATTTATTGAGCATTGAGTATTGATCTTCTGCATTTATTTTTATACTCTATTTTTCATATTCTAAGTAGAGTACCTTGATCTTCAATGTAACACTATCACTTTATTTGAGAGAGAAACTTAGAAATATTTTATTCCTTCATCTAAGATACTCAAGGGTGGGTCTCTTGAGTTAGTAGATTGCAACCTTATAGGAATGGGGAATGAGAGATGTTATCTTTTGTTGATATACTGAGGTGCACCAAGAGCTTTTTGAATCTTGGAGAATAGTAGAATACTCAGAGGAGCTCTGAAGACTGGACGTAGGTCAAGTGGTTAGGCTGAACCAGTATAAATTCTGTGTATTATCTTATTTATCTGCTTCCTCACTCTTCGGTGATATCCTTCTTAACTCAATCTCTTATTTTAAATTAATTTTAAAATTTATAATATCACACAATTCACCCCCTCTTGGCTGAAACTGCTGTTCTAAGAGTGGAAACTCAAATCAAACTTGACCTTCATCAAGTCTTGAGTTCAATGGTGAAAGTATGCTATTAGAGTGATTATAAGTACTTGACATTTTTAACCATGAGACTAAAATGGGGAATGTTGAGTATCAATTTTGCTCTTAATAGACCAGTAAGCATATATTTGCTGGAGTATTTATTCATGGTGGTTCTCTTGACATAGTCTACCTTTATGAAAGTGAAGTGGGGTCGCTTCTAAGAGTCTAAGGGCTTGACTCTAAAAGCTTTCATGAAAAGTATAGGAAAACAAGGCCATAAACGTGTTAGCTAAAGTGGCATACAATGGTCAGAGATCCCATACGTAATTCATACACACCTGTTCATGTGAGATAATTGGTTTAAAGATTAGTCTACCATATTATTTTGGATAGGTGGAACCATATCTTACTTAGGTAAAGGTTCAAATCCTCGAGATACCTTTATTGACAACATGATATTTTCAAAGTGATAAGAGTTTATGATCATTTTAAAATGTGGGGATTGTTGGAATATTTTAAAATGAAGAGATGTGTTTCTTGGAAAATCATGTCCTTATAAATTAATGAATTTATGTGAAGGGTTGGAGTGAGAGTTACATCCCTAAAAGGTTGTTACTCTTTATGAAAAATAATTATTAATTATGTAATTTATGTTGGTTGATGAATTAACATATGTGGTTTAATGAATCAACATATGAGGTTCATAATAAATCTAAAGATATGATTATGACTTTCTAATTGAAGAGGTGTTATTTCAAGAGACACCACTTACTTTAAGACATCTCTCCAAAACCTATAAATATTTATCACCATCTCTCGTTTGAGATAGATAACATCACACATTTGAGAAAAAGAGCAAGATCAAACACATAAACACATTGTCTTTATTTTTTAGTGTACACATATAGAGTCAAATTATTATTTTGTAAAAGCCATTGTTGTCTTGAGTTAAGATTGGAAGTGCAATCCAAATTCAAGTGTTTTCATTGTATTCTATAAAAAATTTGTAGATAACCCCAACTTACACCCTATAAAATAGGAATAGGTGAGGATAAATTAAACCTAAAGGAAAATACTACCCACTCCTTGAAGTTTCTATGCATAACTTTCTTCCTCTCATCTCTTTTTGTATTCTTTAAAAAAGCAGTTCTGCCAACATTTAATCCATTGAATACCTCTTACTTTTTTTTTATGTGAATAATAATCCTTGATAATAGCTTTCATCACGAAATAGAGAAGCTAGAAAGAATCTTTCTTTGCTTTGACAATCATGGAACATTGGTTTTTCAGAATTGAAAGTCGCATTAGCTTGCTCCTAAGGAGAGAAGAAAAGGGACGGGGTTTCTTTTATTTAATAATAAATTAACATTTTAACAAATATAGAATTATCAATGTATAAATGTGCTATATAAAATGTCATATCATACTCATTAATCTACCATATCATTTTCCGTTAGTAACTTAACAAACTTAATGGCGAATGGCTTAATGGTAAAAATTAAAAACTAAGGAAGTTAAATTTAAATTTTAAAACGTGAAGAAGTTCAAATTTAAGTGAGATTTTGTAGATTTTAACCATATTTAAAAAAAAAAAAAAACTCTCCAGCAGCACTATTCCTTTATCCCCACAAGACAACAATAAACAACTAAGTTGTTTTTTTAAAAAAAAAATAGTTAAAACAAAAACCGCATGATGGAGAAAAGCGAAGAAGGGCTTGGGGGCTTGTTCGGAGGAAAGTGATTGAGAAAGACGGGAAGGTGAATGAAACTTGTGGCTTGATTTCCATTGTTGAAGTTAAGAAATGGAAGTCGTATGAGATCCATCGGAGTCATGAAGACGTGTTTCAAGCGCATCGCGTTGAAAGATCCCGGATTTTGATTTTATTTACAATAAAACAGAGATTTTGCATATCTCTGTTTGCGGATTTCAAAGATCTCCAATGTTGGGAGGAGAGGACAGTGATCAGAGTCGCCTGCTGGGGGAATCGGCATTCAGCGGTAACGCTGCAGAAGACAGAAAGGGCGACTTAGAAACTCAAGATCGAGGAGTAGGGGGTTCGCCATTGAAGGGTTTTCTGAAGAAATTGGATAGGGAATTCTCTGGTCGCAGGCACAGCTTCAAGCGGGATCAGAGGGAAAATAGAGACAGAAGAGACGAGTCTCACTCTCACTCACATAATAATCATCATGTATTGGATCTTCATGTCGATTCTGATGATGCTCTTGGCGACAGTGCCCCTCCTGAATGGGCACTACTTCTCATTGGCTGTCTTCTTGGTCTCGCTACAGGTCTCTGCGTCGCCGCTTTCAACAAAGGAGTGCATCTCATTCATGAATGGGCCTGGGCTGGTACTCCAACTGAGGGTGCTGCTTGGCTTCGATTGCAGAGATTGGCTGATACTTGGCATCGAATTCTTTTGATTCCTGTCACTGGCGGAGTCATTGTTGGCTTGATGCACGGTTTACTTGAAATTCTGGATCAAATCAAGCAGTCCAGTTCTTCTCAAAGACAGGGTTTTGATTTGCTTGCTGGGTTTTTTCCAATAATAAAGGCTATTCAGGCTGCAGTTACTTTAGGTACTGGTGGTTCTTTGGGTCCTGAAGGTCCTAGTGTAGACATCGGAAAGTCATGTGCTAATGGATTCTCCTTAATGATGGAAAATAACAGAGAAAGAATGATAGCCCTCGTTGCAGCAGGCGCAGCGGCTGGGATTTCTTCAGGTAACCAGGTTTTCTTGTCCCGTCTAATTTTTTATATACACGGTGTTATTGATATCCATTTTATTCACTGGTCGTTTAATCCCCATTCAAACCATTTATAGGTGATTCCACAAGTATGCATTTTATATATTTAGCCATTTAGGTGCTCAAGTCACTGTTGGTTGGAATGATAACACCATGGGTGAAAACTCCTTCTTTCAACTTGAAATGTGATATGATTTTATAAAATGAGCTATCTAACTTTAAAAAGTTTTGCACTCTTTCTTTATTTTATAATAATTATTTTCCTATGGAACTGGAACTTTATGTCTTAGCTCGTTTGGTTCAAGTATAGGAAAGAAAGTCCCTTTTATTGCCCAAAAAATTGAGATATATAATGTTTATTCTACATCTATCATTTTTACTTCAGGACAAATATAATAATATATAAAATATAAATAAATAATTTAAGTAGTTTTATTATTTTATTGGAATTAGTATTAGATATTCTGCGATATTTGGATTAGATATCATAATATATATATTATGATGAATTAGTATTAGATATTATAATATATATCATGATTAGATATTATGATATATTGGTATTAGATATTTAATTAGGATTAGGATTACCCATCACTTATAAATAAGGTGAACATTGGTCTTATTGGGATATGCTTTGATTATGTTTTGAACTCTGGAGTAGTCAGTATAATTTCAGTTTCTCTTCTTCTCTATTTCCCTTTTCTTTCTTCAATTATATAATAGTGGTATCAAAGGGGTCATTCCTCGGCCACTCACAAGAATCAACGACAAGATAAGCATTGATATAGAGCGGTGTCTTCAGAATATGGCGAGGAATTTTGACAGGATGAGCGCCCTTCTGTAGAAAATTCAGCCGGTAAAGAAAGACATGACAGAGTAATGGAAAGTATTGCAAAAGGAAGGGGACGTTTTTGTTGATCAAGAAAAGTGCCCGATAGCTGAAGAAGATGAGTCTTCCCTTTCGGCACCCATTAATGAGCACAAAGATATGCAAGAAAGTCCCAAGAACTTCAACCAGACTCAAGATTCTAATGCGGTGCAAATAACAGTTCAGGATGGGTTGAAAATTCAGTCTATTATTCTCCCAGATGCAAGAAGTTCAGCACGTTCAAAGGAAATCAATTTTCAGAGCACAATTGATAGTTTACAGGAACCTTCACATATAACATGCAAAAGGGAAGTGATGAAACCAAAGTTTAGAGCTGATAGATTATCAAGTCTCAACTTTTGTGAGGGGTTTAAGAGTGCACTTTGCAACATATCTTCAAGCTTGACACTGATAACGCTGGCGATCTCAAATCTCCTAGTCCAAATTTGATTCAAAGGAGAATTGATTAAAATGCTTCTTGGCTCTAGTTTAGTATCGTTCTTGGTACTTGACCCTTGGGGACAAGGGTCTTTTGGGGATGGAGTATTGATATGTAAAATATAAATAAACAATTTAAGTAGTTTTATTATTTTATTAGAATTAGTATTAAATATTCTGCGATATTAGGATTAGATATCATAATATATATATTATGATATATTAGCATTAGATATTATAATATATATCATGGTTAGATATTATGATATATTAGTATTAGATATTTAATTAGGATTAAGATTACCCATCACTTATAAATAAGGTGAACATCAGTCTTATTAGGATATGTCTTGGTTATGTTTTGAACTTTGGGTATTCAGTATAATTTCAGTTTCTCTTCTATTCTCTTTCTATTCTTCTCTATTTCCCTTTTCTTTCTACAATTATATAACATATAATATTTTTTTATCCACAAGTAACTTTATCAATTTCGTTTTTCTTTTCAATTCTGCATACCAAACAACCCATTAAGAAGTGCCATTCTTGGCGCTGAAAAATTCTTCTTGATTCCATTTGCACGATTAAGCAATTTAGAGATAATAATTAATAAGCAAATGCTCTTAATTATTTTGTTCCCTTTATACTAGATTCCCATGTAGGGACATAAATAACTAAAGTACTTCAAGGCGAAAATAATTAAACCAGTTCATAATAATGTATTTGAAATATTATTAGCAGTTAAATTATTCATGTGCAGGGCTCAAACCTTTCGATGTAACAGGACAAAGAACACTACTTTTTTGCCTTCCAGTTTCTGGGGTTAATATGGACTGGTCAAAGGACCAGCTCACTACTTTCCAATCCAACTGGCTGGTTTAGCCTGTTCTTTGGCCTCTGCATTTTTATTGAGTAGAACTCTAAAGCCACTCGTTACTTACATATTTGGAATATGAGGGGGGATCTGACCAGTGTCCAAAGTTAAATGAGCGAGCAATTTTCCTATTGAAGAAAGATAATAGGGATAAGAAAAGACGCTGAGAGGCGCATCTCCAACCTATAGGTCTTAAAACATATCCGTGATCCTTGTCACCTTTCTAGTGCACCAGATGTAAAATGCGGACTATAGCATACTTATTCGCCAGTGATAATTTATTTCTAGTTTATATTTTTTATTTTTTATCCCCATCTGGAACTCATTGTAACAATTCAAAACTAGATAGTGACCTGTGTGATGTGATTATATATTTTTTGTTAAAGATGAGATAAAATAGAAAGTCAATTTATCATAATCTGCAAAAATAAATATAACTACTATGTATTTATATGATGTTAAACTATTGGTTCCAGATGAAAGAAAAGCCTATTCTATATCAACATGGCCTTTGACTTCATCTGTAAAAAGGCACAGTGAATAAGATATTTCATGAGTACTCAGAGCTCACCATCCAAAATCAAGCTTCCATAAGTTCTTACCATAGATGATTTTGCAAACTCTTTTTGCATATGTTTGATTTAGGAAAAGACCAATCCATTTAGTAGCAGTTGCAAGAGTTTGCAGTGCACACCAAATAAGACAAAGTAAGAACTTGTAATTATGTGATTACAATTTAGATCAGTCCACAAAATTTATTTCCTAGATAAGCCCTCAATGAATCCTTAGTGTAACCTATAATAAGCCTGTGAGCGAAAATATTGATCACCCACATCAATTATTGTGTACGGAAAAACTTATACTTATTGTTGCCTAATGTGGCTTTATGTACATGTACTTCTTTCCTCATCATATTTGAGAATGATAAATTTAAGGATGTTTATGAGGAAGAAACTTGCTGCAAATTTTTGAAGAAATTGCTTCTTGTTTTAGACCATTTTAAAGAAACAATACTGCAAAGTAAGAAAAAGAAAGAAAGAAGAAAGAATTAGATGGGGAATAAGAAAGTAATGAAGTCGAGATGAGAAAATTAGATTCAAATAAGTATTGGAAATTAAATAGGAAATTAATGATATAATTAATGTTAGAGATATTAAAGAAAGTGAACGATCTAAAATCTAAAATTTTTAAATTTGAAGATTGGTAGCATTAGGTTGGGAGGTTAAATAGAAGTTTAGACAGGGAAACGGTTAAACACTTTGTTCCTCATCAATGTTTGTGGATGAATTAATTGATAGGTTAAACATCATTTTTGCCCCAGAAGTTTTCGTGAAGGAGCTGTGGGTATAAGGAAGTTTTCTTTAGAGCAATGTTGTCCCGGAAGTGGTAAAAACGTAGCAATGTCACCATATTTTAACAGCAATAAATGGTCAACTGTTAGTTGACCAACTTATGTTGATGTGGCTCTGCTACATAATATGCGGAATATGTGACATAAATAATATGTTGATGTGGCCCCGTCAATTAGCTTTTGTGATCTCCTCGAACTTTGCAATGACCTGGTGATGTTGAAGAATCCCCATGCCTTTGGCTTCAATCCTCCACACTCATCTCCAATAGGCAAGCAATATCTCTTCAAACTCATCTCCTTTCACCCTTGCAACCTCCATTTGTTAACAGGACTCCACACATAAATTCTGGGCAAGCTCTTTGTTCTGTCGACCCATGCTCCGCACTCATCTCCGTTCACCCTCAAAACCTCCATTTGATCTAGCTGTCCATCAGCCGCTTCAATCTCCTCAGATTTGTTTTTCTTTCTCAGGTTGGTTTTTTTGTTCCAGAATTGTGAGGATGATGATGATGATGATGTTGGCAGTGGTTCAGTAGGGATTGTGTGACATGGCATAAATATCATCAGAAAACCATGTTGATTCAATCTCCTCAGATATGTGGAATAATATGGGGCATAAATATCCTATGTAACAGAGCCACATCAGCATAAGTTGGTCAACTAACGGTTGACCCTTTGTTGCTTTTAAAATAGGGCAACATTGATACGCTTTTACCACTTCCGAGATGACATTGCTCCAAAGAAAACTTTTTGGTACCCGCAACTCCATCGCGAAAACTTTCGGGGCAAAAATGTTGTTTAACCCTTAATTGATTTGTATCCAAAATTTTCTTTCTTTTGTAAATGTTGGATATGTTAGCTCTCATTTATTTAATTTCTTTTCCTGTATCCAGGCTTCAATGCAGCAGTTGCTGGTTGTTTCTTTGCTATTGAAACAGTGTTAAGACCTCTCCGTGCAGAAAATTCTCCTCCATTTACAACTGCCATGATTATATTGGCTTCTGTTATCTCATCGACTGTATCAAATGTTTTACTTGGAACCCAATCAGCTTTTACAGTGCCTGCTTATGATTTGAAATCTGCTGCAGGTATTTTTATTTACCTTTGCTGTATGAGTATGCTATAAATGAAATATTTTGCTAGTATGAAAATGAACTCACAGATATAAAGGAAAAATACTTTTCTAATCAGTTTCCTTTTTCTTAAACTTATTGGATATTAATACTGTTGAAAGTAAGATGTGGCTTGATAACTGTGAAATAAGAGAACAGCTTCTGAATAGTAAATTTTTTTTCCTTTTTGAAAACCATGGTTTTCTACCCCCAAAACACGGGTTTGAATCAAAAAGTGCTTTTCAGAAAAAATAGGATGTTTGTCTACTCAACTTTTAAAACCATGGTTTGAGGGCAAAACCATGGTTTTAAAAGTTGCCCAAACATGCTCTAAGATTTCTTAGTAAACCTCAAATTTACTATTCCTAGAATGCAATTTGATCTTCTGGTCACTCAATAACATCAATGGAAGATATTAAATTGGAAGAAATATTGTAACATTCTTTACCTTTCTAAATAACTTCTCTCCTGAATGTGTCCTTATAGTGTAGTTTATAATTATCTTAATTTTAATCAGGAAGTATCATTTTGGTCAATGACATTTGAGTGCTTTATAGTTTGTTTATTATGTTTTCCTCCAAAAATTTCTTGAGTTCAATTAATAGTAGTGACTAGACAATATGTGAGTGACTTGATATTACATTTCTATGTTGTGACGGACAAGATTACTAAAGGATGGATTGATTTCTTTGCCTCCCCAAAATATCTAATCACAGTCTAATTCCCCAGTTCCATTTGTTTGATATCTAAAACTTCTAAACAAAGCCATGATCTGATTTGATATAAACTACAGAGAAGGCAGAGAATCATCATTCTAATATCTACAACTTCTAACCCTTAAAGTATTGTGGAGCACTTTTACCAAAATGAATGGCCTAACATTTTATTATGATGCTACCATGCAGAACTACCTTTATACCTGATATTGGGCATGCTATGTGGTGTTGTAAGTGTGGCCTTTACTCGCTTGGTTGTGTGGTTCAACAAATTCTTTGAGGTTATTGAGGAGAAATTTGGCCTTCCTACTGTGGTATGCCCTGCTTTAGGTGGTCTAGGAGCTGGAGCTATAGCCCTTAAATACCCTGGAATACTGTACTGGGGATTTACAAATGTAGAAGAAATTTTACATACTGGGAAAAGTGCTTCAGCTCCTGGAATATGGCTGCTGACTCAATTAGCCGCTGCAAAGGTTATTGCCACAGCTCTTTGCAAGGGGTCTGGGCTTGTAGGTGGTCTTTATGCACCAAGTTTAATGATTGGTGCTGCAGTTGGTGCTGTTTTTGGTGGCTCTGCTGCAGAGCTTATTAATTCTGCTATTCCTGGAAATGCTGCTGTTGCCCAACCTCAGGCATATGCACTGGTAAGGCGACCCTTGTGAGTTGCTAATTTCAAGTCTGATTTGGTTTAGATATATATTTTGATTTGATTATTGCAAGTTCATGCAAGAATTATTTTAACTTCTATTGCAGGTTGGAATGGCTGCTACACTAGCATCGGTTTGCTCAGTACCTTTGACTTCAGTTCTACTTCTTTTTGAGCTGACAAAAGATTATAGAATATTACTTCCGCTCATGGTAATCATTCTTTAGTATTTCTTATCATTGCAAAAGAAATTAGTATACCTCTGCATATGATTAATGAAATGAGTGAAGTGCAAAACTTAATTTTTCTCTCTCAAAGGAGATCATTTGGTATGTTCTTAATTTCCAACAAACAGTTGTACATACTACATCCTCACTCCCTTATTATAGGTTACATTTGTTGCGTATGCCATATTCCTTTTTATAAAATACACTTTGGAGTTGTCTAAAAATTTAATATATTTTTTCTATTTTTACTTTCAATTAATTACGTCTCCCTCGTTTATGTTTCCCGCATATTCTCTCTCATCTCCTTTTCTACTCATTCTCTCTCCTACCCACCATTTCCGTAAATGAGGGTACTTTTGGAAAAAAAGTTACAATTTTTACATATTTATTATACCTAACTAATTTTAACCACCTTTTTGAACGTTGTAATTTGGTTAATTATATCTTATAATAAGAAATGGAGGGAGTATTATTTAGTGTCATGGCGTTCTTGCTTTTTCTAAAACCTAAAGGCTTGTATAATTTCCCCCCAACATGGCATCATCTTTTCTTTTCTTTTTTTTAAATTTTATAAAAGGATCACTGTTGGACAGGTATTACATCTTTTACTCGTTTGTGTGTGTAATGCATTACTTCCATGCTGTATTTATCAAATTATCTTTTATCTAAAATATTTGATACCTGTAATGCATCTGGTTTTTACCATAACATGTGGCTTAAACCTCAAATATGTTGCATTCTTGCCTTCAAATTTCTCAATTTAACACTTCTGTTGATGATGGGGTTTGAATGGAATTTCCAATTCCGTTTGATGTAAAAATTTCTGAAGGCTGATTTTATGTTGAACTTCTCTTCTTGTGTTTATCAATCCTGCCATCAGGGTGCTGTTGGGTTGGCAATATGGGTTCCTTCAGTGACAAACCAGGCGAAGGAGAATGATGCACCTGATTCAAGAAGCTTAGCAAGAGGATATTCCTCCCTGGCACCTGAAGATAACGATGGAAGGAACTGGAGACAAACCAATGGAGATGGTTTAGAACTCTCTGTTGTAGGAAATGCTGTTGATCTTGAAGCTATTGATGATGAACTTCTTCTAGAAAATCTTAAGGTTTAGAATATCTTTCTCTTTCATCTTAACTATTGATATCACAGCTATTTTGTTCTTGACTCTGTAGCATGTTTCTGACTTTTGATCTTATTTTCGGGCATTTATTAATCTGATACTTTCGTGGCCTCAAGATATCGTTGCTCTCATTGATCAGGTTTCCCTGGCCATGTCAAAAAACTATCTGAAGGTTTTGCCAGCTATGACACTGAAAGAAGCAACCAAGCTAATGGATGATGGCCAGCAGAATTGTGTCCTGGTAGTTGATGATGAAGATTTTTTAGAAGGAATATTGACATATGGTGACATTAAAAGGTTTCTGTCCAAGGAGACTAGTGATACTTCTAAGAGTGATTCAGGGCTTCTGGATGTATGTAGAAAGTACCCCCTACGTATTTGCTTTTTTCTTAAATTCATGGGTTCTATAGTATATGTCTGGGGTGGCTATTGCTTCTCCGTACAATTATACTTAGAAGCAACAACATATCTGTTGCTTCTGTGTTTAATCGTATGGCGACGTGATCTGGGGGAGCAAAAACTCTCCCCCAAACACACTACTAGAAAAAACAAGGGATAAAGTTTTCATATGCTTTTGCAGGAACTATTTTCAGAGTTACTTTGGGAAACATGACTAAATCAATCTAATTCCCCTTATTTCATATGGTAAAACTAGAAATGCTACAAACAAGTTTTAGATAGTGTAGTCTTTTGAAGAATATATTTGAAGTGCATTTCAGAGTAGGCTACCTTATGAATACAGGAATTCATGCCTGGATATCCCATATTTACTAGGATATAGTAATCACATCACAGGTTATTCTATAAAATCTTGTTTTTAACGTTACTGTCAAAGCTCCCTTAATATCAATCTACTGTCTTATAAGTCAACTTGAAAAATTGGCAGGCAAGTACATGTCTTGTTTCTTCTGCTTGTACTCGAGGGATTAGCTATCGTGGAAAAGAGCGTGGACTTTTAACCTGTTACCCTGATACCAGCTTGGCTATGGCCAAGGATTTGATGGAAGCCAAGGGTGTTAAGCAGTTGCCAGTGGTTCAACGGGGTGGAGATTTTGGTAGAGAGAAGAAGCGAAGAACTGTTGCTCTTCTCCATTATGACTCGCTCTCGAACTGTCTCAGGTTTTACATATCATCTCATACTTTGATTCTCTACATGTTAGGTTTGAAAAACCAAAAAGCACTTTTGGATCCAAACTTATGGTTTGGGTCTAAAGGCACCCGCACCCAAAACACCCATTTTTGTGCTAGAATTAATCATTGATTCCATAAGCGAATCCCAATATCTTTTACATACATTTTTCAGATATTCTCATGAAAAATGATGATTGTGCGCCTTTCTATCTCTCCTCTCTTTTTACTGATGCCTCTTCATTATATATTATATCTTTGACTTGAGATTTCTATTGTTAAATTATATTATATTTTTACTTTCTATATATATATTAACTAATTTTACTTCTTTTTTTAATTACTTACATTAATTGAAATATATAAAATTAAATTTCTAATTATGTATAGGAAAATAAAAAACATAAATATAATTTCTTAATTATTTATTATTAATTACTCTAATAACATATATATATGTATATTATTTATTATTTTAATATCAAACAAAAAATATAAAATACCTTGTACTTTTTCTATTAAAAAAGTCATTATGATAACAACTATCTAAATCACTTTTCATATAAAATCTATTTTACAAGATATATTCTCCAGAATCACTTTATAATCAATTTTATCGAAAATCTATTTTTTAGAAGCTAAACCAAACACACCTCTATCTAAAATATCTGTTTTATTCCTTGCTTTCGGCTTATGAATGTGTACATGTTCAGTGATGAAATTAGCAATCGGAAGACAGTGCTCCAACGTAGGACAGAAAACAGTTTGGAAGTGATCCCTGCAAATGGACATTAACTCTTGAAGGTGAGAGCGATGGTTGTCGAACCTGTGGTTTCTTGGTTGCCATTGAGATCAGTTTTACAGAAGCCAAGTTGAAATTGACATTGTGGCACCACGGCACGGTCCATCCTTGTTTTGACGCCTCAGTTGTTAGTTGATACTCTTCCAATACAAGTTCAAATTTTCTGCTCTCTCTCAAGGTTGGCAGTTTGCAACAATAACAATTCAATATTATCATTCCTTTTTCATTGAGTACCCCAGATTCTTTTGTAAAATTTAGCACATAGCAACTTGTAAATTAAATATAAAAGAAACTAATGGATTCTTATACCCACAAATTCGAGTTAAGTCCTTTTAGCTCGGTTACTGGCATACCCCTCAGGTTTCATTTTGTTATTCCGTATTGCATCTTCTTTACCGTGACAGTTTTCTTTCTTCTGCATATGTGCTCATCTTTCTTGGGTTTAGAATGGGATACAGGGACATGATCTTGGGATTCGTGGGGTTTGATTTAGATATCAACAACTTTAAGTTGATTGTTAGAGGTAGTAGATATTCTAAATTTTATTATTTTTGGTTTTGCGTGGCTGGTGGAATGACTTTGAATAACCGAGGTGAAAATTAAATATAAATGAAAAGGACTTGTGAATTCTAGCTACTACGACCTCTAATAAGGCTACCCATTTATTATTTTTAATACAAGCTTGTTTGTAAAATTTGATGAAATATTCAAAATTTATTGTTTTAAAAAAGAATTTAATTTACCATTCTCATCTATATCAGCTTAATTTGATTAAGGTAATTTTGAAAAATCATAAAAGTTTTCTGCATTGAACTTTCCTTACTATATTGCCCAAAACAAAAACTTTCGTTATTCTATATGCTCTCTTGTTCCATCTCACTATGTAATTGTTTGTCTAAGCCTTCGTGAAGGATGCTGAGTACCAAACACATCCATGGAGGAGAGGAGATTTTTCTTTTCCTGCCTGCCATTTTCTGCCGTTTGTTCGTTCAGACCATCAGACTTCCTCAAGCTCACCATACTCCCCATGCCGCTGCTGCTCAGTTCTCAGTCGCTTCGCTCCGCTTGTCTTTACATTTCGCCGTCACGTTTGCGATTACTCTCGACCTCTCCCAATTTAATTGCCATTGTCACTCGTAGGGCTGTTCATGAGGCCCAAATGCCTGCAATGTCTATCCGAACCGGTAAAAATATGCCGAGCCCTGACCTTAAAAGAAGTAGTCTGAAACATTATTGGGAACTTTTGGGCTGGGCTAAATGTCGGCAAGACTGATCATCGGGTAAGGCATACTTCATTGCCCATTTGGCCTATATAGATAATTATATTTAATATATATATAAAATATACATATATTCATTATTTAAGAAACTTCATTGTTAAATTTTAATCACAAAGAGAGCTATATGCATACAAGACTATAACTTTATAATAATATCTAATAAAAGTTGAGTTAAGTTTATAATTCTTAAGTAATATTTATGGTTTATATAAATTTTATACATAAAAGAATTATCATGATAAAACTGATTTATATTTGCTTTAATAATATTTGAATAAGCATTAATTGATATTCGAAAATACCTGATATTAAATAGTCGTACATAAATATTCATGACTTAACAAATATTTATTTACCATTCAATTAAAATACTCTTTTAGTCCTTAATATAAGATCAATATTTTAACCAATTTGATTATATTAAGAAAGTTAGTTAATATATTATATATTTTCTAAAATACCCTAATTATTTTCCTTAACTCCCTCTCTCCCTCTCTTACTTGATTATTGTTGAGGGAGTATGATTAGGGCTAATTTGGGAAGAAGTAGAAAAATATAGAAAATATGTCTTATATTTAGAATCGATATCAACTTCTCAATTAGGTCTTATATTAAGGACTGAATTAGTATATTTATTTACCATTCTTTTGTTAGTTGTTTATAATGGATTATCAATTATAGATGTTATTTATTTTTTATTCAAGTATGAATATTGTGTTAACACACATATATATGGTAGTAAATTAGTAATGTATTATATATTTCAAGACTCAAGTTGTTGACTTGTTTCATCATGGATGTTGTATTAAGATCTATTGTGTTTGATTATGTAAGTATGTGGAGTTATGGAATGATAGATAGATATGTGGACTTGTAGTGTCTCTTAAAATATTCTAAGTTATGAAATTCTGGAATATATTTAAATTTTTTAAAGATTATTTATGAAGTTTAGTAGAGATTTTCATATATTTTATAAGTAGGGTGTTACAACTTGAGCAAGAAAGCTTGCCCTATCCAAAACTTTGGGTAGGTCAAGCAGCGGGCTACAAAATCTACAAAATGCATATTGCCCATGTTCAACCCTGGTCACTCGTGTTTTTGACGCGGTTCTCATGCTACTGTTTGAAGACCATTCTTAGCCTTAGCCTCTCGCCGTCTCAAACTTGGGTTCGAAGACCACACGCCCACTCTCATCTCTTCGATTTCATTTTACCCTTTAGCTCCTCATTTGGTACGAATGCATTCTAGTTCCCTACATTTAAGTTATACATTCATTCTATCAGTGTCTTCATATTTGACCTTAACCTTTTTTTCCTTTTCTCTGGATAGTTTTAATTAAGAAATGATAATAAGAGTGAAGGGAATTGGAAGACACGCAGCGGAAATTAACTTTAAATTTTTTTTCCATTCCCAGCCAGGATCTACCGAATGTGTTTAAGTCAAGGAGAAAGAAAAGTTACCTTCGGTTTCGAGCTTTGGTCGCGACCTCAGTGTCCACTAGTCGCGACTCCTCGTCTCTGGAACTTTCAGTCGCGACCTCCTAAGCTTCTAGTCGCGACCTGTCGCCTCTGGAGTTTGTAGTCGTGACCTACTCTGCTTCTAGTCGCGACCTGTCGCCTCTGGAGCTTTTAGTCGCAACCTCTTCAACTTCACGTCGCGACCTGTCTCCTCTTTTCGGATTTCTGACGTTCAGATGCCCGTTTGGTCGCGACCTAAGTGTTTTCTAGTCGCGACCTAAGTGTTTTCTAGTCGCGACCTTTCTTCGTGTCTGGCCGTATCGTAGAAGTCGACAGCTCAGATCGGCTTCCTCTACCGGTATCCACACGAACAGCGTTCCAATTGCGAACGACGTGCTAGCGCCTCTTGTCCCTCTAGGGCTTTCTGGAGATTCCGTCCTCACCGTCTCTATTTTGGCAGTTTCTTATCTGCAAACCTTTTGCACTCTCCCTGCCCCCTTTTCTCACGACTGAATGTGTGTGTAGAGATCTATATTGTGTGTGGAACCCTAGCTCCTAATGTCAAATATATAGGAAGCTATCGGGCTTCTAATAGGGCCGGGCTTCAGAATTAATCTTATATTAATTCTGAATTAATACAATATCATATATTGCATAATTTAATAAGAAACTGATTAAATAAATATGGTTTATATTAAATCCGTCCCACAGATTTAATTCACCTATTTATTTAATTTAAAATAAAGATAAGACAGAATTATATTTGATTTATTCTCATAAATCAAATTTGAGATATCTTATCAATTTGAATTTCAAATTCAAATAGATCATATCCATTTAAATTCAAATTCAAAAATGATAGAGATTTAATTTATCCTTATAAATTAAATCTTACAAATATCTCTTATATTATATATATAATATATATATATATAAACTAATTTATATATATATATAAAATATATATCCACCCTAGATTATTCATTGAATCTAGACATCTCTTAGATTCAATGAATCTGGCATCATAGCTCGCATTGGGCTGTTTTGTGTGCGACCCTGTAGGCCCATATGAAGTTGGCAGTGGCCCAGTTACTATACTGACCCACAAGTCGTAAGCGGTCTCTAGCAAGGCATTACGACTACCCAAAACATATGAGGATCGATAAACGATGTAACCTTTCATACAACCATATCACGTCCCTTTTGTCACACGATATTTCGGTCAAGGATGAGGCATGGTGAACGTCATCCTCCTGTTCCTGACCGTTACTTTCTCGATCCCTGAGTAGTCTGAATATAGAAATGGAACTACCCTTCCATTCCAGTATGGCCATACATTTCTCAGACTCACTCATCGAGGGGCCCAGTAATATCTCTCTACGAATGTGAGGGACAAATTCCATCTTGACCATTCACATTCCTCCGCATGAAAAACCACTAAGCCCGAGCATAGCCTTTATGATCACTCGGTCAAAAGTGACTTTTGACTAGGTCAAAGCTGAGCGTTTGTCATGTAGGAATCCATGATGATCTCAGGTCAAAGGGCATAGTGACATGGCTTGTATATGAGAGAAGCTTATGACTTGACCCATGCAGCTCTCTCATAGCGGGTCGGTCCAACACCCTGTACTCTTACATGTGCTTATGACTTTGATTTATATCTCTATATATCTTCAAAGTCATACTGGTCTTATTTCATCTCTGCTCCCACATAGATGACCGACCAGGGACATTTAGGATAAGATCACGAGTTATCCAAGGATTGTTATCATAGTAAACATGCAAATAATATGATAACATAATTAAGAAATTCATAAATCAAAAATGTTCATAAGATAATGATTGGCCCCTAGGGCACAATCTCCAACAAAGAGGATGACACAAATATGCGTACTTTATAATATTCCGCAAATTAAACTGCGATCCTGCGTACTGAGTAGAAAATCAAAATGTTCCACTGCTATTCTCTTGACCTATCGAGAAAAAGTTTTACTTTAGGTATAGTTGGTCATCGATCAAACATGTTATTAGTGTGCATGTGTAGGAAGGAATAAGCAGATGTCATGTCATTTGAGCCAAAAAAAAAAACAGCATTGGAGATTGAAAATGTGGCCTTAGATAATGATTAAGGGAATATAGACATTTATGTTGTTGTTGTTGTAATGTTTTTCTTTTTTCTTTTTGAATAACCAGAACAACATGACTTACTACTAAGCATATTATAGATACGTACATCATTAACTAAGCAATGTAAAGCAGAAAAGGCATTAGATAATATCCTGATATCTTCTTAGATGTAATCAGAACCCAGTGACAATTGGAACATGCGAACTTGACTATCTGATTTTAGCACCAGTAGAATTCGATCTTCTCCCTCTATATTCAATCCAAACGACTGCACTGCACTGAGGCTATAAATGAGATTAAACCTGGTTACAATTTCTTATTTATAAGAGAACTTTCATACTACTAAGTTATAAGACTTTTGAGAATGAACAATGGGAGAAAAATCCAAAGTCAGGGTCAAAAGTATGTGGGGATTATGAAATGTGATAATGATGGGGACCTTTGTTGTTACCTCAGGGTCCCAACCAACAATTTAAAATCAAAGAATGCCGTGTAGTACAACTTTGAGTCATCTCACTTTGGGGAGTTTTTATTAGAATTCTAAGCTATCTAAATGCAAGGAAATCATGCAATTGACAAGGATAAAAGGGGGTTTTCTTTGTAAACTACAATGAGATGCAAAAATAGTAAATGATCCTAGCTACTTGTTTTTGGTAATTTTAGAGAAATGTGGAATGAATGACAAGTAATGATGATAGTATCCCCTTGGAGTTTGAAATCATGTTTTTCTAGCTTCTAAATGAGTAAAGGAGTTTTAAATCAGCGATCCTTCAAAATAGTTTAAGAACCACTTAAACCTAGGTTAACTAATGCATTAATGGTCACTTGGATCCAAAGAGCCACAATAACATAAAATATCAATATCTCCATCCAAAATAACATCACAAAAGTAACATTAAAAATGCTAACACAATAATCCCATCGAAACACTAGCTAGAAAAGGGAAAATATAATTTAACATGAAAAATTTCCTAATGACGCTCCCAAGCTCTAACAGGTCTTCAACTCCTCAGGGAATTGCAAATTAGCTGCTCATTGGTGTTGCAAGTGCTTCACCAAGCTGCCAAACTGAAATCCCAGCTATGGAGAGTGAGTAGATGGAGTGATTGTACAGAAAATATAATGCAAGATAAGTGCAGAAAATGCTAGTGAAAGTGGATTGGGGATGGAGTAAGATGGAGATATAAGAGATTGAGATAAATGGGAAATGAAGGAATGAGACTTTAGGGATTGATTTTTGGCAACATAGGCATAGGATGATTGGAGTTGAGTTTCGGATTAGAAAACGGATCCTAGGTCGGATTTGAAAGTTGTAGAACACTAACACGCGAGTTTATGTCACCACGTAGTTTTCTAAGGAAAAAGTGTACTTCACATCAACGAAGTGCACACCAGCTTTAATGAAGGAGCAATTTTGCCCCTAAAAAGTGTAAAACCACAAGAAATCACCATTAAATCCCAGATTACCTTAAAGTAACATCAAAGTATGCATTTAAGTTCAATAAACTCTATAAAAATTGATAAAATGGCATGAATTAGCAAGGTAAAAATGGGTTAGATTAGGAAAATCATTTTGTTCTCAGATCTTAGTTAAGATCTCCTCTCTCCATGTCTCTTTATTAAAGCTTTTCCTCTTCCTTTTATTTATATCCTCACACAAACCTCACAACGCCTTAACTCCTCCCACCACCACCTTCTTTAAAATTCCGAAAGGTTATGAGTTTGCAGATATCAAAATCATGTTAGCAAAAATCATCACATTCATTAGCCAAACAATGATGAAAGTTGATCCTAATAGAAAATAACAAGGATGTTGGTAGACAGGTAGAGCATGCCCAAGAACAAATCAGCAAGATTGAGAAAAGGAGCTCACAAATGTGATGGAGTATCCCAGCTTTACATCTTCGAAGTCTTCAACATCAAGTGAATCTAAATACTTAGTAAAGACGATACAGAGGCTAAAATAAGGAATGAAATATATAGTATTAATTGCCTAGATCAATATGTATTGTACATGGAGATATATATAGTACACTGTGATACACAGGCAAACTCGTAGCCCTAATGGTGAGTTTTTTGCTTTTTTTTTTTGGTACAAAATTTTTTGGAAAGGGGTTGGGCTCACCTACGATTCAAGGGCAGGGCGAAGTCTCCCTTCTTCCTAGGAGATACCATATCAGGCAGGACCAGCCGTCTATTACTTTCAGGCATAAACCTAGGCACCCCGGAGCTAGGATATCTCCCCAAGTGTCGCGACTGGAACCACAATAAAATGGTACTTCTTAGGGGTCGAACACGCTCTAAATGGTCACATGTCTAACCCCTTCACCAGCTAAACCCATGGACGATGGATGGATCTAATGGTGAGTTCTAGAATATAAAAGAGTTGGACAGCACTAAATGGGCCAAGCCCATAGTAAGTTACATCATTATCAATATTGGGCTTTGGTCTTTTTATTTTTGCCCTAACAACTCCCCGCAAGTCGAGCGCCATCTGAATGACAAAGATATTTGATCTAAAACACTGAAATCTTGGTGCATCAAGGGGCTTAGTAGATATATCAGCTAATTTATCCTTGGAAGAGACAATTTAGATATGTAATAGCTTGGAAGCAACCCTTTCTCTGACAAAATGGTAGTCCAGTTCAATATGTTTAGTTCTTGCGTGCATCACTGAATTAGGTGCTAAATATGTAGCTCCAAGGTTATCACAGCACAAGGTAGGAGGTTGTGGAAGAAAAATACCAAGCTCAACCATTAAATTTTGTAGCTAGATTAAATCACATGTGGCAAGTGCCAAAGCTTTATATTCAACCTCTATAGAAGACCAAGCCACAGTAGGTTATTTTCTGGAACTCCAAGAAGACCAAGCCTCCTGTGGATCTTCTATAATCAATATTACCAACGCAGTCAGCATCTGCAACTCGACTTTCAAGTGACTTAACAACATTAGAATGAGCAACAAAATATTAAGGAGACTCAATATCAGTGAATGCAACCAGAGATGAAGTGGTGCTTTTTCGAATAACAAGGCCATAATCAACTGTATTGGATAGATAACGCAAAATCCTAACCGTCGTCCAATGACAGTCAAGTGGAGAATGAATAAATTGACAAACCATATCAACAGCAAAAGAAATATTTAGCCTAGTAAGTGATAGATATTATAACACATATTCAATAACGTTTTGATGATGTCAAAAGGAACTCAAAATAATTATGTCAAAAGTAACTCAAAATAATCAAAAGTTTTTGTATGTTTAAATAATGTTAAAAAAAATAGAAGGAGTTAATCGATTAGTCAATCGGTTAATAAGTATCAATTAATTGATTGGTTGTTAAATTAATGTCAGGATAGTGTTATGTGCTATAAAAGAAAATTAATTAATGAGTGTCAATTAATTGATTAAGAGTTTGATTAATGTCGTGGAACTGCTCTCGAGAATAAAAAGATAAATCAATTAATCGATTAATTCTAATTAATCGATTGTCTGTTCGATTAAATTTTTTAGAACAGTTCTTCCTTTATTAAAAAGAAACACCGTTAATCGATTAATTTATATTAATCCATTAATTGTACGATTAATCAGTGCAGAATCATTTTATGAAATTCAAATATGAATATATTAATCGATTAGTTAATCAATTAATTTACATTAATGGATTAATTGTTTGATTAATGTGTGTTGAAAATATTTCTGTATCAATTCTTCCAGAGACATTAATCGACTAGGTATTCAATTAACTTACATTAATCTATTAATTATTCGATTAACTTCATATATTTCAAAGATCTTTATCTGTTTGCATTGAAACTGATTTAATCTCTTTTTGAGATATATATGATTGTTTCAAATATAAAGTATGCATATGTTTCTCATCATTCTTCATTATATGTCTTTTGAGAAACTTATCTTATCAAATTACATTATATATAGTTAAAAATTCTGATCAATGTGATGCTCTTTTTTATGTTTCTCTTATTAATTGAAACATTGATCGAATTAATGATAATTAATCGATTAGTTAATCGATTAATAGATAATATTTTTTTGAAAGCCATCTGAACTTGATTAGGAACTTGATCTTTTATAATGAGTTGATTGTTAATGGTTCATACACTTAATCAATGCTTTAACTACTAATAAATTTTTTGAGATTGAGTGTGTTCAAAAAAGGCTAGAAGATTGAAATAATGAAGGCTATGTCAATAGAAACTTGCTACTTCTAGCAAAGCATTAAATGCTCACCTAACCACCACACCTTCACTCCAACGGATACAATGGTTACAAGCTTGAGTCTAATGTTTCACATCCTGATTTTTCTCTATTTGTATGGAACAGACAGTCGAACCTGTAAAGGCTAGATAGAGGAAAGAGTTTTGGAAGGGATTGTGATGATGATAAGAAGAAATGATCAAGGTTATATGAGTTTTGAAGAAAGAGAGGGACTAAACTGAAAAGTCTAAAAATTTCATGGTACAAAATTGAAGTAGACATAAGTTATGAGCCATTAAATGTAATTATGAAAAGTTGAGGGACTAAAGTGTAATTTTTAAAAGTTCAGAAACAACATAATAATTATAGAAAGTTAAGCTAGAAAAGGTCCAAGATTGCCCAGAAGCATTTCAGTCCTAAATTTAATCAATAAATAGAGAAAATTATTTTAATCAGTTTAACGGAACGCGCAATTTTGATTTGAGGTTCCGATAAATTGATATGAATTTTTGAAGTTTAAAAAATTAGTACACCATCTTCTAGAATTGAGAATCAGATAAAATTTTATAGTAAATTCTTATAATTAATATAAGAATTTATAAAACTAATATAACTAGAAAAGTAGTTATTTAGAATTTATAATGAAATTTATAGTAGATTAAAACATCCGATAAATACTTTTGGGGGGATTTCTTAGGAGTTGAGCACATGAAGATAGGGGACAAAGAAAAAGGCCCAAAATGGTGCCTCATAGGCCCAATAATACTTTCAGATAGGTTTGTGGACCAGTGTTAATAAAGACCCTGACAAATATAAAATTACAAAAATGCCATTATGTTATGTAAAATTATGAAAATGCCCCTGTGTTGTAATGCTGAACATGAGATGAGTGGAGGACATTTTGAATATTTGGATAGGGTTAAAATGCTAAGGGAGATACATGAATGATTAATCAGAGGCAGTATATGCCCTGATAAGGTGTAAAGATGTGTGAAATGACAATTATGCCCTTAAGGCTAATATAGTGTGAGACAGGGAATCAATGGCATTTCAGTCATTTTTCAAAGATGATAAGCAGATAAATACCCAGTTCAACAATGTCAATGGTAGAAAAAATCTAGATACTGGATTTAAGGTCAGAAAATATATTATGGAATCTCAAAAAAATTAGAGTTATTAAACAGTATGGTTTTTGTGAAATTTAACCGGGCCAGTACCGGATTGGAATAATTTTTTTCCAATAAGATCATAGCCCTAAACTGCGCCAAACAAGGCCCTAAATGATGTCATAAAGTGGCTTCTAGGGCAAGCTTGATGTAAGAATGAATATGGACTATTGATTCAAATAGTGTAAGATTAAATCTTAGCCATCCATTCACCCAATTTTTCTATATATACCCCCTCATTTCTGCACATTCACGCCAAGCATTGGGAACCATGGGGAGGTGCTACCAAAATGGAATTCAAGCAAGAACAAGAGGGAAATCAAGTAGCTAAACAAGCAAGGATCCAAGGTAACTTCTTCCTCCTATTTTTGTATTATGTTATAGGAAGATTTCTCTTGGGTTTGAATGGTTGAAACACCATTTTTCTCTCCATGTGAGCTGCTGGAGTTGATATGGAATTAGAGGGGAAATATGAATTTTATGTTATATATAGTTTAGGTAAGCTTGAACAAGCTAGAATCAAGTAGTATTGGCTTGGAAATTCAAGATGCATGCAATTATAGTTTTATGCTCTTGGCTGCTACTGTACATATCACTGTTCATATGTGGGAATTACATGATTTTGATGTTTCCAATGGATTTAAAATGGAAAATTGTGTGGAGTAAAGTAGAGAAACAAGTATTGGAAGCATTGGAATCAAAATAATGTAATTGAAAGTTTGAAATTCTAACCTCATATTTGGATTCCTTGGACAAAGCTAAACCACTAACTCTAAGAATTAACTTAAGAGTTAGGGGTTTTAAGGAACTTGATGTACAATGTTTATGTAATGGCTCTAATGAGTTCTATACATAATGTAATTGTGTTTAGGGCCATGATATGTCAAAGAAAATGAGTTAAAGAGGATGAGAAAGCAACCAATGTTTGGTTGGAAGCTTAGGGAGCAAGTGCAAGAACAAGAGAAAAGCTTATGTTTAAGGTAGTGGACTTACCTCTTTATGTGCTTGATGTGGTATGCTTATGTGTTGACATGTATATGATAATTGAATGATGTTGTGACATGATAAATGATGTTGAATATGTTATGAATAATATATTTCCCATGGCCATGCATTTTTATACAAAGCATATAGCAATGATGGCATGTCACTAATTAAAGAAAGTTTAATGAAATTACATATCATGCATTAGCATCCATCTTGCATAATTAAGTGGTTTGCTACTGAGATTCCCTAGAATCTCACCCTCCCACAACCAACCAATATAGGCCAATTATGATGAGAGACATATGCATGAAGGGAAGCTATAATATGGAAGAAATAAAGTAAAGTAATTGATGTCCTAGCATATGTTATGAATTTCCATGTATGTAAATGCCATGTAAAGTGCCTATTTATGTGATAAAAATGTATGAAATAATTATGGCATAACTCCATGTTGTATATGAGTGTATGGGAATTCAAGTTGATGATTTAGAAATATTGGAATAAATTTATGAGATTTATGAAAGAAAGTCAAATGGTATAAACATAGGTCCTGAAATAGTTTTGTTGTGGCTTCAGTTTAACCTAGCAAATGAAGGAATTAATTCATGAAGTTTTATGAGCATGTAGTAAACATCCATAGATTTAAATTTATACATAGTACGCCTAATTTGGATGTATGTATCAAGAGAAATGAATTTCCAAAGTTAAGAGATAGAATCTAGAATTTCCATAATTCACCATATGAACAGTAAAAAGTAACGATTTAACTGTATTGATTGGCAATGTAAATGTCCAGATTTATATTTTTTCCTTAAAGAGCTATGAAAGAGATTCAAGTAGAAAATTGGAACACCTCCATACAATTTTTTTATAATTAGTTATGAATTTTTAATGTTGGACCATCAATCTGAAAATTACCTAATAAACAGTACCCGAGAAAGTTTTAAAATTTTAATTTTTGGGCCAAAGTAATGCTTTCGCTAGTTAAATATGCTTTTGAATACGTACCCTGAGTGGTAAAAAGTAGGATTTTTCATAATGGCTACCAAACGAAGTAAATGCTATTTAAAGACTCGACATTAATGAAGATACAACAACCAACAGATGAAACAACAACATTTAAATTTATTACATTCTCTGTTTCTTCATTTTTCTATAACCCGACATTATTAAGCTTCAGTGTTTATCATCATATATACTCTTTGAGAGAGATTTTGAAAAATTTTCATTCATTCTGTAGACTTAAGAGATTGGTTATCTTAAGTTTGGATTATTACCTTACGGGAAGTAAGGGGGAGTGGTTGAGAGAATCAATTGATGTACTGAGGTACCAAGAGCACGTTCAAATCTTAGAGATAGTTGAAAATCTTAGAAGGCCTATGGGGACTAGACGCAGGACAAGAGGATTGGTCCAAACGAGGATAAAATCCTTGTGTTTATTCTTCTATCATTCGATGAAATCTTTCTGATCCATATTGAATAAAGAGAATTCTCTTTATTCAATCATATTCTTGTTGTCTTTAAGTTTTAAAATTTTTGTTACAAATTTCAAAAACACCCAATTCACCCCCCTCTTGGGTGTATCTGCCTAGACTAACAATAGATACTATAGACTACCAACACACTTCTAAGAAATTCTCCATTTTCAACAACAAAACCATCATAAGCAGACAATTTTGATTTAGATGACATTGGAGTTTTCTCTGGACTACAGGAAAATAGGTATTTAATGCAGTGGTTAAGCGTTGAACAACAACTGAATTGGATCCAATGATGAATCACTACAAAAAAACAAGTATTTTCCTCTACATGGCTTTTCTTTTTCCATCGGATTCATAATAGACATTTAAGTCCACGTTCTCATTAAATGATTTTTTACAGTATTTTGGTTTATCAATATAACATAACAGTATGTCAATTTTTATTTTCCTAATTATTAATAAATCACATTCAAGATTCATGTGACTTTTATTTTTCAAACCATTTAAGTTTATAACACAACAATTTGTTTTAAATAATCCAATTCCTCTAGTTGCCTTTTCTTTTTCCATCGGATTCATAATAAACGTTTAAGTCCATCTTCTCATTAAATTATTTTTGACAGCCTTTTGTTTTATCAATATAACATAACAATTTGTTGACTTTTATTTTCCCGATGATTCAGAAAGAACATTCAAGATTCATGTGTTTCTTTTTTTCCAAACAATTTGTGTTTATAACACAACAATCTATTTTAAAGAATCCAATTCCTTTACGTCACTTTCATATTTTTCCATTAGATTCATAATAAATATTTAAGTACACTTTCTCATGAAATTATTTTTAAGAGCATTTTGGTTTATAAATATAACATAACAATTTGTCGCCTTTTATTTTCCCAATGGTTCATAAACAATATTCAATATTCAAGTGTTTCTTGTCACATCCTCAAATTTCCTATTTAGGGCAAAAGAAGTTTAGTGAAGAAAAATGTTAGAGTATGGCTAAAGGAAGAAATTGTAAAGGAATGACTAAACTATAAGGAAAGAAAGTCCTTTAGGGCCTAGGTAATAAAGTTAAAAGGGACCAAAGTGTAAACTATAAAGGTTCCATGGATTAAAGTTAATGTAGTGATAAGGTAAGGGAACATAAGTCTAATTTTAAAAGAATTAAGGGACATAAGTGTCATTCTTGAAAAAGTTAAGGATACAAATGTAAACATGAAAATATAACCGAAAACCCAATAAACTATAATTTAGTAGAAGATAGAGGAGATTATTCTGAGCCATTTGACAGGCATCAGAATTTTAATTTGAGACCCTGATTAATTGATATGAATTTTTGAAGAATAAAAGTTACACTAAAAGTTTTTGGGTAATGTTATATCATATATCTAACAAAGGATATAATCCTGGACAAGAAGCTAAAGAGGATTATAGGAATAGAGGACCAGGGCTAAGAAATACCCTGTGAAATATGAAAAGACAAAAATGCCCCTAGTGTTCTAAAAGTAAATGAAAGGCATTTTGGTCATTTCCAAGGTCAATTAATAAAATCCTTACCAATCCATTAATGTTAAAGTTAGGAAGAACAAAAATACTGAATCTAATGTTAGAAGATAAATTAAGAAACCTCATAAAAATTAGATTTAAGAAACAGTCTGATTTTTAGGAAATCTGACAGAGCCAGCATATTATTGGACAGGATTTTCCAAGAATTCTCAAGAAGCTTTCTTCTTTCATAAGAGGACGCCACTTGTGATCACAAGAATAGTGAGGATTTTGAAGATTATTTTAAGAGTTAATGACCCCTTAATCTTGATTAAGGAATTAATCAACCAATATGAAGTAAGATTAAGGCATTGTAAATATTAAGACAAGGGAGGATATAATGGTCCTTAGAGGTCAAAAATTTGTCTATAAATACCCCTAGCCCTCTTGGCTGGAACCTCTTGGCAACTTTGGGGAAACTCTTGCAAATTTTTCTCTTAACCAAAATCAAGCTTCTAACCTTCTAAACTTCAAGGATTTCAAGGTAAATTCTTCTTCCAAGCTTTAGGTTGTGTAATTGGAAGGTTAATCTCTTAATTTAGTGGTTGAAATTTCATTTTGTCTTCCCTTATATATGCTAGCCAAAACGTGTTATGAAAAGGGGAAGAAGAATTTCAAATTAGAAGTAGTTAAAACAAGTTAGATTTAAGTGGTTTAAGCTTGTGGAATCAATAAATTCTTGAAACCTTGTGTATGGCATGCTTGGTGCCACTTTGGGAACTTTAACAAGGAAGTATAATTTTTTGATTTTGATGCTTCCAATGGGTTTAAAATGAAAAATTGTATAGGGTTAAGTAGAGAAACATGTATTGGAAGCATTAGAATCTAAATGTGGAATTTTTGAATTTTGGAAGAGGTCACTTCGATTCTATCCAAATTTGTTAAGGGATTTAGAATTTCTCTAACTTTATAATTGAATTCTATATAAAAAATTATGTGGGATTGAACCTTGGGAGTTAATTTTAGAAAGATGGGACCAAAAGCCCTAAAATTGAATTGAAATGGGGACTTAGAGAACTCTAGCATTAGAATTGTGTTTATGGATTGCATTATGACATGCCATTACCTTGCAATGTATATGTTTTGATATTTGCCTAAGGATAACTCTAACTCTAGAGGAAAGGATCAAGGATACTTCAAGAGGTAGAAGAATATAAAACTTTAGAATTTATTTTGTTAATTGTTTAATTGCATTGTGTTTTATGATGATTGGTTGAGCTTGCTATGAATTGATGCTATGAGCTATGATGAGTAGTAGCATCTTCTTGCATTATATGTCATGACAATATGCATGTTAGAGGATGCTTGAACTACAGTATGTTGCTCCCATATCATATAAAATGTGATTAGATATTATAACTTAGTTAATGATAAAGTGCATATCTCTTTCTATTAATATAGGGGCTGAGACATCCAAAGGAAAGAGACTAATGTGGACAACTAAGCATGCTATGTTATGTAAATACGATGACATACTTTGTATTGAAGTATTATGAACAATGTCATGTACCCCTAAATGAGGAGGCAGGGGCATTTTAACTATATTTTGAGCATTTTACTAGACAGATTTAAAATAATATTTGGTATGTATATAGTTAAGACAATGATTAAGTATACAATTTAATATGATTTTTCAAATTTCAAGTTTAGAATCTGGGAAACTGGAAGTTGACCAAATAAATAGTGATTTTAACAAAAAATTGGGAGTGACTCAGAGATAATTAATTCTCTTTGATATTTTCCACTTAAATAGGACTTCAAGAGCTTTCAATAGGATTTGTAATCACCTTATTTTAATTTTTTTATAATTAGTTATGAATTTTTAAAGTTAGGTCAGAAATATGGATTTCTTGAATGAACAATACCTGAGAAGAAATTTTTGAAAATTCAGTTTCCCAACTTTGAGAGGTCTTAAAGTGGTTCCAAAGGCTTCCAAATACGCATATATTCATAGTAAAATAAGGACGTAATATTTTGGTGTGAGTGTAGAGGTTCTGGAACATAACGAAAATGCTCTGATTAGTGCTATCTTAGTTAGTGTGATAGTATGCAGGTCAATTTTAGGTAAATTAACCTACAGACTAATTTTTGTAGTAAAATCAGGATGGACTCTAGTGGTAACTTTGAGTCTACAATTAACCAAGGAGAGTTCCCTGGTGATGTTATCCTTGAGGGGGATCCCTTAGAATGGGAATTTAATAATGCTAGTCCAAGTCATTCCTCTATAGGTTCTAATTTAATGGATGAGGAGTGGGAACAACTCATAAGCCTTACTCTGGGAGCAGTTTATAGACCTACAGAGACTAGACGACTAGAGAGATTAACAAAGACAGGTCCCAGTTAGGTCAATATTGTTGGTGTAACATCCCTAATTTCTGTACTAATTTGTATGTACAGATTGAATAAAATCTATGAGATTTTTTCAGGAAAAGATGTGGCCATATTTATGTAAATAAAGGGATTAAATTGGAAGAGGAAGAAAGTGTAAAAGCCAAAGTACAAAATTACGAAAATACCCCTATGATGCCCTAAGAAACCAGAAGTAAATGGAGGGCATTTTGGTTATTTCACAATGGATGGATATCAGATAAAATTTGATAGTAAATTATTATAATTAATATGAGAATTTATGGAGTTGACAGAAGTCAAAAAGGAGTCATGTAGAATTAATTATGGAATTTACGGTGAAAAAGGACACCGATAAAGGGTTAAAGGAAATGTATGTAATTTTTATCAGGACTTTTGGGTCTCAGAAAATTATGAAACTTTGTAGAGAATTCATTTTATATTAGAATGAATTTCTAAAAATGTTAGAACAATTAAAAGAGGTGTTTAGCATTTATGCTAAGATTAGGGTAATTTAAGGATATCGGTATAAGGAAAGTACATTGGGATTTGGGCCAATTAGCTATTGGACCTAAAAGAGGCCCAACATTTCATCCTAGGATAGCCCAATAATCCCCAAAAGTTATCTTGGAGCCCAAGTCCAATAATGAATAATTTATGGATTTTTGAAAAGAAAAAAAAGAATAAAGTAAAAATTAGGGTTTGCACATGGTGGGACCCACAAGGACTTCAAAATGGAGCCAGCGAGGAAGGCTTAGGTGTCCCAAGTGATGTCATGGTGGTGATTGAAGGGAATTGTAAGACACGCAGCGAAAATTAACTTTAAAATTTTTTCCATTCCCAGCCGGATCTACCGAATGTGTTTAAGTCAAGGAGAAAGAAGTGTTTCCTTCGTTATTTGAGCTTTAGTCACGACCTCCGTATCCACTAGTCGCGACTCTTCGCCTCTATAACTTTCAGTCGCGACCTACTCAGCTTCTCGTCGCGACCTGTCGCCTTTAGAGTTGTTAGTCGCGACCTCATAAGCTTCTAGTCGCGACCTGTCGCCTCTGGAGTTTTCAGTCGCGACCTAATCATCTTATAGTCGAGACCTGTCATCTCTGGAGTTTGAAGTCGTGACTTTCTCTGCTTCTAGTCGCGACCTGTAGTCTCTTTTCGGATTTCTGACGTTCAGAAGCCAATTTGGTCGCGACCTATGTGTCAACTGGTCGCAACCTCGTCGTACCTGGTACTCTTTTTCGTTCGCAAGAAGTCGACAACTCAGATCAGCTTCTTCTACCGGTATCCACACGAATAGCGTTCTAACCACGAACGACGTGCTAGCGCCTCTATCCCTCCAGGGTTTTCTCAAGATTCTGTACTCATGTTCTCTATTCCGGCAGTTTCTTATCTGCAAACCTTTTGCACTCTCCTTGCCCCTTTTTCTCTTGTGTGTTGTGTTGTGTGTAGAACCCTAGCTCCTAATGTCAAATATATAGGATGCTATCGGGCTTCTAATTGGGTCGGGCTTCAGAATTAATCTTATATTAATTCTGAAATTAATACAATATCATATATTGCATAATTTGATAAAAAACTAATTAAATAAATATGGTTTTTATTAAATCCGTCCCACAGATTTAAATCACCTATTTATTTAATAAAGATAAGACGGCATTATATTTGATTTATTCTCATAAATTAAATTTGAGATATCTTATCAATTTGAATTTCAAATTCAAATAGATCATATCCATTTAAATTCAAATTCAAAAGTGATAGAGATTTAATTTATCCTTATAAATTAAATCTTGCAAATATCTCTTATATTATATATAATATATAAATACAAATTTATATATATATAATATATAAATTCACCCTAGATTATTCATTTAATCAAGACATGTCTTAGATTCAATGAACCTGGACATCACAGCTCGAGTTGGGCTATTTTGTGTGCGACCCTGTAGGCCCATATGAAGTTGGCAGTGGGCCAGTTACTATACTAACCTACAAGTCGTAAGCGGCCTCTAGCAAGATATTACGACTACCCAAAACATATGAGGATCGATGAACGATGTTACCTTTCATACAACCATATCACGTCCCTTTTGTCACACGATATTTCGGTCATGATGAGGCACGGAGAACGTCATCCTCCTGTTCCTGACCTTTACTTTCTCGATCCCTGAGTAGTCTGACTATAGTAATGGAACTACCCTTCCATTACAGTATGGCCATACATTTCTCAGACTCACTCATCGAGGGGCCCAGTAATATCTCTCTACGAATGTGAGGGACAAATTCCATCTTGACCATTCACATTCCTCCGCATGAAAAACCACTGAGCCCGAACATAGCCTTTATGATCACTCGGTCAAAAGTGACTTTTGACTAGGTCAAAGCTGAGCGTTTGTCATGTAGGAATCTATGATGATCTCAGGTCAAAGGGCATAGTGACATGGCTTGTATATGAGAGAAGCTTATGACTTGACCCATGCAGCTCTCTCATAGCGGGTCGGTCCAACACCCTGTACTCTTACATGTGCCTATGACTTTGATTTATATCTCTATATATCTTCAAAGTCATACTGGTCTTATTTCATCTTTGCTCCTGCATAGATGACCGACCGGAACATTTAGGATAAGATCATGAGTTATCCAAGGATAGTCATCACAGTAAACATGCAAATAATATGATAACATGATACAATGATTGGCCTCTAGGGCACAATTTCCAACAGTGATGTCATGAGTGAAAAGAGAAAAGATATTCCAAGATCAAACCTTTAACATTTAGATCAAATAGTTCCCAAGGTTCCTTCAATTTTCCCAAGATTTTTCTATAAATACCCCCTCAAATCCAAGCCAAAACTGTGAAGGAGAAGTGTAGGGAACCTCTTGCAAAATTTTCTCTCAAGCTTGGAGGAAGCAAGGATCTTGAAGAAACAAGTAAGGTAAGTTGTCTCCTTGCTTCTACCCTTTGTTCTTATGGTTTGTGCTTGAGTTTAAGTGGTTTTTTAGGCTTAAATCTTGGGGAGATGCTGCTGGAATTTTTGTGTATATGTGAAAGGAATATGAGTTTTAGGTCATAGATAGTTAAGACAAGCTTAAACAAGCTAGTTACATGCTTGGTTGTGAAGTAAGTTGATGTTCTTGACTTTACCATTTCGGTTTGCACTGTTCATGCACTGTTCAAGATAGAAGGAAATGGAATTTCAATGATTTAATGCTTCCATGGAGTTTATATGATGATTTTGTGTAGGATTGGAAAGGTTTTGAACCTTGAAAACCATTGGAATTAAAGGTTATAATGTTGAAAATTCCTCACGGTACTGTTCACTCGCGTGAACAGTGATTTGAATTTCATGATTTTGATGCTTCCAATGGTCTTAAAATGAGATTTTGTGTGGGGGAAAAGTGGAGGAACAAGTATGGGAAGCATTGGAATCAAAATGAGAATTTTTAGAAGATTTATGTATGCTTTTCCAAATCTGTACAGAACAGTATATTGTTGCTAGAATTTGGTTATTTTGAGTTCATAAATGGATTCAAAAGGTGAAATTGTGTAGGGTAAGGTCAAGACGTCAATTGATTCAAAGGCCAAGTTAATTGGCAAAGATTAAAGAATGTTATGTTAGTTAAAGCAAGTTAAAGGTTCAAGAGAGGTAGTCTTGAGTAGTGTTTGAGTTCATGGTCCTAATGGATTATGTAATGAATATGAATGTGTTTAGGACCTTGAAACCTCTAAGAAGGTGTTGGGGAATGATTAACCAAAAAGCTTCATGATTGAAAAGCTTGGGAAGCAAGTGCAAGCACAAGAAAGAGAAAACTTACCCTAAACTTGTATGTATGTAATGTATGCTTGATTGTGCTATGGCTTGGTTGAATTATGTGTATATGGTAGATGATTGAAGCTCTGTTATTTTATGATTATTTTGGCCAATTCTATTTCATATGATACATGGAAGCATGCTCATCACACTATGATAACACTTTCACAAGCAAGCACAAGTCTTTACATTAATACATGCATTGTTTGGTATTGTTTGCTACTGAGATTCTCCCGAATCTCACCCCCGATAACCATGATCTAGGTGCTGGAACATCACAAGGAAGGAGGTAATTGTGGATGTATGAATGGTATATGACTTGAAAAGCATGCCTTTAACTTAGATGATGATATGTTGGTATGTCTAATGAATTTACTCACTGGATCCGAGCTGAGGCAGAACACTTCCAGCGATAGTTTGAGTAACTTATCCGTTTCGGTTTCACTTGAAATTTGGTATGATTTTTGGTTAAGTTTTCAAATTGATATGATTTTTCAAAGTTGGACTTAAACTCTGGATCAAGATAAAACAAGTCATCCGATACAGTAAGGTTTCAATGAATGAGTTTTTTCGTGATTTTTGGTTAGCTTAAAGTACACATTCTAATCTTTAAATCCATAGGTAATTTGACTCAATTGGATAAGTATACAGGGAGAAATGAATTTTTGAAAATGGGGCAAAGAAACTGGAACTTCTAGATTTACCAAATGAACAGTAAAGTTCAACGAATAAACTGATTTGATCTGGACAAGGAAACCTCATTTTCATATTTTTCTCTCAAAGATTCTATGGGCTCTTGGTGCCTCAGTATATTCATGTGAGAATTCCTCGCACTCCCCATTACAACCCTAAGGTTAACACCAGTGAGAATCCCTTTCACTCCCTCTTACAACCCTAAGGTAACAATCCACTCAAGAGATCACACTCTTGAGCGATTTTAAAGATTGATTAATAAATGAAACTCTATCAATAGAGTAGATGGGATAAACACTTAAGTTCTAACTTGATAAGTTTCTCTCTAAAAAATATAAGATCCTCTGTATCAAAGGAGAGGAAACAGAGTAAAATAGAGAGATACAATCACTGTGTATGATCGAAGTGCATGTTGTGCATTTGTTGTATCTTCTTATATTTTTCAACTTCTTCAGCTTTCTCATTTTGGCTTCTTCTTCTTTTATATTTTGTTCTTCATAATCAGTTGAAGTAGCCGTTGAGATAGCCGTTAATAAATATAGCCATTATTACTGACATGGACAATTTGATGCTATTGGCTCTTTAGTTGATCTCTTTGTTTAATCTTGATTCAACCTGTAGATGATATTGGATTATGCTTTAGAAAAGATATATAATAATTATAAGCATATAGCAATGGATTATAAGTGATTTAGAATTAAAGATCAAGATATGATAAAGTCCGGTTTAAAACTCTTTTCGTAAAATGACTTGACTTATCGAAGAGCTAATCGAAGAACACCCTTATCGAAAAGGTCTTCGATAAATTGCTGAAGAATTGTATTTGAAAACATTTTAAATCTAATCGTGTAATTTTTCGATAACCAGTCTTATCGAAAAGGACTTTGATAAATCTTCAATAAATTATATAGAAATATTTCATGATTTATCGAATAATAAAAGTACTTATAAAAAATCTCTTCAAAAAATGTTCTTTCAAAGAATATGTTTTCAGTCTTATGGATATATTTCACAATATATCATTTATCGAAGTATTCTTCAATAAATAGACTCTTCAAATAGCTTATCAATAAATACTGAAGAACATTCTTTTAATCCTTTTCAAAAACAGACTTTTCATTCATTCTGATCTTTTTAATCCTTTCATATATAATGCATATATGGAAATAGAAATCCATAAGATCATTTTCTAACTTAGATCAAGATTATCATTTACAATAGAGCAAATTCACAAGATCATAAGATCATTCATTAATCATTAAGCATGTCAGCATTAGAGCAAATCACAACATATAATCTTTCATCAATTAAGATCAGGCTATAAAATTCAATTAAATCCAAGTAATTCATAAGCTCACAAATTTAGAACTATCAATAAGATATATATAGATGTAATGCAGTTTAGGCTTTCTTATCAAAGATCTCATCGATAAGAAGTCTGATTGAATAGCTTTATAGATAAGAGCATAATGAATCTCCCTTTGAATCTTTCATGAATAATCTTTCTCAATTATAGATAGATGATTCAAACAAATAATAACATTTTATTGCAATGAATCATATTCAATCAATGTTTCAAACAATCAAATCATGATCAAAACATTTATCGAATTAAGGTTCTAGTTATTTGAATTTGAAACAATTTTATCTTTTCTTTCTTTCAATTGATCTTATAAATTTATTACTTAAGATTCCAAAGATCATTTCAAGAAGAAAACAATTTAATTAGTTCACTTCAAAAGATCATTTATTAGAAAAGAAGGTTTAGTGATCTGGATAAAGTATTTTCAATGGTCAAATTTTAAACCTGAAACCTTTCCATTATCTGATCATAAGTTTTTTATAAAACATGTTTGAGAAGAAGCCAGTAGTAGAACATATGAAAAATTATTTTATTAGAACTTTTGAAAAAATAAAAAATTTTCTCTTATTTATCAAAGAGTTATTCAATAAATCTTCTTATCGAATAGTCATTCGATAAATGAGTCTTTGAAAGCAGAATAGCTTCTTTTAAAAATTAGAGTTGATTGATCGAAGATCTTATCGATAAATGCTATATTCGATTAATTCTTCGATAAAAAAAACTTTTCATAAAATTCTTTTCACAAAGATGAGTCTGTGGAATACTTATCGAAGGCTTCTTCGATAAAATCCCTTATCGAATAAGTCTTTGAATAACTTTAGTTTCAAAACCAAGACTCAGTATTTTCATAAACTAAATTTAGATTGATTTGCAAAGTCTTTATAGATAAGGAACCTTATCAAATAGGTCTTCGATAAATACTTTTTAGAAAATATATTTTCTTTCAAAAGTTCTTTCTTATTTATCGAATAATTACCTTATCGATAAATACTTTTTATCAGTTAAGTTCAATTTAAGAAATCTTTTCTCAATTAATTTTCATAATCAAAACATTGGTGTCTAACATTTCTCCCCCTTTTTGATGATGTCAAAACTTAATTGAGATAATTTAACGTTTTAGAATAATTTAAACATGATAAGCACAACAAAAATACATTACAAGAGCACAAAAGGAATAAAGGCAATAGAAGTAACTTTCATTGATTGAGTAAACAAGAATACACATTGTAAATGAAGGAAACAAAGTCCAAAAACAAAATCCAACTATTAACAACTAACTATTACTGTTCAAATCATCTCACAGCTCTTCCCCTTTTAGTCATGCATAAAAAATAGAGTCTTAGGAGTAGGATTGATGTCCAATGTTGGGGACAACAGGTTGTTGGGCAGCAAAGTGGACTGAGTCTCAATAGGTACAGATAGAGGAGGAATAATTATGGGTTCTAAGGGAGGAATATATGTGGAAAGTGAGGTAGTGAATCTAAAGGTTTGAGAAGGAGGTAAAGTTGTTGTGGGCTGAGGTTGAGAAGAGTTTGTATTGTAGTGGTGTGAGAAGGATGAGTTATGGAGAGTTCAGAAGGTCATCAATAGAAAAATAGGTATTGGAACCCGTGACCTTATTCTTTAAATCTACTATTTCATTTCCCAAAAGTCTAATAGCACTCCTCAGAGACTGAATTTCTGCATTAGTAGCTTTGTGCCTTTGAACCATTTCTGAGACCATTTTGTTCTCTAGACTTGTTCTCATATCAAACAAGATTTGTCCAATGCTATGCTTAATGCTATGATTATTTTCTTGTATCTGGAATCGAATTCTCTCTTCAAATACCCCATCTCTTGTTGAATAATGGCATGTAGAGCAGCTTAGGCAAAGAAGGGTCTAGAGGGTACAGATGGTGTTGCTGAAGATTGAGCCTCATCATGTGCTGGTTGCTTGCCTTTTTCTTTCTAAATCCTTTTTCCTCCACCAGCTAAGGGAAGAGAGATTCTCATCCTATGAATATGCTTTACCCCAAATTTATGTTAGACTCTAATGTTTTGATGATGACAATTATTTAGAAAGAAACTTAACCGATAAAGAGCATTTATCGATAAACTTATCGATAAGATAGATATTCGATAAATGAGAAAGAACTTTTAAACTAAAACATGTTTTCTGAAAAGCATTTATCAAAGACCTATTCTATAAGGTTCCTTATCGATAAAGACTTTGATAAATCAATTTAAATTTAGTTTATGAAAATTGAGTCATTATTCTAAAACTAAAATTATTCGAAACTCTATTCAATAAATGGGTTTATCGAATAAGTCTTCGATAAGACTTATAAGACTCATTTTGTGAAAAGGTTGTGAAAAGAATTTTATGAAAAGATTTATCGAAGAAATGATCAAACACGAGATTTATCAATAAGATATTCGATAAATCAAATATGATTTTCCAAGAAGTTATTATGTTGTTCAAAGACTCATTTATTAAAGAACTATTTGATAAGGAGATTTATCAAATAACTCTTCGATAAATTAGTAAAAAAAATTTACATTTCAACAGCACTGAAAAATTATCTTTCACATATTCTTACTACATGCTTTTGATTAAAATAATTTTGAGGTTTTCTAGATCACTAAAGCTTTGATTTTGAAAATATTCTTTAGCTCAATCATATTATTTATTGTCATTTAGCTCAATTTGTATTATCTTGAAATATCTAATTGGTTTGTGAATACATTTGTGAGCTTATGAATTACTTGGATTTGATTGAATAAATGATCTTCATAAATGTGATAGCATGATCTTAATTGATGAAAGATTAAATGCTGTGATTTACTCTAATTGCTGACATGCTTAATGATTAATGAATGACCTTATGATCTTTGTGAATTTGCTCATTCTAAATTATAATCTTGATCTGAGTTAGTAAGTAATATTATGAATTTTTGTTTCCATATATGCATTATTTGTGAAAGAATTGAAAATGTCAGAATGAATGAATAGTCTATTTTTGAAAAGATTGAAAAGATTTTCTTCAGCATTTATCGATAAGCTGTTCAAAGAACTTATTTATCGTAGAACACTTCGATAAATGAGGAATTGTGAAATATATCGATAAGTCTGAAAGCATATGTTTAAAAGAATATTTTTCAAAGAGTTTATCGATAAGGACATATATCAAAAAACTATTTGTTAAATCTTGAACTATCTCTTTACAATTCATTGAAGATTTATCGAAGTCCTTTTCGATAAGGCTAATTATCGAAAAATTACTCGATAAGTTTTAAACTGTTTCAAATATATTTCTTCAGCAATATATCGAAGACCTTTTCGATAAGGGTATTCTTCGATAAACTCTTTGATAAGTCAAGCTATTTTGCAAAGAGTGTTTTAAACTAGACTATATCAAATTTTAATCTTTAAATCTATATCATTTGAAATCAATTACTATATGCCTACATTGATTATATATCTTTTCTAAAGAATATTTCAAGGTCATTTACAGGTTGAAACAACATTAAATGAACATATCAACTAAAGATCCAAATTATCCATATCAGCAAATATACAATGGCTATCTCAATGGCTACTTCAATGCTTCAACATAATTTTGAAGAACCAAGTATACAAGAAGAAGCAAAAGTGAGAAAGCTGTAGAAGTTGGAAATAATAAGAAGATATATCAAATGCTTACAATACACTTTAATCACATTCACTTATTGTTCTTTCTCTGTTTCAACTCCTTTGGTTCAGAGAACTTTATATTCTATAGAAAGAGAGAGAAACTTGAGAACTTGAGCTTAAGTGTTTATATTATTCACTCTATTGAGAGAGATTTATATGTGAGATTCTTGAGTAACTGTAACCTTATGAGAGTGTGTCACATCCTTATTTTTATACATCTTAGGAACCATTCAGTAGCATTTGGAATCACTTTCAGGGTTATAGAAGTCTAAACTATCAATCTGGAATTCTACTCTTTCGGTACTGTTCACTGTGGCAAATTCCAGATGAGCGACTTGACTTTGAAAATTCATAACTAATTCTAGAAAAATCAAAACGAAGTGGTTCAAAGTGATACATGAAGCTAACTCAATTATATTTCAGGGAAAAATCATTGGTTGACCATTAATTGACCAATTCATCGTGGGTAAACGTTTTAAAGTTACTGTTCATCCAGTGATTTTCTCCTGAATCCAGCATTCTGGTTTCATCTTTGGTAATTTATATCCTTTCGTACAGACATCCAAATGGGGCATTCTATATATCAAATTAAAGCTTAGTATATATAATTTTTACCATAAAAATTTAGTGCACTAATTCAATCATTTACTATTTTTAATGATTTATCAAACATGCATAGGTCCTCACGAGTTACTGTTCACTGAACCTATTTTCAGCATTCAATCTTCACATGAGCATGCATACAACCATCACATATCAGTCATACATGCCAGATAACAATTATTATTAGATAATCAACTGTTATATATCAGTGTATGATCAATCCCCTCAAATTTCTATTACATCTTTTTCTGTCTAAAATTCGGCAGCATAACTGCTACAATCTTCCTCTAGAAAGTAACCGATGTTGTACCGATTCGGTAATTCCCTCGTGAGAACTACCATTCTACGTAGTACCCAGGAAAGACTGGATGAACCTGCTGGGTCCACTCACTTCCAGCCTCCTTAGACAGCACTACGTACACAGTACGTATCAGCTCCTTTCCCTGTTCCTGCTTTCTTGCCGGAATTTCGGCAGCATAACGGCGTCTCTTAAAATTTCCAAATCTCATTTTGACAGAACCTCCCCTGTAATGTTATGTATGGGAATGAGATTCAAAAGAATCCCAGTAGCAACAATCATAACAATATATGTAATGCAGAGTGACGGTGCTTGCTTGTGATTGTGTACAGATAAGTATGCTGCATGCTTCCATATTCAATAACATATGATCATAGCATTGGAATAGAGCTTCAAGCATAACATATAAGACAACAATCCAATCAAACAAAACAACACATCACAAAGACATTACATAAGAGCTAGGATTAGTTACTACCTCAAAAGCAGAGCTTCAGAACCTCTCTACTACTTCCAACTCCACCAGAACTTCCTTACTTCTTTCTTTCTCTCACTTTCTCTCTCAAGAACTTCTTTCTTCCTCTCTTTCTTGCTTGCACCGAAATGAAGGAGTAAGGGGGGGTATTTATAGTGTTGAGCAATGGCAATCTTGTAATTAGGAAGACTTATGATCGGAATTTCCTATTTTCTTTAATTCTCTTTTACTGCATCACCCTGGACACCTCATGGGACACCTCATAGGACACCTCACCACCCATATGCTTCATGTGACGAAATTTGGAGGTCCTGGAAGCTTTCCGGTCCAATCCGTTACCGGCCCGGTCCATCGCCTCGAAAAACGTGCCGTTTTCTGAATCTGATGTTTCTGAAGATCCTTTTTATGTCTAATGACCTCATATTTAGTATATAGACACTTTATATCATTAACTTTTTAATACTGGGTCCAGACTCAGTTACAGATCCCCTGCAAAATGACCAAAATGCCCTTGGTGCCCTATCTTGTCCTATTTTAACCCTAAGGACAAAATCGTCATTTCACACCTTTCTGGACCTGGTCAAAGCTTATACTGGCTCTAGTCAACCTTATTTAGACATGTCTTGACCTCTGGGCCTGTCCAGAATGACCAGAATGCCCTCCATTCATCTGCTGCCCTTTTTGTACAACACAGGGGCATTTTCGTAATTTCGCACTTTTCCGGGGTTCTGCTGGACACTGGCCCACCTATCAGTCCAAGAGTCTTATTGGGCCTCTAATGGCGCCATTTTTGGGCTTTCCGGGTCCCTTACTTGTATGGCACGCATTACGAGGAATCTTCCTCTGCCACAGTTCACCAAATATTTTAATTATTATTTACCGATTATACACCTTTCCGGACACCGGCTCTTTTTTCCGGATACAGTGGCCTACTGTGTTCAGGCATCCTTGTGGGTTATAACGGTCATCTGACCGAAGTCATCTGATCGCATTTAGCCCCTTTAAAAATACCGATAAATCTCCAACCCGGATCCCCGGAGGCCTCATACTCCCGTCTGAATTTGCTATTTTGTGAATAACTCCTTCTACAGACCTCCTATCGGTATTCTGTCAGTTTCCTGACATCCGCCCCATAAGGGCGCATCATCCTGTATTTTCTCACTTATATCTGAAATCTAGGGTATCCGGTATTAATTTTTATAACTTTTGGACGATCAGTCCATTTCTGGCTATCTGGAGTCTTCAAAAATTTCGGTATTAGGCTGGGTTACCGGGCGTCACCTGCCCTACCTTCTGGTAGAATCTGGGACTGAAATGTTGTCGGGCAGTGCGAACCACTTCTGGCCTAACTTTCTTTAATTACACTTTAGCCCCAGGGAACTTTTCTTCTTTATAATTAAATCCCTTTTATTTGGCTAAAATTACACTTAAGGACCCCACCTTTTTGTCTACTCTTCTTTTTGGCCTTGAACTTTTTCATAATTACATCTAAGTCCCTACATTTTCTTTCTTTTGCAATTTTAACCCCTTTCCTTGCATAAATGGCCACTATATTTCTAGGGACTTTCACTATTTACATATACGTCCTTGATCTTTGACTTATTTGCAGTTTAATCCCTAAAAACCCTCTGTATGTTTTTGGGACTTCTGCTCAAAGGAGTCTGATAGTCTATCTATTTCAGGCTCACTTTCTGAGTCTCTGGGCCTGAAAATTGGGGTGTTACATTTCTACCCCCCTTAAAATAAATTTCGTCCTCGAAATTTACTTAGTTTCTTCGTCAACTATTCTGGATATATCTTCTCGATATATCATTTCCTGGTTTATGTCTAAGGCTTAGGGTATTCATCAATTCATCAATCTTCTACTTACCTACTTCTACTCAGGGACAACTTACTGGACTTATGAGTAGTGTCCATTTCTTTCATATTTTTCCTTTCATAATTTTAATGTAATTCTGGGGTCTACCTCAATCCTCTTACACTTTGCTAATCTCTTAGGAGAAACATTACCTTTGTTTCTCCTGATACAAGATTATAACCCAGATGCATCTATGCCAAACTTTTCGGGCATTTGCATTCTTTCTTATCCCTTCTTAGGGCTTTTCTATCGTTAAACTATTCTTGCCTTAGCACCTTTCGTGTTACTGAGTTAGGGCTTGGTTGTTCTGTTTATAGCTCTAGGCCTTAGTATTTTCTTCTCTGTTTTTCAGGAATTCTTCTACAAACCTTTGAATATCAGTACTCAGATTTGATCTTGGACTCCGTCTTAGTTTAAGGGAAAGTTAAGTTCAGTTTGTATATAATAGAGGCGATTTGAGAAAAAGTATTATAAATAATTTTTCTGGGTGAGTTTATCAACTAGTGAAGCTTCCTTATCTTAACTTTATCTTTGGCATTCATCTTCCCAAAGAGATACTACATTGTACTCATATCTCATGGCTCATTACTTTCCTTAGGCTAGGTCTAACTGCGACCTCGGGATCTAACTGCGATCAACCATTAGCCTCTTCAGAATCTAACTGTGACTCTGAACCTCTTAGGATCTAACTGCGACCCTGGAGCCATACTAGGATCTAACTGCGACCCTCCAGAATCTAACTGTGATTCTGTTGTACTGTATATCTCCCGAAGATTTTTAAACCAACAGACTAAGTTATAAGGTTAACTGCTTCCACCTGTTGATAACTCAATAAAAATTTTAAAATTTTTTATAGCCTCGTATTATTTACCCAGACTTTACTTATTTTCTCTCTTACTCAGGAGTTCCCTCTCATCTCAGCTTATTCTAATCTGTGCTCTAACTGCGAGCATTCTGTATCAGATCTATCTCTTATCTAAAGAGTGATCTGAAAACAAATGCTTTATTGTTATCTGCTTCCCTTTTTATACCATTCCTTTCAATAGAAATAGCCCTGAGTACTGTATTCACAGTTTATAGAATGATCTGAGTAAAATATATCATATTCATTCCCACATAAAGGCAACATACTAGGTACAGGATAGCTCAATAGTGTGCATACTGGACAATATATACAGGACTTATTAGCTAATGGAAACAGAACACATATGGACTCGTATCTTAATTTGGTGCAGGAGACTTTCTTATCTCGTTGCCAGTCAAGGCATATACTCTTCCCTGAGTCGGATATCTTTCTCCTGTTGTGTTCTGTGGGCACTCTCTAGCATAATGTCCAGACTTTCCACACCTATAGCATAACCCTTGACCTGCTAGACAAGGCCTTGTACCATGGTCTCGACCACAATTCCCACATACATTAGGCCTTGGTTGCCTACTAACTTCTCTTGGCCCACTACCTGGTCTACTCCCCTGTTTCTTATTAACTTCTGACTCATATACTGGCCCATTTCTCTTCTTACTGTTTCCTTTCAAGGAACCTGGGGGCGTCATTCTCAATGGTACTGATGTAGCAGGCTCACCCTTTTCTGGATATTGCACATTCTTTTCTGTGATCCTGCATACCTCTACTGCTTCATTAAACCTTCGTATCTGCCTAGGAAAAACTTTCTCTTTCAGTGTAGAATTTAATCCACGAGTTAATTTCTCAGTGGTCCATCTTTCATCATTCCTATATTTTAGGTACGTGGAGTATCGTGAAAGACGAATAAACTTAGCAAGATAATCGTCAAAGGATTCCTGCTCACCCTGCCTTAATATTAAAAATTCGGCTTCGTGCTCATCCCTTACTGACTGTGGAAAATATTTCTCATTGAACTGCTCAAGAAATACTTCCCATGTGAGTGGAATATTTCTTGATTGCAGAATTACTTCTGTGTTCCTCCACCACCGATCGGCCTCCTTTTCTAGCTTGTAAACTGCCATTTGGGCCTTTCTTTCAGTGGGACATTCTAAAATCTTAAAGATTTTCTCTAACTGGCTAACCCAATCCTCGGCTACTTGAGTGTCAAAAGTTCCTTCAAACATAGGCGGATTAAACTTCTGGAATCGTTCCATCCATGTTTGAAGACTTTCCTGGTTATTGTTATTTCCTATAGACCCTTGATGTCTATTCATTCCAGTCTGTCCATGATCTGACTGAGGTTCAGGTTCTACATCATTTTCTGGTACTACCTCTTTCTCAGACTGCTGTAAGCTAGTAACTGCAGCAGCAACCGCCGTAGCGATAGCAGAATCTCGTTCTCGATCTTGGCGAACTTGTTCCGCCCTTATTTCTTCCATCATTCTCTGTTGCTGATCTAGTCTAGCAAGGATGACTTGCATAGGATCTACCTCATTGGAGTTACCAGCTTCCTCTATGTGTGGCTCCTCCACTCTAGTTCTACGTCCTCGTCTCGTGTTCACCATCTTGCTTCTCGTCAATCTCAAAAGAAAAGTGAACATATTAATATCATACTACCTATTCATCCAAAAGCTTTACCTTTACTGGGCTTTTCTAAACCTTTAACTTTCCTATATATATTAGTCGTTACACAAGACCTATCTCGTCACAACCTCAGCTTCCCGTGATCACTAACTTAGTGTCAATTATTACAGCTTTATCAGGGTATCTCTATAATTTATCTATTCAGAGCATTTCCTAAGCCAGAATCCTTTGCTCTGATACCAAAATATCACATCCTTATTTTTATACATCTTAGGAACCATTCAGTAGCATTTGGAACCACTTTCAGGGTTATAGAAGTCTAAACTATCAATCTGGAATTCTACTCTTTCGGTACTGTTCACTGTGGCAAATTCCAGATGAGCGACTTGACTTTGAAAATTCATAACTAATTCTAGAAAAATCAAAACGAAGTGGTTTAAAGTGATACATGAAGCTAACTCAATTATATTTCAGGGAAAAATCATTGGTTGACCATTAATTGACCAATTCATCGTGGGTAAACGTTTTAAAGTTACTGTTCATCCAGTGATTTTCTCCTGAATCCAGCATTCTGGTTTCATCTTTGGTAATTTATATCCTTTCGTACAGACATCCAAATGGGGCATTCTATATATCAAATTAAAGCTTAGTATATATAATTTTTACCATAAAAATTTAGTGCACTAATTCAATCATTTACTATTTTTAATGATTTATCAAACATGCATAGGTCCTCACGAGTTACTGTTCACTGAACCTATTTTCAGCATTCAATCTTCACATGAGCATGCATACAACCATCACATATCAGTCATACATGCCAGATAACAATTATTATTAGATAATCAACTGTTATATATCAGTGTATGATCAATCCCCTCAAATTTCTATTACATCTTTTTCTGTCTAAAATCCGGCAGCATAACTGCTACAATCTTCCTCTAGAAAGTAACCGATGTTGTACCGATTCGGTAATTCCCTCGTGAGAACTACCATTCTACGTAGTACCCAGGAAAGACTGGATGAACCTGTTGGGTCCACTCACTTCCAGCCTCCTTAGACAGCACTACGTACACAGTACGTATCAGCTCCTTTCCCTGTTCCTGCTTTCTTGCCGGAATTTCGGCAGCATAACGGCGTCTCTTAAAATTTCCAAATTTCATTTTGACAGAACCTCCCCTGTAATGTTATGTATGGGAATGAGATTCAAAAGAATCCCAGTAGCAACAATCATAACAATATATGTAATGCAGAGTGACGGTGCTTGCTTGTGATTGTGTACAGATAAGTATGCTGCATGCTTCCATATTCAATAACATATGATCATAGCATTGGAATAGAGCTTCAAGCATAACATATAAGACAACAATCCAATCAAACAAAACAACACATCACAAAGACATTACATAAGAGCTAGGATTAGTTACTACCTCAAAAGCAGAGCTTCAGAACCTCTCTACTACTTCCAACTCCACCAGAACTTCCTTACTTCTTTCTTTCTCTCACTTTCTCTCTCAAGAACTTCTTTCTTCCTCTCTTTCTTGCTTGCACCGAAATGAAGGAGTAAGGGGGGGTATTTATAGTGTTGAGCAATGGCAATCTTGTAATTAGGAAGACTTATGATCCTGTGGTCCTGGTTTTTCCTGGAATTTCCTATTTTCTTTAATTCTCTTTTACTGCATCACCCTGGACACCTCATGGGACACCTCATAGGACACCTCACCACCCATATGCTTCATGTGACGAAATTTGGAGGTTCTGGAAGCTTTCCGGTCCAATCCGTTACCGGCCCGGTCCATCGCCTCGAAAAACGTGCCGTTTTCTGAATCTGATGTTTCTGAAGATCCTTTTTATGTCTACTGACCTCATATTTAGTATATAGACACTTTATATCATTAAATTTTTAATACTGGGTCCAGACTCAGTTACAGATCCCCTGCAAAATGACCAAAATGCCCTTGGTGCCCTATCTTGTCCTATTTTAACCCTAAGGACAAAATCATCATTTCACACCTTTCTGGACCTGGTCAAAGCTTATACTGGCTCTAGTCAACCTTATTTAGACATGTCTTAACCTCTGGGCCTGTCCAGAATGACCAGAATGCCCTCCATTCATCTGCTGCCCTTTTTGTACAACACAGGGGCATTTTCGTAATTTCGCACTTTTCCGGGGTTCTGCTGGACACTGGCCCACCTATCAGTCCAAGAGTCTTATTGGGCCTCTAATGGCGCCATTTTTGGGCTTTCCGGGTCCCTTACCTGTATGGCACGCATTACGAGGAATCTTCCTCTGCCACAGTTCACCAAATATTTTAATTATTATTTACCGATTATACACCTTTCCGGACACCGGCTCTTTTTTCCGGATACAGTGGCCTACTGTGTTCAGGCATCCTTGTGGGTTATAACGGTCATCTGACCGAAGTCATCTGATCGCATTTAGTTGATAAGCCAATTAACAATTGGTTATTCAATTAATTGTAATTAATCGATTAATCAGTGAAAATATATTTTCTCTTGAACAAAGATATTGCTATTAATTGATTAGTTAATCGATTAATTATATTTGTAACACCTTACTTTCATACGTCTTAGGGACCATTCAGTAGCATTTAGAACCACTTATATGATCATTCAAGTTCAAATTCAAAATCTAAAATTTCCAAGTTCATGGGTACTGTTCATGTGGTATTTCTAGATTAAGCAATGAACTTTGAAAAATCAGAATTAATTCTAGAAAAATCAAAATACAGTGGTTCAAAAGGCTATACGAAGCTAACAAAATAATATTTGAGGAAAAAATAAGTCTCAGACCACATGCTCAACCAATCAGTACATTATTGGCATCAAAGATCACCGTTCATTTGGTCTAAACTTCTAAAAACAGTTTCTGGTCCCTAACTTTAAAAAATTCACTCTCTTTGTATAGATACCGAAATAAGGTATTCTTGGTGTCAAAACGAAGCTTGACATATTAACTAATCACTGCTAAAATATTGTATATTTATTCTATGATTTACTATTTTTTATTATATCATAAAGATCACTGCCTCAATACCAGTTACTATTCATAGTGACAAATTTCAATATCTATATACACATTCATCACATAACAATTATACTATCCAATCCCTAACTTCTTCTCATGCAACTTCATCTTCTTTCCTTATTCATGAACCTACTGGGATTGGAACATGGAGCGGGTGAGATTTCTAGGGAAATCTTAGTAGTAAACAGAAACCAAACTGTGTATGCAACTCAATGCTTGATGTTAACATATGTGCACTTAATGATCATGCTTGCATAATGATATCTCTACATGCTTCCATGTTCCTTAAATTATAACATATGGCCATATCATAAAAATAAACAGAGCATAACTCAACCATCATGCTTTACATAATCAAAGTAAGCATCAAACACATAAACATCCAAGCAAGTTAAGCATACAAGTTAAGTGAGTTCACTACCTTGGAATAACTTATCGCTTCTCCTTACCTCTTGCTTTTCTTACTCTTTTCCTTCCATCATTGTCCTTGCTTTGTGGTCCTCTTTACCACATTAATCAAGGCCTAATAAAGCATAATATCATACTCATTACAATCCATTTTTAAGCCAACATAATCTACTTACTAATCTTTTAGCCCATTAAGTCTCTATCTTTTTCGAATTTTTATTAATTAGTTTGACCTTTTAATTAATTAATGTCTTGATTTTACCCTACACAATATGGCCTTCTAAATCTATTTATGAGCTTAGAATTATGAAATTCTAGCTCCTTCTTGCACTCTGGATAGTACCGAAATATGCACTCTTTATTTCCAAAAATTCTCAATTTGATTCTAATGCTTCCATTACTTGTTTCTCTACATTATCCCACACTAATTTTCCTTTTAAAACCATTGGAAGCATCAAAATCATAAAATTCTCATCACTGTTCATATGTGTGAATAGTAACAGAGAAGACTTTAAAATTTTATCTTTCAATTCCAATGTTTCCAAACCTATCCAATCCTATACAAAATCATCATTTAAATTCAATAGAAGCATTAGATCATTGAAATTCTATTTCTTTCTGTCCAGAACAGCACTGGATTAATGGCCTCAAGAAAGACAAAGTCAAGAATCACAATTTAATTCTAAAACCAAACATCCAAACTAACTTATCTTAATGTCTTTTACATGGTTCTAGCTTAGTCTTCCTTTTCTTCCCTTATTCTTGATTTTTGGCCAGCATGGGGATCAAGATAGAAATTCATTTTTAACCATTAAAACCTACGTTTCAATCTTCCAAAACATATATATAAAAGCTAGGAAGATTGCTTACCTTATGCCTTAACTATCTTGGATCAAAGTGCCTTAACTTCTTCTTGGAATTGACTTGGAAAAGTTGAGTTTTGAAACTATAAAAGTTTCCCCTTCGTACACCATGGATCATGGTTTTATACAAGACAAGGGGGTATTTATAGTGAAAACTTTGGTATCTTGGGACAAGATTATCCCACATTTTCCTTATTATTATAAGGCATTAATCTTGAATCTCATTGGTTGCTTACTTGATTAATTATCCTTAATCATCATTAGTTTAATTCTTATATTATTCTATTGTAAGAAGCATATGGGATAAGCCTTCTTCCTTGCCTTGGCTTCTACATGGCGTCTTGCACATGGTGTGGATCCCACTATGTGCCACCTTGCATGCCAACACATGCTTCTTGCACTCTCCTTGAATTTTCTATTTTAAAATTCCCAAAATATCTAAAACCCAACTTGTGCTCCAAGACACTTCCTTGGATCATTGGGCTGCCTCACTTGACACCATATTGGGCCTCTTTTAGGTCCAATTAGCTAATTGGCATAAATCCCAAGGCTTTTTCCTTATACGGATATCCTTATATTACCTTGATTTTGAGATAAATTCTAGACACCTCTTGTAATGGTTCTAACAATTTTAGAAATTCATTCTAATATAAAATGAATTTCCTACAAAGTCTCATAATTTTTTTAGACTCATAAATCCTGATAAAAATTCTATACGGTTTCTCTAAATCCTTTATCGGTGTCTATCTTCACCTTAAATTTCATAATTAATTTTACAGGGCTCCTTTTTTACTTCTGTCAGTTTCATAAATTCTTATATTAATTATAAGAATTTACTACAAAATTTTATCTGATTCTGAGGTCCAAAAAACTATTGTACTAATCTCCATACTTCAGAAATTAATATCAATTTATTAGGACCATAAATCAGAATTATGAGAGATATGCGTGGCCCGAATTCTATCCTATAATTATTGGTAAAATTTGGGACTGAAACATTTTTGGGCAATTTTGGGCCTTTTCTGGCTCAACTTTCTATAATTACACTTTTGCCTTTGAATTTGACAAAATTGCACTTTAGTCCCTAAAATTGCCAAATTCCATTTTAGTCCCTTTCTACCAAATTTGAAATTCCAATTTGGTCCTTGAATTCTCAAAATTCCATTTAGGTCCTTAAACTTTTCACTATTTACAATTTAGTCCCTGGACTTTCACTATTTATATTTAGTCCCTCAACTTTCATTAATTACAATTTAGTCCCTTTGGCTTCATAACCATACCTTCTCTCTTTCTTTGAATTAAAACTTATCTAACCATTGCCTTTTCTTCTGATTATTTTGACAATCCCTTCTTATCCTCTTTCCTCTATCAGTCTTATACATATAGGAAAAATTTGCGATGTTACATTGCTACCCCCTTAAATTAAATTTCGTCCTCAAAATTTAATTTGTACCTTAGTTTAAACAACCTTGGATATAGCTCCTCTTTCTATCCTCTCTTGCTTTATGACTAAGGATCAGGTTATCTTTAGGAATCGTATCTTTTATCTTCTTATTTGGCGGAGTACTTTTAACATCCGCGAAGCTTCATATCTTTCTCGTGTGTTATGCTCCCTTTTCCTTAATAAACTCAATTATAGTCAAAGTTTGCTTCTTTCTGTTACTTGCTTACTTGTCATAAATCTATTTGTTTATGGACGACAGATGAGGTCGAATTGTGGTCGTACGATCCATCAAAATAATAATTGCACCCGATAATATAGTATAAGGTACAATCCTATCGTTTTTCTCAAGGAGCCCATTTTATTGGAATCCTAGCAAATTAGGTGACAAAACCATTGTAGACCTGAGTGAAAATAACATGGGTTTTGGGGTTTGATTGATATTTGATGCAATAAAATAAGGGTGCAATAAAATAAATATTTTTATATTTTTGATTAAGAGAAAAGTAAGTTGGCTTGTGAAAGGAATATGTTGAGAAAACTCTTGATGATGAAAACATATCTATCCTTGCTCTTAATTTGATATTAGAGTTTTGAAATCACTAATTCTTAAATAAAATCTCAATCAATCTATTGAGTTTAGAGCATTAATAGTTCTTGAACTTCTTTGATTAAAGCTAGTTTAAAAACATTTAATGCACTGTTAAAACCACTTAGTGTGTAATTAAATCAGATGATGAAAATGTCGTCAAATGATCATCGATCGACAACCATGGATTTCAAGTAATTGAATTAGATATCAACAATCATTGATAATAGTCCAACTATCCAGAAATCTAAACTGAAATATTCATATTAAAATCAACATTCAAATCATCCAAATTCAATTACAAATACTTAATCTCAGAATAATCAATCGATATTCAATCCCTACTCATAATGAAATCCCTAAATCTATAAATATCAAAACATGAAACAGATGCAGATTAAGGTAGAAAACTCCCCAGTATAGTCCATGAGCTCATATATAAGGCTTATCACCAAGAGACTAAAGATCTAGCCTCTCATAACTCCTACTGTGCTACAATCGCTGCCTAGATATGAAGCCATAAAGAAAATATGTGGAAAGATCAAGGAAGATAGAAGATGTTTATGTAGGTTGTAGAGAGAGTGTTGAGAGAGCGTTGAGAACTGCTTCTTAGCCAAATCAGGTAAAAACCAGCCTCTCATCGCGTCTGCGACTTCCTCTCCTTTTAATTCCAGAATGACCTAATAAAAAACGCGCAACTTCACTGGTTATCTTCTTTGGTCACGACTAGATCTCTTTTTTGGTCGCGGCCTATGAACGTAGAAAAACCTCCCAAAAGAAAAAATGAGTTCGCGACCTGTGGATACTTTGGTCGCGACTAAATACCACAGAAACTAACTTCCTTGATTTGATTCTCTTTGTGTGATTTCTTTTCTTTTTACATTAGTTCTTGGTTCCCCTAAAAAATACCTATAATTCACAATCAAAGCTCACAGTAAAAGTCTAACTAACAAAAGCATAACATATATGCAGTTTGGAGGAGTTAATTTACTATTTTACCCTTTAATCAGCCATTGTTAAGCACAATCATGTGTTACCACAAAAGCACAATTACAGGCATAAAATGAATGGTAAAGTTGTTACAAAACCCTTAAATTGTCATTGAAACCATACATTTGTGTCCTATCAATGTCTATATCCTCTCATTGTGAGGATTCTTTCACTTAAATTCAAATTGACAAACACCCTACCATATGCTTGTAATGACTCTAAATCTCATTAACTATATAACACTTATGCAAAGAATCAAGAGGACTTTTATGGGTGAAATGATGGGGATAGGCCACATGGAATGGAATATGAAGGATAGAAAGTACTATATGTATTCAGTAATGAATATATAGCATGAATTCATGTCTTCAAGATGTAGAGGTGATAATTGTGCTAATAGGGGTTGATAATAGTGCCTCCTTCATTTCTCTTTTATTTTCTTTCTTTTTTTTTTGTTTGGCACCTTATACATAGAAGATGTGACCCAACATCACAATAATAATGATTTTTTTTGACATGAATAAAAATTTTATTTTGAAATGATGTTGTAGCATATATGACTTTCTATAAAAAAATGATGGAAAAAAAAGTGATGGGCTCAAAGGGGGTGACTACGGACATAATATATAATGGGCTTATGTTTGGGACAAAAGGGTTTAGAAATAAATGCCTCTATCATATTCAATAACATAAATGCGCAAGTAATTCTCAACTCAAAGCTAAGACAAGTTCTAAAGGATATAAACTAATTGAATAACCACTCAATAGAGAAATTTAGGCCGAGAATCCTTCCAACTAAGGTTTTCATCTAAATTGCTCATAAGCTAAAGTCTCAAACAATGTTCATCATTCACTAGGCATTAAAACACTTATCATAACTGAAAACCCTCTTAAATAATGATTTAAAAGTTTCAAAGTAATCACTCAGAATCATGTAATAATCCCAAATCTAACAGTACAAACTTAAGTGTCTCTAATTCAATTTCCAAGATTTTTAAAAAAAATCAAGTGTGAAAATGGTTTCTATAAACTCTTTATACAAAAGGTTAAAAACAAGAGGGCAATGAATCATTTATAAACGTACCTTAGCAGCTCAAAAGGAATCCTTCTATACAGCATTGCACAAAGCAAATATAGGTAAATGGACATTTTCACACTTAGGTCACGACTAAAAATAGTGAAGGTCGTGACCACATTTCATAGAGAGCATATTAAGTCCAAAATTCCATATCAGGTCGTGACCATACAACACATAGGTTGCGACTAAAGACCACAGAGACAACCACTTGATAGTTTTCAAAGCCCAAAACATATTTTACACTAAAACCTTTTTAGCTAACAAAAAAATAGTTTAAAGTGGGAATCAAATTTTTAGCAATTCATCACAATTTAAGATAAAAAACCAGAAACTTTCTGATGAAAGATTGGATTAATCAAAGAATTTTACATTAATTAGCACAGAAACAAGAACATCTCCCCCACACTTAAACTTGACAGTGTTGTCATTGTCAAAGAAAATAAGTACAAGAATTTGTAAACCTTAGTAGACATTTAGGAACAACAGCATGAACTAAGAGCAATTAAATATAACTCCAACATAGCCATCCAACACAACTCAATACAAGTTTAACAATGAAGCTCGCAGTCATATTTAAGTCATACATCGCAATATAAGGAAAGCAAAAATGACAGGATGGGTAAACTATAGCATGCACTTAAGTGCGTGGATGAAAAGATAACAGCATAACACAAGTAGATTAGCCATTGAGGAATTTTAATCAAAACCCTAAGAAACATTAAGCAAAGAAATTAACTACTACTTCTACTAGTTCATCCCTTTTAAAACTCATCAAACCATCACATGCAAAAAGATAATAGTAATTGATAATAGCATATGAAAAGTAAGATAGAGGAAAGGGATGACCTGGTCTCATGGAGGCAGTGGGAACTCATAAAATTTTAAGAGATAGCTATTTGATTGAAAAATCTTCTCCATTGCCTTCTCTCTCCACTTTAGCATCCCAAAATTATATATTTTGAATACATTGTGAAGTCCGTCCAAGCTTGTCTTGAATCTTCCCAATTTAAACTTGAACTTGCCTAACTGTGGTTAGTATATAGTAGCAACGAACTTGGGTGGTGTTCCCTTCATATCCTTTGTATATTCTTGGAGATTGCTCTTGTGTAGCTTGTGTAGATTCTCCAATTTGTCTTCTACTTCCTTAAGTGTTGCACCAAGCTGAGGTTGGTTTACAACTGCAACATACTTGGGATCACTCTCTTTCATACCTGCCTCATAAGCAAAGTTCAAATCATTAAGAAATCTTAAAGTCTCAGATGTAATCCTAGAATGGGAGTAAGGAACAAAAGAGTTAGAACATATTGGCCCTTGAACCAAAATACTAGAAAGTGGGACTGATGAAATTTAAAGTTCACTGGGTGCATCTGATATTCCTAGTCGTGACCTCTCAGGCTTATCTTCAACTTCTCATCATGACGCAAATTGACAGAGAGTGTCTGAAACTTTTGGTCACAACATGATCATACTTGGGTCGCGACTGAGCGTCTCAAGAGTCCATGGTCGTGATAATACAATCATCGGGTTACGACTTATGTTCACAGAGAATCTCCCCTTCAGCAAATTCATATCTAGTCATAACTTGGAGGTCTTCACGTCGCGACTTGGGATCACATAAGCTCGACCCCTCTTTTTTTGTTCCACTTCCAGATTCCAAATTATCTTATGACCCTATAAAAGCACTTACAAATTCCTTCCCAAAAACATTATCACTGGCAATTAAAATTTGATAATGAGAAATCTTGAGGAACTGAAAGCATGCTATTTTTATCTAAACAATTGAAACATGATGCATTACTTACATAAGAATAAGAAAAAGAATAAACAGAAGAAAGAGATTCAAAATATTTATCATAAGCACTCAAAGATGAATTTAAATCAACATTCTTTTGAGATGCTTCATGGGAATTATGCAGTATAGAATCATGCCCATCATGCAAACTCAATTCATACTCATCCCTAGTCTCTTTAACAGCACAATCAATGGCATTTAGCCCAGTAAAAGTAAAATGATCAAAAGGGTGTTTCATTGCTTCACTTATGTTGAAAGTTACCACATGTTCTCTAACTTCCATTGTGATAGAAGTATGCTTCATACTAATAATTGTTTTGGAAGTTTGAATGAAAGGTCTGCCTAGGATCAATGCGCTCTCATTTACTAGCTCACTGGACATGTCCAGAATATAAAAATCAGCTAGGAAAACTAAGTCCTTAACCTGCACTAGAATATCCTCAAGAATTCCCTTAGGATACCTAATTGATCTATCAGCTAATTGGAACACTAAACTTGTGTCTCTAAGATTATTAATACCTAAAGCTAAGTATACCGACTAAGTCATTACATTAATAGCAGCCCCTAGATCTAATAAAGCTCCCTTGATATGAACTTAAGATCCTGGGTCTTAGCACTTAACCGGTAATTCAGCCTTAAAAAGTGATAACACATTTGCACTCACCTGAATTCTCTCAAGAGGCCAAAACTTTTTCTTATCAGCACACAACTCTTTCAAAAATTTAGCATACTTAGGGTTCCTTTTGAGGAATTCAACTATAGGAATATTTATTTATAACTTATTGAAAAGTGTAGATGCATCTTTTGCAAATTTAGGGTCAATCTTTTTCTTTCAAGCAAAATAAGCTTTAGGAAAAGGGAGATCCTTTACATTTACCTCCTTACCTGTATGCATAGAGGCTCCTTACTTGCTCGACTCTACCTTATCCTCAGTTTGCTTTTATTTGTATACTGGACTTGGCATTATCACTTCCTCTTCTTGTATCTCTTGTATTTCCTCTTGTGCTTGTTAGTTCTCTTCTTGGGTTGCCTTCTCAATCATAAGCTGCTCTTCTTTAATCTTTCTAATTTCCCAATCTTCATCTATGACAATGATGAATTTTCAACTTCACAATCTCCTAAATCCTCCTTCGGTATTTCATCTTCCTTAAAATGCACCTTTCTCCCACTTCTGAGTGATATGGCATTCAGTCCCTTTGGATTAATAATAGTATTCGAAGGTATGCTACCTCTGCTTTTGTTTGGATGTCACTCACTGTATTGGAAACTTGAGTTAAATGACTTGTAATATAAGCATTCTTAGAACTTAACTCCTCGAGTTTCCTATGCACATCTGCATTATCCTTCTGCATATATTGAAGAATTGAAGCTATGGAGGTAAACTGACCGTCATTCTCTTTGAGCTTGTTGTCTATATTGGTCATTCTACTATCCATGTTGTTCATCTATGCCATCATACTCTTCAACAATTAAGAAGTCTCATCTAGTCTTGATGCCATTAAAGCATTAGGGTGAGTTGAAACCATAGACCTTACATTACTTTGGTAGTTGCTTGAGGAAGCACCACCCCCTTAGAATTAGTTTGGCCTATTTTCCCCACTCCTTACCTAAAATTTGGGTGGTCTCTCCAAACAGGATTATTTGTGTTAGAGTATAGATATTTCTTCTGGTATTGATTGTCTCTCCCTTGATACATTACTGCTACTTCCTCAAACTGTCTATCACATATACTTGTAGCATGCATCATTGAACCGCATAACTCACATCTTGTAACTAGTGCTTGTGAGGCTCCTACTGCATGAACTTGCTTCGTAGAATGGAGCTTTCTTTCAATTAAATTCATCCTTTTTCCATTGGGTTTCCTAGAGCTACTATTTCTGCTAAAATCACATTTGAATTACCTGAAGATGAAGTAGGCATTCTCCTGATGGTCTTCATTTGCCATTTTCTGGAATAAATCCAAACTTGCTTGTGGAGTTTTATCTCTCAAAAATTTATTTGCTGCTGCACTCAAGGACACCTTGTTATGAGGAAGTAGACCATCAAAGAAAATGTCTACTAAATCAGCCTTAGTAATGTTGTGATGCGGACATCGAGCCAATAAATTTATTAATCTCATCTAATATTCATGTAATGACTCTCCATCCTGTTACAAAATTTTTGTAATCTACTTCTTTACCCGAGTAGTCCTTGTTGGAAATTGTGCCCTAGGGGCCAATCATTGTATCAGGTTATCATATTATTTGCATGTTTACTGTGATGACCATCCTTGGATAACTCATGATCTTATCCTAAATGTCCCTGGTCGGTCATCTATGTGGGAGCAGAGATGAAATAAGACCAGTATGACTTTGAAGATATATAGAGATATAAATCAAAGTCATAAGCACATGTAAGAGTACAGGGTGTTGGACCGACCCGCTATGAGAGAGCTGCATGGGTCAAGTCATAAGCTTCTCTCATATACAAGCCATGTCACTATGCCCTTTGACCTGAGATCATCATGGATTCCTACATGACAAACGCTCAGCTTTAACCTAGTCAAAAGTCACTTTTGACCGAGTGATCATAAAGGCTATGCTCGGGCTTAGTGGTTTTTCATGCGGAGGAATGTGAATGGTCAAGATGGAATTTGTCCCTCACATTCGTAGAGAGATATTACTGGGCCCCTCGATGAGTGAGTCTGAGAAATGTATGGCCATACTGGAATGGAAGGGAAGTTCTATTTCTATATTCAGACTACTCAGGGATCGAGAAAGTAACGGTCAGGAACAGGAGGATGACGTTCACCATGCCTCATCCTTGACCGAAATATCGTGTGACAAAAGGGACGTGATATGGTTGTATGAAAGGTTACATCGTTTAACGATCCTCATATGTTTTGGGTAGTCGTAATGCCTTGCTAGAGACCGCTTACGACTTGTGGGTCAGTATAGTAACTGGCCCACTGCCAACTTCATATGGGCCTACAGGGTCGCACACAAAACAGCCCAATGCGAGCTATGATGTCCAGATTCATTGAATCTAAGAGATGTCTAGATTCAATGAATAATCTAGGGTGGATATATATTTTATATATATATAAATTAGTTTATATATATATTATATATATAATATAAGAGATATTTGTAAGATTTAATTTATAAGGATAAATTAAATCTCTATCATTTTTGAATTTGAATTTAAATGGATATGATCTATTTGAATTTGAAATTCAAATTGATAAGATATCTCAAATTTGATTTATGAGAATAAATCAAATATAATTCTGTCTTATCTTTATTTTAAATTAAATAAATAGGTGAATTAAATCTGTGGGACGGATTTAATATAAACCATATTTATTTAATTAGTTTCTTATTAAATTATGCAATATATGATATTGTATTAATTCAGAATTAATATAAGATTAATTCTGAAGCCCGGCCCTATTAGAAGCCCGATAGCTTCCTATATATTTGACATTGGGAGCTAGGGTTCTACACACAATATAGATCTCTTCACACACATTCAGTCGTGAGAAAAGGGGGCAGGGAGAGTGCAAAAGGTTTGCACATAAGAAACTGCCGAGATAGAGATGGTGAGGACGAAATCTCTAGAAAGCCCTAGAGGGACAAGAGGCGCTAGCACGTCGTTCGCGATTGGAACGCTGTTCGTGTGGATACCGGTAGAGGAAGCCGATCTGAGCTGTCAACTTCTACGATACGACCAGACACGAAGCAAGGTCGCTACCAGAACACGCTGAGGTCGCGACCATACGGGCATCTGAACGTCAGAAATCCGAAAAGAAGAGGCAGGTCGCGACTTGAAGCTGACGAGGTCGCGACTACAAACTCCAGAGACGTCAGGTCGCGATGAGAAGCAGAGGATGTCGCGACTAAAATGTTCCAGAGGCGAAGAGTCGCGACTAGTGGACACTGAGGTCGCGACCAAAGCTCAAATACCGAAGGTAACACTTCTTTCTCCTTGACTTAAACACATTCGGTAGATCCTGGCTGGGAATGGAAAAAAATTTTTAAAGTTAATTTCCGCTGCGTGTCTTCCAATTCCCTTCAGTCCTTGAGGTTGGGAAGAACTATTCTAGAAATGTTGACTTCAGTAATCCTATGTAAGAGTTGAGAAATGAGTTGGCAGATTATATAACCACTCCTTAGCATTCACTTCTATAGTGAAATGGAAACACCTCCTTAAGACGTCATCCAATGCAGTCATTGGACGCTTCATCAAATAGCAGATCATATGCATGGTTTGTAAGTGGTGATATGGACATTCTCCTGCAAAACCATGAAATTTAGGTAAGCCTACAATCAAAGCTCCTTTAATTTCAAAATTAGCCTATTCAGTGTAGAAACCATAAGGATCATAATTCACATACGAATGATTTATTTCCCTCACACTTCTATTATCTTTTACAATCATTGGTATTTCATTTTCTCCTTGTCTATTATGCCCATTAGGATTAATCTCAGCCATATTAAGAATTTCTAATGGAATCTCTAAATTGAGTTCAATTTCAGATCCCGGAACACTAAAGGATGAACTAGATTCTGTTGATCTCGTATCTTCTTCAGCTACAACTTTACTAGTTCCTTCTTCTATAAATTCTCTTCTTAGTTTCCTAAGTTGTCTCTCAATCTTAGGTTTAAAAGGTACTAATGGTTCAGTTCTTCTATGCATGTAACATATAAACAATCAAGAATAACCAAGCAAGTAATTAGAATTAGACACAGAAGTTTCACAGCAAAATTTTTTAACTAGTCACAACACAAGGATGTTCCGGTCGTGACCCCTAAACATAGAGAGCTAAAGCTCTTAAAAATGGATTTCAGGTCGCGACACAAATGGACTCACGTCGTGACTAAGTAACATAGAGAGCAAATCTTCCAAACTAGCAGCGACCAGAAGGTGTTACCATCGTGACTAAATTTCACAAAGTGATCAAGTGCAAAGTAAAGCAATAAGGTTGCGACAAAAATGAAGTTTAGTCGCGACTCCAAGGCACAGAAAGTGAATTCACATAAACTTAGAAAAAAATGCAGAATGCCATACAATAAAAACAACAAAAACTAAAATTCAAACCAAAAATAACTCAGGTGAATGATGGAATTGACAAACAATTACTAAGGAACTAATTACTTGGCTCCCCGGTAATGGCGCCATTTATGAGGTTGAATTGTGGTCGTTCGATCCATCAAAATAATAATTACACCCGATAATATAGTATAAGGCACAACCCTATCATTCTTCTCAAGGAGCCCTTTTTATTGGAATCCTAGCAAATTGGGTGACAAAACCAGTGTAGACCTAAGTGAAAATAACATGGGTTTTGGGATTTGATTGATCTTTGATGCAATAAAATATAGTATATTGTATTTTTGATTAAGAGAAAAATGAGTTGGCTTGTGAAAGAAATATGTTGAGAAAGACTCTTAATGATGAAAACATATCTATCCTTGCCCTTAAATTGATATTGGAGTTTTGAAATCACTAAGTCTTAAATAAAATCTCAATCAATCGATTGAGTCCAGAGCATTAATAGTTCTTGAACTCCTTTGATCAAAGCTAGTTTAAAATTTTTTAATGAACTGTTAAAACCACTTAGTGTGTAATTAAATCAGATGATGAAAATGCCCTCAAATGATCATCGATCGATAACCATGGATTTCAAGCAATTGAATTAGATATCAACAATCGTTGATAATAGTCCAACTATCTAGAAATCTAAACCGAAATATTCATATTAAAATCAACATTCAAATCATCCAAATTCAATTACAAATACTTAATCTGAGAATAATTAATCGATATTCAATCCCTACTCATACAATGAAATCCCTAAATCTAGAAATATCAAAACATGAAACAGTGCATATTAAGGTAGAAAACTCCCCAGTGTAGTCCATGAGCTCAAGATATACGGTTCATCACCAAGAGACTAAGGATCTAGCCTCTCATAACTCCTATTGTGCTGCAATTGCTACCCATATATGAAGCCATGAAGAAAATCTATGGAAAGATCAAGGAAGATGGAAGATGTATGTGTAGGTTGTAGAGAGAGAGTTGAGAGAGCGTTAAGTACTGCTTCTTAGCCAAATCAAGTAAAAGATATCCTCCCTTCGGGTCTGTAGCTTCCCTCTCCTTTTAATTCCAGAATGACCTAATAAAAAATGCGTAGCTTCGCTGATTGTCTTCTTTAGTCGTGACCGGATCTTTTTTTTGGTTGTGACCTGTGAACGCAGAAAAATTTCCCAAAAGAAATGAGGTCGCGACCTGTGGTCACTTTGGTTGAACTAAATTCCATAGAAGTTAGCTTCCTTGATTTGATTCTCTTTGTGTGATTTCTTTTCTTTTTACATTAGTTCTTGGTTCTCCTCCAAAATACCTGCAATTCACAATCAAAGCTCACAATAAAAGTCCAACTAACAAAAGGACAACATATAAACAGTTTGGAGGAGTTAATTTACTATTTTACCCTTTAATCAGCATATTGCCAAGCACAATCATGTGTTACCACAAAATCACAATTACAGGCATAAAAAGAATGGTATAAAGTTGTCACAAAACCCTTAAAATATCACAAAAACCATACACAATTTGTGTCCTATCAACGACTCACTGTGCTGGACTTGTGAGTAGTGTCTATTTCTTTCATACATAATCTTCCAAAAATTGAATGTAATTTTGGGGTCTCTGTCATACATCATACTTCTCATTATGTATCTCTTATCACGCATCTTTTCTTGCGTATTGCGTGTTTCTCATTACGCATTGTAAATCTTTCATTACACTTTTCTTTCTGCATTTCAGAATACTCTTTGACTTATAGCTTTGCTGGCTTCTGAGGAGGATCTTACTCTTAAGCTTTTCTAACTTCCTCCTAACATAAAACTACAAGTTGAATCTTTTTCTTTCAGATCTTCTCTACTTGGATCTGATATAAGGGTTCTAATCCCTTAACTTTTGTAGCTCTTTCTGACTTTTCATAACTTTTCTCATCATAGTTAAAATAATTTTTATCTAACTATCTCTTTCTTTCTATATAGTTCCTCTGTTTAGAACTGATACAAGGGAATAATAGTGTCCCTTATTTTCTCTCTACTGAGCACTTATGCTATTCTCTATTTATACTATTCTTTCTTTTCTTTGCTATTTTGTTTTCTTTCAATGCTAGCTAGAAATGTTCTTTCTCATTATTCTAGAACATCTTTCTAACTTTGTGACTCAACACTGTATTTGCCAGTGAGTCACCTATCTCTAGACTTCTCTACCTGAGCACCTTTTAGTTAAGTGTGTTGCTGGGTTAGGGATAGTTATACTTCATATGGCCCTGTGCCCTAGCATACTATTTCTCATAGAACCGTGTTCTAACTTTACTCTGCCTTAGACCATCTTCTCTGGGTCTTTTTGGCCTTTTAATTTCTTTATCCTCATATGGAGGATCTATCTACTCTTACTTATCTATTCTTAAGACATATGGGGTTCTCTCTTCTACTCCTCAAGCATACTTCTACAATCTTTTGAATACCAATACTCAAATTTATACTTGTGATGGTGCTCTCGGATTATTGCAGTCTGAGCCATCAAAATAAAGTTAATTGCACCCAATATTGTAACACCCCAATTTTTAGGCCTAGAGATGCCCGAAAGAGAAATCAAGGGCATAATCGTAATTATGGGAAAGATTAGGCTGGTAGCCGATGAGTACCATATTTTGCCAGAAAATAGAGAAAATTATGCTGATCATTTCACTGAACTGTGAAATGTGCATATGAGGTCTCTAGATGTATGAAAGAATTAGAAATATGACCAGGGGTAAAATGGTCATTTTTAAAAAGTGTGCGCGGGAGCGTACTTTCAGGCCAAAATAGCCCGGTCCGGATAAAATATCTGAAAATACCAGGAGATAGGGAAAAGGATTCCGGATTGAATGACGCAACACAGAATTTTGATTTGAGGTCCCGATTTTTCTGTAAAAATTCCTGAAGATGGGAAATTACAGTTATAATCGGTAAAGGAAGAGCAGTCCGAATAGAGATGATCGGACTATGGCCAGAGGCCATACAGTATTGTCTAAAGCCCGTAGTGACACCAGGGAAGGCCCAGGCCCATAATATCAGTTCAGTGGTAAGAGGGGCCGGTGTCCGGGAAAAATGTGCAAAATGACGAAAATGCCCTTATGTTATAGAATAACTGAAGAATGAGTAAAGGGTATTTTGGTCATTTGGCTAAGGTTAGACAGTCAAGAAGGGGTATCTGGATAGTTGACCAGGGCCAGAGAATACTATGGTAAAATATGAAAAGATAATAATGCCCCTAGACCTAGTAAAGGAAATGAAAGGACTTAAGTGCAATTATGGAAAGTTTCAAGGCCAAAAAGGAAAGTAGACAAAAATGTGGGGTCCTTAAGTGTAATTTTAGCCAAGCAAAAAGGGACTTAAATGAAAAGAAGAAAAGTTCCCTGGGGCTAAAATGTAATTAAAGAAAGTCAGGCCGGAAGTGGTTTGGACTGTCCGAAAGCATTTTAGTCCCAGATTTCACCGGTAGAGAGAGCAAGTGACGCTCGGTAATCTGGCTTAATACAGAAATTTTTGAAGACTCCAGATAGCCAGAAATGGACTGATCGTCCAAAAGTTATAAAAATTAATACCGGATATCCTAGAATTCAGATCTAGGTGAGAAAATATAGGATGATACGTCCTTATGGGACGAATGTCGGGAAACTGACAGAATACCGATAGGAGGCCTGTAGAAAAAGTTATTCGCAAATTAGAAAATCCAGACGGGAGTGTGAGGCCTCCAGGGATCTGATAGGGAGATTTATCGGTATTTAAAAAGGGATTGAATGAGTTCGGATGATCTCAGTCAGATGACTGATATGACTCACAGGGATGCCTGAACACCGCAGGCCAGTGTATCGGACAGAAGGAGCCGGTGTCCGGATATGTGTATAAACGGTGAATAATAGATAAAATATGCAATAATTATTAACGGGGGAAGATTCCTCGTAATGCGTGCCATGAGGATATTGGACCCAGAAAGGCCCAATAATGGCGCCAACAGAGGCCCAATGAGACACTTGGACTGATAGGTGGGCCAGTGTCCGGCAGAACCCCGGAAAAGTGCGAAATTACGAAAATGCCCCTGTGTTATACAAAAGTGTAACAGATAAATGAAGGGCATTTTGGTAATTCTGGACAGGCCCAGAAGCCAAGACACATACAGATAAAGTTACTGAGAGTCAGTATATACCCTGATAGAGTACAGAAGGGTGTAAAATGACGATTTTACCCTTAGGGTTAAAATAGTGCAAGAAAGGGCACCCAAGGGTATTTTGGTAATTTGCCAAGGGCTGTTTCTTGGGAATCAAGCCATCAGAGTACTTGAGCTTGATCAGGATCCAAGACAACATTCCCAGAGCCCAAAAACGTAGCCCATGAAGTATGTGGGAAAAAGTGGCATTAAAATATTATTTTAATGCTGTTTCAATAAAGTAAAGTTACTCGGTTGGCACGATAACCGAGGAGGTGATCAGATAAAGTCCTGGATTTATCTGGATATCATTGGAAGGCGTGACAGGTGCCAGTAAGATGACACATGGCGCCAACATAAAGGCAGAAGAAAAAGTTGAGGACACGTACTACGAGGCAAGATACTGGACCGGTGAATCAGCATGCTGAGTCAGCATCTGAGGTGTCCAGGATTTCAGACATGTGATAAATGTGGCGCTGAGGTGTCCTGGTGAGGTGTCCCAATGATGTCATGCATGATGCAGTAAAGGAGGAATTAAAGAAAATAGGAAAATCCAGGAAAAACCAGGACCACAAGTTCCTATGGCTTCAAAATTACAAGAATGCCATTGAAGAAAACTATAAATACCCCCCATTCATTTGCATTACGCATGGGCAAGGGAAAAAGAGAGAAAGAAGAGAGAAAAGGAGAAGGAAAGAAAGAGAGAAAGGAAGAAAGAAAGAAAGGAAGTTCTGGCGGAGCTGGAAGCAGAATAAGGATAGTGGAATTCTGCTAAGCTAGCGAGGTAGTAACTAATCCTAGCTTTTATGTAATGGCTTTGTGATTTATTGTGCTATTGTTTGGTTGGATTGTTGTCTTATATGTTATGTCTGAAGCTCTGCTGTAATGCTATGATCATATGTTATTAAGCATGGAAGCACGCAGCATACTTATCTGTACACAATCACAAGCAAGCACTATCACTCTGCATTACATATATTGTTATGATTGTTGCTACTGAGATTCCCCCGAATCTCATCCCAATAAGTAAATCATTACAGGGGAGGTTATGTCAAAATGAATTCTGGGAATTTTAAGAGACGCCGTTATGCTGCCGAAGTAAAGACTGAACATCAGTATATGATAAGTACTGTGTACGTAGTGCTGTCTAAGGAGGCTAGAAGTGAGTGGACCTAGCCGGTTCATCTAGTCTTTCCTGGGTACTATGTAGAATGGTAGTTCTCATGAGGGGATTACCGAATCAGTACGGTTCAGTTCTTTGTACAGATGAAGCGTAGCGGTTATGCTGCCGGATTTCAGGCAGGAAAAGATGTAATAGAGATATGAGAATTTATGTACATGACTGGATGTAAAACAACTTATTAATTAATAATAATTGTTGTTTGGCATGTTTGACTGATGTATGATGGATGTATGCATATGTATGCAAAGTAGAAATGCTGAAATATACCACTGTGAACAGTAACACGTGGTGACAAGGTCATGTTTGATAAATAATTAAAAATAGTAAATGGATGAATTAATGTATGAAATTTTTATGGTAAATATTAGACATACCAAGCTTTAATTGGATATATAAAACGTATCATTTGGATGTATACACAAGGAGATATAAATTATCAAAGTTGGGACCAGAATGCTGGATTCAGGAGAAAAACGCTGGATGAACAGTAAAATAGAAACGTTGACTGACGTTGACTAGGTCAATACATGGTCAACGAGTTATTTTTCCCTGAAATATAATTGAGTTAGATTCATTTAGCAATTGGAACCACTTCATTTCGATTTTTCTAGAATTAGTTATGATTTTTCGAAGTCAGGTCACTCATCTGGAATTTACACAGTGAACAGTACTCGATAAGAGTAAAACTCCAGATTGAGAAATTGGACTTCAATGACCTTGAAAGTTGTTCTAAATGCTACCAAATGGTCCCTAAGATAATCGAAAGTAAGGATGTTTCATTTTGGTATCAGAGCAAAGGATTCTGGCTTAGGAAATGCTCTGAACAGATAATTTTTGGTGTTAGTACAGAATAAGGTTAGCACAGAACAAAGGGTTCTGGCTCAGAACATAAGATTTTGGCACAGAACAGAAGGTTCTGGCTCAATGATGCTCTGGTTTAGTTAGTTTGATTCCTTAAACAAATGAGAAGTTTGAGTGGTCCTCTCCCTAGAGTATGATATAGGGATGGTGTTCACTGCTTGGAAAGGTTTAGACAGAAGATAGTGACACCTAGATGAATGAGGCTGTACCCCGAGCTTTATAGTCTTACGAAGGATATGGTTATGATGGGCAAATCTTAGTCAGCCGATACAGTCGAGGTCTCGTGTTTATTAACACAATATGGCTGGACTAAGCAGAACAAGGTTTAAGAAGCAGTTTCCTCCAGAGATAGAGACAGAGGCTGATCAGTTCACGACTAAGGAAGCTGCAAGAGTAGCTTGAGGTATCGTGTTGTAACCAGATACTATGGTGAGGATGCTAGATATCCAAGTTACAACAAGTTAAGGCATAAGTCACGATGAGATGCGGGCAGCCCAGGCTCGCCAAGATCAAGAGCGAGATTCTGCTATCACTATGGCGGTTGCTGCTGCGGTTGCTAGATTACAACAGTCTGAGAAGGAGGTAGTACCAGAAAATGATATAGAACCTGAACCTCAGCCGGATCATGAACAGACTGAAATGAATAGACATAAGGGGTCTATAGGAATAACAATGACCAGGAAAGTCTGTAAACATGGATAGAACGATTCCATAAGTTTAATCCGCCCATGTTTGAAGGGACTTTTGACACCCAAGTAGCTGAGGATTGGGTTAGTCAGTTAGAGAAAATCTTTAAGATTTTAGAATGTCCCAAAGACCCAGCTGGCAGTTTACAAGCTAGAAAAGAATGTGCAATAACCAGAAAAGAGTGAGCTTACTCCATCAGTACCACTGAAAGTAATGCCACCAGGTTCCTTGAGAAGGAACAGTAAGAAGAGAAATGAGCCAGCATATGAGTCAAAAGTTAATGAGAAGCAAGGAAGTAGGCCAGGTAGTGGGCCAAGAGAAGTTAGTAGGCAACCAAGGCCTAATGAATGTAGGAACTGTGGTCGAGACCATGGTATGAGGCCTTGTCCAGTAGGTCAAGGGTTATGCTATAGGTGTGGAAAGTATGGACATTATGCCAGGGAGTGTCCACAGAACACAACAGGCGAAAGATACCCGAGTTAGGGAAGAATATATACCCTGACTGGCAACGAGATAAGAAAGTCTCCTGTGCCAAACTAAGGTACGAGTTTATTTGTGTTCTGTTTCCATTGGCTAATGAACGGATGAATCCTGTATGTGATTGGATTGTATTGTCCAGTATGCACACTATTGAGCTACCCTATACCTAGTATGTTGCCGTGATAGGAGGATGAGTATGACTACATGTTTTAAAAGTAGGAAGTAGAGAAGAGGAGTCTTATGTCGCGACTAATATGTACAGATAAGTTGATGTTGCGACGTGAGAAGACCTCAGGTCGCGATGAGTAATATTGCAGTACGCGACCAGTGTACAAAGGAGTTCAGGTAGTGATGTTATAGGTTGCGACTAAAGGACGCAGAGATGCTAGGTCGTGACGAGTAGTGTGCGACGGTTACGACTAAAAGTCACCGAGCATGTGAGTTATGACTATGTAGTTCTCAGGTCACAACAAAAGATAGCAGAGGCCATATGAATGAAGGTACCAAACTCGCTGAAATCCACCAGCTAGAGGATTGGTATAGCATATGGTAAGCCAGACAGTACAGAGGTACTGAGGTACGAACGATCAGTTTAAGACGAGGTTTAAAGTAGATCCTTTATGTGGTAACTAAGAGTAGATCTACATTACAGAGGTTTTATTCAGCTAATCTGAATAAAAGACCTAAAAGCTAGAATGAGATCTTCCAGAGATGATCCTAGTATATGGCCTAATGGTAAAGACGTCATGGTTAATAAATAAAGAGCTCAATGTTCTCTGAGCAGAGGGATTTCATCACGGAGAAGTGATAGACCTAGGGCATAGTACCCTAGAAAGTAGAAGTAATAGTAAAAGATGATGAATGAGATCTATGCAACTGAAGTTTGCTAGGATCAAGAGAAAGACGCATTTTCAGGTGCTTAAGGGCTGTGGCTCGTGTGTCTGGAAAACAAAACCGTGACCTCATGTGGGCACCAGGCCTGCCTAAGGGGAAGCGGATAATATCTTTGTGAAGAGGTTCTGGGCTGTTACAGTAAAGACCGATAAAGAACCACAGTCTGGTCAAGAATAGACTTAGACTGATAGATAGACAAAAGAAGAAAAGAGATGGTAGAAGGTAGCCACAGATTACGAGATACAGTGACTTCCCTATGTAAGAAAGAGTGATGAAGGGTTGAGTCTATACCCTGATAAGAGGGTAGCGTGGCAGCCTGAGCTAAATAGATGAATGCTTCAGAATGATTGATAATAAGATAGGCAATATGATAAAGGAAATATGTTTCGAGGCTTACTTAGTCTATTACGATGTCTAATGGATGGTTGAGCAAAGTATGATGGTGATATGGCTTATGATGCCATAAGTTACGATGAATAGTTGCATCTCCTTGCAATGGTCATATGATGACATGCATGTTAGAGTATGCCATGATGAATGAATACTCCCCTTTGGCAGTACATGCAGGGTAGAGTACATATATGAGATGAGAAAGTTATGAGAAAGTATGTTGCTCCCATACCATATGACATGTAATGAGGTATGTATTGAGGATAATAGATGGTCTCAGTTTATGGGACAGTAAGCTATGATCTTCAGATATGATTTATGATTGAGGTTACTCAGATATGATTGAGGTTACTCAGGTATTTCTATAGGCTTGTGAATACAGTACTCAGAGCCATTTCTATTGAGCAGAATGGTATACAGGTAAAGTAGCAGATAACAAGAAAGGGATTGTTTCTAGATCACTCTTCAGATAAGATTTGGATCTGAAACGGATGGCTCTCAGAAAGAGCTAGATTCATATGAGTACAGATCACTCTTCAGATAAGAGTTAGATCTGGTACAGATTACTCGTAGTGAGAGCACAGGTTGAAAGATGAGAAGGAACTCCTGAGTAAGAGAGAGAGTAAGTAAAGTCTGGGTAAATGATATGAGGCTATAAATTTTTCAAATGTTTATTTATGGAGTTATCAACAGGTGGAAGCGGTTAACCTTATAACCTAGTCTGTTGGCTTAATATCTTCGGGAGATATACAGTACAACAGAATCACAGTTAGATTCTGGAGGGTCGTAGTTAGATCCTAGCATGGCTCCAGGGTCGTAGTTAGATCCTAACAGCTTCAGGGTCGTAGATAGATTCTGAAGAGGCTAATGGTTGATCGCAGTTAGATCCCGAGGTCGCAGTTAGACCTAGCCTAAGGAAAGTAATGAGCCATGAGACATGAGTACAATGTAGTATCTCTTTGGGAAGATGAATGCCAAAGACGAAGTTAAGGTGAGGAAGCTTCACTAGTTGATAAACTCACCTAGAGAAATTATTTTATAATGATTTTCTCAGATAGCCTCTAGTATACAGACTAAACTTAGCTTTCCCTTAGCAGAGACGGAGTCTAAGTCCAAAGCTGAGTACTGATATTCAAAGTTTTGTAGAAGTATGCCTGAGAAGCAGAAAAGAGAATTCCCTGTGTATAGAGAATAGAAAAGCATTGGCTAAAGAGCACTCTAGGAGATAGCTCAAGTTGTGAAGCCAATAGCAAGAGAAAGAGGCAATAGTTCAGGCAGGGGACTGATCAAGGTAATGATTAGGTTGGAGAGCAGAGATGTCAATGTGGTGGAAAGAGCCATGGCACATGGGAATATCGAGTAGGGCAAAGCAGTTGTGGTAAGAAAGGCCACTTTGCAAGAGGTTACCCTAAGAATGCTGACATCCCTAGGAAAGGTATTTGCTCTTACCCCAGACACAGTCTCCAATATTCCCTAAGGTCGACCCTAAGAATGGTTAAGAAGAACCATAGCTGTAAGGGCGACTGAGCTGGAAGGAACTATATGCCTAGATGATGATATGGATAATGAAGAGTTCTTTTCTGATCTAAAGAAAGTGGTCATGATAACAAGTCATGAGAGATTAACAGGCCAGAGAGACCTAGAGAAGAGGGTCTAAGGCAAAGCAAAGATAGAACGTAGTTCTATGAGAAAGAGATTGCTAGGGCCTAAAGCTATATGAAGAGTAATCTAGCCCTAACCTAATAGCACGTTAAATTGAAAGGTGCTAAGGCAAGAGTAGCCTAATGATAGATAAGCCCTAAGAAGGGATAAGAAGAAGTGCAAATGCCACAAAGGTTTGGCATAGATGCATGAAGTTATGAGAACAGTTAAGAAAAGTCAGAGAAGTTATCTGAGCTATGATCTCGTATCAGGAGAAAGAAAGTCAGAAGAACAATATCTCTCCTGAGAGATTAGCAAAGTGTAAGAGGAGTGATGTAAACCCAGAATTACATCAGAATTCTGCGGAATAAGATATGAAAGAAATGGACACTACTCACAAGTGTAATGAGTTGTCCATAAGTATAAGAGGATGAATGCCCCAAGCCTTAGTCATAAACCAGGAAAAGATATGCAGAGGAGCTATATCCTGGATAATTGATTGAGGTATTAAGTAAATTTAGAGGACGAAATTTATTTTTAAGGGGGGTAGAAATGTAACACCCCAATTTTTAGGCCTAGAGATGCCCGAAAGAGAAATCAAGGGCATAATCGTAATTATGGGAAAGATCAGGCTGGTAGCCGATGAGTACCATATTTTGCCAGAAAATAGAGAAAATTATGCTGATCATTTCACTGAACTGTGAAATGTGCATATGAGGTCTCTAGGTGTATGAAAGAATTAGAAATATGACCAGGGGTAAAATGGTCATTTTTAAAAAGTGTGCGCGGGAGCGTACTTTCAGGCCAAAATAGCCCGGTCCGGATAAAATATCTGAAAATACCAGGAGATAGGGAAAAGGATTCCGGATTGAATGACGCAACACAGAATTTTGATTTGAGGTCCCGATTTTTCTGTAAAAATTCCTGAAGATGGGAAATTACAGTTATAATCGGTAAAGGAAGAGCAGTCCGAATAGAGATGATCGGACTATGGCCAGAGGCCATACAGTATTGTCTAAGGCCCGTAGTGACACCAGGGAAGGCCCAGGCCCATAATATCAGTTCAGTGGTAAGAGGGGCCGGTGTCCGGGAAAAATGTGCAAAATGACGAAAATGCCCTTATGTTATAGAATAACTGAAGAATGAGTAAAGGGTATTTTGGTCATTTGGCTAAGGTTAGACAGTCAAGAAGGGGTATCTGGATAGTTGACCAGGGCCAGAGAATACTCTGGTAAAATATGAAAAGACAATAATGCCCCTAGACCTAGTAAAGGAAATGAAAGGACTTAAGTGCAATTATGGAAAGTTTCAAGGCCAAAAAGGAAAGTAGACAAAAATGTGGGGTCCTTAAGTGTAATTTTAGCCAAGCAAAAAGGGACTTAAATGAAAAGAAGAAAAGTTCCCTGGGGCTAAAATGTAATTAAAGAAAGTCAGGCCGGAAGTGGTTTGGACTGTCCGAAAGCATTTCAGTCCCAGATTTCACCGGTAGAGAGAGCAAGTGACGCTCGGTAATCTGGCTTAATACAGAAATTTTTGAAGACTCCAGATAGCCAGAAATGGACTGATCGTCCAAAAGTTATAAAAATTAATACCGGATATCCTAGAATTCAGATCTAGGTGAGAAAATATAGGATGATACGTCCTTATGGGACGGATGTCGGGAAACTGACAGAATACCGATAGGAGGCCTGTAGAAAAAGTTATTCGCAAATTAGAAAATCCAGACGGGAGTGTGAGGCCTCCAGGGATCTGATAGGGAGATTTATCGGTATTTAAAAAGGGATTGAATGAGTTCGGATGATCTCAGTCAGATGACTGATATGACTCACAGGGATGCCTGAACACCGCAGGCCAGTGTATCGGACAGAAGGAGCCGGTGTCCGGATATGTGTATAAACGGTGAATAATAGATAAAATATGCAATAATTATTAACGGGGGAAGATTCCTCGTAATGCGTGCCATGAGGATATTGGACCCAGAAAGGCCCAATAATGGCGCCAACAGAGGCCCAATGAGACACTTGGACTGATAGGTGGGCCAGTGTTCGGCAGAACCCCGGAAAAGTGCGAAATTACGAAAATGCCCCTGTGTTATACAAAAGTGTAACAGATAAATGAAGGGCATTTTGGTAATTCTGGACAGGCCCAGAAGCCAAGACACATACAGATAAAGTTACTGAGAGTCAGTATATACCCTGATAGAGTACAGAAGGGTGTAAAATGACGATTTTACCCTTAGGGTTAAAATAGTGCAAGAAAGGGCACCCAAGGGTATTTTGGTAATTTGCCAAGGGCTGTTTCTTGGGAATCAAGCCATCAGAGTACTTGAGCTTGATCAGGATCCAAGACAACATTCCCAGAGCCCAAAAACGTAGCCCATGAAGTATGTGGGAAAAAGTGGCATTAAAATATTATTTTAATGCTGTTTCAATAAAGTAAAGTTACTCGGTTGGCACGATAACCGAGGAGGTGATCAGATAAAGTCCTGGATTTATCTGGATATCATTGGAAGGCGTGACAAGTGCCAGTAAGATGACACATGGCGCCAACATAAAGGCAGAAGAAAAAGTTGAGGACACGTACTACGAGGCAAGATACTGGACCGGTGAATCAGCATGCTGAGTCAGCATCTGAGGTGTCCAGGATTTCAGACATGTGATAAATGTGGCGCTGAGGTGTCCTGGTGAGGTGTACCAATGATGTCATGCATGATATAGTAAAGGAGGAATTAAAGAAAATAGGAAAATTCAGGAAAAACCAGGACCACAAGTTCCTATGGCTTCAAAATTACAAGAATGCCATTGAAGAAAACTATAAATACCCCCCCATTCATTTGCATTACGCATGGGCAAGGGAAAAAGAGAGAAAGAAGAGAGAAAAGGAGAAGGAAAGAAAGAGAGAAAGGAAGAAAGAAAGAAAGGAAGTTCTGGCGGAGCTGGAAGCAGAATAAGGATAGTGGAATTCTGCTAAGCTAGCGAGGTAGTAACTAATCCTAGCTTTTATGTAATGGCTTTGTGATTTATTGTGCTATTGTTTGGTTGGATTGTTGTCTTATATGTTATGTCTGAAGCTCTGCTGTAATGCTATGATCATATGTTATTAAGCATGGAAGCACGCAGCATACTTATCTGTACACAATCACAAGCAAGCACTATCACTCTGCATTACATATATTGTTATGATTGTTGCTACTGAGATTCCCCCGAATCTCATCCCAATAAGTAAATCATTACAGGGGAGGTTATGTCAAAATGAATTCTGGGAATTTTAAGAGACGCCGTTATGCTGCCGAAGTAAACACTGAACATCAGTATATGATAAGTACTGTGTACGTAGTGCTGTCTAAGGAGGCTAGAAGTGAGTGGACCTAGCCGGTTCATCTAGTCTTTCCTGGGTACTATGTAGAATGGTAGTTCTCATGAGGGGATTACCGAATCAGTACGGTTCAGTTCTTTGTACAGATGAAGCGTAGTGGTTATGCTGCCGGATTTCAGGCAGGAAAAGATGTAATAGAGATATGAGAATTTATGTACATGACTGGATGTAAAACAACTTATTAATTAATAATAATTGTTGTTTGGCATGTTTGACTGATGTATGATGGATGTATGCATATGTATGCAAAGTAGAAATGCTGAAATATACCACTGTGAACAGTAACACGTGGTGACAAGGTCATGTTTGATAAATAATTAAAAATAGTAAATGGATGAATTAATGTATGAAATTTTTATGGTAAATATTAGACATACCAAGCTTTAATTGGATATATAAAACGTATCATTTGGATGTCTACACAAGGAGATATAAATTATCAAAGTTGGGACCAGAATGCTGGATTCAGGAGAAAAACGCTGGATGAACAGTAAAATAGAAACGTTGACTGACGTTGACTAGGTCAATACATGGTCAACGAGTTATTTTTCCCTGAAATATAATTGAGTTAGATTCATTTAGAAATTGGAACCACTTCATTTCGATTTTTCTAGAATTAGTTATGATTTTTCGAAGTCAGGTCACTCATCTGGAATTTACACAGTGAACAGTACTCGATAAGAGTAAAACTCCAGATTGAGAAATTGGACTTCAATGACCTTGAAAGTGGTTCTAAATGCTACAAAATGGTCCCTAAGATAATCGAAAGTAAGGATGTTTCAAATATAGTATAAGGCACAACCCTATCGTTCTTCTTAAGGAGCCTTTCTAAAGGAATCCTAGCAAATTGGATGTAAAAAACAATGAAAACCTGAGTAGGGATAAAATGGTTTTGGGGTTTGGTTGATTTTTGCAATAAAATAAGGGTGCAGAAAAGTAGATATTTTTTTTGGATTTTTGATTAAGATGGAAACTGGTTGGCTTGTTGAAAGAATATGTTGTAAAAGACTCTTGATGATGAAAACGTGTCTATCCTCTCTCTTAATTGAATATTGGAGTTTGAAATCGCTAAGTCTTGAGTAAAACCTCAATCGATCAATTGAGTCCAGAACCTTAATCTTCTTTAAACTCCTTTGATCAAAGCTATTTTAAAGACTATTAGCAAACTGTTAAAAACCACTTAGCTTGCAATTAACCCTAGATTATGAGAACACCCTCGAATGGTCGTCAATTGAAAACCCTAGATTTCAAGCAATTGAATTGATTTGCAACGATTGCTAAAAATAACCCAACATTCTTAAAATCCAAACTAAAATATTAAATTAAAATCCAGCGTTCAAACATCCAGAATCAAATTACAATAGTCTAATCTGAGAATGATCAATCGATATTCAAAACTTGTTCATATGATGAAAATCCTAGATCTAGCAGCAATCATAACATGACAAGATGCAAATTAGAATGTAAGAGACTCCCCAATTTAACTCATGAGCTCAAGATATGAGATCCATCACCAAGAGACTAAGGATTTAACCTCTCATGACTTTTGCTGCACTGCAATCACTGTTCAGGTGTGATGCCATAAAGAAACGATGGAAAGATGAAGGGTGAATATGAACAAATATATGGGAAGGGTTAGAAAGGATGGAAGATGTGTGTAGGTTGTTGAATCGATCTTCAGAGAATGTGTGAGTACTATTTCTTAGCCTAATCAGGTCTAAAACCAGCCTCCCTTCTATCTGCGGCTTACCTCCCCTTTTAAAAGCAGCTTGACCTAATAAAAAACACGTAGCTTCACGACTGTCTTCTCTGGTCACGACCTGTGAACGCAGAGAAGCTTCCAAAAAAATCAAGGTCGCGACCTAAAGACACTTTGGTTGCGACAAAAAAGTGCAGAAACGTAATTTGACTTTCATTGACTTGTGATTTCTTTCCTGGTCCTTGCTCCTTCCAAAATACCTACAATTCAACATAAAAGCTCGCTGTAAAAGTCTAAATCAGTAAATAACAGTATATGTGAAGTTTGGAAGAGTTATTTTACCATTTTATCCTTTAATTAGCATATTGCCACGCACAATCATGTAATACACAAAAGTACAATTTAAGGCATGAAATGAATGCTAAAGTTACAATAAAACTCTTAAAAATATCGTAGAAACTATATACAAAATATGTCTTATCAATTCCCCTACACTTGAACCTTTGTACTCCTGGACAAAGAAATGAATCACACCTAGAACAATACTATTAAATCCAAGATAATAACGTAATCCATAGTGTGACCTGAAAACAATTAATCCACCATCTTTTGGGAATGCAAAAATGATAATGTGAGCAATGCCAAGTAATCAACTACTAAGCGAAATCAACCTCAATTGTATGAGCGCAATAGATCCTCTCAAAGGATGTAAGTGTTTAGCTCTCTATTTCCTCTCAGTGTTAGGGTTCTTTCACTCAGATTCAAATTGGAAAACATCCTACCATAAGCTTGTAATGGCTCTAAATCTCAGAAACTATATAGCACTTATGCAAATAATTAAGAGGTCTTTTAGGGTTGTAATGATGGAGATAGGTCACGTGGAATGGAATATGAAGGATAGAAAGTTTTATATGCATTCAACAATGAGTATATAGCTTGAATTCATGTCTCTAGAGATGCAAAAATGATGATTGTGCTAATTAGGAGTTGATAATGGTGCCTTCCTCATTTCTCGTTTTTTTCTTTTTGTTTTCTTTTCTTCAATCTTTTCTTGCACTATTTTTTTTTCCAGTGCAATATGCTTTTTTTCTCTTTTTCTTTTATTTGGCACCTCATGAACAAAAGCTGTAGCACAGCAACACAACAGTAATGAATTTTTGACATGAATGAAGATTTATGATGTTTATGCATATATGACTTTCTATAAAAAATGATGAAAAGAAAAAGTGATGGGCTCAAAGGGGGTGACTAAGGATACAATATGTAGTGGGCTTGTGTTTAGGATAAAAGGGTTTAGAAATGAATGCCTCTATCATGTTCAATTCACAGATGCGTAAGTAATTCTCAACTCACAGCCAAGACAAGTTCTAGAGGATATAAACCAATTGAATAATCACTCAATATAGAATTTAAGGCCGAGAATCCTTCCAACAAGGGTTTTGATCTGATTTGCTCATAAGCTAAAGTCTCAAACAATGTTCATTATTCACTAGGCATTGAAACGCTTATCACAACTGAAAACCCTCTAAACGATGGTTTAAAAGTTTCAAGGTAATCGCTTAGAACCATGTGATAATCCCAAATTTAATAGCAAGAGCTTAGGTGTTTCAAATTCAATATCCAAGAGTTTTAAAGAAAAATTCAAGTGTGGCAATGGTTTCTAGGAGCTAAAAAGGTTTTGAAATAAGGGGCAATGAATCATTTGTAAGAGCATTTCAGTAGTTCAAAAGGGACCCTTCTATACAGCATTGGACAAGGCAAAGAGAAGATAAATGGACATTTTCAAAAGTAGGTCGCGACTGAATACAGTGATCTTCATGACTAATTTTCCCAGGGTTACATGCTCAGAATTTTCAAAAGATTTGGTTGCAACCAAGGAAGGTTCCTGTAGTGACACAAATACACAGGAAGAAATATTCATGATAGGGCAGGTATTCACGTCGTGACATAAATCAACAGAGAGGTATTGTCGCGACCATAAAGCACATAGGTCGCGACGGAAGTTCAGAGAGCATGTTAAGTTCAAAATTCCATTTTTGGTCTCGACCAAACAACACATATGTCGCGAAAAGTTTTCATAGAGACAGTCAGGTGACAGTTTTCAAAGTCCCAAAACATTTCATACTAACACCTTTTTAGTAAATAACAAATTAGTTTCAAGTGGGGATCAAATTTCCAGCAATTCATCACATTAAGATCAAAAACAAAAAGTTTTGTGATGAAACATTGGATTAAAAGAAGGATTTTTTTTACATTAAAAGCACAGACTGAAAAACATCCTCCCCCACACTTAAACTTGGCAGTGTCCTCACTGTCAACAGAATTTTAGAAATCACAACACTCTATAAAGTCAATCAAGTCTAGCTCCAACACAGCAAGTAATCTCATCACTCAATGCAAATTTTCCAGTTAGGCAAGCAGTCACATTCAAGTCATATAAAGAAATACAAGTAAAGCGAAGATACAGGATGGGTAAGCTAAAGTCATGCATGTGAGTGTGTAAACACCTCGGACAAAAAAGCAATGAGTATGCAGCACATGGACAGTAACGGGGTGTTATTCAAAACAGAAAGAAACCTAGAATAAATAAAAATAAAATAAATTTGCTGGGTTTGAACTTGAACCTAGCTTGATACCTTAACACTCGATCGCTTTCTGTAATATCCCTAATTTTCTGTACTGATTTATATGTACAGATCGAATGAAATATATGGATTATTTTTCAGGAAAAAGATGTGGTTGTTTATATAAAGAAAGGGATTAAATTGAAAAAGAAATAAAAGATAAGGACTTAAGTGCAATTATGGAAAGTTTAAAGTTAAGAAGGAAAAGTAGACAAAAATGTGGGGTCTTTAGGTGTAATTTTAACCAAATAAAGGGACTTAGTTGAAAAGAAGAAAAGTTTCCGGAGCAAAAGTGTAATTATGAAAACCTGGACTGGAAATAGGCAAAAATAGTGATCGTACTCCGATCAGCCCCATATTTTACCAGTAGATAGAGCAAGTGACGCCGGGTAATCCAGCATAATATAGGAATTTTTCAAGACTCCAAATAGCCAGAAATGATCTGATAGTCTAAAAGTTATAAAAATTCCTACCGGATATCCTAGATTTCAGATATAAGTGAGAAATTACAGGATGATACGTCCTGATGGGACGGATGTCAGGAAACTGACAGAATACCGATAGGAGGTCTGTAGAAAAAGTTATTCGCAAATTAGCAAATCCAGACGGGAGTAGGAGGCCTCCAGGGATCCGATAGGGAGATTTATCGTTATTTAAACTAAGACTGAATGAGGTCGGGTAACAACAGTCAGATGTCCGTTGTGACCCAAATGGCTGGCCAGACACAGTAGGGCAGTGTATCTGACAGAAGGAGCTGGTGTCCGGATATGTGTGTAAACGGTGTATAATAGCTAAAAGATTTGGTGAACCTGGATAGGGGAGGATTCCTCGTAATACGTGCCATGAAGGTATTGGCCCCAGAAAGGCCCAATAATGGCGCCAACAAAGGCCCAATAAGACACTTGGACTGATAGGTGGGCCAGTGTTCGGCAGAAGCCCGTAAAAGTGCAAAATTATGAAAATGCCCCTGTGCTAAAGGAGAAGTTAACTCCTCAACAATATAGCCAGTTTAACAAAGCTGTGGAGGCGTGCCGTATTGTTGAAAATAGCATGAATTATAGAATGCTATTTAGATCGGGAACCAGGGATCAAGCAGTTACTGATAAAGTCGGTCGAAATCAAGAATCTGCCAGTGGAAGCGGCTACAGGAAAAAAAGAGACCATGGCAGAACAACAGAAAGCCAAATAGAGGGAATTTCCGCGGAAGGTCCAGCAACAAAGAGGCAAAGGCCCAAGTATGTGACAAGTGTGGAAAGAATCATGGTGACAGACCATGTTTAATGGGCCAGAACGTTTGTTACACCTGTGGCAAGCTCGGCCTTTTTTCAAGAGAATGCCCTCAAGCTATAACAAATCCAAGGCCAAGGACACCAGGAAGAGTGTTTGCACTCACTAAGGAGGATGCTCAGCGGTCACCTGAGATGATCCAAGGTACAATCTATCTCAATGATCATGCTGTGATTGCTTTATTTGATTTGGGTGCAAGCCATTCCTTTATTTCTTATGAGTGTTCTAAACGTCTAGGCCTTCAGATTAGCCAGTTATGTTATGATATACATGTAAAACCCCCCACCAATGCTAGGGTAGTTACATCTGATGCCTGTTTGAATAGTATAGTGCGTTATGAGCACTGCTGTACCACCCTAGACTTAATATGTATGCCTTTATGAGAAATCGATGTCATACTTGGTTTGAATTGGTTAGCCTCCAATAATGTGATGCTGGACTGTAGGAACAAAACCCTAGTTCTTGGCCCAAATATCACTGATCTGAGTCCAGAAGTAAGATTGAATTTCATAACGGAGGCTCAGGCAGATAAATGTCTGCGGAAAGGATGTCAGGGATATGTGGTATTATTTTCTGTTCAAACAGAAGTAGAAGAAGGAATTAATGAGATGCCAGTAGTCAATGAATTTCCTGAAGTCTTTCCGAAGGAGATTCAAGGATTGCCTTCAGAACGTGAGGTGGAGTTTGCAATTGACATTGCACCTGAAGCTGGACCAGTATCCAAAGCCCCATACAGGATGGCTCCCAATGAGATGATGGAACTGAAGAAGCAAATTGAGGAGATATTGGAGAAGGGTTTCATAAGACCCAGTGTATCACCATGGGGTGCTCCTGTGTTATTTATCAAGAAGAAGGATGGCAGTCTAAGGCTATGCATTGACTACCGGGAGTTGAACAAGATTACAGTCAAGAATAAGTATCCTCTCCCCAGAATCGATGATCTGCTAGACCAATTAGCAGGATCGAGCTTATTCTCTAAGATTGACTTGAGATCTGGCTATCATCAGCTAAGGGTGAAGTCAGATGATATTCCAAAAACTGCTTTGAGGACGCGCTATGGACATTTCTAATTCCTTGTGATGCCTTTTGGGCTAACGAATGCACCTGCTATTTTCATGGACTACATGAACCGGATCTTAAGGCCTTATTTAGATAAGTTCATTGTGGTCTTCATTGATGATATCTTGGTGTACTCCAAATATACAGAGGAACATGAAAGGCATTTGAGAATTGTTCTTAGTACCCTTAAAGAAAAGAAGCTTTATGCTAAGCTGAGTAAGTGCGAGTTTTGGCTTTCAGAAGTCAAATTTCTCGGTCATGTCATATCCTGAGACGGGGTAGCTGTGGATCCTAGCAAAGTTGAAGCAATTTTGAGCTAGGAGCAGCCGAGGATAGTGACGGAGATCAGAAGCTTTCTTGGCCTAGCAGGGTATTATAGAAGATTTATTCAAAACTTTTCTCGAGTTGCCTTTCCACTTACCAAGCTTACCAGAAAGAACCAGAAGTTTAAGTGGGATGAGAAGTGCGAGGCTAGCTTCCAAGAGTTGAAGCAAAGATTAACCACTACTCCTGTGCTGATTATTCCAGACCCAACTCAGACTTACGTAGTCTACACTGATGCTAGCAAGCAGGGGTTGGGATGTGTGCTAATGCAGCAAGGTCGAGTAGTAGCCTACGCCTTTCGGCAGTTAAAGCCACATGAAGAGAATTATCCCACTCACGATCTGGAGCTTACGGCGGTGGTTTACGCTCTGAAGATATAGAGACACTATTTATGTGGAGCAACTATAGAGTTGTATTGTGACCATAAAAGCCTGAAGTATGTACAGGATCAGAAAGAGCTGAACATGAGACAACGATGATGGATGGAATTGTTGAAAGATTATGACTTCCAAATTAAATACCATCCAGGAAAAGCCAATGTGGTAGTTGATGCCTTGAGTAGAAAAGTGGTACAGGTTGCACACATGATGATCAAGGAGTTGGAATTGATAGAAGATATGCGTGATTGGAGCCCTCTATATCAAATGCAGCTGACGGAGAGTCCTTTCGGAGGAGTTCATGTCAGAGCTTGCATAGAAGATGAGATAAAAGAGGCTCAAAAGCAGGATAAGCTCGCAGCCATATTCAAAGATAAACTGGAGAGAGGAAGGACCAGGAATTTTGAGATTTCCTCAGAAGGATTGTTGCAGTTCAGGGGAAGGCCCTATATCCCTAATGCTATGGGATTAAGAGAAAGAATTCTGGAGGAAGCATATAAAAGATGGTATACAGTACATCCAGGTATGATCAAGATGTATCATGATGTTAAAAGGTTATTTTGGTGGCCTGGATTAAATAAGGATGTAGTGGCTTATGTGTCCAAGTGCTTGACCTGCCAGAAAGTAAAAAATGAACATCAAAAGCCAGCGGGAGCGTTACAGCCTCTAGATATCCCTGAGTGGAAATGGGATGGTATTGCCATGGACTTTGTGGAAGGATTGCCCATGACTCCAAGTAAACATGATGCAGTATGGGTAGTAGTTGATCGATTGACAAAGTCAGCACATTTCCTGGCAATCAATAAAAGGGATTCTCTAGAAAAGCTGGCAAAGCTGTACATAAAAGAGATTGTTAGGCTTCATGGTATCCCAAGTAGCATTGTGTCCGATAGAGACCCTCAATTTACTTCTAATTTCTGGAGGGCTTTACAGGAAGAAATGGGCACTACTCTTCGATTTAGTACAGCTTATCATCCTCAAACGGATGGTCAGTCGGAGAGAATAATCCAAACGCTAGAAGATATGTTGAGAGCATGTGTTTTGGATTTCAAAGGCAGCTGGGATGTCCATCTACCACTCATAGAGTTTGCGTATAATAATAGTTATCAGGCTAGCATCCAGATGGCACCCTTTGAAGCACTCTATGGACGTAAATGTAGATCCCCCTTATGCTGGCTAGAATTGAGTGAGAGAAGAATGTTTGGTCCTGATCTAGTGGATCAAACTGCAGAGCAGATTGTGGTGATTAGAAAAAGATTGCTGACGGCTCAAAGCAGATAGAAAAGCTATGCAGATGTCAGAAGGAAGTCGTTGGAGTTCGAAGAAGGTGAACATGTATTCCTTAAGTTAACTCCAACTACTGGAGCTGGGCGATCGATCAAAGTGAAGAAGTTACATCCAAGATACATCGGACCATTCCAAATTCTCTCAAAGGTGGGGACAGTAGCCTATAGATTAGCTCTTCCTCCAACTCTTAGCCAGATACATGATGTGTTTCATGTTTCCCAATTAAAGAAGTATGTTCCAGATCCATCTCATGTGATTGAGCAAGATGAAGTCACATTACGAGATGATTTGACTTATAAAGTTGGACCGGTACGAATTGCTGATCGGAAGGTCAAGCAGTTACGTAATAAGCAAATTCCTCTAGTCAAAGTGATCTGGAAAGGCTTGACTGAGCATGAAGCCACATGGGAAACAGAAGAAAAGATGAGGAGGAAGTATCCTGAGTTATTTTCATAGAATATGTATAGTGTAAATTTCGAGGACGAAATTTATTTTAAGGGGGAGAGAAATGTAATATCCCTAATTTTCTGTACTGATTTATATGTACAGATCGAATGAAATATATGGATTATTTTTCAGGAAAAAGATGTGGTTGTTTATGTAAAGAAAGGGATTAAATTGAAAAAGAAAGAAAAGATAAGGACTTAAGTGCAATTATGGAAAGTTTAAAGTTAAGAAGGAAAAATAGACAAAAATGTGGGGTCTTTAGGTGTAATTTTAGCCAAATAAAGGGGCTTAGTTGAAAAGAAGAAAAGTTTTCGGAGCAAAAGTGTAATTATGAAAATCTGGACTGGAAATAGGCAAAAACAGTGATCGTACTCCGATCAGCCCCATATTTTACCAGTAGATAGAGCAAGTGACGCCGGGTAATCCAGCATAATACAGGAATTTTTCAAGACTCCAGATAGCCAGAAATGATCTGATAGTCTAAAAGTTATAAAAATTCCTACCGGATATCCTAGATTTCAGATATAAGTGAGAAATTACAGGATGATGCGTCCTGATGGGACGGATGTCAGGAAACTGACAGAATACCGATAGGAGGTCTGTAGAAAAAGTTATTCGCAAATTAGCAAATCCAGACGGGAGTATGAGGCCTCCAGGGATCCGATAGGGAGATTTATCGGTATTTAAACTAAGACTGAATGAGGTCGGGTAACAATAGTCAGATGCCCGTTGTGACCCAAATGGCTTCCCAGACACAGTAGGGTAGTGTATCTAACAGAAGGAGCCGGTGTCCGAATATGTGTGTAAACGGTGTATAATAGCTAAAAGATTTGGTGAACCTGGACAGGGGAGGATTCCTCGTAATATGTGCCATGAAGGTATTGGACCCAGAAAGGCCCAATAATGGCGCCAACAAAGGCCCAATAAGACACTTGGACTGATAGGTGGGCCAGTGTTGGCAGAACCCCGGAAAAGTGCGAAATTACGAAAATGCCCCTGTATTGTACTAAAGGGTAGTAGAGGTATGAAGGGCATTCTGGTCATTCTGGACAGGCCCAGAAGCCAAGGTACATACAGATAAAGTTATTCAGAGTCAGTATATGCCCTGACAGGGTGCAGAAAGGTGTAAAATGATGATTTTACCCTTAGGGTTAAGATTGTGCACAAAAGGGCACCCAGGGGTATTTTGGTCATTTCGCAGGGGATCTGTAATTGAGTTTAGACCCAGAATAAAAATGTTAATGATATAAAGGATCCACATATTAAATTTAAAGTCCAGAGACATAATATGAATTTTTAGAAAAATTAGATTCAGAAAACGGTTCAGTTTTCGAGGCGATGGACCGGGCCGGTACCGGATTGGACCGAAAAGCTTCCAGAAGGCTTCTAGTTCCCTCCATTTGTGCCATCTCATAAATGTGTGAGGTGAGGTGTCCCATGGGGTGGCCTTGAATGATGTCATGGATGATGCAGTAAAAGGAATAAAGAAAAATAGGAAATTCTGGAAAAACCAGGACCACAAGTTCATAAGGCTTCAAAATTACAAGAATGCCACTCATCAAAACTATAAATACCCCCTAGCTCTTCATTCTCACGGCCTAAGGAGCTTTTAGAGTGATAAGGAAGTTCTTGAGAGAGAAAGTGAGAAAAAGAAAGAAGAAAGGAAGTTCTGGTGAAGTTGGAAGCAGTATAGAAGTTCTGGAGTTCTGCTTTTAAGGTAGTAACTAATCCTAGCTTTTATGTAATGTCTTTGTGACTTGTGCTATTGTTTGGTTGGATTGTTGTCTTATATGTTATGCTTGAAGCTCTATTACAATGCTATGATCATATGTTATTGAATATGGAAGCACGCAGCATACTTATCTGTACACAATCACAAGCAAGCACTGTCACTCTGCATTACATATATTCTTATGATTATTACTACTGAGATTCCCTCGAATCTCATCCCAAATAACCCATTACAGGGGAGGCTATGTCAAAGTAAATTTTGGAAATCTTGAAGTGTAACATCCCGATTTTTGGTCTAGGAGAACTGGGAAGTAGTCTGATATGGGCAGGCTGCTAAACCCATAGTCCCAGGGTAGTAAGTTGATATGGGCGGATCACTTACCTGTATTTTGTAGGAATCCGAGGGATGAGCTAAGTCCTTCAGGATTTAAAGATGAGTTAAGTCTTTAACCTACAGAATCGGGACAGTTCACCTAGGTTCAAAATGAGGAACGTGAGGAATATCCCTTTGAGCAGAAGTCCCCGAAACATACAGAGGGTTTTTAGGGACTAAACTGCAAATAAGTAAAAGTCCAGGGACTGATATATAAATAGTGAAAGTCCCTAGAGATATTATGGCCATTTATGCAAAGAAAGGATTAAATTGCAAAAGAAAGAAAATGGAGGGACTTAGATGCAATTATGGAAAGTATAAAGCCAAAAAAGAAAAGTAGAGAAAAAGGTGGGGTCCTTAAGTGTAATTTTAGCCAAATAGAAAGGGGCTTAATTGAAAAGAAGAAAAGTTACTTGGGGCTAAAGTGTAATTAAAGAAAGTCAGGCCGGAAGTGGTTTGGACAGGCCGGAAGTGGTTTGGACTGGCCGGAAGCATTTCAGTCCCAGATTTCACCGGTAGAGAGAGCAAGTGACGCTCGGTAATCTGGCTTGATACAGGAATTTTTGAAGACTCTAGATAGCCAGAAATGGACTGATCGTCCAAAAGTTATAAAAATTCATACCGGATATCCTAGAGTTCAGATCTAGGTGAGAAAATACAGGATGATGCGTCCTTATGGGGAGGATGTCATGAAACTGACAAAATACCGATAGGAGGCCTGTAGAAAAAGTTATTCACAAATCAGAAAATCCAGACGGGAGTGTGAGGCCTCCGGGTATCCGATAGGGAAATTTATCGGTATTTTTAAAGGGGCTGAATGCGATCGGATGACTTCAGTCAGATGACTGTTATAACCCACAGGGATGCCTGAACACAGTAGGACACTGTATCTGGGAAAAGGAGCCAGTGTCCGGAAAGGTGTATAATCGATAAATAATAATTAAAATATTCGGTGAACTGGGGCAGAGGAAGATTCCTCGTAATGCATGCCATACAGGTAATGGACCCAGGAAGCCCAAAAATGGCGCCATTAGAGGCCCAACAAGACTCTTGGACTGGTAGGTGGGCTAGTGTCCGGCAGAACCCCGAAAAAGTGCGAAATTACGAAAGTGCCCCTGTGTTGTATAAAAGGGTAACAGATGAATGAAGGGCATTTTGGTCATTCTGGACAGGCCCAGAAGACAAGGTACATGCAGATAAAGTTACTTAGAGTCAGTATATGCCCTGACAGAGTACAGAAGGGTGTAAAATGATGATTTTACCCTTAGGGTTAAAATAGTGCAAGAAGGGCACTGAGGGGTATTTTGGTAATTTGTCAAGGGATGTTTCTTGGGAATCGCGCCATCAGAGTACTTGGGCTGGATCAGAGACCCAAGATGATGTTCCCAGAGCCCAAAAACGTAGCCCATGAAGTATGTGAGAAGCATTAAAATACTATTTTAATGCTGTTTCAATAAAGTAAAGTTACTTGGTTGGCATGATAACCGAGGAGGTGATCAGATAGAGTCCGGGACTTATCTGGATAGCATTGGAAGGCGTGAAAGGTCCCTTCCAGATGCCCCATGGCGTCATCCTAGAGGCAGAAGAAAAGGTAAGGACACGTGGCACAATCTTATCCGGTGAGTCCAGTTTATGGGAAATCGGACCGGACCGGTACTGGATTGGACTGGAACTGCTGAGTCAGCTGATGAGGTGTCCAAGAAGGCTTCAATTTCGCCATGTGAGAAATGTGCATGATGAGGTGTCCCATGAGGTGGCATGGAGATGATGTCATGCATGATGCAGTAAAAGGAATAAAGAAAAATAGGAAATTCAGGAAAAACCAGGACCACAGGATCATAAGTCTTCAAAATTATAAGATTGCCATTGCTCAACACTATAAATACCCCCCTAGCTCCTCATTTCGGCACAAGCAAGAAAGAGAGGAAGAAAGAAGTTCTTGAGAGAGAAAGTGAGAGAAAGAAAGAAGTAAGGAAGTTCTGGTGAAGTTGGAAGTAGTAGAGAAGTTCTGAAGCTCTGCTTTTGAGGTAGTAACTAATCCTAGCTCTTATGTAATGTCTTTGTGATTTGTTGTGCTATTGTTTGGTTGGATTGTTGTCTTATATGTTATGCTTGAAGCTCTATTGCAATGCTATGATCATATGTTATTGAATATGGAAGCACGCAGCATACTTATCTGTACACAATCACAAGCAAGCACTGTCACTCTGCATTACATATATTGTTATGATTATTACTACTGAGATTCCCCCGAATCTCATTCCCATATATAACATTACAGGGGAGGTTCTGTCAAAATAAAATCTGGAAATTTTAAGAGACGCCGTTAGGCTGCCGAAATTCTGGCAACGAAGAAAGAACAAAGAAAGGAACTGATACGTACTGTGTACATAGGTGCTGTCTAAGGAGGCTAGAAGTGAGTGGACCTAGCCGGTTCATCCAGTCTTTCCTGGGTACTTACGTAGAATGGTAGTTCCTACGGGAATTACCGAATCGGTACAAGATCGGTTACTTTCTACAGAAGGAATGTAGCGGTTGTGCTGCCAGATTTTAGGCAGGGAAAGATGTAATAGAAATATGAAAATTTGATGTATGCCTTGTTGTATGACATTTTATTATTTAATAATAAATATTGTCTGGCATGTTCAATTTGTGAATGATGAATTAAAAGAGAAATTCGCAGGTCCTGAGGTAGCAGTGTTTTGACCTCAGTTTGACCTAGTAAATGAAGGAGTTTGGCTATGAAATTTGGCAGGCCAGTCGTACACATCTGGGGCATTATGTGGATAGGTAATAAGCCTCATTTGGATGTGCAGAACGAGATAAATTAATTTTCAAATTAAAGGTCCAGAATAAGGAACTTAAGAGTAAAATTTTGAATTTCTGGGCTTAAGTTAAGATATAATCAAGCTAATATTGCTTCCGCGAGTGTATTCTGAGGAGTCTAAGGAAGGATGTTTCATAAAGGACGCCGTTAGGCTGTCGAAATTCCGGTAAAGTGGTAAAGAAAGGAACTGATACGTACTGTGTACGTAGGTACTGTCTAAGGAGGCTGGAAGTGAGTGGACCTAGCCGGTTCATCCAGTCTTTCCTGGGTACTTACGTAGAATGGTAGTTCTTACAGGAATTACCGAATCGGTACAAGATCGGTTACTTTCTAAAGACGAAGTATAGCCGATATGCTGCCGGATTTCAGGAGAAAAGGATGTATTAGAAATATGAGAATTTTGTACCTGTCCTAATGAATAGCAATTATCTTTTAATAATAGATATTGTTTGGCATATCTGATCAGCATGTTTAACTGATATGTGATGGATGTATGCATGTGTATGTAAGAGTGAACGCTGAAAATTGTTTCTGTGAACAGTAAATCCGAGGAGACCTATTGATGTTTGATAAATCATTAAAAATAGTAAATGGATGAATAAATGTCTGAAATTTTTATGGTAATTAGTAGACATATTAAGATTTAATTTGATATATAATATGCCTCGTTTTAGAGGAAAAACGTGGGATGAACAGTAAAGTTGTAACCTTGACCCACATTGACTTGGTCAAACATTGGTCAATGAGAGATTTTTTCCTAAAATATAATTGAGTTAGCTTCATGTAGCAATTGGAACCACTTAATTTTGATTTTTCTATAATTAATTATGATTTTCTGAAGTCAGGTCACTTATCTGGAATTTACACAGTGAACAGTACGCGAGAAGAAAAAATTCCAGATTGAGAAATTGGACTTCAATGACCTTGAAAGTGGTTCTAAATGCTACCAAATGATCCCTAAAATGTATGAAAGTAAGGACGTTTCACCTTCCTTAAACTTCTTTCTCAGAATATGAGCATCATGGATTAACTTTGTCTTTTGTTTATAGATTTCAGAGCTGATGTATGTATCCAATCGAATCTCTTACAGCTCTTGAATCTGCAACAACCTGTTTGAACTGGCTTCTTCAAGGTTCTCATTGCAAGCTTTCACTGCTCAAAATATCTTATGCTCTATTTCCACAGGCATGTGATAAGCTTTCCCAAAAATTGTCCTATAAGGGGATATGCCTAGAGGGGTTTTAAAAGCTGTTCTGTACGCCGATAAAGTATCGTCTAGTCTTAAGTTTCAATCCTTATTAGATGGCTTGACAATCCTCTCTGGTATGTGCTTTATTTACCTATTAGAAACCTCTGCTAGACTATTGGTCTGAGGGTGGTATGGGGTGGAAACTTTATGAGTTACACTATATTTTGCTAATAAGTTATTGATCATTTTATTACAAAAATGGGTACCTTGATCACTGATTACTGCTCTTGGTACTCTAAATCTACTAAAGATGTGAGACCTTAGGAACGTGGAAACTGTCTGGGTATCATCTAGTGTAACACCCCAATTTTTAGGCCTAGAGATGCCCGAAAGAGAAATCAAGGGCATAATCGTAATTATGGGAAAGATCAGGCTGGTAGCCGATGAGTACCATATTTTGCCAGAAAATAGAGAAAATTATGCTGATCATTTCACTGAACTGTGAAATGTGCATATGAGGTCTCTAGGTGTATGAAAGAATTAGAAATATGACCAGGGGTAAAATGGTCATTTTTAAAAAGTGTGCGCGGGAGCGTACTTTCAGGCCAAAATAGCCCGGTCCGGATAAAATATCTGAAAATACCAGGAGATAGGGAAAAGGATTCCGGATTGAATGACGCAACACAGAATTTTGATTTGAGGTCCCGATTTTTCTGTAAAAATTCCTGAAGATGGGAAATTACAGTTATAATCGGTAAAGGAAGAGCAGTCCGAATAGAGATGATCGGACTATGGCCAGAGGCCATACAGTATTGTCTAAGGCCCGTAGTGACACCAGGGAAGGCCCAGGCCCATAATATCAGTTCAGTGGTAAGAGGGGCCGGTGTCCGGGAAAAATGTGCAAAATGACGAAAATGCCCTTATGTTATAGAATAACTGAAGAATGAGTAAAGGGTATTTTGGTCATTTGGCTAAGGTTAGACAGTCAAGAAGGGGTATCTGGATAGTTGACCAGGGCCAGAGAATACTCTGGTAAAATATGAAAAGACAATAATGCCCCTAGACCTAGTAAAGGAAATGAAAGGACTTAAGTGCAATTATGGAAAGTTTCAAGGCCAAAAAGGAAAGTAGACAAAAATGTGGGGTCCTTAAGTGTAATTTTAGCCAAGCAAAAAGGGACTTAAATGAAAAGAAGAAAAGTTCCCTGGGGCTAAAATGTAATTAAAGAAAGTCAGGCCGGAAGTGGTTTGGACTGTCCGAAAGCATTTCAGTCCCAGATTTCACCGGTAGAGAGAGCAAGTGACGCTCGGTAATCTGGCTTAATACAGAAATTTTTGAAGACTCCAGATAGCCAGAAATGGACTGATCGTCCAAAAGTTATAAAAATTAATACCGGATATCCTAGAATTCAGATCTAGGTGAGAAAATATAGGATGATACGTCCTTATGGGACGGATGTCGGGAAACTGACAGAATACCGATAGGAGGCCTGTAGAAAAAGTTATTCGCAAATTAGAAAATCCAGACGGGAGTGTGAGGCCTCCAGGGATCTGATAGGGAGATTTATCGGTATTTAAAAAGGGATTGAATGAGTTCGGATGATCTCAGTCAGATGACTGATATGACTCACAGGGATGCCTGAACACCGCAGGCCAGTGTATCGGACAGAAGGAGCCGGTGTCCGGATATGTGTATAAACGGTGAATAATAGATAAAATATGCAATAATTATTAACGGGGGAAGATTCCTCGTAATGCGTGCCATGAGGATATTGGACCCAGAAAGGCCCAATAATGGCGCCAACAGAGGCCCAATGAGACACTTGGACTGATAGGTGGGCCAGTGTCCGGCAGAACCCCGGAAAAGTGCGAAATTACGAAAATGCCCCTGTGTTATACAAAAGTGTAACAGATGAATGAAGGGCATTTTGGTAATTCTGGACAGGCCCAGAAGCCAAGACACATACAGATAAAGTTACTGAGAGTCAGTATATACCCTGATAGAGTACAGAAGGGTGTAAAATGACGATTTTACCCTTAGGGTTAAAATAGTGCAAGAAAGGGCACCCAAGGGTATTTTGGTAATTTGCCAAGGGCTGTTTCTTAGGAATCAAGCCATCAGAGTACTTGAGCTTGATCAGGATCCAAGACAACATTCCCAGAGCCCAAAAACGTAGCCCATGAAGTATGTGGGAAAAAGTGGCATTAAAATATTATTTTAATGCTGTTTCAATAAAGTAAAGTTACTCGGTTGGCACGATAACCGAGGAGGTGATCAGATAAAGTCATGGATTTATCTGGATATCATTGGAAGGCGTGACAGGTGCCAGTAAGATGACACATGGCGCCAACATAAAGGCAGAAGAAAAAGTTGAGGACACGTACTACGAGGCAAGATACTGGACCGGTGAGTCAGCATGCTGAGTCAGCATCTGAGGTGTCCAGGATTTCAGACATGTGATAAATGTGGCGCTGAGGTGTCCTGGTGAGGTGTCCCAATGATGTCATGCATGATGCAGTAAAGGAGGAATTAAAGAAAATAGGAAAATCCAGGAAAAACCAGGACCACAAGTTCCTATGGCTTCAAAATTACAAGAATGCCATTGAAGAAAACTATAAATACCCCCCCATTCATTTGCATTACGCATGGGCAAGGGAAAAAGAGAGAAAGAAGAGAGAAAAGGAGAAGGAAAGAAAGAGAGAAAGGAAGAAAGAAAGAAAGGAAGTTCTGGCGGAGCTGGAAGCAGAATAAGGATAGTGGAATTCTGCTAAGCTAGCGAGGTAGTAACTAATCCTAGCTTTTATGTAATGGCTTTGTGATTTATTGTGCTATTGTTTGGTTGGATTGTTGTCTTATATGTTATGTCTGAAGCTCTGCTGTAATGCTATGATCATATGTTATTAAGCATGGAAGCACACAGCATACTTATCTGTACACAATCACAAGCAAGCACTATCACTCTGCATTACATATATTGTTATGATTGTTGCTACTGAGATTCCCCCGAATCTCATCCCAATAAGTAAATCATTACAGGGGAGGTTATGTCAAAATGAATTCTGGGAATTTTAAGAGACGCCGTTATGCTGCCGAAGTAAAGACTGAACATCAGTATATGATAAGTATGAAGGGAATTGGAAGACACGCAGCGGAAATTAACTTTAAAAATTTTTCCATTCCCAGCCAGGATCTACCGAATGTGTTTAAGTCAAGGAGAAAGAAGTGTTACCTTCGGTACTCGAGCTTTGGTCGCGACCTCAGTGTCCACTAGTCGCGACTCCTCGCCTCTGGAACTTTCAGTCGCGACCTCCTCAGCTTCTACTGGCGACCTGTCGCCTCTGGAGTTTGTAGTCGCGACCTACTATGCTTCTAGTCGCGACCTGTCGCCTCTGGAGCTTTTAGTCGCGACCTATTCAACTTCACGTCGCGACTTGTCTCCTCTTTTCGGATTTCTGACGTTCAGATGCCCGTTTGGTCGCGACCTAAGTGTGTTCTGGTCGTGACCTTTCTTCGTGTCTGGCCGTATCATAGAAGTCGACAGCTCAGATCGGCTTCCTCTACCGGTATCCACACGAACAGCGTTCCAATTGCGAACGACGTGCTAGCGCCTCTTGTCCCTCTAAGGCTTTCTAGAGATTCCGTCCTCACCGTCTCTATTTCGGCAGTTTCTTATATGCAAACCTTTTGCACTCTCCCTGCCCCCTTTTTTCACGACTGAATGTATGTGAAGAGATCTATATTGTGTCTAGAACCCTAGCTCCTAATGTCAAATATATAGGAAGCTATCGGGCTTCTAATAGGGCCGGGCTTCAGAATTAATCTTATATTAATTCTGAATTAATACAATATCATATATTGCATAATTTAATAAGAAACTGATTAAATAAATATGGTTTATATTAAATCCGTCCCACAGATTTAATTCACCTATTTATTTAATTTAAAATAAAGATAAGACAGAATTATATTTGATTTATTCTCATAAATCAAAATTGAGATATCTTATCAATTTGAATTTCAAATTCAAATAGATCATATCCATTTAAATTCAAATTCAAAAATGATAGAGATTTAATTTATCCTTATAAATTAAATCTTACAAATATCTCTTATATTATTTATATAATATATATATAAACTAATTTATATATATATATAAAATATATATCCACCCTAGATTATTCATTGAATTTAGACATCTCTTAGATTCAATGAATCTGGACATCATAGCTCGCATTGGGCTGTTTTGTGTGCGACCCTGTAGGCCCATATGAAGTTGGCAGTGGCCCAGTTACTATACTGACCCACAAGTCGTAAGCGGTCTCTAGCAAGGCATTACGACTACCCAAAACATATGAGGATCGATAAACGATGTAACCTTTCATACAACCATATCACGTCCCTTTTGTCACACGATATTTCGGTCAAGGATGAGGCATGGACAACGTCATCCTCCTGTTCCTGACCGTTACTTTCTCGATCCCTGAGTAGTCTGAATATAGAAATGGAACTACCTTTCCATTCCAGTATGGCCATACATTTCTCAGACTCACTCATCGAGGGGCCCAGTAATATCTCTCTACGAATGTGAGGGACAAATTCCATCTTGACCATTCACATTTCTCCGCATGAAAAACCACTAAGCCCGAGCATAGCCTTTATGATCACTCGGTCAAAAGTGACTTTTGACTAGGTCAAAGCTGAGCGTTTGTCATGTAGGAATCCATGATGATCTCAGGTTAAAGGGCATAGTGACATGGCTTGTATATGAGAGAAACTTATGACTTAACCCATGCAGCTCTCTCATAGCGGGTCGATCCAACACCCTGTACTCTTACATGTGCTTATGACTTTGATTTATATCTCTATATATCTTCAAAGTCATACTGGTCTTATTTCATCTCTGCTCCCGCATAGATGACCGACCAGGGACATTTAGGATAAAATCACTAGTTATCCAAGGATTGTCATCATAGTAAACATGCAAATAATATGATAACTTTATTAAGAAATTCATAAATCAACAATGTTCATAAGATAATGATTGGCCCCTAGGGCACAATCTCCAACATCCTCCCACTTGCACTAGGTACAATCATTAATTTGCCTAATTCCCATTGACCTAACATGACACTCATGTTTTGCTTGCACAAGTGGCTTTGTTAGAGGATCAGCAACATTGTCTTCCCCTGCTACCTTGCATATTTTTATATCACCTCTATCATTGATTTCTCTGATGAGATGAAATCGCCTGAGTATATGCTTGGTCCTTTGATGTGACCTAGGCTCTTTGGCCTGTGCAATGTCACTACTATTGTCACAGAACAAAGTTATTGGATCTGAGATGGTCGATACCACCCCTAGTTCAGTAATGAACTTCCTGATCCAAACGGCCTCCTTAGCTGCATCAGATGCTGCTATATACTCGGCTTCCGTTGCAGAATCTGCTACAGTGCTCTGCTTAAAGCTCTTCCAGCTTATTGCTCCATTATTTAGGAGAAATATGTATCCATATTGCGATTTCTGGTCATCCTGGTCAGTTTGGAAACTTGCATCTGTGTAACCTGTTACATAGAGCTCGTCTTCCAATCCACCATAGACCAAGAATAAGTCCTTAGTCCTTCTTAAGTACTTAAGGATATTCTTGACAGTAGTCCAATGGCCCTCACCAGGGTCCTGTTGATATCTGCTAGTCATACTTAAGGCAAACGAGACATCCGGTCGAGTACATAACATGGCGTACATGATAGATCCTATGGCCGAGGCATATGGAATCTTACTCATGCAACCTCGCTGATATGGTGTACTAGGACACAAATCCTTGCTGAGGTGAATACCATGAGACTTGGGTATGAACCCCTTTTTGATTCCTGCATACTGAACCTATGCAGTATCTTGTCTATATATGTGCTCTGACTCAGTCCTAGAAGCCTTTTAGATCTATCTCTATAGATCCTAATTCCTAGGATGTAGGTGGCTTCACCCAAGTCTTTCATCGAGAAAGATTTTCCTAACCAAGACTTGACAATCTGCAAGGTAGGAATGTCATTCCCAATGAGTAGGATGTCATCGACATAGAGTACCAAAAATACAACTGTGCTCCCACTAACCTTCTTGTACACACAAGGTTCATCAATATTTTGAAGAAATCCAAACTCTTTGACTACTTCATCAAAACGATGATTCCAACTCCGAGATGCTTGCTTCAGTCCATAAATGGACCTTTGAAGCTTGCACACCTTACCAGAGTCCTCAGAACGCACAAAACCTTCAGGTTGTGTCATGTACACATCCTCAAGGAGCTTTCCATTAAGGAAGGCTGTCTTGACGTCCATCTGCCATATTTCATAGTCATAATATGCTGCAATGGCAAGGAGGATTCTAATTGATTTGGCCATTGCAACTGGGGAAAAGGTCTCATCATAGTCCACACCATGAGTTTGAGTAAATCCTTTTGCAACCAGTCGTGCCTTGAAGACATTTACATTGCCATCCATGTCAGTTTTCTCTTTAAAAACCCACTTGCACCCGACAGTTTTTATACCTTCAGGCGGGTCGACTAAGGTCCATACCTTATTGTCGTACATGGATTGCATCTCAGACTTCATGGCATTAAGCCATTTCTCAGAGTTTGGTCCCACTATAGCTTCTTGATAGGTAGTGGGCTCATTATGCTCAATGAGCAACACATCAAGACTATCAGAAATCAGAAATCCATATCTCTGAGGCTGAAGTCGTGCCCTATTAGATCGCCTTGGGCCTTGCGTGACTTGAGGAGTCTCAACAACTTCTTGTGAGTCTTCTCTACTTTCCATCTCTAGTTCTGTGGCGTCTTGTGGCTCTCGAACTTCTTCGAGGTGTACCTTGCTCCCAGTGGTTCTTTTAGAGATAAATTCTCGTTCTAGAAAGATACCATTTCTGACAACAAACACTTTGTTATCAGTGGGGTTGTAGACATAATATCCCTTGGTTTCCTTAGGATATCCCACAAAAAGGCACTTTGAAGATTTGGGCGCTAACTTATCTGAGGCTTGTTGCTTAACATAGACCTCACATCCCCAAATCTTGAGAAAAGACAAACTAGGTTTCCTCCCAGTCCATATCTCATACGGAGTCTTTTCAACTGCCTTAGATGGAACACGATTCAGTGTGAACGCAGCTGTCTCTAGGGCGTGGCCCCAAAAGGATGGTGGAAGATCTGTTCGACTCATCATGGATCGAACCATATCCAATAGTGTTCGATTCCTCCGTTCAGAAACCCCATTCCATTGTGGTGTTCCTGGAGGAGTCAATTGTGAGACTATTCCACAATTCCTAAGATGATCGATAAACTCTTGGCTCAAATATTCACCACCTCGATCAGATCGAAGGGCTTTAATTATTTTACCAAGCTAGTTTTGTACTTCATTTTGAAATATCTTGAACATTTCAAAAGATTCGGATTTATGTTTCATTAGATAGACGTAGCCATATCTACTGAAATCATCTATGAATGTAATGAAGTACGAATAACCTCTTCTGGCATTTGTATTCATCGTTCCACACACATCTGTATGTATGAGGCCCAACAAATCAGTGGCCCTCTCACTGTGCCCAGTGAAAGGCGACTTTGTCATCTTTCCTAACAAACAAGATTCGCAAGTATCATATGATTCAAAATCAAATGAGTTGAGAAATCCATCTTGATGGAGTTTAGAAATGCGTTTCTCATTTATGTGGCCTAGACGACAGTGCCAGAGGTACGTCGGATTCAAATCATTTGGTTTGATCCTTTTGGCGGTTATGTTATAGATATTTCCATGATTGGGTTGTTCCAAGTTTAATATGTAATGATCAACATGCAAATCACCATGAGCATAGAAAACATCATTACGATAAATGGAACATTTACCATTCCCAGAAATGGAAGTGTAACCTTCCTTATCCAAATAAGAAAGAGAAACAATGTTACTACTCAAAGCAGGAACATAATAGCAATTGTTCAAAACTAACAAAAGCCCAGTGGGCAGAACTAATTCATAAGTGCCTACAGCTAGAGCAGCAACCTTTGCTCTGTTTCCAACTCGTAGGTCAACTTCGCCCTTCTTCAGCTTTCTACTGTCCTTTAGGCCCTGCACATTTGTACAAATGTGAGAACCACATGCAGTATCTAATACCCATGTAGTGGAAGTAGAGAGATGAATGTCTATAACATAAATACCTGAAGCGATAGCCCCGCTATCCTTCTTGTTCTTTCTCAGATCTTCAAGGTAGAGTTTGCAATTCCTCTTCCAATGACCCGGTTCATTGCAGAAGAAGCAAACTCCTTCCTTTGGAGGCTTTGCCTTCTTTGGTGCAGGCTTGGTTTCGGGCTTGCCTGACTCTTTGGTCTTACCAGATGAGCCATGACCCTTCCCCTTGCCCTTGCCTTTCCTTTTCATACCCTTTCCTTTCTGAACCATCAAAACAGTACTGGGCTTCTTCTTAACAGTCGGCTCAGCAGTTTTAAGCATCCCATGCAGTTCAGAAATAGATTTCTCCATGTTGTTCATGTTGTAGTTCATGACAAACTGGTCATAACTTTCCGGGAGTGAGTTCAAGATCAAATCTGTAGCTAACTCCTGGCTCATGGGAAATCCAAGCCTCTCAAGGTGATCTATGTACCCTTTCATCTTTAAGACATGAGTACTCACTGATGCACCTTCAGCCATCTTGCAGGAATGTAAGGCCTTAGTGGTCTCATACCTCTCTTGCCTTGCTTGTTGCTGGAACATTTCCTTAAGATGCACAATCATCTCATAAGCCTCCATGTGTTCCAAATCTCTTTGGAGCTCCGGAACCATGGTGGCAAGCATCAAGCATCCCACATCAACAGAGTCTTCCTTATGCTTCGCATAAGAATCTCTCTGAGCTCTAGGAGCATTGGCTGCTGGCTCCTCAGGAATGGGTTGATCTAGGACATATGCCTTTCTTTCCTGCTTGAGAACAATTCTCAAGTTCCTGAACCAGTCAAGAAAGTTTGTCCCATTGAGTTTGTCCTTCTCAAGGACAGATCGCAACGATAATGTAGCAGTATTACTAGTCGTCATGATTCTACAATTAAAATATGCAAGCGAATTAGCAATCTCCCACTGAATAAAACAACCCTCAATGTAATAATTAGTGGGCTAAGATCCATATTTGGCTTAAACTTGAGTCCGCTTTGGCTGGACGCTCAACTTTAAGTTATTTAGGTAGGTAACAACTTTACCAATTACATCACATGTAACTCTTAGATGTTTATGGGATTCCATCATCATATGATCCGGCATGTTTTAATCCCATCTAATGCCTTGAGACCCAAAACCGTTTTGATAATATCAATTAAGTCAAACAATAACAAACATAAGAGCAGCACCATTACTCTTGCTTATCTCCCCAAGATAACTCAAATGCACCCACTTTTGTGGACCTACAAATGAGCGATCGAGGTTTTGACAAGTGTCCATTAATTGACGGCATATGACTTAAGATTTCTTTTAGAGGGTTTAATTAATTATCTGGTTTATAAGATGCATGTATCGCGGTTGTATCTCATACAAGTATTATGCATATAAAACATACATGCAGTGATCTAATCAAAAGATGCATAATCTTAAACGTGATACAATATGGCTCACCTATCCTAAGTCCCCTCAAGCCAATGAGAGGAGCTCTCTAATTAGAATAGGAAAAGCACATAAGGAAACCTCGTTTTAACATTCGAGGGGAGTGAGATGAGAAGAGAATGTACAACGAGAGTCATTAGAGGAAGGCACGACACGCAGGCCGTATTTAGAAAAATTACAGCACTTGTAATCTAGAGCCATATTGTTCACCATACCCAAACATTCAAGAATCAAAATTCATGCTATTTGAAGGGCAATAAATGTTTCAAAACATTCATATATCAGGAAAGTCAATACATATTACGATTATGTTGCGCTACGATTAAATAGCCACGGCGGTCCTGCTAGCCGGTTAGCGGGCGGGGTGTGGGGCAGCGCCCCAATAGAAATTTTGTTTGATAAATAATCAAGAATCTTAATTCTTTTTCCTTAGACCCCATCAATATTAATTGATCAAATCAATTGATATACACCACCGATTTCAGTTTCCTTTTAGATTCCGTATATGTCATACATAAACAGATTCCATATATGTCATACATATTTCGCATGTTATCATATAATCAGCTAAGAAGTCTAACATACATCACATGTATCAACAATCAAACCTAACTTAAACACAAAACGGCATGGCTTTGATACCACTGAAGGGAATTGGAAGACACGCAGCGGAAATTAACTTTAAAAATTTTTCCATTCCCAGCCAGGATCTACCGAATGTGTTTAAGTCAAGGAGAAAGAAGTGTTACCTTCGGTACTCGAGCTTTGGTCGCGACCTCAGTGTCCACTAGTCGCGACTCCTCGCCTCTGGAACTTTCAGTCGCGACCTCCTCAGCTTCTACTGGCGACCTGTCGCCTCTGGAGTTTGTAGTCGCGACCTACTATGCTTCTAGTCGCGACCTGTCGCCTCTGGAGCTTTTAGTCGCGACCTATTCAACTTCACGTCGCGACTTGTCTCCTCTTTTCGGATTTCTGACGTTCAGATGCCCGTTTGGTCGCGACCTAAGTGTGTTCTGGTCGCGACCTTTCTTCGTGTCTGGCCGTATCATAGAAGTCGACAGCTCAGATCGGCTTCCTCTACCGGTATCCACACGAACAGCGTTCCAATTGCGAACGACGTGCTAGCGCCTCTTGTCCCTCTAAGGCTTTCTAGAGATTCCGTCCTCACCGTCTCTATTTCGGCAGTTTCTTATATGCAAACCTTTTGCACTCTCCCTGCCCCCTTTTTTCACGACTGAATGTATGTGAAGAGATCTATATTGTGTCTAGAACCCTAGCTCCTAATGTCAAATATATAGGAAGCTATCGGGCTTCTAATAGGGCCGGGCTTCAGAATTAATCTTATATTAATTCTGAATTAATACAATATCATATATTGCATAATTTAATAAGAAACTGATTAAATAAATATGGTTTATATTAAATCCGTCCCACAGATTTAATTCACCTATTTATTTAATTTAAAATAAAGATAAGACAGAATTATATTTGATTTATTCTCATAAATCAAAATTGAGATATCTTATCAATTTGAATTTCAAATTCAAATAGATCATATCCATTTAAATTCAAATTCAAAAATGATAGAGATTTAATTTATTCTTATAAATTAAATCTTACAAATATCTCTTATATTATTTATATAATATATATATAAACTAATTTATATATATATATAAAATATATATCCACCCTAGATTATTCATTGAATTTAGACATCTCTTAGATTCAATGAATCTGGACATCATAGCTCGCATTGGGCTATTTTGTGTGCGACCCTGTAGGCCCATATGAAGTTGGCAGTGGCCCAGTTACTATACTGACCCACAAGTCGTAAGCGGTCTCTAGCAAGGCATTACGACTACCCAAAACATATGAGGATCGATAAACGATGTAACCTTTCATACAACCATATCACGTCCCTTTTGTCACACGATATTTCGGTCAAGGATGAGGCATGGACAACGTCATCCTCCTGTTCCTGACCGTTACTTTCTCGATCCCTGAGTAGTCTGAATATAGAAATGGAACTACCCTTCCATTCCAGTATGGCCATACATTTCTCAGACTCACTCATCGAGGGGCCCAGTAATATCTCTCTACGAATGTGAGGGACAAATTCCATCTTGACCATTCACATTCCTCCGCATGAAAAACCACTAAGCCCGAGCATAGCCTTTATGATCACTCGGTCAAAAGTGACTTTTGACTAGGTCAAAGCTGAGCGTTTGTCATGTAGGAATCCATGATGATCTCAGGTTAAAGGGCATAGTGACATGGCTTGTATATGAGAGAAACTTATGACTTAACCCATGCAGCTCTCTCATAGCGGGTCGATCCAACACCCTGTACTCTTACATGTGCTTATGACTTTGATTTATATCTCTATATATCTTCAAAGTCATACTGGTCTTATTTCATCTCTGCTCCAGCATAGATGACCGACCAGGGACATCTAGGATAAAATCACTAGTTATCCAAGGATTGTCATCATAGTAAACATGCAAATAATATGATAACTTTATTAAGAAATTCATAAATCAACAATGTTCATAAGATAATGATTGGCCCCTAGGGCACAATCTCCAACAAAGTACTGTGTACGTAGTGCTGTCTAAGGAGGCTAGAAGTGAGTGGACCTAGCCGGTTCATCTAGTCTTTCCTGGGTACTATGTAGAATGGTAGTTCTCATGAGGGGATTACCGAATCAGTACGGTTCAGTTCTTTGTACAGATGAAGCGTAGCGGTTATGCTGCCGGATTTCAGGCAGGAAAAGATGTAATAGAGATATGAGAATTTATGTACATGACTGGATGTAAAACAACTTATTAATTAATAATAATTGTTGTTTGGCATGTTTGACTGATGTATGATGGATGTATGCATATGTATGCAAAGTAGAAATGCTGAAATATACCACTGTGAACAGTAACACGTGGTGACAAGGTCATGTTTGATAAATAATTAAAAATAGTAAATGGATGAATTAATGTATGAAATTTTTATGGTAAATATTAGACATACCAAGATTTAATTGGATATATGAAATGTATCATTTGGATGTCTACACAAGGAGATATAAATTATCAAAGTTGGGACCAGAATGCTGGATTCAGGAGAAAAACGCTGGATGAACAGTAAAATAGAAACGTTGACTGACGTTGACTAGGTCAATACATGGTCAACGAGTTATTTTTCCCTGAAATATAATTGAGTTAGATTCATTTAGCAATTGGAACCACTTCATTTCGATTTTTCTAGAATTAGTTATGATTTTTCGAAGTCAGGTCACTCATCTGGAATTTACACAGTGAACAGTACTCGATAAGAGTAAAACTCCAGATTGAGAAATTGGACTTCAATGACCTTGAAAGTGGTTCTAAATGCTACCAAATGGTCCCTAAGATAATCGAAAGTAAGGATGTTTCATTTTGGTATCAGAGCAAAGGATTCTGGCTTAGGAAATGCTCTGAACAGATAATTTTTGGTGTTAGTACAGAATAAGGTTAGCACAGAACAAAGGGTTCTGGCTCAGAACATAAGATTTTGGCACAGAACAGAAGGTTCTGGCTCAATGATGCTCTGGTTTAGTTAGTTTGATTCCTTAAACAAATGAGAAGTTTGAGTGGTCCTCTCCCTAGAGTATGATATAGGGATGGTGTTCACTGCTTGGAAAGGTTTAGACAGAAGATAGTGACACCTAGATGAATGAGGCTGTACCCCGAGCTTTATAGTCTTACGAAGGATATGATTATGATGGGCAAATCTTAGTCAGCCGATACAGTCGAGGTCTCGTGTTTATTAACACAATATGGCTGGACTAAGCAGAACAAGGTTTAAGAAGCAGTTTCCTCCAGAGATAGAGACAGAGGCTGATCAGTTCACGACTAAGGAAGCTGCAAGAGTAGCTTGAGGTATCGTGTTGTAACCAGATACTATGGTGAGGATGCTAGATATCCAAGTTACAACAAGTTAAGGCATAAGTCACGATGAGATGCGGGCAGCCCAGGCTCGCCAAGATCAAGAGCGAGATTCTGCTATCACTATGGCGGTTGCTGCTGCGGTTGCTAGATTACAACAGTCTGAGAAGGAGGTAGTACCAGAAAATGATATAGAACCTGAACCTCAGCCGGATCATGAACAGACTGAAATGAATAGACATAAGGGGTCTATAGGAATAACAATGACCAGGAAAGTCTGTAAACATGGATAGAACGATTCCATAAGTTTAATCCGCCCATGTTTGAAGGGACTTTTGACACCCAAGTAGCTGAGGATTGGGTTAGTCAGTTAGAGAAAATCTTTAAGATTTTAGAATGTCCCAAAGACCCAGCTGGCAGTTTACAAGCTAGAAAAGAATGTGCAATAACCAGAAAAGAGTGAGCTTACTCCATCAGTACCACTGAAAGTAATGCCACCAGGTTCCTTGAGAAGGAACAGTAAGAAGAGAAATGAGCCAGCATATGAGTCAAAAGTTAATGAGAAGCAAGGAAGTAGGCCAGGTAGTGGGCCAAGAGAAGTTAGTAGGCAACCAAGGCCTAATGAATGTAGGAACTGTGGTCGAGACCATGGTATGAGGCCTTGTCCAGTAGGTCAAGGGTTATGCTATAGGTGTGGAAAGTATGGACATTATGCCAGGGAGTGTCCACAGAACACAACAGGCGAAAGATACCCGAGTTAGGGAAGAATATATACCCTGACTGGCAACGAGATAAGAAAGTCTCCTGTGCCAAACTAAGGTACGAGTTTATTTGTGTTCTGTTTCCATTGGCTAATGAACGGATGAATCCTGTATGTGATTGGATTGTATTGTCCAGTATGCACACTATTGAGCTACCCTATACCTAGTATGTTGCCGTGATAGGAGGATGAGTATGACTACATGTTTTAAAAGTAGGAAGTAGAGAAGAGGAGTCTTATGTCGCGACTAATATGTACAGATAAGTTGATGTTGCGATGTGAGAAGACCTCAGGTCGCGATGAGTAATATTGCAGTACGCGACCAGTGTACAAAGGAGTTCAGGTAGTGATGTTATAGGTTGCGACTAAAGGACGCAGAGATGCTAGGTCGTGACGAGTAGTGTGCGACGGTTACGACTAAAAGTCACCGAGCATGTGAGTTATGACTATGTAGTTCTCAGGTCACAACAAAAGATAGCAGAGACCATATGAATGAAGGTACCAAACTCGCTGAAATCCACCAGCTAGAGGATTGGTATAGCATATGGTAAGCCAGACAGTACAGAGGTACTGAGGTACGAACGATCAGTTTAAGACGAGGTTTAAAGTAGATCCTTTATGTGGTAACTAAGAGTAGATCTACATTACAGAGGTTTTATTCAGCTAATCTGAATAAAAGACCTAAAAGCTAGAATGAGATCTTCCAGAGATGATCCTAGTATATGGCCCAATGGTAAAGACGTGATGGTTAATAAATAAAGAGCTCAATGTTCTCTGAGCAGAGGGATTTCATCACGGAGAAGTGATAGACCTAGGGCATAGTACCCTAGAAAGTAGAAGTAATAGTAAAAGATGATGAATGAGATCTATGCAACTGAAGTTTGCTAGGATCAAGAGAAAGACGCGTTTTCAGGTGCTTAAGGGCTGTGGCTCGTGTGTCTGGAAAACAAAACCGTGACCTCATGTGGGCACCAGGCCTGCCTAAGGGGAAGCGGATAATATCTTTGTGAAGAGGTTTTGGGCTGTTACAGTAAAGACCGATAAAGAACTACAGTCTGGTCAAGAATAGACTTAGACTGATAGATAGACAAAAGAAGAAAAGAGATGGTAGAAGGTAGCCACAGATTACGAGATACAATGACTTCCCTATGTAAGAAAGAATGATGAAGGGTTGAGTCTATACCCTGATAAGAGGGTAGCGTGGCAGCCTGAGCTAAATAGATGAATGCTTCAGAATGATTGATAATAAGATAGGCAATATGATAAAGGAAATATGTTTCGAGGCTTACTTAGTCTATTACGATGTCTAATGGATGGTTGAGCAAAGTATGATGGTGATATGGCTTATGATGCCATAAGTTACGATGAATAGTTGCATCTCCTTGCAATGGTCATATGATGACATGCATGTTAGAGTATGCCATGATGAATGAATACTCCCCTTTGGCAGTACATGCAGGGTAGAGTACATATATGAGATGAGAAAGTTATGAGAAAGTATGTTGCTCCCATACCATATGACATGTAATGAGGTATGTATTGAGGATAATAGATGGTCTCAGTTTATGGGACAGTAAGCTATGATCTTCAAATATGATTTATGATTGAGGTTACTCATATATGATTGAGGTTACTCAGGTATTTCTATAGGCTTGTGAATACAGTACTCAGAGCCATTTCTATTGAGCAGAATGGTATACAGGTAAAGTAGCAGATAACAAGAAAGGGATTGTTTCTAGATCACTCTTCAGATAAGATTTGGATCTGAAACGGATGGCTCTCAGAAAGAGCTAGATTCATATGAGTACAGATCACTCTTCAGATAAGAGTTAGATATGGTACAGATTGCTCGTAGTGAGAGCACAGGTTGAAAGATGAGAAGGAACTCCTGAGTAAGAGAGAGAGTAAGTAAAGTCTGGGTAAATGATATGAGGCTATAAATTTTTCAAATGTTTATTTATGGAGTTATCAACAGGTGGAAGCGGTTAACCTTATAACCTAGTCTATTGGCTTAATATCTTCGGGAGATATACAGTACAACAGAATCACAGTTAGATTCTGGAGGGTCGTAGTTAGATCCTAGCATGGCTCCAGGGTCGTAGTTAGATCCTAACAGCTTCAGGGTCGTAGATAGATTCTGAAGAGGCTAATGGTTGATCGCAGTTAGATCCCGAGGTCGCAGTTAGACCTAGCCTAAGGAAAGTAATGAGCCATGAGACATGAGTACAATGTAGTATCTCTTTGGGAAGATGAATGCCAAAGACGAAGTTAAGGTGAGGAAGCTTCACTAGTTGATAAACTCACCTAGAGAAATTATTTTATAATGATTTTCTCAGATAGCCTCTAGTATACAGACTAAACTTAGCTTTCCCTTAGCAGAGACGGAGTCTAAGTCCAAAGCTGAGTACTGATATTCAAAGTTTTGTAGAAGTATGCCTGAGAAGCAGAAAAGAGAATTCCCTGTGTATAGAGAATAGAAAAGCATTGGCTAAAGAGCACTCTAGGAGATAGCTCAAGTTGTGAAGCCAATAGCAAGAGAAAGAGGCAATAGTTCAGGCAGGGGACTGATCAAGGTAATGATTAGGTTGGAGAGCAGAGATGTCAATGTGGTGGAAAGAGCCATGGCACATGGGAATGTCGAGTAGGGCAAAGCAGTTGTGGTAAGAAAGGCCACTTTGCAAGAGGTTACCCTAAGAATGCTGACATCCCTAGGAAAGGTATTTGCTCTTACCCCAGACACAGTCTCCAATATTCCCTAAGGTCGACCCTAAGAATGGTTAAGAAGAACCATAGCTGTAAGGGCGACTGAGCTGGAAGGAACTATATGCCTAGATGATGATATGGATAATGAAGAGTTCTTTTCTGATCTAAAGAAAGTGGTCATGATAACAAGTCATGAGAGATTAACAGGCCAGAGAGACCTAGAGAAGAGGGTCTAAGGCAAAGCAAAGATAGAACATAGTTCTATAAGAAAGAGATTGCTAGGGCCTAAAGCTATATGAAGAGTAATCTAGCCCTAACCTAATAGCACGTTAAATTGAAAGGTGCTAAGGCAAGAGTAGCCTAATGATAGATAAGCCCTAAGAAGGGATAAGAAGAAGTGCAAATGCCACAAAGGTTTGGCATAGATGCATGAAGTTATGAGAACAGTTAAGAAAAGTCAGAGAAGTTATCTGAGCTATGATCTCGTATCAGGAGAAAGAAAGTCAGAAGAACAATATCTCTCCTGAGAGATTAGCAAAGTGTAAGAGGAGTGATGTAAACCCAGAATTACATCAGAATTCTGCGGAATAAGATATGAAAGAAATGGACACTACTCACAAGTGTAATGAGTTGTCCATAAGTATAAGAGGATGAATGCCCCAAGCCTTAGTCATAAACCAGGAAAAGATATGCAGAGGAGCTATATCCTGGATAATTGATTGAGGTATTAAGTAAATTTCGAGGACGAAATTTATTTTTAAGGGGGGTAGAAATGTAACACCCCAATTTTTAGGCCTAGAGATGCCCGAAAGAGAAATCAAGGGCATAATCGTAATTATGGGAAAGATCAGGCTGGTAGCCGATGAGTACCATATTTTGCCAGAAAATAGAGAAAATTATGCTGATCATTTCACTGAACTGTGAAATGTGCATATGAGGTCTCTAGGTGTATGAAAGAATTAGAAATATGACCAGGGGTAAAATGGTCATTTTTAAAAAGTGTGCGCGGGAGCGTACTTTCAGGCCAAAATAGCCCGGTCCGGATAAAATATCTGAAAATACCAGGAGATAGGGAAAAGGATTCCGGATTGAATGACGCAACACAGAATTTTGATTTGAGGTCCCGATTTTTCTGTAAAAATTCCTGAAGATGGGAAATTACAGTTATAATCGGTAAAGGAAGAGCAGTCCGAATAGAGATGATCGGACTATGGCCAGAGGCCATACAGTATTTCTAAGGCCCGTAGTGACACCAGGGAAGGCCCAGGCCCATAATATCAGTTCAGTGGTAAGAGGGGCCGGTGTCCGGGAAAAATGTGCAAAATGACGAAAATGCCCTTATATTATATAATAACTGAAGAATGAGTAAAGGGTATTTTGGTCATTTGGCTAAGGTTAGACAGTCAAGAAGGGGTATCTGGATAGTTGACCAGGGCCAGAGAATACTCTGGTAAAATATGAAAAGACAATAATGCCCCTAGACCTAGTAAAGGAAATGAAAGGATTTAAGTGCAATTATGGAAAGTTTCAAGGCCAAAAAGGAAAGTAGACAAAAATGTGGGGTCCTTAAGTGTAATTTTAGCCAAGCAAAAAGGGACTTAAATGAAAAGAAGAAAAGTTCCCTGGGGCTAAAATGTAATTAAAGAAAGTCAGGCCGGAAGTGGTTTGGACTGTCCGAAAGCATTTCAGTCCCAGATTTCACCGGTAGAGAGAGCAAGTGACGCTCGGTAATCTGGCTTAATACAGAAATTTTTGAAGACTCCAGATAGCCAGAAATGGACTGATCGTCCAAAAGTTATAAAAATTAATACCGGATATCCTAGAATTCAGATCTAGGTGAGAAAATATAGGATGATACTTCCTTATGGGACGGATGTCGGGAAACTGACAGAATACCGATAGGAGGCCTGTAGAAAAAGTTATTCGCAAATTAGAAAATCCAGACGGGAGTGTGAGGCCTCCAGGGATCTGATAGGGAGATTTATCGGTATTTAAAAAGGGATTGAATGAGTTCGGATGATCTCAGTCAGATGACTGATATGACTCACAGGGATGCCTGAACACCGCAGGCCAGTGTATCGGACAGAAGGAGCCGGTGTCCGGATATGTGTATAAACGGTGAATAATAGATAAAATATGCAATAATTATTAACGGGGGAAGATTCCTCGTAATGCGTGCCATGAGGATATTGGACCCAGAAAGGCCCAATAATGGCGCCAACAGAGGCCCAATGAGACACTTGGACTGATAGGTGGGCCAGTGTCCGGCAGAACCCCGGAAAAGTGCGAAATTACGAAAATGCCCCTGTGTTATACAAAAGTGTAACAGATGAATGAAGGGCATTTTGGTAATTCTGGACAGGCCCAGAAGCCAAGACACATACAGATAAAGTTACTGAGAGTCAGTATATACCCTGATAGAGTACAGAAGGGTGTAAAATGACGATTTTACCCTTAGGGTTAAAATAGTGCAAGAAAGGGCACCCAAGGGTATTTTGGTAATTTGCCAAGGGCTGTTTCTTGGGAATCAAGCCATCAGAGTACTTGAGCTTGATCAGGATCCAAGACAACATTCCCAGAGCCCAAAAACGTAGCCCATGAAGTATGTGGGAAAAAGTGGCATTAAAATATTATTTTAATGCTGTTTCAATAAAGTAAAGTTACTCGGTTGGCACGATAACCGAGGAGGTGATCAGATAAAGTCATGGATTTATCTGGATATCATTGGAAGGCGTGACAGGTGCCAGTAAGATGACACATGGCGCCAACATAAAGGCAGAAGAAAAAGTTGAGGACACGTACTACGAGGCAAGATACTGGACCGGTGAGTCAGCATGCTGAGTCAGCATCTGAGGTGTCCAGGATTTCAGACATGTGATAAATGTGGCGCTGAGGTGTCCTGGTGAGGTGTCCCAATGATGTCATGCATGATGCAGTAAAGGAGGAATTAAAGAAAATAGGAAAATCCAGGAAAAACCAGGACCACAAGTTCCTATGGCTTCAAAATTACAAGAATGCCATTGAAGAAAACTATAAATACCCCCCCATTCATTTGCATTACGCATGGGCAAGGGAAAAAGAGAGAAAGAAGAGAGAAAAGGAGAAGGAAAGAAAGAGAGAAAGGAAGAAAGAAAGAAAGGAAGTTCTGGCGGAGCTGGAAGCAGAATAAGGATAGTGGAATTCTGCTAAGCTAGCGAGGTAGTAACTAATCCTAGCTTTTATGTAATGGCTTTGTGATTTATTGTGCTATTGTTTGGTTGGATTGTTGTCTTATATGTTATGTCTGAAGCTCTGCTGTAATGCTATGATCATATGTTATTAAGCATGGAAGCACGCAGCATACTTATCTGTACACAATCACAAGCAAGCACTATCACTCTGTATTACATATATTGTTATGATTGTTGCTACTGAGATTCCCCCGAATCTCATCCCAATAAGTAAATCATTACAGGGGAGGTTATGTCAAAATGAATTCTGGGAATTTTAAGAGACGCCGTTATGCTGCCGAAGTAAAGACTGAACATCAGTATATGATAAGTACTGTGTACGTAGTGCTGTCTAAGGAGGCTAGAAGTGAGTGGACCTAGCCGGTTCATCTAGTCTTTCCTGGGTACTATGTAGAATGGTAGTTCTCATGAGGGGATTACCGAATCAGTACGGTTCAGTTCTTTGTACAGATGAAGCGTAGCGGTTATGCTGCCGGATTTCAGGCAGGAAAAGATGTAATAGAGATATGAGAATTTATGTACATGACTGGATGTAAAACAACTTATTAATTAATAATAATTGTTGTTTGGCATGTTTGACTGATGTATGATGGATGTATGCATATGTATGCAAAGTAGAAATGCTGAAATATACCACTGTGAACAGTAACACGTGGTGACAAGGTCATGTTTGATAAATAATTAAAAATAGTAAATGGATGAATTAATGTATGAAATGTTTATGGTAAATATTAGACATACCAAGCTTTAATTGGATATATAAAACGTATCATTTGGATGTCTACACAAGGAGATATAAATTATCAAAGTTGGGACCAGAATGCTGGATTCAGGAGAAAAACGCTGGATGAACAGTAAAATAGAAACGTTGACTGACGTTGACTAGGTCAATACATGGTCAACGAGTTATTTTTCCCTGAAATATAATTGAGTTATATTCATTTAGCAATTGGAACCACTTCATTTTGATTTTTCTAGAATTAGTTATGATTTTTCGAAGTCAGGTCACTCATCTGGAATTTACACAGTGAACAGTACTCGATAAGAGTAAAACTCCAGATTGAGAAATTGGACTTCAATGACCTTGAAAGTGGTTCTAAATGCTACCAAATGGTCCCTAAGATAATCGAAAGTAAGGATGTTTCATCTAGTCTTGTAGGAATGGCCTCCACCCACCTAGATAAGTAGTCTACAGCCAACAAAATGTACTGAAACTCAGCTGAAGGTGGGAAAGGTCTCATAAAATCTATCCCCCATACATCGAAAACCTCATAAAATAGAATAGGTTGTTGTGGTATCTCATGCCTTTTACTAATCCCTCCAAATCTTTGGTACCTATCACAAGCTCTACAAACTTCAAAAGCATCTTTAAAGAGGGAGGGCCAATAGAAGCCAGATTCAAGGACCCTGCGTGCAGTCCTTTTCCTCCAAAATGACCTCCACAAACCCATGAATGGCATGCTTCCAAAACTGATCTGTGATAATGGTCCGGGACACATTGCCTCAACACTTGGTCTAAGCATAACTTCTACAGAAAAGGTTTGTCCCAAATAAAGTATTTAGACTCACTCTTGAGTTTTTGGGCCTGAAATTTAGACAAATGAGATGGAATTAGGCTAGTATCAATAAAATTAACCAAATGAGCATACCAAGGTTCCACAACAGAAACTGAACAAAGAGATTGATCAGGGAAAGAATCACAAATAAAATCAGAACTAAGTACTCCCCAGGTCTCTGTTGGTAATCTGCTTAGATGATCTACATCGTAGAAGTCTAGGCTTTGATTGAGGCTTATGGAACAAATACTTGACTGCTGCATGGTTTGTGTAAACAACAACCTTGGAATTGATTAGATATGCTCTAAATTTATCCAAAGCCACCACAATTGCATACAATTCTTTCTCAGTAGTTGTGTAATTAATTTGGGAAGCATCAAGTGTTTTCGAGGCATAAGCAATCACTCTAGATAGATCACTTTCCCTTTGACCTATCATAATTCACACAGCATAATTGGAAGCATCGTATGATAGTTCAAAAGGAAGATCCCAATCTGGTGAAATTAGGATAAGTGGAGAAATCAACCTATCCTTCAATTTTTCAAAAGCCTCCTTGCAGTCATTGGAGAAAACAAATTCAGTGTCTTTTTGTAGAAGTTTTAAGAGTGGTAAAGCAATTTTACTAAATTCTTTGATAAACCGTCTATAAAATCCAACGTGCCTAGAAAAGATTCAAGTTCTTTTAAAGTTGTAGGGTAAGGCAACGAGGATATGACTTCAATTTTTACTTTATCCACCTCAATTCCCTTGCTAGATATAAGATGTCCAAGTACTATTCTATAATCAACCATGAAATGTCACTTTTCAAAGTTTAAAACCAGTTTTTTCTCAATACATCTAGCAAGGATTTTATCAAGGCTTACAAGACACTCATCAAAAGAATTATCATAAATAGTAAAATCATCCATGAGTACATCCATGTATTTCTCAATGAAATCAGAAAATATAGAAAGCATACAATGCTGAAATGTGCCAGGGGCATTACACAAACCAAATGGCATTCTTTTATAGGCATATGGCCAAAGGGACATGTAAATGTGATCTTTTCTTGGTCCCTCGGGTCTATGGGAATCTAGAAGTATCCTGAATACCTATCTAGAAAACAATAATGACTCTTACCTGCCAATCTCTCAAGCATTTGATCAATAAAAAGTAAGGAAAATGCTCTTTCCTAGTGGAGTCATTCAACTTCCTATAGTCAATATAAACCCTCCATGAATTCTGCACCCTAGTAGGTATTAATTCATTATTCTCATTTTTAACTACTGTCAGTCCACTCTTTTTGGGTACTACATGCACAGGTGATACCCACTCTCTATCTGAAATAGCATAAATGACTCCTACCTTTAGCAATTTACTAATCTCCTTCTTAACCACATTAGAGATCAATGGGTTTAATCTCCTTTGGGGTTGTTTAATGGGCTTGGAATCCTCATTCAGCAGAATTATGTGAGTACAAATAGTGCAATCTATCCCTTTTATATCAGCTAATTGCCAGCCCAAAGCCTCTCTATTCTTCCTAAGCACACTTACTAGCCTAGACTCTTCATTAACAGTCAAAGAATTAGAAATTATTACTGGCAGTTTTGAGTCTGGCTCAAGTTAAGCATACTTAAGGTTAAAAGGTAAATCTTTTAATTCTAACTCAGGGGGTTGAATAATAGAAAGGGTAAGATGGGGGCAATCATTGAAAGTAGAAATACTTCCCTTCGTAGCTTCTTGGAGGTGGCTCCTGTCCAGCTCAGTAGGACTTCTTATCTGGCCTGTAATCTCCTCAGTAGTTGCATCAAGGTCAAGCTAGTCCACAGCTACAACAAAGTAGAGATCACCCTCCCCTAAACTTGCATCATTATTAGAGATCAAATCAGTTAAGAAACTTAAAGTATGAGAGGTAATGTTGGGATATAAGTGAGGGTGAGAAGAGTTAGAATGTATTGGCCCTTTAACCAAGATAGTGGAATGGTGATCTGAAAGAATTTGGAAGTCACTGGTTGGGTCTGGCATTTCTGGTCGCGACCTGTGAGCTTCTAATCGCGACTCCAATTGATAGGAAGTGTCTATGGAATTACGGGTCACGATCTTATCTGCCTTCAGTTGCGACTGGGAGTCTCTAGAATTATTAGTCGCGACGTAACAATCATCTTGTCGCGACTTGGCATCACAGAGGTTCTGTCTCTCAGCAAGCTGATATTTTGTCACGACTACTCCATCTTTACCTCACGACAGGGTATTTCTGGAGATTTTCGTCGCAACCTCCATTTCATCTTGTTGCGAACGGTCGTCTCTGGAGTTTTATGTTGCGACTGAAAATCCATCTGGTCGCGACTCTGCTTCACAGTGAGTCTCAGATTGATGTTCGATCGTGACATGTAGGTCATTTAGTCATGACTTGGAGTCACAGAAACTCGACCTTTCTATGATTATTGCTCTTCCAGCTTCCAGAACATCTTGGGATCCTGCAAAATCGCTCAACAAAACTTTTGCAAACGCATTATCTCTATCATTATCATGTAAACTCAATTCATGTTCATCCCTAGTCTCTTCAAAAGCATAATCAATGGCATTCAAAGCAGTAAAAGCAGAATTATCAAAAGGGAATTTCATTGCTTCATTCATGTTAAAACTTACCACATGTTCTCTGATGAGGCTCTCGGATTGTCACAGTCTGAGCCATCAAAATAAAGTTAATTGCACCCAATATAGTATAAGGCACAACCCTATCGTTCTTCTCAAGGAGCCTTTCTAAAGGAATCCTAGCAAATTGGACGTAAAAACAATGAAAATCTGAGTAGAGATAAAATGATTTTGGGGTTTGGTTGATTTTTGCAATAAAATAAGGGTGCAGAAAGTAGATATTTTTGGATTTTTGATTAAGATGGACACAGGTTGGCTTGTTGAAAGAATATGTTGTAAAAGACTCTTGATGATGAAAACGTGTCTATCCTCTCTCTTAATTGAATATTGGAGTTTAAAATTGCTAAGTCTTGAGTAAAACCCTAATCGATCGATTGAGTCCAAAACCCTAATCTTCTTTAAACTCCTTTGATCAAAGCTAGTTTAAAGACTATTAGCGAACTGTTAGAAATAACTTAGCATGCAATTAATCCTAGATTATGAGAACACCCTCGAATGGTCGTCAATCAAATACCCTAGATTTCAAGCAATTGGATTGATTTGCAACGATCGCTGAAAACAACCCAACTTTCTTAAAATTGAAACTGAAATATTAAATTAAAATCCAGGGTTCAAACATCCATAATCAAATTACAACAGTCTAATATGAGAATGATCAATCGATATTCAAAACTTGTTCATATGATGAAAACCCTAGATCTAGCAGCAATCATAACATGACAAGATGCAAATTAGAACAGAAAAAACTCCCCGGTTTAGTCCTTGAGCTCAATATGTCAGATCCATCACCAAGAGACTAAGAATTTAGCCTCTCATAAAAATTGAAACTGAAATATTAAATTAAAATCCAGGGTTCAAACATCCATAATCAAATTACAACAGTCTAATATGAGAATGATCAATCGATATTCAAAACTTGTTCATATGATGAAAACCCTAGATCTAGCAGCAATCATAACATGACAAGATGCAAATTAGAACAGAAAAAACTCCCCGGTTTAGTCCTTGAGCTCAAGATGTCAGATCCATCACCAAGAGACTAAGAATTTAGCCTCTCATAACTTCTGCTGTACTGCAATCGCTGTTCAGGTGTGATGCCATGAAGAAACGATGGAAAGATGAAGGGTGAATGTGAAGGAATCTGTGGAAAGGGGTAGAAAAGATGGAAGATGCATGTAGGTGGTTGAATCGGTCTTTAGAGAATGTGTGAGTACTACTTCTTAGCCTAATCAGGTCTAAAACTAGCCTCCCCTTTTATAGCAGCTTGCCTCGCCTTTTAAAAGCAGCTTGACCTAACCAAAAACGCGCAGCTTCACGACTATCTTATAAAGTCGCGATCATATTCATGTTTTGGTCGTGACCTGTAAACGCAGAGAAGCTTCCAGAAGAATCAAGGTCGCGACCGGAGGACACTGTGGTCGCGATGAAAAAGTTCATAAACGTGATTTGACTTTCATTGACTTGTGATTTCTTTCCTGGTCCTTGCTCTCTTCCAAAATACTTGCAATTCAACATAAAAGCTCGTTGTAAAAGTCCAAATCAGTAAATAACAGTATATGTTCAGTTTGGAAGAGTTATTTTACCATTTTACCCTTTGATTAGCATATTGCCACGCACAATCATGTAATACACAAAAGTACAATTTAAGGCATGAAATGAATGGTAAAGTTACAATAAAACTCTTAAAAATGTCATAGAAACCATATACAAAATGTGTCTTATCAATCCCCCACACTTGAATCTTTGTACTCCTGGATAAAGAAATGAATCACACCTAGAACAACACTATTAAATCCAAGATAACAACATAATCCATAGTGTGTCCTGAAAATAATTAATCCACCATCTTTTGGGCATGCAAAAGTGATAATATGAGCAATGCCAAATAATCAACTACTAAACAAAATCAACCTCAACTGATGAGCGCAATAGATCCTCTCAAAGGATGTAAGTGTTTAGCTCTCTATTTCCTCTCAGTGTTAGGGTTCTTTCACTCAGATTCAAATTGGAAAAAATCCTACCATAAGCTTGTAATGGCTCTAAATCTCAGCAAGTATATAGCATTTCTCTCCTTTTTTTTTCTTTTCTTCAATCTTTTCTTGCACTCTTTTTTTTTCCAGTGCAATATGCTTTTTCTCTTTTTCTTTTATTTGGCACCTCTTGCACAAAAGTTGTAGCACAGTAAGACAACAATAATGAATTTTTGACATGAATGAAGATTTATTTCGAAATGATGTTTATGTATATAAGACTTTCCATAAAAAAATGATGAAAAGAAAAAGTGATGGGCTCAAAGGGGGTGACTAAGGATACAATATGTAGTAGGCTTCTGTTTGGGGATAAAAGGGTTTAGAAATGAATGCCTCTATCATGTTCAATTCATAAATGCGCAAATAATTCTCAACTTAGAGCCAAGACAAGTTCTAGAGGATATAAACCAATTGAATAATCACTCAATATAGAATTTAAGGCAGAGAATCCTTCCAACAAGGGTTGTGATATGATTTGCTCACAAGCTAAAGTCTCAAACAATGTTTATCATTCACTAGGCATTAAAACACTTATCACAACTAAAAACCCTTTAAACGATGATTTAAAAGTTTCAAGGTAATCGCTTAGAACCATGTGATAATCCCAAATTTAACAGCAAGAGCTTAGGTGTTTCAAATTCAATATCCAAGATTTTCAAAGAAAAATTTAAGTATGGCAATGGTTTCTAGGAGCTAAAAAGGTTTTGAAATAAGGGGCAATGAATCATTTGTAAGAGCATTTCAGTAGTTCAAAAGGGAACTTTCTATACAGCATTGCATAAGGCAAAGAGAAGGTAAATGGACATTTGCGCACTCAGGTCGCGACCCAAAACAATCAAGGTCGCGATCAAATTTCATAGTGAGTGCAGTCTCTAAACTTCCATAACTAGTCGCGACCATAACATGTTCCTGTCGTGACGTAAAATCACAGAGAGGTTTAGTAGCGACGTAAAAACGCTAGAGTCGCGACTGGATAACACAGAGAGCATATTAAGTCCAATATGTCGTTCTAGGTCACGACTAAAAGCAGTGAAGTCGCGACCAATATTCACAGAGACTACCATGTGATAGTTTTCAAAATCCCAAAATATTTCATACTAACACCTTTTTAGTAAATAACAAATCAGTTTCAAGTGGGGATCCAATTTTCAGCAATTCATCACACATTAAGATCAAAAATCAAAAGTTTTGTGATGAAAGATTGGATTATGGAAAAAATTTTACATTATTAGCACAGAAACAATAACATCCTCCCCTACACTTAAACTTGACAGTGTCCTTACTGTCAACAGAACTTTAGAAATCACAGCACTTTATAAAGTCAATCAAATCTAGCTCCAACACAGCAAGTAATCTCATCACTCAATGCAAATTTTTCAGTTAGGTATGTAGTCACATTCAAGTCATATAAAACAATACAAGTATAGCGAAAATGACAGGATGGGTAAACTATAGTATGCAAATGAGTTTGTTAACAGCCCAGAACAGAAGCAATAAGTAAACAGACCATAGACAGCACATGAGTGTCATGCAAAATAGAAATAAACCACAATAATTAGAAATAAACTGAAATTAAATACTATCTTACTGAGCCATACCTTTCCAATCATCAAACCACAATATTAAGCATATAGCATTAGGAAATCTTGTAAAAGGTAAGAGATACGAAAGGGACAACCTGGCCATCAAAGTGGCGGTGGGAACTCATAAAGCTTTGAGAGATGGCTGTTTGATTGGGAAGTTGTCCCTATTATCTTCTCTCTCCACTCTGGCTTCCCAGGATCATACACTCTGCTTACATCATGAAGCCCATCCAAGCTCGTCTTGAATATTTCCTTTCTAAACTTGAACTTGCCCAACTGTGGTTGGCAAGTAGCAGCAACAAGCTTAAGAGATGTTTCCTTCGAATCCTTTGTATATCCCTCAAAGTGACCCTTCTCCAGCTTGTGTGGGGTTCCCAATTTGTCATCTACTTCCTCAAGTGTCGTACCAAGCTGAGGTTGGTCTTAAACTGCAACGTGCTTGAGGGCACTCTCTTTCATCCCTGCACTATTAGTAAGGAGCAAATTATTTAAAAATCTTAAGGTATGAGAGGTAATTTTTTACTGTGAGTGAGGAGAAGTAGGGTTAGAATGTATTGGCCCTTTAACTGAAACAGTGGAGCAAGGAACTAGAGGTCTGGAGAAGTCACTGGTTGCTTATGCCATTTTTGGTCATGACCTATCAGGTTTATCTTCATCTTCTCGTCGTAACTCAAGTTCACAGAGACTGTCTCTAGAATATTTGGTCGCGACCTCCTCATCCACTTGTCGCGACTGGACGTCTCTGGAGTTGTTAGTCGCAACCCGCGTGTCTTCTAGTTGTGAATCCTTTTCAAAGAGAGATCCCCTTTAACAGACTAATATCTGGTCATGACCTCTTCAACATCACGTCGCGACTTGTCATCTCTGGAGTTTATAGTCGCGACCATAAAGTTTTCTTGTCGCGACCTGGTTTCACAGAGAGGTTCCCTTCCAGCATTTGTTCTACTTCTAACTTCCAGAATATCTTGGGACTCTGTAAAATCACTCAACAACTCTTTTGTAAACACATTATCATTATCATGCAAACTCAGTTCATGGTCATCCCTTGTCTCTTTAATAGCATAATCAATAGCATTCAAAGCAGAATTATCAAAAGGGAATTTCATTGCTTCATTCATGTTAAAAGCTACCACATGTTCTCCAACTTCCATTGTGATGAAACTATGCTTCATACTAATGATGGTCTTGGAAGTTTGGAAGAAAGGTCTGCCTAGGATCAAAGTGTTGTCATTCACTAACTCATTGGACATGTCCAAAACATAAAAGTCAGCTGGGAACACTAAGTCTTTGACCTTGTAACACCTTACTTTTATACATCTTAGGGGCCATTTGGTAGCATTTAGAACCACTTACAAGTCCATTGAAGTTCAATATCAATATCTAAAAATTTTAAGTTTACGGGTACTGTTCATTTGGTAATTCCAGATTCAGTGATAAACTTTGAAAATTCATAACTAATTCTAGAAAAATCGAAATGAAGTGGTTCAAAAGCATAATTGAAGATAACATCTTGATATTTAAGTGAAAATATTACTTGGACCAATTGACTATTCAAATGAGTCAACTATGATGTCAAATTTTACTGTTCATTTGGTTTAAATTTCTGAAAACAGTTTCTGGTCCCTAACTTTGGAAAAAATTTTCTCTTTACACAAACATCGAAATAAGGCGTACTTGGTGTCAAAATAAAGCTTGACATGTTAACTAACTACTGCTAAAATATCATACATTTATTGCATCATTAACTATTTTTAATTATAGACCAAGTGCCATAGCTCCAAACTATCTGTTGTTTAATTGCCAATTTTAACAACTAACTTTACATACATTCATCCCAAAACTTGTCTATAATGAAACATCCTCTCATACAGCCCTCAGAGTACACTTGCGGAAGCTATACTAGCTCTTCTTCTGCCTAAACTCCGGCAGCATAACCGCTACACTTCATCTGTACAAAGAACTGAACCGTACTGATTCGGTAATTCTCTCATGAGAACTACCATTCTACGTAGTACCCAGGAAAGACTAGATGAACCGGCTAGGTCCACTCACTTCTAGCCTCCTTAGACAGCACTACGTACACAGTACTTATCATATACTGATGTTCAGTCTTTACTCCGGCAGCATAACGGCGTCTCTTAGGATTCTCTAAATCCACTTCAGCATAACCTCCCTGTAATGGGTTATGGATGGGGATGAGATTCGGGGGAATCTCAGTAGCAACAATCATAACAATATATGTAATGCAGTGTGACAGTGCTTGCTCGTGATTGTGTACAGATAAGTATGCTGCGTGCTTCCATGCTTAATAACATATGACCATAGCATTACAGCAGAGCTTCAGACATAACATATAAGACAACAATCCAACCAAACAATAGCTCATCAAATCACAAAGCCATTACATAGAAGCTAGGATTAGTTACTACCTGGCTAGCTCAGCAGAACCCTACTATCTCTATTCTGCTTCCAGCTCCGCCAGAACTTCCTTTCTTCCTTTCTCCTTTCTCTGTTCCTTTCCTTCCCTTTCCCTCTTTTCTTTCTCTCTCATTCTCCTCTCCATGCGTGATGCAAGAATGGAATGAGGGGAGGGGGTATTTCTAATAGGCTTCAATGGCAATTCTGTAATTACCATGAACTTTGATCCTGCGGTCCTGGTTTTTCCTGGATTTTCCTATTTTCCTTAATTCCTTTTTTACTGCATCATCGTGCCAACTCACTGGGACACCTCAGCACCACATTTATCACATGCTTGAATTCCTGGGACACCTCAGCATGCTGACTCACCGGTCCAGTCTCTTGCCTCGTAATGCGTGCCCTCAACTTTATCTGCTTTCTGCAGACTAATTCCATGTGGCGACTGGAAGAGACCTTGCACGCTTCCCAATGCCACCCAGATAAGTCCCTGACTTTATCTGATCATTTCCTCGGTTATCGTGCCTCCTCGGTTTTTGTGCCAACCGAGTAACTTTATTCTACTAAACCATTACTTTAATGCCATGTGGCATCTTGTGGGACCCATGAGTATACCTTATCAGTTTACTTCATGGTTTCCAGATAACCTTTCCTGTATCTGATATCCTGCCTCCGGTCTATCTCCAACCGGGTAACTATCTCTCTTGGACCTTCACCACTCTTGGCTCGTACGCTTAGCGCCACTTTAGTCACTAGTCGCGACCTCAACATCATCTTGTCGCGACCTTACAATTCTGTGTACATTAGTCGCGACCAAAACATCTTCTCGTCGCGACCAAAACATTCTATCGTCGCGACCACAACACATTTTAGTCGCGACCATAACACTTTTTAGTCGCGTCTAAGGCTTTCTGCCACTATTAGTCGCGATATCACTGCTTTCTAGTCGCGACCATACTTCTTTTAAGTCGCGACCATAATGCTTTCTCGTCGCGTATAGCTCTTTCTGTAACCACTAGTCGCGACCATGCTTTACTCTAGTCGCGACCAGAACGGTCAGCTCGTAACTCTTCAGCCTTTGACCTTTACATCACCCTAAATGGCCATTCTACCCCTTGGGACTTCCACTGTTTGCACATAAGTTCCCGTACCTTTACTTACTCGCAGCTTAGTCCCTAAAAACTCTCTTATGTCTCTGGGACTTCTGCTCAAAAGGGGTCTGGTAGCCTCTCATTCTCAGGCTATTTCCGTGTCTCAAGGCCTGAAAATTGGGATGTTACATTTCTCCTCCCATTTAAATAAATTTCGTCCTCGAAATTTAATCAGTACCATAGCCAAATTAACTTAACATCTGGCAAAGTACTCATCATAACTTTACATCTCTTCGTAACATGCCTTTCTTTCTCTGGGTTAATCCAATCAGAGTTGAAATCTACTTTCCTCTTATGGACCACTTACTGCACTTATGAGTAGTGTCCATTTCTTTCATATGAAATTCTCTCGAATATTACTGTATTCGGGAATTTCTTCTAACTACTCATCATACTTTAAGCATCATATTCTTACTACTTCTCTTGATATCTCGCAGACTGCTTTAAAATCTGCAACATTTCATCTTTCTTTGCACTTAACATCATACAGAGAGAGGACTTACGCAGCTATTCTTTCTTTACTTTACTGCTAAACAAAAGCACCTACTCTAATATGCTTAATGCTTGGCCAACATACTGCAGGACTGCATACCTGCTTATGAATGCAAAGCTCTAACATCGGAGCTTAAGCATTCCTGTTCTAACTAGGCACAGCTCTAACACTCGGAGCTTGCATAGTTTTAGCATAACATTAAGCCTGACATCTCATGCAAAGAGTGAAAGCTCTCATTTTTTATTCTCTTTCATAGCATAACATTCAAACATCTGATTCCTACCAAACAGGGAGCCTCTCTGTCTGTTCATACAATGCACATCTCTAGGTGCGTGTCATATTACACGTTTACTACCGTGTATCTCATTACATGCCTTTGATACGTTATCATGGTATATCTAGCCCACTCTAGCTATCTCATGGTGTATTTCACCCTTTCATAACTTATCTTGTCTTATCACAAGACTAACATAAGACTGGCTTTCTCTTTTTCATAGAACTGTGTTCTATCTCAGCTTTGCCTTAGACCCTCTTCTCTAGGTCTTCTCTAGCCTTTTAATCTCTTTACCCCTCATCTGGGTAATCTTTATCTACTCATACTTTTCTATTCTTATTACATTGAGGATTTTCTTCTCTGCTTCTCAGAGGATTCTCTTCTCTGCTTCTCATTACACAGAGGATTCTCTTCTCTGCTTCTCAGGCATACTTCTACAAAACTTTGAATCTCAGTACTCAGATTTAAACTTGGACTCCATCTTCGTTTAAGGGAAAGCTAAGTTCAGTCTGTAGACTAGAGGCTACCTGAGGAAAATCATTATAAAACAATTTCTCTGGGTCAGCTTATCAACTAGTGAAACTTCCTTACCTTAACTTCGTCTTTGGCATTCATCTTCCCAAAGAGATACTACATCGTACTCATGTCTCATGGCTCATTACTTTCCTTAGGCTAGGTCTAACTGCGACCTCGGGATTTAACTACGATCAACCGTTAGCCTCTTCAGAATCTGTGACTCTGGATCTGTTAGGATCTAACTGCGACCCTGGAGCCATGCTAGGATCTAACTGTGACCCTCCAGAATCTAACTGCGATTCTGTTGTACTGTATATCTCCCGAAGATCTTAAACCAACAGACTAAGTTATAAGGTTAACTGCTTCCACCTGTTGATAACTCCATAAAAATTTTATAGCCTCACATCATTTACCCAGACTTTACTTACTTCCTCTCTTACTCAGGAGTTCCTTCTCATCTTTCTTACTTTACTGTGGCTTACCATTGGCTTGTGCCATCATGGTCTAACCACCTGCCATTGCATTCTACTGCTATGGCCTCATCATAACTCATCTGTGCTCTAACTGTGAACCATTTGAACTATGCTCCAACTGCGAGCATCCTGTATCAGATCCAACTCTTATCTGAAGAGTGATCTATACTCATCTGAATCTAGCTCTATCTGAGAGCCATCTGTTTCAGATCCAACTCTTATCTGAAGAGTGATCTAAAAACAATCTCTTTACTCTTATCTGCTTTCTTTCTGTCTACCATTCCTTTCAACAGAAATGGTCCTGAGTACTATATTCATAAGTCTGCAGAATTACCCGAGTAACTTCAAACATATCTGAATATCATAACTTATTGTCCCATGAACTGAGACTATCTATCATCCTCAATACATATCTCATTACATGTCATATGGTATGGGAGCAACATACTTTCTCATCTCATATATACTCTACCCTTTATGCACTGTAAAAAGGAGTATTCATTCATCATGGCATACTCTAACATGCATGTCATCATATGACAATTGCAAGGAGATGCAACTATCATAACTTATGGCATCATAAGCCATATCATCATCATACTTTGCTCAACCATCCATCAGACTAACTAAACCTCAAGGCATATTTTATTTATCATATTGCCTATCATATCTTGGTCAGTCATCCTGAAACATCTGTCTATCTCAGGCTGCCATGCTACCCTCTTATTAGGGTACAGACTCAACCCTTCATCACTCTTTCTTACATAGGGGAGTCACTGTATCCCGTAATCTGTGGCTACCTTCTACTATCTCATTTCTTCTTTTGTCTATCTATCAGTCTCAGTCTATTCTTGACCAGACTGTGGTTCCTTATCGGCCTTTACTGTAACAGCCTAGAACCCCTTTACAAAGATATTATCCGCTTTCCCCTTAGGTAGGCTTGGTGCCCACATTAGGTCACGGTTTTGTTTTCCAGACACACGAGCCACAGCCCTTAAGCACCTGAAAACGCATCTTTCTCTTAATCCTAGCGAACTTCAATCGCCTAGATCTCATTCATTATCTTTTACTATTATTTCTATTCTTTAGGGTACTCTACCCTAGATCTCTGTGATGGAATCCCTCTGTTTAGGGAATTTTAACTCTTTACCTATTAACCATCACGTCCTTAGCCTTAGCCTTAGGCCATATCAAACATCATCACATCTCTAGCCTTTAGGCTATGCCCTAGGATTACTCCTAGGCAAACTTCATACTAGCTATCCCATTCTAGCTCTCAGGTCTTTTATTCAACTAGGTTGAATAAGACTTTTACCATGTAGATCTACTCCTCGTAATCACATGGAGGATCTGTCTCATTCTAGCTATCTCATCTAGCTAGCTCATCTTAACTTATCATTATCATCCTTTGCGGCCTATCCTACCTAGCAAGGATGACTTGCTTATTGGAGTTGCCAACTTCCTCTATGCATGGATTCTCCACTCAAGCTCTATGTTCAAGCTTTGTGTTCACCTGTCTTTTCCTTTACAACGAAACATGAACACCTCTTATTCCATCTAGGAGCTTTATCTCCACGGGCTCTTCTAAACCCATAATAGTCCCGATCTGAATCTTCTAATGTCATACCAGGACATCTCTGTCATTCCGTCGCGATATGAGTATTGGGTAATCGCTATTCATAGCCTCTATGATTCTTCATTACCCTTAACTCCTCACGACTTATCATTTCTATTCTTTAGTCGTGACCTACAGCTTCATACGTCGCGTCCTTAACATCTTCTGTCTTCTAGTCGCGACCTAAATCTTCTGTCGTCGCGACCTTAACCTTTCTACGTCGCGACTCAACTCCTCTACCGTCGCGACCAGGATATTTTCTCGTCGCGACTTATGTCTCTTCACGTCGCAACCATAGCCATTTCTAGTCGCGACATTAAACTTTTCTCGTCACAAACTTAGCTCTCTGTTAAATAACGTCGCGACCTAGGAACATACTCTCCGCGACCAAATCTTTCTGTGAATAACCGTCGCGACCTATAAACTTATGCGTCGCGACTAAACCTCTCATTGAGGCTACCAGTCGCGACATAAACCACGTTAGTCGCGACCGGAGTGCTATTCTGTCGTACTCAAGGGATAAATCAGAGCATCACTGAGCCAGAACCTTCTGTTCTGTGCCAGAATCTTATGCTCTGAACCAGAGTCCTTTATGGTTGGTGCCAGAACCTCTTGCTCTGATACCAAAATGAAACATCCTCTCATACAGCCCTCAGAGTACACTTGCGGAAGCTATACTAGCTCTTCTTCTTCCTAAACTCCGGCAGCATAATCGCTACACTTCATCTGTACAAAGAACTGAACCGTACTGATTCGGTAATTCTCTCATGAGAACTACCATTCTACGTAGTACCCAGGAAAGACTAGATGAACCGGCTAGGTCCACTCACTTCTAGCCTCCTTAGACAGCACTACGTACACAGTACTTATCATATACTGATGTTCAGTCTTTACTCCGGCAGCATAACGGCGTCTCTTAGGATTCTCTAAATCCACTTCAGCATAACCTCCCTGTAATGGGTTATGGATGGGGATGAGATTCGGGGGAATCTCAGTAGCAACAATCATAACAATATATGTAATGCAGTGTGACAGTGCTTGCTCGTGATTGTGTACAGATAAGTATGCTGCGTGCTTCCATGCTTAATAACATATGACCATAGCATTACAGCAGAGCTTCAGACATAACATATAAGACAACAATCCAACCAAACAATAGCTCATCAAATCACAAAGCCATTACATAGAAGCTAGGATTAGTTACTACCTGGCTAGCTCAGCAGAACCCTACTATCTCTATTCTGCTTCCAGCTCCGCCAGAACTTCCTTTCTTCCTTTCTCCTTTCTCTGTTCCTTTCCTTCCCTTTCCCTCTCTTCTTTCTCTCTCATTCTCCTCTCCATGCGTGATGCAAGAATGGAATGAGGGGAGGGGGTATTTATAATAGGCTTCAATGGCAATTCTGTAATTACCATGAACTTTGATCCTGTGGTCCTGGTTTTTCCTGGATTTTCCTATTTTCCTTAAATCCTTTTTTACTGCATCATCGTGCCAACTCACTGGGACACCTCAGCACCACATTTATCACATGCTTGAATTCCTGGGACACCTCAGCATGCTGACTCATCATGCTAACTCACCGGTCCAGTCTCTTGCCTCGTAATGCGTGCCCTCAACTTTATCTGCTTTCTGCAGACTAATGCCATGTGGCGACTGGAAGAGACCTTGCACGCTTCCCAATGCCACCCAGATAAGTCCCTGACTTTATCTGATCATTTCCTCAGTTATCGTGCCTCCTCCGTTTTTGTGCCAACCGAGTAACTTTATTCTACTAAACCATTACTTTAATGCCATGTGGCATCTTGTGGGACCCATGAGTATACCTTATCAGTTTACTTCATGGTTTCTAGATAACCTTTCCTGTATCTGATATCCTGCCTCCGGTCTATCTCCAACCGGGTAACTATCTCTCTTGGACCTTCACCACTCTTGGCCCGTACGCTTAGCGCCACTTTAGTAACTAGTCGCGACCTCAACATCATCTTGTCGCGACCTTACAATTCTGTGTACATTAGTCGCGACCAAAACATCTTCTCGTCACGACCAAAACATTCTATCGTCGCGACCACAACACATTTTAGTCGCGACCATAACACTTTTTAGTCGCGTCTAAGGCTTTCTGCCACTATTAGTCGCGATATCACTGCTTTCTAGTCGCGACCATACTTCTTTTACGTCGCGACCATAATGCTTTCTCGTCGCGTATAGCTCTTTCTGTAACCACTAGTCGAGACCATGCTTTACTCTAGTCGCGACCAGAACGGTCAGCTCGTAACTCTTCAACCTTTGACCTTTACATCACCCCAAATGGCCATTCTACCCCTTGGGACTTCCACTGTTTGCACATAAGTTCCCGTACCTTTACTTACTCGCAGCTTAGTCCCTAAAAACTCTCTTATGTCTCTGGGACCTCTGCTCAAAAAGGGTCTGGTAGCCTCTCATTCTCAGGCTATTTCCATGTCTCAAGGCCTGAAAATTGGGATGTTACATATAACATAACCACACAAGCAAACCATATCATCATCTAACAATCTTCCTCTCTCATGCTTGAAGTTCCTGTGGATTGGAGATATAATTTGGGGTAAGATTTCTAGGGAAATCTCAGTAGTAAACGGTACTAAACAATGTATGCATCAATGTTGGGTATTAGTGCTTGCTTGTGATTGTGTCAACATAATGTAATGTGCATGCTTCCATGTAACATATAAAATATAATTGGCCAAAGTAATCATAGCACAGAGCTTCAACAATTACATATGAATAACATCAATCAAGCCATAACACAATCAACCATACATTCAACACATACAAGTCTAGGTAAGTTTACTACCTTAATGCTTCACTTAATGCTTCACTTTCCTTTTATCCTCTTCCTTGTCACCTTTCCTTGAAGTGAGGTTGCCTTCTTGAATACACAAATCAAATCCTAATCATTGCATATTCATACACATACATTACCATTAACTCATCACAATTTAACTTCCTTGAACATTGAACTTTATCTACTTAAAGTAACTTTCTTTAATCTTTGTTAATTAGCTTAGTCTTTGAATCAATTGATGTCTTGAATTTATCCTACACAATTTGAACTTTTGAATCCATTTATGAACTCAAAATGCTCAAATTCCAGCTTCTTCATCATGTTCTAGACAGAACCGAAAGAGATGTTCAATTTTCTCAAAATTTCTCATTTTGTTATTCCAATGCTTCCAATACTTGTTTCTCTACTTTATCCCACATAAATTTTCATTTTAAAACCACTGGAAGCATCAAAATAGTGAAATTCCAATCACTGTTCATGCGTGTGAACAGTAACCTAGAAGACTTAAAAATTATAACTTTCAATTCCAATGCTTCCAAGGTTTCAAATCTATCCACTCTTACACAAAATCATCGTATAAATTCAATGGAAGCATTAGATCATTGAAATTCATTCTTCTTGGTCCAGAACAACCCTAGGTCGAATGGCCTTTATCAATGGTAAAGTTAAGATCACAACTTAATTCAATAACCAATCACTAAATCTAGCTTATCTAAGCCTTAATCACATAGTTATAGCTTTATTTCCTTCTTCCTCCTTCAACTTAGAATTTAGATAGCAAGCATGCTCTAGGTTTAATGGAATTTCCAACCAATAAAACCTAGGTTTTATCCTTCCAAAACATATATAAATAAGCTAGGAATGATTGCTTACCTTATGCCTTAACTACCATGATCTTTAAGTGCCTTGAATTGCCTTTATCTTGGTTGAGTTTTCAAATGACAAGAGTTTCTCCAAGGGAACCAAGGGGGCACATTTTTGTGAAGAATGGGAGGGGTATTTATAGCAAAAACTTTGGCACCTTAGGTCCATAATAACCCCACTTTTCATAATTATTACCACTCCTTAATCTTGAATCTTATTAGTTAGTTTTTGGATTAATTAACCTTAATCATCATTAGGTTAATTCTTATATTATTTTATTACATTTGAGCACATGGCATAACCCTTTCTTCTTCTTATTGGTGCCATGTGTAAAGCTTGTGGGTCCCACAAGGACACCTCACATGCTTCTTGAATTTTCTTAAATTCTTATCTTTTAAAAATACATAAAATATTCTAAAAATTCATTTGACCATATGACAATTTCTTGGGCTCCATGGACACCCATATGATGCCATATTGAGCTTACTTAGGCCCAAACCATAATTTTGGCACACTTCCCAAGGCACTTCTCATACCAATATCCTTAAATTACCCTGATTTTGAAATAAATTGTAAACACCTCTTTTATTAGTTATAACATTTTTATAAATTTATTCTAATATAAAATGAATTCCCTGCAAAGTCTCATAATTTTCTGAGACCCAGAAGTCCTGATAACAATTCCCTACATTTCCTTTAACCCTTTATCGGTGTCCGATTTCACCTTAAATTCTCTAATTAATTCTATAGGACTCCTTTTTGACTTTTGTTAGTTTCATAAATTCTTATATTATTTATAAGAATTTACTACCAAATTTCATCTGATTATGAGGTCCATAGAATATTGCAATAATCTCCCGACTTCAAAAATTCATATCAATTTTTCAGGACCTCAAATCAAAATTTTGCGTCGCGTTAAGCTGATCAGAATACTTTTCTCTATTTACCGAGAAAATTTGGTGCTAAACCATTTTCGGGCATTTTTAGGCCTTTTCTGGCTCAACTTTTCATAATTACACTTAATGGTCCAAAACTAATATCTACTTCCTTTTGGCCCCATTGAACTTTTAGACTTTTCACTTTAGTCCCTTTCTTTTTCAAAATGACTATTATGCCCTTAAGGATTTTCACTATTTACATATAAGTCCCTGTACTTTCACTTATTTGCAGTTTAGTCCCTAAAAATCCTCTGTATGTTCCTGGGACTTCTGCTCAAAGGGATCTGGTAGCCTGTCTATTTTAAGCTACTTTCTGAGTACCCGGGCCCAAAAATTGGGATATTATAGACCTGCACTAGAATATCCTCAAGGATTCTCTTAGGATACCTAATTGACCTATCAGCTAACTGGAGCACTACATTTGTGTCTCTAAGATTGTCAATACCTAAGGCTTTGTATACCGACCAAGGCATTACATTAATAGCTTCCCCTAGATCTAGCAACGCTCCCTTAATAGGAACATGTCCTATAGTGCATGGGATTGTGTAGGAGCCTGGGTTTTGGCACTTAACCAGTAGTTCAGCCTTAAAAAGTGATGACATATTAGCACTCACCTGAATTCTCTCAAGAGGCCTAAACTTCTTTTTATCAGCACATAATTCTTTTAAAAATTTAGCATACTTAGGGTTTCTCTTTATAAATTCATCCATAGGGATGTTTGTTTCTAACTTATTGAATAAAGTATAAGCATCTTTAGCAAAATTAAGGTCAATCTTTTTCTTTCCAGCAAAGTAAGATTTAGGAAAAGGGAGTTCTTTAATACTTACCTCCTTACCTTTGTGCATAGAGGCTTCTTGCTTGCTGACTCCGACTTCTCCTCAGGTTGCTTTCCTTTGTATGCTAGACTTGGTACTGTTGTTTCCTCTTCTTGCAGCTCTTGTATCTCTACTTGGGCTTGTGAGTTCTTTTCTTGGGTTGCCTTCTTAATCATGAGCTGCTGTTCTTTAAGGCTTTCAGATTTTCCAACTTGCATCTGTGGCAGAGATGAATTCTCAATTTTATCATCTTCTTCATCCTTTTCTGGTGTTTAGCTTTTTCAAAATGCACTTGTCTTCCACTTCTTAGAGATATAGCATTTAGACCCCTTAGATTCATGACAGTATTTGAAGGTATGCTGCCACTGCTCTTTTCTTGAATGTCACTCACTGTAGTAGAAACTTGAGTTAAGTGACTTGTGATATCTGCATTCTTACAGCTTAACTCTTCAAGTTTTCTGTGTACATCTGCATTATCTTTCTGCATACTTTAGAGAATCGAAGCTATGGAGGTGAACTGACCATCATTCTCCTTGAGCTTGTGGTCTATATTGGTCATTCTACCATCCATATTGTTCATTTGTGCTGCCATACTCTTCAACAATTGAGAGGTCTCATCTGGCCTTGATGCCACTAAGGCATTAGGTTGTGTTGGAACCATAGACCTTGCATTACTTTGGTAGTTGCTTGAAGAAGCACCACCTCCTTGGAATTGATTTGGCCTATCGCTCCCCCACCTAAGGTTTGGGTGGTCTCTCCAGCCAGGATTATATGTGTTGGAGTATGGGTCTCTCTTCTGGTAGTTATTCTCTCTTCCTTGATACATTGCTGTAACTTCTTCAAACTATCTATCACATGTACTTGTAGCATGCATCATTGAACCATAGGATTCACATCCTGTAACTAAGGCTTGTGAGGTATCCACTGCATGAACTTGTTTTGTAGAATGAAGCTCTCTTTCAATCAGACTCATCCTCTTCTCCATTCGGTTTTCTAGAGCTGCTATTTCAGCTAAGATTACATTTGAATTGCCCAAAGATGAGGTGGGTGTTCTTCTTGGATCTCCAATCTGATGGTCTTCATTGGCCATTTTATGGAATAACTCCCAACTTGCTTGTGCGGTCTTATCTCTCAAAGAACCATTCGCTGCTGCATTCAAGGAAACTTGATTATGAGGAAGTAGACCATTAAAGAAAATGTTTACTAAATCAGCCTTGGTCATGTTGTGGTGAGGGCATCCAGCCAACAGATTAAGAAACCTTATCCAGTACTTATGTAAAGACTCTCCATCTTGTTACAGAATATAAGTGATCTCCTTCTTTATTCTAGTGGTCTTTGAAGCTGGGAAAAACTGTTCAAGATAAGTTGATTTTAGTTGATCCCATGTAAGATGTGAGAAATGAGTTGGCAAATTATATAGCCACTCCTTAGTCTTCCCTTCCAAGGTGAAATGGAAACACCTCCTTAAGATATCATCCAGTGCAGTCATTAGAGGCTTCATTGAGAAACAGATCATATGCATGGTTTGTAAGTGCCTGTGTGGACATTCTCCTGCAAAACCATGAAATTTGGGTAAGGCTGCAATCAAAGCTCCTTTAATCTCAAAGTTAACTTCTTCAGTATATAACCCATAAGGATCATAATTCGCATGCGAATGATTAATTTCCCTCACACTTCTATTATCCTCTACATTCATAGGTATTTCATTTTCTCCATTCCCATTATGCCCATTATGATCAGCCATATTCAGTTCAGTTTCAGACTCTGGAATACTAGAGGAGGAACAAGATTTTGCTTCTTCTTCTCTAAATTCCCTAAATTCTCTCTTTAGTTTCCTAAGTCTTCTCTCAATTTTAGGAAACATCCTTACTTTCGTACGTCTTAGGGACCATTTGGTAGCATTTAGAACCACTTTTAAGGTCATTGAAGTCCAATTTCTCAATCTGGAGTTTTACTCTTTTCGAGTACTGTTCACTATGAAAATTCCAGATGAGTGACCTGACTTTGAAAAATCAAAACTAATTCTAGAAAATCGAAATGAAGTGGTTCCAATTTCTACACGAATCTAACTCAATTATATTTCAGGGAAAAATAACCTGTTGACCACGAATTGACCAAGTCAACGTCAATCAATGTTTCAACTTTACTGTTCATCCAACATTTTTCTCCTGAATCCAGCATCCTGGTCCCAACTTTGATAATTTATATCTCCATGTGTAGACATCCAAATGAGGCATTATTTATATCAAATTGAAGCTTGGTATGTCTACTATTTAGCATAAAAATATCATACATTTATTCATCCATTTACTATTTTTAATTATTGCTCAAACATCATTACGCCACCACGAGTTACTGTTCATGGTGGTAAATTTCAGCACTCAACTTTGCATACATATGCATACATCCATCATATATCAGTCAAACATGCCAAACAACACTTATTATTAATTAATAAGTTGTTTTACATCTGGGTATATACAAAATTTCCCATATCTCTATTACATCTCTTCCTGCCTGAAATCCAGCAGCATAACTGCTACGCTTCATCTTTAGAAAGTAACTGATCTTGTACCGATTCGATAATTCCTGTGAGAACTACCATTCTACGTAAGTACCCAGGAAAGACTGGATGAACCGGCTAGGTCCACTCACTTCCAACCTCCTTAGACAGTACCTACGTACACAGTACGTGTCAGTTCCTTTCTTCGTTATTGCCACTTTGCCATAATTCCGGCAGTATAACGGCGTCTCTTAAAATTCCTAAAATTTACTTTGACATAGCCTCCCCTGTAATGGGTTATTTATTGGGATGAGATTCAGGGGAATCTCAGTAGCAACAATCATAACAATATATGTAATGCAGAGTGACAGTGTTTGCTTGTGATTGTGTACAGATAAGTATGCTGCGTGCTTCCATACTCAATAACATATGAACATAGCATTGTAGCAGAGCTTCAAGTATAACATATAAGACAACAATCCAACCAAACAATAGCACAACAAATCACAAAGCCATTACATAAAAGCTAGGATTAGTTATTACCTCAAAAGCTTAGCAGAACTCTAGAAGCTCTATCTTGCTTCCAGCTCCGCCAGAACTTTCTTTCTTTCTTCCTCTCACTTTCTCTCTCTAGCACTTCCTTCTCTCTCTTGAATGCTCTTGGACGTGGAGAATGAAGAGCAAGGGGGGTATTTATAGTTTTGATGGATGGCATTTTAGTAATTTTTAAGCCATCTGAACTTGTGGTCCTGGTTTTTCGGAAATTTACTATTTTTCTTTATTCCTTTTACTGCATCATTCATGACATCATCCCAAGGCCACCTCATGGGACACCTCATATGTCACATGGCAAAATTACAAGCTCCTGGGACACCTTATCAGCTGACTCAGCGTTTCCAGATAGTTCCAGAGTCTTGCACCGGAATACACGGCTGAGATCGTGCCACGTGTCCTTAACTTTTTCTTCCTCCTCTATGTTGGCGCCATGTGGCATCTTGCTGGCACCTTTCATGCCATCCAATGCTATCCAGATAAGTCCAAGACTTTATCTGATCACTTCCTCGGTTATCGTGTCGATTGAGTAACTCTACTTTACTGAAAAGTCACTAAAACATTATTTTAATGTCACTTTTCCTCACATACTTCATGGGCTACGTTTTTGGGCTTTGGAATGTCATCTTGGATCTCTGATCAAGCTCAAGTACTCTGATGGCTCGATTCCCAAGAAACATCCCTTAGCAAATTACCAAAATACCCCTGGGTGCCTTTTCTTGCACTATCTTTACTCTAAGGGTAAAATCGTCATTTTACACCTTTCTGTACCCTGTCAGGGCATATACTGACCCTGGTCAACCTTTCCTGTGTATGTCTTGGCTTCTGGGCCTGTCCAGAATGACCAAAATCCCTTCATACATCTACTACCCCTTTAGTACAACACAGGGGCATTTTCATAATTTCGCACTTTTTCGGGGTTCTGCCGGACACTGGCCCACCTATCAGTCCAAGTGTCTTATTGGGCCTTTGATGGTGCCATTATTGGGCCTTTTAGGGTCCATTACCTTTATGGCACACATTACGAGGAATCTTCCCCCGTCAATGTTCATCGAGTGTTCTAGCTATTATACATCGTTTATACACATCCCCGGACACCGGGTCCTTTTACCAGATACACTGGCCTGCTGTGTTTAGGCATCCCTATGGGTCATAACACTCATCTGACTGAGGTCATCCGGACTCATTCAGTCCCGTTTTAAATACCAATAAATTCCTAATCGGATCCCCGGAGGCCTCACACTCCCGTCTATATTTGCTAATTTGTGAATAACTTTCCCTACAGACCTCCTATCGATATTCTTTTAGTTTCCTGACATCCGCCACATCAGGACGCATCATCCTGTAATTTCTCACTTATATCTGAAATCTAGGATATCCGGTAGGAATTTTTATAACTTTTAGACTATCAGATCAATTTTGGCTATCTGGAGTCCAGAGAAAATTCTTGTATTAAGCCAGATTACCGAGCATCACTTGCTCTATCTACTAGTGACATCTGGGACTGAAATGCTTTCTTGCAGTCTAAACCACTTCTGGCCTAATTTTCTTTAATTATACTTTAGCCCCAGAGAACTTTTTCTCTTTTCAACTAAGTCCCTTTTATTTGGCTAAAATTACACTTAAGGACCCCACCTTTTTGTCTACTTTTCCCTTTTAGCCTTATTCTTTTCATATTTGCACTTAAGCCCCTTCATTTTCTTTCTTTTGCAATTTAATCCCTTTCTTTGCATGAATGGCCATCATATCCCTAGGGACTTTCAGTATTTACATATAAGTCCCTGGACTTTCACTTATTTGCAGTTTAGTCCCTGAAAACCCTCTGCATGTTTCGGGGACTTCTGCTCAAAGGGGATATATCTATTTCAGGCTAGTTTCTAAGTCTTGGGCCTGAAAATTGGGATGTCACAAAAAGGCACTAATGGTTCAGTTCTTTTACGCATGCAATGCAGAAACAGTCAAGAACAATCAATGCAATCAATCAGAGTCAGACACAAAGGCTTCACAGCAGAAAATTTTTAGTTAGTCGCGACTAAAGAGTGTTTTAGTCGCGACTCAATATCACAGAGAGTAGTAGTTGCGACTGAAAGTTTCAAATATCGCGACTGGTTTTCTCAGAGTAATCAAATTTCATAGAAAAGCAATCAGGTCGTAACACAAATTAGTCAAGGTCGCGACTCACGGACACAGAGACTGATTTTTGCAGAAACTCAGAAAAAAATACAGAATGCAATGCAATTTAAAAATGACTAAAAACTAAAATGCAAACAAAAATAAGAAAAATGACTCAGGTAGCTAATGAAATCGACAAACAATTACTAGGGAACTAATTACTTGGCTCCCCGACAACGGCGCCATTGATGGTACTCTCAGATTATCGCAGTCCGAGCCATCAAAATAAAGTTAATTGCACCCAATATAGTATAAGGCACAACCCTATCGTTCTTCTCAAGGAGCCTTTCTAAAGGAATTCTAGCAAATTGGATGTCAAAAACAATGAAAACTTGAGTAGGGATAAAATGGTTTTAGGGTTTGGTTGATTTTTGCAATAAAATAAGGGTGCAGAAAGTAGATATTTTTGGATTTTTGATTAAGATGGACACAAGTTGGCTTGTTGAAAGAATATGTTGTAAAAGACTCTTGATGATGAAAACGTGTCTATCCTCTCTCTTAATTGAATATTGGAGTTTAAAATTGCTAAGTCTTGAGTAAAACCTTAATCAATCGATTGAGTCCAGAACCCTAATCTTCTTTAAACTCCTTTGATCAAAGCTAGTTTAAAGACTATTAGCGAACTGTTAGAAATAACTTAGCATGCAATTAACCCTAGATTATGAGAACACCCTCGAATGGTCGTCAATCAAATACCCTAGATTTCAAGCAATTGCATTGATTTGCAAAGATCGCTGAAAACAACCCAACTTTCTTAAAATTGAAACTGAAATATTAAATTAAAATCCAGGGTTCAAACATCCATAATCAAATTACAACAGTCTAATCTGAGAATGATCAATCGATATTCAAAACTTGTTCATATGATGAAAACCCTAGATCTAGCAGCAATCATAACATGACAAGATGCAAATTAGAACAGAAAAAACTCCCCGGTTTAGTCCTTGAGCTTAAGATGCCAGATCTATCACCAAGAGACTAAGAATTTAGCCTCTCATAACTTCTGCTGCACTACAATCTCTGTTCAGGTGTGATGCCATGAAGAAACGATGGAAAGATGAAGGGTGAATGTGAAGAAATATGTGGAAAGTGTTAGAAAGCATGAAAGATATGTGTAGGTTGTCGAATCGGTCTTTAGAGAATGTGTGAGTACTGCTTCTTAGCCTAATCAAGTCTAAAACTAGCCTTCCTTTTGTCTGGGGCTTGCCTCCCCTTTTAAAAGCAGCTTGGCCTAATCAGAAACACACAGCTTCACGACTGTCTTCTCTAGTCGCGACCTGTGAATGCAGAGAAGCTTCCAGAAGAATCAAGGTCGCGACCTGAGGACACTTTGGTCGCGACAAAAAAGTGCAGAAACATGATTTTACTTTCATTAACTTGTTATTTCTTTCCTAGTCCTTGCTCTCTTCCAAAATACCTGCAATTCAACATAAAAGCACGCTGTAAAAGTCCAAATAAGTAAATAATAGTATATATGCAGTTTGGAAGAGGTATTTTACCATTTTTCCCTTTAATTAACACATTGCCACGCACAATCATGTAATACATAAAAGTACAATTTAAGGCATGAAATGAATGGTAAAGTCATAATAAAACTCTTAAAAATATCGTAAAAATCATATACAAAATATGTCTTATCAACTTGACTCCATCTTCGTTTAAGAGAAACAAAGTTTAGTCTAGTGGCTACTTGGAAACATTATGGATACTCTCTCTGTATTAGTTAATCAACACTTTGTAATTGGTGATTTTCTTATCAGAAAGATATCAAATTGTCATATTCCTTTCATTCACAACTCACATTATCCTGTCCTTAGGCTAGGTTATTTCACGACTCAGAATCACCTGCTATCATCCTAACCTATTTCAGGAACTATCAGATTCTGGGATATTACTCCCTTGTGAATCATGTTAGGATCAACTGCGATTCTTCTAAAAGACTTTAACCAATGAACTAGATTACATGGTTAATTACTCCCTTTTATTGATAACTCATCAGATAATTCTCCAGCACTATGTGCCATAGCCTATCTTACTTATTAAGACTTCACTTAACCTCTCTCTTACTCAGGAGTGCTTCTCAACTTTCTTTCTTTCTTGTGGCTTGGCATGGACTGATACTGATAAACATCTCAGATTATCATTGTCCGATCCATCAAAATAATAATAATTGCACCCAATATTATAGTATAAGGCACAACCCTATCGTTCTTCTCGAGGAGCCTTTTTATTGGAGACCTAGGAAATTGGTGACAAAACCATTGAAAACCTGAGTGAAAGTAAAATGGGTTTTGTGTTTGATTAATTTTTGATGCAGTAAAATAAGGGTGTAGTAAAGTAAATATTTTTGTATTTTTGATTAAGTTGAAAACAAGTTGGTTTGTGAAAGAAATATGTTATGACAGACTCTTGATGATGAAAACATATCTATCCTTGCTCTTAATTTGATATGTGAGTTTTGAAATCATTAAGTCTTAAATAAAACCTCAATCAATCGATTGAGTCTACAGCATTAATATTTCTTAAACTCCTTTGATCAAAACTAGTTTAAAAACTCTTAATGAACTGTTACAAACCACTTAGTGTGTAATTTAAATCAAATGATGAAAATACCCTTGAATGATCGTCGATCGACAAACCCTAGATTTAAAGCAATGGAATTAATTTGCAATGATCGTTGATAATAATCCATCTATCTTAAAATCGAAACTGAAATATTATATTAAAAACTAACATTCAAAGCATCCAAAGTCAATTACAATTATCTAATTTGAGAATAATCAATCGACATTAAATACCTTGTTCATATAATGAAAATCCTAGATCTAGGAACATTAAAACATGAAATAGATGCATATTAAAACAGAAAACTCCCCAGTACATTATATGAGCTCATGATCTGATGTCACATCCTCACTTTCCTAGCTTCATCTTCTCCAAACCAGTACCCTGTTATGTTTAGAAAAGGTAAGGGTGAGATTTTGGGGGAAATCTCAGTAGTAAACAGTACCATTCAATGCATACAAGATGAATGCAAGTGCATGACATGTCTTCTTTATCTTTCTTTAGCTTCCATTTGTATACTTTCATGCTCCATGCCTATCACTATTATGCATAACCATAAACTCATAATTGGAAGATCATATATCATCATCATCATATATCATAATCATATTAACACACAAGCATATACATCAAGCATACAAGAATGGGTAAGTTCATTACCTGGCATGCAGCTTTCCTTAACCCTTAACCTTTGCTCTGAGCACTGGTGGAAAATTGGCAATCGAAATCCCCATTTTTAAACCGGTCAATACGGAGACGGTTTTAAAAAAATGAGCGGTGGCATTTTTGTAAATAAAATGAAATATTCACACCGTATTTACTCGTGACCGATGTGGAAATATTTAGTCCGGTTTAGATGTTTAATTTCTACAGCGGATGTTATAGAGACCGATGTGGAAATATTTGGTCCGGTTTAGATGTTTACTTTCTACATCGAATTTATATTGACCGAGGTGGAAATATTTAGTCCGGTGTAGATGAACTCCGTCAGGATCCTTTCCTGCCATTTTATGTCAAGTCTTCTCAAACATGCGCAGTATTTCATCATGATCACCTTCTCCGATATCTGTTTTATATTCATTTCTTCTATTCTTCTATCTTAACTCTCCTATGGCTTCGCCTCACAAAAGACAGAGACAGAATGTTAAAGACAAACATATGCACGTATCTCCAGATAACCCTTCAGTTCCTTCTCCTCCCCTGCTTCAGCAACTGGTAGAGTTCCTGGAGGAACTCATCCTTCGCTTCAATGCCCTGGAGTGCTCAGTGGAAGAACTGGCTCTGAAAGTGGAGAGGATGAATGAACATTTCAGAGCCTTCCGTTCTGAAGTTCATCGGCATCAACACGATGATAGTTTCTTTCATCCTGTTGCTGATAGAGCGAGGTCTTTTTTTCTAAATTTCAAGATGTAAAGTTAGTTAGTAAAGTTTAATTTGAATGAATATAATGAAGTTTAACATGTTTCTTGTTCTGCGTACGTTGCTGATGATCCATTTATTTTTCATCTGAATCCCACTTTTAAATCGGTCACTGAGGAGAAGACGGTTTAAAAAAAATTAAATTTTTACACCGGTTTTAAAAGTAACCGATTTAAAATATAAATACCCGGTGCAGATTAGCTTCGTCCTATCTGCCTCTTCAGTTTCCTGTCTATGCTTTCCCGCTCGCTTTCTTTATTTTTCAGATCGTTCATTTCACTTCTTCGGTTCCCAACGTTTGTAGTCATTATGATAGAAGGCCAATTGCATTCTTCTATATTCTTATTGATCATAAACGTTGACCATATATATATGTATACCATTCTTCTATTTTATTTTATTTTCATCTATCTGACTCCTCCAATGGCCTCTTCCTCATGCACGCCTCCTTTTCCATCCCATAAAAGAAACAGAGATGACTTTGAAGATAAACATCCTGATCCTCACCCTTCTGTTCCTTCTCCTCCTCCCCTGGTTGTGACTCTGATGGAGAGCATTGAGAAACTCATATTGCGCTTCAATGGGCTGGAGGACTCCGTGGAAGAACTGAATCGCAAAGTTGACAGACTGAAAGCAAGTTTCAGAGATTTCCGCTCAGAAGTTCGCCGCCATCAACCCCGTGATAGCTTCTTTAATCCTGTTGATCTCACCCAATCTGATGACTCCCAAAACTCCGAGTCTGATGAGTAGTGAAAGATTACAACTTTTATACATTCTGATATATATTTTTTTTTGTGTAAAAGTTGATAACATGGTCTGTATCACTTAAAAAAAATTGATATATTTTACACCGGTCTATATATAGTGGCCGGTGTAAAATATACTCTCTACAACTTTTATATATATCTACACCGGTGTAACATTTTGTCCGGTGTATATTTTCTTACAAAATAAACTTTTTTTTTATTTTTTTTACCAAATACTCTTTTATTTGGTACATTTCTCGCGCCTTCCATCTCTCATTTTTCCCTGGTTCGCTCGTTAAGTCTTCTTGGCGCTTCACAGACGGTGAGTTTTGTTTTGAACTCCTCTCGAGAACTGAAAATTTATTCTCTCCATGCATTAGCTGCAACGTAATGGTTTAATTTCTTGTTTTCTGTTTTTCTAGTTAAGTCTTCCATAAATATGGATTATAGTTGGATAAATGCTAAATGAACAAGTGTTGAGTATGCTGAGGGGGTGAAGGAGTTTTTAGATTTTACTAAACGGAATGGTGATGAAACAAAGTCCTACTGATATTTACACTTATCTAATTTGTGAGGGGTTTTGCAAGAGTTACACGGTATGGGTACGGCATGGTGAACAGGTGGAACAGACCTTTGACGATGACATGGATACTGATGATCGAGTAGAGGACATGATTCGTGATGTTGGAGAAGATGCTTTTATGCGGTCACATGCATATGGTAATATGTGCAATGATACAGAAAAGCCTCTATACACAGGGTGCAGAAAATACAACCTGTTGAATGCGGTGTTGAGATTGGTAAGTGTGAAAGCTCGGCATAGGTGGAGTGACAGTAGTTTTTCAGAATTGCTTGAGTTGTTACAGGACATGTTTCCTAAAGAAAATGTGTTACCCAAATGCTACTATGATGCGAAGAAAATAATAGGTCCTTTAGGCATGCAGTATAGAAAGATTCATGCATGCCCAAATGATTGCATATTGTACAGGAAAGAGTTTAAAGATGAGGAGAAGTGTCCAATATGTAAGATACCAAGGTACAGATCAAACAACTCTCCTGCCAAGTTGTTATGGTATCTTCCAATTTTACCAAGGTTTAAGCGACTTTTTTCTAATGAAGATGATGCAAAGAAAATGTTATGGCATGCAAATGAAAGGATTAATGATGGAAAGATTCGTCATCCTGCTGACTCTTTGCAATGGAAAAAGATTGATGACTTATTTCCCGAGTTTGGCAATGAACCACGAAACCTAAGGCTTGGACTTAGTACGGATGGAATGAACCCTTATAGTAGCCTTAGTAGTATACATAGTTCATGGCCCGTCCTTCTGGTGATTTACAACCTATCTCCCTTGCTGTGTATGAAATGGAAGTATGTAATGTTGTCCATGCTGATCTCAGGACCAAAATAACCGGGAAATGACATAGACGTTTACCTAACACCCTTGATCGAAGATTTGAAGAAGCTATGGGAAGGTGTGGATGTTTTTGATGCTATTAAGAAGGAGGTCTTCAATATGTGGGCCATGATCTTTTGTACAATTAATGACTTTCCTGCATACGGAAATTTGTCAGGGTATAGTGTTAAGGGCAATAAAGCATGTCCGATTTGTGAGGAAGGGACTTGCTACTATCAACTTCGTCATGGAAGAAAGACAGTCTGCCTAGGTTATAGGAGATTTCTAAGACAAGCCCACCCATACCGTACACTAAAGAAGAAATTTTATGGCGGCCAAGAATTTGAAAATACTCCAAAGCCATTGACTGGCGAACAAGTTTATGAAAAGATGAAAGACATCAATGTCACTTTCGGTAAGCTTACCAAGAAAAGTGAGAAAAATGTATGAAAAAAAAGATCTGTATTCTTTGAGCTTCCTTATTGGCGACATCTTCATGTAAGGCACTGTCTTAATGTGATGCATGTGGAGAAAAATGTGTGTGACAGCATTGTTGGAACACTTCTCAACACACATGGTAGTTCCAAAGACGGTTTGAAGGCAAGATTGGATTTGGAAGAAATGGGAACACGGGATTAGTTACATCCGAGGCCAGATGGTGAGGGGAGCTATCATGTTGAAGAGACTAATATTTTGTCCAAGGCTGAGAGAAGAAGTATTTGTGAGTGTTTGCAAGGAATCAAAGTTCCCTCTGGGTACTCATCTAATCTTAAGAGCATTGTGTCCATAAAAGATTTGAAATTAGTAGGCCAAAAGTCTCATGATTGTCATGTATTGATGCAACAATTACTCCCAGTAGCTGTTCGAGGAATCCTTCAAGATTATTTGAGACACATTGTAACCCGACTTTGCTTCTTCTTTAATGCTATATGTGGCAAAGTCTTTGAGACTGAAAAGTTGGAGGAATTGGAGCACGAGGGTTATGTTATTTTGTGCCATCTTGAAAAACAGTTTCTTCCTGCCTTTTTTGACATCATGGTACACCTCATCGTTCATCTAGTGCGAGAGATAAAACTGTGTGGCCCTGTATACTTACGATGGATGTACCCATTTGAAAGATACATGAAAATCCTAAAAGGGTATATGAAGAATCCAAATCGGCCCGAAGCATCCATTGTTCAAAAATATGTTGCCGAAGAAGCTATGGATTTTTGTCAACAATACCTGTCTAAAGTAAGACTTACTGGTCTCCACAAACCCCTTGCCAAACAGGAGGGTCAACGAGGAATATCGATGAGGAGTGTTGATCGTAATGAACTGCAGCAAATACACTTACACATCTTGAATAACATTGATGAAGTTCAAGACTATATTGCTGTTCATAAAGATCTTATCCAGAAAACAAATAATAGGATGACAGAGCAAAGGTTGATTAGAGAACATAACAAATCTTTTGCACATTGGTTCAAATTGGAGGTTGAAAATGAGGATTTTGTTTCTGATACAGTTAGATGGTTGGCATGTGGTCCTGAACATAATGTGATATGTTGGAATTCATTTGATATCAACGGGTATTCTTTTTATACGAAGTCCCTAGATGATAGAAGTAGCGTGCAAAATAGTGGTGTTATGTTAGTGGCTAAAGCTATGCATTTCTCTAGTTCAAAAGCCAACAATCCTAAATTAGTAGCCATCCCTTATTATGGCATTGTTAAAGAGATTTGGGAGGTGGACTACTCCAAATTCAAAGTTCTCATATTCAAATGCAAGTGGGCTAATGTAAACAACGGTGTTATGGTCGATCAGTTAGGATTTACACTGGTGGATTTGAATAATACAAGTTTTGGGGATGAGCCTTTCATTATGGCAGACCAAGCAAAGCAAGTGTTCTTTATCACTGATCCTCAAAATGAAAGACGGTCTGTCGCGCTCCAAGGAAAAAGGGTTGTTGACAATGATGATTCTTTTTATGAGATCCCTTCTTTTTCAGTAGGTTTACCACAATTAAATGAAGAAGAAGTGGATTCTGATTAATTTCTATGTGTTTCTTGTTTTTGATGTAGTCTAAACATGCAATTTTAAGTTTCTTGTTATGATTGCGTATATGATTTTGATGTAATAATAACAGAGACAGATTCTTGTTCTGATAAGAATATTGTGACGCCAAGGATGGGATGATATATGATGATGGAGTTTAAAAAAATAACTACCACATTAAAACCGGTCTTAAGTGCTATGCGGTGTAAAAAGTCACTACTGACATTTTGTAAATAAATTATAGTTCGATTTTACACCGAGTTTTACTTTATCCAGTGTTATATTTTAAACGGTGTTATTTTTTACATCGGTTGTAAAATTTATCCGGTGTAAAATGTATCAATTTTACATCGTTTATGTTTTTTTCCGGGTTAGAATGATTTACACCCGGTGTCGCATGTTTATATTCATTTTTTAAGCCCGCCCCTTGGCGCGACTACCTTCATTCTCCTTTCTCACGTACTCCATCATATCGCCGCTCGTCGTGCTCTGTGGTTCTCGCGAGGCTTCTCCGCGCTCGATCAGTCGTTCTTCTCTGTTGTCTCTCTCGTTCTGCTTTTCCATGTACGTGTTCTCTGCATTTTTTCCCTGTGTACGTGCGTCGCCCTTTTTATGTTCGTTTAATCAAGGTTTTCTATTTTTCCTGATGAATGCTTGCACATCTTTCCATTTATAACTGCTAAAGGAATAAGTTTTGTGTATTCTGACGGGTTGAAGGAAAAAGGGTTAAGTCTATTTTCAATGTTTTTGATGTTGTTATTGCGTACATAGGAATATGGAGGATAGAGTTACTCAGATTGAGGCTAGCGATGCTCCAAGCGCCACACGTAAAGGAAGCGCAGAAGTGCGACTCATTTGAAAGACATTACGAAGGACAGGATAGAGGGGAAACTGCTTCCGATAGAGTTTGACAGAAACTGGAACCCAACTGGTGAACACAGGACAAAGTACGTAAGTTTTATCAGCCTCCTAGCACGTAACAAGCCTAGCATCACCTATTTGACTTGGGATACTGTGGATGATCGCGTGAAGAATCAAATTTGGGACACTATCCGGGTATAGGAACTATCTAATATTGCATGCAAAGCAATACCAAATACACAATTGTTTGTTGATTACTCTGTTTTCAATGGCAAACATTGCAGCTCACTTACGATGTTCCCAACAATGAGTTCTTGAAGAAGAAGATGTTGTCTTATTGTGCTGAGCGTTGGAGGGCATTCAAGACACAACTAGCTCGTCAGTATCTGCATGGACAGGACAGAAGTGGTCATCCTCAACCTTCTCCATGCAGCAAGTATCAATTCATTGACGAAGCTACGTGGGAAGAATTTGTTAGGAATCGGACCACGCCAGTAGCAATGGTGAGTGTATCCTCCTGTATGTGTTGGCAAAAAACGTATCAGAGTATCATATGTATTAATTTTAACTACTTCGTGTCTTGTAGGAAAAAAGGGCAAAAGCGATTCAATACGCCCTTAAGAATGATTGCCCCCACACAATGTCTCGAGGGGGTTATGCGAAGACAGAAAGAGAGTTGTTGGGGGCCAAGAGGAAGAGGTTAGAAGAAAATGCTGGGTCGGATCCTAGTGTTCTTTTTGATCCCCCCTCTCCGATACATCACGAAGAAAAATGGTTGTACGCTAGCCAAAGAAAGAGCGGAATTTTTACAAGCGACAATGCTCGCATGATTGCTGAAAAAATTGTAAGCACTACTTGCATTATTTTGTGTTAGTAGACTATATATAATTATATCATTTTCCTTATGTTTGTTCTTTCTATGTTATAGAGTGATCTTAAACAACAAGAGTCCCATGGATCCTTCAAGTCAGATGGTAGGAATGACATCTTGACTGTTGCCGCTGGGAAATAAGAACATGGGGGCCGTGTTAGGGGAGTTAGAAGAGGTGTGGGTATAAGAGATTACTTTGGAGCATCTCAAACACGTTCCCCACATGTGGTGCCGAGGGCAGAGTTGGCATCCTTGCTCTCCACCATAAGGGTAGAGGCTAAGGAAGAGGCTTGGATAGAGGCTACGGCACAAGCAGAAGCTTCAATTGAGGCGCAATTACAAGAGGGGTTCGAAAAGATGAAGGAAGAAATGTTGTCCATGATGACATCAAGGCAGCAAGAGCCAACTGATCCCCTCCCGCCCTCAACTGTAGTCCGTCCAAGCATTAAGGGGAGTTGTTGCTTGCTGCTGTCAGAGGATGCAGAACATTGTGATCTATATGTTAAGGATCCTCTTAGACGCTTAGTGGCACGTGGCTCCATCCATAGCCTAGGGGCAACTGTTCACCACAGCCAAATTCAGGACGATCAATTAAGGGTGACAGTTGAAGCCGTGCTAATTGGAGATGCTCTTGTCCCAATTCCCACTGATAAGGTGAAGACAGTGAGCCAAGCAAAAGGGACTTTCATATTGTGGCCAAAGCATCTTGTTTTGGATCACGTCGCCTCACCCCCCGGCCAACTTTCCACCCCTCCCACTTTGAATGACATGCAACATGTGATCCTATTGGCATATGACAAAACGTTCCATGTGGACTCGTTGCCTATGGATTCAGTTGTGGGCGACATGGGGGAAACGGCCTTCCTGGACCATGCGGACATCAAATCTCTAATCACTCCCAAGGAAGAACTGAACTCCGGCTGTATCCAAGTGTTTTTGATGTAAGTATAATTTAAATTTAAATATATGTAATAACAAAGTTCAAGTCTTACAACTAATGTCGTTTATGCATTGCCTGTAGGTACATGCAAGCTGAGTTGGTTTCCTCCAAGGGTAAACAAAAAAAGTTCGGATTCCTATGCCCACTTCAGATTTATGCTAAAGGGACCTCTCAATCTTCGAGGCTTGCATACATTTCAAGTATGCTCAGTGAAACCGATATTGATTGTTTCTTCGCACCATATATGCAGGAGTAAGAATACTAATATTTCATTTTATTTCATATATACTAGTTTTGTATTTGCTTAATTATAATACTCATCCTCTTTTAACTAATCTCTACAGCAATCATTGGCAACTTGTCATCCTATGTAAGCATAGCTATAAAGTTTTCTTCTTATGCTCCCTCCATTACAAGCCCTCGGTTGATGTCAGGAAGATCATGAACACGTGAGTTCTCTTCTATACACAATGATCTTTGTGATAAATGGGTTACTAACTTATTAACTTTGGTCATAGGGCTATGAGGACGTTCGCAGTTGCAAGGGGCCTTAAGCACGCTAATTTGGTGAGGGACCCTGAATGGATCACACCGAAGGTAATAAAAGTATATATTGGGTGTTAGCTAGGTTCCCCGTTTTGATGATAAGAAATAATTTTTATCTTGTTAACATTACAGAGTCAAAGGCAACCCAGAGAAAGCAACTTGTGCGGCTTCTACATAGTTAGACACATGGTCAATATTATCTTGTCAAATAAGATTGACCTAACTGAGGAGGTAAAATTGTATTATTAATGATTTCATATTTCTTAATTCTCAATCTAATCTATATTAGTAATGCCTTAATTTCTTTGATTTTTATTTCATATTTTAGATGTTTGATCAACCTGATCCATTTCCTGACCAAGATATTGATGACCTGCGTAATCGGTGGGCAGAGTTTTTTGTTCAATTCCTTCCTTCTCAATAGTATTTGTCTTTCACTGAATACCTTTTTCTACTTGTCTGTTCAAATTGTAGCATTTTTGTATTGAATTTTATTCAATGAATAATATAATAAGCAATTGAATTATATATGTCTCTGGCATCTTGAACTGATGATGATCGATGATTGAGTCGTATATTATATTTGGGTAGTTTATTTATGAAGCTTCAAGCCAACGAAATATATTAAATATAAATTTAATAACATCTACATCGGAGGTATATACCTGCCGGTGTAGAAAGAACATATATCATAATATATAAATTAAATTTAATAACATCTACACCGTCCCAATATTCAACCGGTGTTAACATTTGAATAATCTACACCGTCCCAATATTCAAACCGGTGTAGATGTTAAAACATAATACACCGGATGTAAATGTGAACCGCTTTAACGTGTAGACCGGTGTAAAAAAGTATACATTCTACACACCGTCCCATATTCAACCGGTGTTAACATTTGAATATTCTACACCGACCCAATGTTCAACCGGTGTAGATGTTAAAAATAATACACCGGGTGCAAATGTGAACCGCTTTAAATTTTAGTCCGGTGTAAAAAAAGTATACCTTCTACACCGGTCATGTGACCGGTGTAGAAGGTCTCACTTTTTACACGGTCCGTTTCTACACCGGCTGTATGTGCGATGTTGAATGCCATTTTCAACCGGTGTTGAAATGCTTTTTTCCAGCCATGGAGGTTCCACCTTTTCATAGGTCAGAGCCTATACATAGCATAATAATATTTCATTATTATTTTATCCAGTATAACTCTACTTAATTTAGGCTTATCCTGAGGCAATATGAAACATCCTTCTTTATATCTCTCAGAGTACTCTTACTATAGCACTCTCAACTGGATTATATCTCTCTTGCCAAAAATCCTGGCAGAAAATAACTGCACTGATTCGGTAATTCCCCATGAGAACTACCATTCTACGTAAGTACCCAGGAAAGACTGGATGAACCGGCTAGGTCCACTCACTTTTAGCCTCCTTATAGACAGCACTTACGTACGCAGTACTGTGTATAGTCTACCAGCATAATGGTATTTTTTACCAAATATCTTTAAAATCTTAACCTTAAATATTGACCTTAAATCCTATCCTTACATATACTCAATTGTAAATATCTTAGATCATTGGAATACCTTAAGAACATGAATTTCCAAGAGTTGGGCTTACGGGGTACTGTTCATCGCTACTGTTCACTTGGTAATTCTAGATTACAGCCTAAATTTTGAAAATTCATAATTAAATCTAGAAAAAATCATATTGATGTGATTCCAATTTCTAATGAAATCTCTTTCATTTAACTTTGAGATAAAAATATGAAAATGAGGGTTCCTTATCTAGATCAAATCAGTTTATTCGTTGAACTTTACTGTTCATTTGGTAAATCTGGAAGTTCCAGTTTCTTTGCCCCATTTTCAAAAATTCATTTCTCCTTGTATACTTATCCAATTGAGTCGAATTACCTATGGATTTAAATCTCAGAATGTGTACTTTAAGCTCACCAAAAATCACGGAAAAACTCATTCATTTACTATATGAAATTAGCGTATGAACCTCACTGCCTCTGAGTAGCCGTATTATCTTATTCCAGATTTTATCTCCCGATTTTGAAAAATCATAACAATTCAAATTCTTAACCAAATGAGGCGTTCTTGGTGTCCATTTAAAGATATTGATCTTATCTATGTTCATTCCAATCATATGAAAACTCTTCGGATAAGTCAATCAAAATACCGATGGAAGTACACTACCTCAGATCGGATTAATGAGTAGCATGCATCATACACACCAAAACATCATCTTGTAATTAAAGTGCACTCTCTTTAAGTTATATACAGTCATCCATCAACATTTACCCTCTTTCCTTGAGAAGATCCAGCACCTAGAGCATAGTTATGGGGGGTGAGATTCGGGGGAATCTCAATAGCAAGTAATATAAACTATAAGGTTATGCATGTTTGATTAAATGCCTAACATGTTATCATGCAATGGGAGCTAATTCATGCTTATACATAAGCAAACTCTAACATGCATATTGTCATGACATATATTGCAAGGAGTGGCACATACTCATAGCACATCATCATAATAAACATCATCACATAATATTCCATGCTCAACCAAACCTTCATGCATAACAAGTAAGCAAATCAATCAAAGCACATAAGTTTATAGTTAAGTATTCTTGCTACATCTTGTAGATCCTTGTCCTTCCTATCTTGAAATGGTCTTTCCTTGCCACAAATGTCAAAACCTAAACATTACAATATGATTACCAAATTATAACTCCATTCCAAACAAATTCCAAGTCTAGTTTCAATAAGCTCCCTTTTTCCAAAAAATTCCATTTTGGTTCCAATGCTTCCCATACTTGTTCCTCCACTTTACCCCCACACAAAATCTCATTTTAAGACCATTGGAAGCATCAAAATTATGAAATTTAAATCACTGTTCACGCGAGTGAACAGTATCCGTGAAGAATTTTCAACATTATAGCCTTTAATTCCAATGGTTTCCAAGGTTCAAAACCTTTCCAATCCTACACAAAATCATCATATAAACTCCATGGAAGCATTAAATCATTGGAATTCCATTTCCTTCTATCATGAACAGTGCATGAACAGTCCAAACCGAAATGGTAAAGTCAAGAACATCAACTTACTTCACAACCAAGCATGTAACTAGCTTGTTTAAGCTTGTCTTAACTATCTATGACCTAAAACTCATATTCCTTTCACATATACACAAAAATTCCAGCAGCATCTCCCTAAGATTTAAGCCTCAAAAACCACTTAAACTCAAGCACAAACCATAAGAACAAAAGGTAGAAGCAAGGAGATAACTTACCTTACTTGTTTCTTCAAGATCCTTGCTTCCTCCAAGCTTGAGAAATATTTTGCAAGAGCTTCCTTCTCCTTTCTTGCTCACGGTTTTGGACTTGTAAATGGGGGTACTTATAGCAAAAGTCATGGGCCATTTGAAGGCCAAGATCACATTGGGAACTATTTGATCTAATGGTTAAAGGTTTGATCTTGAAATGTCTTTTCTCTTCACACTCATGACCTTACCACCATGACATCACTAGCATGGCCTACTTGGGACACCTAACCTCCTCTTCTTGGTGCCATTTTTGAGTCCATGTGGGTCCCACCACGTGCAAACCCTAATTCTTACTTTATTCTCTTTTCTTTTTCTTTTCAAAATCCATAACCTATTCCTTATTGGGCTTGGGCTTCAAGATAACTTTTGAGACTTATTGGGATGGCCTAGAAAAAAAATGTTGGGCCTCTTTTAGGTCAATAGCTATTTGACACAAATCCCAATGTACTTTCCTTATACCGATATCCTTAAATTATCCTGATCTCAGAATAAATGCTGAACACCTCCTTTAATTGTTCTAACATTTTTAGAAATTCATTCTAATAGAAAATGAATTCTCTACAAAGTTTCATAATTTTTTGAGACCCAGAAGTCCTGTTAAAAATTATATATGTTTCCTTTAACCCTTTATCGATGTCATTTTTCACCGTAAATTCCATAATTAATTCTACAGGACTCCTTTTTGACTTCTGTCAACTCCATAAATTCTCATATTAATTATAATAATTTACTATCAAATTTCCTCTGATATCCATCTATTGTGTGAAATGACCAAAATGCCCTCCATTTACTTCTGGTTTCTTAGGGCATCACAGTGGCATTTTTGTAATTTTGCACTTTAGCTCTTAGACTTTCTTCCTCTTCCAATTAATCCTTTTCTTTACATAAATATGGCCACATCTTTTCCTAAAAATCTCATATTTTATTCAACCTGTACATACAACTTAGTACAGAAATTAGGGATGTTACATTTCTCTCCCCCTTAAAAATAAATTTTGTCCCCGAAATTTACAACATATACACTCTACCGAAATAAATCAGGGTACATCTCTTTCATCTTTTCCTCTGTTTCCCAGGTAGCTTCATTCTCTGTTAGTCCTTTCTAGATCACTTTGACTATAGGAATCTGCTTATTCCGCAGTCGCTTGACCTTTCGATCAACTATTTGTACTGGTCCAACTTCATAGGTCACGTCATCTCACAGCGCAACTTCATCTTGTTCAATTACATACGTTGGATCTGGAATATACTTCTTTAGCTGGGAAACATAGAATACATCATGTATCTGGCTGAGATTTGGAAGAAGTGCCAACTTGTAGGCCAATGATCCTATCCTTGAGAGAATCTGAAATGGTCCGATGAATCTAGGATGCAACTTCTTCACCTTGATTGATCGCCCGGCTCCCGTAGTTGGAGTTAACTTAATAAATACATGCTCGCCTTCTTTAAACTCCAACAACTTTCGTCTGACATCTGCATAACTCTTTTGTCGACTTTGAGCCGCCATCATCCGTTTTCTGATCATTGCAATCTGCTCAGCAGTCTAATCCACAATATCAGGTGAAGGGAATTGGAAGACACGCAGCGGAAATTAACTTTAAAAATTTTTCCATTCCCAGCCAGGATCTACCGAATGTGTTTAAGTCAAGGAGAAAGAAGTGTTACCTTCGGTTTCAAGCTTTGGTCGCGACCTCAGTGTCCACTAGTCGCGACTCCTCGCCTCTGGAACTTTCATTCGCGACCTCCTCAGCTTCTAGTCGCGACCTGTCGCCTCTGGAGTTTGTAGTCGCGACCTACTCTGCTTCTAGTCGCGACCTGTCGCCTCTTTAGCTTTTAGTCGCGACCTCTTCAACTTCACGTCGCGACCTGTCTCCTCTTTTCGGATTTCTGATGTTCAGATGCCCGTTTGGTCGCGACCTAATTGTGTTCTGGTCGCGACCTTTCTTCGTGTCTGGCCGTATCGTAGAAGTCGACAGCTCAGATCGGCTTCCTCTACCGGTATCCACACGAACAGCGTTCCAATTGCGAACGACGTGCTAGCGCCTCTTGTCCCTCTAAGGCTTTCTGGAGATTCCGTCCTCACCGTCTCTATTTCGGCAGTTTCTTATTTGCAAACCTTTTGCACTCTCCCTGCCCCCTTTTCTCACGACTGAATGTGTGTGAAGAGATCTATTGTGTGTGGAACCCTAGCTCCTAATGTCAAATATATAGGAAGCTATCGGGCTTCTAATAGGGCCGGGCTTCAGAATTAATCTTATATTAATTCTGAATTAATACAATATCATATATTGCATAATTTAATAAGAAACTGATTAAATAAATATGGTTTATATTAAATCCGTCCCACAGATTTAATTCACCTATTTATTTAATTTAAAATAAAGATAAGACAGAATTATATTTGATTTATTCTCATAAATCAAATTTGAGATATCTTATCAATTTGAATTTCAAATTCAAATAGATCATATCCATTTAAATTCAAATTCAAAAATGATAGAGATTTAATTTATCCTTATAAATTAAATCTTACAAATATCTCTTATATTATATATATAATATATATATAAACTAATTTATATATATATATAAAATATATATCCACCCTAGATTATTCATTGAATCTAGACATCTCTTAGATTCAATGAATCTGGACATCATAGCTCGCATTGGGCTGTTTTGTGTGCGACCCTGTAGGCCCATATGAAGTTGGCAGTGGCCCAGTTACTATACTGACCCACAAGTCGTAAGCGGTCTCTAGCAAGGCATTACGACTACCCAAAACATATGAGGATCGATAAACGATGTAACCTTTCATACAACCATATCATTCCCTTTTGTCACACGATATTTCGGTCAAGGATGAGGCATGGTGAACGTCATCCTCCTGTTCCTGACCGTTACTTTCTCGATCCCTGAGTAGTCTGAATATAGAAATGGAACTACCCTTCCATTCCAGTATGGCCATACATTTCTCAGACTCACTCATCGAGGGGCCCAGTAATATCTCTCTACGAATGTGAGGGACAAATTCCATCTTGACCATTCACATTCCTCCGCATGAAAAACCACTAAGCCCGAGCATAGCCTTTATGATCACTCGGTCAAAAGTGACTTTTGACTAGGTCAAAGCTGAGCGTTTGTCATGTAGGAATCCATGATGATCTCAGGTCAAAGGGCATAGTGACATGGCTTGTATATGAGAGAAGCTTATGACTTGACCCATGCAGCTCTCTCATAGCGGGTCGGTCCAACACCCTGTACTCTTACATGTGCTTATGACTTTGATTTATATCTCTATATATCTTCAAAGTCATACTGGTCTTATTTCATCTCTGCTCCCACATAGATGACCGACCAGGGACATTTAGGATAAGATCATGAGTTATCCAAGGATGGTCATCACAGTAAACATGCAAATAATGTGATAACCTGATACAATGATTGGCCCCTAGGGCACAATTTCCAACATCCTCCCACTTGCACTAGGAACAATCATTAATTTGTCTCAATTCTATTGACCTAACATGACGCTCATGTTTTGCCTGGACAAGCGGTTTTGTTAGAGGATCAGCATCATTGTCTTCTCCTATTACCTTGCATATTTTTATATCACCTCTATCATTGATTTCTCTGATGAGATGAAATCGCCTGAGTATATGCTTGGTCCTTTGATGTGACCTAGGCTCTTTAGCCTATGCAATGTCACCACTATTGTCACAGAACAAAGTTATTGGATCTGAGATGGTCGGTACCACCCTTAGTTCAGCAATGAACTTCCTGATCCAAATGGCCTCCTTAGCTGCATCAGATGCTGCTATATACTCGGCTTCCATTGCAGAATCTACTATAGTGCTCTGCTTAGAGCTCTTCCAGCTTACTGCTCCATTATTCAGGAGGAATATGTATCCAGATCGCGATTTCTAGTCATCCTGGTCAGTTTGGAAACTTGCATCTGTGTAACCAGTTACATAGAGCTCGTCATCCAATCCACCATAGACCAAGAATAAGTCCTTAGTCCTTCTTAAGTACTTAAGGATATTCTTGACAGCAGTCCAATGGCCCTCACCAGGGTCCTGTTGATATCTGCTAGTCATACTTAAGGCAAATGAGACATCCGGTCGAGTACATAACATGGCGTACATGATAGATCCTATGGCCGAGGCATATGGAATCTTACTCATACGACCTCGCTGATCTGGTGTACTAGGACACAAATCCTTGCTGAGGTGAATACCATGAGACATGGGTATGAAACCCCTTTTTGATTCCTGCATACTGAACCTATGCAGTATCTTGTCTATATATGTGCTCTGACTCAGTCCTAGAAGCCTTTTAGATCTATCTCTATAGATCCTAATTCCTAGGATGTAGGTGGCTTCACCCAAGTCTTTCATCGAGAAAGATTTTCCTAACCAAGACTTGACAATCTGCAAGGTAGGAATGTCATTCCCAATGAGTAGGATGTCATCGACATAGAGTACCAAAAACATAACTGTGCTCCCACTAACCTTTTTGTACACACAAGGTTCATCAATGTTTTGAAGAAATCCAAACTCTTTGACTACTTCATCAAAATGATGATTCCAACTCCGAGATGCTTGCTTCAGTCCATAAATGGACCTTTGAAGCTTGCACACCTTACCAGAGTCCTCAGAACGCACAAAACCTTCAGGTTGTGTCATGTACACATCCTCAAGGAGCTTTCCATTAAGGAAGGCTGTCTTGACGTCCATCTGCCATATTTCATAGTCATAATATGCTGCAATGGCAAGGAGGATTCTGATTGATTTGGCCATTGCAACTGGGGAAAAGGTCTCATCATAGTCCACACCATGAGTTTGAGTAAATCCTTTTGCAACCAGTCGTGCCTTGAAGACATTTAAATTGCCATCCATGTCAGTTTTCTCTTTAAAAACCCACTTGCACCCGACGGTTTTTATACCTTCAGGCGGGTCGACTAAGGTCCATACCTTATTGTCGTACATGGATTGCATCTCAGACTTCATGGCATTAAGCCATTTCTCAGAGTTTGGTCCCACTATAGCTTCTTGATAGGTAGTGGGCTCATTATGCTCAATGAGCAACACATCACGACTATCAGAAATCAGAAATCCATATCTCTGAGGCTGAAGTCGTGCCCTATTAGATCGCCTTGGGCCTTGCGTGACTTGAGGAGTCTCAACAACTTCTTGTGAGTCTTCTCTACTTTCCATCTCTAGTTCTGTGGCGTCTTGTGGCTCTCGAACTTCTTCGAGGTGTACCTTGCTCCCAGTGGTTCTTTTAGAGATAAATTCTCGTTCTAGAAAGATACCATTTCTGACAACAAACACTTTGTTATCAGTGGGGTTGTAGACATAATATCCCTTGGTTTCCTTAGGATATCCCACAAAAAGGCACTTTGAAGATTTGGGCGCTAACTTATCTGAGGCTTGTTGCTTAACATAGACCTCACATCCCCAAATCTTGAGAAAAGACAAACTAGGTTTCCTCCCAGTCCATATCTCATACGGAGTCTTTTCAACTGCCTTAGATGGAACACGATTCAGTGTGAACGCAGCTGTCTCTAGGGCGTGGCCCCAAAAGGATGGTGGAAGATCTGTTCGACTCATCATGGATCGAACCATATCCAATAGTGTTCGATTCCTCCGTTCAGAAACCCCATTCCATTGTGGTGTTCCTGGAGGAGTCAATTGTGAGACTATTCCACAATTCCTAAGATGATCGATAAACTCTTGGCTCAAATATTCACCACCTCGATCAGATCGAAGGGCTTTAATTGTTTTACCAAGCTGGTTTTGTACTTCATTTTGAAATATCTTGAACATTTCAAAAGATTCGGATTTATGTTTCATTAGATAGACATAGCCATATCTACTGAAATCATCTATGAATGTAATGAAGTACGAATAACCTCTTCTGGCATTTGTATTCATCGGTCCACACACATCTGTATGTATGAGGCCCAACAAATCAGTGGCCCTCTCACTGTGCCCAGTGAAAGGCGACTTTGTCATCTTTCCTAACAAACAAGATTCGCAAGTATCATATGATTCAAAATCAAATGAGTTGAGAAATCCATCTTGATGGAGTTTAGAAATGCGTTTCTCATTTATGTGGCCTAGACGACAGTGCCAGAGGTACGTCGAATTCAAATCATTTGGTTTGATCCTTTTGGCGGTTATGTTATAGATATTTCCATGATTGGGTTGTTCCAAGTTTAATATGTAATGATCAACATGCAAATCACCATGAGCATAGAAAACATCATTACGATAAATGGAACATTTACCATTCCCAGAAATGGAAGTGTAACCTTCCTTATCCAAATAAGAAAGAGAAACAATGTTACTACTCAAAGCAGGAACATAATAGCAATTGTTCAAAACTAACAAAAGCCCAGTGGGCAGAACTAATTCATAAGTGCCTACAGCTAGAGCAGCAACCTTTGCTCTGTTTCCAACTCGTAGGTCAACTTCGCCCTTCTTCAGCTTTCTACTGTCCTTTAGGCCCTGCACATTTGTACAAATGTGAGAACCACATGCAGTATCTAATACCCATGTAGTGGAAGTAGAGAGATGAATGTCTATAACATAAATACCTGAAGCGATAGCCCCGCTATCCTTCTTGTTCTTTCTCAGATCTTCAAGGTAGAGTTTGCAATTCCTCTTCCAATGACCCGGTTCATTGCAGAAGAAGCAAACTCCTTCCTTTGGAGGCTTTGCCTTCTTTGGTGCAGGCTTGGTTTCGGGCTTGCCTGACTCTTTGGTCTTACCAGATGAGCCATGACCCTTCCCCTTGCCCTTGCCTTTCCTTTTCATACCCTTTCCTTTCTGAACCATCAAAACAGTACTGGGCTTCTTCTTAACAGTCGGCTCAGCAGTTTTAAGCATCCCATGCAGTTCAGAAATAGATTTCTCCATGTTGTTCATGTTGTAGTTCATGACAAACTGGTCATAACTTTCCGGGAGTGAGTTCAAGATCAAATCTGTAGCTGACTCCTGACTTATGGGAAATCCAAGCCTCTCAAGGTGATCTATGTACCCTTTCATCTTTAAGACATGAGTACTCACTGATGCACCTTCAGCCATCTTGCAGGAATGTAAGGCCTTAGTGGTCTCATACCTCTCTTGCCTTGCTTGTTGCTGGAACATTTCCTTAAGATGCACAATCATCTCATAAGCCTCCATGTGTTCCAAATCTCTTTGGAGCTTCAGAACCATGGTGGCAAGCATCAAGCATCCCACATCGACAGAGTCTTCCTTATGCCTCGCATAAGAATCTCTCTGAGCTCTAGGAGCATTGGCTGCTGGCTCCTCAGGAATGGGCTGATCTAGGACATATACCTTTCTTTCCTGCTTGAGAACAATTCTCAAGTTCCTGAACCAGTCAAGAAAGTTTGTCCCATTGAGTTTGTCCTTCTCAAGGATAGATCGCAACGATAATGTAGCAGTATTACTAGTCGTCATGATTCTACAATTAAAATATGCAATCGAATTAGCAATCTCCCACTGAATAAAACAACCCTCAATGTAATAATTAGTGGGCTAAGATCCATATTTGGCTTAAACTTGAGTCCGCTTTGGCAGGACGCTCAACTTTAAGTTATTTAGGTTGGTAACAACTTTACCAATTACATCACATGTAACTCTTAGATGTTTATGGGATTCCATCATCATATGATCCGGCATGTTTTAATCCCATCTAATGCCTTGAGACCCAAAACCGTTTTGATAATCTCAATTAAGTCAAACAATAACAAACATAAGAGTAGCACCATTACTCTTGCTTATCTCCCCAAGATAACTCAAATGCACCCACTTTGGTGGACCTACAAATGAGCGATCGAGGTTTTGACAAGTGTTCATTAATTGACGGCATATGACTTAAGATTTCTTTTAGAGGGTTTAATTAATTATCTGGTTTATAAGATGCATGTATCGCGGTTGTATCTCATACAAGTATTATGCATATAAAACATACATGCAGTGATCTAATCAAAAGATGCATAATCTTAAACGTGATACAATATGGCTCACCTATCCTAAGTCCCCTCAAGCCAATGAGAGGAGCTCTCTAATTAGAATAGGAAAAGTACATAAGGAAACCTCGTTTTAACATTCGAGGGGAGTGAGATGAGAAGAGAATGTACAACGAGAGTCATTAGAGGAAGGCACGACACGCAGGCCGTATTTAGAAAAATTACAACACTTGTAATCTAGAGCCATATTGTTCACCATACCCAAACATTCAAGAATCAAAATTCATGCTATTTGAAGGGCAATAAATGTTTCAAAACATTCATATATCAGGAAAGTCAATACATATTACGATTATGTTGCGCTACGATTAAATAGCCACGGCGGTCCCGCTAGCCGGTTAGCGGGCGGGGTGTGGGGCAGCGCCCCAATGGAAATTTTTGATCAAGAATCTTAATTCTATTTCCTTAGACCCCATCAATATTAATTGATCAAATCAATTGATATACACCACCGATTTCAGTTTCCTTTTAGATTCCGTATATGTCATACATAAACAGATTCCATATATGTCATACATATCTCGCATGTTATCATACAATCAGCTAAGAAGTCTAACATACATCACATGTATCAACAATCAAACCTAACTTAAACACAAAACGGCATGGCTCTGATACCACTGAAGGGAATTGGAAGACACGCAGCGGAAATTAACTTTAAAAATTTTTCCATTCCCAGCCAGGATCTACCGAATGTGTTTAAGTCAAGGAGAAAGAAGTGTTACCTTCGGTTTCAAGCTTTGGTCGCGACCTCAGTGTCCACTAGTCGCGACTCCTCGCCTCTGGAACTTTCAGTCGCGACCTCCTCAGCTTCTAGTCGCGACCTGTCGCCTCTGGAGTTTGTAGTCGCGACCTACTCTGCTTCTAGTCGCGACCTGTCGCCTCTTTAGGTTTTAGTCGCGACCTCTTCAACTTCACGTCGCGACCTGTCTCCTCTTTTTGGATTTCTGATGTTCAGATGCCCGTTTGGTCGCGACCTAATTGTGTTCTGGTCGCGACCTTTCTTCGTGTCTGGCCGTATCGTAGAAGTCGACAGCTCAGATCGGCTTCCTCTACCGGTATCCACACGAACAGCGTTCCAATTGCGAACGACGTGCTAGCGCCTCTTGTCCCTCTAAGGCTTTCTGGAGATTCCGTCCTCACCGTCTCTATTTCGGCAGTTTCTTATTTGCAAACCTTTTGCACTCTCCCTGCCCCCTTTTCTCACGACTGAATGTGTGTGAAGAGATCTATTGTGTGTGGAACCCTAGCTCCTAATGTCAAATATATAGGAAGCTATCGGGCTTCTAATAGGGCCGGGCTTCAGAATTAATCTTATATTAATTCTGAATTAATACAATATCATATATTGCATAATTTAATAAGAAACTGATTAAATAAATATGGTTTATATTAAATCCGTCCCACAGATTTAATTCACCTATTTATTTAATTTAAAATAAAGATAAGACAGAATTATATTTGATTTATTCTCATAAATCAAATTTGAGATATCTTATCAATTTGAATTTCAAATTCAAATAGATCATATCCATTTAAATTCAAATTCAAAAATGATAGAGATTTAATTTATCCTTATAAATTAAATCTTACAAATATCTCTTATATTATATATATAATATATATATAAACTAATTTATATATATATAAAATATATATCCACCCTAGATTATTCATTGAATCTAGACATCTCTTAGATTCAATGAATCTGGACATCATAGCTCGCATTGGGCTGTTTTGTGTGCGACCCTGTAGGCCCATATGAAGTTGGCAGTGGCCCAGTTACTATACTGACCCACAAGTCGTAAGCGGTCTCTAGCAAGGCATTACGACTACCCAAAACATATGAGGATCGATAAACGATGTAACCTTTCATACAACCATATCATTCCCTTTTGTCACACGATATTTCGGTCAAGGATGAGGCATGGTGAACGTCATCCTCCTGTTCCTGACCGTTACTTTCTCGATCCCTGAGTAGTCTGAATATAGAAATGGAACTACCCTTCCATTCCAGTATGGCCATACATTTCTCAGACTCACTCATCGAGGGGCCCAGTAATATCTCTCTACGAATGTGAGGGACAAATTCCATCTTGACCATTCACATTCCTCCGCATGAAAAACCACTAAGCCCGAGCATAGCCTTTATGATCACTCGGTCAAAAGTGACTTTTGACTAGGTCAAAGCTGAGCGTTTGTCATGTAGGAATCCATGATGATCTCAGGTCAAAGGGCATAGTGACATGGCTTGTATATGAGAGAAGCTTATGACTTGACCCATGCAGCTCTCTCATAGCGGGTCGGTCCAACACCCTGTACTCTTACATGTGCTTATGACTTTGATTTATATCTCTATATATCTTCAAAGTCATACTGGTCTTATTTCATCTCTGCTCCCACATAGATGACCGACCAGGGACATTTAGGATAAGATCATGAGTTATCCAAGGATGGTCATCACAGTAAACATGCAAATAATGTGATAACCTGATATTTCCAACATCAGGACCATACATTCTTCTCTCACTTAACTCAAGCCAGCATAAGGGAGATCTACACTTTTATCCATAAAGTCTTCGAATGGGGCCATCTGAATACTAGCTTGATAGCTATTATTGTATGCAAATTCTATCAATGGTAGATGAGTATCCCAACTGCCTTTAAAATCCAAGACACATGCTCTCAACATATATTCTAGTGTCTGGATTGTTCTCTCAGACTAACCATCGGTTTGAGGATGATAAGTTGTGCTGAATCTGAGAGTAGTACCCATTTCTTGCTGCAAAGCCCTCCAGAAATTTGACATGAATCGAGGGTCTCTATCAGACACAATACTGCTTGGGATTTCATGCAGTCTAACAATTTCCTTTATGTACAATTTTGCCAACTTCTCTAGAGAATCCCTCTTATTTATGCCAGGAAATGAGCTGACTTTGTCAACCAATCAATCACCACCCATGTCGCATCATGCTTAGTTGGGGTTATAGGTAGTCCTTCTACAAAGTCCATGGCAATACTGTTCCACTTCCATTCAGGAACATCTAGAGGTTGCAATGTTCCTGCTGGCTTTTGATGCTCAATCTTCACTTTCTGGCACGTTAAGCACTTAGACACATAAGCCACCACATCTTTCTTCAGTCCAGGCCACCAAAATAATTTTTTAACATCATGGTACATCTTGGTCATACCTGGATGCACTGTATATCGGCTTTTGTGTGCTTCGTCCAGAATCTTTTCCCTTAGTCCCCTTGCATTAGGGATGTAGGGTCTTCCTCTAAACTGCAATAATCCATCTGAGGAAATCTCAAAATTCTTAGTCTGCCCTCTTTCCAGCTTGTCCTTAAAAATCATTGTGAGCTTATCATGTTCCTGAGCCTCTTTAATCTCATCTTCTATACAAGCTTTGACATGTACTCCCCCGTAGGAACTTTCAGTCACTTGTATCTGATACAAAGGGCTCTAATCTCGCATATCCTCAATCAACTTTAATTCTTTGATCATCAAATATACTACCTACACCACCTTTCTGCTCAAAGCATCAGCCACTATATTGGCTTTTTCTGGATGGTATTTAATTTGGAAATCGTAATCCTTTAACAATTCCATCCATCGTCTTTGTCTCATATTCAACTCTTTCTGATCCTGCTGATACTTCAGGCTTTTATGGTCACAGTACAATTCAATTATAGCTCCATATAAATAATGCCTCCATATCTTCAGAGCATAAACCACCGCTGCAAGCTCCAGATCATGAGTGGGATAATTCTGTTCATGCGGCTTTAACTACCGAGAGGCGTAGGCTACTACTCTACCTTGCTGCATCAGTACACATCCTAACCCCTATTTACTAGCATCAGTGTAGACTACATAAGTCTGAGTTGGGTCTGAAATAATCAGCACGGGAGTAGTGGTTAATTTCTGCTTTAACTCTTGAAAACTAGCTTCGCACTTCTCGTCCCACTTAAATTGTTGATTCTTTCTGGTAAGCTTGGTTAGTGGCAAGGCAATTCAAGAAAAGTCCTGGATGAATCTTCTGTAATACCCTGCTAAGCCCAAGAAACTTCTGATCTCTGTCACTATCTTTGGCTGCTCCCAGCTTAAAACAGCTTCAACTTTGCTAGGATCCACAGCTACCCCGTCTTGGGATATGACGTGACCAAGAAATTTGACTTCTGAAAGCCAAAACTCACACTTACTAAGCTTAGCGTAGAGCTGCCTCTCTTTAAGGGTACCAAGAACGATTCTCAAATGCCTTTCATGCTCCTCAGCAGATTTGGAGTAAACCAGAATATCATCTATGAAGACCACCACAAACTGATCTAAACAAGGCCTGAAGATCCGGTTAATATAATCCATGAAAATTACAGGCGCATTAGTCAGACCAAAAGGCATAACCAAAAACTCAAAATGCCCATAACGTGTTCTGAAAGCAGTCTTTGAAATGTCACCTGACTTAATTCTCAACTGATGATAGCCAGATCGTAAATCAATCTTGGAGAATAGACTCGCTCCTGCCAATTGATCTAGCAAATTGTCAATTCTGGGGAGAGGGTACTTGTTCTTAACCTTCATCTTGTTCAGCTCTCTGTAGTCAATACATAGTCTTAAGCTACCATCTTTCTTTTTAACAAATAGCACTGGAGCACCCTAGGGAGAAAACTAGGTCTTATGAAACCCTTCTCTAGAAGCTCTTCAATCTACTTCTTCAGCTCACTCATTTTATTAGGAGCCATCCGATATGGCGCTTTGGATACTGGTCCTGCTCTAGGTACAATGTCAATTGCAAACTCCACTTCTCGCTCCGGAGGCAATCCCTGAATTTCCTTTGGAAAGACTTCAGGAAATTCATTAACTACTACAATCGTCTCAATTCCTTCTTTGACTTTTGCTTGAACAGAGAGGAAAACCATGTATCCTTGACATCCTTTCCGCAGGCATTTATTTGCTTGTGCCTCCGTTATGAAATTCAGTCGTACTTCTGGACTCAGGTCTGCTACCGTCGAACCAAGAACTAGCATCTTGTTTTTGCAATCCAGCATTACATTATTGGAGGACAACCAATTTAAACCAAGTATAACCTCAATCTCTCGGAAAGGCATGCATATTAGGTCTAGGGTTGTATAACAATGCTCATACCACACAATAATATTCAAACAAGCATCGGAGGTAACTATCCTAGCACTTGTGGGAGTCATCACATATATGTCATAATTCAATTTACTAACCACCAAGCCTAGACGTCTAGCACAATCATAGGAAATAAAAGAATGACTTGCACCAGAATCAAACAAAGCAATCACTGAGTGATCATTAATATAGATTGTACCTTGAATCATCTCAGGTGATTTCTGTGCATCTTCTCTGGAAAGTGCAAATACGCGTCCTTGCATCCGCAGCCTTTGATCAGCTGCTGCCTGAGGATATTCCCGAGCAAAATGTCCTGGCTTTCCATAAGTATAGCAGACATTTTGGCCCACCTAACAAGGCCTATCCCCATGATTTTTCCCACATTTGTTGCATACTCGGTGAAACATCCTCCCTTAGACTCCTCAGAGTACACTTGCGGAAGCAACATTAGCTTGATTATACCTTAACTTAAGCCCAGAAATTCAAAATTTTTCTCTTAAGTTCCTTATTCTGGACCTTTAATTTGAAAATTAATTAATCTCATTCTATACATCCAAACAAGGCTTATTACCTATCCATGTAATGCCCCAGATGTGTACGACTGGCCTGCCAAATTTCATAGCCACACTCCTTCGTTTACTAGGTCAAACTGAGGCCAGAACACTGCTACCTCAGGACCTGCGAATTTCTCCCTTAATTCCCCATTCACAAATTGAACATGCCAAACAACATTTATTATTAAATAATAAAATGTCATACAACAAGGCATACAGCAAATTATCATATTTCTATTACATCTTTTCCTGCCTAAAATCCGGCAGCATAACTGCTACAATTCTTCTTTAGAAAGTAACCGATCTTGTACCGATTCGGTAATTCCCGTAGGAACTACCATTCTACGTAAGTACCCAGGAAAGACTGGATGAACCGGCTAGGTCCACTCACTTCCAGCCTCCTTAGACAGCACCTACGTACACAGTACGTATCAGTTCCTTTCTTTGTTCCTTCCTCTGTTGCCAGAATTTTGGCAGCCTAACGGCGTCTCTCAAAATTTCCAGATTTTATTTTGACAGAACCTCCCCTGTAATGTTATTTTTGGGAATAAGATTCAAAAGAATCCCAGTAGCAATAATCATAACAATATATGTAATGCAGAGTGACGATGCTTGCTTGTGATTGTGTATAGATAAGTATGCTGCGTGCTTCCATATTCAATAACATATGATCATAGCATTGTAATAGAGCTTCAAGCATAACATATAAGACAACAATCCAACCAAACAATAGCACAACAAATCACAAAGACATTACATAAGAGCTACGATTAGTTACTACCTCAAAAGCAGAGCTCCAGAACTTCTATACTGCTTCCAGCTCCACCAGAACTTCCTTTCTTTCTTTCTTTCTCCTTCTCTCTCTTCTTTCTCTCTCTTTTCTTGCCAAAAACGTGGGATGCCTAAAATGGGAGGGGAAGGGGGGTATTTATAGCTTTAATGGATGGCATTCTTGTAATTTTGAAGCCATCTGAACATGTGGTCCTGGTTTTTCCTGGATTTTCCTATTTTCTTTATTCCTTTTTACTGCATCATGCATGACATCATCCAGGACACCTCACCGGGACACCTCATCGCCACATTCTTCACATGTCACAATTCCTGGACACCTCATCAGCTGACTCAGCAGTTCAGTCCAATCCAGTACCGGTCCAGAGTCTTGCACCGTAATACGTGTCCTTAACTTTTCTTCTGCCTCTAAGATGACGCCATGTGGCATCTGGAAGGGACCTTTCACGCCTTCCAATGCTATCCAGATAAGTCCCAGACTTTATCTGATCACCTCCTCGGTTATCGTGCCGACCGAGTAACTTTGCTTTATTGAAACAGCATTAAAATAGTATTTTAATGCCACTTTTTCCCACATACTCCATGGGCTACGTTTTTGGGCTCTGGGTATGTTATCTTGGATCCTGATCAAGCTCAAGTACTCTGATGGCTCGATTCCCAAGAAACATCCCTCGGCAAATTACCAAAATACCCCTGGGTGCCCTTTCTTGCACTATTTTAACCCTAAGGGTAAAATCGTCATTTCACACCCTTTTGTATTCTGTCAGGATAAATACTGACTCTAAGTAACTTTATCTGTATGAGCCTTGGCTCCTGGGCCTGTCCAGAATGACCAAAATGCCCTCATTCATCTACTACCCCTTTAGTACAACACAGGGGCATTTTCGTAATTTCGCATTTTTTCGGGGTTCTGCCGGACACTGGCCCACCTATCAGTCCAAGTGTCTTACTGGGCCTTGTTGGCGCCATTATTGGGCCTCTCAGGGTCCATTACCTTCATGGCACGCATTACGAGGAATCTTCCCCTGTTAATAATTATTGAATATTTTATCTACTATTCACCGTTTATACACATATCCGGACACCGGCTCCTTCTGTCCGATACACTGGCCTGCTGTGTTCAGGCATCCCTGTGAGTCATATCAGTCATCTGACTGAGGTTATCCGAACTCATTCAGTCCCTTTTCAAATACCGATAAATTTCCCTATCGGATACCCGGAGGCCTCACACTCCCGTCTGGATTTTCTAATTTGCGAATAACTTTTTCTACAGGCCTCCTATCGGTATTCTGTCAGTTTCTCGACATTCGCCCCATAAAGACGCATCATCCTGTATTTTCTCACCTAGATCTGAAATCTAGGATATCCGGTATGAATTTTTATAACTTTTGGACGATCAGTCCATTTCTGGCTATCTGGAGTCTTCAAAAATTCCTGTATTAAGCCAGATTACCGAGCGTCCCTTGCTCTCTCTACCGGTGAAATCTGGGACTGAAATGCCGTCGGACAGTCCAAACCACTTCCGGCCTGACTTTCTTTAATTACACTTTAGCCCCAAGAAACTTTTCTTCTTTTCATTTAAATCCCTTTTTATTTGGCTAAAATTACACTTAAGGACCCCACCTTTTTGTCCTTAAACTTTCCATAATTCTTTCATACTAATAGAGACCTCGTATGCACATTTCACAGTTCAGTGAAATGATCAGCATAATTTTCTCTATTTTCTGGCAAAATATGGTACTCATCGGCTACCAGCCCGATCTTTCCCATAATTACGATTTTGCCCCTGCATTCTCTTTCTGGCCTCGTTGCTCATCTTCTCATCCCTCATCTTAAGGTCTAGAAATTCTCTTTCAATAACTCATCCCTTAAACTCTTCGGGAGTCATCGTTAATTGAAAGGCTCGACAACCCGCCCATATCAGGTTATCTTACACAGGAGCCAGCCCATATCAAGCTACCTGCAGAATTCCTAGGCTTGAGACTTAGGACATTTCTCACATTCCTCATCTTGGACCTAGATGAACTGTCCCGATCTCCTAGACCAAAAATCGGGATGTTACAATTCTCCTCCCCTTTTAAAAATTTCGTCCTCGAAATTTTAAGGGATACCTCATCTTTCCTGAAGAGAACTTCTTACTGACCTATACAGCTATGTGATTCTTATAACGCAGTCATATATATAACCAGTAAGATCATCCCTCTCTGTCTTATCCTCACTCCAGTGATGGTCTAGAGGAGCAACAGCTTGGTCCCAGACCTTCCACATGGATTCTTAGCAACTAACATCTTTCATTATAGTTGCTTACAGCTATCCATGTTCTAACCCCTCATACAGCAACCTCATCACTGAGTTAAGACAGATTTATTATCTTACTACTTATTTCTCATGACTTGTTACAATAACCACATTCTCTAGATCAGAAAGGAACTCTTCATTAATCACATCATTTACATCTAGGCATACAGTTCTTACAGCTAAGTCACCCTTACAGCTATGGTTCTTCTTAACCATTCTTAGGGTCGACCTCAGGGGATTTGGAGACTCTGTTTGAAAAAATGGAAAATACTCTTCCTGTTGTCTTTGGCCTAGGGATGTCAGCATTCTTAGGGCAAACTCTTGCAAAGTGACCCTTCTCGCCACAAATGAAACAGCCGCTTTGCCCTGCTCGACACTCCCTTGTGCCGTGGTTCTTTCCACATCTTTGACATCTTTGTCTTCCAACCTGATCCTCACCTTGATCAGTCCCCTGCCTAAACTGTTGCCTCTTTCTCTTGTTATTATTATTATTGGCTTCATAACCTGAGTTACCTCCCAGAGTGCTCCTAGCCAATACTTCTTTACTTCTTGCTTCTGACTTAGCTACCTCCTTGCTCCTTACGTTGTTCCCGGTTGCTGCATGATTGTTCATACTTCTCTCTGTCAATCTGCAGACTTCTACCGCTCTATTGAACTGCGTAAGTTGCTGAGGAATTATTCTTTCCTTTAGGGTGCTGCTCAGACCCTCTACTAATCTTTTTGTCGACCATTCTTCGTCCTCCATTCTTCTAAGGTATGTGGAATAGTACGACAATCGGAGATACTTAGCCAAATACTCATCGAATGACTCTTTCTCTCCTTGCTTCAAAGTTAGGAACTCAACTTCCTTCGCGTCCCTCACTGACTGGGGAAAGTATTTTTCCCTAAACTGACCCAGAAATATTTCCCATGTAACTGGGACTCCTTTTGCTTGAAGAATAAGCTCAGTATTCCTCCACCATCTTCGCGCATCCTTCTCTAGCTTGAAAATGGCCAGTCAGGCTTTTCTTCCTGATGGGCAATCCAGCACCTCAAAAATCTTCTCAAGCTGATCTATCCAATCCTCAGCTACTTGGACGTCAAATGTCCCCTCAAACACCGGAGGATTGTACTTTTGGAACCGCTCCATCCATTGCTGAATGCTATTAGGATCTACCACTGGATCCTCTATTCTTGACTGCCCATTATTTGGAGGAATTCCTGATATCCCTTCTGCTGGTCTATCAGGGGTTTACAATTGATTAACTATAGCTGTAAGAGTAGCTATAGTGGCATCTCTTTCTTGATCTCGGCGAACTTGTTCCGCCCTCATTTCTTCCATCATCCTTTGCTGCTGTTCTAGCCTAGCAAGGATGACTTGCATAGGATTTACCTCATTGGAGTTGCCAGCCTCCTCTACGTGTGGCTCCTCCACTTGAATTCTACGTCCTCGTCTCGTGTTCACCATCTGGTTCCTTGTCAATTAGAAAAGAAAAATGAACACATAACATTATACTACTTACTCATCTAGGGAATTTTACCTCCACTGGGCTTTTCTAAACCTCTATGTACTCTAGGGAAATAACATTTCTAAATCAGAGCATCACTGAGCCAGAACCTTCTGTTCTATGCCAGAATCTTATGCTCTGAACCAGAATCCTGTCTGGTTTATGCCAGAACCTATTGCTCTGATACCAAAATGAAACATCCTCCCTTAGACTCCTCAGAGTACACTTGCGGAAGCAACATTAGCTTGATTATACCTTAACTTAAGCCCAGAAATTCAAAATTTTTCTCTTAAGTTCCTTATTCTGGACCTTTAATTTGAAAATTAATTAATCTCATTCTATACATCCAAACAAGGCTTATTACCTATCCATGTAATGCCCCAGATGTGTACGACTGGCCTGCCAAATTTCATAGCCACACTCCTTCGTTTACTAGGTCAAACTGAGGCCAGAACACTGCTACCTCAGGACCTGCGAATTTCTCCCTTAATTCCCCATTCACAAATTGAACATGCCAAACAACATTTATTATTAAATAATAAAATGTCATACAACAAGGCATACAGCAAATTATCATATTTCTATTACATCTTTTCCTGCCTAAAATCCGGCAGCATAACTGCTACAATTCTTCTTTAGAAAGTAACCGATCTTGTACCGATTCGGTAATTCCCGTAGGAACTACCATTCTACGTAAGTACCCAGGAAAGACTGGATGAACCGGCTAGGTCCACTCACTTCCAGCCTCCTTAGACAGCACCTACGTACACAGTACGTATCAGTTCCTTTCTTTGTTCCTTCCTCTGTTGCCAGAATTTTGGCAGCCTAACGGCGTCTCTCAAAATTTCCAGATTTTATTTTGACAGAACCTCCCCTGTAATGTTATTTTTGGGAATAAGATTCAAAAGAATCCCAGTAGCAATAATCATAACAATATATGTAATGCAGAGTGACGATGCTTGCTTGTGATTGTGTATAGATAAGTATGCTGCGTGCTTCCATATTCAATAACATATGATCATAGCATTGTAATAGAGCTTCAAGCATAACATATAAGACAACAATCCAACCAAACAATAGCACAACAAATCACAAAGACATTACATAAGAGCTACGATTAGTTACTACCTCAAAAGCAGAGCTCCAGAACTTCTATACTGCTTCCAGCTCCACCAGAACTTCCTTTCTTTCTTTCTTTCTCCTTCTCTCTCTTCTTTCTCTCTCTTTTCTTGCCAAAAACGTGGGATGCCTAAAATGGGAGGGGAAGGGGGGTATTTATAGCTTTAATGGATGGCATTCTTGTAATTTTGAAGCCATCTGAACATGTGGTCCTGGTTTTTCCTGGATTTTCCTATTTTCTTTATTCCTTTTTACTGCATCATGCATGACATCATCCAGGACACCTCACCGGGACACCTCATCGCCACATTCTTCACATGTCACAATTCCTGGACACCTCATCAGCTGACTCAGCAGTTCAGTCCAATCCAGTACCGGTCCAGAGTCTTGCACCGTAATACGTGTCCTTAACTTTTCTTCTGCCTCTAAGATGACGCCATGTGGCATCTGGAAGGGACCTTTCACGCCTTCCAATGCTATCCAGATAAGTCCCAGACTTTATCTGATCACCTCCTCGGTTATCGTGCCGACCGAGTAACTTTGCTTTATTGAAACAGCATTAAAATAGTATTTTAATGCCACTTTTTCCCACATACTCCATGGGCTACGTTTTTGGGCTCTGGGTATGTTATCTTGGATCCTGATCAAGCTCAAGTACTCTGATGGCTCGATTCCCAAGAAACATCCCTCGGCAAATTACCAAAATACCCCTGGGTGCCCTTTCTTGCACTATTTTAACCCTAAGGGTAAAATCGTCATTTCACACCCTTTTGTATTCTGTCAGGATAAATACTGACTCTAAGTAACTTTATCTGTATGAGCCTTGGCTCCTGGGCCTGTCCAGAATGACCAAAATGCCCTCATTCATCTACTACCCCTTTAGTACAACACAGGGGCATTTTCGTAATTTCGCACTTTTTCGGGGTTCTGCCGGACACTGGCCCACCTATCAGTCCAAGTGTCTTACTGGGCCTTGTTGGCGCCATTATTGGGCCTCTCAGGGTCCATTACCTTTATGGCACGCATTACGAGGAATCTTCCCCTGTTAATAATTATTGAATATTTTATCTACTATTCACCGTTTATACACATATCCGGACACCGGCTCCTTCTGTCCGATACACTGGCCTGCGGTGTTCAGGCATCCCTGTGAGTCATATCAGTCATCTGACTGAGGTTATCCGAACTCATTCAGTCCCTTTTCAAATACCGGTAAATTTCCCTATCGGATACCCGGAGGCCTCACACTCCCGTCTGGATTTTCTAATTTGCGAATAACTTTTTCTACAGGCCTCCTATCGGTATTCTGTCAGTTTCCCGACATCCGCCCCATAAAGACGCATCATCCTGTATTTTCTCACCTAGATCTGAAATCTAGGATATCCGGTATGAATTTTTATAACTTTTGGACGATCAGTCCATTTCTGGCTATCTGGAGTCTTCAAAAATTCCTGTATTAAGCCAGATTACCGAGCGTCCCTTGCTCTCTCTACCGGTGAAATCTGGGACTGAAATGCCGTCGGACAGTCCAAACCACTTCCGGCCTGACTTTCTTTAATTACACTTTAGCCCCAAGAAACTTTTCTTCTTGTCATTTAAGTCCCTTTTTATTTGGCTAAAATTACACTTAAGGACCCCACCTTTTTGTCCTTAAACTTTCCATAATTCTTTCATACTCATAGAGACCTCGTATGCACATTTCACAGTTCAGTGAAATGATCAGCATAATTTTCTCTATTTTCTGGCAAAATATGGTACTCATCGGCTACCAGCCCGATCTTTCCCATAATTACGATTTTGCCCCTGCATTCTCTTTCTGGCCTCGTTGCTCATCTTCTCATCCCTCATCTTAAGGTCTAGAAATTCTCTTTCAATAACTCATCCCTTAAACTCTTCGGGAGTCATCGTTAATTGAAAGGCTCGACAACCCGCCCATATCAGGTTATCTTACACAGGAGCCAGCCCATATCAAGCTACCTGCAGAATTCCTAGGCTTGAGACTTAGGACATTTCTCACATTCCTCATCTTGGACCTAGATGAACTGTCCCGATCTCCTAGACCAAAAATCGGGATGTTACACTCGGGCTCTGGGGTCTCTGTTACTCAGCCCTCCTCGGTAGTTTTCTCTGCCAGGTCTCCTATTTTGCCATGGTTGCTTCCTTTTTCTATAGTTGCTATTTCTTACAGCATTTTGGCTTTGACCGTCCCTCTCAGGAATTGTCTGTTCCTTGCTTATAGGCTTAGATAGCATCCTGTGATTCATACTATTCTTTACTATACGGCATGCCTCTATAGCCTTGTTGAACTGGTTGTATTGTTGAGGAGTCAGCTTCTCCTTCAGTATAGAGTTCAATCCTCTTATCAACCTCTCAGTCATCCACCTTTCATCACCTACTTGGCGTAAATATGTTGAATACTGAGACAGACGGATGAATTTGGCCAAGTACTCGTCAAAGGATTCTCTTTCTGCTTGGCTCAGCACAAGGAACTCTGCTTCTCTTTCATCCCTCACAGACTGAAGAAAATACTTCGCATAGAACTGTTCAAGAAATACTTCCCAAGTGACTGGAATGTTTCTTGCTTGCATAAGCAGTTCTGTATTTTTCCACCACCTATCAGCATCCTTCTCCAGCTGGTAGATGGCTATCTGAGCCTTCGTCTCCGTTGGGCAATCCAGAACTTTAAAAATCTTTTCCAATATACTGATCCAATCCTCTGCAGCCTGGACCTCAAAGGTTCCTTCAAATATGGGAGGATTATGCTAGCAGAACCTGACCATCCATTGCTGGATGCTAACCACGTCATCTCTCTGCTCAGCCCTTCTTTGCGGCTGTACTGGTTATTGCTGTACTCTTTCAGGTTCTCTATTGATTGTCCCAGAAGGCTCTAGATACCTCATGTTGTTTACTGCTTCCATAACTGTTGCTGCTATAGCAGCATCTCTTTCCTGCTAGCTTCGTGCTTGTGCTGCACGTATCTCTTCAATCATTTTCTGTTGTTGCTCCAGCCTCTCTAAGATTAGCTGATTAATATCCCTTGTGTTCTCCTGTTCCTCTATCGCAACGGTTCTTTTTGTTCGAATGATTTTGCTTTACGGTCTAGTAGAAAAATCTAACAGAAGAGGAATACGATAAACAACATAATTTATATTCCATTCAAAACATGTCATACAATCATCAAAAGTCATACATATAGTGCTATACTGGTCTTTATAACTACATGGAGAACATTATTATTTCTAAACATACCCTAGTCCTTCTTAAACTTGATTCTAATAAATTCTTTAATCAAATAAATCCAATCAGGTATGTCTTCGTAAGGATTTTCTCCAAAGTATTCATCTAATCCCGTTCTCCAAGTAGGGGTGGTTGGCAGGATTTTATCCATAATAACTGTCCAATCATCCAGTGTCAATGTATCTGGTTGGAAGGCTCGATAGGCATTTCTTACTCTGGTAATAAAATCCTGATAAATTGCGTAGTCCTGATCCCTACTCCTGTCTAAAAGTCCTCTAAGAGTGTACAGCTGTTGAGCTAATTGTATAGCCCTCTCAAAGTGCTCTCCACTCAGATGCTTAGCTGGTGATATCTCTATAACTTGGTCTCCCATATAAAACTCTACCATCTTCAATTGGGGTCTACTAGGACCTGGGATATTTGTCTGATCAGGCACTCTGCTAGGTCCTGGGATATCTGGGTCTACTGACTGTCTCAGAGTATATCCCACTGTACCTCTAACCTGGGAATACTGATCATTAGGCTGTCCTGATTGGGCTCCTTGATTGTTTTCCATATCTGTACTTGCTACATCTGCGTATACTGTAGTTAGAGGCATATCTGGAATAGGTTCTTCCTGTATTCCCTCTGGTGTCCTGGTCGAAATATTGGACCCTGTTACGGAACTAATCTCCTTAGAATCACTAACCATAGGAGGGATCCACATATCCAAATCACTGTCCAGTATCTCTTCCTCCTCCTCTGAACTATCCAAGACATAGACATCTGGTATAGAGTCTCCTTGGTTTACAGTGGTTTCTGATCTAGTTCTACCTCTAGCCACCCTGCAAATATTAACTTAATGTCATTTATGACAGCTTTACTAATGGGTATCTATCTATAAATCATCTATTCAGAGCATTTCCTAATCCAGAATCCTATGCTCTGATACCAAAATGAAACATCCTTCTTTATATCTCTCAGAATACTCTTACTATAGCACTCTCAACTGGATTATATCTCTCTTGCCGGAAATCCTGGCAGAAAATAACTGTACTGATTCGGTGATTCCCCATGAGAACTACCATTCTACGTAAGTACCCAGGAAAGACTGGATGAATCGGCTAGGTCCACTCACTTTCAGCCTCCTTAGACAGCACTTACGTACACAGTACTCTGTATAGTCTACCAGCATAACGGTATTTTCTACCAAATATCTTTAAAATCTTAACCTTAAATATTGACATTAAATTCTATCCTTATATATACTCAATTGTAAATATATTAGATCATTGGAATGCCTTAAGAACATGAATTTCCAAGAGTTGGGCTTACGGGTACTGTTTATCGCTACTGTTCACTTGGTAATTCCAGATTACAGCCTAAACTTTGGAAATTCATAATTAAATCTAGAAAAAATCATATTGAGCTTATTCCAATTTCTAATGAAATCTCTTTCATTTAACTTTGAGAGAAAAATATGAAAATGAGGTTTCCTTGTCGAGATCAAATCAGTTTATTCATTGAACTTTACTGTTCATTTGGTAAATTTGGAAGTTACAGTTTCTTTGCCCCATTTTCAAAAATTCATTTCTCCTTGTATACTTATCCAATTGAGTCGAATTACCTATGGATTTAAATCTCAGAATGTTTACTTTAAGCTCACCAAAAATCACGGAAAAACTCGTTCATTTACTATATGAAATTAGCGTATGAACCTCACTGCCTCTAAGTAGCCGTATTATCTTATTCCAGATTTTATCTCCCGATTTTGAAAAATCATAACAATTTGAATTCTTAACCAAATGAGGCGTTCTTGGTGTCCATTTAAAGATGTTGATCTTAGCTATGTTCATGCCAATCATATGAAAACTCTTCGGATAAGTCAATCAAAATATCGATGGAAGTACACTACCTCAGATCGGATTAATGAGTAGCATGCATCATACACACCAAAACATCATCTTGTAATTAAAGTGCACACTCTTTAAGTTATATACAGTCATCCATCAACATTTACCCTCTTTCCTTGAGAAGATCCAGCACCTAGAGCATAGTTATGGGGGGTGAGATTCGGGGGAATCTCAATTGCAAGTAATACAAACTATAAGGTTATGCATGTTTGATTAAATGCCTAACATGTTATCATGCAATGGGAGCTAATTCATGCTTATACATAAGCAAACTCTAACATGCATATTGTCATGACATATATTGCAAGGAGTGGCACATACTCATAGCACATCATCATCAAACATCATAACATAATATTCCATGCTCAACCAAACCTTCATGCATAACAAGTAAGCAAATCAATCAAAGCACATAAGTTTATAGTTAAGTATTCTTGCTACATCTTGTAGATCCTTGTCCTTCCTTTCTTGAAATGGTCTTTCCTTGCCACAAATGTCAAAACCTAAACATTACAATATGATTACCAAATTATAACTCCATTCCAAACAAATTCCAAGTCTAGTTTCAATAAGCTCCCTTTTTCCAAAAATTCCCATTTTGGTTCCAATGCTTCCCATACTTGTTCCTCCACTTTACCCCACACAAAATCTCATTTTAAGACCATTGGAAGCATCAAAATTATGAAATTTAAATCACTGTTCACGCGAGTGAACAGTATCCGTGAAGAATTTTCAACATTATAGCCTTTAATTCCAATGGTTTCCAAGGTTCAAAACCTTTCCAATCCTACACAAAATCATCATATAAACTCCATGGAAGCATTAAATCATTGGAATTCCATTTCCTTCTATCATGAACAGTGCATGAACAGTCCAAACCGAAATGGTAAAGTCAAGAACATCAACTTACTTCACAACCAAGCATGTAACTAGCTTGTTTAAGCTTGTCTTAACTATCTATGACCTAAAACTCATATTCCTTTCACATATACACAAAAATTCCAGCAGCATCTCCCTAAGATTTAAGCCTCAAAAACCACTTAAACTCAAGCACAAACCATAAGAACAAAAGGTAGAAGCAAGGAGATAACTTACCTTACTTGTTTCTTCAAGATCCTTGCTTCCTCCAAGCTTGAGAAATATTTTGCAAGAGCTTCCTTCTCCTTTCTTGCTCACGGTTTTGGACTTGTAAATGGGGGTACTTATAGCAAAAGTCATGGGCCATTTGAAGGCCAAGATCACATTGGGAACTATTTGATCTAATGGTTAAAGGTTTGATCTTGAAATGTCTTTTCTCTTCACACTCATGACCTTACCACCATGACATCACTAGCATGGCCTACTTAGGACACCTAACCTCCTCTTCTTGGTTCCATTTTTGAGTCCATGTGGGTCCCACCACGTGCAAACCCTAATTCTTACTTTATTCTCTTTTCTTTTTCTTTTCAAAATCCATAACCTATTCCTTATTGGGCTTGGGCTTCAAGATAACTTTTGAGACTTATTGGGATGGCCTAGGAAAAAAATGTTGGGCCTCTTTTAGGTCAATAGCTATTTGACACAAATCCCAATGTACTTTCCTTATACCGATATCCTTAAATTATCCTGATCTCAGCATAAATGTTGAACACCTCCTTTAATTGTAGAAATTCATTCTAATAGAAAATGAATTCTCTACAAAGTTTCATAATTTTTTGAGACCCATAAGTCCTGTTAAAAATTACATATGTTTCCTTTAACCCTTTATCGATGTCATTTTTCACCGTAAATTTCATAATTAATTCTACAGGACTCCTTTTTGACTTCTGTCAACTCCATAAATTCTCATATTAATTATAATAATTTACTATCAAATTTCCTCTAATATCCATCCATTGTGTGAAATGACCAAAATGCCCTCCATTTACTTCTGGTTTCTTAGGGCATCATAGTGACATTTTCGTAATTTTGCACTTTGGCTCTTAGACTTTCTTCCTCGTCCAATTAATCCTTTTCTTTACAGAAATATGGCCACATCTTTTCCTAAAAATCTCATATATTTTATTCAACCTGTACATACAACTTAGTATAGAAATTAGGGATGTTACACAATACACATATTCTAACAATCCCCTAGCTTTCTTTCTATCCACGGCTAACTTTATAGGGAGGATATTTCTTTATTCTAACATTAAATTTATAAGAACAATCCTCTAATTTATTAGAGAAGGGACTAGAATAAATTACTTACCTTATTCCTAAGCTTGTCGAGTCCCTAAACTCCTTGGATTGCTCCTATCTCAGCCATAACTCCTTTCTCTTCCTTTCTTTCTCTTCCTTTCTTTCTTTCTCTCTTTCTCTTTCTCTCTCTTGTTTTCTCTTCTCTTCTTTTCTCTTCTCTTCTTGTTCCTGGCCATTAATGGAATGGAGGGAGGGGTGGGGTATTTATAGGTGGAGCAAGGTAGAATAGATGGCTTAGATCGAATCACGATAAATGGCTCAGATCTCTTAGCTTCCTCAAGAAGCTTCACCTGCATCATCGTAATGACATCATCATCCTCAATAAATCATCAAAATGACATCATCCGTGGACACCTCACATGCTTAGGTGGCATAATGGTGGGCCCTCGGGACACCTCACCAGCTGACTCAGCGCTTCCAGAGAATTCCAGAGTCTTATCCCGAAATAAACGGCTGAGATCGTGCCACGTGTCCTTATCTTTTTCTTCTTCCTCTAGATTAGTGCCATGTGGCATTTTGATGGGTACCTTTCATGCCACCTCATGGCTTTCGGATAAGTCTCAAGCTTTATCTGATCAATTCCCCGGTTATCACTTCAATCGGGTAACTCTACATTATTGAAAACTCACTAAAATATTACTTTAATGCTACTTTAACCAACATAATTCTTGGGCTACGTTTTTTGACTCTTGGAATGCTATCTTGGGTCTCTAATAAAGCTCAAGTACTCTGATGGCTCAATTCCCAAGAAACATCCCTTGGCAAATTACCAAAATGCCCTTGGTTCCTCTTTATTTACTTTAATAAGTCTAGGGGCATTATTGTCTATTCACACCTTACCAAAGTATTTCCTGACCCTGGTCAATTATCTATATAACCTTTCTTAACTGTCTAACCTTAGTCAAATGATCAAAATACCCTTCACTCATTCTTTAATTATTTTATAACACAGGGGTATTTTTGTCATTTTGCACCTTTTTCTGGATATTGGCCCCTTTTTCTGATGAACTGATATCATGGGCCCGGGCCTCACTTGGCATCATCATGGGCCTCTATGTCACGTCATCTAGGCTCATTCAGTCCCAGTTCGTCTACCGATTAATTTTCTAATCAGATATCGGACGTTCACGAACTCCCGTCAAAATTCACTGATACGTGAATAAATTTTTCTACATAACTCCTTTCTGGATTCCGTCAGTACCCTAACCTCTGGCTTCACAGGACGCATATTCCTATAACTTTTCACGCATATCTGAGGTCCAGGAGGTCTGATAAAAATTTTAGATAACTTTCAGACTATCAGATAAATTTTAGCTATCTGAAACTCTAATAAAATTTTTGTATTAAGCTAGATTATCCAGTATCATTTTCTCTATCTGCTGATGAAATTTGAGACTGAAATGCTTATGGGCAGTTCTAAGCCATAATCGGCTCAACTTTCTATAATTATCGTTTTGCCCCTAGAAACTTTTCCTCTTTTCAATTAAGTCCCTTAGCTTTTCATAATTACACTTAATGGCCCATAACTTGTGTCTACTTTTACTTTTGCACCGTGAAACTTTTAGACTTTCACTTTAGTCCCTTTCTTTTCTAAAATGACCATTGTACCCCTAGAAACTTTTACTATTTACACATAAGTCCCTGCACTTTCACTTATTTGTAGTTTAGTACCTAAAAACCCTTTGTATGTTTCTGGGACTTCTGCTCAAAAGGGTCTAGTAGCCTATCTATTTCAGGCTACTTTCTGAATCTTTTGACCTGAAAATTGGAATATTACATTTCTTCCCCCTTAAAATAAATTTCATCTTCGAAATTTAATCAATACTTTAGCCAAATTATCTTGACATTTGGCTGAGTGCTCTTATCATCCATAAAAACTATACATCTCTTTTGTGCTACTATGTTCCCTTTGCTGAAACTACTCAATCTGAGTTAAAATCTACTTCTTTCTATTACTCATTATTCTTCTATCATCTATTCATCTGCTTATGCTTATGGATAACTTACTGGACTTGTGAGTAGTGTCCATTTCTTTCATATCTTACCCTTCAGAATTTTGGTGTAATATGGGGTCTCCATCATTCCTCTTAAACTTTGCTAGTCTCTCAGGAGAAATAGTGTTCTTTTACCTTTCTTTCTCCTGATACAAAATCATAATTTAGATTATGATTCTAACATAAGAGGTTATATTCTCTTGCTTTTTACAACTTTTAATTCTTCGTAACTTTTCTTATCCTTTTTCATAACTTTATGCATCTATGCCAAACCGTTGTGGCATTTGCACTCTTTCTTGTCCCTTCTCAGGGCTTACCTATCATTAGGCTACTCTTGCCTTTGCACCTTTCGTGCTACTGGGTTAGAGCTAGGTTACTCTTTGTATAGCTCTAGGCCCTAGCATTCTCTTTCTAATAGAATTGCGTTCTATCTTTGCTTTGCTTTAGACCCTCTTCTCTAGGTCTCTCTGGCCTTTTAATCTCTTTATCCTCATATGGAGATCTTTCTGATCATACTTCTCTGTTCCTCAGGCATGCTTCTACAAAACTTTGAATATCATCACTCAGATTTTAACTTGGACTCCGTCTTCGTTTAAGGGAAAACTAAGTTCAGTCTGTATATAATATAGGCTATCTAAGGAAAATTGTTATAAATAATTTTTTTCTCGTTGAGTTTATCAACTAGTAAAACTTCCTTACCGTAACTTCGTCTTTGGCAAAAATGGGAGGGGGAGGGGGTATTTATAGTTTCCACCGATGGCATTTCCGTAATTTCCAAGCCCTCTGAACATGTGGCCACCGATTTTCCTGGAATTTCCTATTTTCTTTTATTCCTTTTACTGCATCATCAAGGGACACCTCATCAGTCACATTTCTCACATGGCGAAATTGAGAGAGCCAAGAAACCTTCTGGAAGCTTTCCAGTCCAGTCCAGTACCGGTCCGGTCCGATTTCCCACAAACTAAACTCAACGGCTGAGATTGTACCATGTGTCCTTAACTTTTCTTCTCCCTCTAGACCAGTGCCATGTGGCACCTAGAAGGGACCTTTCACGCCATCCCATGACCTCCAGATAAGTTCTAGACTTTATCTGATCACCTCCTCGGTTATCGTGCCAACCGAGTAACTTTACTTTATTGACAAGTCACTAAATCATTATTTTAATGCCACTTTTTCTCACATTTATGCTGGGCTACGTTTTTGGGCCTGGGAATATCATCTTGGGTCTCTGATCCAGCCCAACTACTCTGATGGCCCGATTCCCAAGAAACACCCCTAGGCAAATTACCAAAATGCCCTTGGTTCCTTTTTCTTTTCTTTAATGAGTCTAGGGGCATTATTGTCTTTTCACCTCTTACCAGAGTACTCTCTGACGCTGGTCAACTATCCAGATATCCGTTTTTGACTTTCTAACCTTAGTCAAATGACCAAAATACCCTTTACTCATTCTTCAGTTATTCTATAACATAAGGGCATTTTCGTCATTTTGCACCTTTTTCCCGGACACCGGCCCCTCTTACCACTGAACTGATATTATGGGTTTGGGCCTTCCCTGGTGTCACTATGGGTCTTGAAAACACTGTATGGCCTCTGGCCACAGTCCGATCATCTCTATTTGGACTGCTTTTCCTTTACCGATTATAACTGTAAATTCCCATCTTCGGGAATTTTTACAGAAAAATCGGGACCTCAAATCAAAATTCTGTGTTGCGTCATTCAACCCGGAATCCTTTTCTCTATCTCCTTGTATTTTCAGATATTTAATCCGGACCGGGCTATTTTTGCCTGAAAGTACGCTCCCGCGCACACTTTTCAAAAATGACCATTTTACCCTAGGTCACATTTCTAATTCTTTCATACTTATAGAGACCTCATATGCATATTTCACAGTTCAGTGAAATGATCAGCATAATTTTCTCTATTTTCTGGCAAAATATGGTACTCATGGGCTACCAGCCCGATCTTTCCCATAATTACGATTATGCCACTGAATCCTTTTTCTGGTATCTTAACCTCATCTTCTCATCCCTCATCTTAAAGTCTAGAAATTCTCTTTCAATAACTCATCCCCTAAACTCTTCAGGAGTCATTGTTAATTGAAAGGCTCGACAACCCGCCCATATCAGGTTATCTTACACCGGAGCCAGCCCATATCAAGCTACCTGCAGAATTCCTAGGCTTAAAACTTAGGATATTTCTCACATTCCTCATTTTGAACCTAGGTGAACTGTCCCGATTCTGTAGGTTAAAGACTTAACTCATCTTTAAATCCTGAAGGACTTAGCTCATCCCTCAGATTCCTACAAAATACAGGTAAATAATCCGCCCATATCATTATAGTTGCTTACAGCTATCCATGTTCTAACCCCTCATACAGCAACCTCATCACTGAGTTAAGACAGATTTATTATCTTACTAATTATCTCATGACCCGTTATAATGACCACTTTCTTTAGATCAGAAAAGAACTCTTCATTATCCACATCATCATCTAGGCATATAATTCCTTACAGCTCAGTCGCCCTTACCGCTATGGTTCTTCTTAACCATTCTTAGGGTCGACATCAGGGGATTTGGAGACTCTGTTCGTAAAAAGGGAAAACACCCTTCCTGCTGTCTTTGGCCTAGGGATGTCAGCATTCTTAGGGCAAACTCTTACAAGTGGCCATTTTCACCACACTTAAAACAACTATCTTGCCCTGCTCGACATTCCCTTGTGCCATGGTTCTTTCCACATCTTTGACATCTTTGCCCTCCATCCTGATCCTCAACTTGATCAGTCCCCTCCCTAAACTGTTGCCTCTTTCTCTTGTTATTATTATTATTATTGGCTTCATAACTTGAGCTACCTCCCAGAGTGCTCCTAGCCAATGCTTCTTGTCCTCTTACCTCCGACTTAGCCACTTCCTTGCTCCTTATGCTGTTCCCGGTTGCTGCATGATTGTTCATACTTCTTTCTGTCAACTGCAGACTTCTACCGCTCTATTGAACTGCATAAGTTGCTGAGGAATTATCCTTTCCTTTAGGGCACTGCTCAGACCCTCCACTAATTTCTTTGTCGACCATTCTTCGTCCTCCATTCTTCTAAGGTACGTAGAATAGCATGACAATCGGAGATACTTAGCCAAATACTCATCGAATAGCTCTTTCTCTCCCTGCTTTAGAGTAAGGAACTCAACTTCCTTTGCGTCTCTCACTGACTGGGGAAAGTATTTTTCCCTAAACTGTCCCAGAAATACCTCCCATGTAACTGGGATTCCTTTCACCTGAAGAATAAGCTCGGTGTTCTTTCACCATCTTCGCGCATCCTTCTCTAGCTTGAAAATGGCCAGCCGGGCTTTTCTTCCTGATGGGCAGTCTAGCACCTCAAAGATCTTCTCAAGCTGATCTATCCAATCTTCAGCTACTTGGACGCCAAATGTCCCCTCAAACGCCAGAGGATTATACTTTTGGAACCGTTCCATCCACTGCTGAATGCTGTTAGGATCTGCCACTGGATCCTCTATTATTGACTGCTCATTATTCGGAGGAGTTCCTAATATTTCTTCTGCTGGTCTATCAGGAGTCCGCAATTGATTAACCATGGCTGTAAGAGTAGCTATAGTTGCATCTCTTTCCTGATCTCGGCGGACTTGTTTCGTCCTCATCTCTTCCATCATCCTTTGCTGCTGATCTAGCCTAGCAAGGATAACTCTCATAGGGTCTACCTCATTGGAGTTGCCAGCTTCCTCTATGTGTGGCTCCTCCACTTGAGTTCTGTGTCCTCGTCTCGTCTTCACCATCTTGTTCCTTGTTAATCAGAAAAAGAAAAGTGAACACATAACATCGTAATACTTACTCATCTAGGGGCTTTACCTCCACTGGGCTTTTCTAAACCTCTATGTACTCTAGGGAAATAACATTTCTAAATCAGAGCATCACTAAGCCAGAACCTTCTGTTCTGTGCCAGAATCTTATGCTCTGAGCCAGAATCCTGTCTGGTTTATGCCAGAACCTATTGCTCTGATACTAAAATGAAACATCCTCCCTTAGACCCCTCATAGTACACTTGTGGAAGCAATATTAACTTGATTATATCTTAACTTAAGCCCAGAAATTTAAAATTTTACTCTTAAGTTCCTTATTCTGAACCTTTACTTTGAGAACTGGTTTATCTCATTCTAAACATCCAAATGAGGCTTATTACCTATCCACGTAATGCCCCAGATGTGTATAACTGGCTCCCCAAATTTCGTGGCCAAATTCTTTCATTTACTAGGTCAAACTGAGGTCAGAACACTGCTACCTCAAGACCTGCGAATTTTTCTTTTAATTCGTCATCCACAAATTGAACATGCCAAACAATATTTATTATTAAATAATAAAATGTCATACAACAGAATATACACAAAATTCTCATATTTCTATTACATCTTTTTCTGCCCGAATTTCGGCAGTATAACCGCTAGGCTTCATCTGTACAAAGAACTGAACTGTAATGATTCGGTAATTCCCTCATGAGAACTACCGTTCTACGTAAGTACCCAGGAAAGACTGGATGAACCGACTAGGTCCACTCACTTCCAGCCTCCTTAGACAGCACCTACGTACACAGTATTTATCATATACTGATGTTCAGTCTTAAATTCGGCAGCATAACGGCGTCTCTCAAAATTCTTAAAATTCACTTCAACATAATCTCCCCGTAATGGGTTAGACATAGGGAATGAGATTCGGGGGAATCTCAGTAGTAATAATCATAACAATATATGTAATGCAGAGTGACAGTGCTTGCTTGTGATTGTGTACAGATAAGTATGCTGCGTGCTTTCATACTCAATAACATATGATCATAGAATTGTAATAGAGCTTCAAGCATAACATATAAGACAACAATCCAACCAACCAATAGCACAACAGATCACAAAGCCATTACATAAAAGCTAGGATTAATTACTACCTCAAAAGTTTAGCAGAACTCTACTATCTCTATACTGCTTCCAGCTTTACATGAGAAAGAGAGAGAAAGAAGAGAGAGAAGGAGAAAGAAAGAAAAGAAGTTCTGGTGGATGAATGAAAATGGGAGGGGGAGGGGGTATTTATAGTTTCCACTGATGGCATTTCCGTAATTTCCAAGCCCTCTGAACATGTGGCCACCGATTTTCCTGGAATTTTCTATTTTCTTTTATTCCTTTTACTGCATCATCAAGGGACACCTCATCAGTCATATTTCTCACATGGCGAAATTGAGAGAGCCAAGAAACCTTCTGGAAGCTTTCCAGTCCAGTCCAGTACCGGTCCGGTCCTATTTCCCACAAACCGAACTCAACGGCTGAGATTATGCCATGTGTCCTTAACTTTTCTTCTCCCTCTAGACCAGTGCCATGTGGCGCCTGGAAGGGACCTTTCACTCCATCCCATGACCTCCAGATAAGTCCCGAACTTTATCTGATCACCTCCTCGGTTATCGTGCCAACCGAGTAACTTTACTTTATTGAAAAGTCACTAAATCATTATTTTAATGCCACTTTTTCTCACATTTATGCTGGGCTACGTTTTTGGGCCTGGGAATATCATCTTGGGTCTCTGATCCAGCCCAACTACTCTGATGGCCCGATTCCCAAGAAATACCCCTAGGCAAATTACCAAAATGCCCTTGGTTCCTTTTTCTTTTCTTTAATGAGTCTAGGGGCATTATTGTCTTTTCACCTCTTACCAGAGTACTCTCTGACGCTGGTCAACTATCCAGATATCCGTTTTTGACTTTCTAACCTTAGTCAAATGACCAAAATACCCTTTACTCATTCTTCAGTTATTCTATAACATAAGGGCATTTTCGTCATTTTGCACCTTTTTCCCGGACACCGGCCCCTCTTACCACTGAACTGATATTATGGGTCTGGGCCTTCCCTGGTGTCACTATGGGTCTTAAAAACACTGTATGGCCTCTGGCCACAGTCTGATCATCTCTATTTGGACTGCTTTTTCTTTACCGATTATAACTGTAAATTTCCATCTTCGGGAATTTTTACAGAAAAATCGGGACCTCAAACCAAAATTCTGTGTTGCGTCATTCAACCCGGAATCCTTTTCTCTATCTCCTGGTATTTTCAGATATTTAATCCGGACCGGGCTGTTTTTGCCTGAAAGTACGCTCCCGCGCACACTTTTCAAAAATGACCATTTTACCCTAGGTCACATTTCTAATTCTTTCATACTTATAGAGACCTCATATGCACATTTCACAGTTCAGTGAAATGATCAGCATAATTTTCTCTATTTTTTGGCAAAATATGGTACTCATCGGCTACCAGCCTGATCTTTCCCATAATTACGATTATGCCACTGAATCATCTTTCTGGCATCTTAACCCCATCTTCTCATACCTCATCTTAAGGTCTAGAAATTCTCTTTCAATAACTCATCCCTTAAACTCTTCGGGAGTCATTGTTAATTGAAAGGCTCGACAACCCGCCCATATCAGGTTATCTTACACCGGAGCCAGCCCATATCAAGCTACCTGCAGATTCCTAGGCTTAAAACTTAGGATATTTCTCACATTCCTCATTTTGAACCTAGGTGAACTGTCCCGATTCTGTAGGTTAAAGACTTAACTCATCTTTAAATCCTGAAGGACTTAGCTCATCCCTCAGATTCCTACAAAATACAGGTAAGTAATCCGCCCATATCAGATTACTACCCTGGGACTACGGGTTTAGCAGCCTGCCCATATCAGACTACCTTCCAGTTCTCCTAGTCCTAAAAATCAGGATGTTACAAAAAATATCTATCCTTGCTCTCAATGTATATGGAGTTTGAAATTACTAAGTCTTGAATAGAACCTCAATCAATCGATTGAGTCCAGAACCCTAATATTCTTTAAACTCTTTTGATCAATGCTAGTTTAAAGACTATTATTGAACTGCTAAGGATCACTTAGTGTGTAATTTAAAACAGATGGGAGAATGCCCTCGAATGAGCGTCGATCGACTAACCCTAGAATTCAAGCAATCGAATCAATTAGCAACGATTGTTGACAACCGTTCAACTAACTTAAACTCAAAACTAAAATATTGAATTTAAACTAGCATTCAAAACATCCAAAGTAAATTACAATCGTCTAATTTGAGAATAATCAATCGATATCCAAACTTGTTCATATGATGAAAAACCCTAGATCTAGAAGCAATCAAAATATGACAAGATACAAATTAGAATAGAAGAAACTCCCCGTTCAGTCCGTGAGCTCAAGATACTGGATCCATCTCCAAGAGACTAAAGGTCTAGCCTCTCATAACTTCTGTTGCACTGCAATCGCTGTTAAGATATGATGCCATGAAGAAATGATGAAGAGATATAGGGTGAAAGGGGTAGAGATATGTAGAAGGTATGTAGAGATCGCTCGAGTACTGCTTTTTAGCCTAATCAGGTCCAAAAACCAGCCTCCCCTTTGACGGCAGCCTCCCTCTCTTCTTATAACAGCATGACCTAATCCAAAATGCGCAGCTTCAGCGATTTTGTACTATTAGTCGCGACCAGATACACGTGTTGGTCGCGACCTATAAATAGTGAGAATCTTCCAGAAGAATTATTGGTCGCGACCTTAGGACTCTGTGGTCACGACTAAATAGCACATATGCGTGGTTCTACTTTCATTGCCTTTTGATTTCTTTCCTGGTCCTTGTTCTCTTCCAAAGTACCTACAATTCAACATAAAAGCTCACTGTAAAAGCCCATATCAGTAGATAACCGAATATATGCAGTTTGGAAGAGTTATTTTACTATTCTACCCTTTAATTAGCACATTGCCACGCACAATCATGTAATACACAAAAGTATAAATTAAGGCATGAAATAAATGGTAAAGTTATTATAAAACTCTCAAAATTGTCATAGAAACCATATACAAAATATGTCTTATCAATTCCCCCACACTTGAACCTTTGTACTCCTGGACAAAGAAATGAATTACACCTAGAGCAATCACTATTAAAGCCAAGATAAAAACATAATCCATAGTGTGACCTGAAAACAATTAATCCACCATCTTTTGGGAATGCAGAAGTGATAATGTGAGAAATGCCAAGTAATCAACTACTAAATGAGATCAACCTTAACGATATGAGCGCAGAAGATCCTCTCAAAAGATATAAGTGTTTAGCTCTCTTTATCCTCTCATTGTTAGGGTTCTTTCACTCAAATTCAAATTGGAAAACATCCTACCATATGCTTGTAATGGCCCTAGATCTCAGCAACTATACAGCTCTTATACAAAGAATGAAGAGGTCTTTTAGGGTTATAATAATGGAGATGGGCCATATGGAATGGAATATGAAGAATAGAAAGTACTGTATGCATTCAACAATAAATATGTAGCATGAATTCATGTCTCTAAAGATCTATAAGTGATAATTGTGCTAATAAGAGTTAATAATGGTGCCTTCTTTATTTCTCTTTTCTTTTCCCCTTTTTTTTTTGGTTTCTTTTCTTGCACCGTCCTCTCTTTTTTTTTTATTTGGCACCTCATGCACATAATCTGTAGCACACATCACAACAATAATGAATTTTTGACATGAATAAAATTTTATTTTGCAAATGAAGTTTATGCATATATGACTTTCTATATAAACAATGGATGAAAGAAAATGATGGGCTCAAAGGGGGTGACTAAGGATATGAATGTAGTGGGCTTGTGTTTGGGATAAAAGGGTTTATAAATGAATGCCTCCATCATGTTCAATTCATAAGTGTGCAAGTCATTCTCAACTCAGAGCCAAGACAAGTTCTAGAGAATATAAACCAATTGAATAATCACTCAATATAGAAATTTAGGCCGAGAATCCTTCCAACTAGGGTTTTGATCTAAATTGCTCATAAGCTAAAGTCCCAAACAAAGTTCATCATTCACTAGGCATTAGAACACTTATAACAACTGAAAACCCTCTAAACGATGATTTAGAAGTTTCAAAGTAATCACTTGGAGTCATGTAATAATCCCAAATTCAATAGCAAAAGTTCAAGTGTTTCAAATTCAATTTCCAAGATTCTCAAAGAAAAATTCAAGTGTGGCAATGGTTTCAAAGGTCTAAAAAGGATTTGAAATTAGGGGACAATGAATTATTTGTGAAAGCATCTTAGTAGTTCAAAAGGAATCCTTCTTTCCAGTAAGGCAAAGAGAAGGTAATTGGACATTTTCCAAAAGTGAGTCACGACTTAAATCAGTTATGGTCGCGACCTGTTTTCACGGGTGGATGCTCAGAAGTTTTCAATAATTGGTCGCGACTAATGAAATTGCCTATCGCGACTAAAATACATAGGGAGGAACAGTCGCAAGAAGTCAGGTACTATAGTCGCGACACAAATACACAGAGAGGTATTATCGCGACCAGACAGCACATAGGTCGCGACTGTAGTTCACAGAGAGCATATTTGTCCAAAATTCCATTACAGGTCCCACCATAAATCAGATATGTCGCGACCATTATTCACAGAGACTACCAAGTGACAGTTTTCAAAGTCCAAAAATAGTTTTCAAACTAAATCTTTTTTACCAATTAACAATTTTGTTTAAGGTGGAGGTCCAATTTTTAGCAATTCACCACATGTTAAGATCAAAAACAAAAATTTTGTTATGAAAGATTGGATTAAACACAAAAAAGCAAGAGTAAATCATCCTCCCTCACACTTAAACTTGACAGTGTCCTCACTGTCACAGAACCAGAAAAAATGTGCTAATGTTATCAGTGAAATCTAGCCTCAATACAGTAGGTAGTCATAACGCTCACTGCAATTTTCTCAATGAAGCTCATAGTCACATTCAAGTCATACAAAGCAATACAAGTAAAGCAAGGATGATAGGATGGGTAAGCAAAATTCATGCATGTGAGTGTGTGGATGAAAAGGTGACTATTGAAGAGTGTGCAACACAGTAACGGGGTGTTATTCAAATTAGAAATAATCCTAGAATAGATAGAAATAAACTGAAGACAACTAGAACTAAACTGAAAATGGAATCTAATCTATCGAATCATCTATTTCCTACACTCAACTGAACATAGCAAAACATCATAAATAGAAGAGTGTGTAAAAGGTAGGAGATAGGAAAGAGACAACCTGGCCTCAAGGTGGCGAGAGGAACTCAATACCCTTGGAGAGATAGCTGTTTGAATGGACGATCTCCCCCATTGCTTTCTCTCTCCACTTTAAAGTGCCACAGTAGTGCATTTCGTGCTGAGATTCATCCAAGCTTGTCTTGAATCTTCCCTCTTTAAACTTGAACTTGCCCAACTGTGGTTGGCATGTAACAGCAATAGAGTTCAGAGGTTTGCCCTTCGTATCCTTCGTACATTCCTTACGGCTGCTCTTATCCAGCTTGTGTGGGTTCCCCAATTTGTCCTCTACTTCCGTAAGCGTCGCACCAAGCTGAGGTTGGTCTACAATTGCAACAAGCGTGGGGTCATGCTTCTCCATACCTACATCATTATTAGGGATCAAATCTTTTAAGAATTTTAAGGTATGGGAAGTAATCTTGGAATGAGAATGAGGAGAAGTAGGGTTAGAACGCATTGGCCCTTTAACCAAAATAGTGGGAAGGTGATCTGAAGGATTTTCAGTTTATTGGATTCGCCTGGTATATGGGGTCGCGACCTTTCAGCATATTGTCGCGACTGATAATGACAGTGTATTCTTCTAAAGCTATTAGTCGCGACCTTATTTTCTTCCTGTCACGACTTATGCTCTCTGTAGTTTTGTGTCCCGACCTGAAAATCGTCTGGTCGCTACTCATATTCACAAGAAGGCTGTTCCTCAGTAGATTGAGGGTTAGTCGTGACACCTATATCTTCGGGTTGTGACTGGTCATCTCTGGAGTTTTGTGTCGCGACCTTATATTTATTTGGTCGCGACTAATGTTCACAATGGACTGCAGACTGATATTGAGTCACAACGGTAAGGTCATTGGTCACGACATTTTATCACAGAAACTCGACTCTTCTTTGATTGTTGGCCTTTCAGCTTCCAGCATACCTTGGGATCCTGCAAAATCACTCAACAACCCTTTTGCAAGTGCATTATCTCTATCATTATCATGCAAACTCAATTCATATTCATCCCTAACCTCTTCGACAACAAAATCAATGGCATTTAAAGCAGTAAACGCAGAGTTATCATAGGGATATCTCATCGCTTCATTCATGTTAAAACTTACCATATGTTCTCAACTTCCATTGTAATGGAGTTATGCTTCATACTAATGATGGTTTTGGAAGTTTGGAGGAAAGGTCGGCCAAGGATCAAAGTGCTATCATTTACTAGCTCATTAGACATATCCAGAACATAGAAGTTAGCTGGGAACAATAAGTCTTTGACCTGCACTAGAATATCCTCAAGAATTCCCTTGGGATACCTAATTGACCTATCAGCTAGTTGGAGTACTACATTTGTGTCTCTCAGATTGTTGACACCTAAAGCCTGATAAACCGACCAAGGCATTACATTAATGGCCACCCCTAGATCTAGCAACGCTCCCTTAATAGGAACATTTCCTATAGTGCATGGGATTGTATAGGAGCCTGGGTCTTGACACTTAACCGGTAGTTCAACTTTAAAAAGGGATGACACATTAGCACTCACCTGAATTCTCTCAAGAGGCCTAAATTTCTTTTTATCAGCACACAATTCTTTTAAAAATTTAGCATACTTAGGGTTTCTCTTGAGGAATTCAACCATAGGGACGTTTATTTCCAGTTTATTGAACAGATTGTAAGTATCTTTTACAAAATCAGGATCAACCTTTTTCTTTCCAGCAAAATAAGAGTTGGGAAAAGGGAGATCTTTTATACTTACCTCCTTACCTGTATGCAAAGAGGCTCCTTGCTTGCTCGTCTCCGGCTTCTACTCAGGTTTCTTTCCTTTGTATCTGGACTTGGTAATGTTGTTGCTTATTCCTGCAGCTCTTGCATCTCCACTTGTGCTTGTGAGCACTCCTCTTGAGTTGCCTTCTTGCTCATTAGCTGCTGTTCTCTAATTCTTTCAGAATTCCCAACTTTCATTTGTGGCTGTGGTGAATTGTTAAAATCAAATTCTTCATTATCCCCGTGTGGTGCATCAGATTCCTTAAAATGCACCTGTCTTCCACTTCTTAGAGATATGGCATTCACCCCTCTTGGATTAATAACAGTGTTCGAAGGTATGCTGCCACTGTTCTTTCCTTGGATGCCACTCACTATATTAGAAACTTAAGTTAAGTGGCTTGTGATATCCGTATTCTTACAACTTAACTCCTCAAGTTTTCTGTGAACATCTGCATTATCCTTCTGCATACTTTGGAGAATTGAAGCTATGGAGGTGAACTGGCCATCATTCTCTTTGAGCTTGTGATCAATATTGGTCATTCTACCATCCATGTTATTCATTTGTGCTGCCATACTCTTTAACAATTGAGAGGTCTCTTCTAGTCTTGAAGGCACTAAGGCATTAGGTTGTGTGGGGACCATAGACCTTGCATTACCTTGGTAGTTGCTTGACGAAGCACCACGTCCTTGAAATTGATTAGATTTATTTTCTCTACTCCCCCACCTAAAATTTGGGTGGTCTATCCAGCCAGGATTATATGTGTTAGAGTATGGATCTTTCTTCTAGAAGTTATTCTCTCTCCCTTGATACATAGCTGCAACTTCCTCATACTGTCTATCACATGTACTTGTAGCATGCATCATTGAACCACATGATTCATATCCTGTAACTAGGGCTTACGAAGTATCCACTGCATGAACTTGTTTTATGGAGTACAACTGCCTTTCAATCAAGCTTATCCTCTTGTCCATTCGATTTCCCAAGGCTGCTATCTCAGCTAAGATCGCATTAGAGTTACCTGAGGATGAGGGTGGTAATCTTCTTGGATCTCCAGTTTGATGGTCCTCATTAGCCATTTTCTGGAATAAATCCCAACTTGCTTGTGGGGTTTTATTCTCAATGAACCATTCGCAGCAGCATTCAAGGATACTTTATTGTAGGGTAGTAGACCATCAAAGAAGATGTCTACTAAATCATCCTTAGTGATGTTGTGGTAGGGACATCGAGCCAGAAGGTTAATGAATCTTGTCCAATACTCATGCAAAGACTCCCCATCCTGTTGCATAACATTAGTGATCTCCTTCTTCATCCGAGTAGTCTTGGAAGCGTGGAAAAACTGCTCCAGATAAGTAGACTTCAGCTAATCCCATGTAAGGGTTGAAAAATGGGTTGGCAAATTATATAGCCACTCCTTAGCCTTCCCTTCCAAAGTAAAATGGAAACACCTCCTCAAGACGTCGTCCAAAGTGGCCATTGGAGGCTTCATTGAAGAAAGATCATGTGCATGGTTTGTAGGTGCCTGTGTGGACATTCTCCTGTAAAACCATGAAATTTAGGTATGGCTGCAATCAAAGCTCCTTTAATTTCAAAATTTGCCTCTTCAGTATAGAAACCATTAGGATCATAATTCACATGCGAATGATTAATTTCCCTAGCACTTCTATTATCTTCAACGTTCATAGGTATTTCATTTTCTCCATTCCCATTATGCCTATTATGCTTAATCTCAGCCATGTTAGAAGTTGCTAATGGAAACTCTAAATCCAATTCAGTTTCAGACTCCAGGATACTAGAGGAGGAATTAGATTTTGCTTCTTCTTCTCTAAATTCCCTAAATTCTCTCCTTAGTTTCCTAAGTCTTCTCTCAATTTCAGGTTCAAAAGGCACTAATGGTTCAGTTCTTTTACGCAAGCAATGCAGAAACAATAAAAAATAATCAATACAAACAGTCAGATTCAAATTCAGAAGTTGCACAGCAGAAAATTTTCAATTGGTCGCGACAAATGTGTCTTGGAGTCGCGACTTAAAGTCACAGAGAGCAGCAATCGCGCGTAAAAGTTTTAAATGTCACGACTGATTTTTGCAGAGAGCAGTCAAATATCATAGATAGCAATTAGTCGCAACTTTAAGTATTGTAGGTCGCGACTCAAAATGACAGAGAGTAATTGTCGCGACTCAGGTCAGGTAAGGTCGCGACTTAAAGTCACAGAGACCGATTCTGCAAAAAAAGTCAGAAAAAGAATGCAGTATGAAATGCAAGTTGAAGACTACTAAAAACTAAAATGCAATGAAAAATAAGGAAAGTGACTCAGGTAGGAAGTAGAATTGACAAACAATTACTAGGGACCAATTACTTGGCTCCCCGGCAATGGCGCCATTGACGAGATGCTTTGGATTGTCACGGTCCGAGCCATCAAAATTAAGTGAATTGCACCCTAGTAATGTAGTATAAGGCACAACCCTATCGTTCTTCTCAAGGAGCCTTTCTAAAGGAATCCTAGCAAATTGGATGTCAAATTCAACGGTAGACCTGAGTAAAGAGTAAATGGTTTTGTTGTTTTGTGGGTGCAGTAAAATAAAGATGCAGTAAATTAGATGTTTTTGTGTTTTTGTTTGAGATGGAAGATGGTTGGTTTGTGAAAGTAGTATATGATGATAGGCTCTTGATGATGAAAAATATCTATCCTTACTCTCAATGTATATGGAGTTTGAAATCACTAAGTCTTGAATAGAACCTCAATCAATCGATTGAGTCCAGAACCCTAATATTCTTTAAACTCCTTTGATCAAAGCTAGTTTAAAGACTATTATTGAACTGCTAAGGATCACTTAGTGTGTAATTTAAAACAGATAGGAGAATGCCCTCGAATGAGCGTCATTCGACTAACCCTAGAATTCAAGCAATCGAATCAATTAGCAACGATCGTTGATAACCGCTCAACTAACTTAAACTCAAAACTGAAATATTGAATTTAAACCAGCATTCAAAACATCCAAAGTAACTTACAATCGTCTAATTTGATAATAATCAATCGATATCCAAACTTGTTCATATGATGAAAAACCCTAGATCTAGAAGCAATCAAAATATGACAAGATACAAATTAGAACAGAAGAAACTCCCCGTTCAGTCCGTGAGCTCAAGATACTGGATCCATCACCAAGAGACTAAAGGTCTAGCCTCTCAAAACTTCTACTGCACTGTAATCGCTGTTAAGATATGATGCCATGAAGAAACGATGAAGAGATGAAGGGTGAAAGGGGTAGAGATGTGTAAAAGGTGTGTAGAGATCGCTTGAGTACTGCTTCTTACCCTATTCAGGTCCAAAAACTAGCCTCCCCTTTGACGGCACCCTCCCTCTCTTCTTATAATAGCATGACCTAATCCAAAACGCGCAGCTTCAGCGATTTTGTACTATTAGTCGCGACCAGATACACAAAAGAATTATTGGTCACGACCTTAGGACTCGGTGGTCGCGACTAAATAGCACAGAGGCGTGGTTCCACTTTCATTATCTTTTGATTTCTTTCCTGGTCCTTGTTCTCTTCCAAAGTACCTACAATTCAACATAAAAGCTCACTGTAAAAGCCCAGATCAGTAGATAACCGAATATATGCAGTTTGGAAGAGTTATTTTACCATTCTACCTTTTAATTAGCACATTGCCACGCACAATCATATAATACACAAAAGTACAAATTAAGGCATGAAATAAATGATAAAGTTATTATAAAACTCTCAAAATTGTCATAGAAACCATATACAAAATATGTCTTATCAACTGTCTAACTTTAGTCAAATGACCAAAATACCCTTCACTCATTCTTTATAACACAGGGGTATTTTCGTCATTTTGCACCTTTTTCTGGACATTAGCCCCTTTTTCTGATGAACTGATATCATGGGCCTGGGCCTCCCTTGGCATCATCATGGGCCTCTATGTGACATCATCTGGGCTCATTCAGTCCCAGTTCGCCTACCGATTAATTTCCCAATCGAATATCGGGCGTTCACGAACTCCCTTCAAAATTCACTAATATGTGAATAACTTTTTCTACATAACTCCTTTCGGGATTCCGTCAGTACCCTGACCTTTGGCTTAACAGAATGCACATTCCTGTAACTTTTCACTCATATCTGAGGTCCAGGAGATCTGATAAAAATTTTAGATAACTTTCAGACTATCAAATAAATTTCAGCTATCTGAAACTCTAATAAAATTTCTTTATTAAGCTAGATTAACCAGCATTATTTTCTCTATCTACTGATGAAATTTGGGACTGAAATGCTTCCGGGCAGTTCTAAGCCACATCCGGCTCAACTTTCTATAATTACCGTTTTGCCCCTGAAAACTTTTCCTCTTTTCAATTAATTCCCTTAACTTTTCATAATTACACTTAATAGCCCACAACTTGTGTCTACTGAAACATCCTCCCTTAGACTCCTCATAGTACACTTACGGAAGCGATATTAGCTTGATATATCTTAACTTAAGCCCAGAAATTCAAAATTTTACTCTTTAGTTCCTTATTTTGGACCTTTAAAAATTAATTTATCTCGTTCTACACATCCAAATAAGGCTTACTACCTATCCACGTAATGCCCCAGATGTGTACAACTGGCTCCCCAAATTTCGTGGCCAAATTCTTTCATTTACTAGGTCAAACTGAGGTCAGAACACTGCTACCTCAAGACCTGCGAATTTTTCTTTTAATTCGTCATCCACAAATTGAACATGCCAAACAACATTTATTATTAAATAATAAAATGTCATACAATAAGGCATACAGCAAATTATCATATTTCTATTACATCTTTTCCTGCCTAAAATCCAGCAGCATAACTGCTACAATTCTTCTTTAGAAAGTAACCGATGTTGTACCGATTCGGTAATTCCCTCATGAGAACTACCATTCTACATAGTACCCAGGAAAGACTGGATGAACTCGCTGGGTCCACTCACTTCTAGCCTCCTTAGACAGCACTACGTACACAGTACGTATCAGTTCCTTTCCCTGTTCCTGCTTCCTTGCCGGAATTTCGGCAGCCTAACGGCGTCTCTTAAAATTTCCAGATTTTATTTTGACAGAACCTCCCCTGTAATGTTATATATGGGGAATGAGATTCGGGGGAATCTCAGTAGTAATAATCATAACAATATATGTAATGCAGAGTGACGGTGCTTGCTTGTGATTGTGTATAGATAAGTATGCTGCGTGCTTCCATATTCAATAACATATGATCATAGCATTGTAATAGAGCTTCAAGCATAACATATAAGACAACAATCCAACCAAACAATAGCACAACAAATCACAAAGACATTACATAAGAGCTAGGATTAGTTACTACCTCAAAAGCAGAACTCCATAACTTCTATACTGCTTCCAACTCCACCAGAACTTCCTTTCTTTCTTTCTTTCTCCTTCTCTCTCTTCTTTCTCTCTCTTTTCTTGCCAAAAACGTGGGATGCATAAAATGGGAGGGGAAGGGGGTATTTATAGCTTTTATAGATGGCATTTCTGTAATTTTGAAGCCATCTGAACATGTGGTCCTGGTTTTTCCTGGATTTTCCTATTTCCTTTTATTCTCTTTTACTGCATCACCCAGGACACCTCACTGGGACACCTCATCACCACATTCTTCACATGTCACAATTCCTGGACACCTCATCAGCTGACTCAGCAGTTCAGTCCAATCCAGTACCGGTCCAGAGTCTTGCACCGTAATACGTGTCCTCAACTTTTCTTCTGCCGCTAAGATTACGCCATGTGGCACCTGGAAGGGACCTTTCACGCCTTCCAATGCTATTCAAATAAGTCCCGGACTTTATCTGATCACCTCCCAGGTTATCGTGCCGACCGAGTAACTTTACTTTATTGCAACAGCATTAAAATAGTATTTTAATGCCACTTTTTCTCACATATCACTGGGCCTACGTTTTTGGGCCTGGGAATATCATCTTGGGTCTCTGATCCAGCCCAAGTACTCTGATGGCATGATTCCCAAGAAACACCCCTTGGCAAAATTACCAAAATGCCCTTAGTCTCTCTTTCTTTACTTTATTAGGTCTAGGGGCATTATTGTCTTTTCCCATCTTACCAGAGTATTCTTTGACCCTGGTCAACTATCCAGATAACTTCCCTGGACTGTCTAACCTTAGGCAAATGACCAAAATACCCTTTACTCATTCTTCAGCTGTTCTATAACATAGGGGCATTTTCGTCATTTCGCACCTTTTTCCAGGACACCGGCCCCTTTTACCACTGGACTGATCTAATGGGCCTGGGCCTTCCCTGGTGTCACTAAAGGCCTTAGAAACACTATACGGCCCCCTGGCCACAGTCCGATCATCCCTATGGGACTGCTTTTCCTTTACCAATTATAACTGTAAATTCCCATCTTCCGGAATTTTTACAGAAAAATCGGGACCTCAAATCAAAATTCTGTGTTGCGTCATTCAACCCGGAATCCTTTTCTCTATCTCCCAGTATTTTCAGATATTTTATCCGGACCGGGCTGTTTTTGCCTGAAAGTACGCTCCCGCGCACACTTTTAAAAAATGACCATTTTACCCTTGGTCACATTTCTAATTCTTTCATACACATAGAGACCTCATATGCACATTTCACAGTTCAGTGAAATGATCAGCATAATTTTCTCTATTTTCTGCCAAAATATGGTACTCATCGGCTACCAGCCCGATCTTTCCCATAATTATGATTTTGCCCCTGCATTCTCTTTCTGGCCTCATTGCTCATCTTCTCATCCTTTATCTTAAGTTCTAGAAATTCTCTTTCAATAACTCATCCCTTAAACTCTTCGGGAGTCATCGTTAATTGAAAAGCTCGACAACCCGCCCATATCAGGTTATCTTACACAGGAGCCAGCCCATATCAAGCTTCCTGCAGAATTCCTAGGCTTAAGACTTAGGATATTCCTCACATTCCTCATTTTGAACCTAGGCGAACTGTCCCGATTCTGTAGGTTAAAGACTTAACTCATCTTTACATCCTGAAGGACTTAGCTCATCCCTCGGATCCTACAAAATACAGGTAAGTGATCCGCCCATATCAGATTACTACCCTGGGACTACGGTTTTAGCAGCCTACCCATATCAGACTACTTCCCAGTTCTCCTAGACCAAAAATCGGGATGTTACATCTACTTTTACTTTTGCACCGTGAAACTTTTAGACTTTAACTTTAGTCCCTTGCTTACATCATGAAGTCCATCCAAGCTTTTCTTAAATTTTCCCCCTTTAAACTTGAACTTTCCCAACTATGGTTGGTATGTAGAAGCAACAAACTTGGGTGATGTTCCTTTCACATCCTTTGTATATTTCTTGAAACTACTTCTATCCAGCTTGTTTAGATTCTCTATCTTGTTGATAAACTCATATTTGTATTGATTTTTAATATGTTAAAAGAGAGTTTATCATTGATTTTATCCATATTTACTTCTATGTTGAGTAAATTAATAAATAAAATGAAATTGGACAAGTGGGAATTTAAATGATGTGATTTTAGTACTTAATTGGATAAATAATCTATTAAATGTCTATTTCAGGTTAACACACAATCAATCAGCAAAATAGAGCATCCCTGTGGAATTCAGTCGCGACTAGATGTACTCAACGTCGCGACCATACGTTCAATCAGCAAAGAAAAGCATTCTCTGTAAATATTAGTCGCGACCTGATGTACCTACCGTCGTGACCAAACTTCAGTGCAGAGATCAATCAGCAAACAACAGAAGGGATAGCTGGATAGAAGGTGATTTAAGCATGTGATAAATTGCACAGCTGGACTTAACAGACTATAAACAAGAGCTGATAACAAATTGCAAGTGGGAGATCGTGCATGAGCTGGCACATAAAGGAGTACTGGTCACGTGTATGTCACTGTTCACACATCAGCCTACTCCATCTGAACAGAATGAGCAAGTTGCTGACAGCAAGTGGGGAGTATGTGCTGTAAACAGAATTGACATGTGCTAACAAAAGCAAGTGGACTAAAGAAGAGATTGGTTCATGCATCTGATCAGCCATCTCATACTTCTGCTATATATTACACGGATTATATAGCAGAGGGGGATTCATTCTTACAGCCCATATATTCACGGATCACCTCATTTCAGATCTATTCCATCTATCCATTCAGATCACATTCCATTCCATCTACATCAGACCATTCACGCACACATTCATCTTCTTATCCATCTCCATTTTCTCTTCTGCACCTTCCTTTGTTCTAGTTAATAGAAACAGAGGAAGGTTCTGCAGATTCATCTTTACCTTCATCTTCTCATTCTTCTTTCATTATGACTACTGCTGTGTTTTCTGTTGCTGCTAAAGTTCAGATAGCAATGCAAGGCTAAGCTGTTGTGCTCTCTTTGAGATGACACCAAACCAGAATCCTTGTACTGAACAGGGAGTATCATTGTGTCTTTAATTCAGAATTAAATGTATCGAGTTGATGTATTTACTTTTGGTTTATTGATGCAATTAGAGTAGTAGATGACAAAGGAGTAGGGAATCGAGTTGGATTTCTTATTTTTGCATTAATGATCCTTTGATTAATTCTCAACTTTGATCGAGTTGAACATAGCTGTTATTAATTGAAGTGATTCTATTTAATTCATATTCTACTATCTCTGAGTTGAATGATTCATATTCTCTATCAATGTCTACGAGTTGTAGCTTTGATTGAGATTTAGCTAGCTAGTTGTTAGCTAACCTATTCTAATTCAATGATTAACTCTTGATATTCTGTGGATAATGAAGGTAAGGTAATCTCCAAGGGAACACACTTATCATCATTCATTCATCTCAACATTATAAACACATAAAGCATAAACAATAGCATAGACTTTACATTCAGTTTTAGTTCAAACAAATCATCACCAAACTCATCTGTTAACTTGTTAATTTGTGGCTTAATTGATTGATTATGTACCTTAGCATCCATCTAGGCTCCTTGTGAATCAACCTAGGTTAGCCTCCGCTTTACTATTGGTTAGCTTAGTTTTGTTTGATAATTAAAATGACAGTTATCAAAATGGCACTATTGCCAGGGAGCCTTACTTGTTAAGGTTTCCTAAGCAATCTCCTGGGCCCCAAAAATATAAAGAGTAGGTAGTTCTTTTAGTTTTTTATGATTTTTGTGTTTTATATCTGTTAAGTCGTGACCATTTGGCTTTTGTGTCACGACTAAAGTGCTCTGTGATTTCTAGTCGCGATCAGATACACATTTGGTCGCAACCTAAATCAGTTTTCAACTCAGATTTGCTGTCTATCACTTTTAGTCACGACCAGAGTGCTTTTTGGTCGCAACCAAATATATTTTTCTTCAAATTTCCTTTTCTTTGATTTCTAGTTGCAACCAAATTGACACTTAGTCATGACTAAACCTCTCTGTGGTGTTTGGTCGCGACCGAAGTGCATTTTGGTAGTAACCAAAAATTTCTTACTTAAAAAAATTTGCTCTCTGTGATTCAAATCTTTTTGCTCTCTGTGACTATCAGTCGCGACTTGAAGTTCATTTTTGTCACGATATCTGCTCTCTGTGATTTTTAGTCGCGACTTAAAGTGCTTTTAGTCGCGACCTTAGCTTCCTGAACTATAAATAACTGATCTCATTTGCTGCATTGTTGATATATTTGATCTTCTACATTATTGTTGAGCGTGATTTGCATAACCATAAGCTCTGAGTTCTTTCCTTTGGATAGAGAAATTAATAGAACACTTAGGCAAATCAAAAGGACTAAAATCTTAAATCAAGCTAGTGTTGCATCTGATATTGAGCCTAGTTCTTCTGGTGAATTTGATACTGAACCTGCATCTGGTGATGTTTTAGATAATCATTTTGTCATGGAGCATGTTAATGTAGGTGTAGCTCATACTCATAATTAGAATAATCAACATGAGTAGTTTGCAGAAAATAACATGAACAATAGAAGGCCACGTAGGAGCATAAGATAACTCACGTCTTCTAATGTAAACTATGATCCTTTTCACACTTGTCCTGCTTTAGATGTGAACTTTGAGTTGAAAGGTCCTTTGCTGAGTAACTTACCAAAGTATTATGGATTGGCAGGTGAGGATCCTTTCAAGCATTTGCAGACTATGCAGTGGGTTTGCTCAATCATGAAGCCTGTAGGTGCTAACATGGATGATGTGCAGAGACAAGTCTTTCATTTCACACTGGAAGGAAAGGCAAAAGAATAGTTTTATATGCTGCCACATCATGCACCTCATGTAACATCCCAATTTTTGGGTCTAGGAGAACTGGGAGGTAGTCTGATATGGGCAGGCTATTAAACCCGTAGGCCCAGGGTAGTAATCTGATATGGGCAGATCACTTACCTATATTTTGTAGGAATCCGAGGGATGAGCTAAGTTCCTCAGGATTTAAAGATGAGTTAAATCTTTGACCTACAAAATAGGGACAGTTTACCTAGGTTCAAAAAGAGGAATGTGAGGAATATCCTAAGTCTTAAGCCTTGGAATTTTGCGGGTAGCTAGATATGGGATGGCTCCTTAGTAAGATAGCCTGATATGGGCGGGTTGTCTAACCTTTCAATTAACAATGACTCCTGAAGAGTTCAGGGGATGAGTTGTTGAAAGAAAATTTCTAAAACTTAAGATGAAGGATAAGAAGATAAGTAAAGATGCCAGAAGGAGAATTCAGGGGCATAATCGTAATTATAGGAAAGATCGGGCTAGTAGCCGATGAGTACCAGACTTTACCAGAAAATAGAGAAAATTATGCTGATCATTTCACTTAACTGTGAAATATGCATATGATGTCTCTATGAGTATGAAAGAATTATGGAAAGTTAAGGGACTTAATTGAAAAGAAGAAAAGTTTCTAGGGGCAAAATGGTAATTATGGAAAGTTGAGCCAGAAGTAGCTTAGAACTGCCCGGAAGCATTTTAGTCCCAGATTTCAACAGTAGATAGAGGAAATGATGCTTGATAATCCAGCTTAATACAGGAATTTTATCAGGACTCCAGATAGCCAAAATTTATCTGATAATGAAAAAGTTATAAAAATTATTATCGGATATCCTAGACTTCAGATATACGTGAAAAATTATAGGATGATGCGTCCTGATGAGGCGGATGTCAGGGAACTAACAGAATACCGAAAGGAGGTCTGTAGAAAAAGTTATTCATAAATTAGTGAATTCATACGGGAGTGTGTGACCTCAGGGGATCCGATTATGGGATTTATCGGTATTCAAACTGAGACGGAATGAGGTCAGATGACATCGGTCAGATGCCTGTTATGACCCAAAGGGATGGCTGGACTCAGTATGTCAGTTTATCTGATAAAAGGAGTCAGTGTCCCGAAAAAGGTGTAAAATGACGAAAATGCCCTTATGTTATAAAATAGTGAAAGAATGAGAAAAGGGTATTTTGGTCATTTGGCTAAGGTGAGACAGTCAAGAAAGGGTATCTGGATAGTTGACCAGGGTCAGAGAATACTCTGGTAAGATATGAAAAGACAATAATGCCCCTAGACTCGTTAAAGTAAATAAGAGGAGCCAAGGGCATTTTGGTAATTTACCAAGGGATATTTCTTGGGAATCGAGCCATCAGAGTACTTGAGCTTGATCAGAGATCCAAGATGACATTCCAAACCCAAAAATGTAGCCCATGAACAATGTAAGAAAAAGTGGAATTAAAATAATATTTTAGTGACTTTTCAATAAAGTAAAGTTACTCGGTTGGCATGATGACCGAGGAAGTGATCAGATAAAGTTCTGGACTTATCTGGATAGCATTGGATGGGGTGAAAGGTGCCAGCAAGATGCCACATGGCGCCAACATAGAGGAAGAAGAAAAAGGTGAAGGACACGTGGCACGATTTTAGCCGTGTATTCTGGTGCAAGACTCTGGAATTCTCTGGAAGCCCTGAGTCAGCTGGTGAGGTATCCTGTGGGCCCCACAATTGTGCCACCTAGCCTGTGAGGTGTCCCTTGATGATGTCATAAAGTGATGAGTCATAAGGATGATGATGTCATCACAATGACATAAGCAAAACTTGGTGGGCAAGCAAAGCAATCTGAGCCACTCGTTGAGAATTGATCTGGACTACTCATTCTCCTTTGCTTCCACTATAAATACCCTCTCCCCCTTGCCTTCTCATTCACGGCCAAGAGCCATTTTAGAGAGAGAAGGAAGTTCTAGAGAGAGAAAGTGAGAGAAAGAAAGAAAGAAGGAAGTTCTGGCAGAGCTGGAAGCAGTATAGAGATAGTAGAGTTCTGCTAAGCTAGCCAGGTAGTAACTAATCCTAACTTTTATGTAATGACTTTGTGATTTTATGTGCTATTGTTTAGTTGGATTGTTGTCTTATATGTTATGTCTGAAGCTCTGCTATAATGCTATGATCATATGTTATTAAGTATGGAAGCAAGCGGCATACTTATCTGTACACAATCACAAGCAAGCACTATCACACAACATTACATATTTGTTATGATTATTACTACTGAGATTCCCCCGAATCTCATTCCCCATGTCTAACCCATTACAGGGTTATGTTGAAGTGAATTTTGAGAATTTTAAGAGACGCCATTATGCTGCCGAAATTATGGCAAAATGATAGTAATGAAGAAAGGAGCTGATACGTACTATGTACGTAGGTACTGTCTATAGAGTCTGGAAGTGAGTGGACCTAGCCGGTTCATCCAGTCTTTCCTAGGTACTTACGTAGAATGGTAGTTCTCACGGGAATTAGCGAACCAGTACAAGATCAGTTACTTTGTAAAGATCAAGCCTAGCGGTTATACTGCCGAATTTTTGGTAGGGAAGATGTAATGGAGTTACGAGGATTTTATGAATGCTCTGTTGTATGACAATTTATTATTTAATAATAAATATTGTTTGGCATGTTCAATTTGTGTGAAAAATTAAGAGAGAGAAATTCGCAGGTCTTGAGGTAGCAGTGTTTTGACCTTAGTTTGACCTAGTAAATGAAGGAATTTGGCAACAAACTTTGGTGAGCCAGTAGTACACATCTGTGGCATTACGTGGATAGGTAATAAGCCTCATTTGGATGTGTGGAATGAGATTAATCAGTACCCAAATTAAAGGTTTAGAATAAGGAACTTAAGAGTAAAATTTTAATTTCTGGGCTTAAGTTAAGATATAATCAAGCTAATATCGCTTCCGTAAGTGTACTATGAGGAGTCTAAGGGAGGATGTTTCACCTCAAGCTCTACACTCCTGGAATAACTTAAGAAGTGCCTTCTTGGAGAGATATTTTCCTTTATCAAAGACTGTTGCATTAAGGAAGAAAATCTTTGCTGCAAAATAATATGTTGAAGAATCTTTCTATGAGTTTTGGGGCAGATTCCAAGAGTTGTTGGCTAGATGTCCATATCATCATATTCCAATAGAACATTTGGTGCTGTACTTTTATTCAGGATTGCGCTTTGTATGTAGAAAGAATTTAGACACAGCTGCTGGGGGTTCTATTGATGATTTGACACCTGATGAAGCATGGAGCTTGATTGAGAAGATAGCAAACAATGACTAGCAGTATGGAGGATATGATGCTAGACAAGTGCATGAGGTTTCTGCAAGGTCTTCTCAAGATCATAATACTCTATTTTCTCAAGTTGCTGCTATAAATGCTCAGATCAATAATCTAGCTGCACAATTGAGCAATTCACATGCTCAAAGCCCATACTCTCAAGCTCTAGTTGCTCCTAGTTGTTCGCTCAGCTCTTCTCTAATGCATATCAATGCAAATTGTCCTTCACATCATGAGGATGTCTAAGCCATTTATTAAGGCAGACCCAACCAGTATCCATAAAGGAATCTATACTCCAACATGTACAATGAAGGATGGAGAGATCATCCTAATTTCAGATAGAGAGATGGAGGTGGAGCTGCTGGTCAAAACAGATTCAACAACGATAAGCAAGTGGCTGAATCCTCTAGAGCCATAAAAGTGTCTACTGCTGCAACAGATGGTGGAATTTCTGAGATACTCAAGAGCATTACTGTGATGAATTCAAATATAAATTCCATCACCACAAACTTCTGCTCTAACTTCAAGGATTTGAGGTCTATAGTGGAGAGCAATCAAGGAAAGACCAACTCTAGATTTGCTGCTTTGGAGAACAGAATTAAGCAGTGGGAGACCAACACCTTAAACATAAATAGCTATGTATCTCAATTAGCTAATTCAGTGAGTGATGTTCATGCAAGGATCAATGGAGATCTACCTTCAAATACAGTTGTTAACCGAAAACCTGTGAATTCTATAAATTTGCAAAGTGAAGAGCAAGTTGGGAAACAAGTTACTGAAGTTGAAAATGAAGAGGAAGGTGAGGTGGACACTGATTTCAGTAGTTTAATGAAGAATAGCATTGAGAAGCCTGAAAGCAGGAAGGAGGCATAAATATCATAGAAGAAAGAGGTTACAGTTGATCCTACAGAAAGTCAAATTGATTTTGTATAAGACTCTAAAGATGGTGGACAGCTATGCAGTAAAGAAATTGAGCTACCAGAAGTTAAGGATTCTGAGATAAGAAATCCAGAAGTTGACAAAACTGAAAAAGTGCAATCAGTAGTTAATTTAGAGCTTAAGCAGAAAGAAACAATTGTTGATTCAGAAGAAAAAGAAGAACAACTGAAGGATTTACTTGTCCCAAGGGAAATTATCAGTAGCAAGAAAGCCTTAGAGTAGCAGAACAAGGAATTCAATAATGTCTGCAGCAAGATTGAAGAAAATTTGCCTATGCTAGAAAGGATTCAAAGAGTGCCTGAATATGCAAAGTGTTTGAGGGAGAGTTGCAACCACAGGAAAAGAGACAAACTTAATGAACTGGTGCAATTGGGACCTAAAGCTTTTACACTTTTCAAAGCTCAATTTCCAGAGAAGTGTAAAGATCCAGGTGCATTCTCTATTTCTTGTTCAATTGGAAAGATAACTATTCCTAGAGTATTATTAGATTTAGGTGCTGCTATTAATGTGATGCCTAGTTCAATTTATCAAGCTTTAGGAATGAATTTGATTAAACACACTAGAGTGTTAGCTCAATTGGCTAATAAGAGTATTATAAGTCCTAAGGGAATCTTAGAAGACATTTTAGTTCAAGTTAAGGACCTTGTTTTTCCTTTGGACTTTTATGTTTTGGATATGGCAGATAAGTCCCTTGATGATAGTACTCTTATTCTAGGAAGGCCATTCATGAGGACAGCTAATACCATGATTTGCATGAAAGAAGGAATAATTAAAATGGAATTTGGTGGGCATATAATTCAGTTTAACATGTATAGACACCCACAACAGAACTACTCTCTCCAAGGACTTAACATGGTTGGAGCTTTACTTGAAATAGAGTGTGATGATATTTATGAGCTTGAAAATGGTGATGAAGTTGAAGAACCTTCCATTCCTCACTCCTCCACTAATTTCTTTTCTTTTTCTTTATCCAATGGTGTTGTGTTATGCATTAATTCTAAGATTGATGGTTGGCTTCCCACTATGGGTGATTTTTCTTTATCTTCATCTACTATTTCTCCCTATGTAACTAACCACACTATTTCAAGTGATGTACAATATCCAGGAAAATTTATGGCAGATATGTAGGGCAATATCATTACAGCAGACTTTGAGAAACAAGAAGTCAGAATTTATGGGTTCAAGAAAATTTCATTTAATATCCTGTATTCTAACCCTGTTCATTTGAGCTTCAAATTTTTAGTCAACTCAGGGCTGCAGAAGTTAAAGGATGTTCTTCAACATCAACAGAATTGCACTGCTGGGATTTCAAAGGGAGTTGCTGCTGGATATGATGCTGAATTGGTGCAAGAATCAGAGAGCAATGCATATAGAGTGGGGCCTAAAGAGTTAAGCCCATCTGTTATTCAACCTCCAGAGACTGAGCTTGAACAACTTCTAAAGAATCTAGAGCATAATATACAATTCAAGATCAATGGCCATCTATGGAAGCTGTTCAAAGAGAACTTCAAGACCCCATGATATTCAGGTTGTCTCCTTCCTTGTTTCCCCACTTACAATAGTCTGCTTTCATCAGTTTTACTATATACTTGAGCTATATTTGTTGATTAAGTGTGGGGGAGGAGACTAAATCAGTAGGGTAGGTAAATAGTCCCATAAATAAATCTTAGATTTTGGTTTAGTGTTGTCATGATCATTATTGTGCCTTTGCATGTGTTTATTACTTCTTCACATTGAGGACAATGTAGAATTTAAGTGTGGGGGAGGATGAACTTGATGGATGAATAAAAATTAGATATTTGCTGTGATTTTGTCTTTAGGTCGCGACCCCATGCTGTTTTTGTCTCGACTAATATGTTCAGATTGTCAAATTTTTTTCTTCGTGAATATTAGTCGCGACCATTGCTTTATTTTGTCGCGACTAGAAGTTCATATTTTCTGATGTTTACCCATCTTGATGTTTAGTCGTGGTCTGTGCTTATCTTTGTCGCGACTGTAACTCTCTATGAATTTTCGTCACGACTAGGTTGTCATTTGGTCGCGACTAGAAAATATGTGTTTAAGGTTTACTCTCGGTGATTTTGAGTCGCGACCAATGTCAATTTATGTCGCGAACAATATTCTCTTTTTTCTGAAAATTTCTTCTCTGTGTAAAATAGTCACGACCTGATGACCTTTTTATCGCGACTAACATCTATCTTTTGCTGAAAATTCCTTCTACTGCATTCTGGTTATTGCTTGGTCTTTAGAATTTACTATCATGGATTCAAAATTGAACTTTGAACATATAATTTTGAAAATTGGCAAGCTTGATGAAGTGTTAGTTGCTTGTTTCATTAATTCACTACTGGAAATTGGGCATCATGAATTATTAATCTCATGTATTTTGTTTAAAATTTATGCAATCTAGTCATATGAGCTTATTAGGGTGAGTAAGCCAGATGGAAGCATTTTGAGCCTTCAGTATATACTCCTTTACATTGTGTGACACCATCTAGTTTGGTAACTTTGTAGAACTTGTCTCAATCCTTGATTCAAAACCCTATTAGCTCCATGGAATTATGAAAATGATAAGGGCATTTCTTTCAAAACCCTCTTGACCAAACAGAAACCACATAAATATTAAAATCCTTTGCTTTACCCCTTTGAGACCTTCACTTTCTTTTAGAATTCCATCCTTGATTAATGAATACTGTACAAGATAGTTGCTACTGTAGTAAATCTTTGATTGTGAAATAACTGATGAAGTTGCACTACTTGTTGAATCTCTGAACTTCAATATATTTGCTATATGGTTCAAGAAAATGAAAACAAAAGAAAAAATACAGAGAAAAGAAAAAAAAAAGAAAAAGTACAAAGAAAAGAGAAAGAAAGAAGAAAGAAAAGAAACCAGATGCAAAAAGTGTTATTCAACTTGTATGAAAAGAATTAGTTTGTGACTTACTATTTTCTGCAGCTGCATGATTGGAACTTTGATTGTGTACAGTATCTCATTAATCATTGACATGCATTTCCATTTCATCATCTAGCCTTTCCAACATTACAACCCTAATAAAGACCCTTTGATTCATAATCCTTGTGGCATTTAGTGATAGAGATGTAGGATGGTTACAAGCCTATAGGAAGCCTAAGCTAGATAGTTGAGTGAAAATACCTTGATAAGAGAGGGAGTGAAACACTATACCTTGTGAGGAAATCTCAATCTAGTTGCTTACTATGATTTAATTGCATAAGTTTGATTCTTTGATTGCTATGAGATTAGTCTAGATTGTTGCCAATTGAAGGAAAAGATTGATGACTACAAGTGCTTATGCTAAATCTGTTTTGCCAATTGTGCTGAACATGTGTGTTTAAATTCAGTTTTGATCCATAATTTTGCTCGGAGTCCAAAAGCTAAGTGTGGGGGAATTGATAAACTCATATTTGTATTGATTTTTAATATGTTAAAAGAGAGTTTATCATTGATTTTATCCATATTTACTTCTATGTTGAGCAAATTAATAAATAAAATGAAATTGGACAAGTGGGAATTTAAATGATGTGATTTCAGTGCTTAATTAGATAAATAATCTATTAAATGTCCATTTCAGGTTAACACAGTAATCAATTAGCAAAATAGAGCATCCCTGTGGAATTCAGTCATGACCAGATGTACTCAACGTCGCGACCATACGTTCAATCAGCAAAGAAGAGCATTCTCTGTAAATATTAGTCGCGACCTGATGTACCTACCGTTGTGACCAAACTTCAATGCAGAGATCAATCAGCAAACGAAAGAAGGGATAGCTGGATAGAAGGTGATTTAAGCATATGATGAATTGCACAGCTGGACTTAACAAACTATAAACAAGAGCTGATAACAAATTATAAGTGGGAGATCATGCATGAGCTGGCACATAAAGGAGCACTGTTCATGCGTCTGGCACTGTTCACACATCAGTATACTCCATCTGAACAGAATGAGCAAGTTGTTGACAGCAAGTGGGGAGCATGTGCTGTAAACAGAATTGACATGTGCTAACAGAAGCAAGTGGACTAAAGAAGAGATTGGTTCATGCACTTGATCACCCATCACATACTTTTGCTATATATTACACGGATTACACAGCAGAGGGGGATTCATTCTTACACCCCATACATTCACGCATTGTAATATCCCTAATTTTCTAAACTGAAGAGTATGTACAGTTTGTACGTAATATATGTGAGATTTTCTTAGCAAAATATGGCCATTTATGTAAAGAAAGGGATTGAATTGAAAAAGGAAGAAAATGCAAGGACTTAAGTGAAATTATAAAAGTTTTAAGTCCAAAAGAGGAAGTAGATAAAAATGTGGGGTCTTTAAGTGTAATTTTAGCCAAATTTGAGGATATAAGTGTAATTTATGAAAAGTCAAGGGGCAAAAGTGTAATTATGAAGAATTTGGATCGAAAACAGGCCAAAAATGCCCGGAGTCAGATCAGACCCAAATTTTACCAGTAGATAAAGAAAATTATTCCGGTTAGCTTGACGCGACATAGAATTTTGATTTGAGATCCTGAAAAATTGATATAAATTTTTGAAGTCAGATAAAATTATTACAATATTTTTAGGATCTCAGAATCAGATAAGACCTTACAGTAAATTCCTATAATTAATATAAGAATTTATAAAATTGATAGGATCAGAAAAGGAATCCTGTAGAATTTCTAATAGAATTTACAGTGGAATAAAATACCCGATAAATAGCTCCGTGAGCGGGTCCTAGGGAATTGTGCCATAAAGGTAGTGGACCCTATAAAGGCCCAAAAATGGCGCCATGAAGGCCCAATAAGACAATTGGATTGATAGGTGGGCCAGTGTCCAGAGGAACCTCGGAAAAGTGCGAAATTATGAAAATGCTCCTGTGTTGCACCTAGGAGCAAGAGATGAATGGAGGGCATTTTGGACAGGCCAAAATGCCAAGACAGGTACAGGAAGGGTTAGTCAGAGTCAGTATATGCCCTAACCAGGTACAGAAAGGTGTGAAATGACGATTATGCCCTTATGGTTAATGTAGTGCAAGAAAGGGCACCAAGGGTATTTTGGTTATTTTCCAAGGGATCTGTAATTAAGTTTAGACCCAGTATACGAATGTCAATGGTAGAAAGAATCCAGATACTGGATTTAAGGTTAGAACACATATTTTGGAACCTCAGAAAAATTAAATTCAGAAAACAGAAAATAGTCTGGTTTTAGGGGAATCGGACCGAGCCGGTACCGGATTGGACTAGAATTTTTCCAGAGACTTCTTCTCCCTTGGTACCATGTGACTTATGAGGTGTCCCCTTTGATGATGTCATGAAGGTGTTGTCATAATTATTAAAGAAAAGAAAATCCAAGATTAAATCTAAGCCATTAGATCAAATAGTGCACAAAATGATCTTAGCCTTTCATTTCCACCCAAGTTTGCCTATAAATAGCCCCCCAAATCAGATTCATTTTGGCATTCTTGGCAACCTTGGGGAAACTCTTGCAAAATTTCCATTCAAGCTAGAAGAAGCAAGCACCTTGGAAGAACTAGTAAGGTAATTAGTCCCCTTGATCCTAGCCTTTATTCTAGTAAGTTTGCTCTTGGTTTTAAGGGGTTTTTGGGACATATTTCTCTTGAGAGTGCTGCTGGATATTCTGTTTGGATGTGAAAGGAATATGAGTTTTATGTTATGGATAGTTTAGACAAGCTTAAACAAGCTAGAATCAAGTGGTAATAGCTTGGAAATCAAAGTATGCATGTGAATGGAAGATTGTGTTCTATTCTGGTACTGTATGAATCACTGTTAATATGTTGGAATTTCATGATTTTGATGCTTCCAATGAGTTTAAAATGGAAAATTGTGTGGAGTTATAGTAGAGAAACATGTATTGGAAGCATTGGAATCAAAATGAGAATTTTTAGAAAACATATGAAGCTTTTCGGTTCTGTACAGCAGCTTGTGATGCAATTGGAGTTTGGAAATTCTGAATTCATATTTGGATTCTACATGAAAAATTATGTGGAAGTGAACCATGGGAATTTATTTTAGAAAGATGGAAGCATAAGTCATAAATTAAAGAAAGAATGGAACTTAGTGAAAACCTAGTCTTGAAATTGTGTTGGAAGTGAATTGTAACTTGATGTTACTTTGTAATGGCTAGGTTTTGATATTTGTGAGAAGGGAAGATCACTCCAAGAAGGAATTAACAAGGACATCTAAGAGGTAGCAAGAATACTTAATTATAATCTTATGCTTGTTTGATTGTATGTTTGCTTGTTATGTATGATTATTGGTTGAGCATGAGATGATTTTATGATGATGATGATGAGATATGAATGGTTGCAACTCCTTGCAATGAATGTCATGACAATATGCATGTTAGAGGTTGCTTATGTATGATCATAAAGTAGCTCCTATGTCATGTTAAGCATTTAATCAAGCATGCATGTTATTATAGTTTGTATGACTTGCTATTGAGATTTCCATGAAATCTCATTCTTTCCATATGTATATAACCATGCTCTAGGTGCTGGAAGTTCTCAAGGCAAAAGTTTAAATGTGGATGGTTAATTTGTATATGACTTAAAGTGGGGTACTTAACTTTAGAGGATGATATTTTGATGTGCATGATGTATGTTACTAAGAATCCAGTCTGAGGAAGTACACTTCCAACATTAGTTTTTATAAGTTATTCAATGTATTTTCGTGTGAAATTTGGTATGAACATATTTAAGATCTAGAGATTTAAATGGACACCAAGAAAGCCTCAATTGGTTAAGAATTCGAATTGTTATGATTTTTCAAATTCGGGATTAAAATCTGAATCAAGATAAAAAGAGTACCTAGAGGCAGTGAGGTTCAAGGGCGAATTTCAAAAAGTAAATGAATGAGTTTTTCCACAAAATTTTATGAGCTTAAATTACACATATGGAGATTTAAATCCATATGTAACACGCCTCATTTGTATAAGTACACAAGGAGAAATGAATTTTTGAAAATAAGGTAAAGAAATTGGAACTTCCAGACTTACCAAATAAATAGTGTTTTTCAACGAATAAAATGATTTCATTTGGATAAGGAAACCTCAATTTCATATTTTTCCTTCAAATTTTAATGAAATATATTTTATTATAAATTGGAACCACCTCATTTCAATTTTTCTAGATTTAATTATGAATTCCCAAAGTTCATGATGTAATCTGGATTTATCAAATGAACAGTATCATGAACAGTACCCGATAACCTAATTCTTGGAAATTGATGTTTCTAAGCTAAAATGGTGTTCATTTGGTATAAGATGCTTTCAAATGAGTATATGTAAGGATGGAATTAAGGATACGACACGCATCACCTCACTTCAGATCTATTCCATCTATCCATTCAGATCTCATTCCATTGCATCTATATCAGACCATTCACGCACATATTCATCTTCTTCTCCATCTCCATTTTCTCTTCTGCACCTTCCTCTGTTCTAGTCAATAGAAAAAGAGGAAGGTTCTGCAGATTCATCTTCACCTTCATCTTCTCATTCTTTTTTCATTATGACTACTGTTGTGTTTTCTGTTGCTGCTGAAGTTCAGATAGCAATACAATGCTAAGCTATTGTGCTCTCTTGGAGATGACACCAAACCAGAATCCTTGAGCTGAACAGGGAGTGTCATAATTATGTTAGAGTTTCAGATAGCTGATATTTATCTGATAGTCTAAAAGTTATCTAAAATTTTTATCAGACCTTCTGAACCTCAGATATAAATGAAAAGTTACAGGAAGGTGCGTCATTTGAAACTAGAGGTTAGGGAACTAATAGAATCTCGAAAGGAGTCCTCTAGGAAAAGTTATTCACTTTTTAGTGAATTTTAACGGGAATTCGTGAAAGCTCGATATCCGAATGTGAAACATAACCAGGAACAAGCTGGGACTGAATGAACCCAGATGGAATTATAGGAGGTGTAAATATCCTAATTTTCAGGCCCAGAGACTCAAAAAGTAGCCTAAAATAGATAGGCTACCAAACCCCTTTGAGCAGAAGTCCTAGAAATATACAGAGTTTTTAGGGACTAAACTGCAAATAAGTAAAAGTACAGGGACCTATATGTAAATAGTAAAAGTCCCTAGAAGTATAATGGTCATTTTAGAAAAGAAATGGACTAAAGTGAAAGTTTAGAAGTTTCATGGTGCAAAGAGGAAAGTAGACACAAGTTGTGGGCCATTAAGTGTAATTATGAAAAGTTGAGGGACTTAATTGAAAAGAGGAAAAGTTTCCAAGGGCAAAATGGTAATTATAGAAAGTTGAGCCGGAAGTGGCTTAGAACTGCCCGAAAGTATTTTAGTCCCAAATTTTATCAGTAGATGGAGAAAATGATGCTGGTTAATCTAGCTTATTACAGAAATTTTATTAGAGTTTTCAGATAGCTGAAATTTATCTAATAGTCTGAAAGTTATTTAAAATTTTTATCAGATCTCCTGGACCTCATATATGAGTGAAAAGTTACAGGAATGTGTGTCCTATGAAGCCAGAGGTAAGGGAATTGACAGAATCCTGAAAGGAGTTCTATAGAAAAAGTTATTCACTTTTTAGTGAATTTTAACGGGAGTTCGTGAACGCCCGATATTCGATTGGAAAATTAATCGGTAAGCAAACTGGGACTGATTGAGCCCATATTATGTCACATATAGGCCCATGATGACGCTAAGTGAGGCTAGGCCCATGATATCAGTTCATCGAGTAAAAGGGACCAGTGTCCAGAAATATGCAGAAAATATGCAAAATGACAAAAATACCCCTGTGTTATAAAATAATTAAAGAATGAGTGAAGGGTATTTTGGTTATTTGACTAAGGTTAGACAGTCAAGGAAGGTTATTTGGATAGTTGACTAGGGTCAGGGAATACTCTGGTAAGGTGTGAAAAGACAATAATGCCCCTGGACTCATTAAAGTAAATAAAGAGGGACCAAGGGCATTTTGGTAATTTGCCAAGGGATGTTTCTTGGGAATTGAGCCATCAAAGTACTTGAGCTTGATCAGAGACCCAAGATGACATTCCAAGAGTCCAAAAATGTAGCCCAAGAAATATGTGGGTTAAAGTGGCGTTAAAATAATATTTTAATGACTTTTCAATAAAGTAAAGTTACTCGGTTGAAGTGATAACCGGGGAATTAATCAGATAGAGTTTGAGACTTATCCAGAAGCCATGAGTTGGCGTTAAAGGTACCCATCAAGGCGCCATATGGCACTAATCTAGAGGAAGAAGAAAAAGATAAGGACACGTGGCACGATCTCAGCCGTTTATTTCGGGATAAGAGTATGGAATTCTCTAGAAGCACTGAGTCAGCTGGTGAGGTGTCCCAAGGGCCCCACCATTACTCCACCTAAGCAGGTGAGGTGTGAAACATCCTCCCTTAAACCCCTCAATGTACACTTGCGGAAGCGATATTAGCTCGATTATATCTTAACTTAAGCCTCAAAATTAAAATTTTACTCTTAAGTTCCTTATTCTTAACCTTTACTTTGAGAACTAATTTATCTCATTCTACAAATCCAAATAAGGCATATTACCTATCCACGTAAAGCCCCAGATATGTGCTACTGGATCACCAAATTTCCTGGCCAAACTCTTTCGTTTACTAGGTCAAACTGAGGTCAGAACACCTCTGTCTCAGGACCTGCGAATTTTTCTCTTAATTTCTTAACTTTTCAATTACTCTCATAATTACTTTTCTTATGTATAACCCATTATTATAGCTACTTATAAACAAGCTGAACATTCTAAACAATATTTATTATTAAATAATAAATTGTTATACAACAGGACATGAACAAATCCTCATATCTCTATTACATCTTTCCTGCCGGAAATTTGGCAGTATAACTACTATACTTCATCTTTAAAAATAACTGAACTATACTAATTCGATAATTCCCATGAGAACTACCATTCTATGTAAGTACCCAGGAAAGATTGGGTGAACCGACAAGGTCCACTCACTTCCAGACTCCTTAGACAGTACCTACGTACACAGTACTCATCATATCCTATCTTCATTATGGATATTCTGCCATAATTTTGGCAACATAACGGCGTCTTTAGCATTCTCACAATTCACTTCGACGTAACCTCTCTATAATGGGTTATACATAGGGGATGAGATTCGGGGGAATCTCAGTAGTAACAATCATAAAAATATATGTAATACAGTGTGATAGTGCCTACTTGTGATTGTGTAAAGTTATGATGCGTGCTTCCATACTTAATAATAACATATGATCATAGCATTATGTAATAGAACTTCAGACATAACATATAAGACAACAATCCAACCAAATAATAGCATATCAAATCACAAAGCTATTACATAAAAGCTAAGATTAGTTACTATCTCACTAGCTTAGCAGAACTCTAATATCTCTATACTGCTTCCGGCTTCGCCAGGACTTCCTTGTTTCTTTCTTTTCTTCCTTCCTCTTACTTTCTCTCTCTAGAACTCACTTCTCTCTCTAACTTGGTTCTCTTGGACGTGCTCCTTATAAAGGGGAGGGGTATTTATAGGTTTCACGAATGGCATTTTGGTAATTCTTAAGAACTTTAATCCTGTGGCCACGATTTTTCTTGAAATTTTCTATTTTCTTTAATCCATTTTATTGCATTATCATGGTGATGTCTTCATGATGACTCATGGCCCTTCATAAGTACCTGCTGACTCAGCATGCTGACTCAAAAGTTATAATTATTACTTTTATTCTATTTTTATTTTTTATTACTTTTTTTTTATTTTCTTGGCTTAATCACCAAGTAACATTAAAAGCATGTGGGAACCACCTTTGACAGCACACATGGCGAAATTGGGAGCCTTGGGAGCCTTCCAAAAGCTTTCAAAAGCATTCCGGTCCAAACCGGAACCGATTCGGTCATATTTTGGAAAAATGCCTAATAAATATTTCCCAGGATATTTTCATCTTCAAAATATTCCCTATTTTCTGGAAGTTTTTGGGAATTTTATGCACATATTCGAAAATCACTACCTTTCGGCCTGAAAATTATGATTTTACCCTTGATCTAGTCTGGCCTCATCCAGACATCTTGGGCTTCCCCTGGGCCTACCATGACTTAGTCTAACTTATATCTGGGCCTTAAAAATACTATATGGCTTCTGGCCACAGTCTGATCATCTCTATTTGGACTGCTTTTCCTTTACCGATTATAACTATAAATTCCCATCTTTAGAAATTTTTACAGAAAAATCGGCACCTCAAATCAAAATTTTGTGTCGCATCATTCAACCCAAAATTCTTTTCTCTATCTTCCAGTATTTTTAGATATAAAATCCGGACCGAGGCTGTTTTGGCCTGAAAGTACGCTCACGCACAGTTTTCAAAATGACCATTTTACCCTAGGTCACTTTTCTAATTCTTACATACTCATAGGGACCTCATATGCATATTTCACAGTTCAGTGAAATGATCAGCATAATTTTCTCTATTTTATGGTAAAATATGGTACTCATCGGCTACTAGCCTGATCTTTCCCATAATTACGATTATGCCCCTATACTCTCTTTCTTACCTCTTCACTTATCTTCTTATCCTTCATCTTAAGTTCTCAAAATTATCTTTCAACCACTCATCCCCTGAACTCTTCGGGAGTCTTTGTTAATTGAAAGGATCGACAACTCGCCCATATCAGGTTATCTTACTCAAGAGCCAGCCCATATTTAGCTACCTGCAGAATTCCTAGGCTTAAGACTTAGGATATTCCTTACATTCCTCTTTTTGAACCTAGGTTAACTGTCTCTATTTTATAGGTTAAATACTTAACTCATCTTTAAATCCTGAGGGACTTAGCTCATTCCTCGAATTCCTATAAAATATAGGTAAGTGATCTGCCCATATCAGATTACTATCCTGGGACTACGGGTTTAGCAGCCTGCCCATATCAGACTACCTCCCAGTTCTCCTAGACCCAAAAATTGGGATGTTACAAGGTGTCCATGGATGATGTCATTTTGATGAGTCATTGAGGATGATGATGTCATCACGATGATGCAGGCGAAGCTTCTTGAGGAAGCTGAGCGATCTGAGCCGTTCATCGTGATTCGATATGAGCCATCCATTTCACTTTACTTCACCTATAAATACCCCTCACCCCCTCCCATTCAAAGGAACACACACGGCAAGAACCAAGAAGAGAAGAGAAAAGAAGAGAGAGAAAGAGAAGGAGAGAAAGAAAGAAAGAGAAAGAAAGGAAGAGAAAGAATGAGTTCTGGCTGAGCTAGGAGCAATCCAACGAGCTTAGGGACTCGGTGAGCTTAGGAATAAGGTAAGTAATCTATTCTAGTACCTACTCTAATAAATTATATGATTGTTCTTATAAATTTAATAGTTAGAATAGAGGAATATTTCTCTCTATAAGGTTAGCTGTAGATAGAAAGAAAGCTATGGGATTGTCAGAATAAGGGTATTACCTCAAGATAAGCTTGAGTTAAGTGGAGTTATACTGGATAGAGTAATAATAAGAATATTATTATGCTATGTAGAGGCTCTGACCTCTATAAAGAAGGGATCTCATAGCAAAGGTTAAGGACTAAAGGAAAGACTGTATGCCAGGTAGTGAACTTACCCATTCTTGTATGCTTGATGTATATGCTTGTGTGTTAATATGATTATGATATGTGATGATGATGCTGAATGATATATGCTCTGCCCTTTATGAGTTTATGGTTATGCATAGTAGTGATAGGCATGGAGCATGATAGTATGCAAATAGAAGCTAAAAAGAAGATAAAGGAAATACATGTCATGCACTTGCATTCATCTTGTATACATTGAATGGTACCGTTTGCTACTGAGATTTCCCCCGAAATCTCACCCCTACTTTTCCAAACATAACAGGGTACTGGTTTGGAGAAGATAAAGCTAGGAAAGTGAGGATGTAACATTTTGGTATCAGAGCAATAGATTATGGCATAGAGCAGAAGTGTTCTGCCTCAGAGCATAAGATTCTGGCACAGAACAGAAGGTTCTGGCTTAGTGATGCTCTGATTTAGTTAGACTAATTCCCTTAAACAAGTTAGAGAAGGTTTCCTCCCTAGAATACGATAGATTAATCTTAGTCAGCCGATCTGTAATATCCTTCCTTTCGTACATCTTAGGGACCATTCGGTAGCATTTAGAACCACTTACATGACATTTGAAATCCATTAACTAAATATGGAATTTTTACTCTTAGCGAGTTACTGTTCATATGGTATTCCAGATTCAGCGACGAACTTTGAAAAATCATAACTAATTCTAGAAAAATCGAAATGAAGTGGTTCAAAATTCTAATCAAAGATAATATCTTGAAGTTTAAGGGAAAAATAATTTCCTGACCAAATGCTTCGCACATTGATACAGTTTATTCGTTAAAATTTACTGTTCATTTGGTCAAAAAATCTGAAAACAGATTCCAGTCCCCATCTTTGAAAAATCGGTTCTCTTTGTACAGACATCGAAATAAGGTGTTCTTGGTGTCAAAACGAAGCTTGACATGTTAACTCAATCTTTGTAAAATTTTATACATTTATTCCATCATTTACTATTTTCATTACATCATGTCTATCACTGCTTAGATTGGTCATACAGCAACATTACAATAACAATTCTTTCCATAACATCATATAATATTTACATTAACCAATCCCTAATTCTTCTTCATGGTTCTTCATCCTCTTTCATTATTCATAAACCTGTTGGGATTGGGATTACATGGATGGGGTGAGATTTCTAGGGAAATCTCAGTAGCAAACAATACCAAACAATGCATGTATTAATGTAATTGCTTGTGCTTGCTTGTGAAAGTGTTACCATAGTGTAATGAGCATGCTTCCATGTATCATATGAAATACAATTGGCCAAGGTAATCATAGAAACAAAGCTTCAATCATCTATACATATGCACACAATTCAATAAAGCCATAGCACAATCAAGCATAACATTCAATACATACAAGTTTAGAGTAAGTTTACTACCTTATTGCTTTACTTCTTTCCACTTTAACTTTGCTTCTTCCTTCTTATTTTTCCTTGATGTGTGGCTGCCTCTTTTGAGTCCACAATCAAATCCTAACATCATATAATCATCCATTCATTACTATCTAACTTTCTTGAACATCAAACTTACTTTAACTTAACATAATTTCCTTTAACCTTTACCAATTGACTTGGCCTTTGAATCAATTGATGTCTTGACCTTACCCTACACAATTAGGCCTTTTGAATCCATTTATGAAATCAAAATAACCAAATTCCAGCAACTATGCACTATTCTAGATAGAATTTGCAAAACATACAAATTTCTTCCAAAAATTCCCATCTTAATTCCATTGCTTCCCATACTTGTTTCTCTACTTTACCCCACACAACTTTTCATTTTAAAACCATTGGAATCATCAAATCATGAAAGTCCAATCACTGTTTATACGAGTGAACAGTAATAGAAAAGAACTTCAAACATTACAACTTTCAATTCCAATGTTTCCAAGGTTCAAAACCTATCCAATCCTACACAAAATCATCATATGAATTCAATGGAAGCATTAGATCATTGAAATTCCATCTCCTTCTATCATGAACAGTACATGCCAAAATATTTCATCCGTGGCAAAGTCAAGAATATCAACTTGATTCAAAACCAATCATCTAACTAGCTTGTTTAAGCTTTAATCTCACAACTCTAACTTTAGTCTCTTCTTTCTCCTTTCATCTAAGGTTTTGGACAGCATATACACCTTAGAGAAAACTCAACTTTCTTCCATGAAAACCCTAAGTTCAAGCTCCCAAATCAAAGGAAAATAAGCTAGGATAGATTGCTTACCTTTAATCTCTAGCTTGCTTGAACTTTGGACCTTGGAGTCTTCTTTATCTTGGCTTGAGTTTCCATTTTGCCATAGTTTCCCCAAGGGTTCTCGTGCCATGGTTTAGAGCAGAAAATATGGGGGTATTAATAGAAAAATTCTATGGAAATTGGATGGCCAAGACCACTTTGTGCACTATTTGATCTAATGGCTCATAATTGGTCTTACACCAAACTTCTCCACCAAGCCAACTTGAGATAAAATCACACGACAAAAATCTTCTCCTCCCCTTGTCTTGGACGCCATGTGGAAAGCCTTGTGGGTCTCACCATATGCAAATCATAATTCTTACTTTATTCCTTTTTTTTCTTTTCAAAAATCCATAAATTATTCTTTATTGGACTTGGGCTCCAAGACAACTTTTGGGACTTATTGAACTGCCCTAGGACAAAATGTTGGGTCTCTTTTAGGTCCAATAGCTACTTAGCACAAATCCCAATGCATTTTCCTTATACCGATATCCTTAAATTACCCTGATCTTGGAATAAATGCTAAACACCTCTTTTAATGGTTCTAACATTTTTAGAAATTCATTCTAATATAAAATGAATTCTCTGCAAAGCTTTATAATTTTCTGAGACCCAGAAGTCCTGATAAAAATTACATACATTTCCTTTAAACCCTTTATCGGTGTCCTTTTTCATCGTAAATTTCATAATTAATTCTACAGGACTCCTTTTTGACTTCAGTCAGTTTCATAAATTCTCATATTAATTATAAGAATTTACTAACAAATTTTATCTGATATCCATCCATTGTGAAATGACCAAAATACCCTTGCACTATATTAACCCTAAGGGCATAATTATCATTTCGCACATCTTTATACCTTATCAGGGCATATACTGACTCTGAGTACTCATTCTTGCACTTGCTTTGGTGTTTTGGCCTTTCCAAAATGATCAAAATGCCCTCCTTTCATCTCTTGTACAATATTACAACATAGGGACATTTTCATAATTTTGGGGACACTGGCCCCTTCCCCGATGAACTAATATCATGGGCCTAGCCTCACTTGGTGTGAATATGGGCCTCTGAGTAATGCCATCTAGGTTTATTCAGTCCCAATTTGCTTACCGATTAATTTTTTAATCGGATATCGGGCGTTCACAAACTCCCGTCAAAATTCACTAAAAAGTGAATAACTTTTTGTACAGAACTCCTTTCGGGATTCTGTCAGTTCCCTGACATCTGGCTTCACAGGACGCACATTCCTGTAACTTTTCACTCATATCTGAGGTCCAAGAGATCTGATAAAAATTTTAGATAATTTTCAGACTATCAGATAAAGTTCAGCTATCTGAAACTCTAATAAAATTTCTATATTAAGCTAGATTAACCAGCATCATTTTCTCTATCTACTGATAAAATTTGGGACTGAAATGCTTCCGGGCAGTTCTAAGCCACTTCCGGCTCAACTTTCTATGATTACCATTTTGCCCCTTGAACTTTCCTTAAATTACATTTAGGTCCTTAAACTTTTTGAAATTACACTTAATGGCCCAAAGTTTATGTCTACTTTACATTTTGCACCATGGAACTTTTATACTTTTCAATTTAGTCCCTCTTCTTTAAATCTTCATCTAATCATTCTTTTCTTTTCCATTCATCATCACAATCCTTTATAAACCTCTTTCCTCTATCTGTATTATACAGATAGGGAAAAATTAGGATATGACATTTCTACCCCCCTTAAAATAAATTTTGTCCTCGAAATTTCATGAACTGTCCCAGCTAGGTTGCTAGGCTAGATGAAGTCTCTGACTTGTCCTCGAATTCACTTGATACCTTAGTCAACTATCTTGGATGTATATCCCCTTTATATCTCTTTCTGCTTTATGACTAAGGACTGGGGTATCTATCTCTTATCTTCTATCTTCTCATCTAGCGGAGTGCTTTCAATATCCTCTTTATGTTCTTACAGTCATTACTCTTCTTATCTGAATCAACTCATTTAGAGTTGAACTTTACTTCATGTCGATACTTGCTCACTTGCTATGCACCTATTTGCTTATGGACAACTCATTGTACTAGAGTAGGGTCCATTTCTTTCATATCAAACTCTCTCGAATATTACTATATTCGGGAGTTTTCATCAATTACTCATCATACTTTCTATCACTTATCTCTTATTACTTCTCTTAGTATCTCACGGAACTCCTTAGCATCCGCAATGCTTCATCTTTCTTCTCGTATAATCATATTTCTTTTTCTTAGAAACTCTTATCACTCTAGTGTTGCTCTTATTGTTTTCAATAATTCAGCATCATATAGAGAGAGGACTTATGCAGTTATCCTTTTCTTTTCTTTACTGCTAAGTAGGAGCATATACTATAATATGCATAATGCCTGGCCAACATATTGCAGGATTGTATACCTGCTCATAAATGCAAAGCTCTAACATCGGAGCTTAAGCATTCCTTTCCTGAATATGCACAGCTCTAATGAAACATCCTCCCTTACACTCCTCAGAGTACACTTACGGAAGCGATATTAGCTTGATATATCTTAACTTAAGCCCAGAAATTCAAAATTTCACTCTTAAGTTCCTTATTCTGGACCTTTAATTTGAAAATTAATTTATCTCGTTATACACATCCAAATAAGGCTTATTACCTATCCACGTAATGCCCCAGATGTGTACGACTAGCCTGCCAAATTTCATAGCCACACTCCTTCGTTTACTAGGTCAAACTGAGGCCAGAACACTGCTACCTCAGGACCTGCGAATTTCTCCCTTAATTCCCCATTCACAAATTGAACATGCCAAACAACATTTATTATTAAATAATAAAATGTCATACAACAAGGCATACAGCAAATTCTCATATTTCTATTACATCTTCCCCTGCCTAAAATCCGGCAGCATAACTACTACAATTCTTCTTTAGAAAGTAACCGATCTTGTACCGATTCGGTAATTCCCGTAGGAGCTACCATTCTACGTAAGTACCCAGGAAAGACTGAATGAACCGGCTAGGTCCACTCACTTCCAGCCTCCTTAGACAGCACCTACGTACACAGTACGTATCAGTTCCTTTCTCTGTTCCTTCTTCGTTGCCAGAATTTTGGCAGCATAACGGCGTCTCTTAAGATTTCCAGATTTTATTTTGACAGAACCTCCCCTGTAATGTTATATATGGGGAATGAGATTCGGGGGAATCTCATTAGTAATAATCATAACAATATATGTAATGCAGAGTGACGGTGCTTGCTTGTGATTGTGTATAGATAAGTATGCTGCGTGCTTCCATATTCAATAACATATGATCAAAGCATTGTAATAGAGCTTCAAGCATAACATATAAGACAACAATCCAACCAAACAATAGCACAACAAATCACAAAGACATTACATAAGAGCTAGGATTAGTTACTACCTCAAAAGCAGAACTCCAGAACTTCTATACTGCTTCCAACTCCACCAGAACTTCCTTTCTTTCTTTCTCCTTCTCTCTCTTCTTTCTCTCTCTTTTCTTGCCAAAAACGTGGGATGCATAAAATGGGAGGGGAAGGGGGGTATTTATAGCTTTAATGGATGGCATTTCTGTAATTTTGAAGCCATATGAACATGTGGGCCTGGTTTTTCCTGGATTTTCCTATTTTTCTTTATTCCTTTTTACTGCATCATGCATGACATCATCCAGGACACCTCACCGGGACACCTCATCGCCACATTCTTCACATGTCACAATTCCTGGACACCTCATCAGCTGACTCAGCAGTTTCAGTCCAATCCAGTACCGGTCCAGAGTCTTGCACCGTAATACGTGTCCTCAACTTTTCTTCTCCCTCTAAGATTGCGCCATGTGGCACCTGGAAGGGACCTTTCACACCTTCCAATGCTATCCAGATAAGTCCAAGACTCTATCTGATCACCTCCTCGATTATCGTGCCAACCGAGTAACTTTACTTTACTGAGAAGTCATTAAATCATTATTTTAATGTCACTTTTCCCCCTGAATCACTGGGCCTGCGTTTTTGGGCCTGGGAATATCATCTTGGGTCTCTGATCCAGCCCAAGTACTCTGATGGCATGATTCCCAAGAAACACCCCTTGGCAAATTACCAAAATGCCCTTAGTCTATCTTTCTTTACTTTATTAGGTCTAGGGGCATTATTGTCTTTTCATATCTTACCAGAGTACTCTCTGACCCTGGTCAACTATCCAGATACCCTGTCTGGACTGACTAACCTTAGGCAAATGACCAAAATACCCTTTACTCATACTTCAGCTGTTCTATAACATAGGGGCATTTTCGTCATTTCGCACCTTTTTCCCGGACACCGGCCCCTTTTACCACTGGACTGATCTAATGGGCCTGGGCCTTCCCTGGTGTCACTATGGGCCTTAGAAAACACTGTATGGCCTCTGGCCACATTCCGATCATCTCTATTCGGACTACCTTTCCTATACCGATTATAACTGTAAATTCCCATCTTTAGGAATTTTTACAGAAAAATCGGGACCTCAAATCAAAATTCTGTGTTGCGTCATTCAACCCGAAATCCTTTTCTCTATCTCCCGGTATTTTCAGATATTTTATCCGGGCCGGGCTATTTCTCCATCTTACCCTTGGTCACATTTCTAATTCTTTCATATTTATAGAGACCTCATATGCACATTTCACAATTCAGTGAAATGATCAGCATAATTTTCTCTATTTTCTAGAAAAATATGGTACTCATCGGCTACCAGCCCGATCTTTCCCAAAATTACGATTTTGCCCCTACATTCTCTTTCTGGCATCTATTATCATCCCTTATCTTAAGTTCTAGAAATTCTCTTTCAATAACTCATCCCTTAAACTCTTCGGGAGTCATCGTTAATTGAAAAGCTTGACAACCTGCCCATATCAGGTCATCTTACACAGGAGCCAGCCCATATCAAGCTACCTGCAGAATTCCTAGGCTTAAGACTTAGGATATTCCTCACATTCCTCATTTTGAACCTAGGTGAACTAGACCCAAAAATTGGGATGTTACATCTAACACTCGGAGCTTTAGCATATTTACAAACATAACATAGTGCCTGGCATTTCATGCAAGGAGTGAAAGCTCTCACCTTTATCTGTAGCATAACATTCATTATCTTATCCCTTTCAAAAAGGGAGCCTCTCTATCTGTTCATAAAGTTACTTCTCAATACATATTTCTCATTATGTATCTCATTAGATACTTCTCATGTCATATCCTGGCATATCTTGCCTATCATGACATATCCTGAGATACCATAAGTCTAACATTCTTTTTAACTTATAACTTTGTCAACCTCTCAGGAGAATATTGCTCTTTTGCTTCTTTTTCTCCTGAACAAAGTCATTATTTAAATCTTTCATTTCAAATCCACTTTATTTGGACTTGACAGAAGGGTTCTAATCCTTTACTGTTCATAACCTTTTCTAACTTTTCATAACTATTTTTATCGTTTTACATAACTTTGTGTATATATGGCAAACTTCTATGGCACTTACAATCTTTTCTCATTACTTCCCAGGGAACCCATCATTGGGCTACTCTTGCTTAAGCATACTTAACTAAAAAGTGCTGATAAAAATTTGAAGCACTGGTGCTAATAGACTCCAACCCTGGTACTTTACTATCTTAGACCCTTTTCTATACATCTCTTTGGCTTTTTAACCTTTTTGTCCTCACCTGGAGGATCTATATAGCTTTCATTCTCATTCTCTTTATCCTCATCTTAAGAACCTCTACTAACTTCACTTTATTTTTCATGTAAGAAGATTCTGAGTTCAGTCTATAATAATAATAAGGCTATCTGAACTAACGTTGTGGGTACTATCTCTGCTATGAGTTAACTGAAGGGAATTGGAAGACATGCAGCGGAAATTAACTTTAAAAATTTTTCCATTCCCTTCCAGGATCTACCGAATGTGTTTAGGTCAAGGAGAAAGAAGTGTTACCTTCGGTATTCAAGCTATGGTCACGACCTCAGTGTCCACTAGTCACGACTCTTCGTCTCTGGAGTTTTCAGTCGTGACCTCCTCAGCTTGTCACGACCTATCGCCTCTGGAGTTTGAAGTCACGACCTACTCAGCTTATAGTCGTGACCTGTCGTCTCTGGATTTTGCAGTCGTGACTTCCTCTGCTTCTAGTCGTGACCTGTAGTCTCTTTTTGGATTTCTGATGTTCAGATGCCAATTTAGTCGCGACCTATGTGTTAACTGGTCGCGACTTCGTCTTACCTGGTAAGAAGTCAACAACTCAGATCGGCTTCCTCTATCGGTATCCACATGAATAGCGTTCCAACCATGAATGACGTGCTAGCGCCTCTTATCCCTCTAGGGCTTTCTCAAGATTCCGTCCTCACCATCTCTATTTCGGCAGTTTCTTATCTGCAAACCTTTTGCACTCTCCTTGCCCCTTTTCTTGTGTGTAGAACCCTAGCCCCTAATGTCAAATATATAGGATGTTATCGGGCTTCTAATTGGGCCGGGCTTCAGAATTAATCTTATATTAATTCTGAAATTAATACAATATCATATATTGCATAATTTGATAAGAAACTAATTAAATAAATACGGTTTTTATTAAATCCGTCCCACAGATTTAATTCACCTATTTATTTACTTTAAAATAAAGATAAGACGGAATTATATTTGATTTATTCTTATAAATCAAATTTGAGATATCTTATCAATTTAAATTTTAAATTCAAATAGATCATATCAATTTAAATTTAAATTCAAAAGTGATAGAGATTTAATTTATCCTTATAAATTAAATCTTGCAAATATCTCTTATATTATATATAATATATAAATACAAATTTATATATATAATATATAAATTCACCCTAGATTATTCATTGAATCAAGACATGTCTTAGATTCAATGAACCTGGACATCACAGCTCGAGTTGGGCTATTTTGTGTGCGACCCTGTAGGCCCATATGAAGTTGGCAGTGGGCCAGTTACTATAATGATCGACAAGTCGTAAGCGGTCTCTAACAAGACATTATGACTACCCAAATCATATGAGGATAGATGAACGATATTACCTTTCATACAACCATATCACGTCCCTTTTATCACAAGATATGGTTCGTAAGCGGTCAAGGATGAGGCATGGTGAACGTCATCCTCCTATTCCTGACTGTTACTTTCTCGATCCCTGAGTAGTCTGACTATAGAAATGGAACTACCCTTCCATTATAGTATGGCCATAAATTTTTCAGACTCACTCATCGAGGGCCCCAGTAATATCTCTCTACGAATGTGAGGGACAAATTCCATCTTGACTATTCACATTCCTCAGCATGAAAAACCACTGAGCTCGAACATAGCCTTTATGATCACTCAGTCAAAAGTGACTTTTGACTAGGTCAAAGCTGAGCGTTTGTCATGTAGGAATCCATGATGATCTAAGGTCAAAGGGCATAGTGATATGGTTTGTATTTGAGAGAAGCTTATGACTTCACCCATGCAGCTCTCTCATAGCGGGTCAATCCAACACCCTGTACTCTTACATGTGCCTATGACTTTGATTTATATCTGTATATATCTTCAAAGTCATACTGGTCTTATTTCATCTCTGCTCCTGCATAGATGACCGACCAGGGACATTTAGGATAAGATCATGAGTTATCCAAGGATGGTCATCACAGTAAACATACAAATAATATGATAACATAATTAAGAAATTCATAAATCAACAATGTTCATAACATAATGATTGGCCCCTAGGGCACAATCTCCAACATTAACAACTTGTGAAGCTTCTCTACCTTAAACTTTATCCTTAGTATTTGTCCTTCCTAAGAAATATTGTACTTATGGCTCATTCATTTTCTTTCTTTAGGCTAGGTCTACTGCAACCCTCGGGATCTAATTACGATCAACCGTTAGCCTCTTTAGGACTTAACTGCAACCTTGGAATTCTTTTCTCTATGAGCCATACTAGGATCTAACTATGATCCTCCAGAATCTACTGCGATTCCATTATACTGTATTCTTATCTCTGGAAGACTTAAACCAACGGACTAAGTTACAAGGTTAGTTACTTCCACTTAGTTTCTAACTCAATAGATAACTCCCCAAAATGATCATAGAAGCCAATATTATTTATTAAGACTTTACTCATTTTCTCTATTACTCAAAAATTTCTCATTTCATTCTCATCTTTCATAACTTTACTATATCTAGTACTGCAGAGAGCTACAAATGCTCTATCATGCACATATCTATCATAATCTGTCTATCTCATCTGATGGATATGGCTTTATCATGAGCTTCATTGTCCATGCTTTCAGCTCTATTTCATGAGTTGTTTGACTCTATCGCAAGAGCAATCTAGCTCTTAACTTCTATTACATAGACGCTGCTCCGTCTCAGAGCTGCATCATCTTTCATAACCGTGTCTCATTTCATGTTCAGGAACATCATTCATATATCTTATCCCCATTGAAGGGATATGTCCTGAGTATTGTAATCACATGTCTGTAGGTTTACCATCAACATTCATCTCTAATATCGATCTATGTCTAACTGACTATCACTGTCTGTCTTAGATTCTCATTCTAAACTTTAGGGATCGACTAGCTACCTATCTCGTTTATCACTTTTCTATTGCTTTAGTATCATTACCAAGTTAAATTATCTTATTGCTTGTTGTATGGTATGGGAGCAACATAACTTTCTTATCATATATACTCTACCTCACATGTATTATTCACTCATCATAGCATACTCTAACATGCATAATATGCAAGGAAATGCAATTATTTAAGCATTCTCTAACATGCATGTCATTATATGACAACTGCAAGGAGATGCAACTGATCATCATAATCTATGGCAACATAAGGCATATCATCATCTCATAATTTTGCTCAACCATCCATTTATGCACACTGCAATTAACCGATTAACTAGGTAATCCTTTTAAGCATTCTATCCCTTTATCAGCTTCTCTGCCAGATCCCAATCATTCATTCATGAACTTGAGATAAATACTCATTTACTTAGGCTGCCACATTACCCCTTGCTAGGGTATAGACTCAACCTTTCATTACTGTTTCTTGCATAGGGGATATGGGAGTCACTTTATCTTTAAAACTATGGCTACCTTTCTCTCTCTAGACATCATACATTTCTGTTTCTAATCTTATATACATCTACCACTCTATTGAACTTTAGTGAATACCTAAGAAAAATTCTTTGTAGCACGGAATTCAATCTGTGAATTAACTTCTCAATCATTCAACTCTCTCTGTTCATATAGATGAACTCGGCTAAGTATTCATCAAAGGATCTCTCTTTCTCTACTTTAACCTTTAGCCTCACGCTCATCTCTATCCAATTGAGAGGAATGCTTTTCATATACTTACTCGAGAAAACTTCTCAGGTGAGCAGATAAATCTCCATCTCTCTACTATCTCTTAACTCTTTCTGTATGTATATCAGTCTCAGTCTACTCTTAACCAGAATATAGTTTCTTTCTAGTCTTCTTCTTTATCTTAGCTAACTTAAGTCGCATGGATCTCATTCATCAACTACTATTATTACTTCTATTCTCTAAGGTACTCTACCCTAGGTTTACTAGGTTACTGTCTCTTCGTGATGGAATCCCTCTATCTTGGAAACATTAGCTTTCTAATTGTTAACCATCACGTTTCTAACTTTAAGCCATATGTTAGTCTTATTCTCAGGAAAGTCTCATTTTAACTTCTAATTCTCTTGTTCAGGAAAGACTAACTGAACAAATTCTGTCATTATGTAGATCTACTCCTGATGGTCACACAGAGGATCTACTTCTGAATATCTTTTTAAACCGATCTGTATCTTTGTATCTCATACTGTTTAGCTTGCCTACATCTCGTGCTAAACCTCTAACTGATAAACTTCAGCGAGGCTGGCATCTTCATTCATCATCAGGTCTCTGTGCATCCTAGTCACGACCTAAGTATTGGCTTGTCGCGACTCAAATTCTCTGTAAACTTTAGTCGTGACCTTATCATTCTACTCTTCACGACTTGACAGCTCTGTGATCTTTAGTCGTGAAACATCCTTACTTTTGTACATCTTAGGGACCATTCGGTAGCATTTAGAACCCCTTACTTGACCTTTGAAGTCCATTAGCTAAATCTGGAATTTTTACTCTTGGCGAGTTACTGTTCATATAGTATTCCAGATTGGGCAACAAACTTTGAAAAATCATAATTAATTCTAGAAGGGTCGGAATAAGGTGGTTCAAAATTCTACTTGAAGCTAACATCATGAAATTTAATGAATTTTCTGACCAAATGATTAGCCAATTGATACAGTTTATTCATCAAAGTTTACTGTTTATTTGGTCAAAAATCCTGAAAACAGATTCTGGTCCCTATCTTTGGAAAATTCGTTCTATTGGTTCCCTTATCCAAAGGAGACGTATTATATATGGATTTAAAGCTCCATATGTGTACTTTAAGATCATAAAATTTTGTGAGTTAACTCTTTCATTTGCTAGGTCAAACTGAAGCCACAACAAAACTTCTTCAGGACCTACGTTTTTACCATTTCAGTTTCCTTTCTTTAATTCTCAATAATTGCTCCAACATGCATAAACCATCTCTTTGGTCTCTCATACATTCATATACATCATGGACATATTCTATAATTATTTCATACATTTTCACCACATAATTGTACACTTTAAATAATTAGTACAAACCATATATCATAGGTGAAAGTATCAAATTGTTCACTTTCTTTCCTCCATTCTTTAGCTCTTCTCCATGCATACATTTCCCATCATGCTTGACCTAAATTGGTTGGTTGTGGGAGGGTGAGATTCTAGGTAATCTCAGTAGTAAACATTACCACTTAATTATGCAAGATGGATGCTAATACATGATATGTAATTTCATTAAATTTTCTTCATTTAGTGACATGCTATCATGCTATAAGCTTTGTATAAAATGCATGGCCATGGAAACATGTTATTCATAACATATTCAACATAATTCATCATGTCACAACATCATTCAATCATCATATACATATCAACACATAAGCATACCATATCAAGCACATAAAGAGGTAAGTCCACTTCCTTGAACTTAAGCTTTCTTCCTTATTCTTGCACTTGCTCCCTAAGCTTTCCAACCATGAAACCTTTTGGTCAACCATTTCTCAACATCTTCTTGGATGTTTCAAGGTCCTAAACACATTCATATTCATCACATAATTCATTAGAACCATGAACTCAAGCATTATTCAAGACTATCCCTCTTGAACATGTAACTTACTTTAACTAATATAACTTTCTTTAATCTTTATCAATAGACTTAGCCTTTGAATCAATTAATGTCTTGACCTTACCCTGCACAATTTCACCTTTTGAATCCATTTATGATCTTAGAATGATGAAAATCTAGCTCCTATGCACTGTTCTGTACAGACTTGGAAAAGCATACACAATTCTTTCAAAAATTCTCATTTTGATTCCAATGCTCCCATACTTGTTTCTCTACTTTATCCCACACAACTTTTCATTTTAAAACCATTGGAATCATCAAAATCATGAAATTCCAAAACTGTTCATTCGAGTGAACAGTAATAGAGAGAAATTCCAAAAATTACAACTTCCAATTCCAATGTTTTCAAGATTCAAAACCTATCCATTCCTACACAAAATCATCATATAAATTCAATGGAAGCATTAGATCATTGAAATTCCATCTCCTTCCATCATAAATAGTGCATGAACAGTGCAGCCTGAATTATTTTATTCATAGCAAAATCAAGAATATCAACTTGATTCAACAACCAATCATCTAACTAGCTTGTTTAAGCTTTAATTATATAACTCTAACTTTAATTTCTTCTTTCTCCTTTCATCTAAGGTTTTGGAAAGCATATTCCCCTTAGAGAAAACTCAACTTTCTTCCATGAAAACCCTAAGTTCAAGCTCCCAAAACAAAGGGAAATAAGCTAGGATAGATTTCTTACCTTTAATCTCTAGCTTGCTTGAACTTTGGCCTTTGAATTCTTCTTTGTCTTGGCTTGAGTTTTCATTTTGAAAGAGGTTCCCCAAGGCATTCTTTCTTCACGGTTTTGCATCATATTTTGGGGGGCATTTATAGAAAATTTCATGGAAAATTGATGGCCAAGATTACTTTGTGCACTATTTGATCTAATGGCCAAGATTGTACCTTGAATCTTGTCTTGCCCACCAAGCCAAGTATGACATCATCCATGACATCATCAAGGGACACCTCATAGCCCATGTGACGAAATTATGAAGGGAGGAAGCATCTGAAAAAATTTCAGTCCAATCCGGTACCGGCTCAGTCCGATTTCCCAAAACCACACTTTTTCTGAATCTAATTTTTCTAAGATTCCATAATATGCTTTTTGACCTTAAATCCAGTATCCAAATTCTTCCTACCATTAACATTCTTGTACTGGGTCCAAACTTAATTACAGATCCCTTGGCAAATGACCAAAATACCCTTGGTGTCCTTTCTTGCACTATATTAACCCTAAGGGCATAATTGTCATTTCCACCTCTTTATACCTTATCAGGGCATATACTAACTCTGAGGAATCATTCCTATACTTGGCTTGGCATTTTGGCCTATCCAGAATGACCAAAATACCCTCCATTCATATCTTGTACATTATTATAACACAGGGGCATTTTCGTAATTTCGCACTTTTTCGGGGTTCCTCTGGACTCTGGCCCACATACTGCTCAAGTACCTTATTGGGCCTTTGGGATGCCATTTTGGGCCTTTGTCTAGGTCCACTACCTTTATGGAACAAATCCCAAGAAACCTCTCCTGAAGGTATTTATCGGGTATTTTATTCTATTGTAAATTCCATTAAAAATTCTACAGGATTCCTTTTCTGATCCTGTCAATTTTATAAATTCTCATATTGATTATAGAAATTTACTGTAAGGTCTCACCTAATTCTGAGATCCAAAAAATACTGTAATAATTTTATCTGACTTCAAAAATTTATATCAATTTTTCGAGACCTCAAACCAAAATTCTGTGTTGCGTCAAACTAACCGGAATAATTTTCTCTATCTACTGGTAAAATTTGGGTCTGATCCGACTCCGGGCATTTTTGGCCTATTTTCGGTCCAAAATCTTCATAATTACACTTTTGCCCCTTGACTTTTCATAAATTACACCTATGTCCTCAAATTTGGCTAAAATTACACTTAAAGACCCCATATTTTTGTCTACTTTCTCTTTTAGCCTTAAAACTTTTATAATTTCACTTAAGTCCTTGCATTTTCTCCCTTTTTCAATTCAATCCCTTTCTTTACATAAATGGCCACATTTTTCTTAGAAAATCTCACATATATTACATACAAACTGTACATACAAATCAGTACAGAAAATTAGGGATATTACAAGTCGCGACTCAGGTCTTATCTCATTGCGACTTGAACTGCTCTGACCTGTCTCATAAATTACACCTATGACCTGTCTCACTGCAACCTAATAGCTCTGTACTTTTTGTCACGGCCATTGGTCTTTACTCATCACTACCAACACATTTGTAAATATTCATCGCGACCCGTGGCTTAACTAGTCACAACTTATGTAACACCCCAATTTTCAGGCCCAAGACTTAGTAAGTATATCCCTTTGAGCAGAAGTCCCAGAAACTTACAGAGGGTTTTTAGGGACTAAACTGCAAATAAGTGAATGTCCGGGGACTTATATGTAAATAGTGAAAGTCCCTAGGGATATGATTGCCATTTATGCAAAGAAAGAGATTAAATTGCAAAAGAAAGAAAATGAAGGGACTTAAGTGCAAATATGAAAAGTATAAGGCTTAAAGGGAAAAGTAGACAAACAGGTGGGGTCCTTAAGTGTAATTTTAACCAAATAAAAGGGACTTAATTGAAAAGAAGAAAAGTTCCTTGGGGCTAAAGTATAATTAAAGAAAGTCAGGCCGGAAGTGGTTTGGACTGTCCGAAAGCATTTCAGTCCCAGATTTCACCGGTAGAGAGAGCAAGTGATGCTCGGTAATCCAGCTTAATACAGGAATTTTTCAAGACTTCAGATAGCCAGAATTGATATGATAATGAAAAAGTTATAAAAATTCCTACCGGATATCCTAGATTTTAGATATAAGTGAGAAAATACAGGACGATGCGTCCTGATGGGGCGATGTCGAAAAACTGACAGAATACCGATAGGAGGCCTGTAGAAAAAGTTATTCGCAAATCAGTAAATACAGACGGGAGTGTGAGGCCTCCGGGGATCCAATTACGAGATTCATCGGTATTTAAAAAGGGACTGAATGAGTTCGGATGACCTCAGTCAGATGACTGTTATGACCCACAGGGATGCCTAAACGCAGTAGGCCAGTGTATCTGGTAAAAGGACCCGGTGCCCGGAGATGTGTATAAACGGTGTATAATAACTAAAATACTTGATGAACATTGACAGGGGAAGATTCCTCGTAATGCGTGCCATAAAGGTAATGGACCCTAAAAGGCCCAATAATGGCGCCATCAAAGGCCCAATAAGACACTCTGACTGATAGGTGGGCCAGTGTCCGGCAGAACTCCGGAAAAGTGTGAAATTGCGAAAATGCCCCTGTGTTGTACTAAAGGGGTAGTAGATGTATGAAGGGCATTTTGGTCATTCTGGACAGGCCCAGGAGCCAAGACATACACAGGAAAGGTTGACCAGGGTCAGTATATGCCCTGACAGGGTACAGCAGGGTGTAAAATGACAATTTTACCCTTAGGGTTAAGATAGCGCAAGAAAGGGCACCCAGGGGTATTTTGGTAATTTGCTAAGGGATGTTTCTTGGGAATCGAGCCATCAGAGTACTTGAGCTTGATCAGGATCCAAGATAACATTCCCAGAGCCAAAAACGTAGGCCCAGTGATATGTGGGAAAAAGTGGCATTAAAATACTATTTTAATACTGTTTCAATAAAGTAAAGTTACTCGGTCGGCACGATAACCGAGAAGGTGATCAGATAAAGTCCTGGACTTATCTGGATAGCATTGGATGGCGTGAAAGGTACCAGTAAGATGCCACATGGTGCCAACATAGAGGAGGAAGAAAAAGTTGAGGACACGTGGCACGATCTCAGCCGTGTATTCCGGTGCAAGACTCTAAACTATCTGGAATCGCTGAGTCAGCTGATGAGGTGTCCCAGGAGCTTGCAATTTTGTCATGTGACATATGAGGTGTCCCATGAGGTGTCCTTGGGATGAAATCATGCATGATGCAGTAAAAGGAATAAAGAAAAATAGGAAATTCCGGAAAAACCAGGAACACAAGTTCAGATGGCTTCGAAATTACGAAAATGCCATCCATCAAAACTATAAATACCCCCTTGCTCTTCATATGCCACGGCCAAGAGCATTTAAGAGAGAGAAGGAAGTGCTAAAGATAGAAAGTGAGAGGAAGAAAGAAAGAAAGGAAGTTCTGGCGGAGCTGGAAGTAGTATAGGGATTCTAGAGTTCTGCTAAGCTCTTGAGGTAGTAACTAATCCTAGCTTTTATCTAATGGCTTTGTGATTTGTTGTGCTATTGTTTGGTTGGATTGTTGTCTTATATGTTATGCTTGAAGCTCTACTACAATGCTATGTTCATATGTTATTGAGTATGGAAGCACGCAGCATACTTATCTGTACACAATCACAAGCAAGCACTGTCACTCTGCATTACATATATTGTTATGATTGTTACTACTGAGATTCCCCCGAATCTCATCCCAATAAATAACCCATTACAGGGAGGTTATGTCGGAGTGAGTTTTGGGAATTTTAAGAGACGCCGTTATGCTGCCGAAATTATGACAAGATGAGGGAAGGAGCTGATACGTACTGTGTACGTAGGTACTGTCTAAGGAGGCTAGAAGTGAGTGGACCTAACCGGTTCATCCAGTCTTTCCTGGGTACTTACATAGAATGGTAGTTCTCACGGGAATTATCGAATCGGTACAAGATCAGTTACTTTCTGAAGATGAAGCGTAGCGGTTATGCTGCCGAATTTCAGGCAGGAAAAGATGTAATGGAGATATGGGAAATTATGTACATACCCAGAGGTAAAACAACTTATTAATTAATAATAAGTGTTGTTTGGCATGTTTGACTGATATATGATGGATGTATGAATATGTATGCAAAGTTGAATGCTGAAATTTACCACCATGAACAGTAATTCGTGGTGACCTAATGAGGTTTGATAAATAAGTAAAAATAGTAAATGAATGAATAAATGTATGATATTTTTAAAGTAAATAGTAGACATACCAAGCTTCGATTTGATATATATAATTCCCCATCTGGATGTCTACACATGGAGATATAAATTATCAAAGTTGGGACCAGAATGCTGAATTCAGGAGAAAAATGTTGGATGAACAGTAAAGTTGTGACATTGACTGACGTTGACTCGGTCAATGAATGGTCAGCGAGTTATTTTTTCCTGAAAGATAATTGAGTTAGCTTCAAGTATCAATTTGAGATACTTCATTTCGATTTTTTTAGAATTAGTTATGATTTTTCAAAGTCAGGTCACTCATCTGGAATTTTCACTCTTTTCTGGATATTGTACATTCTTCTCTGTGATCCTGCATACCTCTACTGCTTCATTAAACCTTCGTATCTGTCTAGGAAAAATCTTCTCCTTCAGTGTAGGATTCAATCCACGAGTTAACTTCTCAGTGGTCCACCTCTCATCATTCATACAGTTTAGGTAAGTGGAATATCATGAAAGACAAATGAACCTAGCAAGATAATCATCAAAGGGTTCTTGCTCACCCTGCTTTAATATTAAAAATTCTGCTTCACGTTCATCTCGTACTGACTGTGGAAAATATTTCTCATTAAACTGCTCAAGAAATATTTCCCATGTAAGTGGAACATTTCTTGAGTGCAGAATCATTTCTGTATTCCTCCACCACCTATCCGCATCTTTTTCTAGCTTGTAAACTGCCAGCTAGGCCTTTCTTTCAGTAGGATATTCTAAAATCTTAAAGATTTTCTCTAACTGGCTAACCCAATCCTCAGCTATTTGAGTGTCAAAAGTCCCTTCAAACATGGGCGGATTAAACTTATGGAATCGTTCCATCCATGTTTACAGACTCTCCTGGTTATTGTTATTTCCTATAGACCCCTGATGTCTATTCATTCCAGTCTGCCCATGATCTAACTGAGGTTCAGGTTCTATGTTACTTTCTGGTACCACCTCCTTCTCAGACTGTTGTAATCTTGCAACCGCAGTAGCAACCGCCCTAGCGATAACAGAATCTCGTTCTTGATCTTGGCGAGCCTGGGTTGCCCGTATCTCATCTATTACATGTTGTTGTTGTTCTAACCTATCTAGAACAATTTGCATAGGGTCTATCTTATTATTAGTACCCTCATCCCGAGGCTCTACCACCTCTGGTCTAACCGTTCTTCTTGTATTAACCATGACTTCCACTTCTTTTTCTAGAATTGGGAAATACAGTCATATATATGCACAACAATATATGCACACATGTCAAACACTTAGAATAACCCATACCACATACCACATCTCTTAACTATTTCAGAGCATCACTGATCAGTCATCTGACTGAGGTCATCCGAACTCATTCAGTCCCTTTTTAAATACCGATAAATCTCCTAATCGGATCCCCGGAGGCCTCACACTCCCGTCTTTATTTACTGATTTACGAATAACTTTTTCTACAGGCCTCCTATCGGTATTCTGTCAGTTTTCCGACATCCGCCCCATCAGGACGCATCATCCTGTATTTTCTCACTTATATCTAAAATCTAGGATATCCGGTAGGAATTTTTATAACTTTTTCATTATCAGATCAATTCTGGCTATCTGGAGTCTTGAAAAATTCCTGTATTAAGCTGGATTACCGAGCATCACTTGCTCTCTCTACCGGTGAAATCTGGGACTGAAATGCTTTCGGACAGTCCAAACCACTTCTGGCCTGACTTTCTTTAATTATACTTTAGCCCCAAGGAACTTTTCTTCTTTTCAATTAAGTCCCTTTTATTTGGCTAAAATTACACTTAAGGACCCCACCTTTTTGACTACTTTTCCCTTTAAGCCTTATACTTTTCATATTTGCACTTAAGTCCCTTCATTTTCTTTCTTTTGCAATTTAATCCCTTTCTTTGCATAAATGGCCATCATATCCCTAGGGACTTTCACTATTTACATATAAGTCCCCGGACTTTCACTTATTTGCAGTTTAGTCCCTAAAAACCCTCTATAAGTTTCTGGGACTTCTGCTCAAAGGGATATATCTATTTCAGGCTACTTACTAAGTCTTGGGCCTGAAAATTGGGGTGTTACATTTCTACCCCCCTTAAAATAAATTTCGTCCTCAAAATTTACTTAGTACCTTAGCCAACTATCCTGGATATATCTCCTCTGTATATCCTTTCCTGGTTTATGACTAAGGCTTGGGGCATTCATCCTCTTATACTTTTGGACAACTCATTACACTTGTGAGTAGTGTCCATTTCTTTCATATCTTATCCCTTAGAATTTGGATGTAATTCTGGGGTCTACATCACTCCTCTTACACTTTGCTAATCTCTCAGGAGAAATACTGTTCTTCTGACTTTCTTTCTCCTGATACAATATCATAATTTAGATAACTTCGCAACTTTTCTTAAATTTGTTCAGCCTTTTACATAACTTTATGCATCTATGTTGTGGCATTTGCATTCTTTCTTATCCCTTCTTAGGACTTATCTATCGTTATACAACTCTTGCCTTAGCACCTTCCGTGCCACTGGGTTAGGGCTAGGTTACTATTCTTATAGCTCTAGGCCCTAGTATTCTTTCTCATAGAACTACGTTCTATCTTTGCTTTGCCTTAGACCCACTTCTCTAGGTCTTTCTGGCCTTTTAATCTCTCTACCCTCATCTGGGGGATCTATCTGCTCATACTTTTCTATTCTCAACACATAGGGGATTCTGTTCTCTGCTTCTCAGGAATACTTCTACAAAATTTTGAATATCAGTACTCAGATTTTAACTTGAACTCCGTCTTTGTTTAAGGGAAAACTAAGTTCAGTCTGTATAATAGAGGCTATCTGGGAAAAACCATTATAAATAATTTTTCTGGATGAGTTTATCAATTAGTGAAGCTTCCTTACCTTAACTTCGTCTTTGGCATTCATCTTCCCAAAGAGATACTACATTATACTCATATCTCATGGCTCATTACTTTCCTCAGGCTAGGTCTAACTGCGACCTCGGGATCTAACTGCGATCAACCGTTAGCCTCTCCAGAATCTAACTGCGACTCTGAAGCTCTTAGGATCTATTTGCGACCCTGGAGCCATCCTAGGATCTAACTGCGACCCTCCAGAATCTAACTGCGATTCTGTTGTATTGTATATCTCCCGAAGATCTTAAACCAACAGACTAAGCTATAAGGTTAACTGCTTCCACCTGTTGATAACTGTCACATCCTTATTTTTATACATCTTAGGGACCATTCAGTAGCACTTAAACCACTTTCAGGGTCATTGAAGTTTAAACACTTAATCTGGAATTTTATTCATATTGAGTACTGTTCACTGTGGCAAATTCCAGATGAGTGACCTGATTTTGAAAATTCATAACTAATTCTATAAAAATCGAAATGAAGTGGTTCAAATTGATACATGAAGCTAACTCAAATATATTTCAGGGAAAAATCATTGGTTGACCAATACTTGACAAATTTAACGTGGGTCAACGTTCCAATATTACTGCTCATCCAATGACTTTCTCCTGAATCCAGCATTCTGGTCCCAACTTTAACCATTTATATCTTTTCGTGTATACATCCAAATTAGACATTCTATATATCAAATTAAATCTTAGTATGTCTACTTTTTACCCTAAAAATTTCGTACATTAATTAAATCATTTACTATTTTTAATGATTTATCAAACATGAATGGGTCTTCACGAGTTACTGTTCACTGAGCCTATTTTCAGCACTTAGTCTTTACATACCCGAGCATACAACCAACACATATCATTCATACAGGCCAGATAACAATTAATATCAAATAATCAACTGTTATATATCAGTGCATGATTAACTCTCTCATATTTTATTACATCCTTCTCTGTCTAAAATCCGGCAGCATAACTGCTACAATTCTTCTTTAGAGAGTAACCGATGTTGTACCGATTCGGTACTTCCCTTATGAGAACTACCATTCTACGTAGTACCCAGGAAAGACTGGATGAACCTTCTGGGTCCACTCACTTCCAGCCTCCTTAGACAGCACTACGTACACAGTACGTATCAGTTCCTTTCTTTGTTCCGTCTTCGTTGCCGGAATTTCGGCAGCCTACCGGCGTCTCTTAAGATTTCCAAATTTTATTTTGACAGAACCTCCCCTGTAATGTTATGTTTGGGAATGAGATTCAAAAGAATCCCAGTAACAATAATCATAACAAAATATGTAATGCAGAGTGACGGTGCTTGCTTGTGACTGTGTACAGATAAGTATGCTGCATGCTTCCATATTCAATAACATATGATCATAGCATTGGAATAGAGCTTCAAGCATAACATATAGGACAACAATCAACCAAACAAGACAACACATCACAAAGACATTACATAAGAGCTAGGATTAGTTGTTACCTCAAAAGCAGAGCTTCAGAACCTCTCTACTACTTCCAACTCCACCAGAACTTCCTTACTTCTTTCTTTCTCTCACTTTCTCTCTCAAGAACTTCTTTCTTCCTCTCTTTCTTGCTTGCACCGAAATGAAGGAGTAAGGGGGGGTATTTATAGTGTTGAGCAATGGCAATCTTGTAATTAGGAAGACTTATGATCCTGTGGTCCTGGTTTTTCCTGGAATTTCCTATTTTCTTTAATTCTCTTTTACTGCATCACCCTGGACACCTCATGGGACACCTCATAGGACACCTCACCACCCATATTCTTCATGTGACGAAATTTGGAGGTTCTGGAAGCTTTCCGGTCCAATCCGGCACCGGCCCGGTCCATCGCCTCGAAAAACGTGCCGTTTTTTGAATCTGATGTTTCTGAAGATCCTTTTTATGTCTACTGACCTCACATTTAGTATCTAGACCCTTTATATCATTAACTTTTTAATACTGGGTCCAGACTCAGTTACAGATCCCCTGCGAAATGACCAAAATGCCCTTGGTGCCCTATCTTGTCCTATTTTAACCCTAAGGGCAAAATCGTCATTTCACACCTTTTTGGACCCGGTCAAAGCTTATACTGGCTCTAGCCAACCTTATTTAGACATGTCTTGACCTATGGGTCTGTCCAAAATGACCAGAATACCCTTTATTCATCTGCTGCCCTTTTTGTACAACATAGGGGCATTTTCGTAATTTCGCACTTTTCCGGGGTTCTGCTGGACACTGGCCCACCTATCAGTCCAAGAGTCTTATTGGGCCTCTAATGGCGCCATTTTTGGGCTTCCTGGGTCCATTACCTGTATGGCACGCATTACGAGGAATCTTCCTTTAACACAGTTCATTGAATATTTTAACTATTATTCACCGATTATACACCTTTTCCGGACACCGGCTCTTTTTCCCAGATACAGTGTCCTACTGTGTTCAGGCATCCTTGGGGGTTATAACGGTCATCTGACCGAAGTCATTCGATCGCATTTAGCCCCTTTAAAAATACCGATAAATCTCCAACCCGGATCCCCGGAGGCCTCACACTCCCGTCTGGATTTTCTAATTTGCAGATAACTTTTCCTACAGACCTCCTATCGGTATTCTGTCAGTTTCCTGACATCCGTCCCATAAGGGTGCATCATCCTGTATTTCCCCACTTATATCTGAAATCTAGGGTATCCGGTATAAATTTTTATAACTTTCGGACGATCAGTCCATTTCTGGCTATCTGGAGTCTTCAAAAATTCCGGTATTAGGCTTGGTTACCCGGCGTCACCTGCCCTACCTTCTGGTAAAATCTGGGACTGAAATGCTGTCGGGCGGTGCAAAACTCTTCTGCCCTATTTCCTTTAATTATACTTTAGCCCCAGGGAACTTTTCCTTCTTTATAATTAAGTCCCTTAATTTGGCTAAAATTACACTTTAAGACCCCACATTTTTGTCTACCTTTCATTCCTAACTTTAAACTTTCCATAATTACATTTAGGTCCCTTAATTTCCTTTCTTTTGCAATTTAATCCTTTTCTTTACATGAAGGACCACATCTTTTTCCTGAAACAGAGCTCATATATTCCGTTTAATCTGTACATAGGAACCAGTACAGAAAATTAAGGATATTACATTTCTCTCCCCCTAAAATAAATTTCGTCCCCGAAATTTATATTACACCTATCCTATAGAAACAATTCCGGATACTTCTCTTTCATATTTTCTTCTGTTTCCCATGTAGCCTCTTGTTCAGTCAAGCCTTTCCAGATCACTTTAACTAAAGGAATTTGCTTATTCCGCAACTGCTTGACTTTTCTATCAGCAATTCGCACCGGTCCAACCTCATAGGTCAAGTCATCTCGCAGTGCGACCTCATCTTGCTCTATCACATGAGATGGATCTGGAATATACTTCTTTAATTGGGAAACATGGAATACATCATGTATCTGGCTGAGATTCGGAGGAAGAGCCAACTTGTAGGCTACTGCTCCTATCTTTGAGAGAATCTGGAATGGCCCGATGTATCTTGGATGCAACTTCTTCACCTTAATCGATCGTCCGGCTCCTGTGGTTGGAGTTAACTTAAGGAATACATGTTCTCCTTCTTCAAACTCCAACGGCTTCCTTCTGACATCTGCATAGCTCTTCTGTCTGCTTTGAGCCGTCAACAGTCGTTTTCTAATTACCGCAACTTGTTCTGCAGTTTGATCCACTATATCCGGACCAAGCATTCTTCTCTCGCTCAACTCTAGCCAGCATAAGGGGGATCTATATTTCCGTCCATAGAGTGCTTCAAAAGGTGCCATCTGTATACTGGCCTGATAACCATTGTTATATGCAAACTCTATAAGGGGTAAATGGATATCCCAGCTGCCTTTGAAATCTAGGACACATGCTCTCAGCATATCCTCTAACGTCTGTATTGTTCTTTCAGATTGACCATCTGTCTGAGGATGATAAGCTGTACTGAATCTGAGAGTAGTGCCCATTTCTTCCTGTAGAGCCCTCCAGAAATTTGAAGTAAATCGAGGATCTCTATCAGACACAATGCTGCTTGGGATACCATGGAGCCTAACGATCTCCTTTATATACAGCTTTGCCATCTTTTCTAGAGAATCTCTCTTATTGATTGCCAGGAAATGTGCTGACTTTGTCAGTCGATCGATTACTACCCAAACTGCATCATGTCTACTTGGTGTCAAGGGTAGTCCTTCCACAAAGTCCATGGCAATCCCATCCCATTTCCACTCAGGGATATCTAAAGGCTGCAACGTTCCTGCTGGCTTTTGATGTTCAACTTTCACTTTCTGGCAGGTTAAGCACTTAGATACGTAAGCTACAACATCTTTCTTCAGTCCAGGCCACCAGAATAACCTTTTAACATCATGGTACATTTTGGTCATACCTGGATGTACCGTATATCGGCTTTTATGTGCTTCCTCCAGAATCCTTTCCCTTAATCCCCCAACATTTGGGATATAGGGTTTTCCCCTAAACTGTAGTAATCCATCTGGGGACATCTCAAAATTCCTTGTCTTCCCTTTCTCCAGCTTGTCTTTGAATATTGCGGCGAGCTTATCCTGCTCCTGAGCTTCTTTGATCTCATCTTCTATGCAAGCTCTGACATGAACTCCTCCAAAAGGATTCTCCGTCAGTTGCATTTGATATAGAGGGCTCCAGTCGCGCATATCTTCTATCAGTTCTAATTCCTTGATCATCATGTATGCAACCTGCACCACCTTTCTACTCAGGGCATCAGCTACCACATTGGCTTTTCCTGGATGGTATTTAATCTGGAAGTCATAATCTTTTAACAATTCCATCCATCGCCGCTGCCTCATGTTCAGCTCCTTCTGATCCTGCAGATACTTCAGGCTTTTGTGGTCGCAAAACAACTCTATCGTTGCTCCGTATAAATAGTGCCTCCATATCTTCAGGGCATAGACCACCGCCGCAAGCTCCAGATCATGAGTGGGATAATTCTCTTCATGTGGCTTTAACTGCCGAGAGGCGTAGGCTACTACTCGACCTTGCTGCATAAGCACACATCCCAGCCCCTGCTTGCTAGCATCAGTGTAGACTACATAAGTCTGAGTTGGGTCTGGAATAATCAGCACGGGAGTAGTCGTTAATCTCTGCTTCAACTGCTGGAAGCTAGCCTCGCACTTCTCATCCCACTTAAACTGCTGATTCTTTCTGGTCAGCTTGGTAAGTGGTAAGGCAATTCGAGAAAAGTCTTGAATGAATCGTCTGTAGTACCCTGCTAGGCCGAGAAAACTTCTAATCTCTGTCACTGTCCTTGGCTGTTCCCAGCTCAAAACTGCTTCAACTTTGCTAGGATCTACAGCTACCCCGTCTCGGGATATGACATGACCGAGGAATTTGACTTCTGACAGCCAAAACTCGCATTTACTCAGCTTAGCATAGAGCTTCTTCTCTTTAAGGGTACCAAGAACAATCCTCAAATGCCTCTCATGCTCCTCTGGAGATTTGGAGTACACCAGAATATCATCAATAAAGACCACAACAAACTGATCTAGATAAGGCCTGAAAATCCGGTTCATATAGTCCATGAAAATAGCAGGTGCATTGGTTAGTCCAAAAGGCATCACCAAAAATTCAAAATGTCCGTAGCGCATTCTGAACGCCGTCTTTGGAATATCATCTGGCTTGACCCTTAGTTGATGGTAGCCAGATCTCAAGTCAATTTTGGAGAATAAGCTCGCTCCTGCCAATTGATCTAGCAGGTCATCAATTATGGGAAGAGGATACTTGTTCTTAACTGTAAGCTTATTTAATTCCCTGTAGTCAATGCACAGCCTTAAGCTACCATCTTTCTTCTTGACGAACAGTACTGGAGCACCCCATGGCGATACACTGGGTCGTATAAAACCCTTCTCCAATAGCTCCTCAATTTGCTTCTTCAGTTCCATCATTTCGTTGGGAGCCATCCTGTATGGGGCTTTTGATACTGGTCCAGCTCCAGGTACAATGTCGATCACAAACTCCACTTCACGCTCCGAAGGCAATCCCTGAATCTCCTTTGGAAAGACTTCAGGAAATTCATTGACTACAGGAACCTCCTTGATGCCTTCCTCCACTTCTGTTTGAACAGAAAAGAATACCACATATCCCTGACATCCTTTCCGTAGACATTTTTCTGCCTGAGCCTCTGTCACGAAGTTTAGTTGTACTTCTAAGCTCTGATCAGTGATCTTTGGACCAAGAACTAGGGTCTTGTTTATGCAGTCCAACATCACATTATTGGAGGATAACCAATTTAAACCGAGTATGACCTCAATCTCCTAGAAAGGCATACAGATCAGGTCCAGGGTAGTACTACAGTGCTCATAACGCACCACACTATTTAGACAGGCATCAGATGTGATCACCCTAGCGTTGGTGGGGGTTTTCACCTGTATATCATAACGTAACTTGCTGATCATAAGGCCTAGGCATTTAGCACATTCATAAGATATAAAGGAATGACTTGCACCCGAATCAAATAGGGCAGTCACAGCATGATCATTGAGATAGATTGTACCTTGGATCATCTCAGATGATCGCTGAGCATCCTCTCTAGTGAGTGCAAACACTCGTCCCGCCGTCCTTGGCCTTGGATCAGTTATAGCTTGAGGACATTCCCTGGAAAAATGTCCGGGCTTTCCGCAGGTGTAGCATACATTCTGGCCCATCAAGCATGGTCTGTCACCATGATTCTTTCCACACTTTTCACATACTAGGGCCTTTGGATCCCTGTTATTGGACCTTCTGCGGAAATTTCCCCTATTAGGCCTCTTGGTCTGCCACGGGCGCTTTCTTTTCTTATAGCCGCTCCCACTGGCCGCTTCTTGATTCCGTCCGGCCTTATCAGGAGTCGCTTGATCTTTACTCCCAGATCTGGACAGCATTCTATGATTCATGCTGTTCTCAACGATTCGACATGCTTCCACAGCCTTATTGAACTGGCTGTATTGTTGGGGAGTTAACTTCTCCTTTAACATAGAATTCAGCCCTCGAATCATTCTTTCTGTCATCCAGCGTTCGTCATCCACTTGGCGTAGGTAAGTTGAATATTGAGATAGCCGGATGAACTTGGCCAAATATTCATCAAAAACTTCTTTTTCTCCTTGCCTCAGCACAAGGAATTCAGCCTCCCTTTCATCTCTGACAGATTGAGGAAAATATTTCTCATAAAATTGCTCAAGAAATACTTCCCAGGTAACTGGAATATCTCTTGCTTGGAGAAGTAACTCTGTATTCTTCCACCATCTATCCGCATCCTTTTCCAATTGATAGATGGCCATTTGGGCCTTGGTTTCAGTCGGGCAGTCGAGGACCTTAAAGATCTTCTCTAATCTGCTGACCCAATTTTCTGCTAGATGTACTTCAAATGTCCCTTCGAATATGGGAGGATTGTGTTTGCAAAATCGCACCATCCATTGCTGGATGCCAACTGCCTCCTCCCTTGATTCAACCCTTCTCTGGGGCTGTTCCGCCTGCTGTGGTACTTCTTCAGGTTCTCTACTAGTTGCTCCTGAAGGCTCTAGCGGTCTTAAATTATTTACTGCTGCTGCTACTGCCGCGGCTATGGCAGCATCTCTTTCTTGTTCATTTCGTGCTTGAGCAGCTCTCATTTCTTCTATCATCTTTTGTTGCTGTTTTAATCGTTCTAGAATCATTTGATTAAGGTTGCCAGCCTCTCGGGGTTCCTCAGCTGGAATAGTTCTCCTCGTTCGTACCATTTTGTTATACTTAAAAACAGAAGGGAATACGATAAATAACATAATTCCTTTTCATTTCATTTCACACATAATATACATACAGAGTATATGTACATATCACAGTACCATTCTAGTCTTTTATACATTAGAAATATTACTCTAATTTTTCTTAAACTTCATTCTAATATATTCTCCTACTAGGTAGATCCAGTCGGATATGGTACAATATGATTCTCTATCAAAATACTGGTCCAACTCCGATCTCCAGGTAGGATTCTTCGGCAATACATCATTCATAATTTCTAGCCAAAGCCCCATGGTTAACATATTTGGATCCCAGGCTTGATATATGGCTTTCACCCTTGTGATAAACTCCTGGTAGACCGAATAATCTTGATCTATGTTTTCGAACAGGGTCTGCCTCAACTCGTATAGTTGTCGGGCTAATGCTACCGAGCTCTCAAGTTGCTCTCTACTCAGGTTCCTCCCTGGGACCATTCTTACGATTAAACCTCCCAAATATATTTCTACTAGAGTCACTTCGGGCCTACTGGGATCTGGCGCATTACTCTGAACACGTACTTGGCTGGATCCTGAACTGTCTGTTATATTCAAGGGTACCGCACTTATGGGAATGGCAGGAACAGGGCCTTCTGTTATCACCTCCTGATCATCAATTGGAAAGTTTGATCCTACCGAGGAACTATCCTCCTCAGAATCACCAGCTACTGGAGGTGTCCAGAGGTCAGAATCATTGTTTACTATCTCTTCTTCTGAACTATCTGAACTAGAGACCTCTGGTCTTAATTCCCATTGGTTTACAGTAGTTTCAGACCCAAATCTATGTCTAGCCATCCTGCAAACACTAACTTAGTGTCAATTATGACGGCTTTATCATGGTATATCTTTCTATAAATCATCTACTCAGAGCATTTCTTAAGCCAGAATCCTTTGCTCTGATACCAAAATGTCACATCCTTATTTTTATACATCTTAGGGACCATTCAGTAGCACTTAAACCACTTTCAGGGTCATTGAAGTCTAAACACTTAATCTGGAATTTTATTCATATCGAGTACTGTTCACTGTGGCAAATTCCAGATGAGTGACCTGATTTTGAAAATTCATAACTAATTCTATAAAAATCTAAATGAAGTGGTTCAAATTGCTACATGAATCTAACTCAAATATATTTCAGGGAAAAATCATTGGTTGACCAATACTTGACAAATTTAACGTGGGTCAACGTTCCAATATTACTACTCATCCAATGACTTTCTCCTGAATCCAGCATTCTGGTCCTAACTTTAACCATTTATATCTTTTCGTGTATACATCCAAATTAGACATTCTATATATCAAATTAAAACTTAGTATGTCTACTTTTTACCCTAAAAATTTCGTACATTAATTAAATCATTTACTATTTTTAATGATTTATCAAACATGAATGGGTCTTCACGAGTTACTGTTCACTGAGCCTATTTTCAGCACTTAGTCTTTACATACCCGAGCATACAACCAACACATATCATTCATACAGGCCAGATAACAATTAATATCAAATAATCAACTGTTATATATCAGTGCATGATTAACTCTCTCATATTTTATTACATCCTTCTCTGTCTAAAATCCGGCAGCATAACTGCTACAATTCTTCTTTAGAGAGTAACCGATGTTGTACCGATTCGGTAATTCCCTTTTGAGAACTACCATTCTACGTAGTACCCAGGAAAGACTGGATGAACCTTCTGGGTCCACTCACTTCTAGCCTCCTTAGACAGCACTACGTACACAGTACGTATCAGTTCCTTTCTTTGTACCGTCTTCGTTGCCGGAATTTCGGCAGCCTACCGGCGTCTCTTAAGATTTCCAAATTTTATTTTGACAGAACCTCCCCTGTAATGTTATGTTTGGGAATGAGATTCAAAAGAATCCCAGTAACAATAATCATAACAAAATATGTAATGCAGAGTGACGGTGCTTGCTTGTGACTGTGTACAGATAAGTATGCTGCATGCTTCCATATTCAATAACATATGATCATAGCATTGGAATAGAGCTTCAAGCATAACATATAGGACAACAATCAACCAAACAAGACAACACATCACAAAGACATTACATAAGAGCTAGGATTAGTTGTTACCTCAAAAGCAGAGCTTCAGAACCTCTCTACTACTTCCAACTCCACCAGAACTTCCTTACTTCTTTCTTTCTCTCACTTTCTCTCTCAAGAACTTCTTTCTTCCTCTCTTTCTTGCTTGCACCGAAATGAAGGAGTAAGGGGGGGTATTTATAGTGTTGAGCAATGGCAATCTTGTAATTAGGAAGACTTATGATCCTGTGGTCCTGGTTTTTCCTGGAATTTCCTATTTTCTTTAATTCTCTTTTACTGCATCACCCTGGACACCTCATGGGACACCTCATAGGACACCTCACCACCCATATTCTTCATGTGACGAAATTTGGAGGTTCTGGAAGCTTTCCGGTCCAATCCGGCACCGGCCCGGTCCATCGCCTCGAAAAACGTGCCGTTTTCTGAATCTGATGTTTCTGAAGATCCTTTTTATGTCTACTGACCTCACATTTAGTATCTAGACCCTTTATATCATTAACTTTTTAATACTGGGTCCAGACTCAGTTACAGATCCCCTGCGAAATGACCAAAATGCCCTTGGTGCCCTATCTTGTCCTATTTTAACCCTAAGGGCAAAATCGTCATTTCACACCTTTTTGGACCCGGTCAAAGCTTATACTGGCTCTAGTCAACCTTATTTAGACATGTCTTGACCTCTGGGTCTGTCCAAAATGACCAGAATACCCTTTATTCATCTGTTGCCCTTTTTGTACAACATAGGGGCATTTTCGTAATTTCGCACTTTTCCGGGGTTCTGCTGGACACTGGCCCACCTATCAGTCCAAGAGTCTTATTGGGCCTCTAATGGCGCCATTTTTGGGCTTCCTGGGTCCATTACCTGTATGGCACGCATTACAAGAAATCTTCCTTTAACACAGTTCATTGAATATTTTAACTATTATTTACCGATTATACACCTTTTTCGGACACCGGCTCTTTTTCCCAGATACAGTGTCCTACTGTGTTCAGGCATCCTTGGGGGTTATAACGGTCATCTGACCGAAGTCATTCGATCGCATTTAGCCCCTTTAAAAATACCGATAAATCTCCAACCCGGATCCCCGGAGGCCTCACACTCCCGTTTGGATTTTCTAATTTGCAGATAACGTTTCCTACAGACCTCCTATCGGTATTCTGTCAGTTTCCTGACATCCGTCCCATAAGGGTGCATCATCCTGTATTTTCCCACTTATATCTGAAATATAGGGTATCCGGTATAAATTTTTATAACTTTCGGACGATCAGTCCATTTCTGGCTATCTGGAGTCTTCAAAAATTCCGGTATTAGGCTTGGTTACCCGGCGTCACCTGCCCTACCTTCTGGTAAAATCTGGGACTGAAATGCTGTCGGGCGGTGCAAAACTCTTCTGCCCTATTTCCTTTAATTATACTTTAGCCCCAGGGAACTTTTCCTTCTTTATAATTAAGTCCCTTAATTTGGCTAAAATTACACTTTAAGACCCCACATTTTTGTCTACCTTTCATTCCTAACTTTAAACTTTCCATAATTACATTTAGGTCCCTTAATTTCCTTTCTTTTGCAATTTAATCCTTTTCTTTACATGAAGGACCACATCTTTTTCCTGAAACAGAGCTCATATATTCCGTTTAATCTGTACATAGGAACCAATACAGAAAATTAAGGATATTACAATAACTCAGTAAAAATTTTAAAAATATATTTAGTAGCCTCATATTATTTACCTAGACTTTACTTACTTCCTCTTGTACTCAAGAGTTCCTTCTCATCTTTCTTACTTTACTGTGGTTTACCATTGGCTATGGTCTAACAACCTGTCATTGCATTTTACTGCTATGGCCTCATCATAACTTCTCATTTTAATCTGTGCTCTAACTGTGAGCCATTTGAACTATGCTCTAACTACGAGCATTCTATATCATATCCAACTCTTATCTGAAGAGTGATCTGAAACAATCTCTTTACTGCTATCTGCTGCTTTTTCTGTCTAACATTCCTTTCAACAGAAATAGCCCTCAGTACTGTATTCACAAGCCTATAGAAATTGTTCTAGATAGGTTAGAACAACAACAACATGTAATAGATGAGATACGGGCAACCCAGGCTCGCCAAGATCAAGAATGAGATTCTGTTATCGCTAGGGCGGTTGCTGCTGCGGTTGCAAGATTACAACAGTCTGAGAAGGAGGTGGTACCAGAAAGTAACATAGAACCTGAACCTCAGTTAGATCATGGGCAGACTGGAATGAATAGACATCAGGGGTCTATAGGAAATAACAATAACCAGGAGAGTCTGCAAACATGGATGGAACGATTCCATAAGTTTAATCCGCCCATGTTTGAAGGGACTTTTGACACTCAAATAGCTGAGGATTGGGTTAGCCAGTTAGAGAAAATCTTTAAGAATTTAGAATGTCCTACTGAAAGAAAGGCCTAACTGGCAGTTTACAAACTAGAAAAAGATGCGGATAGGTGGTGGAGGAATACAGAAATGATTCTGCACTCAAGAAATGTTCCACTTACATGGGAAATATTTCTTGAGCAGTTTAATGAGAAATATTTTCCACAGTCTGTACGAGATGAACGTGAAGCAGAATTTTTAATATTAAAGCAGGGTGAGAAAGAACCCTTTGATGATTATCTTGCTAGGTTCATTCGTCTTTCACGATATTCCACTTACCTAAACTGTATGAATGATGAGAGGTGGACCACTGAGAAGTTAACTCATGGATTGAATCCTACACTGAAGGAGAAGGTTTTTCCTAGACAGATACGAAGGTTTAATGAAGCAGTAGAGGTATGCAGGATCACAGAGAAGAATATGCAATATCCAGAAAAGAGTGAACCTGCTATTTCAAGAGTGATGCCACCAGGTTCCTTAAGAGGGAACAGTAAGAAGAGAAATGGGCCAGCATATGGGTTAGAAGTTTATAAGAAGCAGGGAAGTAGGCCAGGTAGTGGGCCAAGAGAAGTTAGTAGGCAACCAAGACCTAATATATGTGGGAACTGTGGTCGAGACCATGGTACGAGGCCTGTCTAGTAGGTCGAGGGTTATGCTATAGGTATGGAAAGTCTGGACATTATGCCAGGGAGTGTCCACAGAACACAACTGGAGAAAGATACCCGACTCAGGGAAGAGTATATGCCCTGACTGGCAACGAAATAAGAAAGTCTCCTGCACCAAATTAAGGTACAAGTTTATTTGTGTTCTGTTTCCACTGGATAATGAATGGATAAATCCTGTATGTGATTGGATTGTATTGTCCAGTATGCACACTATTGAGCTACCCTATACCTAGTATGTTGCCTTTGTATAAGAATGAGTATGATTACAGGTTTTAAAAGTGGGAAATAGAGAACAGAAACCTAATGATGAGTTATGATGAGATGACTAGAATGAGATTTGCCCAGGAATGATCCTAATACATGGCCTAAATGTTAAAGATGTGATGGGTAATAGATAAAGAGTTAATGTTCTCTAAGCAGAGGGATTCCATCACGGAGAAGTGATAGGCCTAGGGTATAGTACCCTAGAAAGTAGAAGTAATAGTAAAAGATGATGAATGAGATCCATGAGGATTAAGGGTCAAAAGAAAGACCAATAAGTAACCATAGTCCGGTCAAGAATAGACTGGGACTGATGGATAGATAGAAGAAGTTAAGAGATAGTAAAGAGGTAACCACAGTTTAAAAGATAAAGTGACTCCCCTATTCCCTATATAAGATAGAGTAATGAAGGGTTGAGTCTATACCCTGGTAAGAGGGTAGCGTGGCAGCCTAAGTGAAATAGATAGATGTTTCAGGATGAATGATCAGGATATGATAGGCAATATGATAAAGGAAATATGTTTTGAGGATTACTTAGATTGTTACAATGTCTAATGGATGGTTGAGCAAAATATGATGATGATATGGCTTATGTTACCATAAGCTATGATAGTTGCATCTCCTTACAGTTGTCATATGATGACATGCATGTTAGAATATGCTATGATGAATGGATACTCCCCTTTTGCAGTGCATGCAGGGTAGAGTATATATATGAGATGAGAAAGTTATGAGAAAGTATGTTGCTCCCATACCATACGACATGTAATAGTATTGAGGATGATAGATAGTCTCAGTTTATGGGACGATAAGTTATGATATTCAGATATGATTTATGATTGAGGTTACTCAGGTATTTCTATAGGCTTGTAAATATAGTACTTAGGGCCATTTCTGTTGAAAGGAATGGTAGACAGAAAAAGTAGCAGATAGCAGTAAAGAGATTGTTTTATATCACTCTTCAGATAAGAGTTGGATCTGATATAGAATGCTCGCTATAAATTATCAAAGTTGGGACCAGAATACTGGATTCAGGAGAAAAATATTGGATGAACAGTAAAGTTGTGACGTTGACTGATATTGACTCAGTCAATGAATGGTCAACGAGTTATTTTTTCCTGAAAGATAATTGAGTTAGCTTCAAGTAGCAATTTGAGACACTTCATTTCGATTTTTGTAGAATTAGTTATGATTTTTCAAAGTCAGGTCACTCATCTGGAATTTTTATAGTGAACAGTACTCGATAAGAGTAAAACTCCAGATTGAGAAATTGGACTTCAATGACCTTGAAAGTGGTTCTAAATGCTACCAAATGGTCCCTAAGACGTATGGAAGTAAGGATGTTTCAACTTAACTTCTCTGGAACTTCTAGTCACGACCTAAACTACCCCACATCATGACCTAGACATAGCTTTATCTAAATATTTCTTTCTAATGTTCTTATCCAGTCTTTACTCTAGCAATGGCCAATCCTTGTATATCAGCTGGTGGATCATTTTCCAGAACTCACTTAGCTCTGCATGCCATGTAGGAGTATACGACAATATCTGACTTACGACCATCTCATGCCAATCTTCTAGGTTGTAAACCTGATTCAGGTCAATGCCCTCTATCATATATCTGTTTATAATCCCTGCTATGGCATTGAAGAAATGCAGATAAACTGACTGCTCTTGATCCCTACTTCTATCCATCCCTTGACCTAAACTGAGTAATTCACTCTCCACAGCTTTCTTGAGACTGATACAGTCAACATTATTTGTCTTTTGCAAAGAAGGCTAGGGTTGACTAGGGCCAGGAACATCCCACTGATCTTTATCTATAACGTCATATATTCCTGGACTGCAAAAATAGGAAGGGACTGTCATACATTGGGACTGAATCTCTGGATTAAGGAACTATTGTAAATTACTCATATCAAATCTATCCTCAAACTCTGGTGGAGGAGGAATAATATCTGGTCTACCTATAACCCAGTACCAGTACTCAGCTTTCTTAGTCGTAATCTGTCCTCTCATCGGAGGAATAGAGCTTACATTAGGGTTAAAGGGCACTCCAACAAACTCATACTGTATGGAATTACTAGACTCATCATCATCTGGTGCAGCATTATCTGGTGCATGCACAACATCATGCTGAATCTCTACATAATCTCTAGACTACAGGTTTGAGTCTACAGAAACATCTACAGGATATTCTATTGTAGACCTTCCTGACTGATTCCCTATACTATCGTCTGAACTCTCTTCACTGTCTGAAGAATCAAAGTCTGGATGTATATCACCTTCATATATCACTACTGGTCGAGGGTCTCCCTGATTAACTGATGGCTCAGAGTTAACCTTATGAAACCTAATGTCTTCTCCTATAAGATTTGCTTTAATAATCAAGACTAACTATCCCAATAAATACCCTAACTTAACAACATACTTATTACTTCAAGTTAGGGTTTGGGGACTATCTTATCTGATGCCAGAACTTATGCTCTAATATCAAAATGTAACATCTTTACTTTTGTACATCTTAGGGACTATTCGGTAGCATTTAGAACTACTTACATGACATTTGAAGTCCATTAACTAAATCTGGAATTTTTACACTTAGCGAGTTACTGTTCATATGGTATTCCAGATTCAGCGACGAACTTTGAAAAATCATAACTAATTCTAGAAAAATCAAAATGAAGTGGTTCAAAATTATACTCGAATATAATATCTTGAAGTTCAAGGAAAAAATAATTTCCTGACCAAATGCTTCGCACATTGATACAGTTTATTCGTTAAAATTTAATGTTCATTTGGTCAAAAAATCTGAAAACAGATTCCAGTCCCCATCTTTGAAAAATCGGTTCTCTTTGTACAGACATCGAAATAAGGTTTTCTTGGTGTTAAAAAGAAGCTTGATATGTTAACTAAATATTTGTAAATTTTTATACATTTATTCCATCATTTACTATTTTTTATTACATCATGTCCATCACTGCTTAGATTGGTCATACAGCAACATTACAATAACAATTCTTTCCATAACATCATATAATATTTACATTAACCAATCCCTAATTCTTCTTCATGCTTCTTCATCCTCTTTCATCATTTATAAACCTATTGGGATTGGGATTACATGGATGGGGTGAGATTTCTGGGGAAATCTCAGTAGCAAACAATATCAAACAATGCATGTATTAATGTAATTGCTTGTGCTTGCTTGTGAAAGTGTTACTATAGTGTAATGAGCATGCTTCCATGTATCATATGAAATACAATTGGCCAAGGTAATCATAGAAACAGAGCTTCAATCATCTACACATATGCACACAATTCAATAAAAGCCATAGCACAATCAAGCATAACATTCAATACATACAAGTTTAGGGTAAGTTTACTACCTTATTGCTTTACTTCTTTCCACTTTAACTTTTCTTCTTCCTTCTTATTTTTCCTTGATGTGTGGCTTCCTCTTTTGAGTCCACAATCAAATCCTAACATCATATAATCATCCATTCATTACCATCTAACTTTCCTGAATATCAAACTTACTTTAACTTAACATAATTTCCTTTAATCTTTACCAATTGACTTGGCCTTTGAATCAATTGATGTCTTGACCTTACCCTACACAATTTGGCCTTTTGAATCCATTTATGAACTCAAAATAACCAAATTCTAGCAACTATGCACTGTTCTGGATAGAATTTTCAAAATATACACAATTCTTCCAAAAATTCCCATCTTAATTCCATTGCTTCCCATACTTGTTTCTCTACTTTACCCCACACAACTTTTCATTTTAAAACCATTGGAATCATCAAATCATGAAAGTCCAATCACTGTTTATACGAGTGAACAGTAACAGAAAAGAACTTCAAACATTACAACTTTCAATTCCAATGTTTCCAAGGTTCAAAACCTATCCAATCCTACACAAAATCATCATATGAATTCAATGGAAGCATTAGATCATTGAAATTCCATCTCCTTCTATCATGAACAGTGCATGCCAAAATATTTCATCCGTGGCAAAGTCAAGAATATCAACTTGATTCAAAACCAATCATCTAACTAGCTTGTTTAAGCTTTAATCTCACAACTCTAACTTTAGTCTCTTCTTTCTCCTTTCATCTAAGGTTTTGGACAGCATATACACCTTAGAGAAAACTCAACTTTCTTCCATGAAAACCCTAAGTTCAAGCTCCCAAATCAAAGGAAAATAAGCTAGGATAGATTGCTTACCTTTAATCTCTAGCTTGCTTGAACTTTGGACCTTGGAGTCTTCTTTATCTTGGCTTGAGTTTCCATTTTGCCATAGTTTCCCCAAGGGTTCTCGTGCCACGGTTTAGAGCAGAAAATATGGGGGTATTAATAGAAAAATTCTATGGAAATTGGATGGCCAAGACCACTTTGTGCACTATTTGATCTAATGGCTCATAATTGGTCTTACACCAAACTTCTCCACCAAGCCAACTTGAGATAAAATCACACGACAAAAATCTTCTCCTCCCCTTGTCTTGGACGCCATGTGGAAAGCCTTGTGGGTCTCACCATGTGCAAATCATAATTCTTACTTTATTCCTTTTTTTCTTTTCAAAAATTTATAAATTATTCTTTATTGGACTTGGGCTCCAAGACAACTTTTGGGACTTATTGGACTACCCTAGGACGAAATGTTGGGCCTCTTTTAGGTCCAATAGCTACTTGGCACAAATCCCAATGCACTTTCCTTATACCGATATCCTTAAATTACCCTCATCTTGGAATAAATGCTAAACACTTCTTTTAATAGTTCTAACATTTTTAGAAAGTCATTCTAATATAAAATGAATTCTCTAAAAAGCTTTATAATTTTCTGAGAAACAAAAGTCCTGATAAAAATTACATATATTTCCTTTAAACTCTTTATCGGTGTCCTTTTTCATCGTAAATTTCATAATTAATTCTACAGGACTCCTTTTTGACTTCTGTCAGTTTCATAAATTCTCATATTAATTATAAGAATTTACTGCCAAATTTTATCTGATATCCATCCATTGTGAAATGACCAAAATACCCTTGGCACCCTTCCTTGCACTATATTAACCCTAAAGGCATAATTGTCATCTCACACCTCTTTATACCTTATCAGGGCTTATACTGACTCTGAGTACTCATTCTTGCACTTGCTTTGGAATTTTGGCCTATCCAAAATTACCAAAATGTCCTCCTTTCATCTCTTGTACAATATTACAACACATGGGCATTTTTGTAATTTCGCACATTTTCTGCAAACTTCTGGACACTGGACCCTTCTCCTGATGAACTGATATCATGGGCCTAGCCTCACTTGGTGTCAATATGGGCCTCTGAGTAACGTCATCTGGGCTCATTCAGTCCCAGTTTGCTTACCGATTAATTTCCCAATCGGATATCGGGCATTCACAAACTCCCGTTAAAATTCACTAAAAAGTGAATAACTTTTTGTACAGAATTCCTTTGGGGATTTTGTTAGTTCCCTGACCTCTGGCTTCACAGGACGCACATTCCTGTAACTTTTCACTCATATCTGAGGTCCAGGAGATCTGATAAAAATTTCAGATAACTTTCAAACTATCAGATAAATTTCAGCTATCTGAAACTCTAATGAAATTTCTGTATTAAACTAGATTAACTAGCATCATTTTCTCTATCTACTGATAAAATTTGGGACTGAAATGCTTCTGGGAAGTTCTAAGCCATTTCCGGCTCAACTTTCTATAATTACCATTTTACCCCTTGAACTTTCCTTAAATTACATTTAGGTCCTTAAACTTTTTAAAATTATACTTAATGGCCCAAAGTTTATGTCTACTTTACATTTTGCACCATGGAAATTTTATACTGTTTAATTTAGTCCCTCTTCTTTAAATCTTCATCTAATCATTCTTTTCTTTTCCATTCATTATCACAATCCCTTATAAACCTCTTTCCTCTATCTGTATTATACAGATAGAGAAAAATTAGGATATGACACGTTACCTCCGAGGTCTCGTGTTCCTTAGCATGATGTGGCTGGACTAAGAAAGATAACGTCGGAGGAATAGTTTCCTCTGTTGATAGAGACGAAAGTTGACCAGTATAAGGTCAAGGAAGCTACAAGAGTAGCTTGAGGTATCATCCTGTGGTTAAACGTAGATGATGATACGTCCAAGTCGCGACATGAAGGTTTGTAGGTCGCGACTTATGGTCACAGAGAAGTAAGGTTGCGACGAGTCAAGTCATAGGTCACGACTAGTAGTCATAGAGAACTGAGGTTACGATGAGAAGGGTTTTATGTCGCGACTAGTATGTACGGAAGAGTTAAAGTTACGACGTGAAAAGACCTATGGTCGCGACGAGTAATGTTGTAGTACGCGACTAGTGTGCACAAAGGAGTCTAGGTTGTAATAGTATAAGAGTTATGTCATGACTAAAGGACACAGAGATGTCAGGTCGTGACGAGTAGAGTGCGATGGTCGCTACTAAAAGTCACAGAGCATGTGAGTCGCGACTAGGCAGTGCTCAGGGATAGGTAGAATGAATGATATATAATTATAATAATGAGTCGAGATGAGATAGCTAGAATGAATGATGTTAGCATATGGCCTAAGGCTAGAGATGTGATGGTTAATAGATAAAGAGCTAATGTTCCCTAAGCAGAGGGATTCCATCATGGAGAAGTAGTAGACCTAGGGTAGAGTACCCTAGAGAACAGAAGTGATAGTAAGAGATGATGAATAAGATCCATACGTAATATTTTATTGATTGAGTTATCAACAAGTGGAAGCAGTTAACCTTATAACTTAGTCTTTTGGTTTAAGATCTTCGAGAGATAATGATACAGTACAATAGAATCGCAGTTAGATTCTGGAGGGTTGCAATTAGATCCTAGCATGGCTCCAGGGTCGCAGTTAGATCCTAACAGTTTCAGAGTCACAGTTAGATTCTAAAGAGGCTAACGGTTGATCGCAGTTAGATCCTAACAGTTTCAGAGTCACATTTAGATTCTAAAGAGGCTAACGGTTGATCGCAGTTAGATCCCGAGGTCGCAGTTAGACCTAGCCTAAGGAAAGTAATGAGCCATGAAGATATGAGTACAATGTAGTATCTCTTTAGGAAGATGAATACCAAATACGAAGTTAAGGTAAGGAAGCTTCACTAGTTGATAAACTCATCCAGAAAAATTATTTATAATAGTTTTCCTCAGATAGCCTATATTATATACAGACTAAACTTAGTTTTCCCTTAAACGAAGACGAAGTCCAAGTTAAAATCTGAGTGCTGATATTCAAAGTTTTATAGAAGTATGCCTGAGAAATAGAGAAGATAACCCCATATGTTTTAAGAACAGAGAAGTATGATAAGACAGATCCTCTAGATGAGGATAAAGAGATTAAAAGGCCAGAGAGACCTAGAGAAAAGGGTCTAAGGCAAAGCAAAGATAGAACACAGTTCTATGAGAAAGAGATTGCTGGGGCCTAGAACTATACAAAAAGTAACTTAGCCCTAACCCAGTAGCACAAAAGGTGCTAAGGCAAGAGTAGCCTAATGTCTAAGAGTAAGCCCTGAGAAGGGATAAGTGAAACATCCTCCTTTAAACATCTCAGAGTACACTTACGGAAGCAATCTTAACTTTATAGTTTCTCTACTGCCTAGAATCCTGGCAGAAAATAACTGTACTGATTCGGTAATTCCCCATGAGAACTACCATTCTACGTAAGTACCCAGGAAAGACTGGATGAACCGGCTAGGTCCACTCACTTCCAATCTCCTTAGACAGCACCTACGTACATAGTACTCTGTATAGTTCACCAGCACAACGGCATTTTTCTAGTACACATCTTTAAATCTTAACCTTAAATCTTGACCTTAACCTTAACCTTACATATACTCAATTGAAATTATATTAGATCATTGGAATACCTCTTAAACTTAAAAACATTAATTTCCAAGAGTTGGGCTTACGGGTACTGTTCACTGTCACTATTCACTGGGTAATTCCAGATTATAGCCTAAACTTTGAAAATTCATAATCAAATCTAGAAAAATCGTTTTGAGGTGATTCCAATTTATAATGAAAGTTATTTCATTCAACTTTGATAGAAAATTATCATAATGAAGTTTCCTTGTCCAGATCAAATTAGTTTATTCGTTGAACTTTACTGTTCATTTGGTAAATCTGGAAGTTCCAGTTTCTTTGCCCCATTTTCAAAAATTCATTTCTCCTTGTATACTTATCCAATTGAGTCTAATTACCTATGGATTTAAATCTCCATATGTTTACTTTAAGATAAAAAAATTTCGTGGAAAAACTCATTCATTTACTATATGAAATTAGCGCATGAACCTTACTGCCTCTAAGTAGTCGTTTTATCTTATTCCAGATTTCAACTCCCAACTTTGAAAAATCATAAAAATTCTAGTTCTTAACCAAATGATGCGTTCTTGGTGTCCATTTAAAGATATGTATCTTATATATATTCATACCAAATTTCATGTGAAAACTCGTTGGATAAGTTGCCTAAAATATCGCTGGAACTAGACTGCCTCTCATCGGATCCAGTGCATGCATACATTATACATACCAATATATCATCACATAAATTAAAGTCATGCTTTCCAAGTCATACACCATTCATACTTCCACAATTACCTCCTTCCTTGTGATGTTCTAGCACCTAGATCATGGTTATGGGGGGTGCGATTCGGGGGAATCTCAGTAGCAAACAATACCAAATAATGCATGTATTAATGTAAAGACTTGTGCTTGCTTGTGAAAGTGTTATCATAGTGTGATGAGCATGCTTCCATGTATCATATGAAATACAATTGGCTAAAGAAATCATAAAATAATAGAGCTTCAATCATCTACCATATACACACAATTCAACCAAACCATAGCGCAATCAAGCATACATTACATACATACAAGTTTAGGGTAAGTTCACTACCTTGGATTTAAGCTTTCTTTCTTATGCTTGCACTTGCTTCCCAAGCTTTCCAATCATGAAGCTTTTTGGTCAATCATTCCCCAACACCTTCTTAGAGGTTTCAAGGTCCTAAATACATTCATATTCATTACATAATCCATTAGGACCATGAACTCAAACACTACTCAAGACTACCTCTCTTGAACCTTTAACTTGCTTTAACTAACATAACTTTTTTAATCTTTGCCAATTAACTTGGCCTTTGAACCAATTGATGTCTTAACCTTACCTTTAATCTTTGCCAGCAAGAATACACTGTTCTGTACAGATTTGGAAAAGCATACATAAATCTTCCAAAAATTCTCATTTTGATTCCAATGCTTCCCATACTTGTTCCTCCACTTTTCCCCCACACAAAATCTCATTTTAAGACCATTGGAAGCATCAAAATCATGAAATTCAAATCACTGTTCACGCGAGCGAACAGTACGTGAGGAGTTTTCAACATTATAACCTTTAATTCCAATGGTTTCCAAGGTTCAAAACCTTTCCAATCCTACACAAAATCATCATATAAACTCAATGGAAGCATTAAATCATTAAAATTCCATTTCCTTCTATCATGAACAGTGTATGAACAGTGCAACCAAAATGGTAAAGTCAAGAACATCAACTTACTTCACAACCAAGCATGTAACTAACTTGTTTAAGCTTGTCTTAGCAATCTATGACTTAAAAATCATATTCCTTTCACATATACACAAAAATTCCAGCAGCATCTCCCCAAGATTTGAGCCTAAAAAATCACTTAAACTCAAGCACAAACCATAAGAACAAAGGGTAGAAGCAAGGAGACAACTTACCTTACTTGTTTCTTCAAGATCCTTGCTTCCTCCAAGCTTGAGAAATATTTTGCAAGAGCTTCCTTCTCCTTTCTTGCTCATGGTTTTGGACTTGTAAATGGGGGTATTTATAGCAAAAGTCATGGGCCATTTGAAGGCCAAGATCACTTTGGAAACTATTTAATCTAATGGTTAAAGGTTTAATCTTGGAATGTCTTTTCTCTTTTCACTCATGACATCACCACCAAGCCAAGTTGAGATAACATGACATGACAAAAATCAGCTCCTGTTCTTGTCTTGTACGCCATGTGCAATGTCCTTGTGGGTCCCACTATGTGCAAACTCTAATTCTTACTTTATCTCTTTTGTTTCTTTTAAAAAAAATCCATAAATTATTCATTATTGGGCTTGGGCTCCAAGATAACTTTTGGGACTTATTGGGCTGGCCTAGGACAAAAATGTTGGGCCTCTTTTAGGTCCAATAGCTAATTGGCCCAAATCCTAATGTACTTTCCTCATACCGATATCCGTAAATTACCCTAATCTTAGAATAAATGCTAAACACCTTCTTTAATTGTTCTAACATTTTTAGAAATTCATTCTAATATAAAATGAATTCTCTACAAAGTTTCATAATTTTCTGAGATCCAGAAGTCCTGATAAAAATTTCATACGTTTCCTTTAAACTTTTATCGGTGTCCTTTTTCACCGTAAATTCCATAATTAATTCTACAGGACTCCTTTTTGACTTCTGTCAACTCCATAAATTCTCATATTAATTATAATAATTTACGATCAAATTTCCTCTGATATCCATCCATTGTGTGAAATGACCAAAATGCCCTCCATTTACTTCTGGTTCATAGTGGCATTTTCGTAATTTTATACTTTGGCTCTTAAACTTTCTTCCTCTTCCAATTAATCCTTTTCTTTACATAAATATGGCCACATATTTTCCTAAAAATCTCATATATTTCATTTAACCTGTACATACAACTTAGTGAAGAAAATTAGGGATGTTACAATAAGAAAGAGTGTAAATCCCACAAAGTTTTAGCATAGATGCATAGAGTTATGTAAAAGGATGAGAAAAGTTAAGAAAAGTTAGAGAAATTAGTAGAATCATAATCTAAATTTTGATTTTGTATCAGGAGAAAGAAAGGCAAAAGAACAGTATTTCTCCTGAGAGATTAACAAAGTTTAAGAGGAATGGTGTAGACCCTAGAATTACATTAAAATTCTGAAGGGTAAGATATGAAAGAAATGGACACTACTCATAAGTTCAGTATGATAAGCTGTCCATAAGTATGAGTAGATGGATACCCCAAGCTTTAGTCATAAAGCAGGAAAGGATATAAAGAGGAGATATATCCAAAATAGTTGACTAAGGTACTAATTAAATTTTGAGGACAAAATTTATTTTAAGGGGGAGTAGAAATGTAATATCCCAATTTTCAAGCCTAGAGACTCAGAAAGTAGCCTGAAATAGATAGGCTACCAGACGCCTTTGAGCAGAAGTCCCAGAAACATACAGAGAGTTTTTAGGGACTAAACTGCAAATAAGTGAAAGTACAGGGACCTATATATAAATAGTAAAAGTCCCTAGGGGTATAATGGTCATTCTAGAAAAGAAAGGGACTAAAGTGAAAGTTTAAAACTTTCATGGTGCAAAGAGGAAAGTAGACACAAGTTGTGGGCCATTAAGTGTAGTTATGAAAAGTTGAGGGACTTAATTGAAAAGAGGAAAAGTTTCCAGGGGCAAAATGGTAATTATAGGAAGTTGAGTCGGAAGTGGCTTAGAACTGCCTGGAAGCATTTCAGTCCCAAATTTTATCAGTAGATGGATAAAATGATGCTCGTTAATCTAGCTTATTACAGAAATTTTATTAGAGTTTCAGATAGCTGAAATTTATCTAAAATTTTTATCAGATCTTCTGGACCTCAGATATGAGTGAAAAGTTACAGGAATGTGCGTCCTGTGAAGCCAGAGGTCAGGGAACTGATAAAATCCCAAAAGGAGTTCTGTAGAAAAAGTTATTCACTTTTTAGTGAATTCTGACGGGAGTTCGTAAACGTCCGATATCCGATTGGGAAATTAATCGGTAAGCAAACTGGGACTGATTGAGCCCACATGACATCACATAGAGGCCCATGATGACGCCAAGTGAAGCTAGGCCCATGATATCAGTTCATCAGGTAAAAGGGGCCAATGTCCAGAAATAAACAGAAAATATACGAAATGACGAAAATACCCCTGTGTTATAAAATAATTAAAGAATGAGTTAAGGGTATTTTGGTCATTTGACTAAGGTTAGACAGTCAAGGAAGGTTATCTGGACAGTTGACTAGGGTCAGGGAATACTCTGGTAAGGTGTGAAAAGACAATAATGCCCCTAGACTTATTAAAGTAAATAAAGAGGAACCAAGAGCATTTTGGTAACTTGCCAAGGGATATTTCTTGGGAATTGAGCCATCAGAGTACTTGATCTTGATTAGAGACCCAAGATGATATTCCAAGAGTCCAAAAATGTAGCCCAAGAAATATGTGGGTTAAAGTGGCATTAAAATAATATTTTAATGACTTCTCAATAAAGTAAAGTTACTCGGTTAAAGTGATAATTGGGGAATTAATCAGATAAAGCTTGAGACTTATCCGGAAGCCATGAGGTGGAGTGAAAGGTACCCATCAAGGCGCCACATGGCACTAATCTAGAGGAAGAAGAAAAAGATAAGGACACGTGGCACGATCTCAGCCGTTTATTCCGGGATAAGAGTCTGGAATTCTCTGGAAGCGTTGAGTCAGCTGGTGAGGTGTCCTAAGGGCCCCACCATTATGCCACCTAAGTAGGTGAGGTGTCCATGGATGATGTCATTTTGATGAGTCATTGAGGATGATGATGTCATCATGATGATGCAGGCGAAGCTTCTTGAGGAAGTTGAGCGATCTGAGCTGTTCATCGTGATTCGATCTGAGCCATCCATTTCACTTTGCTTCACCTATAAATACCCCTCACCCCCTCCTATTCCAAGGCACACCCACGGAAAGAACCAAGAAGAGAAGAGAAAAGAAGAGAGAGAAAGAGAAAGAGAGAAAGAAAGAAAGAGAAAAGAGGAGTTCTGGCTGAGCTAGGAGCAATCCAAGGAGCTTAGGAACTCGGTGAGCTTACGAATAAGGTAAGTAATCTATTCTAGTCCCTAATCTAATAATTATAGGATTATTCTTATAAATTTAATAGTTAGAATAGAGGAATATATTGCTCTATAAGGTTAGCCGTGGATAGAAAGAAAGCTATGGGATTGTCAGAATAAGGGTATTACCTCAAGATAAGCTTGAGTTAAGTGGAGTTATGCTGGATAGGGTAATAATAAGAATATTATTATGCTATGTATAGGCTCTGAACTCTATAAAGAAGGGATCTCAAAGCAAAGGCTAAGAACTAAAGAAAAGGCTGCATGCCAGGTAGTGAACTCACCCATTCTTGTATGCTTGATGTATATGCTTGTGTGTTAATATGATTATGACATATGATCATGATGCTGAATGATATATGCTCTGCCCTTTATGAGTTTATGGTTATGCATGTAGTGATAGGCATGGAGCATGATAGTATGCAAATGGAAGCTAAAGAAAGATAAAGGAAACACATGTCATGCACTTGCATTCATCTTGTATACATTGAATGGTACCGTTTGCTACTAAGATTTCTCCCGAAATCTCACCCCTACCTTTTCCAAACATAACAGGGTACTGGTTTGGAGAAGATGAAGCTAGGAAAGTGAGGATGTGACAGGAGGCCCATGATAATACCAAGTGAGGTCCAGACCCATATTATCAGTTTATCGGTTAAAGGGGCCAGTGTCAAGAAATATTCAGAAAAAGTGCAAAATTATGAAAATCCCCTTATGTTATAAAATAATTAAAAAATGAGTGAAGGGTATTTTAGTCATTTGACTAAGGTTAGATAGTCAAAGAGAGTTCCCAGAATAGTTGACCAAGGTCAGGGAATACTCTGTTGAAATGAGAAAAGACAATAATGTCCCTGGAATTATTAAAGTAAATAAAAAGGAACCAAAGGCATTTTGGTAATTTGCTAAGGGATCTGTAATTAAGTTAATACCCAGTCCAAGAATGTCAATGGTAGGAATAATCCAGATACTAGATTTAAGATCAGAAAGCATATTATGGAATGTCAGAAAAATTAGATTTAGTAAACAGACTGGTTTTAGGAAATTGGACTGAGTTGGTACAGGATTGGACAGATCAGACTGGAGGTTTCCAGAAGCGATGACTCACTAGGTAAGGTAAGGCGTCACCTAGCATACAAGGTGTCCTTGATGATGCAGGAGAAGCTTCTTGAGGAAGCTAAGCGATCTGAGCCATTTATCGCTATTCAATCTGAATCGTCTATTCCACCTCCCTCCACCTATAAATACCCCTCGCCCCTTCCATTCCATACCACGGCCAAGAAGAGAAAGGAAGAGAGAGAGAGAGAGAGAGAGAAATTAATGAAGAAATAGAAGGAGTTATGGCTAGTAGGAGCAATTCAAGGAGCTTAATAATTCAGCAAGCTTAGGAATAATGTAAGTAATTTATTATAGTCCCTACTCTAGTAAATTAGAGGATTGTTCTTATAAATTTAATAGTTAGAATAGAGAAATATCTCTCTCTATAAGGTTAGCCGTGGATAGAAGAAAGTTAGGGGATTGTCAGAATAGGGGTATTACCTCAAGATAAGCTTGAGTTAAGTAGAGTTATGCTGGATAGGATAATAATGGAATGTTATTATGATATGTATAGGCTCTCACCTATGTAAAGAAAGAACCTCAGAGCAAATGTCAAGGACTACGGAAAGGCTACAAGACAGGTAGTAAACTTACCTAAACTTGTATGTGTTGAATGTATGTTTGATTGTGTTATGGCTTGATGGATTGACGTTATTCATATGTAATTGTGGAAGCTCTGTGTATGATTACTTTGGCCAATTGTATTTCATATGTTACATGGAAGTATGCACATTACATTATGTTGACACAATCACAAGCAAGTACTAATACCAAGCATTGATGCATACATTATTTTGTACCGTTTGTTACTGAGATTTTCCCTAAAATCTCGCCCCTATCTTTTCCAAACATAACAGGGTATTGTTTTGGAGAAGATAAAGCTTAGGAAAGTAAGGTATGATATTTTTGGTATCAAAGCAAAGGGTTCTGGCTCAGAGCATAAGATTCTGGCACATAAGGTTCTGGCTTAGTGATGCTCCGGTTTAGTTAGACTGACCCCCTTAAATAAGTTAGAGATTTGAACTAAAGAGGTTCCCTCCCTAGAGTAAGATATGAGAATGGTGTTCACTACTTAGAGAAGGATTTAGACAAGAGATAATGACACCCAGATAAATGAAACTATACCCCGAGCCTTATAGTTTTATGAGGTACTCTTTAAGGATATGACTACGATACACTAGTCTTAGTCAACCGTTACTACCGAGGTCTCGTGTTTCTTAGCACGATGTGGCTGGGCTAAGAAAGATGACGTCTGAGGAGCAATTTCCTCTATTAATAGAGATAGAAGCTGATCAAGAAGCTGCAAGAGTAGCTCGAGGTATCATTCTTTGACCATAAACTACAGTGATGATGAAGGTACGTCCAAATCATGATATGAAGGTGTCTAGGTCACGACTAGTGGTCATAGAGTCATTAGATTACGACGAGTTAGGTTGCGACTAATATGCACAGAAGAGTTCAAGTTGCAAACGAAGAAGGCCTTTAGTTGCGACTGAAGAACCCAGAGCTGTCAAGTCGTGACGAGTAGATTGAAATGGTCGCGACGAAAGTTCACAGGGAATGTGAGTCATGACTAGCCAATATTCAGGTTGCAACTAGGATGTACAAAGACCTAAAGACGAATAAAGATTCCAACCTCGCTAAAGTTTATCAGCTAGAGGATTGGTATAAGGCATGACCAAGCCAGACAGTACGAGGTACTGAGATACAAAAGATCAGTTTAAGATGATATTCAAAAGTAGATCCTCTGTGTGATCACCAGGAGTAGATCTGCATTACGAAAGGCTTTATTCAGCTAGTTTGAACAGAATAATCAGAAGTTAGATTGAGACTTGCCTAGGAATGACCTTAGCATATGGTCTAAGGTTAGAGATGTGATGGTTAATAGATAGAGAGATAATATTCCTAAAATAGAGGAACTCCATCATGAAGAAATTGTAACCTAGTAGACCTAGGGTAAAGCACCCTACAGAGTAAAAGTAATAAAAGTAGATGACGAATGAGATCCATGCGACTGAAGTTCACTAGGATCAAGAAAAAAAGACCAGAAGGGAAACACAGTCCGGTCAAGAATAGGCTGAGAATAATATATAGACAAAAGAAGTTAAGAGATAGTAGAGAATTACATTAGTTCAATAGAGCAGTAGATGTCTACAAGATTACAAAAAGAAGGTTATGATGTTTAAGAGAGAAAGGTAGCCATAGTTTAAAAGATAAAGAGACTTCCCTATTTAGAAAGAGTAATGAGCAAGAGCCAGATAAAATAATTAAGGGTTGAGTCTATACCCTAACAAGAGGGTAGTGTGGCAACCTAAGGTAGATAAGTAAATATGACCTTGTAAAGGCTAAAGCAATAGAATGAAATAGTTATTTCAGGCTCCTGAATAAGTGATCAGGATCTGACAGATAAAGTGATAAAGGAAAGAATGCTTTAAAGTTTACCTAGTTAATTATTTAATTGTAGTGTGTGTATGATGGATGGTTGAGCAAATTATGTGATGATGATATGACTTATATTGCCATAAGTTATGATGAATAGTTACATCTCCTTGCAGTTGTATACTCCCTATTTGCAGTACATACAAGGTAGAGTATATAAGATCAGAAAGTTATGTTGCTTCCATACCATAAGACATGCAATACCCAGGATGATAGATAGTCTCAGTGAGTGGGATAGTCAGTTACAGTATGATTGGGGTTACTCAGGTATTTCTACAGACTTGTGAATACAGTACTCAGGGCCATTTCTTATGTTAGGGGTACAGCAAGTACCAAGAGGGTGGTGGTACTATAACTCTATCAAAAGAAATGGTATACAAAAAGAACAGCAGATAACAATAAAGAGATTATTTTCAGATCACTCTTCATATAAGAGTTGGATCTAAAATATATAGCTCTCAGATAGGCTAGATTCAGATGAGTTCAGATCACTATTCAGATAAGAGTTGGATCTTATACAGATTGCTCTTCAAATAAGAGCCCAGTTCAGATACAGATTGCTCGCAGTTAGAGCATAGATTGAGATGAGATATTAAGATGTGGCCATAGCAATAGAATACAATGGTAGGTGGTTAGACCATGATTGCATAAGGCAATAGCCTATAATAAGCCACAGTAAAGTAAGAAAGATGAGAAGGAACTCCTGAGTAAAAGCGAAAATAAGTAAAGTCTTGGTAAATAATATGGGCTATTGAATGTATTATTCTTAAAAAAAATTATTGATTAAGTTATCAACAAGTGGAAGCAGTTAACCTTATAACTTAGTCCGTTGGTTTTAAGATCTTTTAAAGATGATAATACAGTACAACAGAATCACAAAGGATTCCAAAGGGTCGCAGTTAGATCCTAACGGCTTCAGGGTCGTAGTTAGATTCTGAAGAGGCTTACGGTTGATCGCAGTTAGATCCCGAGGTTACAGTTAGATCTAGCCTAAGGAAAGTAATGAGCCATGAAGATATGAGTACAATGTAGTATCTCTCTAGAAAGATGATTACCAAAGACGAAGTTAAGGTAAGAAAGCTTCACTAGTTGATTAACTCATCCAGAAAAAAAAAATTATTTATAATGGTTTTCCTCATATAGCCTCTATTATATACAAACTAAACTTAGTTTCCCTTAAACGAAGACGGAGTCCAAGTTCAAATCTGAGTGCTGATATTTAAAGTTTTGTAGAAGTATACCTGAGGAACAGAGAAGAGAACCCCATATGTTTTGAGAATAAAGAAGTATGAGCAAATAGATCCTCCAGATAAAGATAAAGAGAATGCTAGGGCCTAGAGCTATACAAAGAGTAACCCAGCCCTAACCCAGTAGCAAGAAAGGTGCTACGATAAGAGTAGCTTAATGATAGGTAATCCCCTGAGAAGGGATAAGAAAGGTGCAAATGTCACAAAGGTTTGGCATAGATGCATAAGATTATGTAAGAGGATAAGAAAAGTTAAGAAGAGTTATAAAAGTTATAAAAAGCAAGAGAATAGAACCCCTTATGTTAGAATCATAATATGAATTATGATTTTGTATTAGGAGAAAGAAAGGCAAAAGGATACTATTTCTCTTGAGAAGTTAGTAAAGTGTAAGAGAAATGATGTTGAGAATTACATCAAAATAATGAAGAGTAAGATATGAAATAAATGGAGACTACTCACAAGTCCAGTAAGTTATCCACAAGATGTGCAGGTAATTAGATAATAACAGATAGATGAGTAATAAAAAGAAGTAGATTTCAACTCTGTTTGAGTTGATTCAGAAAAAGAGAGCATAGTAGCACAAAAGAGATGTGAAGTTTTTATGGATGATAAGAGCACACAGCCAGATATCAACATAATTTGGCTAAGATATTAATTAAATTTTGAGGACGAAATTTATTTTAAGAGGGGGAGACTTGTAATATCCCAATTTTCAGGCCCAGAGACTCAGAAAGTAGCCTAAAATAGATAGGCTACTATACCCCTTTAAGCAGAAGTCCCAGAAACATACAGAGGTTTTCAGGGACTAAACTGCAAATAAGTGAAGTACAGGGACTTATATATAAATAGTGAAAGTCCCTAGGGGCATAATGGTCATTTTTGAAAACAAAGTGACTAAAGTGAAAAGTTTAAAAGTTCCATGGTATGAAATGAAAGTAGACACAAGTTGTGTGCTATTAAATGTAATTATGAAAAGTTGAGGGACTTAATTGAAAAGAGGAAAAATTTTCAAGGGCAAAATGGTAATTATAGAAAGTTGAGCCAAAAAAGGCTTAGAACTGCCCGTAAGCATTTTAGTCTCAAATTTCATCAACAGATAGAGAAAGTTGTGCTAGTTAATCTAGCTGGATAAAAAAAATTTGTTAGAGTTTCAAATAACTAATATTTATCTAATAGTCTAAAAGTTATCTAAAATTTTTATCAGACCTTTTGGACCTCAGATATAAATAAAAATTTATAGAAAGATGCATCTTGTGAAGCCAAAGGTCAGGGAACTGACAGAATCCCGAAAGGAGTCTTGTAGGAAAAGTTATTCACTTTTTAGTGAATTTTGATGGGAGTTCGTGAACGCTGGATATCCGATTGTGAAACATAACCAGTAAGTAAGCTGAGACTTAATGAGCCCAGATGGTGTCATAGGAGGCCCATGATAATGCCAAGTGAGGCCCAGACCCATAATATCAGTTCATCGGTTAAAGGGGCCAATGTCTAAAAATATTGAGAAAAAGTGTAAAATTACGAAAATGCCCCTTTATTATAAAATAATTAAAGAATGAGTGAAGGGTATTTTGGTCATGTGACTAAGGTTAGACAATCAAAGAGAGTTCCCAAAATAGTTGACCAAGGTCAGGGAATATTCTGTTGAAAGAATCAAGGGCATTTTGGTAATTTGCTAAGGGATCTGTAATTAAGTTAATACCCAGTCCAAGAATGTCAATGGTAGGAAGAATCCAGATACTAGATTTAAGATCAGAAAGCATATTATGGAATGTCAGAAAAATTAGATTTAGTAAATAGTCTGAGTTTTAGGAAATTGGACTGAGTTGGTACAGGATTGGACAGATCGGACTGGAGGTTTCCAGAAGTGATGACTCACCAGATGAGGTATCTCGAGGGATCCACCAAGGCACCACCTAGCATGCAAGGTGTCCTTGATGATGTCATCTTGATGATGCAGGCGAAGCTTCTTGAGGAGGCTAAGTGATATGAGCCATTCATCGCGATTCGATCTGAACCATCCATTCCACCTCCCTCCACTTATAAATACCCCTCACCCCCTTTCCATTCCACACACCATGACAAAGAAGAGAAAGGAAGAGAGAGATAGAGAGAAAGAAAGAGAGAATGAAAGAGAGAGAGAGAGAGAGAAAGAAAGGAAGAAAAATGAGTTCTAGCTAAGTTAGGAGCAATTCAAAGAGTTTAGGGACTCGACAAGCTTAGGAATAATGTAAGTAATTTATTCTAGTCCCTACTCTAGTAAATTATAGGATTGTTCTTATAAATTTAATAGTTAGAATAGAGAAATATCTCTCTATAAGGTTAGCCGTGGATAGAAAGAAAGTTATGGGATTGTTAGAATAGGGGTATTACCTCAAGATAAACTTGAGTTAAGTAAAGTTATGCTGAATAGGATAATAATGGAATGTTATTATGATATGTATAGGCTCTCACCTATGTAAAGAAGGAACCTCAGAGCAAAGGTCAAGGACTAAGGAAATGCTACATGACAGGTAGTAAACTTACCTAAACTTGTATGTGTTGAATGTATGATTGATTGTGTTATGGCTTGATTGATTGACGTTATTCATATGTAATTGTTGAAGCTTTGTGCTATGATTACTTTGGCCAATTGTATTTTATATGTTACATGGAAGCATGCACATTACATTATGTTGACATAGTCATAAGCAAGTACTAATACCAAGCATTGATGCATACATTATTTAGTACCGTTTACTACTGAGATTTCCCCCGAAATCTCACCCCTATCTTTTCCAAACATAATAGGGTACCATTTTGGAGAATATAAAACTTAGGAAAGTAAGGTATGATAGCTATGCTCCTTTTTCCTTAGCCAACTGAATCAGAGTCAAACTCTGCTTCTTTTGTTACTTATCCATCTGTCATCTATCTATCTACTCATACTTATGGACAACTCACTAGATATTTTCCAATTGCTGTCCTATCTCATCTTTTGTTCTTAGCTTTCTATCACATCCTCACTTTCCTAGCTTCATCTTATCCAAACCAGTACCCTGTTATGTTTGGAAAAGGTAGGGGTGAGATTTCGGGAGAAATCTCAGTAGCAAACGATACTAAATAGTGTATGCATCAATGATTGGTATTAGTGCTTGCTTGTGATTGTGTCAACTTAATGTAATGTGCATGCTTCCATGTAATGTCACATCCTAATTTTTATAAGTCTTAGGGACCATTTGGTAGCATCTGGAACCACTTTCAAGGTCATTGAAGTCAAATTTCTCAATCTGGAGTTTTACTCTTATCGAGTATTGTTCATTGTGTAAATTCCAGACGAGTAACCTGACTTCGAAAAATCATAACTACTTCTAGAAAAATCAAAATGAAGTGGTTCAAATTGCTACATGAAGATAACTCAATTATATTTCAGGGAAAATAACTTGTTGACCACTCCTTGATCAAGTCAACATCAGTCAACGATACAACTTTATTGTTTATCTAACATTTTTCTCCTGAATCCAGCATTTTGGGTCCCAACTTTGATAAATTATATCTCCATGTGTAGACATCCAAATAAGGAATTCTATATATCAAATCGAATCTTGGTATGTCTACTATTTACCACAAAAATATCATACATTTATTCAACCATTTACTATTTTTGATTATAGATCAAACATTACCACGACACCACGAGTTACTGTTCATGGTGGCAAAATCCAGCAATCAACTTTACATACATATGCATACATCAATCACATATCAATCATGCTAAATAATTATTAACTTCTCTTCATGTATCCTCATCTCCTCCATCTTGAGAAGACCTGCTGTAATTAGATTGATATGGACAGGGTGAGATTTCGGGGGAAATCTCAGTAGCAAATAGTACTAAACAATGTATGCATCAATGATTGATATTAGTGCTTGCTTGTAATTGTGTCAGCATAATGTAATGGGCATGCTTCCATGTAACATATGAAATACAATTGGCTAAAGTAATCATAGTACAAAGCATCAACAATTACATATTAACACAATCAATCAAGCCATAACACAATCAATCCTATATTCAACACATACAAGTTTAGGTAAGTTTACTACCTGGCATGTAGCCCTTCCTTTAGTCCTTAATCTTTAATCTAAGGTTCTACCTTTCATAAGTCAGAGCCTATACATAGCATAATAATATTTTATTATTATCTCATCCAGCATAACTCCACTTTACTCAGGCTTATCTTGAGGTAATACCCCTATTCCAATAATCCCCTAGCTTTCTTCCTATCCACGGCTATCCTTATAGAGAGATATTTCTCTATTCTAACTATCTCATTTATAAGAACAATCCTCTAATTTATTAGAGCAGGGACTAGAATAAATTACTTACCTTATTCCTAAGCTTACCAAGTCCCTAAGCTCCTTGGATTGCTCCTATCTCCGCCAGAACTCCTTCTTTCTCTTCCTTTCTTTCTCTTTCTTTCTCTCTTTCTCTCTTCTTTCTCTTCCTTTCTTGTGCTTGACCGTGGGATGAATGAAATGGGAGGGGGTGGAGGGGTATTTATAGGTGGAGGGAGGTGGAATGAACGGTCCAGATCGAATCGCGATGAACGGCTTAGATCGCTTTGCTTGCTCACCAAGTCTTGCTTACATCACTATGATGACATCATCCTCCATGATGACTCATCAAAAGTGACATCATCATGGATACCTCACATGCTTAGGTGGCGCCATGGTGACACCTCACCAGCTGACTCAGTGCTTCCTGAGAATTCTAGAGTCTTATACTGGAATCAACATCTGAGATCGTGCCATGTGTCCTCATCTTTTTCTTCTCCCTCTAGATTAATGCCATGTAGCGTCTTTAGGGCACCTTTAACACAATCCCATGGCTTTCAGATAAGTTCAGGACTTTATCTGATCAATTCCCTGGTTATCATGTCAACCAAGTAAACTTACTTTATTGAAAACTCTCTAAAATATTATTTTAACACCACTTTAATTCACATATTCCTTGGGCTACGTTTTTGTACTCTGGGAATGTTATCTTGGGTATTTGATCAAGCTCAAGTACTCTGATGGCTCAATTCCCAAGAAACATCCCTTGGCAAATTACCAAAATGCCCTTGGTTCCTCTTTATTTACTTTAATGAGTCTAGGGGCATTATTGTCTTTTCACATCTCACCAGAGTATTCTTTGACCCTGGTCAACTATCCAGATAACCTTTCTTGACTGCCTGACCTTAGTCAAATGACCAAAATACCCTTTACTCATTCTTTAGCTATTTTATAACATAGGGGCATTTTAGTTATTTTATACCTTTTTCTGGACACCAGCCCCTTTTTACCACTGAACTGATATCATGGGCTTGGGCCAACCTTGGTGTCACTATGGGCCTCTGAGTGATGACATCTGGGCTCATTCAGTCCATTTTATTTACTACAAAATTTTTCTATCGGATCCCAGGAGCTCACAAACTCCCGTCTCAATTCACTAAAACGTGAATAACTTTTTCTACAGAACTCCTTTCGGGACTCTGTCAGCTCCCTGACCTCTAGCTTCACAGGACGCATCATCCTGTAACTTTTCACTTATATCTGAGGTCCAAAAGATCTGATAAAAATTTCGGATAACTTTTCCACTATCAGATAAATTTCAGCTATCTACAGCTTTGATAAAATTTCTGTATTAAGCCAGATTAACCAGCATCATTTCCTCTATCTACTGGTGAAATTTGGGACTGAAATACTTCCAGGCATTTTTAAGCCACTTCTGGCTCAACTTTCTATATTTACCATTTGGCCCCTTGTACTTTTGATAAATTATATTTATGTCCTCACATTTGGCTAATATTACACTTAAAGACCCTGTATTTTTGTCTACTTTCTATTTTGGCCTTATAACTTGTGTCTACTTTTACTTTTGCACCAAAAGACTTTTAGACTGTTCACTTTAGTCCCTTTCTTTTCTGAAATGACTGTTATACCCCTAGGACTTTTACTATTTATATATAAGTCCCTACACTTTTACTTATTCGCAGTTTGGTCCCTAAAAACCCTCTATATGTTTCTTGGACTTCTACTCAAAGGGGGCTGGTAGCCTATCTATTTCAGGCTAATTTCTGAGTCTCTGGGCCTAAAAATTGGGATATTACATGTAACATATGAAATACAATTGGCCAAGGTAATCATAGCACAGAGCTTCAACAATTACATATTAACATCAATCAATCAAGCCATAACACAATCAACCATACATTCAACACATACAAGTTTAAGTTTACTACCTGGCGTGTAGCCATTCCTTTAGTCCTTAACCTTTGATCGAAGGTTCCACCTTTTCATAGGTCAGAGCCTATACATAGCATAATAATATTTCATTATTATCTTATCCAGCATAACTCCACTTAACTCAGGCTTATCTTGAGATAATACCCCTATTCTAATAATCCCCTAACTTTCTTTCTATCCACGGCTAACCATATAGAAAGAGATATTTCTCTATTCTAACTATTAAATTTATAAGAACAATCCTCTAATTTATTAAAGAAGGGACTAGAATAAATTACTTACCTTATTCCTAAGCTTGCCGAGTCCCTAAGCTCTTTAGATTGCTCATAACTCAGCCAGAACTCCTTCTTTCTCTTCCTTTCTCTCTTTCTTTCTTTCTCTCTTTCTTTCTTTCTCTCTCTCTCTCTTCCTTTCTCTTCTTCTTGGCTGTGGGTGTTCTTTGGAATGGGAGGGGGGTGAGGGATATTTATAGGTGAAGGGAAGTGGATTGAATGGTCCAGATCAAATCTCGATGGACGGCTCAGATCGCTTAGCTTCCTCACCAAGTCTTGCTTACATCACTATGGTGACATCATCCTCTATAATGACTCATCAAAAGTGACATCATCAAGGGACACCTCACATGCTTAGGTGGCACAATGGTGGGGCCCTCGGGATACCTCACCAGCTGACTCAGCACTTCCAGAGAATTCCAGAGTCTTATCCCGGAATAAACGGCTGAGGTCGTTCCATGTGTCCTTAGCTTTTTCTTCTTCCTCTATGCTCATGCCATGTGGCGCCTTATGGGTACCTTTCATGCCACCTCATGGCTTCCGGATAAGTCTAGAACTTTATCTGATCAATTTCCCGGTTATCACTTCAACCGGGTAACTCTACTTTATTGAAAACTCACTAAAATATTACTTTAATGCCACTTTAATCCACATAATTCTTGGGCTATGTTTTGGACTTCTGGGAATGCCATCTTGGATCTCTGATCATACTCAAGTACTCTGATGGCTCAATTCCCAAGAAACATACCTTGACAAATTACCAAAATGCCCTTAGTTCTTCTTTATTTACTTTAATGAGTTTAGGGGCATTATTGTCTTTTCACATTTTATCAGAGTATTCCCTGACCCTGGTTAACTATCCAGATAACCTTCCTTGACTTTCTAACCTTAGTCAAATTACCAAAATACCCTTTACTCATTCTTTAACTATTTTATAACAGGGGTATTTTTGTCATTTCGCACATTTTCTGGACACTGGCCCCTTTTACCGCTAAATTGATATCATAGGCCTGGGCCTCCCTTGGTGTCATCATGGGCCTCTATGTGACATCATCTAGGCTCATTCAGTCCCAGTTTGCTTACTGATTAATTTCTCAATCGGATATCAGGCGTTTACGAACTCCCGTCAAAATTCACTAAAAAGTGAATAATTTTTCTTACAGAACTCCTTTCGGGACTCTGTCAGTTCCCTGACCTCTATCTTCACAGGACGCATCTTCTTGTAACGTTTCACTTATATCTGAGGTCCAAGAGATCTAATAAAAATTTTAGATAACTTTCAGGCTATCAGATAAATTTTAGCTATCTAAAACTCTAATAAAATTTCTGTAATAAGCTAGATTAACCAGCATCATTTTCTCTACTACTGATGAAATTTGGGATTGAAATGCTTCCGGGCAGTTCTAAGGCACTTCCGGCTCAACTTTTTATAAGTGCCATTTTGCCCCTGGAAACTTTTCCTCTTTTCAATTAAGTTCCTCAACTTTTCATAATTACACTTAATGGCCCACAACTTGTGTCTACTTTTACTTTTGCATGATGAAACTTTTAGACTTTCACTTTAGTCCCTTTCTTTTCTAAAATGACCATTATGTCCCTATGGACTTTTACTATTTACACATAAGTCCCTGTACTTTCACTTATTTGCAGTCTAGTCCCTGAAAACCTTCTGTATGTTTCTGGGACTTCTGCTCAAAGGGGTCTGGTAGCCTATCTATTTCAGGCTACTTTCTGAGTCTCTGGACCTGAAAATTAGGATATTGCACTTTCTATCCTAACTTTAATCCTAACATAAACTCTAATACCTAAGGGGGTTAACTAAGTCTATCTACTCTGTCTATACTTTCTCTATCACATTATCTTTCATATCCTGTTCACTCATTCAGGAATCTGAAATAACTACTTCACTTTATTGCCTTACCCTTTACAAAGCCACCTTTACTCATCTAACTTAGGTTGCCACATTACCCTCATGCTAGGATACAAACTCAACATTTAATTACTTTATATGTCTCTTGGTCATTACTCTTTCTTAAACAAGGGAGTCTCTTCATCTTTAAACTGTGGCTACCTTTCTCTTTTCTAAGCATCGTAAACTTCTCTTCCATAACTGGATACTATTATACTTCTTATCTGCCTTTGCCTGTCTACCAGTTCCAGTCTATTCTTGACTGGACTGTGGTTCCTTTATGGTTTTCACACAGAGAATTCTACTTCTAAACATTCCCTTGAACTGGTCTTTTGTGTCTCTGTGCATTGTACTATCTCGCTTATCTATACCTTGTGCTCATCTTATAGCCGATAATTTTGGCGATGTTGGTACCTTCATTCTTATCATTACTGCAACATCTGGTCGCTATTCCTAGGGAATTTAGGTTCATGGAAAGATTCTATTTCGTTCCCCTAGCGTTATCTTGAGCTAACTCTTATATCTTATCTTTCTTGATCTTGTACTGGTCAACTTCTTTGACCTAAGACTCGTCAGTTTCTATCTCTGTCAGTAGAGGAAATTGCTCCCCAATTGCTGTTCCACTTAGTCCAGCCACATCGTGTTAAGAAACACGAGACCTTCTGAGGTATTGGCTGACAAATACCAGTCTACTGCAACTGTATCCTTGAAGACTGTCTCATAATGCTGCAAGGCTAAGGTATAACACAACATAACCATCTGAGGGTCACTATCACTTTTAGTTGCGTCCACCACACTAGCTTGTCGTGACTAAAATTTTTTGTGCCTATTAATTGCAACCTGAAACATCCTCCCTTAGACTCTTCAGAGTACACTTGCGGAAGCGATATTAGCTTGATTATATCTTAACTTAAGCCCAGAAGTTTAAAATTTTACTCTTAAGTTCCTTATTTTGGACCTTTAATTTGAAAATTAATTTATCTCGTTCTACACATCCAAATGAGGCTTATTACCTATCCACGTAATGCCCCAGATGTGTACGACTAGCCTACCAAATTTCATAGCCAAACTCCTTCGTTTACTAGGTCAAACTGAGGCCAGAACACTACTACCTCAGGACCTGCGAATTTCTCCCTTAATTCCCCATTCACAAATTGAACATGCCAAACAACATTTATTATTAAATAATAAAATGTCATACAACAAGGCATACAGCAAATTATCATATTTCTATTACATCTTTTCCTGCCTAAAATCTGGCAGCATAACTGCTACAATTCTTCTTTAGAAAGTAACCAATGTTGTACCGATTCGGTAATTCCCTCATGAGAACTACCATTCTACGTAGTACCCAGGAAAGACTGGATGAACCTGCTGGGTCCACTCACTTCCAGCCTCCTTAGACAGCACTACGTACACAGTACGTATCAGTTCCTTTCCCTATTCCTGCTTCCTTGCCGAAATTTCAGCAGCATAACGGCGTCTCTTAAAATTTTCAGATTTTATTTTGACAGAACCTCCCCTGTAATGTTATATATGGGGAATGAGATTCGGGGGAATCTCAGTAGTAATAATCATAACAATATATGTAATGCAGAGTGACGGTGCTTGCTTGTGATTGTGTATAGATAAGTATGCTGCGTGCTTCCATATTCAATAACATATGATCATAGCATTGTAATAGAGCTTCAAGCATAACATATAAGACAACAATCCAACCAAACAATAGCACAACAAATCACAAAGACATTACATAAGAGCTAGGATTAGTTACTACCTCAAAAGCAGAACTCCAGAACTTCTATACTGCTTCCAACTCCACCAGAACTTCCTTTCTTTCTTTCTTTCTCCTTCTCTCTCTTCTTTCTCTCTCTTTTCTTGCCAAAAATGTGGGATGCATAAAATGGGAGGGGAAGGGGGTATTTATAGCTTTAATGGATGGCATTTCTATAATTTTGAAGCCATCTGAACATGTGGTCCTGATTTTTCCTGGATTTTCCTATTTTTCTTTATTTTTTTTACTGTATCATGCATGACATCATCCAGGACACCTCACCGGGACACCTCATCGCCACATTCTTCACATGTCCAAATTCCTGGACACCTCATCAGCTGACTCAGCAGTTCAGTCCAATCCAGTACCGGTCCAGAGTCTTGCACCGTAATACGTGTCCTCAACTTTTCTTCTGCCTCTAAGATTGCATCATGTGGCACCTGCAAGGGACCTTTCACGCCATCCAATGCTATCCAGATAAGTCCCGGACTTTATCTGATCACCTCCTCGGTTATCGTGCCGACCGAGTAACTTTACTTTATTGAAACAACATTAAAATAGTATTTTAATGCCACTTTTTCCCACATATCACTGGGCCTACGTTTTTGGGCTCTGGGTATGTTATCTTGGATCCTGATCAAGCTCAAGTACTCTGATGACTCGATTCCCAAGAAACATCCCTCTGCAAATTACCAAAATACCCCTGGGTGCCCTTTCTTGCACTATTTTAACCCTAAGGGTAAAATTGTCATTTCACACCCTTCTGTACTCTGTCAGGGCATATACTGACTCTAAGTAACTTTATCTGTATGTGCCCTAGCTTCTAGGCCTGTCCAGAATGACCAAAATGCCCTCATTCATCTCCTACCCCTTTAGTACAACACAGGGGCATTTTCGTAATTTCGCACTTTTTCGGGGTTCTGCCGGACACTGGCCCACCTATCAGTCCAAGTGTCTTACTGGGCCTTGTTGGCGCCATTATTGGGCCTCTCAGGGTCCATTACCTTCATGGCACGCATTACGAGGAATCTTCCCCTGTTAATAATTATTGAATATTTTATCTATTATTCACCGTTTATACACATAACCGGACACCGGCTCCTTCTGTCTGATACACTGGCCTGCGGTGTTCAGGCATCCCTGTGAGTCATATCAGTCATCTGACCGAGGTTATCCGAACTCATTCAGTCCCTTTTCAAATACCGATAAATTTTCCTATCGGATACCCGGAGGCCTCATACTCCCGTCTGGATTTTCTAATTTGCGAATAACTTTTTCTACAGGCCTCCTATCGGTATTCTGTCAGTTTCCTGACATCCGCCCCATAAAGACGCATCATCCTGTATTTTCTCACCTAGATCTGAATTCTAGGATATCTGGTATAAATTTTTATAACTTTTGGACGATCAGTCCATTTCTGGCTATCTGGAGTCTTCAAAAATTCCTGTATTAAGCCAGATTACCGAGCGTCCCTTGCTCTCTGTACCGGTAAAATCTGGGACTGAAATGCCGTCGAACAATCCAAACCACTTTCGGCCTGACTTTCTTTAATTACACTTTAGCCCCAAGAAACTTTTCTTCTTTTCATTTAAGTCCCTTTTTGTTTGGCTAAAATTACACTTAAGGACCCCACCTTTTTGTCCTTAAACTTTCCATAATTCTTTCATACTCATAGAGACCTCGTATGCACATTTCACAGTTCAGTGAAATGATCAGCATAATTTTCTCTATTTTCTGGCAAAATATGGTACTCATCGGCTACCAGCCCGATCTTTCCCATAATTACGATTTTGCCCCTACATTCTCTTTCTGGCATCTATTCTCATCTTCTTATCCTTCATCTTAAGTTCTAGAAATTCTCTTTCAATAACTCATCCCCTAAACTCTTCGGGAGCCATCGTTAATTGAAAAGCTCGACAACCCGCCCATATCAGGTTATCTTACACAGGAGCCAGCCCATATCAAGCTTCGTGCAGAATTCCTAGGCTTAAGACTTAGGATATTCCTCATATTCCTCATTTTGAACCTAGGCGAACTGTCCCGATTCTGTAGGTTAAAGACTTAACTCATCTTTACATCCTGAAGGACTTAGCTCATCCCTCAGATCCTACAAAATACAGGTAAGTGATCCGCCCATATTAGATTACTACCCTGGGACTACGGTTTTAGCAGCCTGCCCATATCAGACTACTTCCCAGTTCTCCTAGACCAAAAATTGGGATGTTACACAACCAGAGTATTGGCTACTTAATTTACTTAAGAATTCTAACCTCTAACTAATCCAGAGCATTACTAGGGCCTCTGCTCTATTCTTGGGCCATTGCTTTGATTATTAGTCCCTTTATTCTGAGATTCTACCAGTAATTGGAAACACAATCACAGACATGAACAACAATTCTCAAACACACATATATCCATACAACAAACAACATATGTTCACATACAAAATATTTTAAACATCACATATGAAACATCCTTCTTTATATCTCTCCGAGTACTCTTACTACAGCACTCTCAACTGGATATTATCTCTCTTGCCGGAATTCCTGGTAGAAAATAACTGTACTGATTCGATAATTCCCTATAAGAAATACCATTCTATGTAAGTACCCAGGAAAGACTGGATGAACCGGCTAGGTCCACTCACTTCCAGCCTCCTTAGACAGCACCTACGTACACAGTACTCTTTATAGTCTACCAGCACAACGGTATTTTCTAGTAAATATCTTTAAAATCTTAACCTTAAAATTTGACTTTAACCTTAACCTTGCATATACTTAATTGGAATTATCTTAGATTATTAGAATATCTCTTAGCCTCAAAAACATGAATTTCCAAGAGTTGGGCTTTCGGTACTGTTCACTGTTCACTATTTACTGGGTAATTCCAGATTACAACCTGAACATTGGAAATTCATAATTAAATCTAGAAAAATCATATTGAGGTGATTCCAATTTCTAATGAAATCTATTTCATTTAACTTTGAGGGAAAAATATGAAAATGAGGTTTCCTTGTCCAGATCAAATCAGTTTATTCGTTGAACTTTACTGTTCATTTGGTAAATCTGGAAGTTCCAGTTTCTTTGCCCCATTTTCAAAAATTCATTTCTCCTTGTATACTAATTACCTATGGATTTAAAACTACATATGTGTAATTTAAGCTCACAAAATTTCATGGAAAAGCTCATTCATTTACTATATAAAATTAGCGCATGAACCTCACTGCCTCTGAGTAGCCGTATTATCTTATTCCAGATTTATCTCCCGACTTTGAAAAATCATAAAATTTCGAATTATTAACCAAATGAGGCGTTCTTGGTGTCCATTTAAAGCTCTTGATCTTAGCTATGTTCATGCCAAATTTCATATGAAAAATCATCGGATAAGTCAATCAAAATACCGATGGAAGTACACTACCTCAGATCGGATTTATGAGTAGCATGCATCATACACACCAAAACATCATCTTGTAATTAAAGTGCACACTCTTTAAATTATATACAGTCATCCATCAACATTTACCCTCTTGCCTTGAGAAGATCCAGCACCTAGAGCAGAGTTATGGGGGGTGAGATTCGGGGGAATCTCAATAGCAAGTAATACAAACTATAAGGTTATGCATGTTTGATTAAATGCCTAACATGTTATCATGCAATGGGAGCTAATTCATGCTTATACATAAGCAAACTCTAACATGCATATTGTCATGACATATGTTGCAAGGAGTGGCACATACTCATAGCACATCATCATCGTAAACATCATCACATAATATTCCATGCTCAACCAAACCTTCATGCATAACAAGTAAGCAAATCAATCAAAGCACATAAGTTTATAGTTAAGTATTCTTGCTACCTCTTGTAGATCCTTGTCCTTCCTTTCTTGAAATGGCCTTTCCTTGCCACAAATGTCAAAACCTAAACATTACAATATGATTACCAAATTATAACTCCATTCCAAACAAATTCCAAGTCTAGTTTCAATAAGCTCCCTTTTTCCAAAAATTCCCATTTTGGTTCCAATGCTTCCCATACTTGTTCCTCCACTTTACCCCCACACAAAATCTCATTTTAAGACCATTGGAAGCATCAAAATTATGAAATTCAAATCACTGTTCACGCGAGTGAACAGTACCGTGAGGAATTTTCAACATTATAACCTTTAATTCCAATGGTTTCCAAGGTTCAAAACCTTTCCAATCCTACACAAAATCATCATATAAACTCAATGGAAGCATTAAATCATGGAAATTCCATTTCCTTCTATCATGAACAGTGCATTGACAGTGCAAACCGAAATGGTAAAGTCAAGAACATCAACTTACTTCACAACCAAGCATGTAACTAGCTTGTTTAAGCTTGTCTTAACTATCTATGACCTAAAACTCATATTCCTTTCACATATACACAAAAATTCCAGCAGCATCTCCCCAAGATTTAAGCCTCAAAAATCACTTAAACTCAAGCACAAACCATAAGAACAAAAGGTAGAAGCAAGGAGACAACTTACCTTACTTGCTCCTTCAAGATCCTTGCTTCTTCCTTGCTTGAGAGAGAATTTTTCAAGAGGGTCTCCACCCTTTCTTGCTCACGGTTTTGGGCTTGCAAATGGGGGTATTTATAGCAAAAGTCATGTGCCATTTGAAGGCCAAGATCACCTTGGGAACTATTTGATCTAATGGTTAAAGGTTTGATCTTGAAATGTCTTTTCTCTTCACACTCATGACCTTACCACCATGACATCACTAGCATGGCCTACTTGGAACACCTAACCTCCTCTTATTGGCGCCATTTTTTATCCCTTGTGGGTCCCACCATGTGCAAACCCTAATTCTTACTTTATTCTCTTTTCTTTTTCTTTTCAAAATCCATAAATTATTCCTTATTGGGCTTGGGCTTCAAGATAACTTTTGAGACTTATTGGGCTGGCCTAGGACAAAAATGTTGGGCCTCTTTTAGGTCCAATAGCTATTTGGCACAAATCCTAATGTACTTTCCTTATACCGATATCCTTAAATTATCCTGATCTCAGAATAAATGCTAAGCACCTCCTTTAATTGTTATAACATTTTTAGAAATTAATTCTAATATAAACTGAATTCTCTACAAAGTTTCATAATTTTTTGAGACCCAGAAGTCCTGTTAAAAATTACATATGTTTCCTTTAACCCTTTATTGGTGTCCTTTTTCACCGTAAATTCCATAATTAATTCTACAGGACTCCTTTTTGACTTCTGTCAACTCCATAAATTCTCATATTAATTATAATAATTTACTATCAAATTTTCTCTGATATCCATCCATTGTGTGAAATAACCAAAATGCCCTCCATTTACTTCTGGTTTCTTAGGGCATCACAGTGGCATTTTCGTAATTTTGCACTTTTGCTCTTAGACTTTCTTCCTCTTCCAATTAATCCTTTTCTTTACATAAATATGGCCACATCTTTTTCTAAAAATCTCATATATTTTATTCAACCTGTAAATACAACTTAGTACAGAAATTAGGGATGTTACAACATACCACATATCTCATATCATGATTAACAGTCTAACTACACCCCTATCTTAAACAAAATACTTACTATTTAAGATTAGGGTCTAGAAATTATCCTATCTGATGCCATAAACTTTGCTCTGATACCTAAAATATAACATCTTACTTTCGTACATCTTAGGGACCATTCAATAGCATTTAAAACCACTTAAACATCCATTGAAGTTCAATTACAAAATCTGGAATTTCCAAAGTTCATGGATACTGTTCATTTGGTATTTCCAGATTTGGTGACGAACTTCAAAAAATCATAATTAATTCTAGAAAAATAGTAATAAAGGCTAATTGAAGCTAACATAATGAAATTTAAGGGAAAAATACTTCCTAGACCAAATGCTTAGCCAATCAATATAGTTAAATCATCAAATATCACTGTTCACTTGGTCAAAAATTCTAGAAAATAGTTTATGGTCCCTAACTTTGAAAATTCCGTTCTCTTTGTACAAATATCAAAATAAGGCATTATTGGTGTCAAAATGAAGCTTGAGATATTAACTAAGTCTTGGGAAAATATCATACATTTATTCAATCATTAACTATGTTTTATTACATCATAAAGATGACTTCTCAAATCTAGACATTATTCATAAATAGAATTTCCAGCCACTACTTTACATACATATACATTTAAAGTATGCAACTATTTCCTATCTCTTCTTCATGCATCTTCATCTTCTTCCTCATGTGAAATTCTTGTTGTGGTTGTGATATGGAGGGGGTGAGATTTCAGGGAAAATCTCAATAAGAAACGGATACCATATAATGTACGCAACTACATACTTGATGTTAATATGTGTGCACTTAATGATCATACTTGCATAATGATAACTTACATGATTCCATGTCCCTTAATTATAACATATGACCATAGCATAAAAAGAAACAGAGCATCACTTAATCATACATGCTTCACATAATCAAAGCAAGCAAACAACACATAAAATATCCAAGCAACATAAGCATACAAGTAGGTAAGTTCACTACCTCTATTTCTTGCTTTTCCTTTCTCCATTGTCCTTGTTTTGTGGTCCTCTTTACCACGTTACTCAAGGAATAATAAAGCATAACATCATACTTATTACAATCCATTTTTAAATCAACATAATCTACTCACTAATCTTTTAGCCCATTAAGTCTCTATCTTTCTCTAATTTTTATTAATTGGTTTGGCCTTTGAATTAATTGATGTATTAACTTTACCCTACACAATTTGGCCTTTTAAATCCATTTATGAGATTAAAATTATGAAATTCCAGCTCCTTCATGAAATTTGGACAGAACGGAAAAAGAATGCATTTTCTTTCAAAAAATTTCATTTTGATTCTAATGCTTCCACTAATTGTTTCTCTACTTAATGCCACACCATTTTTAATTTTAAAATCATTGGAAGTATCAAAATCATGAAATTAGTATCACTGTTCATGCATATGAACAGTAATAGAAAGGGTTTCAAAACTTCCCTTTTCCAATTTCAATGCTTCCAAGGTTCTAATCCTATAGAAAATTATCATTTAAATTCATTGGAAGCATTAAATCATTGAGATTCCATTTCCTTCTGTCCAGAACAGAACAGGCCAAAAGCATAAAGATAATGCAAAGTCAAGAATATCAATTAAATTCAATAACCAACCATCCAAACTAATTATTTAAGTGTTAATTACATAATTCTAACTTGAATTTCTTCTTCCTTCTTTATTTCACAGCTCTGGATAGCAGCATAACATAAAAAATATCTCACTTTTTTCATTTAAAACCTAAGTTTTATCCTTCCAAAACACTTATAAATAAACTAGGAATGATTGCTCACCTTAGGTACTTGCTTGAGTGGCTTCTCCTTGATCTTATTTTGAGTTCTCTCTTTATTTTGGCATGATTTTCCTAAGGGTGCTCTAGGTGCACAAAATTGTGAAGGAGGAAGGGGGTATTTATAGTGAAATTTTAAGGGCTTAGGGATCATTTTACCCCTCAAGTTTCTAATTATTACAAGCCCTTAATCTTGAATTTCATTGGTTGCCTTTTGGATTAATTATTCTTAATCATCATTAACTTAATTCTTATATTATTTTAATAGAATGAAGCACATGGAAAAACTCTTCTCCCTTGCTCTTGGTGCCATGTGGAAGAGGTGTGAGTCCCACTTTGACACCTTATATGCCACCTTGTCTTATCCTTGACTTTCTTAGATTTTCTTCTTTTTAAAATTTATAAAATATCCTAAAATTTGTCTTTAGCTTCAAGGCACTAACTTGGGCTACTAGGTCTTCATGGGACGCCATATGGGCCTCCTCTTGAGTCCAATTGCTAATTGGCATAAATCCCAAGGGACTTTCCTTATACCGATATGCTTAAATTATCCTAATTTTGAGATAAATTCTAGACACCTCTTTTAATAGTTATGATATTTTTATAAATTCATTCTAATATAAAATAAATTTTTTGCAAAGTCTCATAATTTTCTGAGAGTCAAAGTCTTGATAAAAATTCCATACGTTTTCTTATCGGTGTTCATTTCACCTTAAATTCTCTAATTAATTCTACAGCACTCCTTTTGAGTCCTATTAGATTCATAAATTCTTATATTAATTATAAGAATTTACTACAAAATTTCATCTGATTCTAAGGTTCAGAAGATACTGTACTAATTTTTAGATTAAGAAATTAATATCAATTTATCGGGACCTTAAATTAAAATTCTAAGAGATAAGCCTGACCCAAATTTTATTCTCTATTTATTGATAAAATATGGGACTAAAACATTTCTAGGCAATTTTGAGCCTTTTGTGGCTTAACTTTCTATAATTACTCTTTTGCCCCTGAATTTGGAAAAATTATACTTTAGTCCCTTAAATTGCTAAATTCCATTTTAGTCCCTTTCAACAAAATTTAAAATTCCAATTTGGTCCCTAAATTCTCAAAATTTCATTTAGGTCCTTGAACTTTTCACTATTTATAATGTAGTCCCTGGACTTTTACTATTTATAGTTTAGTCCTTAAACTTTTACTATTTACAGCTTAGTCCTTCTAAGTCCTTCTAAATTTATAACTTTATACGTTCTCTCTTTCTTTGACTTAAACCTTATCTAATCATTATATTTTCTTTTGATTATCATCACAATCCCTTCATAACATTTTTTTCTCTATCAGTCTTATACAGATAGAAAAAATTTGGGATGTTACACACGAGTTAGACAGCAAATAAGAGAACTAGTATAAGTTCTGAAGAGTAACTAGTGTATGAGATACTCACTCCATTTAGAAATTTAAGGCCGAAAATCCTTCCAACATGGCTATCTCTTTTATTCATGTTCACAGAGCCTCACTGAAGACTTCAACTATTCTCAAAATATTACATTACCTATTTCTATGATAACTCTCCGAATATTAACTAACTGAACTATCACAATTAACAATGGACTTAAAAAATTCATACATGTTTAATTTAAAACAAGAGTGTTCAGAAGGATAAGTGTGGAAATTTTTTGAAAAATAGGCATTTTCAAGAGCTCAATCAAATTCATTCCATCCCCCACACTTAAACCATGCGTTGTCCTCAACGTATCACTAAAGCATATAACAAAGGGAGAAGGGAATAAGGCTAAAGAGTCATGTGCTAAGAGAGAAGATGTTTTTCAAAGAAAAACTAACCTAAAACTAAAAAATCTTTAAAAATGTGACCAATTCTAGGAAATTATCAAAAGACAAAGCAATAAATCTAAATGATTCTACATTTTTCTACAAGGATTGCCCCTCCCTTACTCTTATATGAACAATAAAGCTTAGATTATATAGAAGGATAAGATAAGGAAAGAGAAAATATGGTGCCTTTATGCCACTTGAGGGTCTTGAAATTGAAATTCTCATCAGTGATAAGGAACATGCTCACATGTAAGTATACATTCTCTATATAGCTTTCTCTACTTGTTTAGGGTGGTGGCTCGGGGTCAATTTGTGGAGGCGCCACAATATAGAAAATATGGTGATCACTATATAATTCTCCTAAATGAGGTACCTGCAAGAGATTCAACAAACCACAAGTAGCAAATTTTTCAATTCCAAGTATGGGACAATAATCAAAATACTTGAAGCCGTGGAAAGCATTCAAGCGTGCAAGGTTAGTAATCAAGACACCAGTGTGAAAACTCTATGGATATATAAGAACACACGTATTTCTCACATCCAATAAAATCAATAATACTCCCTTCAGTAAGACTCTTGACTTCAACATGAGGAATTGGAATATATTCATCAGTAATTATTTACCTATCGGGTGAAAAATCACATGATAATATCCCATCCTCATCAGCACCCTCATTTTCATCCTCCTGAATGGTAGGCATGATTTGCAATGGTTTTGGGCTTGGTCTTATGCCTCCTTTTCTTTGTTCTGAAGTTTCGTTGTGCTAGAGCGACTTCCTCAATTGTTGTAGTAGCCTTTACTTCATCATGTGATTCCTTAGGTCCTTGCAATATAACAAAAATACCTTCCTCAAGCTTTTCAGGACTATTTGAAATTCGAGGAATACCATCATTATCAACTCTATCATGTTCATGCAATATGGCTAGCTTTCTAGATAATTCAATACAATCCACGCAAAGTGAACCATCACTACATGTACATGGAAATTATGAATGTGAGATATCATTATTAGCATTTCCTTTAAGAACTTTATTGTCCTTTTGTGCATACAATTGGGAAAAAGGAGATTCAAGCAAGTTATCATTACAAGATAAGTCAATATTAGTACTCAAGTAGGGCTAAATGTTCGCAACATGTTCACTATCGTCTCTAATACAAGAGGATACACATGTAGTACTAGGAATATTAGGAAGAGAAACATGATCAAGCATATTATTATCACATAAAGAGGTAGATGCCTTGTAAGTAATATCTTTATTTAAGGTACTACCATTGGAGTTAACTTCTTCAAGGATAGAAGATCACTCTTATGGGGTTTGTTCTTGACTTACCTTTTGTTGATGGTTGTTTGAGGATTTGTCTAAAGTTGTTACTTGCTTCTCACATGAATCTTGAGGACATTAGGCTCCTTTTTTCCTTCAAATTCAATCTGGATTATGTCGCTCAAAAGCTTATCCATAACACGCTTATGTTCCTCCAATTCTTCACACCTTCCAAACACCTATACTTCAATAAGTAATGCAAGGTATTGTGATACCAAGCGATCATATATTTTTTTCATAAATTGTAATTTCTCATCCTTGGAAATAGAAAGGAATAAGGAATGTATACTAAACTGAGAGTCACCATATGGTTTGCATTGCTGGGTTAGTGGTTGGTAAGGTAGCACATATGGGGTAAATGGAGACTTAGAGTGGGATCTATGTGGTAGGAAGGGTGGTTCATGATATAGTTGATGTGGCATTTGAGATTGTTGGTTACTCATGACAAATGATCTAAAAAGCTCCTAAGCTTCGTCTACAGTTAGATCCAACAAGTCTCCTCCTGCTACATCATCTATTGCTTTTCGATCCTGTTCTCTCAATCCCCTATAGAAATATAGTATGAGGTAGTCATCAAGTATTTGGTGATGCGGATACTTGCGCAGGATATACTAGAATCGATCCTAATATTCAACAAAAGATTTATGGATGTTTTGTGCAATGTATATTTGCTTTCTTGCTTGAACCCTTGAAATATTATTACCTGTGAAAGGCTAGGAGGGCATGGTTAGATTATGATTATATTGATGATGATGATTAAACCAAGCCATTATGTAATTTAGAGATGGAAGAAAATGCGAATAATTGATAAATTAAAAAAATTAAAAATATAAAGAAAAATAGAAAAACTGACTCAAACATCTGAATTTGGTAAAAATAGGTCAAACCTAATAGTTAAATTTATTAAAAATGTTTAGAACGTCGAAAAGTTTCAGTATGAATTTTCTCAAATTTTTCTAGGCAAGTCAGAAACAATTCAGCAAAATAGTGAGATCAAACCGAAATTTACCAAAAGGAAAAATACCTAAGACTAGACTCTAATACATATTAAGAAAAAATGACTAGTAGAAGAGAACTTGATTAATAAGTTTTAGAAAGTAAAAGGAGATAATAATAAAAATAAAATAAAATAAAAGTAATAGTATAGAAAGATATCAGTAATAAGACAAGCGCTCCTAAGGATTGATGCATGGCTATCATCATTCAATAATATATTAGAGTTATAACAATTATATATGCTAAGTCCCTATCATACAGAACCCTAGACAACCGACATGGTCATAATCAAACAATTCATAATTATACCTAGATCTAGCATACAATTGTATCAAAAATAATTAGTGAATATCTACTTAGCATGTGATAAATTAAACAATAAATGATTTGTTCCTCTAATATGGATATTCAACTGAAAATCATATAACTAAACATGTGAACATAACATGAATAATTATAAGAGGAAACCAAAGATATTAAATAAAGAATACCAAATCATAAATTAAAATAATAAATCCAAGGGTTTGATCACAAAGGTGATTCAATCGAAACCCTAGGTCCAACATATACAAATCTCAAAACCTAAATCTAGAAAATCATAAATTTGTATAAAGAAAAAGATCAAAACATAAAAATGTTTAACTCTTACTCTAAAGCACAAGAACTCAAGCCATCATATCTCTCCTCAAGAACTTAGAAAGAAATCGATGGAATTGTGAAAAATATGAAGAAGATGATTGTGATGGTGGTGGGGATTGGTGTCTTCAATGGAGGAGTCTTGGGGTCCTTCATATAGCTTTTGTGAGTAAGTCATGTTGATGTGGATCTCTTCACTGATTGATTTTTCAAAAGATAATGATAATATCTATTTATTTTCAGTATCCTTCCAAGCCGTCATCTTCTCTAGTATATCTAGAGATAATCTTTCTTTAACTCAAATATCTTATAAACAATTCAAATAAAAAGTAATAGGATAAAAGAGATAAAATAATTAATAAGAAAATAGGAAAAGATAACACATTTATCTATTATCCTTTAATTAAATTCAAATATTAGATATTGAGGAATTATATTTGAATTAATTCAAATGATATTGAATTAATATAATATAATATAATATTAAAGGAATGAATTAATGTAATAAAATATAATATAATATTATTAGAGGTATTTTGATTTTCTCTAATTAGATATTATAATTTCCTCCTTCAATTTAGCAATTCCTTAATTAACCTTCCTTATATAATATAATTATATAGTAGTTGATGTGGGTCATAGTCATCATTTATTTATTTTCTCAACTTCTTGAAATAGATAAAAGTAAAATACCTTTATACAAATCAATTTAATCAAGAGAAATAATAAAATTAAAAAAAACACAAGAAAATAATATTTTTAATAATTTAATTCATATAATCAATTAAAGCACTTTAAATTTCTACAATAATACCTACTAAATATAATAAATTTTTTAAAATAAATAGGAAATAGTATGATAAAATAGGGATTAATTAACGGGAAGGAGGCATTTTAAGTTTTTTGGCTTGGATCTAAATAGGGCTTCGAGGCGATAAGCGTATGTCTTATTTGAGGTTTTTTGGCTTGAATGGTGCTATAATGAGCTCTGGCACTCTTCGACAGCAACAACACAAGTGAAGCTTCGAGGAGGTGTGATAGGGGTGGATGATGTGAGTCTGAGTGTAATTCTCCAACATAAATTTTCAGGAGAAATTTTGTCTTTTTTTCCTAATTTTAAAAAGACAAATTAATACTTATATTCAATCTATCATTTTATATATTCAGATATTTATTTTAATATTTTAAAATTCAGATGGTCTTTTAGTATTTTTTTTTCTAAAAACATTTGTACATCTTCTTGGACTTTTTTTTGGGATATTAGTATTGTTTAGAAAAAAAAATTATCCTATTTTTAGATAGTAAATAAACCTAATTATTTTTTAAAAAATTTTGTACGAAAAAAAATCTATCTTTTTGGGACTTTAATAATTCTCCATCAATGACAACCACAACAATCCAAGTGCGACCAGCTGGAGGTAAGGGACGTCTCTGCCGTCTATAGTACAATAACCTTAGGTTTCTTCTCCTTTTGCTCTCTTTATCCCATCGCAATCTCTGGTGGTCATAGCTTCTGCGACCAAGGTCTCCAGCTCCTATCTGCTTATCTTGGATTCCTATTACACCATGGGCTCCCGGAAGGGTGACAATCCTTACCCCGGCGATGGTGCCAGTCCTGGGTTTGTTTTTTCTCCCGCCGTTTGTATTATCTTCTTCGCCACCGTTTGACTAAATTCAGATTTTTTTATGCAGCAAAATCTTCATTGGAGGGCTAGCAAGAGATACAACATTCGGTGAGAATGATTTTCCCTTTTATGTTTTTTTAGTCTGTTTCTTTGTACTGAACCATCTAATTTCATTGATGGGATCTTTTGGTCGGTTTCTTGGTTCAGAACAATTCGTCAGGTATTTTGAGAAGTATGGGGAGATAACAGATTCGGTGATAATGAAAGATCGGCATACGGGTCGACCTAGGGGTTTCGGTTTCATTACCTACGCAGATCCTTCTGTTGTTGACCACGTTATTCAGGAGAACCATGTGATCAATGGCAAGCAGGTAGACTCCACGCATTTAATCTTGCCTTTTTCCATTAGGGTAAAAAGATAAACCGAAATTGACTTATGTTTTTTTTCCGTAGTTATATCCTCTATACAGATTAATCAATCCATCGTTTTAGCGAAGTTAATAAGTCCACTTTTATATCTTGCTGCAATCTAGTTCCTCTTTACCTGTCGATGTTGTATGTTTAATTTTCTGTATTGACCTTTGTTTTATTTCACTTGATGCTCTGTAAACTTTAATATACTTGTTGAATTATTAATGAATATGCTTTAGTTTCCAGTTGTCTCCTTCTCTTGCACATAGGATTTTTTGGCTCGAAAGCTTAGGGTTCTTTGTGGTTGCTTCACTGCCAACCTTTTTTGAACATTATGGATGATGTTATTGTAGCACAGATACGCTTTTGCGCCCAAGAAACAATTGGGGGTGGGGACCGGTGAAAGCATGATTAGTTTGTCAAAATTTAACAACTAGTGGAGTTGGAATAATTTCAAAAACAAATGTCTTGTTATAATTTTGAGGCTTAGAGCTTTAGATTCCATGATAATTGTGTCAGGTGGAGATCAAAAGGACAATACCAAAGGGCTCATCACAGGCTAATGATTTTAAAACTAAGAAGATATTTGTTGGTGGTATTCCAACCTCAGTAAGCGAAGGTTTGGATTGTAGCTTTCTCTAATTGGCTTGTTACTATGGTCATTAGCTAATGAAGTTAATATTCTCCATTTGTCTTGTGATTGTCAGATGAATTGAAGAACTTCTTTTCAAAGTATGGAATGGTTGTGGAGCATGAGATCATTCGTGATCATACTACTAAACGCTCTCGAGGATTTGGATTTATAGTGTTTGACACTGAAAAAATTGTTGATAATTTGCTGGCAAATGGAAACATGATTGATATGGCTGGTACTCAGGTGAGTTCTATTTGGTTGTTCAGGATATTTCATGTGAACCAAGCCCATGGTATCTTGTATAGTGAAGCAACAACTTGTTCCAATTCAAAAGGACATTTTCGTGAAGTTATTTTGCTTTTACTTTCTGGTGTGCAATATAATGCCAAACTATATTTTCATGTTGGAGCTATGCTGTTCGACTCTTGGTATAAGTGGGTTTACTACAGGTTAATTCTCAAGCCAGGCTAAAATATTCTGCTTATGGAAGAATCTAGGTTGACTTACTTCTTTGTTGTAGGTTGAGATCAAGAAGGCTGAACCCAAGAAAGCCTCAAACTCAACATCTTTTCCTCCATTTGGTAGTGATAGGGCACGCCCATACAGTGATGGTTATGGTGGATTTGGCGAATCCTATAGCGGTTTTGGCAGTGGCAGTTTTGGTCCTGCTTCTTATAGGTCACTTGGAGGTTTTGGCAGCAGGCTTGGTGATTACGGTGGGTATGGTGGTGATGAGTATGGGGATAGTTTTGGAGGCTATGGTGGTGGTGGAGGTGGTTTTTCTGGGTATCGAGGTGATTCATCATTTGACTATTCTAGTCGCTATGGTTCCTATATGGGGGGCCTTGGTGATGGATATGGTGGAAGTGGACTAGGGGCATACGGGCGAGGCGCTGGGGGCTTTGCAAGCTATGGTGGACCTGGTTCTGGTGGGGGTTATGACTCTGGCCCTGGTGCTGGCTATGGTGGGCCAGGGGCACTGTATGGTAGTAGAGGAGGTTATGGAGGTAGGAGTCGTTACCACCCTTATGCAAGATAGATTTATGCCTAAGCTTTGCTATAGAAGTTCCGTGCAGGTTTAAGCATCACATTTCATAGGCACAGGGCACTTAATGCAGGTGACCACTATCTAGAAGTCAGATGAACCATTAGCAAGTCTGTATTACATTATTGCGTAGACAGCTGAAGGTAGAATCTCATCAGTCTAGAGCACTACATTCGCAATCAGCTGTGTTTCTAGTTATAGGCATATCTGTTTGTTTTCCCTTTGATAATCAGATTGTTGCAAGATAGATTGTCATATTTCTAGATATGATCTTTAGTTAGAATCTCAGTGGAGTTGTGTGAATCATGATCCTTCTATGAGTTTTGCTTGGTAAGCCTATGTTTAAGATGTGACATCCATTGTAGGATCCTGTTTTCTATTATTTAGTTTTATGTTTAGCTGCATATTGTTTATGATAGATTTCAATTAGTGTCAGCAGGTTATTGAAGTCACATGATGCCTTGCAGGGTTGGTTCCCTGCTGAGGTATATATTGTTTGCTATAGTAATTAGAATCATATAAAGAATTGGACTATTGATCCGGACCTTTAATTGAGAATATTAGATTCTTTAAGTGATTTTCCAATGGATATTTAGATATCCATTTTCTCCTCTTAGACCCCTGCTCTGAGGGGATTAACTGAAATTCTACGTTATAGTAACTCTGGGCATATTTTAACCTTGATTATCTTACTGCGTCAATGGACTTGAAGTTTTCAATTAAACTTTTAATGAACCCATCTATCCGGGACTTAGTTCTGAATATTTAAATAAATACTGTACTCAGCACTTTAGTTTTAGTACTGCTGCATCTCCTCCACTATTAATTCCCCTACGTATAAAGATTAATGTTGTGGCCATACCCTTATGCCATGCTTTTGGAGTTGAGATGTGCTAAAGGTGTTATTGGTGACAATTAGATTGCTGCTTTGTTATAAAACAATTAGATTGCTGCTTTGCCATTTCTCGATTCTTTGTGGCAAAAACTGAATGAAAATCCTTGGATCTATAGCTAATACATAATTAAAGGATTTTTTGGGGCATGTTTTCTGGTGTCAATAATGATCTCCATGCCTTTTAGTGCTTTGTTCATTAACAATTTATTGTATTGGCTTCTCTTTCTCTGAATGAAAGGCTATTTGGTTTATGAAATGTTATGCTTTGGTGGAGACACCTTTCTTCATTGTATACGATCAATTATGACACTTTAATTATGTCTTCTGGTCTCTTACTGGTTCCTTCTGCTGCAAATCTTTGAAATTCTTGTTAAATGCATCCACATGAAAGAGATGGTACTTTTCCAGGTTAGAATTGATCAACACAAACACGTTTTTGGTGCAAGTTTTCTGCTGCTTAGTTGATTGCATAAATGTTTTGACTGCTAGTGAATAGGATGGATATAGCTTATGTAGAAATTTGTGAACACTTTACTTGGCCCTACATGTGCTATGTTTTTACGTGGTTCTTGTAGTTTTCATCCATAACCTTATGCATCTACAGTTTTCTTAACTGTGCGACAGATAATAAGGGCTTTTGTAGCTTTGCCATTATTCTAATCGCAATTCCTGGTTCGTTGTGAACTATGAGCCAGATTCTATTCTGATTTATAGTTTAACTAAGACGTTTGAATATGCAATTGAGAATGGCCAAAAAGTTCTATTGAAATTGCAGTTTCTCATTGTGGTATAACGTAAAACTTTGAAAGAGCTGGCATGTTTCAACTCAAAATGGTTAAAGATTATAAACCAACGAACAAATACTGTAGTACAGTAAATTTTCCATAAATCAACTATTTAATATCACAATTTGAAATTATATGCGGAAAATTTTACCTGTCACCTTTTTTCGCAATATGCTGATGCCAAGATTTTGTATGTTTCAACTCCAGTTATTTAATTCTAAATGTACTCTTGATAAAGAATATTATTGAGAATCTGTTAAAATAGATGTAAAATTAATCTATGCCAATGCGGCCTCATTGCTTAGTTTTACTCTTAAATCTAAGACTTTAATTAATTGTCTTTTATATTTATTATTTTTTCTCAGATTAATTTACTTAATTTGTACATTGATATAATTTAATGATATATAGAGTTATTTTAGGGAGATTAGGTCTTATTTATTATAATTACTATAATTAATTTATCTATTTTTATAATTTATTAAAGCTAGGTAAGTAGTTTTAACGTTTAAGGTTCATGAGTATTTCAGCTCCAACTATTTTGCCTTTTATTTATTCAAATAATAAATAATAAATGATGTTCTCAGGAAGAGATGCATTCTTTCGATATTTCTTCAACTTTTCCGAGGACATTTGTTTATAGATCCTAGGGAGGTACGATAATTGACTAGGATTTCAAATGATTCAATCTTGATATGAATTAAGATAAAATTCAATTGTAAGTTCAGTTGAGATGAACTACATTTTTTGGCGCGAGATAAAGAATAATCTACTAGAAGATTCGTGACTGATTTGATTTGAAAAATGCTTTTGTTAGAAATTCAAAATTCAAATTAGTGTTGTGCGCTTATAGATAAACTTGTTTTTCTTAATTTGAATCACTTGCAAAATTTATATGAACAGTAAAAGAAACGGGTTTTAAACTGGGGAAAAACTTAATAAAGTCTAGTTGAAATACTAATATGTAAATTATGGATTACACTTTTAATAAAATTAACAAATCCTTAATGAGGCCTCTTGGTCTGATTAAGAATTTGTTAGAAGTGTAATACTAAATTTAAATTTTGATAATTCAGCTGGATTTTATTAGAAATTTCCCTTTAAACAGAGAATAAAATAGGGAAAATTATACTTGAAAGAATGAGAAATATAATAAAGTTCCATGGAATTCAAAATTAACACTGGAGTCATCAAGTATATTGACCACTAACTATTGAAATTTATAATGACAAAATGTGTTGAATTGCTTAATGGCCAAGTAATTTAAGCGGTACTTTTAACAGGATTGAAAAAAATCACTAACAAGATAGTTTGGTGATATTTACAACTTAATCATAGTATATTAATAATTAATCTTTTAAAATTTGTAATTATATAGTTTCTTGAATTATTAGAATATATTTATATTATAAATTGTCCTATCTAAACAAGTCGATTGAAGAGAAAGTGAATTCTAAAACAAAACATATGTTTTGAATTTTTAATTTGCATAGATATTCATATAACTCAATAAATTACTGTCTATATTTAAATATAACCGGGTACAGACCAATTTTAAAATAAAACAAGTTATTGTATATATTTTTTAAAACTAAATTTTATTTATGTAAAGACCTTGTACCCATTGCAGGTGTCAAGAAGAGAGGCATCGTCACATGCCATTTGTCAAAAGCTTTTCTGACATCTCTGTTGAGAATGATCCAGGGCCCCACAGAACCGACAAACCCTACGAACTTGTTCGAGGAAAAACTCTCTAACCGGAAAACGGGAAGGCGACTCAATCGACGGCACAGAGGAATAGCAGCTGAGATGCGAAACCTAGAATGCAAAGAAGTCTCAAAAGCAAGTAGAGAACCAAAATAACCAGCAAAGAGAGCAACCCGCTGAGAATAATATTCCACAAATAAGTCTTTGATACTGATCCATTTCTTGGCCATGGAGATACATACATGAGGCAGTGGAGTGTCAGGAGTCCATTCTGAAACAAGGCAAAATAATCCTTGTAATAGCCAAGAGCCTTGTTTAAGAATATATGAGTGATCCCTGACATCCTCAAAGTGTAACAGAAAATAATTCCTATGTTGTTGAAGCATCCTAACATGAATAAAGGATAATCTGTGAACTACAAGCTAGAAGTTGCATGGTGCTCCGAACAAACGACCAAAACTGCCGAAAGAGAACGAGCCAAAGGAGCACGAGAACCAGAACAAAGAGATGTGATGACACCAACGGCAAAGAAGCTGCGAAGAAGATGAACATGAACTCCGGCAACTCAGAGAGAGATCAAACTCTCCATTAACTTTTTATCCAATGACGCCGATGGATATATCAATATTTCTATGCTCTGTTGCATCAAAAAGCACTCTCTAGTTTATTTTTTATTTTTTTATACTAATTTTATTTATTTTTTGGTACAAAGCATCTCAATTTACTCTTGTCCGTGAGCTCTCTTTGTTCCTATCTTGTTGGCCCAAAAAAAACACCAACATTTTTCATGATAAGTCGTTGTTCTTTCTTTGTTCATCTCAATTTAGGTGATCATGATATTTGATAGGTCACATATTCATTACTATAGATCTATTTTATAAGAAAAAAAAATCTATATATTGTTAATAGCTCAGAGTCAAAAGATTTTAAGTAATAATTTTTGAACAAATATTCATTTTTATTAATAAAATAAGTTAAAAAATCTGTCAATATTAATATACACTTTTTATTGTTATTTAAAATTTATTTTTATGTTACGATTTTCATTCTTCTTGTTCTCCTATTTTCTTGCCAAAAATTCTTATTATTATCTGATATATTTACTATATAATTAAAAATTATATTATTTTAATTAAAATTAAAGTGTAATTTTGACAATAAATTTTTGTACTATAAATATGTGGCACCATAAAATTTGTTGAAGAGTGTAAAAAATTATATAAACATTACAACAAAATCAAATGTAACAATAATCCCAAAACCGTTAATTGGAGAAAATGTTTGTCAGTAATTTTATGTGGGTCCCACTCTTTATCCAAGACCTCCACATCATTTGTTTGTACTGCCAGTAGGATGGTGACAAATCACACCTCATGGGTCCCAGCACATTCTCATCTTTCCCAACCTTCTCTCTACCCACCAGATGGCTCTTTCTCTCTCCCATGTTTAAGGTGAAGATACAAAATCAAAGCAGAAGTCCGATGAAAGATGGAAGACAGCGAATAAAGCAGGTGAAGAGATTAGGGCGTATATGAGATATAGACCAATTTTTTCGATAGTCATACGATAATCTGATTACTCTGATGAACTCGAGTATTCAAACACAATAAATACATTCTAAGAAAAGAAGAGAGAGAGCCAAGAAAAAATTGTAGAGAAGAGAAAAAAATATGTGTAATGTATAAAAAGAGAATCTGTCTGCTGATCTCAATATTAGTGTGTGTTTAGATATCAATTCTAAAAATTGATTTTGGCCAAAACCGTGATTTGAAATTTTTTTACACAAACAGTCATTTTTGTTGAGAATTGATTTTGGGCAAAACTTCGGTTTGAAATTTAGGTTTTGAATAAGCCACTGAAAATAACTTTTGGTTTGAAATCTAGGTTATGGATTATCTAATTACTATTTTACTCCTACTTTTTCTTACACCCTCTCTCCTTTCTCTTTTTCTCTTTCCTCTCTTTTCTCTTATCTCTTTTTTTCTCTCTCCTCTCTCCTCTCTACACTCTCTTCTCTCTCCTCTTTCTTCTCTATTATCTTTCCTCTCTCTTACTTTTAATCAAATCATACCCTTTTTAGTAATTTACCAATATAAAAAGTGATTCTGCTACTAATCATCCAAACATCTCTATTCCTAAAATCTATTCTTCTTAAAATCTATTCTCCAAAATCGATTCTTTCCAGAATCTATTTCCCAAAAGCTAATCCAAACACACCCTTATATGAGATATGCCAAAAAAATACTACCTTATTTCTCTCGCTCAATCAATTCAGAATTTGAAAATCAGGGGAATCACCCAGGTAACAATCCAAACTTTTAGTTATTATCCCCTGAACCCCATATTAAATGAATTTGGGCCTAATCCACCAAGGTTAGATCTGAGTCAAAATTTTAATATCTCCCGCTCACACTTAATAGATTAGATACTATGGGCTTAGCCTCTTTCTCTTCTTTCTTTCATACTAAGTATTTTGCCGTGACCGCGTGAGCATGACATCTCTGCTTAGCCGCCTGTACTAGACATCTCTTCTATAGGACCAACACAAGGCAACCTCCTCCGTGTAGCATGAATTCAATAATATGTCTAAATGTCATAGATTCACCGATATACACTTTTCTATACCCAATCTAATCTCTCTCGAATCAATACCTGACTTAGATTGCTTTTCTTGTAAACCCAGTGTCCACACTTATGATAACGAAATATCTTAAGGGACATGTCACAGACACTAGTATAAGTGTGTATATTGTAGGTAATCTTCATTTCTCCTATATATTATTTTGATATGTATCAATCGCTTTCCTAGCATAATTCCTTATATTGTATATATTATGATTGCAGGATATATGTTAAAGTAGCAATGGTTGAAAACATCTCCATGATATTGTAAAAGTCAAAGAACGCCAATGGAAGGATTGTTCCTTCCTGGGACTCACTTAACAATGAAGCAGGGATCTTTAACTTGCTTCCTTTTTGCTGTTCTTCTAACGAATGGGTATGAATTATATGCTATGGTGTTACTTTTATACTATAAGAGCGTATGTCATTTTGAATTTATCACTAACACTGTACAGACTTAAATCTATACACTCTCATTATCTAGACCCAAACCTTTTAACTCTACTAATCTCATATGATGTCAATGTTGAAGGATTTATTATCTGACTACAGGAATTATGGAAATGGATTTCCATGGTTCGACCCAATTTTATGTTTATAGATCTCATTTCAACTTGCTACATTTTAGTCGAGGCACATATAGTTTGTTTCTTCTCTACCATATTAGAATTTTTTTCTGATTTACTAGTCAACACAAATGTCTCATCTTTACCCACTCTACCTGAGCGTTAAAGGTAGTTGCTCATATGAGATAGACAACCTTTTTAACTTGTACGATATATTGGACATTGTATACTTCCACACAGACACACAAAGCAATGATGAAAAACATGATTCCATTAATCTTAAAAGCATTACATAAGGTGTGCATTTTACATTTTATGCATACCAAAAGTTTTTACATGTTTCTTAAAGATTTCTTTACCTATTAGTTTTGTCAGGGGTCTACTACCATACATTTGATAGAAATATATTGTAAGGTAACAATTTTTTATGCAATATAATGTCTCACAAAATTGTAGTTGATGTTAATATTTATAGATGTGGATAAATAACATATGGGTTTTCTAAATCCCCTTTGCTAGTTTTTGGAACTCTGAATTTGTTAAAAATTAATTGCATATTAGAAACAAGACACACACAAGTCATGTTCGCAAATCTGGTTGGATTCACTCAAATTTGTTCGCAAATCTAGTTCAAGCGTTGACAATGGTTGAGATTTGGAGCCTAAAGAAGTTCCGAAATCTGGTTTTGTATTGTGGCGTTGATTTTTTTGCGAATAGGAGAAGGACTGTTCTTGAATGAAGAAGAAGTTCCATGCCTTAAAATACCCACAAATGGTGAGCCTCCAATAGCTACGGTGTCGATGCCGGAGATTTTGTGCTCACAGTAGGGCTGTGCATGGGCACGGGCTAGCACATGCCCGTTCATGAGCCTGTTTAAACCCTTAATAAATAGGCTGGGTTAAATCTGTCTGGGCATGAATTGGTATGGGCAACCCGTTTATCGTTGTAAGCTGGAAAAAAAAATCTTATCTAGATTCTAACAGCTGCAATTTTCAAGTTCAAAATTTGAAGTTCTAATCACAATCAACACTCACAATCAATCTTTGGAACCTTTGCTCAGCTTGCTGTTATAATGAATAGTGTACACTATGTGGAAGCACAAAATTCTCGGGGAAACAGGACATATTGCAGTATAATTGCAGAATCCATAAATGCATGCTTAGCCTTTAAACTCAGGAACCAAAGTTGCATGCAAATCTCATAAAGTAATGGGTAATTGATAGCTAAGCATAACACCAAAACCATCAGTAAACAATCACGAGGGACAAAATAGGAAACATCAGTAATTCCACGTTTTACCTTCACAAATGTATTCACTGCAAGTATTGCTAGGTCAGGCTAATTTTTTGCATAATTTATCAGAGATAAATACACTAGTTTTTTTAACTCCAAATTTTTTGTTTACATGCAATTCACCATATCTGTGAACAATTATGAAACATCCTTCCTAACAGTCATAGCAACGATCACTTTTTTGACTACATCTTTTATTTTGTCCTACAAACCATGTAAGAAATGTTAAGTCTCACATGCTTTCCAATGTACAATGTTAACTAGCAATAAGCGGGGCAAGAATTACATATTAAAAAGGCAACAAAGAGAAGACCAATAAAACATAACAAATCCCAAAGCTGGCATTTGAGTCCAAAAATTTAACTTCTTTAAACGACTAGTCGTACAAACTCTCCCAGAAATATAGACAAATGTAGCAATGCCTTCCATTAGTAAGTAAGAAAGCCTTACAACGATAGGGCAGTTGAAGCACTAAATTTTGGCGAGCATAAAATATATATTAAGACTTATATCTCTATCAAATTCCTCTAAATCTAAATCTAAATAATTTTTTACCAATCAACCATTCCCACCACCATATTTAGAACACATAATCAAGCTTTGTCTAACTTGAACGTGCAATTTACTTCAAATCCAACTCATTCTCAACCAAAAAACAACATACCCAGTAAAACACCGAAAGCAACCCAAATAGCATTGTTGAGAGATCAAAGAAAAATAACCAAAGTGTTTATGAAACACCAAGTATTACAACCCAGAACTGAAAATCCCAAGGGATTTGTGAGTTGCGAACAAGGAATTGACTGTGGACACAACGGATTGGAAAAATTGTAGAAATGAGAAAATGCAAAGAAGAACCTTGTACTGGGAACATTATGTAATAAAATCCAAACCCTCTTAATATAAAACATGAAGCTTTGTTTCCGACTTCATCATCACACACACATCACACATATGCAAACACAAGGAAACACCTTTACATTCATGTTTTATTATTTCCCTTATACAATTAATCAATTTTTACCACTGTTTACAGAAAATCAAGGTTACAAACACACACATATAAGCTCCCCTATTCGGTAACCTTGTTTAGAAATATAGATGATCGTGCAGCAACCATATTTCGAGATTAAAACTTGATTCCACGTTTTTAAGTTTCATTAATTACTTAAGCAGTGATTTAATCTCAAAACCCTAAATTTAAACGGTTAGAAACACTTCAAAATGCATAGCTACATTAAGTCTATATGCAACCCCAACATCCAATGATTATGGTTCGGTTTGAAGTAAAAAAACTCAAATACTTACTCATTTTCACTTAATGAACTAAAAGCTACTCAAAATCTTGACTTTAATCAGTGACTCGCCCCATAATAGAAAGAAAACAGAGGAGACAGACTGAAGACTAAGTTGGAGAACTCACCTCAGATGGCCGACGACGTCACAAGCTTGATCTTCGTCCTCTGATCACTACTCCAATGTTACAATCCTTCGGTCCTTCCCTCGTGCTCTCCCTCTCTCTCACGCTCTCGATGTTCTGATTGTTCTATGAAGAGTACATAAATCAACGATGAGGATGAGGAATAAGGAAAAGAAGGGAGATACTTAATGAAATATTAAAATTTGTTAATAAAATAAATAAATAAATAAATGGGCGGGTATGGGTAGCCAGATGATTAGGCCGTCGTCTGCCCGTATATTTTATTATGCTCGTCTGTTTAACCTCGTCTGTTATGAATATATTTTGAATGAGCTTGAAATCGGTAAATTGATATTCGGTCTGAGCAGATACACTAGGCTACAGGTGTTTTGCTCAGTCCTACATGAATGGGTTATTTGCTGTGAGCGTTACAGAAGAAACAATGTATGAAATAAAGGAGAGATAAAAGGGAAGCAAAGGACATATGGATTGTGTGGGACCTACAACGAAAAAGAGACAGACAGACATTTGGACCAATTTAAAGGGATGAGTTTTAAAATAATTTTTAATCCAAAATTTTATAGTACTATATGCTTATAGTATAAAAGTTCTTTGTTAAAATTGCATATTTATCGTGTAAATTATAACCCTGAATAGTTCACCTCTTGCTATTCACCCCTATTCTTCTAGTACCCAATCTGTTCAGTGCACTGTTGGTTAAAATACACGTCACATATTGTGCCTATCTATTTTGAAAAAAAAAATTATTATTAAAAGTACTTCTAATTTAAATTAAAAAAAATTATTATTAAAAGTACTTCTAACTTAAATTTTAATTTAATTTTTTTAAAATAAATAGTTATATTTATATTTTAAAATTAAATTATAGTTTAAAATTAAAATTTTAGATAACTACTTATATTAATTTTTAAAATAATAAAAAATTTATAAATTATTAAATTATTATTTTACTCTTATTTTTTTTATATTTTTCCTCTTCTTTTTTCTCTAACTTCTCTCATCTATTCTCTTTCTTTTCTATTCTCTCTCCTCTCTCTTCTATCTTCTTTCTTCTCTACTCTTTTTCTCCTCTCTCATATTTTTAATAAAATCATATTCTTTCTAATAATTTTTTAATTATAAAATTATTTCTAATAATAATTATCTAAACACTTATTTATTTAAAATTATTTTTTTTATAAATTCTTCTCCAAAAATATTTTCTTAAAAGTTGCTACAAATATTTTTTTATGAACACTTTTTCACTAAGGTCAATTTTGTCATTCAACTACTTAAAGCACCGAAACTTGTGCTTCTTCCACCTTCGTAGTTCGTACTTTGATGCTTTCGTGTGCCTCGTCTAACAGTGATACACATTATTCTGGTTCATCTGCGTCGTGCCCCTGAAGGTGTTGTTCGATGCGCGTATCTCTCCGTTATGATTTTAGCTTTGTTGTAATTGGTGATTAAAGTTGTTGCCGTTGTTTAGATCAACGTTGTATTTAGTTCCGAGTTCCTTCTATGATTGTTGTTGTGCCTTGTGATCATAGGGGGCCGCATGTTTTTTTGGGATTGTTGATCGTTTCTGGGTATAGTTTGCTGGCTGATTTTGGATTGATATGAAATTCTCCTTTCCCCCTCTGTTTGGGTCAATTTTCTCCCCTTGATATCAAAGGGGATTGATTTGATTGATATTTCCCCTTCCCCGAATGCTACATGGTTAAGGGGTTTCCCCTTTCTGTTCTTCTGAACTTCTTTTGCTATTAATCCAAATAAAATGGAATACACTAGTAGATCATGGCGTCTAAATTACTATTACTATTACTATTATTATTATTTTTAATTTTAAATTTTTGTTGCTAACTCTTATATGGTATAATTTAAAAAGCATAGCATGGCAAAAGGTAAGAGATTAAGTTCTTTTTAGAATGGGAAAAAGATATATGCTCTCTTGTTGTAAATAGTTATTTCATAAAATAATTTTTAATCTGGTTTTAAATTGATTATTTAATCAAGACGAGTTGGGTGCCTATTTGGCATATAACATGGGTTACAAGAAGTTTGCATTTTCATTTTAATCCTAAGAAGATCAGTGATAAGATTGCTCTGTGTTTATAGAATGGTGGATAAGAGTACATATACTACTTGGGCAGTGGGTAGGTATAGCCAAGAGAGAAGAATCTAGGGTAAATCTAGGTTAAATTTAACTACTAACATAAACGAAAGATAAATGCTGAAACAATATAAAAGCAGTAAAAGCAATAATAATCATCGTAGGATATATAGGATAAGTAAACATAGTAGGGCAAATTAGGATAAGTAATGGTGTAAGTGAAACACGTAGTAATGGCCTGGACCTCTGGGCTTCTAACACTCACCCTCAAGCTAGAGAATAGATATCAACCGCTACCTGCTTGCCTATAAATTTTTCAAATGAGTCTCTTGGCAGTGGTTTTGTAAACACATTTGCAACTTGATCTTTAGACTTGATATATAAATAGGGAAGAATGGAAAGCGTACACCTGGTAAAGTAGCTAAATATTAGTTATTGTAACTCAAGGTATTAGCTCAAACCCTCTAACTAGGAGGTGCTTCACATACTCCCAGTTTGCTTCGAAGTTCAAAAAATCTAACATGTGACAAGGTTATGTAAAAGTGTCTGCCAATTGTTTTGAAGAGGGAACATAGTGAATAACCAACTGCTTGGCTAGAACTCATACATAATGAATGTCAAGTTCTGTGTTTGGTATGAGCATGGAACACTAGATTAACTGCCAAGGCTTTAACTCCAAGATTGTCATGCCAAAAGACAGGTGTACTCCTATTCTTGACTTTATTTTTCAAAAGCAATGATTGAATCCCTGCCATTCTGGTGGCTAGAAGTGCCAAAGATTTGTACTGTAATTCAATACTGGATTTTGCTATAACTCTCTTCTTTTTAGATTTCCAATTCACCAACGTATTGAGAGGCAAAACAATTTTGGAGTCGCAAAGTTCTATTCCCTTTTGCAATAGATAAATAGTATTACAATATATACATCCTATGCTCTTTAAGAGACACATGACACAACAATAACAATGACATGAATACTAAATAATATAAGTAAATAGGAAAACTGTGAAAATAACTTGCAAACGAGCTAATTAGCTATCTTAACTCATAGACTTGTGTTTCATTTTTTTTTGGGGGTTCCAAAAAGGGTTACAACATTTAATTTCAATAATTGATAATGGATAATGGATGTCATACCTTTTTTTCACGAGCCAGTTGATAATCCTTACTTCTTTTTTTTTTTTTTTAATTTAGGTATTTAAGTTTGTGTTTTGATTGATAGGGATCATTATATCAACGATACACAATGGAGGATCCAGGGGATAGTTCCTTGAATTTATTCAGCAACTTATGTATTTGGAAAGATTATGGAGAATATGGGGTTCTGACTGCTATGGTTATTGGTATACTTATACCTGTCTTGCTTTCGGCATTGTTCATGGGGAAAAAGAGAGGAAAAGTAAGAGGTGCTCCAGTAGAAGTTAGTGGTGAGCCAGGATATGCAGTACGTAACGCTCAAAAGACAGATTTGGTTGAAGTTCCTTGGGAAGGAGCTACAACCATGGCTCATCTATTTGAGCAATCATGTAAGAAATACTCCAAAAGACATTTTCTTGGGACAAGAAAGATAATTGAAAAGAAGTTAGTTCCATCTCATGATGGTAGACAGTTTGAGACTCTCCATTTAGGAAGTTATGAATGGCAAACTTATGAAGAGGTATTTGCTCGTGTGCGCAACTTTGCATCTGGGCTTATTAAATTTTCTAGTAACAAAGATAGCCGTGTTGCCATTTTCTCTGATACCCGGGCTGAGTGGCTTATTGCTCTTCAGGTTAGTTTTATCTTTCATCATTTCATCATGTCATCTCACTTCATTATTGATTGTTTCTGCATTCAGGTATCTTAATTTTGGTTTAATTGTAGGGTTTCTTCAGGCAGAATATAACAGTTGTTACTATTTATGCTTCTCTAGGGGAGGATGCCCTGATCCACCCACTTAATGAGGTAAGAAAATTGCTACAACTATATAACTGGAGGAAACAAATGTATTTCAAACAGACATTATAAGATCAAAAGTGGTGTTGAAAGTACTACTCACTTGAAGCTTTGGAATGTCAACAGACTGAAGTATCCACCCTGATCTGTGACTCCAAGCAGTTGAAGAAGTTAGATGCTATAAGCTCAAAACTAACGTTTATCCAGAGTGTAATTTACTTTGAAGATGTGGCTCATTGAATAATGATACATTTGGAGATTTGAGAAAGTGGACAATCTCATCTTTTGGGGATGTCGAGAAACTTGGGAAAGAAAGTCCTGTTCAACCAAGCCTACCTTCCAAGGAAAGTATTGCACTTGTCATGTACACAAGTGGCAGTACAGGTCTACCAAAGTTTTGTAATTACATCTTATTTTCAGAGACCCTATATGTAATATTAAATATCTTGTGCTCTCTTGGTGTGCAGTAACTTATGAATGAAGAGTCCTTTAAACTTCAAGTCTTTATTTCTATGGATTAAGTCTTAGAACCTCCAGTAGTTATTACATGAACAAGGTTTTCCTACATATGGATGTGGTCATTAGTCTAAATTAACCAATAACCTGCTAAGTTACGTTTGAGGCAATTATCAAATTCTAGACAAGCTTTGTACTCTTCTCCAGTAATTCCTTAATAACCTGTGTTGGAAAAATTAAGGAAATAGTTGTCATGCTCAAAGAATGCTAAAAGTATCCAGAATTAAAGTTGTGTCCTCTAAAAACAATTCTATAAAATTTAAAAAATCATATTAAAAAATTAAGAGGACACATTTTTTTTCTTATTAAATAAAATAGAAGTTCTGTGCCCTATAACTACAGTAAATTTTTTAGCTTTTAAATCCCTCATTTAGTTCACAAATAAAAACTAGATTATATCCTTTGCTGTATGGTCTATTTTAAGCTGTTTCCAATAGGTGAGGTTGGCTATATAGGTCGTAACGCCCTTGTATTCTATCAACTATCAATTCCTTAGTTCACCATTTTCAAAAGGTTTTGTTTGATAACTTCCTTGACAGTCTATTTTGATGTTTCTCAAGCTTTCAGTGTTTTTGCCATATTTCTCAATAGTCTCTTCATTCCCTTTGCCTTCTTCATCCTCAAGTCTGGCATTCATGTTCCTTTGCTCACCACTTCTTTCCCCTCTTCAATGTTAATAGTCTCCGTGTCCCTTGCCCCACCTGCTATAGGAACTTTCTAATGCAAAGAATAGTAGTATTCTTCTCTTGGAGTTGAACCATCAAACTTTGCATAGCTGCTCATTCTTCTCCAGCTTCAACATTGGCTCTCTGCAACTCCACCACTATCCACATTCTTGATTCTATTCTCTATTTTGATACTCACCATACCTCGGAAAATGAGTGGCTTTGATACCAAATATGATGGAACTCCTTAGTATTATTTCCATTAACTAAGCATTAGTCAGCACAATCCCCTTCAATGAGTTATGGAAGAGGAAAAGATGGCAAAAATGTCTAACAAATCCTAGTTACAGCATTGGAAATAGGAAAACAGTAACTATGAGCAAGGAAAGAAGGACTTCCTGACGTTAGAGAGGTTAGAAGCTCTCCCAAATCATCCACTCATTTGTTGCCTGCGTCAACTAGGGCACACAACTCTAGAAAACTAACTCTAACTACCCTCCTTCAACTTAGTGGGCTGTAGGCCATCCCTAGGGCTCAATTCTTGCTGCTGAGTGTTTTGTTTAGGTCCGGGCTCCCTCCTCTCGTATACTTGGCCTAGTTTAGGGTTGGGCCCATCAGTAGCATAGTCACAAAATACAAATAAAGCAACTAAATGACATTTCTCACATTTACCTATTCCCTCCCTATGAGAAAGTTCTTGTTCTCAAGGAGTTGGAGATGGTGCTTGAGTATCAAAATCAGGATACTGATGTCTTAAACATTGTTTTCATTTCCTAACATGTTTTAAACTGTTTTTAACCATGTAGGGAGTCATGATTACTCATGGAAATGTTGTAGCGACCACAGCAGCTGTTATACCAATAATTCCAAATCTTGGTACAAAGGATGTGTACATGGCATACTCGCCCCTGCTTGCTCATGTTTTTGAATTGGCTGCAGAGGTAGGTAATTTCTTTTTAGCTCTATAACTGTCTAAAAAGTTGCAATGTTGTTTCTAAGTTATTATGGTTTGTCTAGTCTGTTATGCTAGCTGCAGGTGCTGCTATTGGTTACAGCTCTCCTTTGACTTTGACGGACACATCTAGTAAAATTATGAAAGGAACCAAAGGAGATGCGACTGTGTTGAAGCCCACCCTTTTAACTGCAGTACCAGCTATTCTTGATCGTATTCGAGATGGAGTTGTGAAAAAGGTGTAAATTTGATAGTCACTATCCACTTGCTTTGTTTTTCAACTTCATATTCCTAGCTTTATAGTGGTGGAGTTATCTTTAACTATGATGCACTTAAGGTTGAGGAAAAAGGAGGGCTTGTGAAGAATCTTTTTAAGATTGCATACAATCGTCAACTTGTTGCTTTAAAAGGAATCTGGCTAGGAGCTTGGGGATTGGAGAAACTGTTGTGGGACGTCATTGTCTTCAAAAAAATTCGCACCTTGCTTGGAGGTCAAATTCGGATGATGCTTTGTGGTGGAGCCCCTCTATCCGCAGATTCACAGCAGTTTATTAATATCTGCATGGGGTAATTTTCTCCCTTATATGTACCCCCTAATACTTGGAAGGAATGCAAATAATCTTTCTATTTTCGAATACCTAATGTGTGTCTATGTGTGTGTCATTTCCCTGATTTGATCTTTTTGTTTTATTTATGCCAAACATTGGGTTATGATTTGTAAAGATTGAATAATGATCTCTATATTAAACCAATTTTAAGCGGTAAAAAACTGGAGGACAATTAAAGGATAATGCCATGCATATATTAGGAGAATTCTTTTACTTTGTTGTAATATCCTACAAAAATTGATAGGTCAATTAACGGATCACAAGGGAGCGTAATTGTGACGTGTTAATGGAGGATGTAATTATATTAGCAAATGTAATATTATTTCATTTTAAATTAGAAAATGTAGGTAAATAAAGAAAATATCATTATAAATAAGATGAAGATTATTTTAATTTAAGAATGATGTAGGATTTGAAATTAGTTATCTTTGATGTGTCTTATTATATTATATTTTATTATTCTATTTTAATTTGTAGGACTTTATAAATTTAATATTTTGTTAGGATCATGATATTTTGTTAAGATTTCCTTTTATTATATCATGCATTTTATATTTTCCTATTATCTTGCATTTTCCTATCAGTTCGGTTTGAGAGTTTTGGTTCATTATCATTAAAGTGCTATTTGCTCTCCCTACTTTCTTCAACATCTCCCCTTCACTTTTCCCTCCTTCCTTTTATTTCTTCTTCTCTTTGTACCCCAATTTTTTTGTGCTTGATACTAGTCCTATATCAATTTGTGATTAGGGCAAGGTTTGAGTTGTTCTAGTCATGCATTTGTTATTGAGAATGTTGAATCTGACTGTATTACCCAAGAAGAGGGGGTGAATTGGGTGATTTTAAAATTTTGAAAACTCTAAGAATATTAGAATAAAGTTAAAGAGTAGAGTTTAAAATGATATCACAGATGAAGGAAGACGATGAAGAAATATTGCATGGAGATGATTTATACTGGTTTAGCCTAATTCACTTTGCTTATGTTTAGTCCCCAAAGCTCCTCTGAGTGTTCCACTATTCTCCAAGATTAGCTGGGCTCTTGTTGCCTCAGTAGATCAATGGGAGAATTCCTCTCACTCCCCCTTCCAACCCGTAAGATAATCACCAGTGAGAATCCCTCTCACTCCCCCTTATAACTCGTAAGATTACAATTCACTCAAGAGTTACACACTCTTGAGTGAATTAGAATAGATTTAAGAAATTACAAATACTCTCTTAGTAGAAAAGATAAGTAAACACTGAAGCACAAACTCTAAGTTTTTCTCTTCCAAGAATATCGTATGCACTGAACCAAAGAAGAGAAATAGAGTGAAACAGAGATACAAGCATTGAATATGATTGAAGTGCATGTTGAGCATCTGTTGTATCTTCTTACGTGTTTTTTAGCTTTCTTCACTTCATCTTTTATAGATGTGTTATTCATAAAACCGTTGAAGTGTAGCGTTGAAGAATATAGCCATTATTGCTGACGTATTCACTTTGACTTTTTATGAAATTCATCGTTTGATATGCAAGTGATCTTGAAACATGTTTTAGAGAAAATATATAATCAATATAAGCATATATCAATTGTTTACAAATGATTTAAATTTAAAGATCAAAATCTGTCAAAGTCTGATTTTGAAAATCAATTCAGTATCAGTTAAATCTTATCGAAGTGTTTATAGAACAAATGCGTTATCAAAAGGATTTCAATAAATTACTGATGAATTGTATTGAAACATTTTTAAGTCTTTTCGAGCAACATTTCGATAACCAGCCTTATCAAAAAGGACTTCAATAAATCTTAAATAAATTATACAGAACTAGTTCTTGATTTAACGAATAGATCTTTGATAAACGTTCTTATCAAAAAGTGTGATAATTATGAAAATAATTATTGTAAACAATTAGGATATTAAGAGATATGGGGAGATAATGGGAGAGATATTAGGATGATTAATTCAGATATGATTGTTGAATATATTTAGGGATATTGTTGTTTTTATCTGATGGTACTCTATAAATTTAGCAGCTCCAATAAATGAAAGCACAATATTATTCAGACTCCATAAAGTCTACATGGTATTAGAGCCAGTGTCGCTACCATAGCTTCAATAGCGTCAGTTTGTTCCAGCCTCAGACGAGTCTTGCCAGCGAGCCTCCAGCGACAGTTGAGCCTTCGACAGCGAGCCCCCAGCAACAGACTAGCCTCTGATAGTGTCAATCAACCTCAGATGAGTCGACGGCCTAGCCTCCGACAGACAAGTCTCGAAGCGAGCCCCCAGCGACAGACTAGCCTCCGATAGTGTCAGTCAGCCTCAGACAACTCGATGGCCCAGCCTCCGACAAACAAGTCTCGACAGCGAGCCCCCAGTGACAGACTAGCCTTCAATAGCATCAGTCATCCTCAGACGAGTCATGACCCAACCTCTGACAGACGAGCCCAAGCTACAACCCCGCCCACCACGAGTCGGCATCCTCTGTTTGGTTCACCACGGGTCAGGAACAGAGGGAGGCCAGAGTCCAGTTAGTTAGATAGCAACTGCAGCCCAATTTAGAGAGAGGTTTCTATTCCTACGAGCTCAATTTAGTTACTTGTTTCTGATGGACACTTTGTTGAAGATATTGGGATTAAATGGAGAGAAATTATAGGGATTTAGAAGGAGAGATTATAGGAGATTACGTTATGATTCCATTCCTTGATTCATTCCCAAATATCCGCTGTAAATTCCATCTATTGTGGGATCCCATATATGTATATATGTAATAGAAGCAGTGTATAATAGGTAATGAAGCAATATACAGAACCTTTCTTTATCTCCTTACCGTCTTCCTTCCTGCTGTTGGTATGTCGACAAACATGGTATCAGAGCAGGCCATCGGTTCTGCCCCCTCTTCTGTCAACGACACTGCCTCGTCCGACGAAGGCTCACATCTCAACTTTACCAAAGTCGTCAGCCTTTAAGGGTTGACTATTCTTATTGTGCCGAAATATCTCACTGGAGACAATTACCTTGATTGGAGCCAGTCCATGCTCCTTGCCCTCGATGGAAGAGATAGACTTGAATTCATTCACACTGATCAACCTCCTATCGGCGATGTTAACACCCGTTAGCGATGGAAGTCAGACAATGCCTTAGTTGCGTCGTGGCTTCTTAATTTAATGCTGCCGGCAGTCTGATGCAGTTTTATGTTTCTCACCTCCGCCAAATCTATATGGGTCACCGTGAAAGAAGCATATGGAAAACGCCCAAATGCCTCCTTACTATTTGACCTGCGAGCTCGACTCTGGACAGTCAAACAAGGCACGCGACCGCTCAACGTCTACTACCTTGAGAAGTCGGCATTGTGGCAAGAGCTTGACCTACTCCAACACTGAATCTGGCGTAATCCCGAAGATGCAGCTAAATATCGCCGGGCATTGGAGGAAGAAAGGCTATTCGAGTTCCTGGTTGGCCTTGACCCTACTTACGACGATGTCTGTGGCCGCCTTCTCAATAGAGTACCTCTGCTGACCGTCCCCGAGGCATTCGCTCTGTTACTAGATGAAGAATCTCGTCGCTCTATCATGCTTGCTGATCATATCCTTGACCATCATCAACTAAGGCGTCCGCTCTCGCCACTCGTGTTGCTAAATCTGGGCCCAGAAGAGAGCATCCTCAATGTGACCACTGCAAGAAGATGGGCCACACTAAGGACACCTGCTGGCACCTCCATGGGAAGCCCCCAGACTGGAAGCCAAAGCCACGGAGACTAAAGGGCCACCTCGCCGACGCCTCTGGTTCAGAAGACATAGGCCTAACTCAAATAGGCCCACTTTAAGACGCCATAGGTCCACACATCTCTGGTCCAGCGAACGCCTCCCACTCCAGCATGTGTCCATTCCCTGTAGGCCTAATACACTCTGGCCCAAATCATGCATCAGACACATTAAGCGTTATTCTTGAGAGATTGACTGCTCTTGAAAATCAATCTCGTAAGCAACAACCCATGCTAGTGTGGTCTAACGAGGTAATCTTTTTAAAGTCCTTGCTACCATTAAAGGTAAGAATACGGGTCCTTGTTGGATAGTTGACTCAGGTGCTTCTGATCATATGACTGATGATGTCTCATTATTCTCATATATCTGCTGGAAATCCCATCTATTGTGGGATCCCATATGTGTATATATGTAACAGAATAGCAGTGTAATAGGTATAGAAGAAATATACATAACTTTTCTTCATCTCCCAGCCATCTTCCTTGTTGCTGTCGGTATGTTGACAAACACACTTCATTTGATAGTTCTTTAAAAATGGATTTTCCAAGAATTGGCGGTCCCTCGGGATCAATCTCTACCTTTGATAGTTAGTCTATGACAATTGTTTCAGAAAAGATCATCATCACAAATTAGAGGGATTTGGCACAAGCAGTTCAGTTTGCCGTGGGTGGTCATGGCAAATTGGGTCACTTAATCGGAGACACACTAGCACCATCTGATCCTGCAACCATGAACCAGTGGAAAAAAGATGATTTACAAGTCTGCTCTTGGTTGGTAAATGCTATCTCTCCTCAACTTAAGAGAAGTTTCATGTATCTCCCCACTGCTAAAACAATTTGGGAGGCTGTTCGTGATTCCTATTCTTGTGGTAAAGACCATTCTCAAAAATATGGTGTGAGGCGTAGAATTTGTAAGTCCACATAGGGTGCACGAAGTGTTACAGAATTCTGGCTAGAGCTTATGGCTCTATGGCAAGAACTTGATCTAATGACAGAGGAGACATGGACTTCTCCACATGATGCTTCCCATAACAAACAATATAAAAAATGAGCGAGTGTTACATTTTTTGGCCGGCCTCAACCCAAAATTTGTTGATGTCCGAGGTCGGATGTTGAGTACACAGATTCTTCCTCCTCCTAGGGCTGTATATGCTGAAATCTTATGTGAAGAGTCTTGGCGTGAGGTAATGTTGCCTGTATCTAAATCACTTGCTTTTATTGATTCCTCTACTTTTGTAAGTCAGGGTACCAACTATAGCTTAACTCGTGGAAAAGTAACATGTGACCACTGCAAAAAGGTGGGTCACAAAAGATAAGTGCTAGGATATCCACAGTAAACCTGCTGACTAGAAGCCAAAAAGAGGTAAGCCTCGTGCTAATCAAGTTTCTCAATCTTAAGAGAGTGCTCCACCACCAGTCCCAACTATGAGTAAAGAGCAAATGGGTCAATTGTTTGAGTATTTCAAAACTTTTCATATTGAACATCGGTCTGCATCTGCTGCCACTGTTGCTCACCTAGGTAATCATGCTGCTGCCTTACATGCCTTTGTCCCTACCAAATGGATCTTTGATACAGGGCTTCCGACCATATGACTTCAGAAGTAAAAATGTTTGATTCCTATCTTCCTCTAACTGGAAGTCAATCAATTAAGACAGCTACAGGTTCCTCTTCTCCTATAGAAGGCACTGGGACAGTCCATCTGTCAGGAAAATTATATCTTGACTCTGTTTTACATGTCCCATACTTGGCTTGTAATTTACTATCTATCAGGAAATTGACTAAACAAATCAATTGCTTGGCTTATTTCTTTCCATCTTATTATGTTTTTCAGGATCTCTCATCGGAGATGACGATTGGCACAGCTAAGAAATATGAAGGACTCTACTATCTTGATGTCTCTACCGTGAGTGCTTTAAGTTGCAAAATAAGGGGTTTAGCCTCAATCACAAATGACAACAATATTGTATTATGGCATAAAAGGATGGGTCATCCTAGTTTTTCTTATTTACAATGTATGTTTCCCCATTTATCTTTGAATAAAAGTACTATTTCCCATTGTGATATTTGTGAGTTAGCCAAACACCATCGTCTTACTTTCACACCATCTATCTATAATTCTACTCTCCATTTCTCCATTATTCACAGTGATGTCTGGGGTCCCTGTCGTATCCCAAACCGTACCAAGTCCAAATACTTTGTTACGTTTATTGATGACCACAAACGCATGTGTTGGGTTTACCTGTTAAAAGACAAGTTAGCTGTTACCTCCATTTTTATGAGTTCTTTCACTATCAAAAACTAGTTTCACGCCACATTACAAGTCCTTTACATAGATAGTGGGACATAATATTTTAACCAATCCCTCAAGAGTTTTCTTAAAACTAATGGTATTATGCACAAAAGTAGTTGTCCTTATAGTCCTCAATAAAATGGTATTGCCGAACAGAAAAATAAACAACTTCTTGAAGTTGCTCATGCACTCTTGTATACCTGTCACACGCCAAATTTTTTCTAGGGGGATGCCATACTCACAACTACTCATCTAATTAACCGTCTTCCTAACTGTGTTCTGGCTTACATTATACCACTAGATAAACTTCGTGAGACCACACTTTCACTAACCTTGAATACTCCTTACCACTTCGAGGCTTTGGTTGCTCTATCTTTGTCCATCAACATCACCCACCATCTAAGTTTGATCCTAGATTTGTCAAGTGTGTCTTCTTAGGCTATTCCAATTCCCAAAAAAGGTATCGGTGCCATGATGCTATCGCTAAATGCCTCTTCATCAGCTGAGATGTTACCTTTGCAGAAAATAAACCTTATTTCACCACTTCTTCAACTCAAGGGGAGAATTGGAGTGAGTTTCAGCTTGAGTATATTTTAGAACCTATACCTCTATCTACTCCCATTTCGCTGTCTACGAACCTATCTTATGTTATGCTAAATGTCATGCCACGACTAGAGGTCCAAGCTCAAAAGTTTGATAACATTTACTCACGTAGAAATAAACAGGTAGTTGGGTTTAGCATACCGAAGGATGTCCCAATCTAAGCACTAGTGGAAGGTCCTATGAATGCTGATGAGGATACTCGGGTAACAGAGATGAGAGGTAGAACTTCCTATTGCATTAAGAAAGAAAACTTGAGTATGTACCAAGCATCCTATTCAGAAGTATGTATCTTACTCCACTCTCTCTGAGAAGCATTATAGCTTTGTTACTAATCTTGATCATATTAAAGTCCCTAAAACAGTATATGAAGCTTTTGAGAGTCCAGAATGAAAAAATGCAGTAATGGAAGAAATTAGAGCATTAGAAAAGAATGAGACATGGGAGCTCATTGCACTACCAGAAGGAACCAAACACGTGGGATGCAAATGGGTGTTTACACCAAAATTTAATGCTGATGGTTCATTAAATAAGTACAAGACAATGCTAGTTGCCAAGGGATTCACCCAGACTTGTAGAATTGACTACAATGAAACATTTGCCCCTGTTGCTAAGTTAAATACCATTCGGGTCCTACTCTCCATTGCTGCAAATCTCGACTGGCCACTCCAACAACTTGACATAAAAAATGCGTTCTTAAATGGTGAACTAAGGGAAAAGGTCTACATGAGTCTTTTACCTGGATTTGATAAAAGGAAAAAATGTCAGGTATGTAAACTAAAAAAATTAATTTATGGCTTAAAGCAATCACCACGGGTTTGGTTTGACAGATTTTCTATAGTACTCAAAGTTGAAGGGTACAAACAAAGCTTGTTAGATCACACCATGTCTCTGTTAAAAAAGGGTGATTTGATAACTATCCTTATTGTATATGTGATGACATTATTCTCACAGGGAATAACATCAAGGAGATGGAGAGAGTTAAAATAGCACTTAATAAGCAATTTGAAGTAAAAGATCTTGGAAAACTGAAGTATTTCCTAGGTATGGAAGTAGCAAGTTCTCAAAAAAGGATCTATGTTTCTCAAAGGAAGTATATATTAGATCTCCTAAAGGAAACAAGAATGATATGGGTGTCGGCCAAGCAAAGTACCTGTTTGTACTAAAAAGAAACTAGCAAAGAAAAAAAGGAAGCAGCTCGAGAAAGAAAACAAGATAAAGGGTAATATCAACGGCTAGTTGGTAAGCTCATATATCTTTCGCATACTAGGCCAAAAATTGCCTTTAGAGTAACTGTAGCCAGTCAACACATGCATGCTCCAAAGAAGAAGCATCTAGATGCAGCTTATAAAATTCTAAGGTATCTTAAAGGTACACCTGGCAAGGGACTGTTCTTTAAAAAGAATAATATCAGAGATGTTGAAATCTTTATAGATGTAGATTGGACAGGAGATCAGGATGACAGCAGATCTACGTCTGGCTATTGCACCTTTGTATGTGGTAATCTAGTGACTTGGCAAAGTCAGAAATAGAGAGTTGTTGCCAAGAGTAGTGCATAATCTGAATTACGAGCCCTATCTCAAGGTATTATGGAAGGGCTATGGCTGAAAATAGTGACAGAAGAAGTTATACTGTGATAACAAAGCAGCTTTGAGTATGACCTTGAATCATGTTCAACATAGCAGGACTAAGCATATTGAAGTGGACAGACATTTTATTAGAGAAAAAGTTGAAGATGGGATCATCAGCCTCTGTCGTATGTTCTCACCAAGTTACAAGTGGCCGACGTCCTTACTAAAGGACTACTAGAATGTGTGTTTGAACGCTTTGTAGGTAAGTTAGACATGATCAATATTTATGATCCAACTTGAGGGAGAGTGTGGTAATTATGAAAATAATTAATTATTGCAAACAATTAAGATATTAAGGGAGATAATGGGAGAGATATTAGGATGATTAATTCAGATAGGATTGTTGAAGATATCTAGGGATGTTATTGTTGTTTTTATTTGATTGTAGTCTATAAATTCAGTAGCTCCAATGAATGAAAGCACGGCATTATTCAGACTCAAGAAAGTTTACGAAAAGCTTATCGAGAAATATTCTTTCAAAACATATGCTTTCAGATTTATCGATATATTTCTTAATACATTATTTATTGAAATATTTTTATCAAATTTTGATCTTATATAATTTGCAATTCAAGTTTTCACAGATCAATTTGAGAAGTGAACACATCAGATAAGTCATTGTCAAAATTATTTTTAAAATCAAAGATCCAGTGACCTGACTAAACTTGAAAACATCTTGATGATAAGATTTTAAACCTTTAGAGCTTTCTTTCTCTGATCATAAGTTGTTACAAATCATTTTGAGAAGGAATGAACAAGATAGTATCTTATCAAAAGTTAAAAACGAGTTGAATTCAAAATCCATTTATCAGTGCTTTTGATTAAACAATTTTTTTTTTCCATTTATTTAAACGTTCTTCAGTAAATCCATTTATCGAATAGTCCTTTGATAAAACAAGTATTTGAAATCAGAATGTCTTATTTAAAAACAGAGTTTGTTGATCGAACTCTTTATCGATAAATTATTTTATCGACTAATACTTCGATAAATACTTTTAAAAAATTTATTTTCACAAACTGAGTCTTGATCAAACTTATCTAAGGATTCTTCGATAAATACTCTTATCGAATAAGTTCTCAATAAATATTTTTCAAAATCAGATTTTTCTTCAAAAGTTCTTTGTTATTTATCGAAGAACTTATCGAATAACTATCTTCGATAAGCTTATCGATAAATGCTCTTTGTCTATTAAGTTTGTTTGAATTTTTTTCTTAATTAATAGTCATCATCAAAACATTGGAGTCTACGAGAGAATATATAGTTTCATAGCATTCAATTTAGGCTTGGTAGAGTGGCCCACCAATGTGATGATATTTTAAGTGCCGTTAGTCAACTATATACACAGGACACTGGAAAAAGTTCTATAGTTAAAGGGAGAAGATGCGCGTCTTAAACAAGATTTGAGTACGTTGGAGGAAACTATCACAGTAGAGTTTGATATTGGGTGTGTTTGGAAACGTTGCAAACCATGGTTTTAAAAGGGCTTTTGGCCCAAACTTCGGTTTGAGGAAATTTTAAAACAAACAGACTTATTTGTCCATAAGTGCTTTTAGACAAAACCATGGTTTAAAACCATGGTTTTGAATAAGCTATTTAAAATAGCTTTTTCAACAGTAAAAGCACTTATGGACTATCTAATTACTATCTTACCCCTACTTTTTCTTACACCCTCTCTCCTCTCTCCTACTTTTTCTTACACCCTCTCTCCTCTCTCCTACTTTTTCTTACACCCTCTCTCCTTTCTCCTCTCTTCCCTCTCTCCTCTCTCTTCTCTTTTCTCTAACTCCCTCCTCTCTCTTACTTTAAATCAAATCATACCCTTTTTAGTAATTTACCACCATAAAAAGTCATTCTAAAAATAACTATCCAAACACCTATTTACCCAAAACCACTTTTTTCCATAAACTCTTATCCAAAAGTCCTTTTCCATAAGTTGTCCATAAGCCCTTTTTTTCCATAAGCCCTTTTTCAAAATCCTATCCAAACAGGCCCATTATCTTGTAGTTTGATTTAAATTTACAGAAAGAAGATTATGGTTATCTTGAACAACATTTTGAAGTTTTAGAATTCTACATTCAGATTTAGCTACACCAATTCCTTGGATCAGTTGAATTCATTATTTTGTACCATGTCTTGAAGTCATGGTATTCATCTTACCCAACGGTCCAAGGTGGATTATCTATAGCTTCCCCCCTGTAAAAGTTGATGTCATGTTTTCTACAACCATTGGAAAGAATAATGAAAAAGGAAAATATATTAGAAAATGTACTGTTATGGGTAAATTGGTTTTTAAATGAGATTAGAATTATTTTAATTAATGATATATTATGATTAGAATTAGTTATTGCTGATGTATCTTATCTTACTATGTTTCTCTTTTTTTTTTTGTCAAGTATTCTCCAACCATGGGAGAGAATAATGAAAAAATGAAAAAAATATTAAAAATGTACTGTTATTTGTAAACTGGAAATTAAATATAGAAAATAGGGATTCAAATGAGATTAGAATTATTTTAATTAATGATATATTATGATTGGAATTAGTTATTGTTGATGTATCTTATCTTACTATGTTTCTCTTTGCCCCCCATAATACTACGGGTATGTTTGGAACACACCCAAACCAAGGTTTTATAAGCCCTTTTGAGCAAAACCTTGGTTTGGGGAAATTTTAAAACAAACAGACTTATTTGTCCATAAGTGCTTTTGGGCAAAACCATGGTTTAAAACCATGGTTTTGAATAAGCTATTTAAAATAGCTTTTTCAACAGTAAAAGAGTTTATGGACTATCCAATTACTATATTACCCCTACTTTTTCTTACACCATCTCTCCTCTCTCATACCTACCCCTCTCCTCTCTCCTCTCTCTTCTTTTATCTCTACTTTTTCTTACACCCTCTCTCCTCTCTCTTATCTTCTCTCTACCTCTCTCCTCTCTCTTACTTTAAATCAAATCATACCCTTTTTGGTAATTTACCACTATAAAAAGTCATTCTAAAAATAACTATCCAAACACCTATTTATTCAAAACCACTTTTTTTCCATAAACTCTTCTCTAAAAGCCCTTTTTCATAAGTTGTCCATAAGCCCTTTTTTTTCATAAATACTTTTTTAAAATCATGTCCAAACAGACTCTACAACTTAAATAAATTATTTGTTAGGATCATAACATTTTTTTAGGATTTCCCTATTATCTAACATTTTAAATGTACCCTTAGGGCTCTGCCCAATGACCTTACTAATTAGGGTTAGGGAGTTATGAATATTTCCTCTTCTCTTTGCCTTTTATTTCTTCTGTTAGTGAGGTAGATCAAGGTAAAAAAAGGGGAATGGATAGAAAGGAGGGAGAAAAGATAGCATGGGAGTGAAAATAGCTGAATATCAAAATTATCAATTCTACTATAGTGCGATTAAACTATAGGTAGCCTGAATAACCTAACTTAGTTCTCAAGGAAACATAAAATAGGAAACAATTTAAGAAATTCTTTCGTTTGTTATATAATCATAATAAAAATATAAATAACAATTAGGAGTTAGTAATTTAGGAAAATGCAAAAGGTAGTTAGAATATAGCCGATGGGAGTCCTATTGTCTATATATATACAGCCTGATTGAATTCGTGTATTGTAAGCCTATGATGATTGAATGATATAGAAGTACTATTCAGTTCTACCCCCTCTATTTTGCCTCTTGAATCTCTAAACCTCATTTTCCCTTCAATTTCCTCTCTCTCTCCTTTATCCCTCTCTTTCCTATCCATAAATGTAATGGTGGTATTGGAGCCACTCAATCCTCGACTCCAACAACAAAGCTACAGTTCATGGTCATCAGGCGATTGCAGAACAACACAAGAGAAATGGAGGAACGGCTTGGAAAGTTTGAACACCAATTGGAGAAACTGAATTCCATTGACACCTTGAGCAAGATGGTCTTCACCATGCCGACGTAGCTCTAAGTAATCATGCGAGACAGGGAAGAATCAACGACTAGCCATAGGGACGCTTGTAGAGAAAGGAAATACACGCGATGTGTGAAGAGCAACCTGGAGGATGGAATGGATATCAATGCCTTACCTAGTTCATGAAGATGGAATTTCCCAAATTTTCGTGCATAGACGTCCTCACCTGGATTCTGAAGTGCAAGAGATCCTTCGAATTAGATGATAAAGCATTCCAATGACACTTGGCTTTTTCACGGAGACACGGAGACGGGGAGACCACGCACCAACTTGAGAGGAATACGCTGAAATCCCCAAAAGATCGCTTCGGACCTGTATATGAGATGCACATGGGGGATCTACTTCGCCTGTGTCAACGTGGGTCTTTATCTAAGTTCAATGATGAATTTGATTTGGTTTCTTGCAAGCTCGATCTTCATGAGGAGTATTTTGTGGACACATATATCTGAACATTGTAAGAATAATACGCAAGCCTAGTCTGTTTGTTCAAGCCCTAGACCATTCGTGAAGTTCAGAGTCTCGCATTGAGGCAAGAGGTCACGTTGCAAAGGCTGAATGAGACGAAAACATCTATGAAAGTGGGAAGCTATGTGTCTGCTGGGGCAAATTCTTCATCTCTGTTTCACCAGAACACACGGACATCCTATAAGAATGGTAGTGGGTCTGAGCATAGAGACAAAACAGCCTCTTTAGGGGCCAAAAATGGCTCTTTTACCCCTAAAAAAATTACCAAGATGTTGAGTGTAAAAGAAGAGGCTGATCCCCGACCTAATAACCTTTGTTTTTATTGCGATGAGAAATTTTCTAGGGACCACAAATGCCAACCGCGTCAGAAAATGCAGCTGCAGTTCATTGAATATGAGCTAAAAATGGGAAAAATTTAGATTTTTTGGAAGAAAATAAAAATTTATAAAACAAATGGGAAAATGTTAACAGTAAACTAAGGGTTGGTTACTGTAGATACGAAGACGATTACATTCTACTTGTGTATATATATTGATATTGAAGGAGAGAAGAGTTGTATGGCACAGAGAGTGATTAGAGAAAATGGAAGAGAATTTCTTTATTCGTGCTCTCAGCCATAAGGCTCTCTCCTAGCCAAAACTGTAATTCTTTCTTCCTACATCATTCTGCTACACAGTTCCAAGACACACCTGCACTCCTCTCTTCTTCAGACAGCAGCATTTCTCTTACATTGGGCCCTTTTTGGCACTCTTCCATCCTAAATCATGTCCCACTTCTTAAGAGAGTCTTTAGGCCTCTTCTAGAGAATCCACTAGGCCCATCATTCTTTTTTTAATTATTTTATTTTTGGCTATGGCTAGTCCTCTAGTTTTGTTAATTTTGCCTTTTTTTATGTGTCCTTATGATAGTTATTAATCTTTTAATAGAAGTGGTTTTGGTGGTTTATATAGACAAAACCAACTATTGTTCTAATGGTTTCCTTTGTGAATTTTATCATGCTGCTTGCCTAAGATTTGCTTGAATATCAAGTTTGTAAGATAGCATTAAGAATGGGGATCGTTTCACCTTAGGCCTTATTCTAGGGGTTGTGAGATTTGCGAATATTAATAATTTATATTTACATAATTTTCTTTTAACTGCAATGATAGCACACAATCTTTGCTTTAGTTCTTATGGTTAGTCCTGTGTTGTGGTCTAGTTCTTTGCTGGATTACCTTCCATTACATGTATGTATGGTTATATTTGCGCATTTGTTATCCAGATGAAGTTATCTATCATGTGTCAAAAGGGCTCCCATTGGTCAAGGATATGGCTGTTGGAGATTGTGCCCTAGGGGCCAATCATTATGTTATGAACATTGTTGATTTATGAATTTCTTAATTATGTTATCACATTATTTGCATGTTTACTGTGATGATCATCTTTGGATAACTCATGATCTTATCCTAAATGTCCTTGGTCGGTCATCTATGCGGGAGCAGAGATGAAATAAGACTAGTATGACTTTGAAGATATATACAGATATAAATCAAAGTCATAGACACATGTAAGAGTACAGGGTGTTGGACCGACCCGCTATAAGAGAGCTGCATGGGTTAAGTCATAAGCTTCTCTCATATACAAGCCATGTCACTATGCCCTTTGACCTGAGATCATCATGGATTCCTACATGACAAACGCTCAGGTTTGACCTAGTCAAAAGTCACTTTTGACCGAGTGATCATAAAGGCTATGTTCGGGCTCAGTGGTTTTTCATGCAAAAGAATGTAAATGGTCAAGATGGAATTTGTCCCTCACATTCGTAGAGAGATATTACTAGGCTCCTCGATGAGTGAGTCTGTGAAATGTATGGCCATACTGTAATGGAAGGGTAGTTCCATTTCTATAGTCAGACTACTCAGGGATCAAGAAAGTAACGGTCAGGAACAGGAGGATGACGTTCTCCATGCCTCATCCATGACTGAAATATCTTGTGACAAAAGGGACGTGATATGGTTGTATGAAAGGTAATATCGTTCATCGATCCTCATATAATTTGGATAGTCATAATGTCTTGTTAGAGACCGCTTACGACTTGTGAATCAGTATAGTAACTGGCCCACTGCCAACTTCATATGGGCCTACAGGGTTACACACAAAATAGCCCAACTCGAGCTGTGATGTCCATTGAATCTAGGACATGTCTTGATTCAATGAATAATCTAGGGTGAATTTATATATTATATATATATATAAATTTATATATTATATATAATATAAGAGATATTTGCAAGATTTAATTTATAAGGATAAATTAAATCTCTATCACTTTTAAATTTGAGTTTAAATTGATATGATCTATTTGAATTTAAAATTTAAATTGATAAGATATCTCAAATTTGATTTATGAGAATAAATTAAATATAATTCCGTCTTATCTTTATTTTAAATTAAATAAATAGTTGAATTAAATCTGTGAGACGAATTTAATAAAAACCATATTTATTTAATTAGTTTCTTATCAAATTATGCAATATATGATATTGTATTAATTTCAGAATTAATATAAGATTAATTCTGAAGCCCGGCCCAATTAGAAGCCCTATAGCATCCTATATATTTGACATTAGAGGGCTAGGGTTCCACACACATGAGGAAAAGGGGCAAGGAGAGTACAAAAGGTTTGCAGATAAGAAACTGCTGAAATAGAGACGGTGAGGACGGAATCTTGAGAAAGCCCTAGAGGGATAAGAGGCACTAGCACGTCGTTCGTGGTTGGAACGCTATTCGTGTAGATACCGGTAGAGGAAGCCGATCTGAGTTGTCAACTTCTTGCAATCGAGAAAAGAGCACCAGGTACAACGAAGTTACGACCAGTTGACACATAGGTCGTGACTAAATTGACATCTGAACGTCAGAAATCCAAAAAGAGACTAGAGGTCGCGACTAGAAGTAGAGGAAGTCGCGACTGCAAACTCCAAAGATGACAGGTCGCGACTAGCGCTGAGTAGGTCGCAACTGCAAACTCCAGAGGCGAAGAGTCGCGACTAGTGGACACTGAGGTCGCGACCACAGCTTGAATACCGAAGGTAACACTTCTTTCTCCTTGACTTAAATACATTTGGTAGATCCAGGCTGGGAATGGAAAAAATTTTAAAGTTAAATTTTTAAACCTTTTGAACCCTAGCTCCTAATGTCAAATATATAGGATGCTATCGGGATTCTAATTGGGCTGGGTTTCAGAATTAATCTTATATTAATACAATATCATATATTGCATAATTTAATAAGAAACGAATTAAATAAATATGGTTTATATTAAATCCGTCCCACAGATTTAATTCACCTATTTATTTAATTTAAAATAAAGATAAGACAGAATTATATTTGATTTATTCTCATAAATCAAATTTGAGATATCTTATCAATTTGAATTTCAAATTCAAAAGTTATAGAGATTTAATTTATCCTTATAAATTAAATCTTGCAAATATCTCTTATATTATATATAATATATATATACTAATTTATATATATAAAATATATATATCCACCCTAGATTATTCATTCAATCTAGACATCTCTTAGATTCAATGAATCTGGACATCATAGCTCACATTGGGCTATTTTGTGTGAGACCCTGTAGGCCCATATGAAGTTGGTAGTGGGCCAGTTACTATACTGACCCACAAGTCGTAAGCTATAACATCCTTACTTTTGTGCGTCTTAGGGACCATTTGATAGCATTTAGAACCACTTTTGAGGTCATTGAAGTCCAATTCCTCAATCTGGAGTTTTACTCTTATCGAGTACTGTTCACTATGAAAATTCTAAATGAGTGACCTGACTTTAAAAAATCATAACTAATTCTAGAAAAATCAAAATGAAGTGGTTCCAATTGCTACTTGAATATAACTCAATTATCTTTCAGGTAAAAATAACCTGTTGACCACTCATTGACCAAGTCAACATCAATCAATGTTTCAACTTTACTGTTCATCCAACGTTTCCCCCCTAAATTCAGTATTCTGGTCCCAACTTTGATAATTTATATCTCCATGTGTAGACATCCAAACAAGGCATACTATATATAAAATCGAATCTTAATATGTATACTATTTACCATAAAAATTTCATACATTTATTCATCCATTTACTATTTTTAATTATGGGTCAAATATCATTAGGTCACCACGAGTTACTGTTCACAGTGGCAAATTCCAGCACTCAACTTTGCATACATATGCATACATCCATCATATATCAGAAAAACATGCCAAACAATACTCATTATTAATTAATAAGTTATTTTACATCTGGTATGTACAAAATTTCCCATATTTCTATTACGTCTTTTCCTGCCTGAAATCCGGCAGCACAACGGTTATGCTTCATCTTTAGAAAGTAACTGATCTTGTACCGATTCGGTAATTCTCGTGAGAACTACCATTCTACGTAAGTACCTAAGAAAGATTGGATAAATCGGCTAGGTCCACTCAGTTGCAGCCTCCTTAGACAGTACCTACGTACACAGTACGTATCAGTTCCTTTCTTTACTACTACTATCTTGTCATAATTTCGGCAGCATAACGGCGTCTCTTAAAATTCCCAAAATTTACTTCGGCATAACCTCCCCTGTAATGGGTTATTTATTGGGATGAGATTCGAGGGAATCTCAGTAGTAATAATTATAACAATATATGTAATGCAGAGTGATAGTGTTTGCTTGTGATTGTGTACAGATAAGTATGCTGCGTGCTTCCATACTCAATAACATATGATCATAGCATTGTAGCAGAGCTCCAAGCATAAAATATAAGACAACAATCCAACCAAACAAGAGCACAACAAATCACAAAGCCATTACATAAAAGCTAGGATTAGTTACTACCTCAAAGGCTTAGTAGAACTCTAGAATCTCTGTACTGCTTCCAACTCGGCCAGAACTTCCTTTCTTCTTTCTTTTCCTCACTTTCTCTCTCAAGAACTTCCTTATCTCTCTAAAATGCTTCTTGGCCGTGAGAATGAAGAGCAAGGGGGGGTATTTATAGTTTTGATGGATGGTATTTTCATAATTTTGAAGCCCTCTGAACTTGTGGCCCTGGTTTTTCCGGATTTTCCTATTTTTCTTTATTCCCTTTTACTGCATCATCAAGGGACACCTAAGGGACACCTCACCCCTCACATTCTTCACATGGCAAAATTGAAGCCCTCTAGAAGCCTCTAGAAAATTTCAGTCCAATCCGGTACCGGCCCTATCCGTTTCCTCGAAAACTGGACTGTTTTCTGAATCCGATTTTTCTGAAAATCCATATTATATCTTCTGACCTTAAATTAACTATTTGGGTCCTGTATATTATTAACATTTTTATACTGGGTCTAAACTCAATTACAGATCCCTTGTGAAATGACCAAAATATCCCTGGGTGCCCTTTCTTGCACTATTTGACCCTAAAGGTAAAATCGTCATTTTACACCTTTCTGTACCCTGTCAGGGCATATACTGACCCTGGTTAACCTTTCCTGTGTATGTCTTGGCTTTTGGGCCTATCCAGAATGACCAAAATGCCCTCCATTTATCTACTACCCTTTAGTACAACACGGGGGCATTTTCGTAATTTCGCACTATTCCGGGGTTCTGCTAAACACTGACCCACCTATCAGTCCAAGGGTCTTACTGGGCCTCTGATGGCGCCATTATTGGGCCTTTTAGGGTCCATTACTTTCATGGTACGTATTACGAGGAATCTTCCCCCGTCCATGTTCATCGAGTATTTAAGCTATTATACACAGTTTATACACATCCCTGGACACCGACTCCTTTTACCAGATACACGGGCCTACTGTGTTCTGGCATTCTTGTGGGTCATAACAATCATCTGACTGAGGTCGTCCGAACTCATTCAGTCCCTTTTTAAATACCGATAAATTTCCTAATCGGATCCCCGGAGGCCTCACACTCCGTCTATATTTACTGATTTGCGAATAACTTTTCCTACAGACCTCCTATCGGTATTCTGTCAGTTTCATGACATCCGTCCCATCAGGACGCATCATCCTGTAATTTCTCACTTATATCTTAAATCTAGGATATCCGGTAAGAATTTTTATAACTTTTTCATTATCAGATCAATTTTGACTATCTGGAGTCCGAAGAAAATTCCTGTATTAAGCCAGATTATCGAGCATCACTTGCTCTATCTACTGGTGAAATATGGGACTGAAATGCTTTCGGGCAGTCCAACCCACTTTTGGCCTAACTTTCTTTAATTACAATTTAGCCCCAGAGAACTTTTCTTCTTTGCATTTAAGTCCCTTTTATTTGGCTAAAATTACACTTAAGGACCCCACCTTTTTGTCTACTTTCCCTTTTAGCCTTATACTTTTCATATTTGCACTTAAGCCCTTTTATTTTCTTTCTTTTGCAATTTAATCCCTTTCCTTGCATAAATGGCCATCATATCCCTAGGGACTTTCACTATTTACATGTAAGTCCCCGGACTTTCACTTCTTTGCAGTTTACTCCCTAAAATCCCTCTGCATGTTACTGGGACTTCTGCTCAAAGGGATATATCTATTTCAGGCTACTTACTAAGTCTCTGGCCTGAAAATTGGGATGTCACATAAGCGGTCTCTAGCAAGGCATTACGACTATCCAAATCATATGAGGATCGATAAATGATGTAACATTTCATACAACCATATCACGTCCCTTTTGTCACACGATATTTCGGTCATGGATGAGGCATGGTGAACGTCATCCTCCTATTCTTGACCGTTACTTTCTCGATCCCTGAGTAGTCTGACTATAGAAATGGAACTACCCTTCCATTCCAGTATGGCCATACATTTCTCAGACTCACTCATCGAGGGGCCCAGTAATATCTCTCTACGAATGTGAGGGACAAATTCCATCTTGACCATTCACATTCTTCCGCATGAAAAAACACTAAGCCCGAACATAGCCTTTATGATCACTCGGTCAAAAGTGACTTTTGACTAGGTCAAAGCTGAGCGTTTGTCATGTAGGAATCCATGATGATCTCAGGTCAAAGGGCATAGTGACATGGCTTGTATATGAGAGAAGCTTATGACTTGACCCATACAGCTCTCTCATGGCGGGTCGGTCTAACACCTTGTACTCTTACATGTGCCTATGACTTTGATTTATATCTGTATATATCTTCAAAGTCATACTGGTCTTATATCATCTTTACTCCCGTATAGATGATCGACCAAGGACATTTAGGATAAGATCATGAGTTATCCAATGATGGTCATCACAATAAACATGCAAATAATGTGATAACATAATTAAGAAATTCATAAATCAATAATGTTCATAACATAATGATTGGCCCCTAGGGCACAATCTCCAACATATATGACATCAGATAAACCAATGCCACGGGGAGAGATTGTAGTTGGGGATTCAGTGTGACAGCTGGCTACTTCAAGAATCCTGAAAAAACTAATGAGGTGTTCAAGGTAAACTTCAAAACCTAGGTTATAAATAAGTCTCTTAGAGATTTGTCTTGAAATATTCTTGAATCATATAAAAAGCACTTACAATTGTGAACTTGGTACAGGTTGATGAGAAAGTTATGCGCTGGTTTTATACTGGTGATATCGGAAGGTTCCATCCTGATGGTTGTCTTGAAATTATAGATAGGAAAAAGGATATTGTCAAACTTCAACATGGAGAATATATCTCTCTTGGGAAGGTGACTTTAACTTATCATTCTCGATGAACTACTAGCACAAGGCTTATAGAAAACTAATCCGGATCTGTATTTGTGTTCTGTTCCAACTTCATTGCAGGTTGAGGCAGCACTGTCGACATGCAGTTATGTGGATAGTATTATGGTTTATGCACATCCCTTCCACAATTATTGTGTGGCTCTCATTGTTCCTTCACGTCATAATTTGGAGATATGGGCCCAGCAAGCTGGTGTTGCGCACACAGATTTTCCTGAACTCTGATAAACCTGAAACTATCTCTGAGGTTCAGCAGTCCCTTTCCAAGGTTAGTTAATATGAATCATTTATTTGGAGAATGTACGTGACACTTCTTAACTGTTTTTCTTTTTTTTGTAACACCTTGATGGGTAAGAGTAATTCTGGTAGAGAGAATTAGAGGGAAAAGTGATAGAAGAGGGAAAGAAGAAGAGAACAGAGGATTGAAGAAGTAGAAAGAGAGATCAAGAGAGAACAGTGAGGGGAGTTTCTGAATAGTATGCAAAACTTTATTCACAATACGGTCTGTACATCTGAATCATCCATCTTTTTATAGGCTAATGACTAATACCTTCTCATAACTAACTCAAACGATTAGTTCCCTAACTAATCCTAATGGCTACTCTAATCACTTATTATAACTAATTTTTAATCTTTTATTATGATTATACAACAATACCCCTGATGTAAAACATACTCACACACACTCAGCGTAATGGAGACACGGATGATTTATGGGAGGGAATATAAAACTAGAGATTGGAGCGGGAGAGACAGAACTGAATAGAATGGCGGGGGTGAGAGATAGCTTAGAACTTGGAGAGGGAGAGAATAATCAGAACCTGAGGGGGAACAGAACAGAGTTTAGGGAGGGAGTGAGAGAGAAACAGACAAAGGGGGACAGTGAAATCAAAGCTCAAAATATCATTCATTCAACTCTATCTCAAAATAAATAAGGACACACGTATATATTGGCTAAGGTTTCTTTCTCATGAAGGAAACCTCCACTTGCTCTACCCTAGGTTTCCTTCCCATGAAGAAATCACCAACTTGCCCTGTCATCATTACAAAGAGAAAGAAATCTACTTTCTAAATAAAGTAAACAATAACAATAAAACAACTTCAGCTATAATAAAAACATCCACTTGCTAAGTAAAAATAAAATTTAAAACGTAGCTTGCTTTCCTTCTATAGGAAGTTTTCTCAAAATATATATAATTCTTATATTCCGTCAACCCCCCTCCCCAAATGATCCTTGCCCTCAAGAACTGGAACAATAAAGTGTGGAAATTTGTGTTTGAAGTTGAAGAGTGGCATCCATGATGCTTCCTCATCTGGTAGGTCTCTCCATTGAACTTGTACTTCTGTAGTTCATCTCAGGAGTTTCTACAGTTGAAAAGAAGATAAAATAAATAGAGAGTAACGTGAAATCACCTCAATTTTTAATTTTCCTTGGCAGAACTGCATTTAGTAACCTGTAGAAAATGCAAAACACCAATCACCACATTTTCTAATCCTCATTCTAACCTTTATGGGCCCGTTTGATATAAAATGGAAATGAGAAAGGGAATAGGAATGAGAAAACTTTCTCCCATAAACATGGTTCTCTCTCTTTCCAACAAAGCCACTTTGGCATCTACCTAACATGATAAAAATATTTTCCTCATCTTTTCTCTTAAAAAAATTTTCCATGCTAATGTACCAGCAAGGTTATGGCATTTTCTGTTCGTTATTTTTGTCTAGAATTCCAATTGTATCGACGTTTTATTTTAGGTTAACGCATATTGGATTTCCAATATCACACATTCATGCTGGGCAGATATACCTGATGTTAAAGGAATATTTTCTTGGGTAGTTCCCAATCTGGGACTTTGGAATTGCATTACTAAATTCACATGCTGAGTGTTTCTACACTTGCGTAATCTAATTTCTGTGTCGGGGGAATACCCTGGTGATGTGTGATAGGGTTTTAGATGTACTTAGAAAGTAGCATTCTCCCGAACTCTGTAAAATGGCCTCCCCCCAAACCACAAAATAAGTGGGAGCAAAGCCTGATTCCTCTCTTCTTGACGATGAGCCTGTTTGTTGTGTGCCCCTGCGGTAACAAGGCACCATGTCCATTTCCTGTGATGCGCCTTCAGCTTTGTAGAATGACTACTAAATAATGTTTTTATATTCTTGACATCTAATGCCTTATTTTCATTTCAATTCTTCTCAGGCCGCTAAAGCTGCAAAGCTGGGAAAAACTGAGATTCCGGCAAAGATTAAGTTACTGCCGGATCCATGGACGCCTGAATCTGGGTTAGTCCCTGCAGCTCTCAAGATAAAGAGAGAACAGCTGAAAGCCAAATTAAAATATGAGCTTCAAAAGTTATATTCCTGAATTCTTTTCTTTTTTTGAATATCCCCCATTTACCCCTTGACCAATCTCTTTCATTTCCTCTTGTACCAAAATGCGTCATCTATATGCACAATTTTATGTAAAGTTTGATTTTGTTTTACAAATATATTTTGCACTTGTGCGATGCACAGGACGTCCTTAGGAGGATGAAGAGCTTAATTTTTCATAGTATCTACTACTTCCGGTCCTAATTAGAGCTAGTTAATTTTTTTTGGATAGGTTAATGAAGGCAAATAAATCAGTTAATTATAACTAATAGAAAAATTAATTGACTGATTTGGGTAAACTAAAGAGTATATAATATGAATTAATATTGAGTAGTTGGATTTGGTTATAATTAACTGATTTATTTAGTTTTTTTAATTTACTAAAAAAAATTAACTAGCTCTTATATTAAGAACTAGAGGGAGTAATTGTTATTGTTGTAATACCTGAAAACAACATAGTTAGATATATTATCAAACTACTGTAGATAAAATAGGATTGAATAGTCTAATGATTATTATTTATAGAGAGTGATAAATGTCGTTTTATTTATCAAAAGAAATTAACCTATAGTAGAAGAGTGGAGTTAGTCTAGGTCAATTCATAAGGAGCCTAAATGGAGTTAAGTTTCCTAGCAACTTTATGAACCACAAATTAATAATTTAATGCAGTGAATTGTGAGAAGAAATGTTAATGAACTTCTGAATTTAAATTTTAAAGACTACTGTTTATGATTTTAATGTTGATAATGATGATGTGAATTTATGATAATTGTGTTCTCTTGGAGATTAACTTACTTTCATTATCCACAAATGATAAGGAATTAATTAGTTGCATTAAAATGAATTAGCTAACAACTAGTTAGCTTAATCTTTATCAAAACTACAACTATCAAATATTAAATAGAGAAAATTGAATCATTCAACTTAAGAGGAGTAAGAAGATGAATCAAACAAGTACAATTATACTCTGTTATAATATTGCTTTAATCAATTACAACCTTGTTCAACTTGTTCAAGGAGAGAAGATCAATTAAAGCTCAAATTCAGATTTAGGAAATCCAACTAAGTTCCTCAAGCATTTATTATCTAACTACTTCTAATTAAATCAATAATTCCAGTTTAGAACAAAGCAATTCAACTCCTAACATGTATCTAATAAGTACAACTAGTCCAAAAGATACAATTAGATTTGGAATTAATGACACAAATTGAACTCCCTGTTTGCAGATCAAGGCCTCTGGTTTAGCTTCATCTCCAAGATAGCACGATGGAACTAGTCATGTATTGCTGTCACGACATCCGCAAAACAACTGGATATAAAGCATGATTCATGGTGATTGAGAGAAGATGAAAGAAGGCTGATTTGCTTCTCTGTTTTGCACAGAAGAAGGTTGCCGAGAAAGATCAGAGAGCAGAGAGCGAGCCAGAAAGTAATTGCAGTCGAGAGATGAATGAACTCCCCCGAAGCAAGAGACGAAAAAATGGAATAAATGAAGAGATGATCCCCGTTCAGAGATCACTGATGGAATAATAAACTTAAGGTGTGGATCTGTTCGTGAGTCCCCTGTGTAAGCACGTGATCCATCCCTTCCTCCTATCAAGCATGTGCATTTATCAAACAGAACTAGAATTCTGTTTCTCCCTGATGAGCTGACAATTCCTTCCCATTACATTCTAACTAATCTTTTCCAACAGTTGAGTTGGTGATTAGTGAACATTTTCCTAAAATAGAAATTTAGAAGAGAAATTATTTATCTAATGAGATAATGTTCCAATAAATGACTAGAATTATATCAATTAATTCCCAATTATTCTAATTTTATATTATTTATTAATTGCTCAACATAATAGTAAGTGGGGACATTTTGATAATAAAACTCTCTTTTAACACACTAAATTCTATACAAAAAGAAGAGTTTATTAATTCCCCACACTATGCTTTTGCTCGGAAATTCTAACACATATTTAGTAAAATTGACAAAGTAAATTCAGCATAAATCACTTGCAATCATCACTTTCTCTTCAATTTGCAACAATCCATACTAATATGATATTAATCAAAGAATATAACTCATGCAATTAAATCATAGTAAGTAACTAGGTTGATATTTTCTCACAAGGTATATTATTTCGCTCACTCTCTTATCAATGGTATTTTCATTCAACAATTTGGTTTAGGCTTCCCATAGGCTTGTAACGATCTTACATCTCCACCACTTAATGCCACAAGGATTGTGAATCAAAGGGTCTTTATAAGGGTTATAATGTAGGAAAGGATGAATGATGAAATGGAAATAAGTGTCAATGATTAATGAAATACTGTACATATTTTTTCATTTTCTAGTCTCTCTTTTCTTTCTTTCTTTTTTTTTCTATATATTATTTTCTTTTTGCAATACTCTATTTTTTTTCTTTTTCGTGTTCTTTTTTTTTTTTCATTTTTGAACCGGATGACCATAGAATTGAGGTTCAAAGTTTAACATTCAGTTGCAGCATTAACAAATATTTCAAAACCAAGGAATTGATGCAGCAACAAATAACTACTTTGTTAGAGATTAGTGATGCCAAATCATGTACTCCAGCTTTTCTCATATACAGCATTCATCAATTAAGGATGGAAATTAATAAAAAGTGAAGGTCTCAAGGGGCTTAAGCAAAGGATTTAATATATATGGCTACTGTTTGGTCAAAAGGGTTTTAAAAGAAATACCCTTATCATATTCACAATTCCAAAAAGCTGATGTGGTTTTGAATCAATGATTGAGATAAGTTCTGCGAAGTTACTAAACTAAATGGTGTCACACAATATTTATGAGTATATATTGGAAGTTCAAAATCTTTTTATCTAGCTTACTCACCCTAATTAAACTCACCATGACTAGATTGTATGAGTATTGAACTAAAAACATAAGACTAATCATTCATGATGCACAATTTCTAGCAGCTAATCAATGAAACAAGCAACTCATACTAAATCAAGTTTGTCAAAATTCATAGATATGTGTTCAAAGTTCAATTGAATTTCATAACAGAATCAGTCAGGGAAAACTACAAACAATCAGCATTAGACAGAATTTTTTTCAGCTGAAAGACACTTTAGTTGCAACATAAAAGGCACTCTAGTCGTGACTAATAATATACACAGAGAGTAGACTCAGAAGATAGTAATATTTGGTCGTGATAAATATAAACACAGGTCGCGACTACAAATCACAGAGAGTAAACTTTGACAAACACAGATGCTCTGGTCGCGACAAAAAATGACCTTATGTCACGACTAAAATTCACAGAGAGCTAAAATCGCGACAAAGATAAACACCAAGTCGCGACTGTTAATCACATAGAGTAAATTCATGAAACAAAGGCAGTTTGGTCATGACCAAGTGGTACTCTGGTCGAGACTAAAAGTTACTGAAACTCTCCCCCACGCTTAATTTCTGCATTGTCCTCAAAGTGAAAAACTAAAGTATAATGAGCAAATGTATCAATAATAAGAATAGAAACTGAACCAAAATCTGAGCCCAATTCATATGAAATGAAATTATCTATCTACCCCTACTGACTTGGTCTCCTCCCCCATACTTAATCAACACATAACAGCTCAAATAGTAAAAAAAAAACTGAGTAAAATAGACTATTATAGTGGGGAAATAAGGAAGGAGACAGCCTGAATATTAAGGGGTTGGAAGTTCTCCTTGTACAACTTCAATAGATGACCATTGACTTGAAATTCTATACTATTTGCTTTATCCAATAGTTCAATAGTCCTATAATCATGGACCTTAGTTACCACATAGGGGCCATCCCATCTAGTAGCAAGTTTTCTAGCTTTGAATGTATATCTAGCTTTAAATCTCAAGACTCTATCGCCAACCTGAAATTTCTTACGCAGAATCTGTTTATCATGAATAAGCTTGGCTTTCTCTTTGTAAATCATGGAATTCTCATAAGCATATAGCCTTATTTCTTCCAATTCTTGAATCTACAACATTCTTTCTTCTCCAGTAGTGTCAAATTCCATGTTGCAAGTTTTGACTACCCAAAATGCTTTGTGCTCAATTTCCACTGGTAAATGACATGTTTTACCATAAACTATGTTGGAAATTGTACCCTAGGGACCAATCATTGTCTTATAAACATTATTATTTTATGAATTTCTTAATTATGTTATCACATTATTTGCATATTTACTGTGATGACCATCCTTGGATAACTCATGATCTTATCCTAAATATCCCTGGTCGGTCATCTATGCGGGAGCAAAGATAAAATAAGACCAGTATGACTTTGAAGATATATAGGGATATAAATCAAAGTCATAGGCACATGTAAGAGTACAAGGTGCTAGACCGACCCGCTATGAGAGAGCTGCATGGGTTAAGTCATAAGCTTCTCTCATATACAAGCCATGTCACTATGCCCTTTGACCTGAGATCATCATGGATTCCTACATGACAAACGCTCAGCTTTGACCTAGTCAAAAGTCACTTTTGACCGAGTGATCATAAAGGCTATGTTCAGGCTTAGTGGTTTTTCATGCGGAGGAATGTGAATGGTCAAGATGGAATTTGTCCCTCATATTCGTAGAGAGATATTACTGGGCTCCTCGATGAGTGAGTCTGAGAAATGTATGGCCATACTGTAATGGAAGGGTAGTTCCATTACTATAGTCAAATTGCTCAGGGATCGAGAAAGTAACGGTCAAGAACAGGAGGATGACGTTCTCCATGCCTCATCCATGACCGAAATATTGTGTGACAAAATGGACGTGATATGGTTGTATGAAAGGTAACATCATTCATCGATCCTCATATGTTTTGGGTAGTCGTAATGTCTTGCTAGAGGCCGCTTACGACTTGTGGATTAGTATAGTAACTGGCCCACTGCTAACTTCATATGGGCCTACAGGGTCGTACACAAAATAGTCCAACTCGAGCTGTGATGTCCAGGTTCATTGAATCTAAGACATGTCTTGATTAAATGAATAATCTAGGGTGAATTTATGTATTTTATATATATATAAATTTGTATTTATATATTATATATAATATAAGAGATATTTGCAAGATTTAATTTATAAGGATAAATTAAATCTCTATCACTTTTGAATTTGAATTTAAATGGATATGATCTATTTGAATTTGAAATTCAAATTGATAAGATATCTCAAATTTGATTTATGAGAATAAATCAAATATAATTTTGTCTTATCTTTATTTTAAATTAAATAAATAGGTGAATTAAATCTGTGAGACGGATTTAATAAAAACCATATTTATTTAATTAGTTTCTTATCAAATTATGCAATATATGATATTTTATTAATTTCAGAATTAATATAAGATTAATTCTGAAGCCCGGCCCAATTAGAAGCCCCGATAGCATCCTATATATTTGACATTAGGAGCTAGGGTTCTAGACACAACAACACAACAACACACACAACACACAAGAGAAAAAAAGGGATAAGAGGACGCTATTCGTGATAAGAGACGGTGAGGACAGAATATTGAGAAAGCCCTAGAGGGATAAGAGGCCCTAGCACGTCGTTCGTGGTTGGAACGCTATTCGTGTGGATACCGGTAGAGGAAGCCGATCTGAGTTGTTGACTTCTTACAATCGAGAAAAGAGCACCAGGTACAACGAAGTTACGACCAGTTGACACATAGGTCGCGACTAAATTGTTATCTGAACGTCAGAAATCCAAAAAGAGACTACAGGTCGCGACTAGAAGCAGAGGAAGTCGTGACTTCGAACTCCAGAGACGACAGGTCATGACTAGAAGATGATTAGGTCACGACTGAAAACTCCAGAGGCGACAGGTCACGACTAGAAGATGAGGAGGTCGCGACTAACAACTCCAGAGGTGTCAGGTCGCGACGAGAAGTTGAGTAGGTCGCGACTGAAATTTTTAAATTTATTTCCGTTGCGTGTCTTCCAATTCCCTTCAAACTATTCTATATGGAGACATCTCAAGTGGGGTCTTATGTACTTTTCTGTATGCCCACAAAGCTTCATCTAACCTTACACTCCAATCTTTCTTTAAAGGTCTTACTACTCTCCAAAATTCTCTTAATAGCTTTGTTGGAGTTTTCAGCTTGACCATTTGTTTGGGGGTGGTAAGCTGTTGAAACCTTGTGCTTGATCCTTAACTTGGCAAATAACCCACTTAAAATCTTATTACAGAAATGAGAACCTTTATCACTCACTATAGCTCTTGGCAAGCCAAATCTTGAGAAAATGTGTGACTTGAGAAATTTGAAAACTGTCACTGCATCATCTTTCCTTTTTGGTATAGCCTCCACCTATCTTGATAGATAGTCCACACTAGCAGAATGTATGTATAGCCAAAAGATAGTGGAAATGGTCCCATGAAGTCAATTCCCTATGCCTCAAACACCTCACAAAATAGCATAGGATGCTGAGGCATTTCATGCTTTTTAGTCAATCCCTCAAAGTGTTGGAATCTATCACAAGCTTTACAAAATTCATAGTAGTCCTTGAATTGATGTGGCCATTAAAAATCAGCTTCAAAGATCTTCCTTGAAGTCTTCTTGGCACTAAAATGTCCTCCACAAATAGAAGAATGGCATGCTGCAAGGATGCTATCCACTTCTTCACTTGGCACACATCTTCTTATAACATGGTTACTCCATATCTTCCATAGAATAGGTGGTTCCCATATGTAATATTTCACTTTATGTAACACCTTACTTTCGTATATCTTAGAGACCATTTAGTAGCATTTAGAACCACTTACAAGTCCATTGAAGTTCAATTATAAAATTTAGAATTTCCAAGCTTCATGGTTACTGTTCATATGGTAATTCCACATTAAGCGACGAATTTCAAAAAATCATTAAAGATCACTGTTCATTTGGTCAAAAGTTTTAGAAAACAGTTTCTGGTCCCCAATTTTAAAAATTTTGTTCTCTTTGTATAGACATCAAAATAAGGCATTCTTGGTGTCAAAATGAAGCTTGACATGTTAACTAAATGCTGGTAAAATTTTATACATTTATTCTATCATTTACTATTTTTAATTACATCTCACATATCACTGCCTCCTCACAAGTTACTGTTCACAGTGACAAATTTTATCAACTATCTTTACATACATATACACATACATTATGCAACTAATTCCTATCTCTTCTTCATTCCTCTTCATCTTCCTCCTCATGTGAAATCCCTGCTGTGGTGGTGACACGGAGGGGGTGAGATTTCGGGAGAAATCTCAGTAGCAAATGGATACCATACAACGTATGCAACTATATGCTTGATATTACTATGTGTGCACTTAATGATCATGCTTGCATAATGATAACTTACATCCTTCTATGTACCTTAATTATAACATATGGCCATAGTATAAAAAGAAACAGAGCATCCATTAATCATACATGCTTCAGATAATCAAAGTAAGTAAAAAACACATAAAATATCCAAGCAAAATAAGCATACATGTAGGTAAGTTCACTACCTCTTACTCCTTGCTTTCCTTATCATTTTTCTTTACCTCTTGCTTACTACTTCTCCTTGCTGTGTAGATGCCCTCTTTGAGTACACAACCAAATCCTAACATTGCATTATCATCCACTCATCATGAATTAACTGAATTAACAATCAAGAGTATTAAGCTTGGTTATTAATTAGGGTAACTTTTCCTAATTTTTACTAATTAGCTTGGCTTTTGAATTAATTGATGTCTTGACTTTTCCCTACACAATTTGGCCTTCTGAATTTATTTATGAGCTTAAAATTTTCAAATTCTAGCAGCTGCACCCTATTCTGGATAGAATTGCATAACTTCTCTTTTTCTTTCAAAAATTCTCATTTTGATTCCAATGCTTCCAATACTTGTTTCTCTACTTTATCCCACACAATTTTTCATTGTAAAACCATTAGAAGCATCAAAATCATGAAATTACAATCACTGTTCATGCATGTGAACACTAACAGAGAAGAATTTCAAAAATTACAACTTCCAATTCCAATACTTCCAAGGTTCCAATCCTACACAAAATCATCATCTAAATTCAATGGAAGCATTAGATCATTGAAATTCCATTTCTTTCTATCCAAAATAGTGCAGGACAAAAGGTCTCATCTGTGGCAAAGTCAAGAATATCAACTTGATTCAATAACCAATCATCTAGCTAGCTTGTTTAAGCACTAATTACATAGTTCTAGCTTCATTTTCTTCTTCCTTCTTTATTATAGAATTTTGGGCAGCAAGCATACTCTAGGTTTAATGGAATTTCCAAACACTAAAACCTAGATTTTACCCTTCCAAAACACATAAAAATAAACTAGGAAGGATTACTTACTTTATACCTTAGCTAACTTTGATCAAAGTACCTTGGATTGCCTTTGCTTTGGTTTAGATTTTGGTTGACAAGAGTTTTCCCAAGGGTCCACAAGCACTCACGGTTTTGATGAAGAATGGGGGGGTATTGATAGCCAAAACTTTGGCACCTTAGGTCCATAATAACCCCACTTTTCTGAATTATTACAATAGCTTAATCTTGAATTTGATTGGTTGGTTTTTAGATTAATTAACCTTAATCACAGTTAGGTTAATTCTTATATTATTTTAATATAATTGAGCACATGACATAAACTCCTCCCCTTGCTCTTGGCGCCATGTGACTTTTGTTTGGGCCCCACAAGGACACCTTGCAAGCCAACTCACCTTATCCTTTGATTTTCTTTGATTTATTTCTTTTTAAAATTCATAAATTATCCAAAGACCAACTTGTGCTTCAAGACAAAATCTTAACTTGTTGGGCTGCTGCATATGATGCCACTTAGGTCTCTTTTTGTGCCCAATTACCAATTGGCACAATTCCTAAGGAACTTCTCTTTAATTTTCTATACTGATATCTTTAAATTATCCTAATTTTTGCAATAAATTCTATACACCTGTTTTAATGGTTCTAACATTTTTATAAATTCATTATAATATAAAATGACTCTTCTGCAAAGCCTCATAATTTTTGGAGACCCAGAAGTCCTATTAAAAATTACATAAGTTCTTTTTAACCGTAAATTCTATAATTAATTCTACAAGATTTCTTTTTGACTCCTCTAAGTTTCATAAATTCTTATATTAATTATAAGAATTTACTACCAAATTTCATTTGATTCTGAGGTCCAGAAGATACTGTAATAAGTTATAGACTTTAGAAATTTATATCAATTTATCTGGACCTTAAATCGAAATTTCTTGTTGCGTTAAACTGATCAGAATAATTTTTTCTATTTTATGGTAAAATTTGGGGCTAAAATATTTTTGGATAATTTTGGGCCTTTTGCCCTTGAACTTTTGAAAAGTACACTTTAGGCCCTCAACTTTTCATAATTACACTTAATAGCCCAAAGCTTACGTCTCTTTCTATTTTGCACCATGGAACTTTTAGGGTTTTCACTTTAGTCTCTCTTCTTTATACCCTTGTCTACTCATTATCTTTCTTTCTGTTTATTGTCACAATCCCTTCCAAACCTCTTTTCAGTCTTATACAGATAGGAAAAAATTAGGATGTGACATTTCTATCCCTTTAAAATAAATTTCGTCCTCGAAATTTACTTGGTACCATAATCAAAATATCTTGGATATATCTCCTTTGTATATCCTTTCCTACTTTTTGACTAAGGTTTGGAGTATATATCTCTTACCTTATATCTTAATCAAACTTTATGTTACTTATCCATTTGTCATCTATTTGACTGCTTATGCTGATGGACAACTCACTATACTAGACTTGTGAGTAGTGTCCATTTCTTTTATATTGAACCCTTTTAAACTTTACTATACTCTGGGATTTCTGTTAGCTACTTGAAATATTTTCCTATCTATCTATCTCTTTCTTTCTATACCTTTCTTCTCATACAGTTCCTCTGTTTGGAACTGATACAAGGGATAATAAAGTCCCTTATTTCCTTTCTACTAAGCACTTATGCTATTCTCTGGTCATGCTATTCTTTCTTTCTTAGTATACTATAACTCTATCTAACTTTGTGACTTAACACTGTACTTCCCAATGGGTCACCCATATTAAACTTCTTTGACTTGAGCACTTTTCACTTAAGTTTGCTGGTGGGTTAAGGCTAGGTTACACTTCATATGGCTCTGAGCCCTAACATACTCTTTCTCATAAAACTATGTTCTATCTTTGCTCTACCTTAGACCCTCTTCTCTAGGTCTCTATGGCCTTTTAATCTCTTTATCCTCATTTGGAGGATTTATCTGCTCATACTTCTCTGTTCTAAAAATATATGGGATTCTCTTCTCTGTTACTCAAGCATACTTGTAACATCCTTAACTTCATTCTTAACTATACTTAATTGGAAGTATCTTAGATCATTGGAACACCATTTTACCTCAAAATCATGAATTTCCAAAAGTTAGGTTATCAGGTACTATTCACTTTTACTGTTTACTTGGTAATTCCAGATTACACCATGAACTTTGGAAATTCATAATTAAATCTAGAAAAATCGAAATAAGGTGGTTCCAATTTCTAATGAAATATATTTCATGAAACTTTGAAGGAAAAATATGAAATTTAGGTTTCCTTGTCCAAATGAAATTATTTTATTCGTTGAAAAACACTGTTCATTTGGTAAATCTGAAACTTCCAGATTTTGAGTCCCGTTTTTAAAAATTCATTTATTTTCGTATACTTATCTAAATGAGGCGTGTTACATATGGATTTAAAGATCCATATGTTTAATTTAATCTCATAAAATTTCATAGGAAAAGTCGTTCATTTGAGATATGAAAACCGCGCATGAACCTTACTGCCTCTCGGACTCGTCTTATCTTGATCCAGATTTTAGGTCCAACTTTGAAAACTCATATCAATTTGAAAACTTAACCAAATTAGGCGTTCTTGGTGTCCAATTAAAGCTCTAGATCTTAGCTATTCGCATGACAAATTTCATGTGAAAACTCATCGGATAAGTCACTCAAACTATCGGTGGAAATGTTCTGCTTCGGATCGGATATAGTGAGTGCATGCATTTTACATACCCATACAACATCTTCTAGGTTAAATACATACTATCTAGGTCATATACAAATTATTCATCCACATTTACCCTCTTCCTTGAGAAGTTCCAGCACCTAGAGAATGATTATATACATATGGAAGGAATGAGATTTCATGGAAATCTCAATAGCAAGTCATACCAACTATAAGGTTATGCATGCTTGATTAAATGCCTAACATGTTACCATGCAATGGGAGCTAATTCATGATCATACATGAGCAAACTCTAACATGCATATTGTCATGACATAAGTTGCAAGGAGTTGCAAATATTCATAACTCATCATCATCATCATCATTATCACATAACATTTCAAGCTCAACCAAACTTCATGCATAACAAGCAAGCATATCAATCAAACAACATAAGTTTATAGTTAGGTATTCTTGCTACGTCTTATGTATCTTTGCAAGTTCCTTCTTGACTTGATCCTTCCTTCCCACAAATGTCAAAACCTAGGCATAACAAAGCAATTATCAAGTTACAACTCAATTCCAATCCAATCTCAAGGCTAGGGTTTCATTAAGTCCCTTTCTTTCTCTACTTTGTGACTTATAATTACATCTTTCTAAACTAAACTCTCATGGTTCACTTCGACATAATTTTTCATGTAGAATCCAAATATGCATTCAGATTTTCAAGAATCAATTTACTTCTCATGCTACTGTACATAACCGAAAGGCCCCCTCTTGTTTCCAAAAATTCTCATTTTGGTTCCAATGCTTCCAATATTGGTTTTTCTACTATATCCCCACACAATTTCCCATTCTAAACCCATTGGAAGCATCAAAACCATGAAATTCCAACCTTTGAACAGTGATTTTGTACTGTGCAGAACAGAACACAATCTTGGATTCACAAGCATACTTGGATTCCCAAGCCATTACCACTTGATTCTAGCTTGTTTAAGCTTGTCTAAACTATCCATAACATAAAACTCATGTTCTTTTCACACATACACAGAAATTCCAGTAGCACCTCCACAAGATTTATGCCTCAAAAACCACTTAAACTCAAGAGCAAATCTACGAGAACATAGTCTAGGATCAAGGGGTTAATTAACTTGATAGTTCTTCCAAGGTGCTTGCTTTCTCTTGGCTTGAATGGAAATTTTGCAAGAGTTTCCCTATGGTTCTCATGCATGCCGAAATGAATCTGAAATAGAGGGATATTTATAGACAAATTTGGGTGGAAATGAAAAGCCAAGATCATTTTGGGTACTATTTGATCTAAAGGCCAAGATTTAATCTTGGATTTTCTTTTCTTTTTCATTTATGACATCACCTTTATGACATCATCCAAGGGACACCTCATGGGACACCTAATCCCTCACATGGCAAAATTGAAGACCCAAGAAGCCTCTAGAAAAATTTTAGTCCAGTCCAGTACCAGCCCGGTCCGATTCCTCGAAAACTGGACTGTTTTCTGAATCAAATTTTTCTGAGACTCCATAATATGTCTTCTGACCTTAAATTCAGTATCTGGGTTCTTTATATCATTGAAATTTTTATACTGGGCCTAAACTTAATTTCAGATCCCTTGGAAATGACCAAAATACCCTTGGTACCCTTTCTTGCACTATATTAAACCTTAAGGGCAAAATCGTCATTTCACACCTCTTTATACCCTGTCAAGGTATATACTGACTCTTCCTGTACATGTCTTGGGCATTCTAGCCTGTCTAAAATGACCAAAATACCCTCCATTCATCTGGTACTTCTTAGTACAACATAGGAGTATTTTCGTAATTTCACACTTTTCTAGGGTTTCTCTGGACCTTGGCCGCCCTATCAGTCCAATGATCTTACTGGGCCCTCTTGACGCCACTTGTTCTTTTGGGCATCTGCGTTTAGCCATCTAGGCTCATTTAGTTCCAGTTTATTTACTGCTAAATCTCCTTATCGGATCTCAGGAGTTCACAAACTCTCGTCTAAATTCACTAAAAAGTGAATAACTTTTTCTACAGGACTCCTTTCGGGATTCTGTCAGTTTCCTGACCTCCATCTTCACTGGAAGCATCATCCTATAATCCTTTCACGTATATCTGAGGTCCAGTAGATCCAATCATAATTTTTATAACTTTTTCATTATCAGGTAAATTTAAGCTATCTGGAACCCTGATAAAATTCTCGTATTAAGCCAAATTAACTAGCATATTCTCCTCTATTTACTGGTGAAATCTGGGACTGAAATGCTTTCTATCACATCCTTATTTTTATACATCTTAGGGACCATTCAGTAGCACTTAAACCACTTTCAGGGTCATTGAAGTCTAAACACTTAATCTGGAATTTTATTCATATCGAGTACTGTTCACTGTGGCAAATTCCAGATGAGTGACCTGATTTTGAAAATTCATAACTAATTCTAGAAAAATCGAAATGAAGTGGTTCAAATTGCTACATGAAGCTAACTCAAATATATTTCAGGGACAAATCATTGGTTGACCAATCCTTGACAAATTTAACGTGGGTCAACGTTTCAATCTTACTGTTCATCCAATGACTTTCTCCTGAATCCAGCATTCTGGTCCCAACTTTAACAATTTATATCTTTTCGTGTATACATCCAAATTAGACATTCTATATATCAAATTAAATCTTAGTATGTCTACTTTTTACCCTAAACAATTCGTACATTAATTCAATCATTTACTATTTTTAATGATTTATCAAACATGAATGGGTCTTCACGAGTTACTGTTCACTGAGCCTATTTTCAGTATTTAGTCTTTACATACCCAAGCATACAACCAACACATATCAGTCATACAGGCCAGATAACAATTAATATCAAATAATCAACTGTTATATCTCAGTGCATGATTAACTCTCTCATATTTTATTACATCCTTCTCTGTCTAAAATCCGGCAGCATAACTGCTACAATTCTTCTTTAGAAAGTAACCGATGTTGTACCGATTCGGTAATTCCCTTATGAGAACTACCATTCTACGTAGTACCCAGGAAAGACTGGATGAACCTGCTGGGTCCACTCACTTCCAGCCTCCTTAGACAGCACTACGTACACAGTACGTATCAGTTCCTTTCTTTGTTCCGTCTTCGTTGCCAGAATTTCGGCAGCCTACCGGCGTCTCTTAAGATTTCCAAATTTTATTTTGACAGAACCTCCCCTGTAATGTTATGTTTGGGAATGAGATTCAAAAGAATCCCAGTAACAATAATCATAACAAAATATGTAATGCAGAGTGACGGTGCTTGCTTGTGACTGTGTACAGATAAGTATGCTGCATGCTTCCATATTCAATAACATATGATCATAGCATTGGAATAGAGCTTCAAGCATAACATATAGGACAACAATCAACCAAACAAAACAACACATTACAAAGACACTACATAAGAGCTAGGATTAGTTGTTACCTCAAAAGCAGTGCTGTAGAACTTCCCTACTACTTCCAACTTCACCAGAACTTCCTTACTTCTTTCTTTCTCACACTTTCTCTCTCAAGAACTTATCTCTTCCCTTCTTCCTTGCTCATGCCGAAATGAGGGGCTAGGTGGGGGTATTTATAGTGTTGAGCAATGGCAATCTTGTAATTAGGAAGACTTATGATCCTGTGGTCCTGGTTTTTCCTGGAATTTCCTATTTTCTTTAATTCTTTTTTACTGCATCACCCTGGACACCTCATGGGACACCTCATAGGACACCTCACCACCCAGATTCTTCATGTGACGAAATTTGGAGGTTCTGGAAGCTTTCCGGTCCAATCCGGTACCGGCCCGGTCCATCACCTCGAAAAACATGCCGTTTTCTGAATCTGATGTTTCTGAAGACCATTTTTATGTCTACTGACCTCACATTTAGTATCTAGACCCTTTATAGCATTAACTTTTTAATACTGGGTCTAAACTCAATTACAGATCCCCTGCGAAATGACCAAAAAGCCCTTGGTGCCCTATCTTGTCCTATTTTAACCCTAAGGGCAAAATCGTCATTTCACACCTTTCTGGACCCGGTCAAAGCTTATACTGGCTCTAGCCAACTTTATTTATACATGTATTGACCTCTGGGTCTGTCCAAAATGACCAGAATACCCTTTATTCATCTGTTGCCCTTTTTGTACAACATAGGGGCATTTTCGTAATTTCGCACTTTTCCGGGGTTCTGCTGGACACTGGCCCACCTATCAGTCCAAGAGTCTTATTGGGCCTCTAATGGCGCCATTTTTTGGCTTCCTGGGTCCATTACCTGTATGGCACGCATTACGAGGAATCTTCCTTTAACACAGTTCATTGAATATTTTAACTATTATTCACCGATTATACACCTTTTCCGGACACCGGCTCTTTTTCCCAGATACAGTGTCCTACTGTGTTCAGGCATCCTTGGGGGTTATAACGGTCATCTGACCGAAGTCATTCGATCGCATTTAGCCCCTTTAAAAATACCGATAAATCTCCAACCCGGATCCCCGGAGGCCTCACACTCCCGTCTGGATTTTTTATTTTGTGAATAACTTTTCCTACAGACCTCCTATCGGTATCCTGTCAGTTTCCCGACATCCGCCCCATAAAGGCGCATCACCCTGTATTTTCCCACTTATATCTGAAATCTAGGGTATCCGGTATAAATTTTTATAACTTTTGGACGATCAGTCCATTTCTGGCTATCTGGAGTCTTCAAAAATTCCGGTATTAGGCTTGGTTACCCGGCGTCACCTGCCCTACCTTCTGGTAGAATCTGGGACTGAAATGCTGTCGGGCGGTGCAAACCACTTCTGGCCTATTTTCTTTAATTATACTTTAGCCCCAGGGAACTTTTCCTTCTTTATAATTAAGTCCCTTAATTTGGCTAAAATTACACTTTAAGACCCCACATTTTTGTCTACCTTTCATTCCTAACTTTAAACTTTCCATAATTGCATTTAGATCCCTTAATTTCATTTCTTTTGCAATTTAATCCTTTTCTTTACATAAAGGACCACATGTTTTTCCTGAAACAGAGCTCATATATTCCGTTTAATCTGTACATAGGAACCAGTACAGAAAATTAAGGATATTACATTTCTCTCCCCCTTAAAATAAATTTCGTCCCCGAAATTTACATTATACCTATCCTATAGAAACAATTCCGGATACTTCTCTTTCATCTTTTCTTCTGTTTCCCATGTAGCCTCTTGTTCAGTCAAGCCTTTCCAGATCACTTTAACTAAAGGAATTTGCTTATTCCACAACTGCTTGACTTTTCTATCAGCAATTCGCACCGGTCCAACCTCATAGGTCAAGTCATCTCGCAGTGCGACCTCATCTTGCTCAATCACATGAGATGGATCTGGAATATACTTCTTTAATTGGGAAACATGGAACACATCATGTATCTGGCTGAGATTCGAAGGAAGAGCCAACTTGTAGGCTACTGCTCCTATCTTTGAGAGAATCTGGAATGGCCCGATGTATCTTGGATGCAACTTCTTCACCTTAATCGATCGTCCGGCTCCTGTGGTTGGAGTTAACTTAAGGAATACATGTTCTCCTTCTTCAAACTCCAACGGCTTCCTTCTGACATCTGCATAGCTCTTCTGTCTGCTTTGAGCCGTCAACAATCATTTTCTAATTACCGCAACTTGTTCTGCAGTTTGATCCACTATATCCGGACCAAGCATTCTTCTCTCGCTCAACTCTAGCCAGCATAAGGGGGATCTACATTTTCGTCCATAGAGTGCTTCAAAAGGTGCCATCTGTATACTGGCCTGATAACCATTGTTATATGCAAACTCTATAAGGGGTAAATGGATATCCCAGCTGCCTTTGAAATCTAGGACACATGCTCTCAGCATATCCTCTAACGTCTGTATTGTTCTTTCAGATTGACCATCTGTCTGAGGATGATAAGCTGTACTGAATCTGAGAGTAGTGCCCATTTCTTCCTGTAGAGCCCTCCAGAAATTTGAAGTAAATCGAGGATCTCTATCAGACACAATGCTGCTTGGAATACCATGGAGCCTAACGATCTCCTTTATATACAGCTTTGCCAGCTTTTCTAGAGAATCTCTCTTATTGATTGCCAAGAAATGTGCTGACTTTGTCAGTCGATCGATTACTACCCAAACCGCATCATGTCTACTTGGTGTCAAGGGTAGTCCTTCCACAAAGTCCATGGCAATCCCATCCCATTTCCACTCAGGGATATCTAAAGGCTGCAACGTTCCTGCTGGCTTTTGATGTTCAACTTTCACTTTCTGGCAGGTTAAGCACCTAGATACGTAAGCTACAACATCTTTCTTCAGTCCAGGCCACCAGAATAACCTTTTAACATCATGGTACATTTTGGTCATTCCTGGATGTACCGTATATCGGCTTTTATGTGTTTCCTCCAGAATCCTTTCCCTTAATCCCCCAACATTTGGGATATAGGGTTTTCCCCTAAACTGTAGCAATCCGTCTGGGGACATCTCAAAATTCCTTGTCTTCCCTTTCTCCAGCTTGTCTTTGAATATTGCTGCGAGCTTATCCTGCTCCTGAGCCTCTTTGATCTCATCTTCTATGCAAGTTCTGACATGAACTCCTCCAAAAGGATTCTCCGTCATTTGCATTTGATATAGAGGGCTCCAGTCGCGCATATCTTCTATCAGTTCCAATTCCTTGATCATCATGTATGCAACCTGCACCACCTTTCTACTCAAGGCATCAGCTACCACATTGGCTTTTCCTGGATGGTAATTAATCTGGAAGTCATAATCTTTTAACAATTCCATCCATCGCCGCTGCCTCATGTTCAGCTCCTTCTGATCCTGCAGATACTTTAGGCTTTTGTGGTCGCAAAACAACTCTATCGTTGCTCCGTATAAATAGTGCCTCCATATCTTCAGGGCATAGACCACCGCCGCAAGCTCCAGATCATGGGTGGGATAATTCTCTTCATGTGGCTTTAACTGCCGAGAGGCGTAGGCTACTACTCGACCTTGCTGCATAAGCACACATCCCAGCCCCTGCTTGCTAGCATCAGTGTAGACTACATAAGTCTGAGTTGGGTCTGGAATAATCAGCACGGGAGTAGTCGTTAATCTCTGCTTCAACTGCTGGAAGCTAGCCTCGCACTTCTCATCCCACTTAAACTGCTGATTCTTCCTGGTCAGCTTGGTAAGTGGTAAGGCAATTCGAGAAAAGTCTTGAATGAATCGTCTGTAGTACCCTGCTAGGCCGAGAAAACTTCTAATCTCTGTCACTGTCCTTGGCTGTTCCCAGCTCAAAACTGCTTCAACTTTGCTAGGATCTACAGCTACCCCGTCTCGGGATATGACATGACCGAGAAATTTGACTTCTGACAGCCAAAACTCGCATTTACTCAGCTTAGCATAGAGCTTCTTCTCTTTAAGGGTACCAAGAACAATCCTCAAATGCCTTTCATGCTCCTCTGGAGATTTGGAGTACACCAGAATATCATCAATAAAGACCACAACGAACTGATCTAGATAAGGCCTGAAAATCCGGTTCATATAGTCCATGAAAATAGCAGGTGCATTGGTTAGTCCAAAAGGCATCACCAAAAATTCAAAATGTCCGTAGCGCGTTCTGAACGCCGTCTTTGGAATATCATCTGGCTTGACCCTTAGTTGATGGTAGCCAGATCTCAAGTCAATCTTGGAGAATAAGCTCGCTCCTGCCAATTGATCTAGCAGGTCATCAATTCTGGGAAGAGGATACTTGTTCTTAACTGTAAGCTTATTTAATTCCCTGTAGTCAATGCACAGCCTTAAGCTACCATCTTTCTTCTTGACGAACAGTACTGGAGCACCCCATGGCGATACACTGGGTCGTATAAAACCCTTCTCCAATAGCTCCTCAATTTGCTTCTTCAGTTCCATCATTTCGTTGGGAGCCATCCTGTATGGGGCTTTTGATACTGGTCCAGCTCCAGGTACAATGTCGATCGCAAACTCCACTTCACGCTCCGAAGGCAATCCCTGAATCTCCTTTGGAAAGACTTCAGGAAATTCATTGACTACAGGAACCTCCTCGATGCCTTCCTCCACTTCTGTTTGAACAGAAAAGAATACCACATATCCCTGACATCCTTTCCGTAGATATTTTTCTGCCTAAGCCTCTGTCACGAAGTTCAGTTGTACTTATAGGCTCCGATCAATGATCTTTGGACCAAGAACTAGGGTCTTGTTTCTGCAGTCCAACATCACATTATTGGAGGATAACCAATTTAAACCGAGTATGACCTCAATCTCCTGGAAAGGCATACAGATCAGGTCCAGGGTGGTACTGCAGTGCTCATAACGCACCACACTATTTAGACAGGCATCAGATGTGATCACCCTAGCATTGGTGGGGGTTTTCACCTGTATATCATAACGTAACTTGCTGATCAGAAGGCCTAGGCATTTAGCACATTCATAAGATATAAAGGAATGACTTGCACCCGAATCAAATAGGGCAGTCACAGCATGATCATTGAGATAGATTGTACCTTGGATCATCTCAGATGATCGCTGAGCATCCTCTCTAGTGAATGCAAACACTCGTCCCGCCGTCCTTGGCCTTGGATCAGTTATAGCTTAAGGACATTCCCTGGAAAAATGTTCGGGCTTTCCGCAGGTGTAGCATACATTCTGGCCCATCAAGCATGGTCTGTCACCATGATTCTTTCCACACTTTTCACATACTGGGGCCTTTGGATCCCTATTATTGGATCTTCCGCGGAAATTTCCCCTATTAGGCCTCTTGGTCTGCCACGGGCGCTTTCTTTTCTTATAGCCGCTCCCACTGGCCGCTTCTTGATTCCGTCCGGCCTTATCTGGAGTCGCTTGATCTTTACTCCCAGATCTGGACAGCATTCTATGATTCATACTGTTCTCAACGATTCGACATGCTTCCACAGCCTTATTGAACTGGCTGTATTGTTGGGGAGTTAACTTCTCCTTTAACACAGAATTCAGCCCTCGAATCATTCTTTCTGTCATCCAGCGTTCGTCATCCACTTGGCGTAGGTAAGTTGAATATTGAGATAGCCGGATGAACTTGGCCAAATATTCATCAAAAGCTTCTTTTTCTCCTTGCCTCAGCACAAGGAATTCAGCCTCCTTTTCATCTCTGACAGATTGAGGGAAATATTTCTCATAAAATTGCTCAAGAAATACTTCCCAGGTAACTGGAATATCTCTTGCTTGGAGAAGTAACTCTGTATTCTTCCACCATCTATCCGCATCCTTTTCCAATTGATAGATGGCCATTTGGGCCTTGGTTTCAGTCGGGCAGTCGAGGACCTTAAAGATCTTCTCTAATTTGCTGACTCAATTTTCTGCTACATGTACTTCAAATGTCCCTTCGAATATGGGAGGATTGTGTTTGCAAAATCGCACCATCCATTGTTGGATGACAACTGCCTCCTCCCTTGATTCAACCCTTCTCTGGGGCTGTTCCGCCTGCTGTGGTACTTCTTCAGGTTCTCTACTAGTTGCTCCTGAAGGCTCTGGCGGTCTTAAATTATTTACAGCTGCTGCTACTGCCGCGGCTATGGCAGCATCTCTTTCTTGTTCATTTTGTGCTTGAGCAGCTCTCATTTCTTCTATCATCTTTTGTTGCTGTTCTAGTCGTTCTAGAATCATTTGATTTAGGTTTCCAGCCTCTCGGGGTTCCTCAGCTGGAATAGTTCTCCTCGTTCGTACCATTTCGTTATACTTAAAACAGAAGGGAATACGATAAATAACATAATTCATTTTCATTTCATTTCACACATAATATACATACAGAGTATATGTACATATCACAGTACCATTCTAGTCTTTTATACATTAGAAATATTACTCTAATTTTTCTTAAACTTCATTCTAATATATTCTCCTACTAGGTAGATCCAGTCGGATATGGTACAATATGATTCTCTATCAAAATACTGGTCCAACTCCGATCTCCAGGTAGGAGTCTTCGGCAATACGTCATTCATAATTTCTAGCCAAAGCCCCATGGTTAACACATTTGGATCCCAGGCTTGATATATGGCTTTCACCCTTGTGATAAACTCCTGGTAGACCGAATAATCTTGATCTATGTTTTCGAACAGGGTCTGCCTCAACTCGTATAGTTGTCGGGCTAATGCTACCGAGCTCTCAAGTTTCTCTCTACTCAGGTTCCTCCCTGGTACCATTCTTACGATTAAACCTCCCAAATACATTTCTACTAGAGTCACTTCGGGCCTACTGGGACCTGGCGCATTACTCTGAACACGTACTTGGCTGGATCCTGAACTGTCTGTTATATTCAAGGGTACCGCACTTATGGGAATGGCAGGAATAGGGCCTTCTGTTATCATCACCTCCTGATCATCAATTGGAAAGTTTGATCCTACCGAGGAACTATCCTCCTCAGAATCACCAGCTACTGGAGGTGTACAGAGGTCAGAATCATTGCTTACTATCTCTTCTTCTGAACTATCGGAACTAGAGACCTCTGGTCTTAATTCCCATTGGTTTACTGTAGTTTCAGACCCAAATCTATGTCTAGCCATCCTGCAAACACTAACTTAGTGTCAATTATGACGGCTTTATCATGGTATATCTTTCTATAAATCATCTACTCAGAGCATTTCTTAAGCCAGAATCCTTTGCTCTGATACCAAATGTCACATCCTTATTTTTATACATCTTAGGGACCATTCAGTAGCACTTAAACCACTTTCAGGGTCATTGAAGTCTAAACACTTAATCTGGAATTTTATTCATATCGAGTACTGTTCACTGTGGCAAATTCCAGATGAGTGACCTGATTTTGAAAATTCATAACTAATTCTAGAAAACTCGAAATGAAGTGGTTCAAATTGATACATGAAGCTAACTCAAATATATTTCAGGAAAAAATCATTGGTTGACCAATCCTTGACAAATTTAACGTGGGTCAACGTTTCAATCTTACTGTTCATCTAATGACTTTCTCCTGAATCCAGCATTCTGGTCCCAACTTTAACAATTTATATCTTTTCGTGTATACATACAAATTAGACATTCTATATATCAAATTAAATCTTAGTATGTCTACTTTTTACCCTAAAAATTTCGTACATTAATTCAATCATTTACTATTTTTAATGATTTATCAAACATGAATGGGTCTTCACGAGTTACTGTTCACTGAGCCTATTTTCAGCATTTAGTCTTTACATACCCAAGCATACAACCAACACATATCAGTCATACAGGCCAGATAACAATTAATATCAAATAATCAACTGTTATATCTCAGTGCATGATTAACTCCCTCATATTTTATTACATCCTTCTCTGTCTAAAATCCGGCAGCATAACTGCTACAATTCTTCTTTAGAAAGTAACCGATGTTGTACCGATTCGGTAATTCCCTTATGAGAACTACCATTCTACGTAGTACCCAGGAAAGACTGGATGAACCTGCTGGGTCCACTAACTTCCAGCCTCCTTAGACAGCACTACGTACACAGTACGTATCAGTTCCTTTCTTTGTTCCGTCTTCGTTGCCGGAATTTCGGCAGCCTACCGGCGTCTCTTAAGATTTCCAAATTTTATTTTGACAGAACCTCCCCTGTAATGTTATGTTTGGGAATGAGATTCAAAAGAATCCCAGTAACAATAATCATAACAAAATATGTAATGCAGAGTGACGGTGCTTGCTTGTGACTGTGTACAAATAAGTATGCTGCATGCTTCCATATTCAATAACATATGATCATAGCATTGGAATAGAGCTTCAAGCATAACATATAGGACAACAATCAACCAAACAAAACAACACATCACAAAGACATTACATAAGAGCTAGGATTAGTTGTTACCTCAAAAGCAGTGCTGTAGAACTTCCCTACTACTTCCAACTTCACCAGAACTTCCTTACTTCTTTCTTTCTCACACTTTCTCTCTCAAGAACTTCTCTCTTCCCTTCTTCCTTGCTCATGCCGAAATGAGGGGCTAGGTGGGGGTATTTATAGTGTTGAGCAATGGCAATCTTGTAATTAGGAAGACTTATGATCCTGTGGTCCTAGTTTTTCCTGGAATTTCCTATTTTCTTTAATTCTTTTTTACTGCATCACCCTGGACACCTCATGGGACACCTCATAGGACACCTCACCACCCAGATTCTTCATGTGATGAAATTTGGAGGTTCTGGAAGCTTTCCGGTCCAATCCGGTACCGGCCCGGTCCATCGCCTCGAAAAACATGCCGTTTTCTGAATCTGATGTTTCTGAAGATCATTTTTATGTCTACTGACCTCACATTTAGTATATAGACCCTTTATATCATTAACTTTTTAATACTGGGTCTAAACTCAATTACAGATCCCCTGCGAAATGACCAAAATACCCTTGGTGCCCTATCTTGTCCTATTTTAACCCTAAGGGAAAAATCATCATTTCACACCTTTCTGGACCCGGTCAAAGCTTATACTGGCTCTAGTCAACTTTATTTATACATGTCTTGACCTCTGGGTCTGTCCAAAATGACCAGAATACCCTTTATTCATCTGCTGCCCTTTTTGTACAACATAGGGGCATTTTCGTAATTTCGCACTTTTCCGGGGTTCTGCTGGACACTGGCCCACCTATCAGTCCAAGAGTCTTATTGGGCCTCTAATGGCGCCATTTTTGGGCTTCCTGGGTCCATTACCTGTATGGCACGCATTACGAGGAATCTTCCTTTAACACAGTTCATTGAATATTTTAACTATTATTCACCGATTATACACCTTTTCCGGACACCGGCTCTTTTTCCCAGATACAGTGTCCTACTGTGTTCAGGCATCCTTGGGGGTTATAACGGTCATCTGACCGAAGTCATTCGATCGCATTTAGCCCCTTTAAAAATACCTATAAATCTCCAACCCGGATCCCCGGAGGCCTCACACTCCGTCTGGATTTTTTATTTTGTGAATAACTTTTCCTACAGACCTCCTATCGGTATCCTGTCAGTTTCCCGACATCCGCCCCATAAAGGCGCATCACCCTGTATTTTCCCACTTATATCTGAAATCTAGGGTATCCGGTATAAATTTTTATAACTTTTGGACGATCAGTCCATTTCTGGCTATCTGGAGTCTTCAAAAATTCTGGTAGAATCTGGGACTGAAATGCTGTCGGGCGGTGCAAACCACTTCTGGCCTATTTTCTTTAATTATACTTTAGCCCCAGGGAACTTTTCCTTCTTTATAATTAAGTCCCTTAATTTGGCTAAAATTACACTTTAAGACCCCACATTTTTGTCTACCTTTCATTCCTAACTTTAAACTTTCCATAATTGCATTTAGATCCCTTAATTTCATTTCTTTTGCAATTTAATCCTTTTCTTTACATAAAGGACCACATGTTTTTCCTGAAACAGAGCTCATATATTCCGTTTAATCTGTACATAGGAACCAGTACAGAAAATTAAGGATATTACACTTTCGGGCAGTCTAAACCACTTCTGGCTCAACTTTCTTTAATTACACTTTAGCCTCTAGAAACTTTTCTTCTTTTCAATTAAGTCCCTTAGATTTGGCTAAAATTATACTTAAAGACCCCACATTTTTGTCTACCTTTCTTTTTGGCCTTAAAACCTTTTATAACTTCACTTAAGTCCTTGCATTTTCTTTCTTTTGCAATTTAATCCCTTTCTTTGCATAAATGGCCACCAATTTTCCAGAAAATCTCACATATATTATGTACAAACTGTACATACTATCCAGTACAGAAAATTAGGGATATTACATTTCTCTCCCCCTTAAAATAAATTTTGTCCTCGAAATTTACAATATGTCTCAATGGAAAAACTCAGGGCATCTCTCTCTCATTCCTTCCTCTATTTCCCATGTAGCTTCATTCTCCGTTAAGCCTTTCCAGACCACCTTGACTAAAGGAATTTGTTTATTACGCAGCTGCTTGACCTTTCGATCAATAATCTGTACTGGTCCAACTTCATAAGTCAGGTCATCTGGCAGCGCCACCTTATCCTACTCAATCACATGTGATGGATCTGGAACATACTTCTTCAATTGGGAAATATGGAAGACATCATGTATCTGGCTGAGATTTGGAGGAAGAGCCATCTTATAAGCTATTGACCCTATCTTCGAGAGAATTTAGAATGGTCCGATGTATTTAGGATGTAACTTCTTTACTTTAGTTGATCGTCTTAAGGAATACATGCTCTCCTTCTTCGAACTCCAACGACTTTCTTCTAATATCTGCGTAACTTTTCTGTCTATACTTAAAGACCCCACATTTTTGTCTACCTTTCTTTTTGGCCTTAAAACCTTTTATAACTTCACGTAAGTCCTTGCATTTTCTTCCTTTTGCAATTTAATCCCTTTCTTTGCATAAATGGCCACCAATTTTCCAGAAAATCTCACATATATTATGTACAAACTGTACATACTATCCAGTACAAAAAATTAGGGATATTACAATACTTCTACAAAACTTTGAATATTAGCACTCAAATTTGAACTTGGACTCTGTCTTCGTTTAAAAGAAAACTAAGTTCAGTCTGTATATAATAAAGGCTATCTGAGGAAAATCATTATAGATACTTTCTCTGGATGAGCTAATCACACCTTACAAGGTTAGCTACTCCTTTTATGTTGATAACTCATACCCATAAAGTAGTTTTCAAAATTGTATCCAGTAGCCTTTATTATCTATCAAGACTTTACTTATTCTCCTTCTTACTCAGGAGTTCCTTCTCATCTTTCTTACTCTATTGTGGCATACCATGGGCTGTTACCTTGTGTAATCATGGTCTAACCACCTGCCATTGAATTCTATTGCGATGGCCATATCATAACTTCTCCTTTCAATTTGTGCTCTAACTACGAGCAATTTGTATCTGATATGTGCTCTTATCCGAAGAGCAATCTGTATCAGATCTAACTCTTATCTAGAAAGTGATATGAACTCATTGGAATCTAGCTATATTTGAGAACCATCTATTTTAGATCCAACTCTTATCTAAAGAGTGATCTGAAAACAATCTCTTTACTGTTGTCTATTATTCTTTCTGTATACCATTTCTTTTGATAGAGTTATAACACTACCACCCTCTTGGTACTTGCTGTAACCCTAACATAAGAAATGGCCCTGAGTACTGTATTCACAAGCTTGTAAAAATACCTGAGTAACCCCAAACATCATGTTGCAACTGACTATCCTACTCACTAAGACTATCTATCCATCTAGGTATCTTCATTGGTTCTCTAAGGTACTTACCTATTGTTATCCTATCAACTTTCGTTTTTACCTTTCTATCCTAACTTTAATCCTAACATGAACTCTAATGCCTAAGGGGTTTAACTAAGTCTAGCTACTGTGTTTATGTTTTCTCTACTTCCTACTCTTTACACATAAGCCACTCAACTTGAGAGGTTCATCCTTAGTCATCGACTTCCCAAAGAGATACTGTACTCTTACTCATATGCTCTGTAACTTTTCTTAGGCTAGGACTACTGTAACCCTCGGGATCTACTACGATCACCTGTAAGCCTTTTTAAAATCCTTTATGATCCTGAAACATAAAGTTTACTAGCCATACTAGGATCTAACTGTGATCCTTCAGAATCCACTGCAATTCCATTGTATTGTATCCTAATCTTTGGGAAACTTTGCACCAAAGGATTAACTTACCTCTACTATCCTCTATAACATTATCTTCCAGATCCTTTTAATTCATTCAGGAATATGATATAACTACTTCATTCTACTACTTTATCCTTTACAAGGCCATATTTACTCATCTAGCTTAGGTTGCCATATTCCCCTCTTGCTAGGGTACAGACTCAACCCTTAACTATTTGATTTGGCTCTTGCTTATTACTCTTTCTTAAATAGGGGAGTCTCTTCATCTTTGAACTATGGCTACCTTCTCTTTTCTAAGCATCATAAACTTCTCTTTCATAAATGGATACTCTTATACTTCTTAACTGCTTCTGCCTATCTACTAGTCCTAGTTTGTTCTTGACTAGACTGTAGTTCCTTTTTGGTCTTTATACAGAGAATTATGCTTTTGAACATACCCTTAAACTGCTCTTCCGTGTCTCCGTGCATCATACTATCTAGCTCATCTATACCTCATGCACATCCTCTAGCCGATGAACTTTGGTGAGGTTTATACCTTCATTCTTATCATTACTACAATATCTAGTCACTGTTCCTGGGAAATTCAGGTTCACAGAAAGATTCTATTTCATTCTCCTAATGTTATCTTGAATTAACTCTTGTATCTTAGCTTTCTTGATCTTGGACTGGTCAACTTCTTTGACCTTAGACTGATCAGCTCCTGTCTCTGTTAGCAAAGGAAACTGCTTCCCGGTTATTATTTCACATAGTCCAGCCATATCGTGTTAAGAAACACGAGAGTCTTAGGGGCCTTGGTTGACTAAGACCAATCTTCTACAACTGTATCCTTAGAGACTGTCTCATAAGCTACATGGCTAGGGTATAACGCAACATACCCATCTGAGGTTACCATCACTTTTACTCGCATCCACCACACTAGCTCGTCGTAACTTAAACTTTCTGCGATATCATGTCGTGACCAAAATATTGTCTAGTAGCGACTAACATTCTCTGTTAACTTTCGTCGTGTCTAACTCACTTGACACATCGTGACCAGATCGCTCTAAGTTCTCCTGTTACAGCGAATGATCTTTCCTCGTCGTAACCTGAACTGCTTTGTGCATTTTAGTCACGTCCAAATGCTCTAATTCTTTGCAGCCTAACTTCTCTGTGAATCTTAGTCTTAACCAGAGTACTGGCTCATCATTACTGCTAAAACTTTACCATTCTACTTGGTTACCTTTAACTAATTCAGAGCATCACTAGGGTAGAAACTTCTGTTCCATGCCAGAATCTTATGTTTTGTACTCTTGTCAGGGCCTCTGCTCTGCGCTTGGGCCATTGCTTTGATTATTAGTCCCCTCATTTCGGGACTCTACCTGTAATTGAAAAGACAATCAATCACAAACATGCACAATAATTCTCAAACACACGTATATTCATACAACAAAACAATATATGTGCACATACAAACAATTTAAAACATCACATGCCAGATATCTCATATCATGATTAACAATCTAACTGTACTCCTATCTTAAACAAAATACTTACAATTTAAGATTAGGTTCTGAAAATTATCCTATCTGATGCTAAAAACTTTTCTCTGATACCAAACTTATAACACCTTACTTTTGTACATTTTAGGGACTATTTAGTAGCATTTAGAACCACTTACAAGTCCATTGAAGCTCAATTACAAAATCTAGAATTTCCAAGCTTCATGGCTACTGTTCATATGGTAATTCCATATTGAGCGAGGAACTTCAAAAAATTATAATTAATTCTAGAAAAATCTAAATGAAGTGGTTCAAAATGATACTTGAAGCTAACATAATTTAGTTTAATGAAAAAATAAGTCATAGACCAAATGCTCAGCCAATCAGTGCAATTTAATCCTCAAAGATTACTGTTCATTTGGTCAAAAATTCTAGAAAACAATTTTTGGTCCCTAACTTTAAATTTTTGTTCTCTTTGTAAAGATATCGAAATAAGGCATTCTTAGTGTCAAAATGAAACTGGACATGTTAAATAAATGATGGTAACATTTCATACATTTATTTTATCATTTACTATTTTTAATTACATCTCACATGTCATTGCCTCCTCATAAGTTACTGTACATAGTGATAAATTTCATCAACTATCTTTACATACATATACACATACATTATGCAACTAATTCCTATCTCTTCTTCAATCCTCTTCATCTTCCTCCTTATGTGAAATCCCTACTATGGTGGTGACAAGGATGGGGTGAGATTTCGGGGGAAATCTAAGTAGCAAACGAATACCATACAATGTATGCAACTATATGCTTGATGTTACTATGTGTGCACTTAATGATCGTGCTTGCATAATTATTTACAAATATGTCACAGCCTTTTTTTATAGCGTTTTTGCTTTTAACTGCCGTGATAAGTGTTTTTTCTAGTAGGGATTAAATGTGTCTTGTCTCCTTTGTCTTAGGATACTAGACATGAATTATCCTTTGATTCCCTACTAGAAATTGTAGAAACTGGTCTTCATGTAGGACCAATTTATTTCAATAGTTATCCAAACCAAACAGTTAACCTTGTAGATGAGAATATTATGGATCTTTTAAAATTAAACATAAAATTACTTGGATTCCGGATGAAACCCGTTTCCATTCCTATTTCCTTGATATATAGAATCCAATATAAATGCATGAACTCATCAGGTTCTAGAGTTTTAACTCCAAAAGAAGATGGTTTTACCACCTTTTTCCTAACATATCGAGCCAAAGCAAATATCATTATCCTCAAGGTCATTAAATGGACAGATGTAACCCTACCAGAAGAATGGATATTAGACAATGTAGTCCCTCCTCTACCACAACCAACCCCTGAAATTGAAAACATTAGACAAAGTAGTACTACTGGTCAAATAGGATTAGAAGCTCTTTTAGCAAAACCACTTCTAGGGCTAACTCAAGGCTTCTCAACGATTTTAGATATACAACCTCTGATCAACCTAGACACTCTATTAATGATTTTAGGTTAGTAGCCTTAGAATTACCAAGAAACTCAACCTCTTCTATACCATCAGCCATCCATTTAAAAGGAATAGATACTTCTTCTAATATACCTAGGCCTACTTACCAAAGAGAAGAAGAAGATCAAAGATCTACCCAATCTCCTACTTATATTGCCATCCATGAACCACATGAAATCAATGTTATATCAACCGATTTCCGAATTGACAAAGCTACCTTACATAAAGATTTCTATTATGAGAAAAATGAGTTTTTCAGATCCTGGTTATTTGAACATTTCAAAGGAACAAAAAGAAAACATGTTCAACAGATTTTTTATAAGTTCCTTGAAAGAGTGCAAATTAATATTCCATTTTTTTATTGGCTTGAATCCTATACTTTTTTAGATAATCAATTGGAATATCCATTTGCAAACTCAATCAATGTAACCAGATCTTGGCATACCCCTAGGTGTGAAGTATTAGAATTTGAACTTCCTCCTACTAGAACTTTCCAATTTTCAAATACCCAAGGAGACAAGGGAAACCCACTTGTAGCATCCCCTTTCAAGTGGAAAAATACAGAAGATCAAATTCACCCTAGAGATATCTAGAGCCTAATGTAACAAAACAATTACACTAACAAATATTTACAAATCTTAGAAGAAAAGATTACCTCTAAACCTGTTCCAACCAACCAACCAACCAGTACCAAACCTTCCTATTGAATCTCCCTTATTTAAGCCATTTCACATGCCTTCAAAACTTAAAGAACTTGACTCTCAGCCCTCCAACATTTTCCTTAGAAAACAGTAGAACAACTTACAACAATAATAGTTCAAAATACCACAGAGTACCAAATCTATAAGAAACCTTACCATTAATACCTTATCTAACCAAGAACAAACCTCCTCAAAATCTGAAGAAGAGATCCATGAAATTAACCGAAATACTTTTAATTGGAAAACTTCGTCAATTTATTATTATCCAAAAGCAACCGCTCCTGATCTTCTATTAGAAGAAAGACGGGACCAAAAAAATTTAAAACATTTTAGTGCCAACAATATTTATGAATGGCATATAGATGGCCAAATTGAATATAATATTCTCAACATTCTTCAACATATGTCCATGATAAGCACAGCCTATGCCACAACTTATAATTATTCTGATAAAGTTATAGTTAATCTTCTGCTGGATTTTTCAGCTAGCTTAAAGGACGGTGGGATAATTATATCTCTCAAGAAGAAAATGACCAAATATTAAAAGCCTTGAAAGTAGAACTAGCTGGTACTCCCATTGTTCATAATGGAGAACCCATTCTTGATTCTACAAACACCTTGATATTCACCATAGTTCAACACTTCATAGGTGATCCTTCATTGACAGGTCAGCTCAACTTCTTTCTAATCTCAAATGTAAGACACTTGCCGATGTTAGATGGTATAGAGATACCTTGTAAACTAGAGTTTATACCAGAGAAGATAGTCAACAACTTTTTTGGAAAGAAAAATTCTTAGCCGGTCTTCCAAAATCCTTAGGAGACAAAGTTATGGGGAAAAAAATCAGAAACCAATGGAACAATTCCATACGAACATCTAAGTTATGGACAACTCATAGTTGATGTTCAAAAGATTGCCTTAAAAATCTGCCAAGATGATAAAATTAACCATCAATTAGCCAAAGAACAAGCCTAGAATAAAAAAGATTTAGGGTCTTTCTATGAACAATTTGGGTTTCCAGTTTGTAAAAAACATAAGTCCAAGCCTAAAACTAGAAGAAAATGCCCATACCAAAAACATAAACCTGAGACACCTGTTAGAAAACTTAAAAGAGACTTTAGGTCTAAACAACTGTTAACCTTCCTAAAAAACAAATAACTTGCTATAGATATGGTAAACTAGTTAGGCCATATATCTAAATATTGTAGGTTAAGAAAGAAAATTAGAGCCTTAGAACTGGATGCTAGAGTTCTTGACCAAATCAACAATCTTATGATAGAAACATCTGACAAAGAAAGTTATACATCATCTTCTAAAGAAATTAACCAAATTCAATATGATGATATTTCTTCTTCTTCTTAAGGAGAGATTAATGTCATTTCAAAAGAGCAAGACTTCTTGTTTGAAGTTATTAATGCTCTGAATGAACCAGAAGAAAAAAGGCATTATTTGAATAAATTCAAAGAAATGTTACTTGAAGGAGAATCCTCCTTATCAATATCCAAAACTGTGACTAATAAGTATAATCTAACCGATACTCTCAAAATTTAAACAAACTAGAAAACCAGCTATGATACAAGATCTCCAACAAGAAATAAATAATCTAAAATTTGAAGTAAAAGCTCTCAAGCACCAACAAGAACAAGCTTTAGTTTAAGAAGAAAGATTAGCTAGCCCAATAACTAATTTTAGGTAAACTCCCTTGGATGATCAAATAGAAAATAATGAGAATACTGAGGAATAAACCAAGAAATTTCTGAACCTTTTCTTAACTTAATCTCTAGATTAGAAATCAAAAGTTTTGCGTCAAAATAAAACTCGTGATTAACCATGAATTTACCCTTGAGTAAGTAGCCTTATTTGATACAGGGGTAGATTCAAATTGTTTTCAAGAAGGCCTTATCCCAACCAAATACTTTGAGAAAACTACAGAACAACTAGAATCAGCCTGTGGCAATAAGCTTTAGGTCCAATACAAAATAACAAATGTTGCTATTCAAAACCAAAGTTTTCAGGCACAAACTCCCTTTCCTTTAGTAAAAAACATACAAAACAAGATAATTCTAGGAACCCCCTTTCATTAGGAAACTCTTCCCTTTCTATGTATCATCTGAAGGAATAACAATTGAAAATTTAGGAAAGCAAATTCTTTTTAAATTTGTGCATACCCCAGTGATAAGAGAAATTCATCCTATCATTTTAAAGAAAAATAGATAAATTTCCTTAAAGAAGAAATTTCTTTTAAAAAGATAGAAATGCAATTGGATGAACCAAAGTTCCAAGAGAAAGTTCACTCTCTTAAAACATATCCAACAATACATTCGTTCTGATTTCCAAATCCCTTTCGAGAAGGGAAAAAACATTCTATAAGTTAATCATATGAAAAATATTTTCATGAAACCAAAATACCAACAAAAGCCACACCTATTCATATGAATCAAGAGCTCCTTGAATTTTGCCAAAAGGAAATTCAAGAACTCTTAAACAAAAATTAATCAGAAAATAAACATTTTCATGTTTTTATAAACATAGTTAAAAGAAATGGTCTTGCTGTCTCCAAAACAAAAATTAGTCTCTTTCAAACCATAGATAGAGCCATACAGTTCGCAAATATATTCTGTGATCAAATCCTTGATAAAACCCAACTTCAAATATTCTTAGGATGCCTGAATTACGTGGGAGACTTTCTACCACAATTAAACAATGTTATTAAACATTTTCATGATCATCTTAAGAAAAATCCACCTGCCTGGACAGACGCCTATATTAATGTTGTCAGGAAAATCAAATCACAAGTAAAGGAACTCCCATGCTTTGCCCTTCGAAATCCACATGCATTAAAAATAGTAGGAATTGATGCATCTAATACTGGGTACGGAGGAATCCTCAAACAAAAGGTTGATGGTAAAAGAAAGCATTATTACTTTAACATCAAAGCATTGGAGTCCAGCTCAGCAAAATTATTTAACCATCAAAAAAGAGATTTTCGCCGTTGTCCTATGCATTTCAAAATTTCAAAATGATTTATTAATTAAACAAAATATTTTTTGGTTAGAGTAGATTGCAAATCTACTAAAGATATTTTACAAAAGGATATAAAATCTCTTATATCAAAACAAGTTTTCTCCATATGGCTAGCAATATCAAGCCTTTTTTTATTTTGAAATTGAATAAATATATACTACTAAAGAATTTTTATAGGGAAAATAATGTTACCAAAGAAGAAGACAAAGGGAAAGAAATGATAAATGCAGCAACTTTATTAAACATGCAGACTGGGTCATCAACCCAAAAAGGGCCATCAACTCCAAAATTAACCATGATGTATGGGTCATCTACCCATAAAGGGTCATCAACCCTGAGATTAAATGAGTCAAAACAGCCTAAACCAACTACTGAACCCAAACCAATAAAAGTAGTCCTAGAAAATTGTGCCTTTTCCATTGAAACCCTCCAAACTTTAGCTTCCAAAGGATTAACCCATTTACCAAATAAATCTTGGGTAGACAAAGCTGATGAAGAATGTAATACCTTACTTTTGTACGTCTTAGGGACCATTCGATAGTATTTAGAATTACTTAAACATCCATTGAAGTTCAATTATAAAATCTAGAATTTTCAAGCTTCACTAGTATTGTTCATATCATAATTCCAGATTAAGTGACAAACTTCAAAAATTATAATTAATTCTAGAAAAATTGAAATGAAGTTGTTTAAAAGGTTACTCGAAGCTAACATATTCTACTTTAAGGGACAAATAAGTCTCAGACCAAATGCTCAGTCAATCAGTACAGTTTAATCATCAAAGATTCATGTTCATTTGGTCAAAAATTCTATAAAACAGTTTCTGGTTCCCAAATTTAAAAAAAAATCTCTTTATATAGACATAGAAATAAGGCATTCTTGGTGTCAAAATGAAGTTTTACATGTTAACTAAATGTTGGTAAAATTTTATACATTTATTCCAATGTTTACTATTTTTAACTACATCTCACATGTCACTGCCTCCTCACGAGTTACTGTTCACAATGACAAATTTCAACAACTAACTTTACATACATAAACCTTTCAAGCATGCAACTAAGCCATAACTCTTCTTCATGTGAGGTTCCTGCTGTGGTGGTGACATAGAGGTGGTGAGATTTCAGGGAAAATCTCAATAGCAAACGAAAACCATACAATGTATGCAACTACATGCTTGATGTTACTATGTGTGCACCTAATGATCATTCTTGCATAATGATAACTTACATGATTCCATGGTCATAGCATAAAAAGAAGCAGAGCATCACTTAATTATATATGCTTCACATAATCAAAGTAAGTAAACATCACATAAAATATCCAAGCAACATAAGCATACAAGTAGGTAAGTTCACTACCTTATTACTTTACTTTCTTTTACTTTCTTCCTTGTCTCTTTTCCTTGCTAAGTGGCTGCCTTCTTTGAGTCCAAAAAACTGGCCTAACCATTGCATATTCATACATTCATCATGATCCAAATCACCTAACATTCATAAACATTAAACTCAATTAACTACTTAACCCCAAACTTTCTTTATTTGTGGTTAATTTCCTTGTCCTTTGAATTAATTTGTGCCTTGAATATATCCCACACAATTTTATCCAAGGAATCCAAATATGGATTCAGAATTTCAAAATTCCAATGTCTCCTTTAGGTCTGGACAGAAACAGAAACAGGGCATACAACTTGCTAAAAATTCCTCTTTTTAATTCCAATGCTTCAAAGACTTTGATCTTACTTAACTCTACACAATTTTGCATTTTAAACTCATTAGAAACATTAAAATCATGAAATTCTAATCACTATTTATACGCATGAACAATAACAGAGAAGGTTTCAAATTCTTCATTTCTCAATTTCAATGTTTTCAAAGTTCCAATCTTATTCAATCCTACACAAAATCATCATATAAATTCATTGGAAGCATTAGAACAATGAAATTCAATCTTCTTTCTCCATTTTTGTCCTAGGAAGAAAGGTTACATAAATTGGGATTCAAGGATTACACAATTAATTCAAGCAATAATCAACAATCCAAGCCTATCTAAGTTAATATTTCATGGTTCTATCTTGTTTTTCTTCTTTCTTCATTTCTATATAGATTTGGACAGCACCATTACTAAGAGAATATCTCACTTTTGTTCCATTAAAACTTAGGTTTTATCCTTCCAAAACTTATACAAATAAACTAGGAACGATTACATACCTTAAGTTCTAGCTACCTTAGATCAAAGTGCCTTGAACTTCCTCTTGGAGTTGCCTTGGAAAGGTTTGAGTTTTGAAATGGCAAGAGGTTCCCCTTGGGTCACATGCATCACGATTTTTAGGCTTATGGGAGGGGGTATTTATAGCAAATTTTCAAGGCTCAAGGGACTAAAATATCCTTCCTTCAACTAATTGTTACATAACCTTAATTTTGAAATTGATTGGTTACTTAATTCTTTAAGTGTCATTAACTTAATTCTTATATTATTTTAATAAATTTCAGCACATAGGATAAGCTCTTTCTTCCTTGCCTTGCACCACATGGTGGATAAGTGTGTCCCACAAGACACCTCACAATGCCACCTAACCTTATCTTGCACCTTCCTTGAAATTTCCTTTGAAAATACCATGGAATATTCTTGAAAATTGGCTTGAGCTCCAAGATAATTCTCTTAGCACATTGGGCTGCTGAATATGACGCCACATTAACCAAAAATTGAGTCCAATTGTTAATTGACATAAATCCCAAGGCACTTATCATTATTTCTTATACTGATATTCTTAAATTATCCTAATTTTTTAGATAAATTCTAGACACCTCTTTTAATAGTTCTAAAATTTTTAGAAATTTATTCTAATATAAAATAATCTTTTTACAAAATCTCATAATTTTTTGAGACCCAAAAATTCTGATAAAAATTACACACATTTCTTCTAAATCCTTTATTAGTGTCTTTTTTCACCATAAATTCCATAATTAGTTCTATAATGGCTCCTTTTTGAGTTATGTTAGTTTCATAAATTCTTATATTAATTAGAAGAATTTACTATAAAATTTTATCTGATTATAAGGTCCACAAGATACTGTACTAATCTCCAAACTTCAAAAATTAATATCAATTTATCGGGATATTAAATCAAAATTCTGAGATATACCTAGTCCAATTTTTATTCTCTATTTACTAATAAAATTTGGGACTGAAATATTTTTGGGCCTTTTCCAGCTCAACTTTCCATAATTACTATTTTGCCCCTGAACTCTTGAAAATTACATTTTAGTTCCTCAACTTTTCACAATTACACTTAATGGCCCATAACTTGTGTCTACTTCCATTTTAGACCATAAAACTTTTAGGGTTTTCACTTTAGTTACTTTCTTTTTCAAAATGACTATTATAGCCTTAAAACTTTCATTAATTGCAATTTAACTCCTTTGGCTTTAAAACTTGTGCATTCTCTCTTTCTTTGACTTAAAACTTATCTGATCATTATATTTTCTTCTAATTACTATTACAATCCCTTTATAATCTCTTTCCTCTATTAATGTTATATAGATAGAAAAAATTTAGGATGTTACACAGAGGACCAAGACAATAACCCTTTATGTTTGTCTCAACTCCTTGAAAATATGAAGAATAAACATATAACCATAAATCCTAGCCCAAAAAATAAACAGATTGCTGAATTATCTAAGCCAGTCCAGAAAACCTCTTATGTTCCCAAATTAAACAAAGCAAAAGATATCATCCAAAATGAACCTAAATTCTTTGTTGACAAAAACCCAAACAAAGTTGCCAAAAAGATTTTCCTTCCAGGTTTCATTTTAAACCATTAGCATTAAACAAAACCCAAGAGTTCTATGAACTTATCCTGGTAATTACCAAATCACTAGCCCTATAACATCATCTAGAAAAAAATCGATGAAGTAGAAGATCCTTCCACTTGGACTCATTCCACTCTTTAAATCCTCAAAGTCCTTACTCTTTCAGATTGGGGACTAGACCTCAACAAGCATAAACCCTTCAAAATTCAATTTGATCCCATGGGATATAACTATTGGGATTACGGTGATGCCTGGTTGTGAGATATTTATTATAATTATATAACCTATTTAGATATTAATTAGGATAATTAATAAATATTTCTGAGTGTGGCCCGTAGTCATTGGGCCCAATCCAAGGTAGGTTGGTGACTCAGTTTATTTAAGGTTAATTTTCTGATGGTGGAAAACAACAGTTTACAATTCATTATTGTTTCCTGAGTCCAGAGTGAGACCTATTTTCTCAGCTCTCTCTCGAAGGTTCCCCACTGGTGACGGCAGTTCACAAGTTGCCATCACTGTGCCTAATCACCAGCTGGAAGAACCTGTCATTTATCTAACGGTATTTCCTTATTGACAGGTGTTTATAATTGATTCCAGTTATTCCCGGATCCAGATCAGTAAAGCTAATGGCAAGAGGTACTTTTAAATTTTCACTGTATCTTATATTTGTGTGTATGATAGTCTGGAGTGATTATTGTGCATTTGAGATGTTTATTTTCTAACACTGGTAACATACCTTTTGATACCAAAATAAATATATCTGCCATACTTGGTTTCTTTATTTTGACGGAACAATTACCTATAATTTTTCCCACTGGTTTATTAAATGGTAGGATTTCTTTGGCCTAATAGAGGAAATCTTTCCACCAGCATTTAGACAAGGGTTCGAATATTTCCAATCTCATGTTAACCTTTCAGAAAGTCATACATTAAGAACTAGGAATAAAAAAAGGTTAAGTAAGAAACCTCCATATTCTAATATGAGTTGAGCATTGGATTCATATTATGTGAATTTGCTCAGAGTAAAGCATCCAAATACGAAAAGATCAATCAACTTCCATCTTTCAGAGTTAGAATTCTCATTGGGTGGAGCACAAATGAGCTGTACGTTGATAGTACTTAAGAATTTCTCTTCAATATATTTTAGAGTTAATAAAATTGGTTATTAACTCAGAAATATACTAATTTGTATAGCCTGCTTTTTGTAACAGACTATGCTTTAGAATGTGCTAATTGGAATTACTTCACAGGCCTTCATTACTTGAGTCAAAGTCACTCCATGTAAGAATGGGAAGCTTTGTAATTAGTGTATGCTTTACTTCATTGTGATGATCGTAATAAATGCATGGCTATTAAAATTAAAAATTTAAAATGTCATTAAATATTAGAAATCAGAAAGGTATATATGTGAATACATAAGCTTAAGTTCAAACATTATGTGAAATTTATTCAAGTAAAAATAGATGAACAACCACAAAGCGATGTGCATGGAAAGTTGATTTTAGGTGAATTTCTTACTTTTGTTGTAATGTAGATATCATTACTGTAACTCCTTATAAGTAACACCTTATAAGTTAGCACCTTAATTAAAGCTTTTCCTGAAGACTTACTATAAAGAGCTTGAAAATCCATAAGATTTTTTTTTTTTTATTTCTTTCCAAGTTAAACTTGGCTTACACATATATTAGCCAGCATATATACAAAGCCTTACACGGCTTAATCAAAACATAATTAACTTAATCAAAATAAAACTTCTAAAGCTACTCCAGCTCCAACCTTCTCAACATTTATCTATCACCGCCCCTTGCTCTCGAGCCACTTTTCTTTGTAGTATATCATGGAAGAAAAAAAAGGTAAGATTCAAATAATCTCAGTAGTAACATACAATTTTTCATACGATTATGCATAATTCACGACAACATGCAAAATAAGCAGGTAAAATCTCTAGTCAACATGAAAGGTTGACAACTATCATGTACATCCAGATACCTGAAACAGTGCTCTCTCATCAACTACCAATCATTACTCTTGCGAGCACCAATCATCAAGACTTTGCCTCACACATGTAAACTATGCTTGCGCATGTAAACTATGCTTCACGCATATAAACCATGCTTGCGCATGTCAAACTTTGACACAAACAAACATGCAGAATATATACATGCAGTTATCAAGATAAAAAGTTACTACCTGAATCTCCTTCTTCCAAGTTACCTCCTTTTTATTTCCTTTTTACTTGTTCCCTTGGTAGGCTCGGGCACAAATCAAATCTTATACAATTTTTTATGTCAGGGTAGGTTAATGCCTTTCCATTTTCATTTGATAACTTAGCTAACCTTCCTAAAAATCCCCATTCTTTTTTAAACCCTACCCTTATGAAAGGGGTTGGTTATCTTGCATAAAGTTGTACGTATATATTTATATACATATATATTTAATGGCACGAACAAGCTTTCTCCAAACGCCAACTCCAATATATTAGCTCAACTCTTTTGTTTTGTTCTTAATTAATACTTCAACTTATTCTCATGATATTTCCCTTTTAAATTTACTAAAATCATTTACCAAGGCAAAGTTTATTTTCCTTTAATCCATGTCAATGACATTATAACACTATTTAGAGTACTTAACCATAGTTTAAACATCTAACATAGTGCTAGACATTTAGAAATAATCAACACCAAGCTTTATTGAAATTCTAATTTCCTAAAAATTTATTTTCTCTTGGCCAACCTTGCTGTCCAAACAGGGAACAAAGGGACACACTCATGATTTCCAACTCTATTCCATTTCATCATCCTTTAGTGGCCTCTAGGAACTATGTACATATGACTTTTCAATTTAAAATAACTCTAACATAGTCATAAACAGCATAATATTCACTATTAATCATCAAAACTCAAACCCAAACCACTTTGTTACATTAATCTCCTTCATTTCAAACCTGAGCATTTTAACTTCAATTACATTATCCTAAACATCATTCTAAAACAACACCTAAATCAGAGTTTAAGCCACCTTAAAACTCATTATATTTTGCTCTTTAAACCTCAAAATAGTCCAATAACATACACGTACATATATGTGTGTAAAAGACTTTAACCATCTCCCACTCTCCTTTATACCTCACTCGGCCTTCATTCACAAATTCAAAAACTCCAGGTCTTTAAAAGAAGCATTGTCCCGTACAGCACCAACCTCAAAATGCATACTTAGACCTATTACCATTAACTATTTAATAATATAGATACCCATCTAAAAGTACTTATATGAAGACTTAACAACATCTTCCTGAAATAACAAATTTAGTTTCGAAATCTTCCTTAAAACTTCAGATTTTCCTGTTCAGTTTCACACACACACACATGCATCGACAGTTATACCAATACCCATATTATAGAAACTCTTTTCTTCAAAGAATCAAGCCAAACACGTAGCCAATGTTTTCGGGATTCATAACCACAGAACAGAACACCCATATGCAGCAACATTTCATGGTTCAATCGGTTGACAAACACAACAGAGCAAACCCGTATGCAATCCCAACATACAACACTTTGAGTCGATCCTAAAATCAGAAACTCAAGTTTTTTTTACCCATTCTTACTGTATCTAGCCCAAGGCCACCGGAAAATCCCAACTAATCGATGACCCAACCCCCAAATCTAGTATGACAGAGAAGACAGACGGAAAATGGAAACAGGAAGCTCACCTTTGCCGTCGACAGTGCTACAAGTTCATTTTCTGACCTCTGGTTACTCCTCCGTCGCCTCACCCTCAGATTTCTCCAGCTCTCTCTCTCGCTCTAACTCTCACTCCGCTCTTGCTCTCTCTTGGTCGCTCACTCGCTCTGCCTGAAGGAAGAAGACACTCATGCTGAATAAAATGGGAGAGAGAAGTGGGCTGGTGATATGTTGACAGAGAGAGGCACGTGTAAGGAGAGGTGAGTGAGCTGTATACTGGAGAGTGTATCTGAAGACGGGGCAAATGGGTTATATGAGAGAATGCATGTGTCCTTATATGTCTAAATAATGTTAACATAATAAGAGTCTATTTATTTCTCACTTAACTTTTAAGCTTTTATCATCCTTTTCTTCAAATTTTTTGAGCATTCTGAGTTTGCTAAAAATTACACCATATTTTATAACTCAGATCTTTTTTTCTATAGCTTCTCCAACCTATAATATAATTTTCTTAAAATTTTTAGAGGAAATGATAATTCCTAATTTTTTGTAAAATTTTTTAAGAAAATAACCCTTTAAAATTTTGAATATTTCATCTTAATTTATTTAAACTTTTCTTAGAAAAAGTTTCTCTTCTATAATTTTTTAAGTACTTAAAATACTATTTTCATGAAATTCCTTTTTAAGCCTATTTTTTTTTTAAAAAAATATCTTTATTCTCCAAAATTTTCTAATTATTTTCTGACCTAAATTTTAGAATGTTACAATTACAAGCCAGTAAACTATTACATACATTAAATTATTGTTGTATCGTTGTTGGCTCTTGTTGCTATTGCTGGGATCTGTTAGTTAGAATAAATACTATATATGTAGTGAAAACTGTATGTGCTGGTTGATTTTCTTGTGCGGGTTAGGCATATAAGAATATACAAACTTAAAATAATATAATAACTTTTAACGTCAGGCGTTATAACACACTTTCCAACTTCGGTTAATCTAGGTAACTGACGTGAAATGTTCAATAAATGTCATTGGAATCCACGTCCTTCAAATAACTGACATTAAAAGCCTATTTTACCTGACATTTAAAGGATTTTCTGCAATGGTGAGTAGACACTTGGAAAGGAACACAAGACATGTAGAGGATCATATCCTAGCATTTAGTATTGAGGGAGTTCAAGGAATTAGAAAAGGAAAGGAGGCATTGATCCTTATTAACCAAGGATGAGTCATTGAAAGTTGATGTTGAGAAGGATATAATTTGTCGAATTTTTTGAATGATGGCCAATGGAGAATCATAATATCTATGATGAAAGGCTTTATTGCGTTTTCTCCAAATAATATTGAGTAGGCAAATAATTTCACCCCTACCCACTCTTTAGAAATGGTCAAATATGACTTATTATTATATTCTTTTTGTGCAATTACAAATTAAGGTTTTTATTTACTATCATTACCATAATTGGTTCCGTTAATTTTTTTTTTTTTACCCACCCGGTTTACCGGAGCTTTGCCCTGACTATATCCAGATCCGACCCGCGTCGCGCACTTGGCTATGGTGGGTGAGTCTCCCAACGGGGATTTTCTGCATTCGCCAAGGCTCGAATTCGACACCTCGCTTAAGCGATACCGAGCTGTTTACCACTCAGACCAACTCTCGTTGGTGGTTCCGTTGATGTTTATTGTTCAAAGGCTGCATGACCAGCCAATTTATATTATCTGGGCAAAAGTACTGGCCCTAAAAACAAACGCAAGACACACTCATCATCCCAAAATGTTACGTGAAGCTCAATTTTTTACAAAAAAAAAAAAACTGTTTTTTCGGCCCAAGACAAAATTATGACATAGTGTATTCTAGAAGGGATAGAACATAGGATGGAAAATTCTTCCCATCCTTTTTCACTAGGACAGAGATGTCTCATTCTCATCCTATCACCTAAACACTCTTATTAAGAAGTATACTTAAATTTTAATGAGTTCCTAAGACCCCACTCATCTAAATATTTTTGTTTAATAATAAAAAAAATGTTGGACTATAATTCAATCAAAATAAAATCATTAATGGAAACGGATTTTAAATTTAACTAAATTGAAAAGGTTGATCCTGCAGTATTTCTAAAACAACTCATGTGTTAGTGGTTGAGAGAACAAAGCAAATTAAAATGTTTTGCATGAGATCATAACTAGGAAGAACATAAAAGTAACCATACAAATTTATATAATAGACATTGTACAAATGAATGTAACTTTGCTTTCTTGTTTTCTTTTTATATTTTTGTAGTTTAGTTTCTTTTTTTTCTTTTTTTAAAAAAGTATATGTATTATGGGGGCTCTTCCTCCTTTTTTAAAAAAATAGAAAAAAGAAAACTTGACGATTCTTCATGGTTAATTGTCAACTTGATTGCATGCTAAAACCTTTCGATGGTACTTTAACAATAATCAACGGTATTTTTGATAAAAAAAACATCAAGTATAGTTGTAAAAGAAACGGGACAGGTTTTGATAAGGAACTGTTACATTAAACATGGGTTTACCAGTCAAAACATGTTTTTTCCAAGTGTTAACTTCTAATAAACTTCCACTCTATTTAAACTCCCAATCTCTAAATTAACTTGAAGTGCCCTAACCTTTTTCTCCATTCGGGCATCATCTTTGATCATCAACATGGTGAAACGCTAGAGATTACCTTCTCCTTCTTCTCCTTCACCTTCTCTACCTCTTTCTTCTCCTCCACCTTTTCCTGCCCCTCCCCCTTCTCTTTTCCCTTCTAGAAATATCCTTCAACCTTTATATCAAGGCTCTAAAGAGACACTGGAAAGAATTGAAGCTATGAGAGATGGCCTAGTGCATATTGGTTGATATCTCCGTACTATCAAGGAGAAGAAGGACCTGATACTGCATGATCACCCTGAATACTTCTATGATGCTTCCTCTTCTTCCCCCCCTTCATCTCCTTCCTCCAATGTGGATGACAAAAATGAGGAAAAGTAGATTATTTAATTATTTTTTTGTTATTTTGGATTTCTTTTTCTTTTTCTTTCTGTAGGTTTTTTGTTAAAAAAAATATGTAATATATTAAATGTAGCGGTAGGAGCCACATATTTATAAAAAAAAAGAAAATGAAAATGGTTGACGGTTATTAAGGAATAATCATCAAACTTGTGTCAATTTTCTATTTTTAAATGAATATTTATACTTGGCAATTCCTAAACATGAACTGTTAAGTATGAACTTTTAAAAATGTGTTCTACTACACCCGGCCTCTACAGTTTCATTTTCAAACTTGAATACCTCTCTCCCAAAAGCTCTGTTGTACTCGCGCCTTCGTGAAGCAGATCCCACATCCCTCACCTCATTGCGACCCCCATTCCGGACTAACCCACTGTAAAATTCTTCTTATTATAACTACTATTAGTTACTTAGACCTATTTTATTTATAATAAAAATAAATCACAATGCAACCATAATTATAAATAAATTCATTAATTTTAAAAGAATTAACTATAGTAGAAAGAGCTTTACTAAAATTTAAAATAAATCATATCATAGTTATAAAAAAATTTTCTTAATCGACATACAACAATGATAGAAAAGACAAAACAACCCTTCCAATACTATCATAGTTAATAGAGTGTAACTTATTTTGAAAAATTTATCCATGATAGAAAAGAGGAAAACTTATAACAGGATACTATCATGGATATAAAATTTTTACATAACTTTCGCACACAAAACTATGTTATAAATAATTCAACTTCACTAATATGGTTGTAAGGTTCAAGCCCTCAATTAATACCACTATTACAAGTATCACTTCCAAACTTTTGAAATGGGCCTCTAGGCGTCATATACCTGGGTAAACAACACCAAAGCCCATAACACAATCAAAAATATTGAATAATACTCATAATGTAGCAAATAGTCACTGTGGATCCATAAAGTCACATCCATAATCTTAAAAAGCTTCGGCCTTCTACTAGTACACAATATCTAGTACGATAATCAAAATAGCAAATCATCAAAGTATAAACAAAAATAGGCCCTGTAGTGGCAAGATGCATCTACTTAACACATAAATATAAAAGAGGGTGCTTACAGGTCAATTAGCACAACTATGCATCCGATGCCTTCTTGTTCAAACCAATAACTGAACTAGCTCCTGAAAAATATAAATAATCACGTGGTGAGTCAAAAGCCTCAGTAGCCAATAGTTCCTACTCTCATACATACCAATATATATTTGTGAGGTGTCAAGTGGGACATATATATAATAATATCATAGTTAACAATAAATAAGTAAAGCCTATTCCCAGGAGGACAACATGAGCTATGAAAAGCCTATTCCCAGGCAGGAGGACTAAAGGAGCCATGGAAGGTTATCCCCAAGCAAGAGCCAACCATCATGCATTAATGGAGGCATCATCATGTGACGATAACTAACACAATCCACTCACCAATTTCTATTATATGCATCGTGCTCAACACTCAACAGGTGGTCAATCTCAAATTCTCTAATCATTTTCCAAATCACAATTCTCAAGATTCCAACACAATAATATAAGTTCCAAGAATGATGTTTTTAAAACACAAGTCCCACAAGATAATTTTATTTTTATATATTAATAAATTAAAGCATTCCAATAGTTCAACAAACCAAAACTACTCACAAGCAATACATTAACATGTATAACAAATGGAAAGTAGTTACCTCTTGCCAAAGCAAGGAATAATTATCAAAAGTTAAGTGGCCCCGTGTACAACAACATCAATCACAAACAATCTGATACTTTAACAAAAGTTACTCCAAAACCTCAATGATAGTCTACAAAATTACAACACAAGAACTATCACTATATTACTCAATACTACCTTAAAATTATTCTAAAGCTACTTTGGAGTCTTAGAGCTTAACCCCGAAAACATGAATCTTCTTCTAAATTCACATTGCTTTATAATTTAATTAGTTCAATATAATAATAAATTAAACGGAAGCCTTGAATTCAATTTAGAAATTCTTAAATATGTTTTCTACTTATAAACTATATTTATAGAAAATCTCTACTAGAAAAAAGTCATATAACAATGGTTACAAGTGACATTTCACGGCCTTTTTTTTACCGGTGTGAATTCTACAGCCGTTGTAAATCTAGCTTTTAATGGCAGTTAAAAAACCTCCTTTAAATGTAATACTTTAACTGCAATTTTTATAAAACTATCGTTATATATTTAGAATGTTATGGCGATTTCTAATAAAATCGTCATTACAGTTTAATCATATAACGTCAGTTTTGAAGGTAACCGCCATTACAGTTTATACTTGTAACTGCGATTTTAAAAAAAACTGTTATTAAAGGCTTTTTTTTTACACTTTCTTTCAATTTTCGCATTTATACTGCCTGTATTTGCCATAATGAATACAGACTAGAGGCAGTAAAGTATGAAGTAAGCAATGCAAAAATCTAAATTAAATGTTAATATATAGTAATAAAGTAATTCGAATTCTTATTAATGCTTACAATGAAACAAAATATAATACAATCATATATACACAAAAATGGATGATTGATTAAGTCAAGTTCTCAAGGATGGTTTTTGCCAAAGCATCTATCATTGAGTGGATTTGCTCACCTTCAAAGCTCATGTTGTTCTGCTCGAACAATTACAAGTTAGAAGTAATAGGTAAATATTCAAGATGTGATAAATGGAAAAAGTCTAAATATTGATCACTTCATACCTCATGTAAGCTATCTTTGATCCCTATCTCAATGATCTCGTGCATATATCAGATTATATAATATCCGCACTCGATACTTCCAAGTTGATGGTGTTACTAATAAAATGGAAAAATACAGAGCACATTAGTGACTAACTTTTACCCTAATAAATTTATAAAAACTGAAACTTAATTATTTGAAAAGTACTTACTCGAAGATAAATCTATGAAGGACTAGTACTAATTGGATGGCCTCTGAACAAGTTAAAGTCTTGCATAGCCCTATCTCCAATTGAAAAAAAAAGATATCATATAACTTACTAATTTTTTATGTTAATAAATCTATTAAGAAAAACTCACGTGTTGACGATGGAAAAAATCTCTGTATGTGGCCTTCCAAACAATGAATCTAACCAGTACATCACATTATCTTCAGGGGCTATGACAAGCAGAGTATAATGCATACTACAAAATATGAACAACTTTATATATGAATGTAGACTACTATGTATATGAGTGTGCCAAGTATAAGAGTATACTTACCTTTTAATGTAAAATGCAAAATATATCTTCCTCTTGATATAGGTCATAATGTCGACCATGTACATAATCCTCAAGCTCCTATCGGTGCCTATCTCTTAGACATGTTGAGGACACATGAAACCATATGTGTCTCATTTTCCTTCATCTAGGCATCTCCGATAGAATTGACTATTGTTAATAGAAAAAGGAGTCAGTACTGTGTGAATGGTTAAACATAAATTATTCAAATAAAGTTGTAACTTACAATATGGCACACTGGATGATAGTTGAACCCAACTCCTCAAAATTTAAGAATTGCACTATATTATTCCTATGCAGGGTGAATTTGTAAAGCTCCTATATGGTCAAAACCCCAGATGAAATTGTGAAACTAAGTGCTTCCTCTAATCATGCTGCCATACAGTGAAGAGTTGCTATACCAAAATATCTCGAGGATATGTTCTCAGGAAGATGTCTGAGCTTGTCTACTTTCACCTCTAAACCTTGGGCTTATATGGTGCCTTTTCTAGTTATGAGCCATTTGGGGTTTGCTTCTAATGCACCTTCTCTAGCACCAGCTTCGATGTGACCTGCTTTCTCAATTTGATCAGATGTGTTGGCCATTTAATAAACTGTCCTGGAGCTTCATCCAATATGCTGACCTTATCAGTGCAGTAGGGAACAGGTGCAGTGCCTGATTGCTTCTTTATGCATTGTACCGTGACCTTGGCTTTGCCATCAGGAATTATTTTTTGGTGAATTGTTGTGGCATCTGGGTACACGGTACCATGAGTGACGAAGGATGTAGTCCCTTAGTCTATTGCAATGTAGAGAGCCCACTTTTCCCCATCGTCCTTGATGATCTCAGGGGTAGGGTCAGGATAATATAGTTGGGAGACAAATTTCTCCTTATTGGCGCTGCCCTTCCCACTAGTCACCGTAGGAAAACCCTAAAAATATAAACTAAATTAGTCAAGACAAAATACATATTAAACGTTTCTTGAAAAGAAGTAAATGAATATGTGTTTACCTCTGAACTTTGGCCAGGTATGGGGAAGCCCATCATCATCATGGCCTACTAGAGCCTGGCATACATAAGCTCTTGGAGTCTGGCATCTACCTTAGAGCGCATCTTTTCCAACTCCACTTGATGCTATGCTTTAAGTTCATCTCAAACCTTTTGCAACTCATCTCGAAGCATGTCTGCGGAGGGTGTGCTTCTTCTTCGAGAGGCAAAGCCAAAAAGTTCTTTGCATATCACTCCTTTGGAGGCCCTTCTCACTCAACCTGGGTAGTCAGGGGTCCTAATAGCTATCTTCAGGATGTCCATTCCTTTTTCAGGAACGAAACACCCTTGGGATGCCAGTTGTTCCAGTGCATCCTACAATATATACAAGTTACCACGTTAAAATAACTGAAAAGCAAGTAATAACGTATAAATTCTTAATAATTAATTAGCTACTTGCAATCATATCAACAACTGTAGTAACCTCTGGAGTGATGTATTATCCCTTCTTCACCCTTGCAGCCTTCCATTTTTATTAGCGAGATGGACGCTAGATGCTGATGGATGAAGAAAACTCTGAGGCAGTAGGGTCTGATACAGTTGCTTGTTGCGCAGCCTGCAACTGCTCTTGCATCATTTTCCTCTCAAGGACACTATACACCCTTGAGATATATAGTGGTGGTACACATTCTTCTTGGCTATTTCTTGATTCCTCTTACAAATAGCATATGAAAATGAAATAAAGTTAGATTAGTTGATTAAAATGTACATTCATTAGTAACTAAATTAAAATATAAGTTTACAGCACACATCAAACCTTATAAGTAGCATCTCCCCACTATTGATGAAACAATGCCCAAGCTTCGTCACTAATATTGGGGTATGTGTCCTTGGGATGCTCCCCCATCTTACTGCCCCAGAGGTAGTCCTTCGCAAGGTTCGACTTAAAGTCCCTCCACTGTTCATTTCATTGCTTTAAGATGCGATGCTTTATGCTTGAACTGGCGGGAATATCAAAATTTTGCTGCATGGAAGTACAAAAAATAAATAAGATGAAGTTTCAATATGGGACAAAAATCATGAATAAATAAAGTAGATAGGTGGAACATAGAATTAGAAATATACCAAAATGTCCTCCCAAATCATATCATTATCTTTATGGTTGACCACCTTCCAGTTGGGGTACGCGATGCTAATCTTAGCATGTATTATATGGCTGACATAGCTGTTAAATGCTGGCCCATTTTGACCAGTTGCCTTAATGTCAACATTCAACTCAATTGGCAACCTCATGGGTTGTGACCCCTCATCTGTCTTAGAGACCCGTTTCATACGAGTAGGCCCTCTTCCTCTTTTCTTCCCTTGCTGACCAAAACCTGAACCTGGACCTGTTGAATCTGAACCGTCCATGCTCTGTTCAAAAAATAATAAATAAAGTTAAAAATATGATACAGCTAACCATCCAAAAGAGTGAATTAATCTCCCAAATTATAACTTCATTGAGCTACTTGTTTAAAAATTAAGAATCTCAAAACAACACACTCTATTATACTCTTTAAACCTCAATATCCCAATAACATACACAAACATATATTCGTGTTTGTTATATACATAAATCAACTATAAAATCATCATTTTAACTATCAATTATGTTATATTCACCTAATCATCCAACTCCTCTTATGTCCCATAATCTTGAGTCCTAAAAATCACATTTAAAATTAACCAAGATTTAGTTCTCCTATGGCTCAGCGTACTGTCCAAATAAAGGAAGAGAGCAAATTCATAACTTGAGCTCTACTATCCTAAAACCTCATTTTGGAGTTTTCCAACACCTATTACAAGAGTTCAAACATTTAGGAATATAAACGAACAAAACTCAATTTACTTTTTTAGCAACCAAACACTCAAAACTCGATAATCCACTTTAGTGAATCACTTGCCTATATACTCACAATGCAACATTTACATATTTTATTAACTCATTTAGTTTCTTTAAGCTCTAATCCCAATAAAGAACCATACCACAAAATAATTAAGAAGTTAAACGGTGACTTACAACTTTGAAGACAGAGGGAGTTAACAATAACATAGATAGTGAAAGACTATGAGAACGACAATGAGTCAGCGAAAATAGGTGGAAAATGACGAAAAATACCTTTCATCCAATTCTGTGGTAATGGGGCAGAGAACGGGACCACAAGCAGCTATGTGAAAAGTAAATCTGAAACTCGTAGCAGATTAGGTTATGTAAATTTTTTTTGCTTTTACAGTATAAAAATCTTTGTTACATGTACTTGTAATGGCGACTGGTAATAAAATCGTGGTCAAAAAGTCTGACATTTACCAAATGTGAAGACTTTATACCTTCGTTACAAGTATCTGTAACGGCGATTTTTAATAAAAATTGTCATAAAAAGCATTGATCGTATTATTTGAAGATAACATATAATCTTCAATCCAATAAATTAGACACTAAGCTAGTATGCCAACAGTATTTAGTAATTTGTTGCACTATTAATTTATTGGATAAATTAGACTTCTTGATTAATATTTTTCCTCAAAATATGCGCACTTTCAATTTCCTTTAAAGTATTCATTGCTGAATGCGCAGCTAAACAAGGTAAATTTGATGCAGGTCCCCATAAAGAAAAAAAAGTTCTTTACATATTTGTTGAGTTTTGAGTAACCTATATGGCAGCATTTTCAACAGGATCTTTTTTGTGAACGAGAAGGAGAAGAACCTGAAGAGGACGCCATGTAAAGAAAAATGAAAAAGACAGTAAGACAAAGACGATAACAAGAGGAAACATATTGAGGAAAAGATGGTTCGTAAGAGGTATCTATTGGCCTTCCCTCATGATGGCTAAAGACGTTGAGAACAGAAGAGGCAAGAGATGTACACTTTCTTTCTACATATAGGGCATGAAGAGGCTGGCGAGAAGGCAGAATGATTGACTTATAACGGTATTTTTTTAAAAAACCACTGTTATAAGTTCTCGGTGTCACTTCTAATGGAGGTTGTATGAAAAATTGCCGTTAAAAGTTTCTAAAATATGGATTTATTTATGAATATGTCACCACCTTTTTTTTACGGCATTTTTCCTTTTAACCGATGTGAAGTAGCACCGTGATAAGTTTTTTCTAGTAGTGAATGACAAGAACTTATGGAAAGGAAGAGATCAATGAAAAGGGAGAGAAGACGAGAAAACTGTACCTCCTTGGGCGTGTGGTAGTGAGAGCATGTGTGGCAGTGGGATTAATTACAAATAAAGGGAGGAATAAAGAGAAGAAAGAAAAGGATAGAATAGCTTGGTTATGAATGCACACACACATAATGCAGAAAGGATGTTCATGCAAAATTGATGGCTGAGGAGAATTAAGTTTGAGAGAACAAATGATGCAGGGAGGAAAATAATAAGTGATGGCTGATGGCAATGAAGAGAAGTGAGAAAGGGTTAAATATAGGTTTAAAATTACAATCTTATATAATATTATCTTATTAATCTTATCTAATATATTCTTATTAATCTTATCTAGGGTCCATTTTGATTGGCTTTTGGAAGAGAGTTTATAGAGAAAAAAGTGATTTTTATAAGCTCTTCTCCTTATTGAAAAAAAATGATTCTGAATAAATGAGTGTTTGAATTGTTATTACCATAATGACTTTTGTGATTGGTAAATTACCAGAAAGGGTATGAGATGAAAAAATAAATAAATAAATAATTACTATTTACTGTTTATCATCTTCATCCATCCTAGTAAAGTATAAAGCGAACAACGAGCTATCTACATCCTTATCTTGCATATCTGCGAACAGTGATGACCATCTTCATCCTTTTCATCCCACCACAGCAACGCCTAGCGACGACAGAGAAGACCAAAGGCGAAGGAGAAGCGACAAAGACGAAAGTGACCCTAGATCTGGATGACGACGATGAGCACATATGGAGGATAAGCAACGCTGGTGGATGCGACACCGAAAGTGATGATAGTGGAGGCAACATCGGCAGAAAACAGAAGAAGCCAAGGAGGCGGAGAAGAAGCAGTAGAGAAGAAGAGGGAGAGTGTGTCAGAAAAAGTAATAGTAAAATGGTAATTGGGCAGCCCATAAGCTCTTTTTTCCACCTAAAAGCTATTATTATGAGCTTATCCAAAACTATAGTTTGGTCCATAAGCCCTTTTGGATAAATGGGGCTGTTTGTTTTAAATTTTTCAAAAACCATGGGCCAAAAGCCCCTTTTAAAACCATGGTTTTGGGTCTTGCTAAACACCCACCTAATATGATCTTATTAATCCTATCTAATCTGATCTTATTAATTTTTAGTATTATTATTATTATCTTGCTCCTATATTATTGTTAATATTATACTTAAAAAAAATTCTTATTGAGTGGAGAAATAATTTCAAACTAATCAAAGGGTTTAAATATTCAAAGATATATTTGGATTCTTAGATTATTATCTTTATAACTCATCACCATTTATTTATCCTTATAGATATATGTGTATATTCTCTATATATATTTATACTATATTATTATTATCATCCCATGTATTTACCTATATATGTATATCATCAATCATTTAAGATGATTATTGATTATTTATTCACCCTTAAATTCCTATAATTTCTTTAACCCTTTATAATAGATTCTCAACAATTGATAATTTAATTTTTTTTATTTTCACTTATTCCTAAATATATATATGTAGATATATATACATATATTCTTCCTAGGCCTAATGCTTAATCCTATGACCTTTTTAAGGGCAATGCTACCACTCTAAATCCTACAAGAATCGAGACGTTACACCCACCACCATTCTTCACTGCGTGAACACCCTACGCCGTCAACAAAGTGATTTGAAGGACTGAGCTACCCATCTATTTTCTAGGGCATGTTAAAAACTTGTAAGTTCAAAGCTTCTCTATTCTCCTCCGTTGATTCAGCATGTATAATCTTCCTTCTCAATGAGGTTAGTAGTTTTCTTTCAATTCTCTTTCATCTTTCTGCTTCGTTGATTTAGTGATTTTTGTTTGATCTCAAATTTTTCTTCTAGTCAATATTGTTGGAAATTGTGCCCTAGGGGCCAATCATTGTCTTATAAATATTATTGTTTTATAAATTTTTTAATTATGTTATCACATTATTTGCATATTTACTGTGATGACCATCCTTGGATAACTCATGATCTTATCCTAAATGTCCCTGGTCGGTCATCTATGCGGGAACAGAGATGAAATAAGATCAGTATGACTTTGAAGATATATAGAGATATAAATCAAAGTCATAGGCACATGTAAGAGTACAAGGTGTTGGACCGACTCACTATGAGAGAGCTGCATGGATTAAGTCATAAGCTTCTCTCATATACAAGCCATGTCACTATGCCATTTGACCTGAGATCATCATGGATTCCTACATGACAAACGCTCAGCTTTGACCTAGTCAAAAGTCACTTTTGACCGAGTGATCATAAAGGCTATGTTCGGGCTCAGTGGTTTTTCATGCGGAGGAATGTGAATGGTCAAGATGGAATTTATCCCTCACATTCGTAGAGAGATATTACTGGGCCCCTCGATTAGTGAGTCTGAGAAATGTATGGCCATACTGTAATGGAAGGGTAGTTCCATTTCTATCGTCAGACTACTCAGGGATCGAGAAAGTAACAGTCAGGAATAGGAGGATGACGTTCACCATGCCTCATCCATGACCGAAATATCGTGTGGCAAAAGGGACGTGATATGGTTGTATGAAAGGTAACATCGTTCATCGATCCTCATATGTTTTGGGTAGTCGTAATGTCTTGCTAGAGGCCGCTTACGACTTGTGGGTTAGTATAGTAACTGGCCCACTGCCAACTTCATATGGGCCTACAGGGTCGCACATAAAATAGCCCAACTCGAGCTGTGATGTCCAGATTCATTGAATCTAAGAGATGTCTAGATTCAATGAATAGTCTAGGGTGGATTTATATATTTTATATATATATATGAATTTGTATATATATATATTATATATATAATATAAGAGATATTTGCAAGATTTAATTTATAAGGATAAATTAAATTTCTATCACTTTTGAATTTGAATTTAAATGGATATGATCTATTTGAATTTGAAATTCAAATTGATAAGATATCTCAAATTTGATTTATGAGAATAAATCAAATATAATTCCGTCTTATCTTTATTTTAAATTAAATAAATAGGTGAATTAAATTTATGAGACGGATTTAATAAAAATCGTATTTATTTAATTAGTTTCTTATCAAATTATGCAATATATGATATTATATTAATTTCAGAATTAATATAAGATTAATTCTGAAGCCCGGCCCAATTAGAAGCCCGATAGCATCCTATATATTTGACATTAGGAGTTAGGGTTCTACACACAACACAACTCACAAGAGAAAAAGGGGCAGGAGAGTGCAAAAGGTTTGCAGATAAGAAACTGCCGGAATAGAGATGGTGATGACGAAATCTTGAGAAAACCCTAGAGGAACAAGAAGCGCTAGCACGTCGTTCGTGGTTGGAACGCTGTTCGTGTGGATACCGGTAGAGGAAGCCGATCTGAGTTGTCGACTTCTTGTGATCGAGAAGAGAGCAGTACGACGACGAGTCGCGACTTGCAGACGCAAAGGTCGCGACTAAAACGGGCATCTGAACGTCAGAAATCCAAAAAGAGGAGACGGGTACCGACTAACAACTCCAGAGGCGACAGGTCGCGACGAGAAGCTGAGGAGGTCGCGACTAACAGTTCCAGAGGCGACAGGTCGCGACGAGAAGCTGAGTAGGTCGCGACTGAAAGTTCCAGAGGCGAGGAGTCGCGACTAGTGGATACAGAGGTCGCGACTAAAGCTCGAATACCGAAGGTAACACTTCTTTCTCCTTAACTTAAACACATTCGGTAGATCTTGGCTGGGAATGAAAAAAAAATTTAAAGTTAATTTCCGTTGCGTGTCTTCCAATTCCCTTCAAATATATGCATATGTTTGGTAGTTAATAGGCAGTTCATGCATGACACTAATGGCCCCTTTGGTTCATGGAATTAGAAGGAATGCAATAGAATGTAATGATAGGGAATGTAATGTAATGATGGTTTTGGTATGATATTGGGAATGTTAAAATTAAATTATTTTTATATTTATTTTAATAATTTTGAGAAAGAAAAAATGTAATGTCCCCTTCAAAAAAAAAAAATTCCCTTCCCCTTCTATTCAATTCAACCAATTTCTTCCCCTTTCCCTTCAATTTGTTAGATTTCATATTTTGACGATGACAAACTGTTACATTTTAATTTCTATTTAACAGATTATTTTTTGATAAACTTATCAAGAAGAGTGTTTATTGTTAAGCTTTTCGATCAATAAGAACAATTTTAGTTTCTAGAATCAACTTCTAAATAGAGTTTATTGAAGGATTGATTGATAAGATATCTTATCAATAAACACTTTAATAAATGAACCGATTGTGTGTTTTCTAAGTCTGCGGAGAATCTTTATCTTAAAGTAAGAGTCTAAAAAGAATCTTGTCTAAGCTAAGTTTAAAATTGTTTTAGAAAATGATCTTGTAAAAATTTAGAAAAACCTTGATTTAAAGGTATTACCAAAATATTTTGAATTTAGAAGAATTCTTAAGTCAAATTGTGTTTCTCAACTCAATTTTATAGGTATAATCTCTCCGTACACATTATCTTTATATGCTTCTTTGGTGATATATTTTTTAACTCTGTCTTGTTATTTTAAATTTAAAATTTTTATTATCACCTAATTTAATCTCTCCCAGGTGAAACTGCTTTTGTAACACAATTTCCTTTGTGTTTCTGTCTCTAACAACCAACTGCAAAACACAATAACGTTAAAATTGAATCTGAACTCTGATGCACATTTTTTCAAGTACTTTTTGCGTATTTTACGCTAAGGCACCAAAATTTGGTTTCACGTTGACTTATTTCTCACACAGTAATAATATTGCTGAAAGCCTTAAACAAACGAAATGAGCCTGTATAAGAGCTTAATAATGATATTAAGGGAATCATAATGCTATTTGTAATATCCATTATGTTATATAGGACCACCAAACAATATAGATGCATCAGGATTACATATAATCTTTTTTTATAGAATTGAACTAAACTAGTCATAAATGTTAAAATTACATTTACTATAGGTTACATTTTTTGTTGGTCTAGGTGAACTGGATCTCATGGGAAAGAGAAAGAAATAGAAAAAGGAAAGTAAACATGTCCCTAGCTACCAAGCAAGCGAAAGACAATAAACTCAAAAATGCATCGCAAAAACCAAAAAGATCACTTTTTTTGATTTCTAATCACAGTCCAATAATCTCCTACAAATATTTTTGGAAAAAAAAGTTTGCAAAGAATCTCAATAATCTTAAATAATTATCTGCTTTAATTTTTAATATAAGAGTTACTTAATTAATTTTAATAGATTAAATAAATAAAATAAATTAGTTAATTATATCAAATGTAACATGATATTTTTAAAATATGTCTATATAGCATTATATTATATATCAATTTCTAAATTATTGAAACTAGTTTTAGAAAAATGCTAAAGATAGGAGACAATTATTTTAATTTAGTTAGTTATTTTTTAAAATAGAAAATATTACATAAATAATATATATAATATAATAAGCTAAAGTATATGTTTTATCCTTTATATTTACATTAAGTTTCATTTTAGTTCCTTAAATTCAAAAAATATATTTTTAGTCTTTTAAACTAACATCGTTAACTTCATTTAATAAAAAATGCCTACTCATCAAACTTAAGTGATGATCATTTAGTCTTTTTGAATCATTTTATATTAAGTAATTAAAATTTAGACATATTTTGTCCATGTATTTAATTGTTGAGTTGTCATTTTAAATTCACTAAATCAATATTTTTCGTTAGTGAAATTAACAATATTAAGTTTAAAGAAAATAAAATTTTTAAACTTATAAGATTAAAGTAAGATTTGATATAAATATAAATGACTGAATATGTACTTTAGCCAATATAATATGATTCCAATTCATAAAGCATGGGCGTCAAAGTTTTAAAAAAAATATTGTCTAAAATACATAAATGAAAACTAGAAAAGAAGTTAGTTTAAAGCAATAATATTTGTTGCAATAACATTCGAATAAATAAGAGACTCTAATTTGCCTTGGCAAGGAATTTTTTGGAAGCCTATTACTTTAACCAAATCCCTTAGAATGCTCCTTGAAGAGTTGTAGTTCATTATCTGACTCAAGATCTTCCAAAGGGTAAGAGAGATAAAAATTTGGAGACGAGGAAGATAGATTATTTAACATGTCCATCATAGTAGAAAGTCATTAGAAGGGGAGCTGATATTGACTAAAGCAGAAGGGGAGCTACAAGGTATCGGATTTGACCGCTTGCAACAAGAGCTGAAGTAGTGAGAAGCACCCATGAATCCATTCATTGAAGAATGAGGATCTAACTTAACTTTTGAGTATTTGAGACTTTACCTAATATTTAAATTTTAGATATTAGGTAAGTTCGACCCTCTTCTAACAAAATTTATATAAAAAAAAAAACTTAATCTTTGAGTATTAGTTAGATTCTTTTATCAGATTTTGAAAAATAATCATTTCTTTTATAGTGTGGGTATTCTTGTTTTCTAAAACAGAGAAGATATCATATTTCTTACTCATGTTGTAGCACCTTGTTGGTGAATTATATCAGTCAAAATACCAAAAGCCCCAAAAGCCATGCAATTCTAGAGAGTAGGCAAAGGAAAAAAATGCTCTACAGTTTCTACGTTTGGTTGGTGGAAAATTGGAGAAAGGAAAGGAAAATTTAAATTTTCCCTTAATGGTGACCGTTAATTATTCTTAATATCAACTTAGATAACATAAAAATAAAAAAAATTGTTTGTCGTTACTTATTCTTAATATCAACTTAGATAACATAAAAATGGAAAAAATTATTTGGTTCACTCTTACTTTATATAATTGATAACGACATTATTTTTTAAATAAATATTTTATTATATTGATAAACTAATTTAAGTTAATCTATCGTTAATTCCGTCATGTGGTGGGCAGTGGCCAGCTGATGGTGAATTGGCAATGGCTGCTGTTGCCAGTGAGGTGATGACAACTGAAGATGACATGCGGTTGTTATCTTTGGCAATGAGGTGGTGGCGGACATCACCAACGGTGAGGTGCACACTCTATTTTTTTAAAAAACCCCTCTAAAATTATTATTGAGCTGCATTGAAATTGCTCCTTTCACTGTACCGAAAGTGCCTTTTTGCTGGAGCGAATGACACAACGAGGGTGTCATGACTTAAACAATTCATAATCAATTATATATATCTCAAAAAAATTATAAATTAGGATTCTTTAAAAAGTTTGAAATATCTATTTTTCAATGAAAAAGAATCACTCAAAATATTATCATTTTTAGACCATAAAAATTCCAAAATTTGAAGATTGATCAAGAAGTCTTACGATATATCGTTTCCAATCATCATTTTTGGTTTCTCAAATCCTTAATACATACTAACAGACCCAGCAACAGCAACAACAAAACATACAATAAAAGAGATATTAACTACTAAAGTAAGATATATCAACCAAAGTCATCATTCTAACTACTAAAGTAAGGTATAATTTGCCTAAAGTCATCCTTGTGCTATCAACTCTGACAAAAGATTATGTACAGAATCAATTTCATCTTTTTAATATTGGTCATGTTTTCATAGTCCTAAAATTTAAGGGGTTGCCTTATTTATTCTAAAAAAAAAAATCGGTAAATTTTCCCTTAATAAGGCACCCCAAAAATTCAATACAATTATATGCAACCAGTAGCAACAACAAAAGAGGTTAATTACAACAATTAAAAGCCAATCCATATAAACTTAAAAAAAATAATTTTTCTAATCTAAATATAACACCCAAAATCTATTCAGTTTTTTAAAAATTATTTAGATTTTTTAGTGTTAATTGTTTAAAGGTTGTTTCTTTTTTTAAAAAAAAAAACAATTCTGCCTTTTTGGGTCGGGCCCAAAACCCATACAGTTTTCTAAAAACCATTTTATTTTCCGGTCTAATTTTAGGTTTCGACCTAATATAGCGTTTGAACTCCTATACAACCTGACTCCACCATGAAAACATTTTTTTTTGTTCAAATCAAGCCGTTTCTTCATTACAAAAATCAAGCAATTTTTTTTGTTACAAATAAGTTTAGGTGGATTCGGCACTTGTTCCCTTTTTTTTTTGTTACAAATAAGTTTAGGTGAATTCGGCACTTGTTCCCTACCAAGACCATGGCACAACCCTATGGCTCAAAGAGGGCTTACAAAGAACTTACGAGATCACCTACTAAAGGATCCCTCACGACGGTAGCGGGAATCAAACTCATATTTTTATGAGATACGAGTTTTTTTTTTTGCCTACCCGATTCACGGAGCTTTGCTCCGACTACATCCGGATTCGACCCGCGTCGCGCACCTGGCTATGGTAAGTGAGTCTCCTAATGGGGATTTTCTGCATACGCCAAGGCTTAAACTCGAGACCTCGTTTAAGCGATATCGAGTCGCTTACCACTCAGATTAACTCCTGTTAGTTATGAGTGTTAACTCTCGTTGGCCAAAAAAAAAAATAAGCAGTTGGTATTTCCAGTTGGTGGTCGAACCAATTGGGCTATTCAGTCCGTCTGATTCTTTTGCTTCCATTTCCCCCTTCTTTTCCCTCCCACTTTTTGGGCTTTCTAGGCCCTTGCTCTTTAATTGGTACAAATCTTAATTTGAAGTCCAATTCTAATTTTTTTGGCTGTTTTTTCTTCCTTTAAATTCTTCTTAAACACTCATCGTCCATCGTCTATGGGTTTAACTGATAAAAAGGTGAGATATACGACTATTTAGAGTATTTTAATCCTTAAGGAGTACCACTTTATTGTGGTTTCAGTCGCGGCGCTTGAGGAGGCATCCTAACTCTTAGGTGCCTAAATTTACGCCGAAAGACGGCTCGCTCTGCCTGACATTGGTATCATCTAGGAGGAAGGGAGACTTCACCCTATCATTAGATTATGGGTGAGCCCAACCCCTTTTCATAAATTCTTGTAAAAAACAATCTTCTTAAACACACAGATTACTTCACTTAATAAATCTATCTTTTAGTTAAAGGTGTTACAGTAATCATATTTTAAGTAACTACCGAATGGACAACTTATCAATTTATAAAATAAATTTTTTAATTATTTTTTTCTAATTCAAAGCATATACGAGCAACGTATTAGTACTATCTAGGCTTATAATAATATTTATAATTTTAAATGATTAGTTTGAACTACGACTAATTAATTGATTGATTAAACTAAGAATTAAATCATCATATTGAAACTTAATTAAATTGTGGAGAGCATAATAATTTAGAATAGCTTATTAATTTCCCCTTCAAAGTTTTCTTCTCGAATTCCCATATTCCTCGGCCTAAACAGCAGACCTTTCTACTTTATAGTACTCTTACCTTAAGACCAGTTCCAACTCAAATTAACAAACACTTAAACAGAGAGCACAGCCAAGTATTCTCCTTATAAATATTATTCTTAGTGAACCAACAACACTGGCCTTAAATTACTACACATCCTTCTTCTCAATACTCTTAAAACAACAGTGCTATATATATTTTTTAACCATCCAGAAAGATCCTTAAAGGGAAAGCTAATTATTAACCATGGCCATATCCAGAAGAATGGTTGTATTTGGCCTTGGAGTTTTGCTTTTCATGTTCTTCCTAAAATCATCTGAGGCTAACGTTATTGCGTCCGACTCCGTCAAATGCACTCATCATCATTCATCAAACCCAGGAGGAGGCTCTTCGTCTCATGAAGAATGCACAGATCATGGAGATGATGATATAAATGACGACACTGATGACACTTTCAAGGTTGTAGAAAATGTAGCCATCTCTCTTTGATCGATTATTATGATGATTTAATTTAATTTTCTAGCAAGCTAGCTAGTTATAAGCGAAAATTATCTTCCTTTTCATAGAATATTTTATTAGACCTAGCGGTTTAGGCTTAATTCAAGGTAATGAGCTTTTCAATAACTAGGGTTTGGTGGTGTCCTTCTTAATTTCTTTAATGCTTGGGTTTCGAGGGTTTGTTTTGTTTCATAGAGAACTAAAGGGTTTTTGTTTTAATTGGTTCAATCGTTTCCCTCCTTTTCTTGTTTGTTCAAGTGGTTATTATTAATAATATTATTTAATTGTTTAACTCATTCTCTTAGAAAAAAGTCCAACTTATATTTTTATTTTATTATTACTTTTTTTTTTTTGCGATCAGGGTATAATATTCTGTTCCTCAAAAACGGTACAAGTAAACATAATGATCTGTAATATATATAATTCTGTCATGCCTACCGAAACTACCACAGACATGAAAAGTGAGACTTGAGCTCAAATTCACTACTATTGCGAGTCATCATGTCATGAAAAAAGAATTGAATCATATAGAAATAATTGATCCTCAACATGTCTGTTGTCTCTTTTAAACATGAGATTGGTCCTTGTAATTAATTTGGATCATTTAGATCAAATTTAAATCGACCAAATTTTATAGAAAACATATTTTCATATATTTTTATTCAAAATGGTTTAAATCACGCACGAACCTTAAATTCATTTTTTACCATGACACAGACTATAGATTGAATCTTTATGATTTATTTTCTTGTATTTTATAGGAAAAATTAGAGTGAAGATTTTAGACTGAGAATTATATTTATTGAAAAATATCATAAAATTGTAATTCTTTAGAAGGATTAAATACCAAAATATAAATATAAAAAATATTAAATTTCCCCTAGTTAGGATGCCTCTTCTCATAGTCTTCTTGTGGTTTTTTAACAAGGTGAGTATTGAATCTCAATTCTCCTATGTTATGATATAGATAGCTATCACTAGAATGAGTATTGTTGGGTCTCCAATTTCATCATTATCAACGCTTAAATGCTTCCAATTTGCCAACACCAAATAATTTAACCTCAATCTACATAATTATTAAAATTTTGAAAAAGAAATACAACTCTCATATTTAATATAATATTTAATTGGAGAGTTGATCTAAGTTTATAACATAAAATTTATTTTTTATATTTATTATTTTTTTTTAAAGTATTGCTAGTGATATTCCCTTAATAATAATTAAATACAACAACAATAGTTTAATAATATAAACATATATCTTATAAAGAGAGTCATACTTGTTACAATAACAATAGATAAATTCATTATTGCCACTTCCAGATTTTTTTTTATAAACATTGCCACATACGGATAAATTCTACTATTTTTATTTTTTAATGAAATAATTTTAAATATTTTTATAAGAGTTATATAGCATTCAATATCCTAATCTTATTTCATATGTGTCCAGTATCCTAATATTATTTGAAGATCAATTTTACCTATAATTTTTTTAATTTAGACAATTATTAGTAATTGAGAAATAAGATTATGTGTAAAATTGTACTAAATTAAAAATATTATAAGTTAAATTGTACTAAATTAAAAAGATTGTGGGTAAAATTATACCACAAATAAGATTATGATTCTGGTTATATAGAAAAAATAAAATCAAAATATTAGATGCTATATAACTATTTTTATAAATCTGTAAAACGAGCATCTTACGAATAAGTAAATTTGAATCCATAAAAATTCATTTTAAAAAATCTATAAACTAAAGTCAAATATATAAAAGATCATCAAGTAGAATTTGTCAATCCGTATATTCGAAAAATAAGGAGCATCATCAAACACTATAATATATTAATATGGTAGATTTTATTCTGAATAAGGAAATTTTAAAATATATATATATATAATTAACTAATTTAATTAATTTTTTAATATAATCAATTTAAGTTAAATAAATAATTCTTATATTCACAAAAGGTATTTAAACCCAGAAGGTAATGCGTCATCCCATACGTCGGAGGACCCAGAACGCTCGTGCTTGCGTTAGCACCACGTCCTTCTATAAATGCTAACTTGTATCGCCTCCTAAAATAATTAGGAGTATTTCATAATTTATATCCATATTCCATATCCGAAAAAGCTGTACACGAAGAATATTGAATAGAGCTGCAAAGCCAAAGGTGATTATAAAGGGAAAATATAATAAAAGATTTTTTTTAAAACTTAAAAAAATAAAAAGATATCTGAATTTTAAAATTATTATTCAAGTTATAAATCCAGGAATAGTTGTATATAATAGGTTTCAAGTTTATAACTCTTGCAATAATATTTATGACATGAGTAATAATTTTGACAATTTCTCTTAAAATATTAATAACTCTAGGTATAATGTGTTTATAAGTAATAGTTTTCAGGTTTGTAATTTATGCAATAAGATTTATAATATGAGTAATAGTTTTAACAATTTTATTTAAGATATTTATAACTTTATGTAACAACTCCTATAATAGGATTTATAATATGAGTAATAGTTTTGATAACTTTAACTAATATATTTATAACTCTATGTAACAACATATTTATAAGTAATTATTTTTGGGTTTACAAATCCTATAATAAAATTTACAACATGAATAATAGTTTTGATAATTTTAACTAATATATTTACAATTATATATAACAATATACTTATAAATAATTATTAGGTTATAAATATTTTAAAAAAAATTATCAAAATTATTACTTAAATTATAAATTTATCGTAAAAAGTAGGAAATTCTAAAGTATAATTTTATCTTTTTCATAAATTTACAAAAAGGTAGTTTAAAATTCAAAGACCCTTTTTTAATTTTAAAAGTTCTTTTAATTCTCAATTTCATCTACTTGCTCGGTAAATTTAAGTCTTGATTCTTTTGTCTTTTTGGAATACTTAATTTTGTTATCCCTTTTCGTTTCTTTTGTTTATCGTTGCGGATGGTGAGGATTTACAAATTCTCATTCCCGTTTTTTTATTTTTCCGAAATTTGCTTGTGGAAGTACAGAACTTCTGTATTTTGCCCCTTTTTTATTGCGACCCTGCGGTATCTTATTCAATAATTGTCTTCCCGGTTTGTTATGAGTTTAATTTAAATTGGTGCATGTTTGAATTTGGGAAAATTTACCTCTTGATAGGAGTAGTTTAATTGATGTGTCTACCTTAAATTGATCACGCGTGATGCTTATGGACATATTAACTTATCATCGGACTTCATTCTTCTAATGCTTTATGGTATATTCTTGCTTATCATCGGACTTCATTCTTCTAATGTTTTATGGTAGATTCTTCCTCACACACATAAAAAGGTCTGTCTGTTTTGTTGATTTTATATTCGAATTCTAGTAATCTACGCTTAGTTGCAATTGCTTGATGCTGGGTATGGACCGACATTTCAGTCATATGATGTAAGATAGAGTATGTAGGACGTGAAGGGGAACAAATTGAAACGATCTTCATTGGAAGTGCATGTATCTGATGTTGCCATTATGTGATTGTGAGAGCTGTAATGAAAATGATCAGACGCGTTTGACTTTTGCAGCTCAAACACTCCAAGCCCGCACAAAATTTCTGTTACATGGAGGGGAAAGAGGTTTGTGATAGAGATGAATTCAGGTGCCACTGTCAAGGAGCTTGAAGAGGAGTTGCGAAAGCTGACTAATATCCAAGAAGATACTATGCGTCTCGTTGTTCCACAGGTTTCCAGCACAGCCTCAAAATTGATGTCTCCCTTCTTTACAGAGCATGCTTTTTTAAGTCTGCAAGAAGCTTCCATTACTGAGGTACTGCATGATTTACTTATACTGTAGCTCTTGCATTTAAGCATAGGGTTATGAAATTAATGCTACGTATATAATTTCATATCTTTCTATGATATTGTTCTCTAACATTTTCCTTTATATTGCTCATTGCAGCCTAGTTAATATCATGAATAAATTTCTCTCTCACAAGTAACTTTGTCGATCAAATGGGTCCAAAGAAGAGGCTTGAATCTATATAACTTAGTAATTTCATTTTAGAAATCGTCCTCTAAACCTATAAGAGAGAATTTGTTGATGCACAAAAGTTCATCAGCAAATACTTCAGTGGTATCCTTTGAGTAATAGATGAAAAGAGTTGCATTATGTCTTTTGATGAGTGTTTCTGATGGGGAGTTTGAAATTTTGGAGATGAGTCCGATTGTTCTCTTTAGGATTTTTTTTTAACAGACAAATAAATACTCCTTTTTTGTATTTAAAAATAAATCACCAATTATGATAGTGGCTGTATTTACTTAAATATTTGACTTATTGTTTCCCTAACCATCCATTGTTCCTCTACAGGGTAAGTCGATTAAAATGATGGGTGTGTCAACAAATGAAGTTGAGCAAGTTCTACAAGATGCAAAGGTAAATTTAAGGATAGCTGGATTTGAGGATGAAGAAAAGAGATTGAAACAAAGAAGTTCATGTGGACCTGTTTCATTGAAGCTTCCACAAGGGCCTTATATCTTCAATGAATTTCGAATGCTTGAAATTCCAGGTGTGAAGGTATATTTTGGCAGGTGAATATTAATATCTATCATACTTGCTTAAGCAGAAAATGACTTGACACATCAAATATGGTTGGCTACGTCCCTTTGTATGACACAAACAATCCAATATTAGGCCTTTCTAAGCTATAGCATCTCAGGAATTTATCCTCCCTTTATGCTTCTGCATTTACTTTGTCCTAATAGCGATAACATGCTTTGGAGGGAAGGGCATATAGAATCCCTTGAAGTCAGGTTTTCCAAATTGTGAACAAGGAATCAGATTGGAATTATCACCAAGATTGATAAGAAGAATTTGCTGTGGCTAGAAATCGTGCCTGGGCTATATTTCATTTTCAATTGCCATTAGCAATTAATAGGGTAGCCTTCCACTAATTTGGCTTTCTTATCAGCTCAGTCTTTCTACTGGCATGGGCTAATGAATGTGTCTGACCAATAGAACTGAAAAGGGTCAGTTGAAAAAAGAAAACCCACCTAGATACACATTAGAACAAGGAGTTGGTTTTGTGGATTGAAAAAATGTATCATATTTGTATGACATTTTGGCTCTTTAATTTGTTTTCTTAATGCTGCATGTGCCAAACCATCACATTCTTTGCCACCTGTCTCATGATATGAAGTTTGTAAGGGAGATTGGCCAACTGACCATGGATGAGAATTATAATTTTTTATTTGCAGCTGAACCCTCCTCCTTCCGAGGCATTAAAGAGAATGCATATGCTTGCTGCAGATCCTGGAATTGTTTCTATCATGAACAAGGTATGATACAATGTATTTCCCAATCGTAAATATATGATTGTTCCATCATGACATAATGGTGCAACTTCTGATTGATGTTTAAATTTCATCTTTAAGCATCGTTGGCATGTAGGAATTATGACTGAGATGGCTCCTATTGGGTATGTTGGTGTGAGCCCGAATTGCATTCTTGGTTTCAACAAGGTAGTGGCTTGTCTTGGGTGAGGTGACAAGAGTCTTAATATTCAGTATTATCTTATTGATTTCTCTCATTCTTGTTATTCTTCTTGGTAGAACCATGGAGAAGAAATATCTTTACGAATTCGAGCTGATGACCCCAAGGGTTTCAGGAAATATGAAAGCATCAAGAAAACTCCTGCATGAACTAGTAAGATATAGATGTATCCGTTCTTGGTTTACATTGATGTGAAAATATGAACTTTCATGCTTCATCATAAGTATCAACTGTTCATATCGCATCATTCACAGGAAAATATGGGGTTTAGAAAATATGGGGATTAATGCTTAGTCTTCAAATATTCTAAGTAAGCTATTAAAAAATGATATAAACAGAATTATTGATCTAATTTGTCTTTTACTTATTTCAGGCTCACATGGTATACTCTGAACATGATGCCAATTTTTATGCTCTTGATAAGCAGGTTTTGCTTGAAGTGTCTTTCCCTGACTTAGTTTATAATTATACCTCCCTGAGTTGGCTTATCTTGATTTAATTTGTATTCTGGCAATTAAATCAAGAAGCTGCTAGTTTAGATTGGACTAGATCTGCTAGCCACACCTTGGGTGATGCCAGAAGTTCTGACTATTTTGAAGAACATTTTGAAAGAGGAAATAGCAATATTCCTCAGAAAGTTGGAGGTAATAGGTCAGATCAGCTAGCAAGTGCTCGAGCTTCTTCAGTTGCTGCTGCTTACTACCTGATGACTAATGCATCTGCCCAAAGGGCCAGAGGGTCTGAAGTGAATGAAGAGTCAGATCCAGATGATTCTAGTTTGATAGCAAGTGACAGAGCTGATCATCTGAATTCTGAATCAAAAGAAATCATAGATTTGAATATGACTTCTCATTCTGATAGAGGACCTAATAGTGAGGCTGGCCCAGATGATCATGTCACCAAGGTGATAAAGCAAGAGCCTGATCCAGATGATTCCAACATGTAACAGCAGTAAGTTCTCATGGGTCTGATTCATTAGGTTCTTGTGTTACCATAAGTGTTAAACCTCAAGCTATTGAAGGCATGAATTCTTAAGAATTTGCTCAAAATGCAACTAATGCTGAAGTAGTTATACTGGCTGAACCTGATCCTGATGATGTGGTGGTGCCTCCACCAGAATTATCTGCAATGCAAACTGATGAGCCGGATCCTGATGATCAAATATCACAAAGGATCAATGATCCTGTGACCATAAATGTTGGACCTCAAGCTATTGGAAGAAGCATAGCTTCTAAGCAAACTGGTCATAATGGACCTGATGCTGAAATAATTGTGCTGGCAGAACCTGATCCTGATGATGTTGTGGGCCCCCGCAAGAGTTATCTATGATGCAGATTGATGAACCTGATCCTGATGATCAAGAATTACAGAGGATCAATGACCCTGTGACTGATGTTTGTAACCGTCTGCAGAAAACCCTGGAAGTGCTGAGAACTGAACTTAGTCCCATGCAGATTGCTTCCGTTCTCCAAACTCTCTAAAAAATTATCAGGTAGTTTGATATATGAGAGTATTTATGTGTAGTTTGATATATGAGAGTATTTATGTTATATTTTGCTTGAAAGAAAGGATTGGAAATTAACGAAAAAGCAGTGGGGATGATGGAAAAGAGTGGTTTGGGATAATGAAAATGCTCTCCTTTCTACATTCCTTGGAATCAATGTTAGCTCGATTTTATTCCATTAAAAAACCAAGGGAATCGCACACCAATTTTGGGAATCTGAGCCAAAATGTCATTCTTGTCTCTACCAAGCTTCCACATACAGTTGAGCAGGGAGAGGCAATGAGGCAATTTGTTTGATAATCAGTATTTAAAAAGTAAGGGTCGTTTGGTCAATTATTGTTGTATCACTTTCATTCCTTTCATTCTTACTCTACCAGACATAGTAGTGCACAAACATTCCTACATTGTCTGAAGCATGTCAAACAAGATTTTGAATGTTATCATTCTTTTCCATTCCCATTCCCATTTCTTTATCCTTTTCATTTATAATCTATTCCAACTTACCAAACATACAGCTAGTTTTGTTTTTGTTGACTTCCTATTGCTTTTAGGCACTTCAAAAATTAGATTTTTATCCTATGTGTTGTCCCCTTTAGCATGGGTTTTCAAGCCTCATAATGTTTTCCTACATGACAACAGGAACGTGATTGAACACCCTGATGAGATGAAATAAAAAAATTACGAAAGGTATGATTTGCCTGACATTATTTCTCTAGTACATGCTGTATCCGTAGGCTGACTTTAAAAACTTCTAAACTACTCATGGTTTGTTTGCAAGCTAATTCTGTTATTGACAGGAATGTTGTGAACAATAAAGGTTTGCATCTTGACACTACAGGGTTTTAATTTAATTATTGTATCATATAGAGCTCCTGGTTTAGTTTTATGACTGAATATTTCTGAGATCTTAGACTACTTATGCAAGAGGGTTGGATAAAATTGAACACCTTATTTTGCCTCCTTGGGATTTGAAGAATATAATATTATTTATGGTGAAATAATATTATCTTATTATTATTTGAGAAAATAATAATATTATATTTAATTTAGGATTTGAATTTTTTAGAAGATTTATTCTGAAATATGATATCTTTAGAATATTTCAAATTGAAGTTTGTATATCCTAAATTAAATAGAATAATAATGATCCTATTAAAGATATTGGTGGTTGAAAATTAATGTATGTATGATATGCATAATTTTCAAATAGAAATTTTAATCAGGATAAACATAATATCTCTTTTCTATTGCTAGTGGAAGAATTTTATATATTTAATATATAAAATTCATATATAATTTATTATTTAATTTAAATGTGTGATTTAAGTTAAATAATGGATTATATTTCTTAGTGACCAAAAAAGGAGCCTTCATCGAATAGAAAGATTGAGAGTTCTCTAGGAGTCAGGGAACCATTATAAACCACACATAGAGAGAGAAAACTGAAAAAGGTATTCGAGGATTTTTTTCCACTTGATTACTATTGAGTAGGCGTGATCTTATATAGCAATAACTAAGCACGGTTCGTGAAGAGTGCTAACATACAGTTCGTAATCGCAGTATTGTTTGTGTGGATACGGTGGAGGGTATTTGTTTGAGGAGCAGCACTTGTGATATGAATTAGTTAAGCACACCATTCAAGTTCGTGTGATCTCATTCATGAGGATATAACCAGTGATGGGAATTACCAAACATAATCTTAGAAATCGGATCTTGAGTTTAATTAGTAAGTTTCATTCCTAATTTGATTTAAGCAATGCTGATGGATCCATTTGGGGGGTTTTGGTAGTTTTTTTAATTGTATTCCGGCATGTGTACCCAAAACCCAACATTTTAAACTATATATATAATATATAGATGTATATGCTAGAACATTACATTACAATATAATAATTTTAGAACTTGGTTAACCACGATGGTTATGTATAATATTTAAGTCATATCAATTCATAAATTTCAAGACTATATATTGAACTCAGTGCAACTAGTATCGTTTACAACTTTGAATGATAAGGCATGTTGTGTGAGAAATTATCATATTTATTATAACTAAATACTTGATGATGATAAAATTTCAAACGTTAATAAAAACTGAAATTTTCACGTACCAAACAGCATTATTTTTTCATGAAACTTACCACGAAAGGCCCATGTTGAAGGAGAACCGGCGGGCTATTTCCCGGCAACAACGAGTTTGATACCCCCACCAGAATCTCTGCAGGTCAAGAACATAGCCATCTTGTGTGGTCACCTAAACCAAGTAATGAATCATCAAACACAAATTGCTTAATTAATCCCATTAATAATTATAGTTTGTGATTATTAGAAAGGAAAATAGAAGAAACAGATATAAATTAAAGCGATATTCTCACCAAGTGTTCTTCACAAGTATAGTTTGCTATTCAAGTTATGATTTGAGTTTTTATTTCATATATTTTGCTTACTCATATAGCTATGCATGTCTTTTCTTTCATGATTATATTTGGATTATTATGTATAATTATATTTAGGGTTTCGATTGAATACTCATGATTGAGGGCCAATCATATCTTGTAGATCAATTCACATGCTAAGTGGTACCTTTAAATAATCATCTTTGATACAATTATATGCTAGATCTAGGTATAATTATTGATTTTATGATTATGACTAAGACGATTGTCTAGGGTTCTGCATAATAGGACTTAATATATATAATTATTATAAGTTCGATATTATTTTGAATAATGATAGCCGACATAATCCATTCTTAAGAACGTTCAACTCACTGGTAATCATATTGTTTAACTCTTCAACTTACCTACTTTCTTGCAATCACTGCTTTAATTAAATTGAATATTTTTTTCTACCATTATCTACTCCTTACATAATTAAGCCACGCATTGACTCTACTTGGAGCTCGACCTAGGGTTAGCTCATATACACAAGGGTTAAAACTAGTAATTAATTTTAGTGCTAACGATAGGCGACATCACAGCCACAAACAAGCTAATTAAACTGCAAGTTCTAATTCTATAGTACTGAAACATCCTCCTTTATATCTCTCAAAGTACTCTTGCTATATCTCTCTTGAAGTGGATTATATTTGTCTTGCCGAAAATCCTAGTAGAAAATAACTGTACTGATTCGGTAATTCCCCATGAGAACTACCATTCTACGCAAGTACCCAGGAAAGACTGGATGAACCGGCTAGGTCCACTCACTTCCAGCCTCCTTAGACAGCACCTACGTACACAGTACTTTGTATAGTCTACCAGTACAACGGTATTTTCTAACAAATATCTTTAAGTCTTAACCTTAAAACCTTGACCTTAATTTTGAACTTTAACCTTACTCAATTGGAACTATTTTAGAACATTGAAATACCTCTTAACCTCAAAAACATGAATTTCCAAGTGTTGGGCTTACGGTTACTGTTCACTGCCACTATTCATTGGGTAATTCCAGATTACAACCTGAACTTTGGAAATTCATAACTAAATCTAGAAAAATCATTTTAAGGTGATTCCAATTTCTAATGAAAGCTCTTTCATTTAAATTTGAGAGAAAAATATTAAAATGAGATCTTCTTGTCCAGATCAAATCAGTTTATTCGTTGAACTTTACTGTTCATTTGGTAAATCTGGAAATTCCAGTTTCTTTGCCCCATTTTCAAAAATTCATTTCTCCTTGTATACTTATCCAATTGAGTTGAATTACATATGGATTTAAATCTCCATATGTCTACTTTAATCTCTCAAAATTTCTAGGAAAAACTCATTCGTTTACTATATGAAATTAGCGCATGAACTTCACTGCCTCTGAGTAGTCGTTTTACCTTATTCCAGATTTCAACTTCTAACTTTGAAAAATCATAACAATTCTAGTTCTTAACCAAATGAGGATTTCTTGGTGTCCATTTAAAGCTATATATCTTATCTATGTTCATACCAAATTTCATATGAAAACTCATCATATAAGTGAATCAAACTACCGATGGAAGTACACTACCTCAGATTGGATTTATGAGTAGCATGCATCATACAAACCAAAACATCATCTTGTAATTAAAGTGCACACTGTTTAAATTATGTACAGTCATCCATCAACATTTACCCTCTTGCCTTGAGAAGATCCAGTACCTAGAGCATGTTTAATTATATGGAAGGAATGAGATTTCATGGAAATCCCAATAGCAAGTAATATAAACTAGAAGGTTATGCATGTTTGATTGAATGCCTAACATGTTATCATGCAATGGGAGCTAATTCATACTTATACATAAGCAATTCTAATATGCATATTGTCATGACATATATTGCAAGGAGTATCACATACTCATATCACATCATCATCATCATCACACAACATTCCATGCTCAACCAAACCTTCATGCATAACAAGTAAGCAAAACAATCAAAGCACATAAGTTTATAGTTAGATATTCTTGCTACCTCTTGTAGATCCTTGTTCCTTTCCTTCTTGTAATGGTCTTTCCTTGCCACAAATGTCAAAACCTAGGCATTACAAGATAATTACCAAATTATAACTCCATTCCAAACAAAATCCAAGTCTAGTTTCAATAAGCTCCCTTTTTCCAAAAATTCCCATTTTGGTTCCAATGCTTCCCATACTTGTTCCTCCACTTTACCCCCACACAAAATCTCATTTTAATACCATTGGAAGCATCAAAATTATGAAATTCAAATCACTGTTCACGCGAGTGAACAGTACCCGTGAGGAATTTTCAACATTATAACCTTTAATTCCAATGGTTTCCAAGGTTTAAAACATTTCCAATCCTACACAAAATCATCATATAAACTCAATGGAAGCATTAAATCATTGAAATTCCATTTTCTTCTATCATGAACAGTGCATGAACAGTGCAAACCGAAATGGTAAAGTGAAGAGCATTAATTCACCTTACTTGCTCCTTCAAGACCCTTGCTTCTTCCTTGCTTTCTTCCACATTCTTTCTCTAGAACTCACTTCTCTTTCTAAAGGAGCTCTTGGGTGTGAAGAATGAATGGAAATGGGGGGTATTTATAGCAAAAGTCATGTGCCATTTGAAGGCTAAGATCACTTTGGAAACTATTTGATCTAATGGTTAAAGGTTTGATCTTGCAATGTCTTTTCACTTTTCACTCAAGACCTTACCACCATGACATCACTAGCATGACCTCCCTTGGTACACCTAACCCTTCCTCTTTTTGGGTGCCATTCTTGTGTCCTTGTGGGTCCCACCATGTGCAACACCTAATTCTTACTTTATTCTCTTTTTCTTTCTTTTCAAAAATCCATAAATTATTTATTATTTGGACTTGGGCTCCAAGATAACTTTTGGGCCTTATTGGGCTGGCCTAGGACGAAATATTGGGCCTCTTTTAGGCCAATAGCTAACTGGTCCAAATCCCAATGTACTTTCCTCATACCGATATCCGTAACTTACCCTGATCTTAGCATAAATGCTAAACGCCTCTTTTAATTGTTCTAACATTTTTAGAAATTCATTCTAATATAAAATGAATTCTCTACAAAGTTTCATAATTTTCTGAGACCCAGAAATCATGTTAAAAATTACATATGTTTCCTTTAACCCTTTATCGGTGTCCTTTTTCACCGTAAATTCCATAATTAATTATACAGGACTCCTTTTTGACTTCTGTCAACTCCATAAATTCTCATATTAATTATAATAATTTACTATCAAATTTTCTCTGATATCCATCCATTGTGTGAAATGACCAAAATGCCCTCCATTTACTTCTGGTTTCTTAGGGCATCACAGTGGCATTTTCGTAATTTTGCACTTTGGCTCTTAGACTTTCTTCCTCTTCCAATTAATTCTTTTCTTTACATAAACATGGCCACATATTTTCCTAAACATCTCATATATTTTATTCAATCTGTACATACAACTTAGTACAGGAATTAGGGATGTTACAAGTACCAACAATCATATCCTAAATTTTGGGTTTAGAAGCTCAAGAATAAGCCTAAATTAAGTAGGCTACTAAGTCTATTTGAGCAGGAGTCCCAAAAATGCCCTAAAAATATATAATGGTTCCTAACGACTAAATTGGAAATTAAAAATTTTTCTAGGGCTAAAGTATAAATATTTTTAGAGAATATGGGCAGATACAAGGGCAAAAATGAAAAGGAGTAGGGACCTAAATGTAAAGGAAGAAAGGTCCAAGTTAGGCAAAGAAGGTGAAAGTGTACATGGACCAAATTTTAATTATCGAAATATAATGGTACTTAAGTGTAAGTAAATATTATGGAATTACATAATAGTACTTAGAATCAGAAAGTGGTTTAGAGAATATTTTTAAAATGAAATGGCTTAGAAGCTGTTTATTTAATACCCCTAGAGATATTAAAGAGGGTTACATGAACGGCAAATTATATCAAGGCTGGAACAGTAAGGGAAAAGGGAGAGAAACACCGGGCTAACAAATTTCTATAAAAAGGTGAGAATAAACCTTCAATCACTATAATCTGTTGCTAGAAAAGAATTTAGGTTGGAGATATTTTTCTATTGTTTGATTTCATTCTTTAGAGGTAAATGGGAGGAAAATTAGTTGGTTAACTATTCACGTAGGATTGATGATTTAGGATGGATAAGATTTAAAAGTATTGTTATTGCATGTAATAGGAAAAACTTATGCTATGATCTACGCCTTGGTCAATCAAGGAATTGGAAAGAAATATATACCTTGTATAATTACACTTAGAATATGATTATATTGAAATAAGAGTTGTAATTCATAAATTCTTAAACTAAGTAAAACCTCTCGGCCAAAGTGATCATCATCATTGTTTTGGGATGAATGACTTGGCTATAATGAATGTAGAAATGAATTTTTAAAGAGGATAATTATGTTGAAAAATGATGATGACAATAATAGAATATGGTTAGTTTTATTGAATTTTTGAAGTTTGGATAGAAAAATTAAAATGTTACATGAAAGAAGTTTATGGAGAATGTGTATATAATAATAACTCATAAAATAAATAATAATAAGAAAAAATGGAATTTGGAGAAGATACATAGTCACGACAAAATTGAAAAAAAGACAAAGAAAGTGAGTTAATATTTGAAATAAATAAAAGAATATTTGAATAATTCATAATAATAGTGTAATAGTTTCTAAATGATTTTGATATGATGATAGTAGGTTGTGAAGTCCAAAGAAAGTCATCTGAGTAAATCAAGAATACTAGGTAGTAATACTACCCCTTATACATGTTTATTATGCTTAAGTGTACTATTGGTTGCATATGATTTGTTAATGTTGAATAATTGTATATGGTGATTTGATTTAATTTGGATGTGATTGATTATTTCATAGCATGATAGTTAGGGGTAGGACATGGCGTTACTTCCCTAACAAAGGGTTAGGGCATGGCATTCCTTCCCTTATAGTGGATTCGGGAGGTATCGTGAGAAAGGGCATGGCATTCCTCCTCACATGTTATTGGCTAATGACTATAATGTTAGATTGCGTATAAATTTTATGTCTATTCATTTTCTATGATAATGTTGTATATGATGAGTTTGTTTTAATTTGCTTATAATTGCAGCTTGAACAATTTCATGTTTGGGGATGGATTTTTGTTACTACTGAGATTACACTTTGAAATCTCACCTTTCATCCATAACCTCCACAGGTCAAGTTTTATGTAGTATTTTGGAAGTTTGTAATGTGAATGTAGTGATTTTTTTTTTGGTACAATGAATCTGGTGATTTTGTTAGCAAGAAAATGAACTTCAATTGTAATACCTATGTTCTTCTTCTTCTTCTTTTTTGTATTAGGGCAGGCCCAAGGCCCATACATTTAAACACAACTAACCCTATTCCTACATTATTCACTTCATCCTCCATCTTGTACAAACCACCTTCCACTGTGACCTACAATTTCAGTTGCAATGGCGGGGACTCCCACTTCCGACGTCCTGTATAAATCTCAAGATCCAATTTTACCAATACACCCCACACTCATTCGCCTACCTCAAAATCAATCTAATATTCACCTCCCATCCCTACTCAAGTTGATTTGCAACTCTCCTCTACAACCCACTTTGGAAACCCTCCTTCACTTCCTTCCCCTTCATCCATCTCGGCAAAATCTCCGAATTTGTTTCCACTTCGAACCTTTGAAAAGCTCATACTCCATGCCATTTGATACGATATAGCAAGATGATGTTTCAACTTGCAAGGATCCTTTGAATATTTCAACTTGACTAATCACAAGAGCAAGAGCTAAAAGGATTAAAGAAGCAGTGAATGAGTAAGTACAAGAGGTATTGACAAAGCAAATAACAATTAGAACAACAAATTAGATTAAAAATGCTGATGAAGTTGTTAATTTTATTTGTGCTAAAAATGGAGTTGTCGAACCTATTTTGGGCTTGGAGACATTAATTTAAAGGCTTTGGACTAAGTAGTACATATAGGAAGGCCTAAATAATCACTTTCTCGGCTTAAAATACTGATTCTATTTTTATTATTGTATTTATGCGAAAATTAGTTATTAGTTGGCAGACTTGACTTTTAGATTTTTAAACTACTTGCATTAAGTCATTGTTATTTTATTTATTATTTTGAGTTCATAGGTTGCATTTAATACTTTTTAAGTCAGATTTAAAATGATCTTTTTAAAAACATTATATGAATCATTTTGGAAGCAGATTGGATTATTGATTGAAAGTTGTATTTCTGCACTTTATTTATTGAGAATAGATTCTTTCTAGGGTTCTGCATAGAACTAACAGACTTATCAATACTTGATCAACCTTGGGGCGTCTTCCAAAATTTTGGGTCATTGTTTTTCTATGTTCAAGGGTTCAAGTGGATCACCAGACCTTTGTTTAGCTTTCTTAGGGTGCGTATATTCGGATTGGTTGTAGGTTCATGGGATTTTCTCTAGTGGGTTCGCACTATCTTGGTATCAGAGTTTTGGATCTAAACTTAGGTCATATCTTTCTGTTCTTTCTTACCATTTTTGTTCTTTGTTTTGTGCATTTTCTTGTGTTTGTTCATCTTCTTCGTTTCTGTCTGTCACTATAAACTTTGTCCTTGTTCTACCATTTTTCCTTTGTATTTTTCAAGGTTTAGTAGGTCATTTTCATAGTTCAAAATATCTTCTTTCTATTCATTTTGGAATCGCTTTAATCCGGCTTTTCTACATACAGTTATAGCAATTTTAAAAATAAATTGTTTTTTGGTATTTCTAAATTCAGATTGTTCATTTTGTTCTGTTTGTTATATTTCATGATTTTCTTTATATTTCAGTGAAAAAAAGTATAAAAGTAAAAAGAAAAAAAATGAAAAAGCGGAGTACTGGAAAAAATATAGAAAGAAAAAGAAGAAAAAAAAGTTGTGCTGGAAGTATGTTCTGAGTAAGTCTATCTTCATATCCAGAGTTTGTTTTAACATTTGTAATCTTTATGTTAAATTGAACTCTTGATTTCCTTAAGCTCTAATCTCAACATCCACTTTTGTCATTCTCAAAATTCCTAAGTGTTGGTTGATTATACAAATTGTGATTGCTTTGATTAACTTATTTTGTTCTTTAAAGAGCCTCAAAAGGAGCTTTTGCGTAGAAAAATGCAAGAGTGATATACATCAACTTAAAAGCTAATTTTGAGTGAAATACTAATGTTGAGTGACATTCTTGAAGGAAGGACGTAAGGAAATTTGTGAGAAACTTTATTTCATTAACATCTATTTTTTAGTCACAATGTCTAATGTAGATGAAACATCTAATGGTGGTAGAAGAAATCCGATAAATGAAGATGACAAATTCAGGGCAATGGAGCAATATTTTGCACGCATGTAAGTGGTTTATGGGGAGATAAGGGATAGGTTGGAGATGCAAGAAGAAAGAATTACAAATATGCAAGGAGCTAGTCTAATCCTAGAAGGCATGATAGGCGAAGGGAGGTTTCTATGGATGAATTTTAATCCGAAGATGATGAGAATATTGGTTGTGAGGGTGAATTTGAATATGAATAGGAAGTGGGTATAAATATGCATAAAGGAGATATGCATGGGAGGAGACATGGTAGAAATATTCCAAGAGAGATAAATAGAGTACATGGGAACCTTGGTAGCATCAAAATGAAGATACCATCTTTCTAAGGTAGAAATGACCCTGAAGCCTATTTAGAGTGGGAAAAGAAAATAGAAATAAGTTTTTACTACCATAATTACTCTGAAGCTAAAAGGGTAAAGTTGGTAGCAATAGAATTCACTGATTATGCTCTTGTTTGGTAGGATAAATTGGGTCTAAATAAGAGGAACAATGGTGAGAGGCCCGTAGCAATTTGGAGAGAAATGAAGACTCTAATGAGGAGGAGATTTATTCCTAATCATTACTACAGAGAACTTTACTAAAAATTGTAGACCTTTACACAAGGCTCTAGGAGTGTGAATGAGTATTATAAGTATATATAATTAGCTTTGATAAGAGCTAATGTGCAAGAAAATAGGGAGGCCATAATGACTCAGTTTTTGAATGGGCTGAACAAAGATATAGCTGGTACAGTTGAATTGCATCATTATGTGGAGATGGAAGACATTGTGCATATAGCAATTAAGGTGGAAAAGAACTCAAACAAAAAGGTGTTTCAAAATTCTTTCCTGGATCAAATTCCTCGTTGAAACAGAAATGGAAAAAAGAAGAAAAAGCTATCCAAAAGGAGACCACTAAAGGCAAAGAAGAAGCTTCATCAAAGAGCAAAGGTAAATCTAATTCCCAAACTTCTAGAAATATAGATATAAAATGTTTCAAGTGTTTGGGTACAAGTCATGTAGCTTCTCAATGCCCCAACAAGATAGTCATGATTCTGAAAAATAATGAAGTTGTGACTGAAAGTAATAGTGATCATGATTTCATACCCTTACTTGAAGATGATAGTGATGATGGTGTTGAATATCCTGTGGAAGGAGAATGCTTTGTGGTTAGAAGAGCTTTGAATTGTCAAATCAAGGAAGACGAGATGAGTGAGCAAAGGGAAAACATTTTTCATACTCGTTGTCTCATTAATAATAAGGTATGTAGTATGATAATTGATGGTGGGAGTGTTATAAATGTTGCAAGCATTACATTGGTTGAGAAATTGAATTTGCCTACTGTTAGACATCCTAAACCATACAGGCTGCAATGGTTGAATGAATGTGGGGAAATTAAAGTTGATGAGCAAGTTCTAATTTCTTTATCAATTGGAAAATATTGTGATGAATTATTGTGTGATGTTGTTCCTATGCATATTTGACATATACTGTTGGGAAGATTGTGGGAGTTTGATAAAAAAGTGAAGAAGGATAGGTTTACAAAAATATATTCTTTTGTAATGAATAACAGACTTATTACTCTTGTACCATTGATGCTAAAGCAAGTGTATGAGGATCAACTCAAGATGAAAAAAGAGAGGTAAAAACGAGAGTAATCGAAAAAATGAGAATAATGAGAGAGAGACATCCAAAAGAAATAAGACTGAAAAGGAGAGAAAAGATGAGAGCTCAAAAAAATGCAGAAAAAGAATGAAGAGAGAAAAGAAAAGAAGAAAGTGAGTTTTTATGCAAAAGAAAGTGAAGTGAGGAGTGCTTTCTTGGTTGAATAGCAATTGTTTCTTCTTGTTTACAAGGAATCCTTTTTGAACACTAACAACATTGACTCTTCCTTTCCAAGTGTTTTTGGTTATTTGTTGCAGGAATTTGAAGATGTATTTCTTGAAGAAATTTCACCCGGGTTACCACCCATTAGAGGAATTGAACATCAAATTGATTTCATTCCAAGAGTAACAATTCCTAATAGGCCAGCCTATAGAAGCAATCCAGAAGAAATGAAGGAGCTCAAAGGCAAGTGGAAGAGCTCATGGCAAAAAGATATGTTAGACAAAGCTTAAGTCCTTGTACTGTTCGAGTACTTTTAGTTCCAAAGAAAGATGAAACATGAAGGATATGCATTGATTGTAGAGCTGTAAATAATATCACGATAAAACATTGACATCCCATTCCTAGACTAGATGATATGCTTGATGAATTGCATGGTTCCATTGTCTTTTCTAAAATTGATTTAAAATCTGGATACCATCAAATTAGAATGAGGGAAGGGGATGAGTGGAAAACTACTTTCAAAACAAAACATTGTTTATATGAGTGGTTAGTCATGCCATTTGGATTAACTAATGCACCTGACATTTTCATGAGATTAATGAATCATGTTTTGTGTGCTTTTATTGGGAAATTTGTTGTGGTTTATTTTGATGATATTTTGATATATAGCAAGAATCTTGATGAGCATTTTAATCATTTACATTGTATGCTTGATATTTTGAGAAAGGAAAAATTGTTTGCAAATATGAAAAAGTGTGATGTTTGCATGGATAAAATTATTTTTCTTGGTTTTGTGGTGAGTGCTAAAGGCATAGAAGTTGATAAGGAAAATATAAAAGCTATAAAAGAATGGCCAACACCCAAAAGCATAACTGAGGTAAGAAGTTTTCATGGTTTGGCTAGCTTTTATAAAAGCTTTGTGAAAGATTTTAGCACACTTGCTGCACCACTCACTGAGGTCATTAAAAAATTTGTTAGTTTTAAATGGGATAAAACACAAGATGATGTATTCAATGAATTTAAGGATAAATTGTGTTATGCACATGTGTTAGTTTTACCTAACTTTAATAAAACTTTTGAAATTGAATGTGATGCATCTGGAGTTAGAATATGAGCTATTTTAGTGAAGGAATGAAACTCAATTGCTTATTTTAGTGAAAAGTTAAATGGAGCAGCCTTGAAATATCTAACATATGATAAGGAGCTTTATGCAATCAAAAGAGCATTGGAGAATTGGCAACACTACCTTTGGCCTAAGTAATTTTTGATTTACACTGATCATCAATCTTTGAAGCACATAAAGGGTCAAGGAAAACTGAACAAAAGACATGAAAGGTGACTATAATTTATTGAGAAATTTCTATATGTCATCAAATACAAGAAAGGTAAGGAAAATATGGTGGCTGATGTATTTTCAAGAAGGTATACTCTTTTTACTTCTCTAAATATGAAATTGCTTGGTTTTTAATATATCAAGGAGTTGTATGCCAATGATGCTAATTTTGCTGAAATGTTTATTGCTTGTGAAAAGAAAGCATTTGACAAGTGTTATAGAATTGATGGCTACTTGTTTAAAGAAAATAAATTGTGTGTACCTTAATGTTCTTTATGGGAATTGCTTGTGAGAGAAGCACACGGGGGAAGATTAATGGAACACTTTGATATGAAGAAGACTTTAGATGTTTTGTATGAACATTTCTTTTGGCCTAAAATGAAACGTGATGTGGAAAGATTATGTTCTAAATATATAACATGTAAAAAGGCTAAGTCTAGAGTCTTGCCACATAGTTTGTATACCACATTACCTATACATAGTGAACCTTGGGTAGATATTTCAATGGATTTTATTTTGGGTTGCTTAGGTCAAAAAGAGGGATGGATTCAATTTTTATAGTTATTGACATATTTTCTAAAATGGCACATTTCATTGCATGTCACAAAACTGATGATTCTACATATATTTCTAATATGTTCTTTAAAGAAATTGTGAGACTTCATGGTGTTTCTAAAAGCATTGTTTATAGTAGGGATATATAGTTTGAGTCATTTTTGGAGAGTTTTGTGGGGAAAGCTTTGTATTAAATTGTTATTTTCTACTACATGTCATCCACAAACTGATAGACAAATTGAAGTTGTTAATAGAACTTTGACTCAATTGCTTAGAATTGTAATTCAAAAGAATTTGAAAAATTGGGAAGATTGATTGCCATTCATTGAATTTGTTTATAATAAGAGTATGCATTCATCTACCGATTATTCTCCTTTTGAGATTGTGTATAGTTTTAATCCACTAACTCCTTTGGATTTATTACAATTACCTATTAATGAGAGAGCAAGTCTTGATGGGTAAAAGAATGCTGAAATAGTGAAGCAACTTCATGAAAAAGTAAAATAACAAATTGAAAAGAAAAATGAGCAATATGCATCTAAGACTAACAAAGGAAGAATGTGTATTCTTTTTGAACATGGTGATTGGGTATAGGTGCATATGAGGAAAGAAAGATTTTTAGCTCAAATAAATCCAAATTAGCTCCAAGAGGAGATGGTCTCTTTCAAGTTCTTGAAAGAATTAATGATAATGCTTACAAAATTGATTTACCTAGTGAGTATAATGTTAGTGCTAATTTCAATATGGCTGATTTATCTATTTTTTATATAGGTGATGATTCAAGGATGAATCTTTTTGAGGAGAGAGGGACTGATGCGATACAACAAAATAACTTTTCAACTTTCAAGGATCCTTTGCATATTCTAACTTGACCAATCACAAGAGCAAGAGATAAAAGAATTAAGGAAGCATTGAATGAGTAAGTACAAGAGGCATTGACAAAGCAAAGGACAATTGGAGCAACACATTAGATTAAAAATGCTGATGACATCGTTAATTTTATTTGTGCTAAAAATGGAGCTGTCGAACCTATTTTGGGCTTGGAGACATTAATTTAAAGGCTTTGGACAAAGTAGTACGCATGGAAAGACTCATTTGGCACTAAATAATTACTTTTGGGCTTAAAATGTTGGTTCTATTTTTATTATTATATTTGTGCGAAAATTAGTTATTAATTGGCGGACTTGACTTTTAGATTTTTAAGTTACTTGCATTAAGTCCTTGTTATTTTATTTACTATTTTGAGTTCCTAGGTTGCATTTAATGCGCTTTATGTCAAATTTGAAATAATCTCTTCAAAAATATTGTATGGCTCATTTTGGAAGCAGATTGTATTGTTGATTGAAAGTTATATTTTTGCACTTTTTTTCTTGAGAGTGGATTCTCTCTAGGATTACCCTTCATAGAACTAATAGACTTATCAAAGCTTCATTAACCTTGTGGCATCTTTGAACATTTTGGGTCCTTGTTTTTTTGTGTTCAAAGGTTCAAGTGGATCACAAACCTCTGTCTAGCTTTCTTGGGGTGCGTATATTTAGATTGGTTGTGGGGTTATGGATTTTCTCTAGTGGTTTCACACCACCATCTCCAAGCCTTCCTTCACCCCCAAAGTTTCGCCTCAAGAACACTACAAAATCCAATTGTTCTGGCAAATCCATATATCTATCGTCCCCTACTATCCTGAATCAAACCCCCACATCCCGCCTTTCCAGGGTCTCCACGACACACATTGTCCGAGTTAAGTTTCACTTGTTTCCTTTTAGGTTTCTTCCAATGTTCCTCTTTCACGACTCGATCTGTACATTTCAAGACATCAATCCCTCTTACCACTATGCATTCCATGGATGATAAGGGACGAGATGGATCTGCTAGAAAACAAGCTTGACGAATTGGAATAAGACCCCAAGAGAACACATCTCTTGTAACCCCAAGCACGAAAAGTCAGATATATCATCATGATAGGATCTTAAGAGAACCTGTCTCTTATAACCCTAACCATAAAAACACCATAAGGTTGATTACTCCCTTGATAGAGTAGTAGTATTCTCACAAGAATATGAGGATGCAAGCAGTGCTAATAAAAAAAGAAATAAAAATTTTCAAGAATAAAGTTCTTATTCTTTCCATTAGTCTCTAATTTGAAAAGTAAAAAAATGTAGCCTTATACATAGGCAACTCTAGAATACCCTAGAATCAAAATTCTAAGTCTTAAATGTCATAAATGATACCTTAATGATGATTGATGTTGTCTTAGTTGGCACCATTCAAGCCTAAAGGAATTAGAAATTAACACAAGATATTCTAGAACAATCTTTGACCAAAAGGCCTTATTCAAATGAAATAAAAAAGGAAACTATCTAAAAATGAAATTAAATCAATATTAATGTATAAGGATGCCTTCTATATGCTTCTTGGTTGCTCTTGGATGTCACTTATGGTCATTCTCCAAGACACATGCTTATCACATGGTATTCCAAGTGAATTCTTCAATTTGGATTGAACATGGACCTTGTACATCATCAATCTGAGTTGGGCTTCTATCAATATGATTACCACTCTTGGACTTGAGTTGGGCTCATTAAATTGTGGTCTTCTCTTTCTCAAGATCCAAGTGTACACACACTAATGACTCATATGCCATGGTGGCTTCAAGGGTGCTCTGTCATATGACATGCAAGCTCCACATAGGTAACTGTCAATGTCATCATCCAAGCAATAATCCATGTCATCCTCCATATAAGCATTTTGAAGACTTGATAATATCCTTGAGTACCTTGGAGGGCTTGTTGGACCTCTAATTAGATGAGTATTTCTTGGACTTTGTTTGTGACCTCCAAATTAAATGCATCCTGGTATGCTATCAATAGCAAGTCTCAAATTTCTCTTATCAACTCCTCTCGTATCTCTTGGATGCCCATTGAAGATTTGGCCGTTTCTCTGTTTCCACATATGCCAATAGATCATGCCAAATGAATTGACCAGGGTACTCCTCTTATCCTTCTTTGATCTTTAAGGTTAGCTTTGAGCCACCCCTGGAGCGATTCTTAAAAATGATTGTTGTATTGTGCTGATAAAATTTATCCATACTATCTTTGCTTGATCGCAATCATCTGCCGTAACACGTGTAACATTTTCTCTAGCCTCCCACATTCATCTGCCTTTTGCCCCCACCTTTCATTCCTCAGGGCATTTGTATGCAAATAGTCATGCCCTACTAGCCACAGAAAGTATCTAACTCGTTCTTCTTCCTGCCACTTCTATATTGTGATCCAAGGTAATCCTTCTACCCCAATTTTCCCCCTTATGGCTTTGTATCCACTTCTTACAATGTACTGCCCATCCGCAACGGCCCTTCAAAGCAATCTATCTTTACCTTCACCTCCAGGAGGTACTACTATCCTTATCATCGAGCAAGCCTCCTCATTTATCACTTCCCTGAGCTTTCCTCAATCTCATCCACCTTCCCCATTCACAACATCCCCCACTCTCCATATCTTAGCATCTTCCTTATTTCTCCTAAACTAAAGTTCTGAAATCATTCATTGTCCCTGACCCATAACTCCACCCAAAAGGATGTCATTTTCCCATCAACAATACCTTTCCAAGAAAACTTATTTATGTGATCATCCACACTGCAGCAATGTCTTACCATTGGGGAGACGAGTTCCTAGTAACTTTTAGGATTGAAGTTAACTCCTTTCCCATGTTATATTTGTTCTTCATTCATTTCTCTCAAATTAAGCACCCCTAAACCCCCATTCTCCCTCAATTTTTGAACCTAATCCCAATTAACCAGATACATCTCCTTAATTAGACATTTTGGCCTGATTAAGAATTTATTAAAAGTGTATGCCTGAATTTGAATTTTGGTATTTCATCTTAATTTAATTGTAATTTTCCCAAAGTTAAATATGTAACCATTACAATAATATAATAAGACTCTTTTATTAAAGCAAGTACAATGTCTACATCCAAATGTTTGTTATAGGGTATATAATCACTAAAAAGATACCCTTGTACTTATTGCAGAGAATCTCTCAAATGTTATATATTGAACATTTTTCTAACGCATCAATAACGCTTAATGAAGGCTATAAGAGGATCATATACAAGTTGCTTAGCATTTTCACTAAAAATAAAATCTGTATGAGCATATTTATCTATAAAGTTCACAACAAGCTTGTCTTGATCATGGCCTTGAAGGTCTTTTAACAAAAGTTTCACATCTACCACATCAGATAAAGCATCAGCTCCTGCATAACTAAAGAGCAGAGGAAGATCATCAGGACCTCTTGACATGTTATAAATTGGAGGGCTCGACTGTCCGTACTGTTTTGTGTTCTCATCTTTGTCCTTGTAATCAAACATTGTTATGTTCCCTTATCTAATCACTGAAGTAGCTATTTATATAAATATGTATACCAGATAAAAATTACAAAAATATTATATATAGGAACACTTACTTTGAGAGAAATGGATCGAGTTCTTTATAGATGATTACTGAGGTTCATGTTCAAAAACTATTGTGGCTATTGAAGGGTTTTAGCAGCAATTTGGACAGAATACCAAAATATGTATTTTACTTTCTTATGATTGAAAAGATTTACTATTGTCATATATATATATATTTAAAAAAGTAAGTTTTCTATTTAATTAAGATTAAAATAAAGGATCAAAGGTCATTAAATAATTTGGTACTAAATTGACATTAATATTTTGAAATTTAATATTTACATTCTAAACTTTGATAGTAATGCAGCTATAGAATATCATCGTCAAATTTGGATTCAAGTGACAAATTATTTAATAATATTTGGTCCTTTACTAAAATTTGAAAACCTTTTGATCCTAAATTGAAATTAAATTCTTGTTTTGATCTCAAACTGTGATTCTTTCTATCAGTATATATAATCAATATATAATATTTAAATGTATAACAAATCATTTCTTAATATTTTTAATTATAAATTAAACTATAAAATATCGTATAATTCAAATAAAGCCATAATCAATATAAAACATCCGTTATGAATATCAATATATATCATTATGAATACCAATTTTGATTATATAGTATAAACTTTATCACAATTCATAAGTCATAATATAAATGACAAAATCATATAGGTAGTGGAATAGCTCTTATATTAGTTATATTTAACTGATTTATTTAGCTTTTTTAATTTATCTAAAAAAGCCAACTAGCTCTTATAATTAGAATTATAGGTAGTAGTATATATTTAAAAAAGTAAACAAAAAATTAATAGTATTTAGAGCTATAAATTCAATCTAAACAATCACCACAAAAAATATGTTATTTCTAACTGTTTTAACTACTAAATATTGGGTTTCTAGCGTTTTGGTGAGCCGCTAGAAAACTAGGTGCTAGAAAGTAGTTTTTAGCACAGTGGTTAAAATGCTAGAATATTTCTAGCGGTTGAAATAAAAGCTAGAAAAAAATGTGGTTGGAGAAGTCGAAGGGATGACATTAGTAGCAGTTATAAACCACTAGAAAATATTAACAGTAGGGAATATTTCTATTAGTTCCTTACACCGCTAGAAAGTTCCTGGTAGTTGGCTGAAAATAAAAGTTTTAGGATTGCGCCAGAATGTTTGGCGGTTAGGGATTGCTAGAAATGTTGTGCCAAAATTTAAAATTTTAAAATTTTTCTCCTCATTTGGGTGGCAGGATTTTTTTTCCATTGTAAGGGTTTTCTACCAATTATAGAACCACTAGAAATGTCATTCCAAGTGAAAAAAAATAAAAATCTATTTTTTTATTATTATAAAATATGATATTATTAATTAGAAAACTATTAGATAGATATATGAGATGATTATGGTTATATGTGTAATTAGCAATGTATTCCATTGTATATACAAATATATTGTGATAAATAATAAGTAATTAAATAATGATTGTATCTTATTAGTTTAATTTAATTTGTTAAGGTAATTGAGTTAGAGATGCAATAATTGGAGATGGAATAGTTTGTAGAGTTAAACTTCAATTGATAAGTTGAAGGACTGGTTGGATTGGTTGAGATGAATAAATAAAATTTAAAAGAAGAAAATATAAGTATGGTAGTAAACTACAAATGAAGATAAATAAAATAAATAAAAAATATACGAAATAAATAAAGTCTTACCATGTAAAGAAAAAATTAGGAAAAGGAGAAAGAATTTTAAGGAAAGATAGGAAGGAGAGGAGAGGGAGGAAAATAAATATGGAAGTGAATGAATGAGGAGTGGGGTGATATTTATAGAGGTCTGGGCAATATTTTCAGCAGTTTTTGGATTTTGCTAGTTGTTACATACTTTTTATAGCGGTTTTGTGTCCCGAAACAATTTCTAACGGTTCATAAAAACGCAAAGAATTTAATTTTTAAAAAATTGGACCAATTTTGATTTATTTGTACATATTTAATTTATGTATAAAAAATTATTACATGAGTGATAGAGATCATTGATTCTGTTATTCTTTATCTTCATCTATCACACCTTACTTTCGTATGTCTTAGGGACCATTCGGTTGTATTTAGAACTACTTACATGACCTTTGAAGTCCATTAGATAAATCTGGAATTTCACTCTTCACGAGTTACTGTTCATATGGTATTTCTAGATTCAGCAACGAACTTCAAAAAATCATAATTAATTCTAGAAAAATTGAAATAAAGTGGTTAAAAAGGCTACTCGAAGCTTACATATTGAACTTTAAGGAAAAAATAAGTTCCAGATTGAAAATTTTGTTTTGTATAGATATCGGAATAAGGCGTTCTTGGTGTCAAAATAAAGTTTGACATGTTAACTAATCATTGATAAAATATTATACATTTATTCTATCATTTACTATTTTTTATATACAGCAACTATTGTACTGCTTTTAAGCATACATCACATAATCATGACATAACAAAAGTTACAAACAACCATGCCATCTATCCCCTAACTCCTATTATTGCATCTTCATCTTCTTCCATCTTTGAAAAACCTGCTGGTGTTGGGGTGACATGGAGGGGATAAGATTTTTGGAAAAATCTCAGTAGCAAATGGAAACTATACAGTGTATACAATTATATACTTGATGTTAATATGTGTGCCCTTAATGATCATGCTTGCATAATGATATCTTTACATACTTCCATGTCCCTTAATTATAACATATAGCCATAGCATGAAAAGAAACATACCATCACTTAATCATACATTCTTCACATCATCAAAGTAAGCAACTAACACATAAAATATCTAAGCAATATAAAAGCATATAAGTAGGTAAGTTCATTACCTCTTACTCCTTGCTTTCCTTATCCTTTCTCTTTACCTCTTGCTTCTTACTTCTCTTTGATGTGTGGCTGCCCCTGATCCTAACATTGCATTATCATTTATTCATTACAATCTAACTTCCTTGAACATTGAATTTGATTCACTAAAGTAACTTTCCTTAATCTTTATGAATTAGCATTGTCTTTGAATCAATTGATATCTTGACTTTAACCTACACAATTTGGCCTTCTGAATCCATTTATGAACTCAGAAATTTCAAATTCCAGCAGCTACATATTGTTCTGGACAGAACCGAAAAATTTCCCTTTTCTTTCAAAAATTCTTATTTTGATTCCAAAGCTTCCAATACTTGTTTCTCTACTTTTATCCCACACAATTTTTTATTTTAAAACTATTGGAAGAATCAAAATTATGAAATTTAAATCACTATTTATACGTGTGAACAGTAACATATAAGACTTCAAAAATTCATCTTTCAATTCCAATGCTTCCAAGGTTTCAAACATATCCAATCCTACACAAAATCATCTTCTAAATTCAATGGAAGCATTATATCATTGAAATTTTATCTCCCTCTATCCAAAACAATGCAGGCCGAAAGGTTTCATCCATGGCAAAGTCAAGAATATCAACTTAATTCAATAACAATCATCTAAACTAACTTATCTAAGCACTAATCACATAGTTCTAACTTTAATTTCTTCTTCCTTCTTTCACCTAGGGTTTTGGATAGAATATATACCCTAGAGGATTTTCCATTTTTCTTCCATAAAACCCTAAGTTCAAGCCTCCAAATTAAAGGAATACAAGCTAGGATAGATTACTTACCTTAATCCCTAGTTAGCTTGAACTTTGGTGCCTTGAATTTCCCTTTATCTTGGCTTGAGTTTCCATTTGGCCATAGTTTTCTCAAGGTACCATATGCCACATTTTTGTAAGGAAAATGGTGGGTATTTATAGAAAATTCTCATGGAAAATGAAAGGCCAAGATTCACTTTAATACTATTTAATCCAATGGTCCATATTTGCTCTTACTTTCCAATTTGCTCACCAAGTAAAATTAGGATAAAATATCATGCCACAAATCCTTTTCCCTCCTTGTTTGACGCCATGTGTATGTTATGTGTGGCCCACCATGTGTTCTTGTCTTCCCCCTTGATTATCTTTTCTTTTATTGGTTGATTTTTGGATTAATTACACTTAATCATCATTAACTTAATTATTATATTATTTTAATAAATTTTAGTACATGGATAATCTCTTTCTTCTTTTCCTTGCACCACATGGTGGATAAGTGGTTCCCACAAGACACCTCACAATGCCACATAACCTTATTTTGTATCTTCCTTGAAATTTCCTTTGAAAATACCATAGAATATTCTTGGAAATTGACTTGAACTCAAAGATAATTCTCTTAGAATATTGGGATGCTGCATATGATGCCACATTGGCCAAGATTGAGTCCAATTAATAATGGGCACAAATCCCAATGCACTTCCCATTATTTCTTATACCGATATTTTTAAATTACCCTAATTTTTTAGATAAATTCTAAACACCTCTTTTAATAGTTATGAAATTTTTAGAAATTCAATCTAATATAAAATGAATTTTATGCAAAGTATCATATTTTTTTGAGACTCAGAAGCCCTGATAAAAATTTATACATCTTCTTTAAATCCTTTATCGGTATCTAATTTCACCTTAAATTCTCTAATTAATTCTACAGAACTCTTTTTTTTACTTCTGTCAGTTTCATAAATTATTATATTAATTATAAGAATTTACTACAAAATTTTATCTGATTATGAGGTCCAGAAGATACTGTACTAATCTCCAGACTTCAGAGATTAATATCAATTTATTATGACCTTAAATCAAAATTCTGAGAGATATTCCTAACTCAAGTTTTATTCTCTATTTACTGGTAAAATTTGGAACCAAAATATTTCTAGGCAATTTTTAGGCCTTTTTTGGCTCAACTTTTCTAATTACCATTTTGCCCATGAACTCTTGAAAATTACACTTTAGTCCCTCAACTCTTGAAAATTATACTTTAGTCCCTCAACTTTTCATAATTATACTTAATGGTCCATAACTTGTGCCTACTTTCATTTTGCATCACAAAATTTTTAGAATTTTCGCTTTAGTCCCTTTCTTTTTCAAAATGGCCATTATGTCCTTGGAACTTTCATTAATTGTAAATTAGCTCCTCTAGCTTTATAACTTTATACCTTGTTTTTTTTTTTTGCTTAAAACTTATCTAATTATTATCTTTTCTTCTGATTACCATCTCAATCCCTTCATAACATATTTCCTCTATCAGTCTTATATAGATAGAGAAAATTTGGGATGTTACATCATCCTGCCTGGAAGAAGAAATTAAAAAAAATTATTGTTATGATTATTAAACATATTTAGGAAAAAATTGAGTATCGTATAATTTAATAAAAGAAATATACCTAATAATGGCTAAGTTATCGTATTCTTGAGAGAAGAAGTCTTTAAATTCCTCGGTTGGAAAGGCTCACTGTAATACGTAATGTCACCATCACCCATGTCATAAAGATACTGAGGCTTGAGGTGAGCGACCATATCTTTATGCTTTTAGTCATGTACATAGTAAATCTAGTGTGCCTCGGACGCAATAATATATGGCTCGTCATCCTCAGATTCCCCCGTATGAATGATTCTAGACAAATTGACGGAGGTGATGCCCAAGTGGTTAATGCTGAGTCCCCGTGAAGTTGTCGTGTTTGCCCACGAGCACTGAACAGTGTTTCGGTGAAAAGCTAGTAAATTAACTCCATGATGTCAATCAGCTTTCTATAGTAGGTGACGCCTCCAAAATGCATGTCAGCGTCACTACTGCTAAAGTAACATCTTGTCCCAAATGTGCCACAAACTCCAGAGTTTTGTGTGAGCAATCAATGATCATGTGCAACCGAATAGAACTTGAACCCATTGACATTATATGTTGTATACCTTCTTGCATGGTCTAATGGACCGTGGGAAAGGGTTCTAAGTTTATCTGCATACGGGCTGACGTCATTATGTATTCAACGTGTGAACCATCTAGGGAACTCTCTGTGGAATTTCTTATCAATCTCAATGAAATGCGCACCCTCGTAGCTGCCGCTTGAGATAATTTCTAAACTCATTGCAATGAAGTGTAACTTGTTAGAGTCAGTGAGGAATATATATAAAGTGTAAAATTTGGTGAGCGCATAATACTTACTGCATAAAGGGTTCGAATTAGCTGCAATTTACCAAAATATGTATGTGTGCCTGAAGTTTATCCGTGGGAGTGAGTGTGAAAAATTCACATCCTCCAACTGGTTTCCCCACAGGACGAACTAAAGTTGACTTAGAAGAACTAGGAGGGCAATCATTAACGCGATGGGGGTGGTTAAAAGATGTCTCCATGTCATCATCAAAGTACCTTGAACAGAAAGTTAGGACATCGTCTCTTGAATAACCTTTTGCTATTGACCACTCTAGCCACGCTTTATTTCTAACATATGATTTTAATTTTCCCAAGTACCTGCAAGTTAATATTCCATTAACAATATAATTTGAGCAATCAAAATATCAAAAAATTGGAATTGAAAATACATGGATAAAAGATCATTTAGTACCTCTTTATAGGGTACATCCATTAATTGGCCTAGCAACCTTTGCTTATTGTACAAGGTGAACGATCAAGTGGACCATGACAATTAAGAATGATGGAGGAAATATCATCTCAAAGTTACAAAGTGTAAGAATTATTTGAATTTGCAACTAATCGAGCTCTTCAGGAAGGGGTGGTAATACAGGCCAGCCTATCGAAAAACGGGTTGGCCTGCGACGGGTCAGTTTGAAAAGCCCGCCTCTAGGCGGGTTAGTATTTAATCAACCCGAGCCCGCCATGGAGGGTTGGCGGGCTAACTCGCCAAATGTTTTTTTTTTTTGCACAAAAAATTGCTATTTTTTTTAGTGAGACGACGACATGACCAGGGGAGGGAGAGGATTAGGTTTCAACATGGTGGGAGACTCAGACAATTGGATTCTTCCTTTCTAAAAATGGGAAGAAGGAAATAAATAAAATAATAAAAATATAAAAAAAATAAAAAAAATGAGCTAACCCGCTAATCTGGTGGGTTAGCCTACCGTGGGTACGAGTTGGTGGGTACAGGTCAAAAAGACTTGCACTAAAATGGTCTTTTACTTTCACAACCCAACCCGATATTTTTTGGCAAGTTGGCGGGGGCCCAACCCATTTTACCAGGTCTATCTTTAGGTACCAAGACCTTCACACACAACTTCCTAAAGAATGAACACAACTCCACCAAAATGACTGAAACATCAAAATGAAGTGTGTTTTGCAAAGCCAGTGGGAGTAACTGTTACATGTCGACATGGGAGTCATGACTCTTTAACCGAGTAAACTTCTGAGCTTGCAGATAGATACACCTTGAGATGTTGCTAGAATATCCATCAGATACTTTTATGTCTTTAACGTTGAAAGAAAGATATCATTATTCTGCTTCGTCAAGGTGAATTTAGTCAGCTAGAACTTGTCATTTTTATCAGGCCAAGCCTCTTCACGAATTACCCAAACCCGTAAATCTTTTATAGTTGCGAGATGGCCTTGAACTTTTCAGCTTTGTTGAGCAATGTATAGATCACATTATCGTAGATATTCTTCTCAATGTGCATAGCATCCAAACTGTGGCACGGCAAATTAGATTCCCAATTCATAGAAAAATAATATTAAGAAACTAGATACATCATAAATAAAATTAGAGTGCTGGATACTTCTTTACTTTAAAAATATTTTAAAAACATATTTTTAAAGTTAAATAAATAATATATATTTAGGTTTACGTAAATATATATTCATATTAAAAATTATTCTTTTTGTTCTTCTTTACTTAAGTATAATTTAAATGATTAAATGTCGTATTATTGAACGCTATATTTAATATAATATATAATAAATTTATGTACATATTCAAATTATATTTTATTGAAATATTTACCTATATTGAATTTTCTTTATTTGAAGACATGTACATAATGGTTTTTTGAAAATAAAAAATTAAATTATGAAAAATATCTGGAAGTTTTGTTTTAAACTATACAAATTCCTTTCTATTCCAAAACTTGAACAAATTTTCCATGACAAAAAATATTAAATTACATAAACCACTTCCAAATACAAAACTACAATGATCCTTTTTAATTTTAGGAGACGTGCATTTCTGTTTTTTTTAAATGTAGAGAAGAACAATATAATTTCAAAAGAATACAACAAATATTTATATAAGTTAATATTTAAATTATGAATTTAAAAAATACAGGGAAAGATATGTTAATTCAAGAAATGTTTGTGTTTATTTCAAAAATTTAATGAGATTATGAAATTTCAATTAAATGTAAGCGAAGCCAGTGAAATTTACTTTGATATTTTTTTTGAATATTTAATAATATGTTTATTAATAGCAATTTTCAATTAAAAATAAAATTATATATATAAATTTTTATATTGAAGAGTTTATTAATTTACTGAATAAAAGGATAATTACCTCTGCGAAAGAATTTTCAGCGATAGTTCTTGCAAGAGGAGAGGTGATGTGAGAAAGATAAGCAATGGGACTAAGGGTGTGTTTGGTTTAGCTTTTGTAGAATAGATTATGGGAAGAATAGATTCTGGAGAATAGATTTTGGGTAGAATAGATTTTGGGAAAAATAGATTTTGGGAATAAAGATGTTTGGATGATTAGTAGTAGAATCACTTTTTATATTGGTAAATTACTAAAAAGGGTATGATATGATTAAAAGTAAGAGAGATGAAAGATGATAGAGAAGAAAGAGGAGAGAGAAGAGAGTGTAGAGAGGAGAGAGGAGAGAGAAAAAGAGAGATAAAAGAGAAGAGAAGAGAGAGAAAAAGAGAGATAAGAGAAGAGATATGAGAGATAATAGAGAAGAGAGAGGAGAGAGGTGTAAAAAAAGTAAGGGTATAATAGTAATTGGATAATCTAAAACCTAGGTTTCAAAGAAAAAGCTATTTTCAATAGCTTATTCAAAACCTAGGTTTCAAACCGAGGTTTTGTTCAAAATTAATTCTCAACAAAAATTGCTGTTTGTGTGAAAATTTTCCAAACTGAGGTTTTGCCTCATAATTCATTCTCCAACCGTAGTGCCAAACAGGCACTAAGTAAAGAAGCTGATTTCACTCTGTCCACTAATTCTTGCTTTGAAAATGAAGCCAATGCCAGCAAAGTTCCCTGCATTGCATAGGATTAAGGAATCAGCTACCCTATATTCATGAGTTTTTCTATTTTCTATTAATATTTTTGTCCAACATAGTTTATGTTGATATTAATATAATTTTTTATACATTAGGTCATTCGCCAAATTGGAATAAGAATTAAGGTTTACATTGTATGTATATTTCTTGCATAATTGTTATTCTTAGTTTGTTATCTATGTAAAATTTTCTTCTATTTTTCATTATACAAAAAGACTATTGTAATTGATAAATGATAGTAAAAATATTTAATATATTTAGTAAGATTTTAAAAGGAAAATATTTAGTAAATAAACTCATTTTCCTTTAAAATTTTAAAAATATTATATATGACATAATATATGAAAAAGACGATAATGTAAAAGCAATTAGCTCACTTTGACCGAGATTGCAAAGAAATAAAAGTAACAAGTGTTCAATGTTAAAAATTAAAACCATAATAAGGTTAAATTTAAATTTTGAAAAATCATGGGGTTATATACAACTAATCTAAATTTTTGGTGATTTTATATATTTTAGTCTTTCCAAAAAATAGAGTAAATAATAAATTGAATGTAGTTTTTAGGCTAGTTAAAGTATAGAGAAAATCCCACAAAAATACAATTTTAACTTTAAAAATTTAAAAAGGTGATGTCAATTTACAAAATTTTAAATCAATATTAATGATCAAAACGGAATTTTGAAATATTTGTGTTTTTATAATATTTCCCCTTAATTTTAAAAAATATCAACCACCGGAGTCTAGAGCTTTGGTGCTGGCAACTATGATTTTTGGGGTCAAGGTGAGATTTGATCCAACCACTTCTTATTGAATCTTAAAATATTTAGTGACCATTGACCTTCCAAACTGATTTAATAAAATAAAAAAAATATTTTATAAAATAACTATCAAAGTAAAATGCCATGTTTTATGGAATTCACTGCACTAAAGGTGGAATTTACTACACTTGAAATGAGTTTTGCGATTTACAACACTTTTTTTAAGAATTCTACGCTTAGAAAGATTAATGTAAAATGGTGAAACTCATTTTAAGTGTAGCAAATTCCATCTCTAGTGGAGTAAATTCTCTGAAATATGACCTTTTACTTTCATAGTTATTGTCTTTATTACTTTACATTATTTTAATAAATAGATTTAGAAGCTCAATAGTCACTATAGATTTAGTGGCTCAATAGTCACTAAGCCTTTTGGGATCCAAAGGGTTTACCTTAACTACCTTAGTCCGACAAAATCACAGTCTCAAGCACTAGGGGTCGCGGACAAGATTTGTTGGGATATTTTTGGAAAAAGTAAGGAGTAATATTATAAAAACACAAACATTTCAAAATTCTATTTTGGTAATCAGTATCAGCATCACCTTTATAGATTTTGGAATTTCAAACGTTATGTTTTAGGATTTTCTTTAAATATAAACGTATATATGCCTCAATAATTGCATAAGCAAATTCTTTCCTCAAAGCAGGGATTGGGCTCAAGCCCATAAAGCAAATTCAAATCTATAAGGACCTAAAAGAAAAGGCAAGTTCTAATTAGGGAGAAAGGGAGATTTTACCTACCTTTAAATCGTGGCTAAATTTAACTCTTTTTTTAAAAAAATTGTATTAAAAAAAAATGAGTTCTAACTAGGGAGTAGGGATTAGGCACAGCGCATGTATCTTAATATGGGCCTGTTTGGTTTTTCCCAAAACTATAGTTTTAAAAGGGCTTTTGGCCCAAACCTTGATTTAGAAAAATTTTAAAACAAAAAGTCATATTTGTCTATAAGTGCTTTTGGGCTAAATTATGGTTTAAAACTATAGTTTTGAATAAGCTACTGAAACTAGCTTTTGGAGCAATAAAAGAGCTTATAGACTATCCAATTACCATATTACCCATATTTTTTCTTATACCCTCTCTTATCTCTCCCCTCTCTCCTCTCTCCTCTCTCTTCTCCACCCTCTCTCCTCTCTCTTCTCTACCCTCTCTCATCTTTCATCTCTTTTCTCTACCCTCTTTTCTCTCTCCTATTTTTAATCAAATCATACCTCTTTTAGTAATTTACCAATATAAAAAGTCATTCTAAAAATAACTATCCAAACATTTATTTATTCACAATCACTTTTTTTCATAAACTCTTCTCTAAAAGCCATTTTCTATAAGCTGTCCAAAAATCTATTTTTTTCATAAGCTATTTTTTAAAATCTTATCCAAACACACACTATAATTAAGAACACAATGTTAAATGTTAAGGTGCTTAGCACTATGAAGTATTGTATGAATTGCGTCTAATATTTTAAATTATTTTATTATTTATTTAACACCTTGACTTATTTTTTAGGTATATCCATCATTCTAAATTATTTTGTGGTACACTTTTACTCTTAAAGTATTAATTTTTCCAGGAGAAATTTTGCTCTTTAAATTGTTTTTATAAGTAACTTTAACCTCATCATTAACTACCAAAAAATCCTTTAAGTAAATGTGCATTCAACACCCAAAAATATTTTTCAGCAACAACTTTAGGATGTTGGACGCACTCAAAAAAAAAATATTTTAGAGTGTTAGATATATCATAAAATATTTTAGGTGCTAAATAGACCTAGAAAAATGTTGCAGGGTACTAGATGACTACAAAATACTTTAGGGTTTTGTAAACATCTTAACCTTTTTAAAAAAAATACAAGCACTACATTTTTTTAGATGTCATTTCAAAAGTTCAAAAATAAAAATTATTTTTCATGAAATTCACCTGAGAGTGACCAATGTAATGCAGATTCTGTCCAGTTTGATTATTAACATAATTGTAGCTGGAAGATCATATGCGGCTAATTCATCCCACGACCAATTCCAATAGTCCTACAATGGAAGTGATATCAATAAGCCAAAAGAAAAATAAATAAAAACACATATCAATATAATAAAATTAAGAAAGAAAGTATTAATTAACCATTAAACTAAGAATTTAGGCTCTCTATTGAAAGTTAAGCACTAATATATTTTTTAAATTTTGTTCTAATTAACGGAACTAAAATAAAAGAGAAAAATTACTTTTAAACTTCAACTTATTTAAGCATTGTTTGATTCGGTTTTCTATTTTTATATTTTTAGAATAGTTTTATAAAATTATTTTTAAAATAAATTGTGGAAACAAAAAAAATTATTTAGAAAAATATTCTAAAAAAATTAAGTTTAAAAACAAAAAAAAAAAAACATAAAAACTTATTTAGAAATAATATCAAGCAAGATATTTTGTCTAATTATTTAATTATAATACTTCATTGGACTCAATTTGGATACTAAAATATCAGATGGATTTTTAAAGTTGAAAAATTATTAGATTTTCAAGATATTTAAAAACAAAAAGATTTTGTAATATTTAAAAAAAATAGATTTTACAGCAATTAGGTATCTATATTCCAAGCCAATTTAGAATAAATTACTAAACCTCATCTTCAAAGCGCAGAGAGAATCTAAAGTACGTAATCATAGGAATCACTCCAACTCAATACCTACTTTTATATATTGGTATGAAAAAGGTTTTTTTATATAGGTTAAAAAAGGATTTTTACACCAGTTTCGTACACTAGTTCTTGAATGAATGTAGAAAAAGACTTTTTTACACTGCAACCAACATAGAATAGGTTTATCAAAACGACAAAAAAACACTTCATTTTTTACAACGGGTGTCACATGCAACCGATCCATAAGCAATTAGTATAGAAAGTGAACAGTTGCCACCTATCGCACTTTCTACCCCGTCCCACAATATCTAGTATAGAGTAGAGGCAACCAAACAAGCAGTCACATAAGATGACTCCATTTGGGTGTTTATCATTTTGATGAGCACCTTGATGTTATCAAATCTGAACTATCTAAATTTGATATGGCCAGTCTATATTTTTTTTTTTCAACTGACATTTTAAATAAAAAAATATTTTTTAAAAAATACAATAGTTAAGAGATTATCTTTATTTTAGATTTTATACCTATTAAAATAATTTTTTAAAAAATGATAAAAAAATAAAATATGGACCATTCATATCATGTCTAAATAGTCTAAATCTGATTAGTTTAAGATATTTATCAAAATGATGAGATCTAAATTGGTTCGCTTAATAAGATCACAACTTGCAAAAGAAATAGGAGAGAGGGTTGCATGTTGAAGGCTATATTTGGTGCCACGTGTATTGGCAATCCAAACATCAAAACCACTGTCTGCCAATACGAATGCCAAAGATTGATTTGGAGATAGCAATACCCATGTAGCCCCATTCTGCCCCATGCATTCTTGCCTTAATTCTTAATATTAATGACAAAGAATATTATCAAAGGAATTAATATAAGGGATCAATTCAAACAAAATAAAGTATAAGAACGTAATTTAAAATAGAGATAAAATATAATTAAGATTTGTAGATTAATTTTTCTTTTCATTTTTCCTAAACTTACCAAGAAAGGCCTATGTTGCAGGAGAACCGGTGGCCTATTTCCCGACGATGAGTTTGACAGCCCCACCGGAATTTTCTGAATGCTAAGAATATAGCCATCTTGTGTAGTCACCTAAACCAAGTAAAATTATTCAAACACAAACTACTTAATTTAATTTATCTCAATAATACTACTACTACCTCCTATCCTTAATATAAAAGTTAAATAACTAATTTATAAATATTAAGAAAGTTAGTTAAATTAGTTAGTTGTTATAATTGAATGTTGATTTTTCCAAAATATCATCTTTAATTATGTACATTGGAACTATCATAGATAAAAAATCTCTTAATATGTATAATCAATGTGGACACTTTGAGACAAGAATTATAAATTTGAGAGACAAAATAGATTTGGGTCTTATATTTAAGATTAAAATAAACTCTTTATCTAACTTTTATAATTAAGATAAGAGGGAGTAATAATTAGTGTTGTTTCACTTATGAATGTTATATATATATATATATATTAGTTTGTGATTGGAAAAATGGTTAAGGTTCCTCTTACAGCTGAAGTATTTTTCCAGTTAGTGCATCAAGTTGAAGTATTTTTCTAGTTACATGCATCAAGTATCCTACAGTATTTTGTGATTTATCTAGTATCCTAATAACTATCGTTTTAATTATCAAACAAACTAAGCTAACCAATAGTAAAGTGAAGCTAACCTAGGTCGATTCACAAGGAGCTTAAATGGATGCTAAAGTTTCTAACTAATCCAATAAGCCACAATTAATAAATTAATTAGATGAGTTGTGTGATGAGATGTTGAATAACTTCTAAATGTAAATCCTATACTATTGTTTATAAATTTAAGTGTTAATGATGATGATATAAATCAATGACAAGTGTATTCCCTTGGAGATTACCTTACCTTCATTATCCACAAAATATTTGGAGTTAATTAGTTGAATTAGAATGTGTTAGCTAATAACTCGCTAGCTAAATCTCAATCAAAGCTACAACTCGCAGACATTAAATAGAGAAATAATAATCATTCAACTCAAGAGATAGAAGAAGATGAATTAAACAGATACAATTGTACTCTGTTATAGAATTACTCTAATTAACTACAACCATGTCCAACTAGTTTAAGGATGAGAATCAATTAAAGTATCAATTATGTAGAAATAGGAAATCCAACTCAGTTCCTTAATCATTAATCATCTACTAACTCTAATTGAATCAATAAATCCAAAATTAACTACATCAACTCGATACAATCAAATCTGAATTAAAACCAGCAGTAGTCATGGTGAATGTAGAAAGAGAGGATGAAGATAGAAGCATAACTTTCCTCTTGTTCTATTGCTTAGAACAAAGGAAAGTTGCAGATGGAGAGAGAGAGTGGAATGAAGATGGAGGGCGTCAGATGAAAGATGGAGTATGGAATGGATAATGGAATCAGAAAGTGTGAGCTGTGATATGTGGTCTGATAATGTGTGTATGGTGTGTGGAATGATCTGCGTGAATGAATGGAGTGAGGTATATATGCTGTGTGAAAGATATGAGAAACTTGATAGATTGCGTGATAGTGGAATGGGTACATGAATGACCAGTTTCCCCTCAGCACGTGCATCTTCTCCTATGTGATTCCTGCTAATCCACTTGTTTAATTCAACACATGCTTAAATGTTCTCTTGTCCAGCTGTCAACTAACCTCCACCTAATCTGTTGATGGGTTATTGCATTCTTGTAATGGAAATTTAATAGATTATTTATCCAATTAATCACTAAAATCATATCAATTAATTTCCACTTATTCCATTTTTATTTTATTTATTAATTGCTCAACATATTGATAAATGGGGATAAAAATCAATAATAAAACTCTCTTTAAACACTCTAAAATCAATACAAATATGAGTTTATCAATTCTCCCACACTTGGCTTTTGCACTCCAAGCAAAATTATGAATCAAAATTAAAATTCAAAAGCATATGTTCAGCAAAAATTGGTAAAACAGATTCAACAATAGCAATTGCAATTATCAATCTTTCCCTTCAATTGGCAACAATCCATACTAATCTCACATTAGTCAAGAATCTAACTCATACAATTAAATCATAGTAAACAACTAGGTTGAGATTTCCTCACAAGTTATAGTATTTCACTCACTCTCTTATCAAGGTAATTTCACTCATTAGGCTTCCCATAGGCTTGTAGCCATTCTACATCTCCACCACTAACTGCCACAAGGGTTGTGAATCAAAGGGTCTTTATTAGATTGTAATGTTGGAAAGGCTAAATGATGAAATGGAAATGCATATCAATGATTAATGAAATACTACACATGCTCTTACTTCTTTGAGCTATTTCAATTTTTTATCACAATTTCAACTGTTCAACTGCAGAAAGTAACAAGTCACAAACTAACTTCCTTTCATACAAATTGAATATCATATCTTGTCATCTAGTCTATCTCTTCTTTTCTCTTTTCTTTCTTCTTCTCTTTCTCTTCTTTTTTTGTTTTTTGTTTTGCTTTCCTTTCAACTATTGAACTAGATAATCAAATACATTGAAGTTCAGATATTCAACAAGTGGTGCACTTAATAATTTTTTCACAATTAAAGACTTAATGCAGCAGCAACTATCTTGTACAGCATTCATTAATCAAGGATGAAAATTTTAAAGAAAGTGAATGTCTCAGGGTTAAGCAAAGGATTTAATATTTATATAGCTACTATTTGGTCAAAAGGGCTTTGAAAGAAATACCCTTATCATATTCACAATTCCAAGAAGCTAATATGGTTTTGAATCAAGGATTGAAACAAGTTCTGCAAAGTTACCAAACTAGATGGTGTCACACAATATAAAAGAGTATATGTTGGAGGATTAAAATCCTTCCATCTGGCTTACTCACCCTAATTTACTCACCATGACTAGACTGCATGAATATTAAACTAAATACATGAGATCAATCATTCATGATGCACAATTTTTAGTAGTAAATCAATGAAACAAGTAACTTACACTTCATCAAGTTTGCCAATATTCAAAAGTAAATGTTCAAAATTCAATTTGATTCCATTACATTAAATTCCACTAGACCAAGCAACAATCAGAATGAAATAGAAGAATTTTTCAGCAAAGGATCAATTCTGGTCATGACAAAAAGGACATTAGGTCGTGAATATTTTATATAGAGAAAAGATTTTTAGAAAATAAGGCATATTGGTCACAACAAAAATGGACACTGGTCGTGACTCATAATCACAGATAGTAAACTTGTTAAACACATATGCTTTGGTCGCGATCCAAGTGTCAATCCAGTCATGACCAAAATTCATAGAGTTACAGTTGAGACAAAGATTGGTTCACGACTAAACATCACGGATAGGTAAACATAAAAAAATATGAACTTCTAGTCGTGACAAAAATAGGCAAAGGTCACAACTAATTTTCACAGAAAAGAAACTTGACATATTCGCACATATTAGTGGCGACAAGAACAACATAAGGTCACGACCAAAAGATACAGAATCAAAGTAATTATCTTATTTTCATTCACCTATTTCACACTCTAAAGTTCATCCTCCCCCACACTTAATTTTTACATTGTCCTCAATGTGAAGAAGTAATGAAGCACATGCAAAGGTAAAAGTAATGAAGACAAAACTGAACCTAAATCTAAGATGAATTCATAGAAGTATTTATCTACCCTACTGAATTGGTCTCCTCCCCCACACTTAATCAACAAATAATAGCTCAAGTATATAAATAAAATGATTAAAGTAGACTATTGTAAGTGGGGAAACAAGGAAGGAGACAACCTGAACATTATGGGGGTTTGAAGTTCTCCTTATACAGCTTCAACAAATGGCCATTGACTTGAAATATTGTACCATCTGCTTCATCCTGCCTTGTTGGTATAGACTTCACCCATCTTGAGAGATAATCCACAGCGGCAGAATATATGCATAGCCCAAAGATAGTGGAAATGGTCTTGTTGATATAACTGTTGTATTATCCATTTCTGTCCCTACAGTGAATATCATGTTGGTTTTTTCCAAAGCCTTCATTCAAAAGGTCAGTAATAGAAAAAGAAATTTCAAATTCAAGCATATCACTTTTAGGCTTATCAGAATTTTGCAGTAACAATTCATGTTCCTCTTTAGCCTATTCTTTGTATGCATCAATTGCACTTAAGCCTAACAGTGAGTAATCTTCAAATGGATGTCTCATTACTTCATAGACATTAAAAGTTATGACATTATCACCCACTTCCATTATTATACTTCTATTTTTCATGCTTATCACAGTGTTGGCTGTTCTAAGGAATGGCCTCCCCAAAATAATAGGAACCTCTGAGGTTGACTCATGTGACATGTCCAAGACATAGAAATCTGTAGGTACAATTAAGTCTTTAACCTTCACTAATATGTCTTCTAGCAATCCCTCAGGTTTTCTAGTAGTCTGATCAGCAAGTTGAACTATCATAGATGTTTCCTTAAGTGAGCCTATGTCTATGCCTAATGATGTATAAATGGAAGTTGGCATTACATTGATGGTTGTACCAAGATATAACAAAGCACTAGCACACTAAAACTTACCAATAGTGATTGGGACTGTAAATGAACCTGGATCATCACCATATTTTATAGGAAGTTGTGGTTTAAGTAAAGATGACACACTAGATCCTACTTGCACCCTTTCATTTGGCTTGCAAATTCTTTTATTAGTACAGAGTTCTTTCATAAATTTCACATACCTAGGTATACTTCTAATCAGATCTACAAGTTGCACATTAACTTCCAGTTTTCCTAATAGATTTAGAATATCTTATTCTTGTTTTTCTTTTAAAACCTTCTTTGGACATATGTATGCATTAGGAAAAGGTAGGTATTTCATACTTACCTCTCTATCCTTTTATTCCGCATCTTCATGCTACTTTTTATTTTGGTTTCTGTTGGATTTCTGACTTGCAATTGCTTCATGTATATCAGATGGTTATGCAGCATCCTTCAATAGAATTTGCTCATTTTTTTGCTGCAATATACCCTTCTCCTTGCTACTTTATGATTCTGGCCTGAATGAAGATTTTTCTTCAATCAACTCTTCGGTTCCAGATCTATTCTGCTGCTCATTTTCTCCATTATCCCTTTTGTCATCATCAAAATTTGCTTCCCCTATTGTTTTTCCACTTCTCAAACTTATAGCTTTCACAGATTTCGGGTTAATAACTGTATTTGAAGGTAGATTTTAACTTATTCTTACCTAAACATCACTTACTGAATTGGCTACTGTGATACACAGCCATTCATGTTTGCAGCTTTTGTTTCCTACTGTTCTATTTTACTCTCCAAGGCAGCAAATTTAGAATCTGTTATTGCTAGGTTGCTCTCCATTGTAGATCTCAAGTCCTTGAAGTTAGAGTTGAAGTTTGAGTTTATGGAATTTATATTTGAGTTCATCACATTGATGCTCTTGAGTATCTCAGATATTCTAGCATCCTTTGCAGCAGCATGTACTTCCATAGCTTTAGAGGATTCAACCACTTGCTTGTCATTGTTGAATCTGTTTGGCCTAAAATTCCTGTCTCCACCTCCATCTATCCATATGAAATTATGATGATCTCTCCATCCTTCATTATATGTGTTAGAGTATAGATTTCTTTATGGATACTAGTTTAGTTTGCCTTGATAGATGGTTGATCTCCTCATAGTGTGTAGGATAATTGACACTAGTATGCATTAGAGAATAACAAAACTGACAACTAGGAGCAACTAGAGCTTCAGAGTATGGGCTTTGAACATGTGAATTGCTCAGTTGAGCAACCAAATTGTTGATCTGAGCATTCATAGCAGTAACTTGAGAAGATAAGCTATTATAATCTTGAGAAGGCATTGCAGAAACCTCATGGACTTGCCTAGCATAATAGCCCCCATACTGCTGGTCATTATTTACTATCTTCTCAATCAAGTTCCATGCTTCATCAAGTGTTAAATCATCAATAGAACCCCCAACAGCTGCATCCAAGTTATTTCTGCATGCCATGTGCAATGTTGAGTGAAAATACTGCACCAAATGTTCACTTGGAATCTGGTGGTATGGACATCTAGCTAGCAGCTCTTGAAACCTTCCCCAGAACTCATAGAAAGACTCTTGAGCAAACTGTTTTGCATCAAAAATCTCCTTCCTCAATGTAGCAGTTTTGGATGTAGGGAAGTATCTCTCTAAAAAAGTATTCCTCAAGTTATTCTAGGAGTCAAAGGCATGAGGTGTATGATGTGACGGCATATAAAACCATTCATTTGCCTTTCCTTCAAGTGTAAAATGGAATACTTATCTCTGCACAGCATCCATATCAGCACCTACAAGTTTCATGGATGAGCAAACCCACTGCATAGTCTTTAAATGCTTGAAAGGATCCTCACCTGCTAATCCATAAAATTTGGGTAAGTTACTTAATAAAGGACCTTTCAGCTCAAAATTAACATCTAAAATAGGACAAGTACGAAAAGAATCATAGTTTGTATTAGAAGAAGTTAGTTCTCTTATGCTCCTACGTGCCCTTCTATTATTCATTTTATTCTCTTCATGTTGCTCATTTAGATTATTCTGATTATGAGTATACTTCACCCTCATTAACATGCTCCATGACAAAATGATTATCTAAAATATCACCAAATGTAAATTCAGTTTCAACTACAATAGATTCACTAGAAGAACTAAGCTCAACAACAGATGCAACACTAGCTTAATTTAAGATTTTAGCTTTCTTAATTTGCCTAAGTGTTTTATTGATTTCTTTGTCCAAAGGAAAGAATTCAGAGCTTCTGGTCATGCAAATCACACTCAACAATTATGCAGGATATCAAGTACATCAACAATGCAGCAATTTCAGAAATCAAGATCAAGTAATCGCAGTACAAAACATGAAGGTCGTGACACAAAATGACTTTAGTCGCGACTAACAATCACAGAGAGCTGCAATCGCGACAAAAATGAACTTCAAGTCACGACTGTTAGTCACAAAGAGCAAAATTTTTGAGTCAGGATTTCTGGTCGCGACCAAATGTCGCTTTGGTTGCGACCAAAAATCACAGAGAAGAAAATTTAATGGATAAAAATTTTGGTTGCGACCAAAAAGTACTCCGGTCGCGACTAAAAGTTACAGAGAGTAAATCTGAGTTAAAAACTAATTTCAGGTGGTGACCAAAAAGTACTCTGGTGGCAACTAAAAGTAACAGAGACTCTCAGAAATCAAATTTTACACTATTGTTGCGACTAAAAAGGCAATTGGTCACGACACAAAAGACACAGCAGATTTCTTAGGCCCAGCAGATTGCTTAGGAAACCTTAACAAGTAAGGCTTCCCGACAACGACGCTATTTTGATAACTGTCATTTTAATTATCAAACAAACAAGCTAACCAATAGTAAAGTGAAGCTAATTTTTGATTCACAATGAGCCTAAATGGATGCTAAAGTTCCTAACTAATCCAATGAGTCATAAATTAACAAATTAATCAGATGAGTTGTGTGATGAGATATTTAATAACTTCTGAATATAAATCCTATGCTATTGTTTATGAATTTAAGTGTTTATGATGATGATATGAATCAATAAAAAGTGTGTTCCTTAGGATATTACCTTACCTTCATTATTCACAGATTATTTGGAGTTAATTAGTTGAATTAGAATGTGTTAGCTAACAACTCGCCAGCTAAATCTCAATCAAAGCTACAACTCGCAGACATTGAATAGAGAAATAAGAATCATTCAACTCAAGAGATAGAAGATAAATTAAACAGATATAACTGTACTCTATTATAGAATTACTCTAATTAACCACAACTATATCCAACTAGTTGAAGGATGAGAATCAATTAAAACATCAATTACGTAGAAATAGGAAATCCAACTCGGTTCCCTAATCATTAATCATCTTTTAACTCTTATTGAATCAATAATTCCAGAATTAACTACATCAAATCGATACAGTCAAATCTGAATTAAAGACACAATGAACTCCCTATTTCAAATCAAGAATTCTCGTTCAGCATCATCTCCAAGAGAGCACAGCAACTCTAGCTTTCTATTGCTCCAGTAGCAGTCATGGTGAATGTAGAAAGAGAAGATGAAGATAGAAGCAAAACTTTCCTCTGGTTCTATTGCTTAGAACAGAGGAAAATTACAGATGGAGAGAGAGAGTGGAATGGAGATGGAGGGCGTCAGATGAGAGATGGAGTATGGAATGGAGAATGGAGTCAAAAAGTGTGAGATGTGATGCATGGTTTAATAATGTGTGTATGGCGTGTGGAATGATCTGCTTGAATTAATGGAGTGAGGTATATATGCTGTGTGAAAGATATGAGAAAGGTTGCAGATTGCGTGACAGTGGAATGGGTGCATGAATGACTAGTTTCCCCCTCAGCACGTGCATCTTCTCCTCATGCCTTCTCCCATGTAATTCCTGTTAGTCCACTTGTTCAATCTAGCACATGCTTAAATCTTCTCTTGTCCAGCTGTCAACTAACCTCCACCTAATCTATTGAATGGTTACTACATTCCTGTAATAAAAATTTAATAGATTATTTATCTAATTAATCACTAAAATCATATCAATTAATTTTCACTTGTTCCATTTTTATTTTATTTATTAACTGCTCAATATATTGATAAATGGGGATAAAAATCAATAATAAAACTCTCTTTAAACACTCTAAAATCAATACAAACATGAATTTATCATATCCTAAAGTATTTTTCCAATGCATCCAACAACATAAAGTATTTTGTGGCGTAATTTTTCCCTTAAAGTACGAATTTTTTAGGAGAACTTTGCCCTTAAAATATTCTTTTAAGGGTAATTTTAACCTTGACATTAACTCTAAAAAAATCCTTTAAGTGAAGGTGCATCCAGCACCCAAAAATATTTTTTTAAGTATCAACTTTAAGGTGCTAGACACACTTGAAAAATACTTTAGAGTGTTGAATGAACCACAAAATATTTTAGGGTGTTAGACGCATCTGAAAATAATATTTTAGGGTGTTAGATATATTATAAAATATTATATGGTGCTGAACGCATTTAAAAAATTACTTGAAAATGCTGAACAAATCTTAACCCTTGGAAAAATAGAAGAAACAAATATAAAAGCTATGTTCTCAATGAGTGTTCTTCACAAGTATAGCCTTGTGCTTTCACCAATAATGAGCAAATACCGTCACCATTTGTTACTTCTTCATTTAAAACTAAACTATTTTGTTCTGATGCAAGTTGCAAGACATAGCCCAGAAAATAGAATGACAAAGATTAGTGGAATCTTGGCCATTGTGTTTTTCCTATTATTTTTATCGTACTTTCAAATCAAAATTAAACTTCATTTATACACACACACTCAAGAAACAAGACAAAGGCCTTACTATTATATATGTTGTCGCTGTAAATAGCAGATACGCGTATGTAAGTTAAGCTATTAATAGAAATTATTATGCACTATGCATAGACAATTTGTATATAAACTTTGTTTTATATATAGAGCACTACGTCACATAAAAAACTATATTTAAAAGTTTAATTTTACCCCAAAAGTTGTCACGTAAAAGCAATATTGTTCTGAATTTTTTGTTTAGTTTCAATATTCCCCGTAAGTGTTAAAAAAGGAGGAAAGTCTCTCTAACTATTCAAAAACTAATGTTAATTGTTAATATTTTTTTATGTTCAGAGACAACTTTGCTTCATTTTTAAAACTTCCGTGTGATATTGAACTCAAATTTTTTTTTGAGATAATATTACTCATACATGACAACTTTCGGAAGAAAATTGCACATTAACGCAAAACTATATAATGTATAATATACTAATAATGGAATTTTGCACAAAAACATAATTTTTTTTTACTAAGCATAGGTATCCTCCTATTGAAAGTAATCATATTTAAAACATTATCAGTTACTAAACCTGAGCACCTCTCATAGAAAAGATTCGAACTTTAGTTTACCATGTTGTGAAAGACTAGACCCTTCCGCTAGATTGACTTATGTTAGTGAAACATAACGATTTGATCAAATTTAATTGAGCTAATTATACTATTTAATATCCCTTTCAATGTGCCAAATTCAAGTAGGCTTTTTTTGTGTACCTATATATATATATATATTATTTTCTATGATTTTTTTTCTAATTTTGTTTTAAATTCCTCTCTTCCTCTCTTGCTCACTATAGCTAACTAGAATGGAACTATATTACTAAAATTATGAAATGAGATAACTTCGAGAAAATGTAACTTCATTTACTTCGGTTTTTCCCAACAGTTTGCATTAAGATTTATGGATTTTGCTGCGATGATTCCTAACTTAACATGAAATTTGTGGATTTCTTCTAAGAACTGCATACATTAATTGTTATTTGAAAAAGAAGAAACAAAAATAAAGCATAGATCACTCAGATCAAAAACTGTTCGTTCTTACCACACACGGACGTAGCCAAGCCAATAAACCTTGTCAATATGTTCTATGGTGGGAATATCTTACATTAGCATCGAATCCTTGTCAAAAAACTTCAAGAAGTTTTAGTGCTCATCACAATGATAAACACTATGGCGTCTATCACCGTGGTGAGATTTATATTATCTAAATACAATTTTCAGAGTTCAAATTTAAAATTTTTAATTAATAAGTTTTAAATAATAAGATCATTCTTTTTAGAAACTAACAGTTAAGAGATTATCTTTATTTTAAATTATATGCATATTAAAATAATTTTTTAAAATAAATAAAAAATATAGATTTAGATGGTCCTTGGCATCGTAACTCATCCCGACTTCAAGTGGGATTGAGTTGTAGTGCTTATCACTTGTTGATAAGCACCAAAACTAGACTGTCCAAAGTTAAATTTATTTTTTTATTTTTTGAAAAAAATTATTTTAATGGGTACCAAATCTATGATAAAGATAATTTCTTAAATGTTAGTTTGTTTAAAAAATTATTCTTTTAAAATTTTAAATTTAGACTATAGAAATCATAATAATAAATACTATAGTACTCGTCACTATGATGAACACCCAAATTAAGCCCAACCTTGAAATGCACACCCATTGAAATAGCCAACTCTAAGTTTTCTTGTGTGAGACTGAATGGCCAAACACCAAAGATAATTTCTTGGTATTAATGACTTGCCTAGAAATAAACCCAATTTAAAGAAGGATATTTTCATGAGTAAAGTCTTTGGTAGTTGCTCATATAAGAAGTAATGTTTGTATCAAAAAAAAAAAAAAAGAAGTAACGTGTTAGGACAATAGTCGTATAGAGTGCCATTAGGCTCACTCTCACACATGGGAAGTGCCATTAGGCTCACTCGCATATGGGAACTTGAGTTTAATTCCACGAGCTTTTAAAACTAGACTAGATTCAACTTTCTCTTTGTACTGAAAAAAGCAAAGAAAGAAAATGATCATCATACTTAAGATGAGAATTTGTAACAACAATTAAATATGATGATTTTATAATGTTCTCACATAAACTTACCTCATCAGCGTTCTAAATCATGAATGATATAACATTTGCATTCGAAGTACTAATAAGCTATTAATTAAGATAGTAAGTAATCTTATTTTGTAAATAAGAGAATTCAAATTCGAATCACAAGTAACCCCCCTTAGGAGATGCGAAAACCTTTTACATTCTAACCCTGAAAATGATTATACCTTCGATAAAATAAAAAAAATAAAAAAACATTTGCATCAAAAGTACCATAGCCAGCAGATATATATTGCATTTTATATGAATCAATCACTAGGGAAATTCCATTAAAATCACATGCCGAAGGAATTCCCAAGACATCTTTATCACAAGCCTTTGCAATGTCAAGTTTAAAGGCACCCCGTCACCTTCAGCCGTATTGTCAAGTTTAAATGCTCAATGTCAAGTTTAAACGCCATCACACACCGTCACCAAGGCATCTTTATACAGCAACTTCAGCCGCATTCCTAGCAAAACTGATGTGACTCATTTGGCGACAAGTTTAACGGGTGATTCATTTGTAGTTGTTCCGGGTGTCTCCACTGGAGTTTCTTGTACTTTGGATCTCTTTAAGGGTCTCCTAATGAATTGCAATGCCCTGGGTTGTATCTTCCCAAGTAGTTGCCATTTTCTAGGTTTAATCAGTCCTAGCATCTTCATCTGCTCTTTTCTAAACTTCCTATTTGCGCACCAGCTACCACTTCGCCATCCCAAGCCATACCTGTATTTCAGCCGTAGTGAAAAAAAGATAACAAAATAAGAAAGGTATATCACAATCAGGGAATGAAAGAGTGCAGATTAGTGTTTGCCATCCTTCGTATCAGCTGGATTTTCTGCAACAGTTTGATAAAGGTGGGTGAAGATGTTTCACCATATGCACCTTGAGAAACCATCCAGAGTGCAGATTATTTAGCCAAGGAAGCTCATTATCTTATGAAGATGTGATTGTTTAACAACATCCTCATCCTGGTTGTTATGCTTATCTGCAAGCGGACGCTAGAGGAGCAGTTTAACTGCTTTCAATTGGGTTTGCTTTGTAATCTTCAAGTTCTGAACTTGTCATTTGTATTCCAAAAAAAAAAAAAAAACAAAGAAAAGAAAACCGAGAGAGAAAGCTTTACTAATGTGTTGTCAGATTTATAGTCAACATGAATAGAAGTTTGAGTGTTTGGATCTCTCAGAAAGGTGAGAGTTGCATGATTCAGTGTAAGTGTAGGATCATCATTTGAATTAGGATATATGGCATGTCAAGATTAATCACAGCAAGAGGAAATGACCTAGAATTCTATTTCAATTACGTTGTATATATATGGGTTGGAAAACAACCGCTTTATTTTTGAAGCAAGAAGGAAAAAACTTGGAAGTTCAGGAGATTTTATTGACTGCCAGAAAATCCATTCTCTTCAATCTTCAGCAGAATTAGGAGAATAGTACAGCATATGAACTTTATCTTATCCTACCTCAATCAGGAAATTGTCATTGCTCAACTAAAAATGAGCTTTTATCATATTGGGTATGTCCATTGGTTGCAGACATTTCTAACTTTCTTCATTCCTTTCCCTCTTGTGAGTTAGTTGTTAGTCAGGTATGCAAATGTATACGTTAAAAACCAAAATATGAAAGATGTTCACATAATTTTATCGAGCAATTTTCCTTAGTCTTCAGCATTGCAGTTTTCCTAGTCCCAATAGCTATGAATGAGAAATTAAAACCAAGAGGGACAAGGAAACAAAGTTGGAATATAAGTATTTCTTATGACTTGTTACCATGGAGAGAGGAGAGGTATTATGATCAACAATAAATAAAGCTTCTTATTGTATGGACAACTAAATAATTAGTCAAAGGTATTTCAGGGAACTGAAATTATAGCAGTTGGTAATTTCCAAATAGATAACGCAAATCATGTTTACTGGCCCAAATCAAACCATGTCTATCAAACAACATAGTGTCATCTATATAACTTGCACGCATCACTTCTAATGAATAAGAATTAAAATAATTTGAAGTGAATAAGAGATTCAGAAAGTTGCTATCTACTTGTTACATTGTTTACTATAAATTTCTCAACTATAACTATTATTCCATCAATGCTAATACTACTTTTATTTGTGTCCCACAACAGAGCAGAAAGGAAAAGTAATATCAAAACTAGGCCACCTTATATATATATATATATATATAAAATAATCAAGGATGGGGAAAACCCCAGGGATTACGAGGAGAGATCAGAGGACCTAATCAATTACAAGCCTATTATCTCCTAAGGAAAATCCGGCCACGATCAGTATCAATTCCAACGTGGAAAGGGCAAGGGAGACACAAATTACAAGGAACTTCTCTGTACAATATATAATTTGTCTTGGCTATACAACAGTTTTTTATCTTTATATTGCTTTTTTTTAAGTTGGGGACAAGGATCATTTTTCATTTCTTACATTAATATTTTCATTTTCTGATAGGTTCCGTGTGACTTATCAAAGGAGACTTAAGAAGGGAACTCTGGATAACCTTGACTAAGTCCAAGCAATTATATTACTTATTTAATTATTAATTATTTATTAATTATTTCATTGATTCCACTGTTAGTGGAGAGTCAGTTGAGTCCATCATACTCTTGTTTATGTTGTTATGGGCATGTTTCCCGATAATGTAGGGAGAGTCAGTTCTTTATATGTATTCCTGCATCTATATATCTCTAGCTTATTCATGCTAAGCAGAGAGAGAAAAATAAACATATTATTCAGAGATTCCCATGACTTCTAATCTACTTTCTTTGTGAGATTCTTATAGAGAGAGTGAATAGGAGGGATTACTGTTATCATTTTCTCTCTTTCCATACCTAACATTTTAGTCTAGAAAAGGTAACCAAAGAGTGTTCATCAGTTCAGGGCAATCAGTTTTTGAATGATCCCAACAAATTGGTTTATCAATACATCAGGTCTATTCAGTTTTTTAAAATGCCTCGATCGAGCCAAACCAGACCTTTGGCAACCAGATAGATTTAATTCAGTTTAGTTGGTTTTGATCTCTATTTATTTCTTAATTTAGATCCAATAAATTATGACTAAGGCTCATTTTCACAAACTTTATATAAAAAGGCTCTATGAATCAAACTCATGAAAGTTTAGATATTTAATATACAACTTAATGTCTAATAAATAAAATAACCAAAGAAATTATTAATACGTCTACAAGATTATAAATTACAGACATATGTATTAGTTTGTTGGTTTGGCTCTTTCTCAAATAGAAAACTGAACCAAGCTGCTCGAATTTTTTATTCATTTTAATCCATTCTAATTTGTTTTAGGCTAGATTGGTTTGTCCCAGTCAGTGTCTGACTGTCCGTGTCAATAATTATGCTTCATGGATGGGAATTTCTGGAAGAAGTTATCAAGGAGAATGGAAATAAGAAAGAGAGGAGGTTAGGGCTCTGAAGTAGCTAGATGGGGAAATCTTGAGGCCTGGACTTTGAGAAGAAAGAGGTTTACTCTTTCTCAAAATTTATAGGCTCTTATCTGAGAACGGTTAAGTGAAAGAAACAAAGAACATACCCAATATGTAATAAAAAAAAGAACATACCCAATAATTAAGGTAGTTCCAGCAGTGGCAACACAAGCAGGAACACTGATCCCTCCCGAACCAACAATCTTTCGAATTTCCGGATGTTCAAGATCATAATTGTTTTTCATCTGCCAGAAACAGTAACTAACATATTTAGATTAATTCTAACAGTGAAGTTTAGCCGCCTAAAGCAGTAAAGCACTGAGGTAGGGCACCAAAGGGATTCTCACCTCATGGTGACTTGTTCACCATTCAAGAAAGCACAGGACACGTAAATACTAGTTTAATGTTAGAATGACTTATTCAAGTTCAGTAAACCAAAACGAAGAAACAGAAGACCTCAGTTTTTATCTTCATTTTTTCTTCTTTAATGTTCAAGGTGATTGAGGTTATTGCCCGAATGACTATATGTTTATAATATTCTTAGGAAAATCCACTTCACTCTTTTCAGAGTAGCACCTGGCAGATTTCTTATATTCTATACCTTCTACATACAAAGTTTGCCTCTGGAAGATTTTCAATCAATTAACTATTCACAATTCATCATGAAAGCTCCTTATAACTAACATGCTATGCATGTGTGTTAAGATTTCAGAGAGGAAATCTCACTTCAATGACAAAAAGTAGAATCCTTCGCCTCGTTTTTATTACTTAAAACTTCACATTTCTTATTTCCTTTAACCAGGAAAAAATCCAGAGAAAGGAGAAATGCAACTTGCAGACAAACAAATAGAGAAAAGACAGTGTTAAATAGAAATTAAGATATACATAATGCAATCTGTCCTTCAAAGCTAAACGGAAAAACCAATTGCACATGGGAGCAAACGTTGCTCCATAGAGGTTATATCAAAATTTGTAAGGAAAAATTCATTCTAAATACTCACAGCTCTTTCAATTGATTCAAGCCTTTGATTAACTTTGCTGTCATGTAAGTGACGTAAAGTATACCCTGAGTAATTAGATACATACAGCTAATTAGTTCTTCGGAGTTCAAATAAAAAATAAGAATAAACTATTCATCAAATTACATTAGGAGTTCAAGAAAACAACTCAAAACTAAACCTCAAATTCTCAGCCTTCCTATCCTTGTCATTATTCTTTCATTTTTTTTTCAGTTTAGTTTTCCCTCTTTGATGAGACAGAAGCATAGAAATGTATTCCTTCTAATGCCCTAGAATCCTCTGGATAACAGTGCCTCAAAACTAAGAACATGTCACTTACGATCTGAAGTGTCAGAAACAAGTTCAGAGAACTCAAATCAGGTTTTTTTCAACTTTCCTCACTGCAATCATATACCATAACATACCTATTCACAGTAATTTTATTCAGGATTGCATGATTTTCACAACAAAACATACCTATTAACCAATTTGTCAACTTCCAAATCCAAATTCTCATTATCTGAGATGCAATTAGAAGTGCTATTGAAATTTTGGTTCGTTTTGACTCATGCTTCTACTTTAGCAAGTACACAAGACAGGGATATATTCAAGTCATTCTGTCATTGGCAATAGAACTGTTTGATAATTTGCAATGTTCGCTTATCCAAAGTATGAGAAAAGCCTACCCATTCTCTAGTAAAAAGAATTCACATCAGGGAGTGCTTTCTTTAAACAAAAGCTTTCAGCAACTTTAATTTATCTTCCTTTTTTCATTCATAAATCAGAGTTTAATTAACACGTGCCTGAAGTTAATTAACCAATTGCGTACATTAAGAAAAGCACATATTACCATATGGATTCCAAAATTGCATATTCATCCCAAAAAATAAAAATAAAACAACGTGGATAAAGAAATAAAAATGAAGATAACACACCGATCCATGCTGTGGCGACTGATGCTACTGAAGTCCCAACTGTAAACACCACCCGATGCCTCTCAAATGTGTCCTATTCAGTTGAAAATAAAAAAAGAGAAACAATTCTAAACCCAAAAACTCCCGAAAACGTTAATAAAAATCAAACAAAAAATTATGGACCACAAATTATTGCCATCAAATTGAACAACAAAAACCTAAGGGAAGAACGGAAAAGGCAAAAGGAAGGGATAGTACCTTGGTTGAGAAAAAAGTCTCCTGCACAGCAGCCCATGAATTTTGAGCCTTTCTCTTAACGTTGGGTACTGAAAATGAACCCAAAATGGAGGTCCCTGAACTCCGCAGCCGCTGCATAGTGCATTCAACTCTATATACACTTTCCGCCGTAGGATCCAACGGCGATTGGATCGCCGAGTTCAAGCAGAAAGAGATGCCCAGAAAGTGCGAATCGGAACTCCAACCTTCGGGGACGAAGGAAAAAAGGTTGTTCTGTTTTTTATAGATATTCCATTGGTCAGATGAGACTTGGCGGACAGAGATCACCAGTGGCGTAAATATTTTGAAAAATATATGCCTTCATGGATTGAAGATGGTGAAAAGCGAAGTTGCAGTTAATATTCACACCGTCTTGGCCTCCAAGCCACAATATTTATGGAATTTTATTATATGTAGTTTTGTTAAAAAAAAGAAAGAAATTATATATAGATATATATATTTATTAAATATTAAATATAAAAATAAAAATAAATAATATACCTTGCACTGATAGGTTACATCACCAAGTTCGACAAATATATTTATATATAATATAAATATCTGTTTATATAAATAAAAAAATTAATCATTTAATCCTTAAATTGGTTCCTAAATTTAATTAGTAAGTTGGTTCCTAAATTTCAAATTTCTTTTAAGTCACTCATTGAATTTTCTTGCCTTGTTAATTAAGTCATCTATGCAGGACATAATGAGAGTTGATATGCGAAAAGCAAAGCTAGAGATTATCTAATGAGGCTGAAATGAATGACATGAGTTTACTAGTTAGATCAAATTTATAACATCTTGTTTATAGAAAAGCTTTTATACTATTTCTCCGATTCTTAATATAAGACATATTTAATTAATTTGATTAAATTAAAAAATTTATTAAGTTAATTAATATGGCATATTTTTTCCTAAAACATTATAATCATTTTCTTTAACTCCTCCCTTTCCTCTTTTACCTAATTATTGTTAAGCGAGTATCAATAAAAATAATTTGAGAAAAAGATGATAAATATAGGAATTTTTTTTATTTAAGATCAAAATTAATTTTCTAATTAAATAATATATTAAGGATCAGATGAGTATTAGACTATAAATCCATTGACAAGTGAAAAAATCATGTAGCATGATATGGTTGGATCTCTTATTTTCCCATAGGTAAGTTGGTGTTCAGAATTAAATTTCTAAAGTTTGTAATTTAAAGTGTGATGTTTGAAAGATGTGAATGTATTGCAAATACTGGACAATATAATTATCATTTATGCAGATTGAATGACTTAACTAGTATTATCTCAAAACTATTGTGTGCAACTAAATGAAATGGCGTTTCACATGTTGAAGCACATCAACCACCACTTAATAGTAATAGCAAAATAAGCCAAGCCATTTTGTGTGTGCATGTGGCTACTCTCTAATTTTACTGTTGCTAAAAACAATGACAGCTTAACTGCTATAGTATCGGCTCTAGCATTAATTATCTTCATGCAGTGGGGAGTTGGTTTTCTTTGTAGGGAATTGGAAGACACGCAGCGGAAATTAACTTTAAAAATTTTTCCATTCCCAGCCAGGATCTACCAAATATGTTTAAGTCAAGAAGAAAGAAGTGTTACCTTCGGTATTCAAGCTATGGTCGCGACCTCAGTGTCCACTAGTCGCGACTCTTCGCCTCTGGAGTTTTCAGTCGCGACCTCCTCAGCTTCTTGTCACGACTTGTCGCCTCTGGAGTTTGAAGTCGCGGCCTACTCAGCTTCTAGTCGCGACCTGTCGTCTCTGGAGTTTGCAGTCGCGACTTCCTCTGCTTCTAGTCGCGACCTGTAGTCTCTTTTCGGATTTCTGACTTCATATGCCAATTTAGTCGTGACCTCTGTGTCAACTGGTCGCGACTTCGTCGTACCTGATGCTCTTTTCTCGATTTCAAGAAGTCGACAACTCAGATCGGCTTCCTCTACGACGAATAGCGTTCCAACCATGAACGACGTGCTAGCGCCTCTTATCCCTCTAAGGCTTTCTCAAGATTCCGTCCTTGTAACACCCCAATTTTCAGGCCAGAGACTTAGGAAGTAGCCTGAAATAGATATATCCCTTTGAGCAGAAGTCCCCGAAACATACAGAGAGTTTTTAGGGACTAAACTGCAAATAAGTGAAAGTCCAGGGACTTATATGTAAATAGTGAAAGTCCCTAGGGATATGATGGCCGTTTAGGCAAAGAAAGGGATTAAATTGCAAAAGAAAGAAAATGAAGGGACTTAAGTGCAAATATGAAAAGTATAAGGTTAAAAGGGAAATGTAGACAAAAAGGTGGGGTCCTTAAGTGTAATTTTAGCCAAATAAAAGGGACTTAATTGAAAAGAAGAAAAGTTCCTTGGGGCTAAAGTATAATTAAAGGAAATTAGGCCAGAAGTGGTTTGGACTGCCCGAAAGCATTTCAGTCCCAGATTTCACCAGTAGAGAGAGCAAGTGATGCTGGGTAATCCAGCTTAATACAGGAATTTTTCAAGACTCCAGATAGCCAAAATTGATCTGATAGTCTAAAAGTTATAAAAATTCCTACCGGATATCCTAGTTTTCAGATATAAGTGAGAAAATACAGGATGATGGGTCCTGATGGGGCGGATGTCAGGAAACTGACAGAATACCGATAGGAGGTCTGTAGAAAAAGTTATTCGCAAATTAGAAAATCCAGATGGGAGTGTGAGGCCTCCAGGTATCCGATAGGGAGATTTATCGGTATTCAAAACGAGACTGAACGAGGTCAGATGACATCAGTCAGATGCCCGTTATGACCCAAATGGATGCCTTGATACATTAGGCCAGTGTATCTGGTAAAAGGACCCGGTGTCCGGAGATGTGTAGAAACGGTGTATAATGGCGGAACTACTCGATGAACATTGACGGGGGAAGATTCCTCGTAATGCGTGCCATGAAGGTAATGGACCCTGAAAGGCCCAATAATGGCGCCATAAAAGGCCCAATAAGACACTTGGACTGATAGGTAGGCCAGTGTCCAGCAGAACCCCGGAACAGTGCGAAATTACGAAAATACCCCTGTGTTGTACTAAAGGGTAGTAGAGGAATGAAGGGCATTTTGGTCATTCTGCACAGGCCCAGAAGCCAAGGCACATACATATAAAGTTATTTAGAGTCAGTATATGCCCTGACAAGGTATAGAAGGGTGTAAAATGACGATTTTACCCTTAGGGTAAAGATAGTGCAAGAAATGGCACCCAAGGGTATTTTGGTAATTTGCCAAGGGATATTTCTTGGGAATCGAGCCATCAGAGTACTTGAGCTTGATCAGAGATCCAAGATGACATTCCAAAGCCCAAAAACGTAGCCCATGAAGTATGTGAGGAAAAGTGACATTAAAATAATGTTTTAGTGACTTTTCAATAAAGTAGAGTTACTCGGTCGGCACGATAATCGAGGAAGTGATCAGATAAAGTCCTGAACTTATCTGGATAGCATTGGATGGCGTGAAAGGTGCCAGCAAGATGCCACATGGCGCCAACATAGAGGAGGAAGAAAAAGTTGAGGACACGTGGCACGATCTCAGCCGTGTATTCCGGTGCAAGACTCTGGAACTATCTGGAACCGCTGAGTCAGCTGATGAGGTGTCCCAAAAGCTTGCAATTTCGCCATGTGACATATGAGGTGTCCCATGAGGTGGCCTTGGGATGATATCATGGATGATACAGTAAAAGGAATAAAGAAAAATAGGAAATTCCGGAAAAACTAGGACCACAAGTTCAGATAGCTTCAAAATTACGAAAGTGCCATCCATCAAAACTATAAATACCCCCCTTGCCTTCATATGCATCAAGGCCAAGCAAGAATAAGAGAGAGAAGGAAGTGCTAGAGAGAGAAAGTGAGAGGAAGAAAGAAAGAAAGGATGTTCTGGCGGAGCTGGAAGCAGTATAGGGGTTCTAGAGTTCTACTAAGCCTTTAAGGTAGTAACTAATCCTAACTTTTATGTAATGTCTTTGTGATTGGTTGTGCTATTGTTTGGTTGGATTGTTGTCTTATATGTTATGCTTGAAGCTCTATTACAATGCTATGATCATATGTTATTGAATATGGAAGCACGCAGCATACTTATCTGTACACAATCACAAGCAAGCACTGTCACTCTGCATTACATATATTGTTATGATTATTACTTCTGAGATTCCCTCGAATCTCATCCCAAATAACTCATTACAGGGGAGGCTATGTCAAAGTAAATTTTGGAAATCTTGAAAGACGCCGTTATTGAAGGGAATTGGAAGACACGCAGCGGAAATTAACTTTAAAAATTTTTCCATTCCCAGCCGGATCTACCGAATGTGTTTAAGTCAAGGAGAAAGAAGTGTTACCTTCGGTATTTGAGCTTTGGTCGCGACCTCAGTGTCCACTAGTCGCGACTCCTCGCCTCTGGAACTTTCAGTCGCGACCTCCTCAGCTTTTAGTCTGACCTGTCGCCTCTGGAGTTTTTAGTCGCGACCTACTCTGCTTCTCATCGCGACCTTCCTCTTCTTTTCAGATTTCTGACGTTCAGATGCCCGTATGGTCGCGACCTAAGTGTTTTCTGGTCGCGACCTTGCTTCGTGTCTGGTCGTATCGTAGAAGTCGACAGCTCAGATCGGCTTCCTCTACCGGTATCCACACGAGCAGCGTTCCAATCGCGAACGACGTGCTAGCGCCTCTTGTCCCTCTAGGGCTTTCTAGAGATTCCGTCCTCACCGTCTCTATCTCGGCAGTTTCTTATGTGCAAACCTTTTGCACTCTCCCTGCCCCCTCTTCTCACGTCTGAATGTGTGTGTAGAGATCTATATTGTGTGTAGAACCCTAGCTCCTAATGTCAAATATATAGGAAGCTATCGGGCTTCTAATAGGGTCGGGCTTCAGAATTAATCTTATATTAATTCTGAATTAATACAATATCATATATTGCATAATTTAATAAGAAACTGATTAAATAAATATGGTTTATATTAAATCCGTCCCACAGATTTAATTCACCTATTTATTTAATTTAAAATAAAGATAAGACAGAATTATATTTGATTTATTCTCATAAATCAAATTTGAGATATCTTATCAATTTGAATTTCAAATTCAAATAGATCATATCCATTTAAATTCAAATTCAAAATGATAGAGATTTAATTTATCCTTATAAATTAAATCTTACAAATATCTCTTATATTATATATATAATATATATAAACTAATTTATATATATATAAAATATATATCCACCCTAGATTATTCATTGAATCTAGACATCTCTTAGATTCAATGAATCTGGACATCATAGCTCGCATTGGGCTGTTTTGTGTGCGACCCTGTAGGCCCATATGAAGTTGGCAGTGGCCCAGTTACTATACTGACCCACAAGTCGTAAGCGGTCTCTAGCAAGGCATTACGACTACCCAAAACATATGAGGATCGATAAACGATGTAACCTTTCATACAACCATATCACGTCCCTTTTGTCACACGATATTTCGGTCAAGGATGAGGCATGGTGAACGTCATCCTCCTGTTCCTGACCGTTACTTTCTCGATCCCTGAGTAGTCTGAATATAGAAATGGAACTACCCTTCCATTCCAGTATGGCCATACATTTCTCAGACTCACTCATCGAGGGGACCAGTAATATCTCTCTACGAATGTGAGGGACAAATTCCATCTTGACGATTCACATTCCTCCGCATGAAAAACCACTAAGCCCGAGCATAGCCTTTATGATCACTCGGTCAAAAGTGACTTTTGACTAGGTCAAAGCTGAGCGTTTGTCATGTAGGAATCCATGATGATCTCAGGTCAAAGGGCATAGTGACATGGCTTGTATATGAGAGAAGCTTATGACTTGACCCATGCAGCTCTCTCATTGCGGGTCGGTCCAACACCCTGTACTCTTACATGTGCTTATGACTTTGATTTATATCTCTATATATCTTCAAAGTCATACTGGTCTTATTTCATCTCTGCTCCCACATAGATGACCGACCAGGGACATTTAGGATAAGATCATGAGTTATCCAAGGATGGTCATCACAGTAAACATGCAAATAATGTGATAACCTGATACAATGATTGGCCCCTAGGGCACAATTTCCAACAGTTATGCTGCCGAAATTCCGGCAAAGTGATAAGGAAAGCAGCTGATACGTACTGTGTACGTAGGTACTGTCTAAGGAGGCTGGAAGTGAGTGGACCTAGCCGGTTCATCCAGTCTTTTCTGGGTACTTACGTAGAATGGTAGTTCTCACGGGAATTACCGAATCGGTACAAGATTAGTTACTTTCTAAAGACGAAGCGTAGTGGTTATGCTGCCGGATTTCAGGCAGAAAAAGATGTAATAGAAATATGAGAATTTTGTACATGTCTTGATGTTTAACAGCTTATTATTTAATAAAGATATTGGTTGGCATGTTTGACTGATATGTGATGGATATATGCATATGTATGTAAAGGTGATTGCTTGAAATTACCACTATGAACAGTAACTCATGGTGACCTAATGATGTTTGACCCATAATTAAAAATAGTAAATGGATGAATAAATATATGATATTTTCATGGTAAATAGTAGACATACCAAGATTCGATTTGATATATAGAATGCCTGATTTGGATGTCTACACATGGAGATATAAATTATCAAAGTTGGGACCAGAATGCTGGATTCAGGAGAAAAATGTTGGATGAACAGTAAAGTTGTGACGTTGACTGACGTTGACTCAGTTAATGAATGGTCAACGAGTTATTTTTCCCTGAAAAATAATTGAGTTATCTTCAAGTATCAATTTGAGCCACTTCATTTTGATTTTTCTAGAATTAGTTATTATTTTTCAAAGTCAGGTCACTCATCTGGAATTTTCATAGTGAACAGTACTCGATAAGAGTAAAACTCCAAATTGAGAAATTAGACTTCAATGACCTTGAAAGTGGTTCTAAATGCTACCAAAGGGTCCCTAAGACGTATCAAAGTAAGGATGTTTCAGTCCTCACCGTCTCTATTTTGGCAGTTTCTTATCTGCAAATCTTTTGCACTCTACTTGCCCCTTTTTCTCACGTCTGTGTAGAACCCTAGCTCCTAATATCAAATATATAGGATGCTATCGGGCTTCTAATTGGGCTGGGTTTCAGAATTAATCTTATATTAATTCTGAAATTAATACAATATCATATATTGCATAATTTAATAAGAAACTAATTAAATAAATATGGTTTATATTAAATCCGTCCCACAGATTTAATTCACCTATTTATTTAATTTAAAATAAAGATAAGAGGGAATTATATTTGATTTATTCTCATAAATCAAATTTGAGATATCTTATCAATTTGAATTTCAAATTCAAATAGATCATATCCATTTAAATTCAAATTCAAAAGTCATAGAGATTTAATTTATCCTTATAAATTAAATCTTGCAAATATCTCTTATATTATATAATATATATATACTAATTTATATATATAAAAAATATATATATCCACCCTAGATTATTCATTGAATCTAGACATCTCTTAGATTCAATGAATCTGGACATCATAGCTCGCATTGGGCTGTTTTGTGTGTGACCCTGTAGACCCATATGAAGTTGGCAGTGGGCCAGTTACTATACTGACTCACAAGTCGTAAGCGGTCTCTAGCAAGGCATTACGACTACCCAAATCATATGAGGATTGATAAACGATATAACCTTTCATACAACTATATCACGTCCCTTTTGTCACACGATATTTCAGTCATGGATGAGGCATGGAGAACGTCATCCTCCTATTCTTGAGCATTACTTTCTCGATCCCTGAGTAGTCTGACTATAGAAATGGAACTACCTTTCCATTATAGTATGGCCATACATTTCTCAGACTCACTCATCGAGGGGCCCAGTAATATCTCTCTACGAATGTGAGGGACAAATTCCATCTTGACGATTCACATTCCTCCGCATGAAAAACCACTAAGCCCGAACATAGCCTTTATGATCACTCGGTCAAAAGTGACTTTTGACTAGGTCAAAGCTGAGCGTTTGTCATGTAGGAATCCATGACGATCTCAGGTCAAAGGGCATAGTGACATGGCTGTATATGAGAGAAGCTTATGTCTTGACCTGTGTAGCTCTCTCATGGCGCGTCGGTCCAACACCTTGTACTCTTACTTGTTCCTATGACTTTGATTTATATCTGTATATATCTTCAAAGTCATACTGGTCTTATTTCATCTCTGCTCCCGCATAGATGACCAGCCAGGGACATTTAGGATAAGATCATGAGTTATCCAAGGATGGCCATCACAGTAAATATGCAAATAATGTGATAACACAATTAAGAAATTCATAAAACAATAATGTTTATAAGACAATGATTGGCCCCTAGGGCACAATTTCCAACATTCTTTGCCTCCAAGTTTTTGAAATTTAAACTTTTGAGATTCATTCTCTTACTTCCATTCCATTGTTTGTTGGTTCAATATTGAAAACTTTCCATTGTGGTTTGGATTTTTTTGTTTCAACTTTTTATACTTCCTTACACTCCTGGATCAACATGCATAATTTCCTTTTGATTATCATATATTTCTCTCCTTATCTATCCCTAATGATGTTATGCGTACATTTCATTGTTGCTTCATTTTTTTTGAAATATATTTTGCTGTGATTTAGAGTTTGTACTGATGAGTTGATATGTTTGCTTCTCCCATCCGATCAGTTGATAAGTTATCACAAATAAGCTTACCCATAGGCAATGAATCTGCATTACTCTTACCCTTGCTTTCAATATGTTCAGACTATGCACAGTACGAATGCCCCATTAAAAGAAGCTGCTTGATTGATTAAAAAAAAGGTTGTTCATTTACTTGGGATTCGTGCAAGGTATGTATGGGTTTAGCATTAAATATGGATATGGTTCCTATCACATCCTCACTTTCCTAGCTTCATCTTCTCCAAACTAGTACCCTGTTATGTTTAGAAAAGATAGGGGTGAGATTTCGGGAAAATTTCAGTAGCAAACGATACTAAACAGTGCATGTATCAATGATTGGTATTAGTGCTTGCTTGTGATTGTGTTAACTTAATGTAATGTGCATGCTTCCATGTAACATATGAAATACAATTGGCCAAGGTAATCATAGCACAGACCTTCAACAATTACATACTAACATCAATCAATCAACTCATAACACAATCAACCATACATTCAGCACATACAAGTTTAGGTAAGTTTACTACCTGGCGTGCAGCCCTTCCTTTAGTCCTTAGCCTTTGCTTTGAGATCCCTTCTTTATAGATGTCAGAACCTATACATAGCATAATAATATCTTATTATTATCTCATCCAGTATAACTCCACCTAACTCAAACTTATCTTGAAATAATACCCATATTCTACCAATCCCCTAGCTTTCTTTCTATCCACGGCTAACCTTATAGAGAGAGATATTCCTCTATTCTAACTATTAAATTCATAAGAACAATCCTCTAATTTATTAGAACAGGGACTAGAATAACTTACTTACCTTATTCCTAAGCTTTCCGATTCCCTAAACTCCTTGGATTGCTCCTAGCTCAACCAGAACTCCTTCTTTCTCTTTCTTTCTTTCTTTCTCTCTTTCTCTTTCTCTCTCTTCTTTTCTCTTCTCTTCTAGTTTTGGCTTAGATCAAATCACGATGAACTGCTCAGATCGCTTAGCTTCCTCAAGAAGCTTCGCCTGCATCATCGTGATGACATCATCTTCCATAATGACTCATCAAAAGTGACATCATTAAGGTACACCTCACATGCTTAGGTGGCGCAATGGTGGGGCCCTTGGGACACCTCACTAGCTGACTCAGCGCTTCTAGAGAATTCTAGACTCTTATCCCGGAATAAACGGCTGAGATCATGCCACGTGTCTTTAGCTTTTTCTTCTTCCTCTAGATTAGTGCCATGTGGCATCTTGATGGGTCCCGTGAGGACACCTTTCATGCCACCTCATGGCTTTCAAATAAGTCCAAAGCTTTATCTGATCAATTGCCTGGTTATCACTTCAACCGAGTAACTTTACTTTATTGAAAACTCACTAAAATATTACTTTAATACCACTTTAACCCGCATAATTCTTGGGCTACATTTTTGGACTCTTGGAATGTCATCTTGGGTCTCTAATCAAGCTCAAGTACTCTGATGGATCAATTCCCAAGAAACATCCCTTAGCAAATTACCAAAATGCCCTTGGTTCCTTTTTATTTACTTTAATGAGTTAGGGGCATTATCGTCTTCTCACACCTTATCAGAGTATTTCTTGACCCTGGTCAACTATCCAAATAACCTTCCTTGACTTTCTAACCTTAGTCAAATGACCAAAATACCCTTCACTCATTCTTTACTTATTTTATAACATAGGGGTATTTTCGTTATTTTGCACCTTTTTCGGACACTGGCCCCTTTTACCCGATGAACTAATATCATGGGCCTGGGCCTCCCTTGGTGTCATTATGGGCCTCTATGTGATGCCATCTAGGCTCATTCAGTCCCAGTTTGCTTACCGATTAATTTTCCAATCGGATATCAAGCGTTCACGAACTCTTGTCAAAATTCAATAATATGTGAATAACTTTTTCTACAGAACTCTTTTAGGGATTCTGTCAGTTCCCTTACATCTGGCTTCACAGGATGCACATTCTTGTAACTTTTCACTCATATATGAGGTCCAAGAGATCTGATAAAAATTTCAGATAACTTTCAGAGTATCAGATAAATTTCAGCTATCTGAAACTAATAAAATTTCTGTAATAAGCTAGATTAACCAGCATTATTTTCTCTATCTATTGATGAAATTTGGGACTGAAATGCTTCCAGGCAGTTCTAAGCCACTTTCGGCTCAAATTTCTATAATTACCATTTTGCCCCTGGAAACTTTTTCTCTTTTCAATTAAGTCCCTTAACTTTTCATAATTACACATAATGGCCCACAACTTGTGTCTACTTTCATTTTTGCACCATGGAACTTTTAGACTTTTACTTTAGTCCATTTCTTTTCTAAAATAACCATTATACCCCTAGAAACTTTTACTATTTACACATAAGTCCCTGTACTTTCACTTATTTGCAGTTTAGTCCCTAAAAACCCTTCGTATGTTTCTGGGACTTCTGCTCAAAGGGGTCTGGTAAGCTATCTATTTCAGGCTACTTTCTGAGTCTCTAGGCCTAAAAATTGGGATATTATAGTTGCCATTGCTGGAAGAAGAAAGTCTATGTGCCTGTTTGGATAGTCATGAAAACTAGGTTTCAAAAGGGTTTTTGGCCTAAATTTTAGTTTAAGAAAATTTAAAACAAACAGCCATATTTGTTCAAAATGGCTTCTGGACCAAAAATATGGTTTTGGATAAGCTACTAGGAATAACTTTTGGAACAATAAAAGAGCTTATGGACTACCCACTTACTATTTTATTCATACTTTTTCTTACACTCTTTCTCTTCTCTTCTCTCTCTTCCTCCACCGTCATCTTCCTCCTTCATCAGAAAAGTGCTTCAACATTGAAAACCCACACCCTAGAGTTGAAGAGAACATTTATTCCTTCCCACCTACACACCAATTTCTGCTAAACTACCAGCAAGAGTCAAAAGTCAAGAACTTTTCTCTCCTTTTCTTCGATTTTTCTTCCTTTTGATTTGATTATTTTATACCAAGCCATGCCTCATTCTCATGTAGGGAAAAATTTTCACAGACCCAGAAAGAAATAATCATGCTTTGCTCAAAACTACTTCGATTTAGGCTTCTTCCTCGCTTCTTCTTCTTCTTCTTCTTTTCCACCATTACAGCGCTTAGTATTTCACCAGGTTCTACACTTTTTGCTTATGATACAAACCAAACATGGCCTTTTCTGAGCAAAGCTTTCTCTCTTCGCTTCCTTCCTTCTTAAACCCCAGACACTTCTCCTCCCTCCTTCATTACCGTCGTCGTCTTCTTCGGCAACACACCTGTGGTTTGGTCTATCAATAATGATGTCACCGTGGACTCTCGTGGACTCCTCTATCTTCTTCCTCCTACATTTTCTTCTAGCCCAGAGATGAGAGTGAGAGAGAGATGAGAGAGAAGATTTTTTTATCTCATACCCTTTTTAGTAATTTACCAATCACAAAAGTCCTTCTGTTAATAACCATCCAAACACTCATTTACTCAGAACCACTTTTTTTCTATAAACTCTTTTCTAGAAGCCATTTTCTAAAAGCTGTCCAAAAGCCTTTTTTCCATAAGCCCTTTTCTAAAAGCCTATCCAAACGGGCCCTATGTCGATTCTTGAAGGGGGACTTTTGAGTTGGTGAGTCACTCACTCCTCCACCAAGAAGTCAAGCGCTTCATCCCTACTGCTCTCATTGCTATGTTGAAAGGAGGTTGAAAGTTAAACTGAAGGAAAGAATGTAAGGGGAAGAGCCAGTAATGGCCTACTGTCCTTTATCTCTACACCAAATCGGGTTACAAAACTACCTTTCTATCTTTATTGACTGAGTAGCAAGATAAAGAACAAAGGAAGGGTACCATCTCCCTTAGGATAAACCTTTTTTTGTTGCATGGCTTTCTTGAGGAAATTATCAAAATGTTTTGGTAGAAAACCAATTTGGTTTTCAGGTACTGCTTTATACTCATCTTAATTATTCTTTTTATAATGCTCACTCTTGGTTCATAGAAATGTTGCCTTAAATGCTTTTTGATCTAACAATTACTTTTCCATCTTACACCTTTTCCAATTCATCTGCTTGTATTAATTGTAGTGGTAATGTTTGGTTGATTCATGTAATAAATCTCTTTATATTCTTGCACCCTTTCGTTCATTTACTACATTTTTATATTTTCAGAAAGTTTCTCATTCTCCATCTCTTTCTCTTTATCATATTCTTTTGTACCTGCATTCTTGGTCTCAACAAATAGATGAGTATTGGTAAAGGCTTGATTCAATAGGACCACATATTACCGAGTGAAGGGTGTTGGTGAAGGTCGATTGTGTTTTTCCTTGGACTAATTATGATTTCTACGAGGCTAACGTTGGTTACCTCTAGAAGGTTATGTCGTTAGATGCTATTGTCTTTGATGAGGAGGTAGTGTTTGTTCTTTCTTTTTCCCCCTTTTTGGCTGCTATATGTTTCATTTGTTATCATTCTTCATGCAAAATAGGGGACTAGCATGATAATGGGGATATCTGATAATGATTTTATAGAGAAATTTTACAATAATATGAAGGAGAGTAGAGTTTATTTTGCCCAGGTTTTCATTGTCAGAAGGCGTTTTGAAGGAATACATAAGGTATTCATCTGCAACTAAGGTTTACTGGAACCTTACATTCAATGAGATCCAGCCATTAGAAGACAGCTAATGGCAAAGAGGAGTACAAGGAGGCATAAGCATGATGTCATTTTTTAGGGATGAATTCCCTTTTTGTGGGTTGTATTTATGTGGGTTTAGGTAGTTTTTGTTGGAATCATGGGTATTAATGTATGGTAATTATCTATTTTTTTGGGAAATGGTCTTATAAGACCATTTGAAATGTATTAATGTTAGCAAACTCTAGATTATGATAAAACCATAAGGTTATATGGCCATAAGATTACTAAACTATGTAAAAGTTCATATTAATGATATGGATCTTATATTTATTTTAGTTGCATATTTATTATATTAGAAATTAAGATGAACATGATGTACTATGAAAGTAGGATGAGAAAGAATAGTGTAGAAGGTAGGAGTTGGTCATGAATAGTTGACATATATGATGTGTGCCAATTTCAAAAGATTTTGAGTGACAATCTTGAGGATAGTAGTAGTTAGTATTGCATATCTGGCATGTGGGATTGATTTAAATATTGAGGTAACCTTATTTTCTCACCTCACTTCTTATTGATTCATATTAACTAGAAGAATTTTTAATAAATAGGTTCCAACTTTATGACAAAATGTAATAATGTTTTTATACTTACATATGTCACTCAACTTTTATCATGAAGAGTTCCTTATTTAATTGGTTTTCATTATTTATATATGTTAAGACTTATTATAATTAGTGATAGTAAACTCAACTAATTTCTGGAAAATTTAGGAGTTCAAGCAAAAAATGGTTACAATTCAATGTAATGGGATAGATAGTATATAGATTATGCCAAAAATATTTGAGTGTTGTAGGTTATTATCTAACAATATATTTTATAGTTCATGTCTATAATAGAGTGTTTATCAGATAATAACAATAAGACAGTCATATTGTGAGTAGAAAATCATTTAGAAAGTCATTATTCATAAATTCACTAATCTGAAATGACTTGATTACAATGGAAAACCAGAGTGGAGTACATGTGATCTGCTATTGAAAGATGTGTTTTTGTTTAGATATTTTTATATATGTTCAACGTAAATTATTGATTGTGTTGGGGTATAATCTTTAGATCTTTAGTCCAAGTCTACAAGATTTGTTCTATTAAATCCATGATATCATGGGATTTTTTTGGCCTGCATATTGTACACAATCTGGATGATTGTTATTTTATAGGCTTGATAATGTGTATTTGATAGTTGTTGAGCTATCTATAGCTACATTATGATTCAACTATTAATTTTTTTGTACTATACACAATTAAGTGTGTACACATCTATCTTTTTTTACTTAAGGATAAGTATTCATAAATATTTTCATACCTGCTTATTTTAGTTGTCATAGTTTTGCTTACTTTGCCATGACAAAAATATCAACATGTTTCATGTGACATACACAAATGCTTTACCATTAGTGCATTTGATGTTAGTTTGAGTGGATGGAAAGTTAGTATAGGTCATTCACAAACTTAGAAGAATGTTTAAAGCCTATGCACACAATTAGTCTAGTCAAATATAGATTATACACTTCCTATATATGAGATGATATTTTCTCATTTTTCTTGCAATAACTTAATTTAAATTTTGGTTTTGACCACTTCTCGCCTAATCTTCCCACCTCTACCATCATTTGTTCTTATACATATGTGATGGTTATGTCAATTCTCATTCAAATCTTCAACTAGTATTTACCATATTGTTCATTTGTTGAAGTGTGTCCTTCAATGTCTTCTACCAAGTGTGCAATGATCAAGGAAGTCAATGATACCAGTGATAGGTGAAAAATAGTTGTACGTGTCTTGAAGAAATGGAATGCTTTTCAGAAGGATGCACCAACTGAATTATTTTGCATTTCAATGTTATTGGTGGACAAGGAGGTAGTTCTTAATAAATGGATGCATTTTTATCTTATGAACAACCTTTTTAAAACCATGTTTTAATGTAAATAATGTTTGCTTTTTTGTTGAATATATACATGTGCACGGGCCTAAGATTCAGGCATCTGTGATGAATAAGTACCTATTTAAGCAGTTTGAGGACTTTCCAGTTGAAGGGAGGTGTTATTTCATTACTAATTTTGAGGTCTTACCAAATGGGAAGGAATACAAAGTTACTAATCACAAATTCACGGTGTTATTCAGTTCACATAATTACATTGAGGAATGAAAAAATGCTCATATTCCACATTGCATCTTCTCCTTCCACCATATATCAAGGATCCATTTACAGACCCCAAAAGATCATATTGAGCACCTATTTGGTTAGTATACCATATGAAAAATTTAATAAAGTTTTGTTTTAATCAAGTTATGCATTATTAATGTCTATTCATTTTGTTTATATTTTATTGTTTTATTAGATGCCATTGGTTTTCTTATTAGCATTGGTTCATTAAAGGAGTATCGATCTAGCAATGGAATCAATAATAAACTCTCTTACATTTACTGATGAAATGTATGGTCATTCGTATAATTATTTTATGCTATGATCAAACTAACCTTTGAATAATTGATAAAAGCTTTTTTGGCTTTTTAAGAAAAACAATGTTCAATGTAAAAAAAATTATTTATTTGTTGGCTTTTTCTATCATTTAGAGATTTTTGTGGGAGAAAAACTTGTTTATTTGTTGGATTATATGTTTTAGGTAACCCAAAAGTGGACAATTCATTCCATACAACCAAGGCTTCACTAAATGGGAAGTTTCCTAAAGTAAATCAATTTAAGCCTAAGTGTAAAAAGTACCAATACACTATTATATATCAAAATTATACTGTACTTTGGCTACAATTGACATTGTCAAATATATTTCATAATGGAAAGACTTCACCTTCCCTAACTATTAGGCCCTACTTGGTACAAGGTATTGGGGGTTGGGGTTGGGGTTGGGGTTGGGATAACATATTTCAACATGTTTGGTTTGAGGTACTAAGCAATACTTAAGATTGCCTAATGTAACCTAGATGGAATTGCACAATCCTACCACCTCCCTGGTATTGGAAAATCAATCCTGGGATTGAACATTTGTTTTACCAAATCGTCCCTATAATATTTCACAAACTCCTATTTTGTCCATAAGTAAACCTCTCTTCTAAAACCATCACCTCCTTCTATCCACGATAAAAATGCACCTCCTTTCATGATGGTGACAGCCATCTCACGACTGCAGTGGCCGCTTGTTGGTGTTTGCCTACAAGTACAAGGAAGAGAATGAGGGAAAAGAACCCTCGTCTGCTCCTACTAATGAATCAGATTCAAGAGAAAATCCTTATTATAATCTACAACATCAAACACATGTGAGTGAGCCTTCAGATTAAGGGTTCAGATCCATATGAGTGAGCTCGAGTCAGATTCTGGGTTGATTTCATTCCTTTTCCATTCTCTTCAACAACAATAAACTCCACTAATATAGCAGCTCCATTCATTGTTGCTATCTACCTTGATTTGCTGAAGAATGATTATTGAACTTGCTATTGAAGATGAGTGTGAGTGACCATCATTGTTTATGGCTTCCAACACCTATAGCACCTAGATCAACAGAGAAGGAATGTCAAGAAGTAACTAGAACAAACTCAGAACGGTGAAGATAACTGACAAAGAAAAATCTAAGGTCACTAGATCTAAGGAAGGTGAAGGTCATTGGATTTAAGAATGAAGAAGGTAGGCACAAAGTCAGTGGGGTTCGCCAGAGATGAAAATGGATGACCTCTACTTAATCAATAACATTAATGGAGAAGGTTCTCTAGTGGAGCAACACTGCTGGTGACAAGAATGTTGATGGAGATGATGGGATGAGATTAGCGACAGGTTGGGTGGGCTAAAAGTGGGAGGAGAGGGTTGATTATAATTATTTATTTATTATTAGGGGTATTATAGTCTTTTGATAATTTACAACTAATTATAAAATTAAATTAAAATAATCATTCCCTCCCAATATTACTTCGTACCAAATATAATTTTAAAACTTTATTCTCACTCTCAATCCTAATGCCAATATCAATCCTAATCCTAATCCATCTAGGCCTTAGTTCAATCTCTTCATGTGTTTCAAGTCAACCATATAATTTCATTGTTGATAATATCATGAGATCTTTAAAGAACATCAAAGTCATTTAGATTGTCAATCAACTAATGGTAACTTTTTTAAAACTCTATTATTACTACATCCCATTACTTGGGATGGTTACGTTTATTGAAACATGTCATTGGCTATAAGTATGATGAGTGTTCTAGATGTTGAAGTAAACCCAAGACCAAAAAGGGGAAAGTTTTCTGTGCTAGCAATTACTACAAGTGGAAACCTATTACAATAAAAAGCAAGTATGGTGTTTAAGATTCATTGACATTTATTGACACAATTAAAGTATCTGTCAGTATTAACTTCTAGATTAATCTTTTTAGGCTAAGAGAACACTATATCATAGTTGATGACACTAGTATGACATCAATAGTATTTTTTGACAAGCATGTCATTGAGCTTTACAATAAGAATGCAGCATAATTGAAGGAAGACATGGTTAAGGTAGTTTGATTCCCATTTTTTCAGTTATAACTTATAAAATTTGACTTTTTGAAGCATTTGCTTTTTTCTTTCAATTAGGCTAATACAGTATATGATTTTCCACCTAAGGTTGACAAGTTAGTAGGGAGGAAGATATTGCTGAAGATGAAATTGAACTAGTACAACAAAGACCATCCAAATTCAAGCATTTCATATCTTCATATACATAATATATACAGAATGCGCATAACTCATTATTGAGTTTGATCAAGAATATATTGATGTATTATTACTTCTTAATGATTTTATAATTTATTCATGCATTAAGTTGTACTTTCAAGGGACTCATAACATCACTGCTTGGTGTTAAAAGGTTAGAGAAGAAGTGGGACTACTAATGATGATGATGTTGACTATTTAATTGTTTATAGTTCAGTTATTGAAGACAAGAGTCCAGGTGAAACTGATCCACCAATTGCACAATCTTATCAGATTGGTAACCTTGCACTTAGTGATGTTCTAATTGATACCTCTGCATTAGATCATGTTCCAATTGCTCATTTGTTGGGTGTAGCATCATCCAAAGGGAAGAAGAAGAATATTTACAAGAAAGCTAATCCTGTCAAAGAAAAGAATACGCAATGGGTTCTTGTTTCCCCAGCAAAGTCATCACCAAAGCCTCTGAAGGCTATTAAGAATAAGAAGATTTAGTTAGCTATGTCTGAGTTTAGTACCTTATTATGTAATAGCTTTTTTGAGTTTGTGTGCAATCCAATGGTATTTTGTTAAGTTCTTTTTGTACGTGGTAGTAATTAGGGGAATGTTAGCAACCATGATGTTGCTTTCATTGTTCCTTTTGATGATTGCTTGGCCTAAACTATATGTCAAGTTTATGGTAGTTCATAAGTATGTTTATGATTGCCTTTTGTTAGGTTTAGTTGTTTAAATCATCAAACTTTGATGTGTATCAGTTGAATCATGCTTTTGATATCATTCAATGGTTCAATCAGTTTCTCAACAATACATGGAGCTATAATGGTTATCAATATATGGCTGAGCTTTTGTAAATCATGTTAAACATAATTTCGTGTAATATAGGCTTGAAGTACAATAAGTTTAATTATTTTCAAAATTCATATCATCAGAGTTCAACTGATACAAACATTTCATTAAAATTTTGTGTTAAACATGATGTATTTGTTAATACTCAATTTTCATAAGGTGGCACTGCTTATTGATATAATGAACTAGGTAAACAAGGAGTTGCAAAATTAGCTCGAGCATCTTATGTTGGAAATCGTGCCCTAGGGGCCAATCATTGTCTTATGAACATTATTGATTTATGAATTTATTAATTGAGTTATCATATTATTTGCATGTTTACTATGATGACCATCCTTGGATAATTCATGATATTATCCTAAATGTCCCTGGTCGATCATCTATGTGGGAGCACAGATGAAATAAGACCAGTATGACTTTGAAGATGTATAGAGATATAAATCAAAGTCATAAGCACATGTAAGAGTACAGGGTGTTGGACCGACCCGCTATGAGAGAACTGCATGGGTAACGTCATAAGCTTCTCTCATATACAAACCATGTCAATATGCCCTTTGACCTGAGATCATCATGGATTCCTACATGACAAAACGCTCAGCTTTGACCTAGTCAAAAGTCACTTTTGACCGAGTGATTATAAAGACTATGTTCGGGCTTAGTGGTTTTTCATGCGGAGGAATGTGAATGGTCAAGATGGAATTTGTCCCTCACATTCGTGGAGAGATATTACTGGGCCCCTCGATGAGTGAGTCTGAGAAATGTATGGCCATACTGTAATGGAAAGGTAGTTCCATCTCTATAGTCAGACTACTCAGGGATCGAGAAAGTAACGGTCGGGAATAGGAGGATGACATTATCCATGCCTCATCCATGACCAAAATATCGCGTGACAGAAGGGACATGATATGGTTGTATAAAAGGTTACATCGTTTATCGATCCTCATATGATTTGGGTAGTTGTTATGTCTTGCTAGAGACCGCTTGCGACTTGTGGGCTAGTATAGCAAATGGCCCACTGCCAACTTCATATGGGCCTACAGGGTCGCACACAAAATAGCCCAACACGAGCTATGATGTCCAGATTCAATGAAAGATCCAGGTGAATGTATATATATTTATTTATATTTATATTCGTATATATAAATTCGTATATATATATTATATATATGAGATATATGAGATTTAATTTATAAGGATAAATTAAATCCCTATCACGTTTGAATTCGAAATTCAAATTGATAGGATATCTCATATAAGAGATATTTATAAGATTTAATTTATAAGGATAAATTAAATCTCTATCACGTTTGAAATTCGAAATTCAAATTGATAGGATATCTCATATAAGAGATATTTATAAGATTTAATTTATAAGGATAAATTAAATCTCTATCACGTTTGAAATTCGAAATTCAAATTGATAGGATATCTCATATAAGAGATATTTATAAGATTTAATTTATAAGGATAAATTAAATCTCTATCACGTTTGAAATTCGAAATTCAAATTGATAGGATATCTCATATAAGAGATATTTATAAGATTTAATTTATAAGGATAAATTAAATCTCTATCACGTTTGAAATTCGAAATTTAAATTGATAGGATATCTCAAATTTGATTTATGGGAATAAATCAAATATAACTCAGTCTCATCTTTATTTAAAGTTAAATAAATAAGTAATTAAATCTGTGGGACGGATTTAATATTATTTTATTTAATTAGTTTCTTATAAAATTATACAATATATGATATTGTATCAATTCGGAATTAATATAAGATTAACTCCAAAATCCAATTAGGTCAAGTGTAAAAAACGCATAGCATCCTCTATATCTGATTGGAGGAGCTACGTTTGAAAATAACACAGAACACAAAAGGCCGAACGGAATCTGCAAAAGGTTTGCAGACAAGAAACTGCCGAAATAGAGACGGAGACTTGTGAAAGCCTTGGAGGGACAGGAGACGCTAGCACGTCGTTCGTGGTTGGAACGCTGTTCGTGTGGATACCAGTAGAGGAAGCCGACCTGAGGCGTCGACTTCTTGTGATCGGAAAGAGACCACCGTCCGCGGAGAGAATCTGTGAAGGTCGCTGAGGAACACTCCGTCGATTTCTTGCGATCAGAAAGAGATCACCACCCACGTAGAGAAGCTGTGAAATTCGCTGAGCAACACTAAGGGTAATGATTCTTTCCACTTGACTTAAACACATACGGCAGATCCTGGCAAGGAATGGAAAATTTTTAAAGTTTATTTCCGCTGCGTGTCTTCCAATTCCTTACATCTTAATGATTGGTTGTAATAGCAATAGCAATTAAAGGAAAGTATTAACATGTTTTAATTATGCAATAACTAAAAAGTTGTCATGATCTACTATATTATTGTCTCCATTACAACGTATGGGTATAGACTTGTACACAAACTAATAGTCCACCTCTCTATCAAATTTTCTAATCCTCAACCACCAAACTAGTATTTTTATGTATCCATATTTCTAGAATCACATTAAAATAAGTCACCTAAGCCAATTTACCCTCATCTATCAACACCAATTGTAACACTTTCAAATCAAAATAATAGTCGCACTAATTAATCAAGGGCCCAATCAAAACCTTTAACCTCAATGATACCTCAATCGTAAAAATCCCAGTTTTTATTTTACTAACTATCTAAAATAATCATATCTCATTCCTAACTCCTCCTTATGGAGTTAATTGATCTTATATATATGCACACATCTATATAGTTGTTGTCATAATTCACTTCCCAGTACAAATTTCCATATAAGGATTCTCCCTCTTATACTAACATTGTTAGCTACTAATAATTCACCACCTTTAACTATTCCACTCTATCCAAATAGTTTTTTTATAGAAAATTAGTCTTTTAGTCATCCAACTTTTAACTCACATGTAACTAAGTCCCTCAATTATGACTTGGTGTGACTCAGTCCCTAAACTTTTGACTCGTCTATAATTTAGTCCCTCATCTTTTCAATTTTTATATTATCATCCTTGATATATATAACTCAGTCCTATGTGTTAAAATAGATTACAACTCAACTCTCCTTGTCAATTATAAAATTAAGTGTAAAAAAAGAGGAAGGACTGGGAAGAGGATGGATGAACAGAAAAAACAAGTTGCAGACGAAAAAGAGGATCCCTTCACAATGCAGTAGATGTTTATTAGGATTTTTTATATCATATTTAAAGTTGTAGATGTTTCTTATAATAGTCCTTCATGATCCCACTTCCTCTCAGTACTATATCCCTCATCGTCTTCCCATCTCTAGGCACGCTCTCTCCATTGTCTCTCTAGATTCTTCACATCTATACTAGCAGCAAGTGTTAATATGCTGAACCCTTGATGAGTTTTCTTCACATCCATGATCTAGCATTGTGAAGGGCTTATCTCTGCAACTTGCTGGAGATAATGGGGCCTAGGCGTATAACACATGGGGCGGCGTTATGAAGGGCTCCTCTTTTTCATATATCCTCTCCCCAGTCCTTCCTTTTTTCTTTAAATTTTATAAAATAACCAATGTGGAGAGCTAGTTGTAACCTATTTTTGCCACATAGGATTAAGATATAGATATCAAGGATGATAATATAAAAATTGAAAAAGATGATGGACTGTGTTAGTATGGCATTTTCACCTAAGAGGGGGATGAATTGAGTAATATTAAAAATTTAAAAACTTTAAATGAAATCATAAAGATTAAGTATAGAATGATATCACTGAAAGAAGCTGATGGAAGATAATTGTACAATCGATTTATATTGGTTCAACTCAACTACTTAGCCTACGTCTAGTCCTCAAAATTTCTCTGAGTAGTTCACTAATCTTCCATTCCCCGTGCTCTTGGTGCCTCAATACTTTAATCGAGAGTATCTCTCTCACTCCCCTTACTTCCCATAAGGTTACAATCCTACTCAAGAGTCCCACTCTTGAGTATCTTAGACAATAAATGAAAATATATAGCTTTCTTTTCACTAGAGTGATTATGCTAAGCACTGAAGAATATAATATCTAAGTATTTCTTTCAAAAAAAATTCCTCTATTCACACAATATAAAACAAGGTAAAATATAGGATATTAAATGTAAGAATTAATGCTTAAGTAATTGCAATTTGATCGTGTTCGGTGAGCTTCTTAACTCCAGGATTTACTTCGGCTTCTTTTATACTTGAGTTCTTCAAAAATCCATTAGAATCATTGAATCTTACTTTTGAGGAAATAAAGCCGTTGGTTACTGACGGTTGAAGTATTTAATGCATTCTGATAGATTTTTGCTTTTTAATGAAACTCTTTGTTTCATCTTCTTTTTGCCTAAAAATATGTTTCATAAAAAATATATAGAGTTTAAGCATACATCAATTGATTCATAATGATTTAGACTGAAATGTCTGAGTCTGTCAAAGTCTGGTTTGAAGTTCTTTTAAAAAATTAGTTGAACTTATGAAGTGTTTATCAAAAATGACTTCGATAAATATCAAACATATTATATTGAAATAGTTATAGTTCTTATCAAATAGGACTTCAATCAACAGCCTTATCGAATTGTCTTTCAAAAAATAACCTTTGAATATCATAAGCTTTCAGACTTATAAAAAATACAAGATTTATTTTAAAATATTTCAGGATAGCCAATTTATCGAAGTGTTCTTCTATAAATAGGCTTATCGAATAACTTATCGATAAATGCTTGAAGACAATGAACAGACTTTTAAACTTTCTTTCTTTGATGTTTAATCGTATCTTATATATGTAATATTTGTCAAATAAATTTCATAAATCACTTTAGAGGTAAGTCATAAGATTTGTCAAAAACCATTTAACAATTCAGTGCTTTGATTTATAACTAAAATTTTCTCTATTTATCAAAGTGTTTATCAATAAACTACCTTATGGATTAATACTTCAATAAATGAAGCTTGAAACTCATTTTATGTCTATTTGACCTTATTTATTGAATAGCTTATCGATAAATTATTGATAAGTACCCTTATCGAATAAGTCTTTGAAAATTTTCTTTTGTAAAACAGTTTTCTATAACAGAACTTTCTTCTTATTTATCAAAGTGCTTATCGATAAATACTATTAACTATAAGCTTATCAAAAAAATAAGTTGTTTCAAAACAGTTTTGAAATACATCAAAATCATTTGTCATCAACAAAACATTGGAGTCTAACATTTATCCCTCTTTTTGATGATGACAAAACACAATTGATAATAGTATTATGATTTGAATTATAAACTAAGCATTAGAATAATCAAAATCAAAAGGTTTATCATCTAGCAAAATGAGATGACAGTAAGCACATCAGTAAGGCCAAATTCATTAAACTTGACATGTCAGTACAAAAACATCCATAAAAATATTCAAAGTATGGCCAAAAACATGTCAGTTCCTCTCCCCCGGTTTGACATCATTAAAAAGAAACAATTAAGGAGCAGAGGAGGCAATAGGTTAGAAGGTGAAGGAGTAGAGGAAGGTGGAATTGGTATAGGAGATCTTGGACCAGAAGGAGGATTTGGTGAGGCCAAGAGCTCATCCACTGAGAAAATGGTTTTGGAATTATCAATTTTATTCCCCAAGTTAACCACTTGTCCTAAATGCCTGAGTGCTTGATGATGCAAATCAATAATGTGGATGAGAGTTGCAACTTGATTCTTTATGACTTTATTGCCCTTAGTGATTTCAAAAATAATTTTATTCTCTAAATAGTGTCCAAACTCATTAAGCAAATCAGAGAAGCCTTTAAAAGAAGCTTGTGTATACTGTAGCATCCCTAATTTCTGTACTAAGTTGTATGTACAGATTGAATAAAATATATGAGATTTTTTCAGAAAAATATGTGGCCATATTTATGTAAAGAAAGAGATTAAATTGGAAGAGGAAGAAAGTGTAAGAGCCAAAGTGTAAAATTATGAAAATGTCCCTGTGATGCCCTAAGACACCAGAAGTGAATGGAGGGCATTTTGGTCATTTCACAATGGATGGATATCAGATGAAATTTGATAGTAAATTATGATAATTAATATGAGAATTTAAGGAGTTGACAGAAGTCAAAAAGGAGTCCTGTAGAATTAATTATGGAATTTACGGTGAAAAAGGACACCGATAAAGGGTTAAAGGAAATGTATGTAATTTTTATCAGAACTTCTGGGTCTCAGAAAATTATGAAACTTTGTAGAGAATTAATTTTATATTAGAATGAATTTCTAAAAATGTTAGAACAATTAAAAGAGGTGTTTAGCTTTTTTGCTAAGATCAGGGTAATTTAAGGATATCGGTATAAGGAAAGTACATTGGGATTTGTGCCAATTAGCTATTGGACCTAAAAAGGGCCCAACATTTTTGTCCTAGGATATCCCAATAAGACTCAAAAGTTATCTTGTAGCCCAAGCCCAATAAGGATAATTTATGGATTTTGAAAAGAAAAAGAAAAGGGAATAAAGTAAGAATTAGGGTTTGCACATAGTGGGACCCACAAGGACTCAAAAATGGTGCCAAGAAGAGGAGCTCAGGTGTCCCAAGTGATGTCATGCTAGTGATGTCATGGTGGTGAGGTCATGAGCCAAAGAGAAAAGATATTCTAAGATCAAACCTTTAACCATTAGATCAAATAGTTTCCAAGGTGATCTTGGCCTTCAATTTTCTCAAGACTTTTCCTATAAATACCCCCTCATTGGCAAGACAAAACCGTGAGCAAGAAAGGGGAAGGAAGCTCTTGGAAAATATTTCTCAAGCAAGGAAGAAGTAACGATCTTGAAGAAGCTTGTAAGGTAAGTTACTCCCTTACTTCTAGACTTTGTTCTTATGGTTTGTGCTTGAGTTTAAGTGATTTTTGAGGCTTAAATATTGGGGAGATGCTGCTGGAATTTTGTGTATATGTGAAAGGAATATGAGTTTTAGGTCATAGATAGTTAAGACAAGCTTAAGCAAGCTAGTTACATGCTTGGTTGTGAAGTAAGTTGATGTTCTTGACTTTACCATTTCGGTTTACACTGTTCATGCACTGTTCATGATAGAAGGAAATGGAATTTCAATGATTTAATGCTTCCATGGAGTTTATATGATGATTTTGTGTAGGATTGAAAAGGTTTTGAACCTTGGAAACCATTGGAATTAAAGGTTATAATGTTGAGAATTCCTCATGATACTGTTCACTTGCGTGAACAGTGATTTGAATTTCATGATTTTGATGCTTCCAATGGTCTTAAAATGAGATTTTGTGTGGTGGAAAAGTGAAGGAACAAGTATGGGAAGCATTGGAATCAAAATGAGAATTTTTGGAAGATTTATGTATGCTTTTCCAAATCTGTACAGAACAGTATATTGTTGCTGGAATTTGGTTATTTTGAGTTCATAAATGGAATCAAAAGGTGAAATTGTGTAGGGTAAGGTCAAGACATCAATTGATTCAAAGGCTAAGCCAATTGGTAAAAATTAAAGGAAGTTAAGTTAGTTAGAGCAAGTTGAATGTTCAAGAGAGGTAGTCTTGAGTAGTGTTTGAGTTCATGGTCCTAATGGATTATGTAATGAATATGAATGTGTTTAGGACCTTGAAACCTCTAAGAAGGTGTTGGGGAATGATTGACCAAAAAGCTTCATGATTGAAAAGCTTAGGAAGCAAGTGCAAGCATAAGAAAGAGAGCTTAGATCCAAGTTAGTGAACTTACCCTAAACTTGTATGTATATAATGTATGCTTGATTGTGCTATGGCTTGGTTGAATTGTGTGTATATGGTAGATGATTGAAGCTCTGTTATTTCATGATTACTTTGGCCAATTGTATTTCATATGATACATGGAAGCATGCTCATCACACTATGATAACACTTTCACAAGCAAGCACAAGTCTTTACATTAATAAATGCATTGTTTGGTATTGTTTGCTACTGAGATTCCCCCGAATCTCACCCCCCATAACCATGATATAGGTGATGGAACATCACAAGGAAGGAGGTAATTGTGGATGAACAATGCGTAAATGACTTGGAAAGCATGCCTTTAATTTATGTGATGATATATTGGTACGTACATGGTAAATACTCACTGGATCCAAGTTGAGGGAGTTACCTTTCAGCAATATTTTGAGTGACTTATCCATTTTGGTTTCATGTGAAATTTGGCATGAACATATCTAAGATCCAGAGCTTTAATTGCACACCAAGAACGCCTCATTTGGTTAAGAACTCGAATTGTTATGAGTTTTCAAAGTCGGGAGTTAAAATCTGGAATAAGATAATACGACTACTCAGAGGCAGTGAGGTTCATGCGCTAATTTCATATAGTAAATGAATGTTTTTTCCCACAAAATTTTATGAGATTAAAGTAAACATTCTTAGATTTAAATACATAGTTAACTCGACTCAATTGGATAAGTATACAAGGAGAAATGAATTTTTGAAAATGGGGCAAAGAAACTGGAACTTCCAGATTTACCAAATGAACAGTAAAGTTCAACGAATAAGCTGATTTGATCTGGACAAGGAAACCTCATTTTGATATTTTTCTATCAAATTTGAATGAAATATATTTCATTAGAAATTGTAATCACCTCAGAACGATTTTTCTAGGTTTAATTATGAATTTCCAAAGTTTAGGCTGTAATCAGAAATTACCCAGTGAAAAGTGAACAGTACCGTGAGCCCAACTCTTGGAAATTCATGTTTTTGAGGTTAAGAGTGTTGGAAATCGTGCCCTAGGGGCCAATCATTGTCTTATGAACATTATTGATTTATGAATTTATTAATTGAGTTATCATATTATTTGCATGTTTACTATGATGACCATCCTTGGATAATTCATGATATTATCCTAAATGTCCCTGGTCGATCATCTATGTGGGAGCACAGATGAAATAAGACCAGTATGACTTTGAAGATGTATAGAGATATAAATCAAAGTCATAAGCACATGTAAGAGTACAGGGTGTTGGACCGACCCGCTATGAGAGAACTGCATGGGTAACGTCATAAGCTTCTCTCATATACAAACCATGTCAATATGCCCTTTGACCTGAGATCATCATGGATTCCTACATGACAAAACGCTCAGCTTTGACCTAGTCAAAAGTCACTTTTGACCGAGTGATCATAAAGACTATGTTCGGGCTTAGTGGTTTTTCATGCGGAGGAATGTGAATGGTCAAGATGGAATTTGTCCCTCACATTCGTGGAGAGATATTACTGGGCCCATCGATGAGTGAGTCTGAGAAATGTATGGCCATACTGTAATGGAAAGGTAGTTCCATCTCTATAGTCAGACTACTCAGGGATCGAGAAAGTAACGGTCGGGAATAGGAGGATGACATTATCCATGCCTCATCCATGACCAAAATATCGCGTGACAGAAGGGACATGATATGGTTGTATAAAAGGTTACATCGTTTATCGATCCTCATATGATTTGGGTAGTTGTTATGTCTTGCTAGAGACCGCTTGCGACTTGTGGGCTAGTATAGCAAATGGCCCACTGCCAACTTCATATGGGCCTACAGGGTCGCACACAAAATAGCCCAACACGAGCTATGATGTCCAGATTCATTGAATCTAAGACATGTCCAGATTCAATGAAAGATCCAGGTGAATGTATATATATTTATTTATATTTATATTCGTATATATATAAATTCGTATATATATATATATTATATATATGAGATATATGAGATTTAATTTATAAGGATAAATTAAATCCCTATCACGTTTGAATTCGAAATTCAAATTGATAGGATATCTCATATAAGAGATATTTATAAGATTTAATTTATAAGGATAAATTAAATCTCTATCACGTTTGAAATTCGAAATTCAAATTGATAGGATATCTCATATAAGAGATATTTATAAGATTTAATTTATAAGGATAAATTAAATCTCTATCACGTTTGAAATTCGAAATTTAAATTGATAGGATATCTCAAATTTGATTTATGGGAATAAATCAAATATAACTCAGTCTCATCTTTATTTAAAGTTAAATAAATAAGTAATTAAATCTGTGGGACGGATTTAATATTATTTTATTTAATTAGTTTCTTATAAAATTATACAATATATGATATTGTATCAATTCGGAATTAATATAAGATTAACTCCAAAATCCAATTAGGTCAGGTGGAAAAACGCATAGCATCCTATATATCTGATTGGAGGAGCTACGTTTGAAAATAACATAGAACACAAAAGGCCGAACGGAATCTGCAAAAGGTTTGCAGACAAGAAACTCCCGAAATAGAGACGGAGACTTGTGAAAGCCTTGGAGGGACAGGAGACGCTAGCACGTCGTTCGTGGTTGGAACGCTGTTCGTGTGGATACCAGTAGAGGAAGCCGACCTGAGGCGTCGACTTCTTGTGATCGGAAAGAGACCACCGTCCGCGGAGAGAATCTGTGAAGGTCGCTGAGGAACACTCCGTCGATTTCTTGCGATCAGAAAGAGATCACCACCCACGTAGAGAAGCTGTGAAATTCGCTGAGCAACACTAAGGGTAAGGATTCTTTCCACTTGACTTAAACACATACGGCAGATCCTGGCAAGGAATGGAAAATTTTTAAAGTTTATTTCCGCTGCGTGTCTTCCAATTCCTTACAAAGAGGCATTCTAATAATCTAAGATAAGTCCAATTGAGTATATGTAAGGTTAAGGTTAAGGTCAATATTTAAGGTTAAGATTTAAAGATATCTACTAGAACATGCCGTTGTGCTGGTAGACTATACAGAGTACTGTGTACGTAAGTGCTATCTAAAGAGGCTGGAAGTGAGTGGACCTAGCTGGTTCATCCAGTCTTTCCTCGGTACTTACGTAGAATGGTAGTTCTCACGGGAATTACCGAATCAGTACAGTTATATTTCTGCCAGGATTCTCGGCAGTAGAGAATTAATAAAGTTAAGATTGCTTCCGTAAGTGTTCTCTGAAGGGTCTAAGGAAGGATGTTTCATATACTCTTGAACATAAGCCAGCAATCTTTCTTCAAAGTTCTTGAGATCTTGTTGCACCAAGTGTTGAATAATAACTTGAGCAAAGAAAGGTGCAGATGGTTGAGCATGACCTGCTAAAGATTGAGATTCATCTTGCTGCCTTGAGGTTGATACAAGTTACTTTCCCTTCTGAACTTGCTTGCCTCTAGTTAGCAAGGGTTTCTGATTATGTGTATTTGCTCAACCCTAAACCTTGGTATCTTCACTTCTTTCTCTCCTTTCTCCAAATAGTCAATATTGTTGCAATGAAAGAAGAAGGAAACCAGTTGGGGGTAGGGAATAGGTGTGGCCTTGGACTTGTCAAAGTGCAAATTCCTTATTTCACTATAGATCAAGGCCCATATATTGATTTTCTCTCCTTTTATAATCCTGGACAGCAGCAAGTAATCATCTTGAGTGAGGTAAGTGAAGCTTCCATACTTGTTCACCATGCTTCTGGAATAAATGTAGTGGATTATCCTATGATAATCACATATACCTTTAGGTACAAACTTCAAGTCCCCGATGAAGTTGTCACTCATCATGAGAATTTGATAGATGTTCTTCAGTGACAGTGCATATTCTTTCTCATGATTAGTGATCTTAAGTAGAGAGTTGATTGCATCACCATCTAGTTTAATCTCTCTTCCCCTTAACTCATTTGTCAGATAACTCTTTACTAGCTCTTTAGCTTCATTAGCTTTATCTACACCTTCATGTTACAATAAAATCTTCTCACTACTTCTGGACAATAGGAGAGATTGATACCTAACCAATTCTCATAGTACTTCATTGGATTTGAAATGTCTAGTTGAGTTTTATCATTATACTTCAAGTAGTCTTGGTGCGAACCCACAAGGGAAAATCCCACGAACCCACAACCAATCCGAATATACACACCCCAAGTACACTAAACAAAGATCTGGTGATCCAATTGAACCCTTGATCATAGAAGAACAAGGACCCAAAGTGTTGGAAGATGCCACAAGGTTGATAAAGCCTTGATAAGTCTGTTAGTTCTATGAAGAACCCTAGAGAGAATCCACTTCCAAGAGACAAAGTGCAAAAATGTAACTTTTCATTCAACAATCCAAACTAATTCCAAAATGAGTCATACCATGTATTTTAAGATATACATTTCAAATCTAAAATAAAAAGCAATAAATGCAACCTAGCACAGCTGGAAAAAAGCATTTCAACACCGGTTGAAAATGGCATTCAACATCGCACACACAACCGGTGTAGAAACGGACCGTGTAAAAAGTCAGACATTTTACACCGGTCCTATAATCGGTGTAGAATGTATAATTTTGTACACCGGACTAAATTTTAAATCGGTTCACATTTACATCTGGTGTATTATTTTTAACATCTGCACCGGTTGAATATTGGGACAATGTAGATTTTTCAAATGTTAACACCGGTTAAATATTGGGACGGTGTAAATTTTTAAATTTTTAACACCGGTTGAATATTGGGACGGTGTAAATTTTTAAATTTTTAACACCGGTTGAATATTGGGACGGTGTAGATGTTATTAAATTTAATTTATATATGTTCTTACTACACCGGTGGGTATGTACCTCCGATGTAGATGTTATTAAATTTATATTTGATAGATTTCGTTGGCCTGAAGCTTCAGAAGTAAACTGCCCAAATGTAATATATGACTCAATCATCGATCATCATCAGTTCAAGATGCCAGAGACATATATAATTCAATTGCTCATTATATTATTCATTGAATAAAACTCAATACAAAAATGCTACAATTTGAATAGAAAAATGTATTCAGTGAAAGACAAATACTATTGAGAAGGAAGGATTTGAACAAAAAACTCTGCCCACCGATTACGCAGGTCCTCAATATCTTGGTCAGGAAATGGATCAGGTTGTTCAAACATCTGAAATATGAAATCAAAATCAAAGAAATTAAGGCATTACTAATTTAGATTAGATTGACAATTAAGAAATATGAAATCATTCAAAATATAATTTTACCTCCCCAGTTAGCTCAATCCTATTTGCCAAGATAATATTGACCATGTGTCTGACTATGTAGAAGCTGCACAAGTTGCTTTCTCTGGGTTGCCTTCGACTCTGTAATGTTAACAAGATAAAAATTATTTCTCATCATCAAAACGGGGAACCTAGCTAACACCTAATATATACTTTTATTACCATCGGTGTGATCCATTCAGGGTCCCTCACCAAATTAGCGTGCTTAAGGCCCCTTGCAACTGCGAATGTCCTCATAGCCCTATGACCAAAGTTAACAAGTTAGTAACCCATTTATCACACAGATCATTGTGTATAGAAGAGAACTCACGTACGTGTTCATGATCTTCCTAACATCCACCGAGGGCTTGTAATGGAGGGAGCATAAGAAGAAAACTTTATAGCTATGCTTACATAGGATGACAAGTTGCCAATGATTGCTGTAGATATTAGTTAAAAGAAAATGAGTATTATAATTAAGCAACTACAAAACTAGTATATATAAAATAAAATGAAACATTATTATTCTTACTCATGCATATATGGTGCGAAGAAACAATCAATATCGGTTTCACCGAGCCTCTCTAAAATGTATGCAAGTCTCGAAGATTGAGAGGTCCCTTTAGCATAAATCTGAATTGGGCATAGGAATCCGAACTTTTTTTGTTTGCCCTTAGAGGAAACCAACTCAGCTTGCATGTACCTACAGGCAATGCATGCACGACATTAGTTGTAAGACTTGAACTTTGTTATTACATATATTTACATTTAAATTATGCTTACATCAAAAACACTTGGATGCAGCCGGAGGTCAGTTCTTCCTTGGGAGTGATCAGAGATTTGACGTCCGCATGATCCAGGAAGGCCGGTGCCCCCATGTCGCCCACAACTGAATCCATAGGCAACGCGTCCACATGGAACGTTTTGTCATATGCCATTAGGATCACACGTTGCATGGCATTCAAAGCGGGAGGGGTGGGAAGTTGGTCGGGGGATGACAAGACGTGATCCGAAACAAGATGCTTTGGCCACAATATGAAAGTCCCTTTTGCTTGGCTCACTGTCTTCACCTCATCAGTGGGAATTGGGACAAGAGCATCTCCAATTAGCACGGCTTCAACTGTCACCCTTAATTGATCGTCCTGAATTTGGACGTGGTGAACAGTAGTTGCCCCTAGGCTATGGATGGAGCCACGTGCCACTAAGCGTCTAAGAGGATCCTCAACATATAGATCACAATGTTCTGCATCCTCTGACAGCGGCAAGCAACAACTCCCCTTAGTGCTTTGATGGACTGCAGTTGAGGGCGGGAGGGGATCAGTTGGCTCTTGCTGCCTTGATGTCATCATGGACAACATTTCTTCCTTCATCTTTGCGAACCCCTCTTGTAATCGTGCCTCAATTGAAGCTTCTGCTTGTGCCCTAGCCTCTATCCAAGCCTCTTCCTTAGCCTCTGCCCTTATGGTGGAGAGCAAGGATGCCAACTCTGCCCTCGGCACCACATGTGGGGAACGTATTTGAGATGCTCCAAAGTAATCTCTTATACCCACACCTCTTCCAACTCCCCTGACACGGCCCCCATGTTCTTGTTTCCCAGTGGCAACAGTCAAGATGTCATTCCTACCATCTGACTTGAAGGATCCATGGGACTCTTGTTGTTTAAGATCACTCTATAACATAGAAAGAACAACAAACATAAGGAAAATGATATAATTATATATAGTCTACTATCACAAAATAATGCAAGTAGTGCTTACAATTTTTTCAGCAATCATGCGAGCATTGTCGCTTGTAAAAGCTCCGCTCTTTCTTTGGCGAGCGTACAACCATTTTTCTTCGCGACGTATCGGAGAGGGGGGGTCAAGAAGAACACTAGGATCCGACCCAGCACTTTCTTCTAACCTCTTCCTCTTGGCCCCCAACAACACTCTTTCTGCCTTCGCGTAACCCCCTCGAGACATTGTGTGGGGGCAATCATTCTTGAGGGCGTATTCAATCGCTTTTGCTCTTTTTTCCTACAAGACATGAAGTATTTAAAATCAATACATATGATACTCTGATACGTTTTCTGCAACCACATACAAAAGGATACACTCACCATTGCTACTGGCGTGGTCCGATTCCTAACAAATTGTTCCCACGCAGCTTCGTCAATGAATTGATACTTGCTGCATGGAGAAGGTTGAGGATGACCACTTCTGTCCTGTCCATGCAGATACTGACAAGCTAGTTGTGTCTTGAATGCCCTCCAACGCTCACAGCAATAAGACAACGTCTTCTTCTTCAAGAACTCATTGTTTCACATCGTAAGTGAGCTGCAATGTTTGCCATTGAAAGCAGAGTAATCAACAAACAGTTGTGTATTTGGTATTACTCTGCATGCAATATTAGATAGTTCCTATACCCGGATAGTGTCCCAAATTTGATTCTTCACGCAATCATCCACAGCATCCCAAGTCAAATAGGTGATGCTAGGCTTGTTGCGTGCTAGGAGGCTGACAAAACTTACGTACTTTGTCCTGTGTTCACCAGTTGGGTTCCAGTTTCTGTCAAACTCTATCGGAAGCAGTTTCCCCTCTATCCTGTCTTTCGTAATGTCTTTCAAACGAGTCGCACTTCTGCCCTTCCTTTGCTTAGTGGCGCTTGGAGCATCGCCAGCCTCAATCTGAGTAACTCTATCCTCCATATTCCTATGTACGCAATAACAACATCAAAAACATTGAAAATAGACTTAACCCTTTTTCCCTCAACCCGTCAGAACACACAAAACTTGTTCCTTTAGCAGTTATGAATGGAAAGATGTGCCAGTATTCATTAGGAAAAATAGAAAACCTAGATTAAACGAACATAAAAACGGCATCGCACGTACACAGGGAAAAAATGCAGAGAACACGTACACTTACGGAATAGCAGAACGAGAGAGGTGACAGAGAAGAACGACTGACCGAGCACGGAGAAGCCTCGCGAGAACCACAGAGCACGACGAGCGGCGATAAAAAAGAGTATGTGAGAAAGGAGAAGATTGAAGGTCATCGCGCCAAGAGGAGGGTTAAAAAAATGAATATAAACATTTAACACCGGTTGTAAATAATTCTAACCCGGTCAAAACATAAACGACGTAAAAGTGAAACATTTTACACCGTCTAATTTTAAAAACCGGTGTCAAAAATAAACATCGATAATTATAACACCGGATAAAGTATAACCAGGTGTAAAATCGAACAATAAATTATTATTAGACGTGACCTGTTACACCGAATATCACTTAAGACCGGTGTTAAATGTTGTAGTTTTTTTTTAAACTTCACCACCTTATAATATCATCCCATCCTTAGCGTCACAACATTCTTATCAGAACAAGAATCTGTCTCTGTTATTATTACATCAAAATCATATACGCAATCATTACAAGAAACTTAAAATTGCATGTTCAGACTAAACAAGAAACACATAGAAATTAATCAGAATCCACTTCTTCTTCATTTAATTGTGGTCAATAAATATGGACCGGTGTATAATATATCAGTTTTTTTTTCCTATATCCAGAGTCAGCCATGTCATCAACTTTTACACAAAAAAATATATACATCAGAATATATAAAAGTTGCAATCTTTCACTACTCATCAGACTCAGAGTTTTGGGAGTCATCAGATTGGGTGAGATCAACAGGATTAAAGAAGCTATCACGGGGTTGATGGCGGCGAACTTCTGAGCGGAAATCCCTGAAACTTGCTTTCAGTCTGTCAACTTTGCGATTCAGTTCTTCCACAGAGTCCTCCAGCCCATTGAAGCGCAGTATGAGTTCCTCAAGCCTCTCCATCAGAGTCACAACCAGGGGAGGAGGAGAAGGAACAGAAGGGTGAGGATCAGGATGTTTGTCTTCAAAGTCGTCTCTGTTTCTTTTGTTGGGCGGAGAAGGAGGCGTGCGTGAGGAAGAGGCCATTGGAGGAGTCAGATAGATGAAAAGAAAATAAAACAGAAGAATGGTATACATATATATATGGTTAACGTTCATGATCAATAAGAATATAGAAGAATGTGCAATTGGCCTTCTATCATAATGACTACAAAGTACAAACGTTGGGAACCCAAGAAGTGAAAGGAAAGGTCTGACAAATAAAGAAGCGAGCGGGAAAGCATAGACAGGAAACTGAAGAGGCGATGAAGCTGCACCGGGTGTTTATATTTAAATCGGTTAATTTTAAAACCGGTGTAAACATTTAATTTTTTTATAAAACAGACACCGGACTATATATTTCCACCTCGGTCAATATAAATACGCTGTAGAAAGTAAAAATCTAAACCGGACGAAATATTTCCACATCGGTCTCTATAACATCCGCTGTAGAAAGTAAACATCTAAACCGGACTAAATATTTCCACATCGTTCATGAGTAAATACGGTGTGAATATTTCATTTTATTTACAAAAATGCCACCGCTCATTTTTGTAAAACCGTCTCCGCATTGACCGGTTTAAAAATGGGGATTTCGATTGCCCATTTTCCACCAGTGTAGGGACTCAAAATAGTAAATACTAATTTAAATAAAATAACAAGGACTTAATTCAAGTAACTTGAAAACCCAAAAGTCAAACTGCCAACTAATTACTAATTTTTGCATAAATAATAAAAATAAAATCAGTATTTTAGGCCCCAAAGTGATTATTTAGGCCCGAATGAGTCTTTCCTTATATACTACTTGGTCCAAGGCCTTTAAATTGATATCTCCATGCCTAAAATAGGTTCAGCAGCTCTATTTTCAGCACAAATAAAATTAGTGATGTCCTTAGCATTTTTAATCTGATTTGTTGCTCTAATTGCCATTTACTTTGTCAATGCCTCTTGCACTAGCCTATTCAATATTTCCTTAATTCTTTTAGCTCTTGCTCTTGTTATTGGTCCAGTTGGAATACTCAAAGAATCTTTGGAAGTTGAAGAGTCATTTTGCTATATCGCATCATTCCCTCTCTCCTTAAAAGGATTCGTCCTTGAATCATCACCTGCATCAAAAAGAGATAAATCAGCCACGTTGAAAGTAGCACTAACAGCATACTCCCAGGTAAATCAATTTTATAAGCATTATCATTAATTCTTTCAAGAACTTGAAAGGGACCATCTCTTCTTGGAGCTAATTTGGACTTTCTTTGAGTTGGAAACCTTTCTTTTCTTATATGCACCCACACCCAATCACCGGGTTCAAAAATAAAACGCCTTCTTCCTTTGTTAGCCTTGGATGCATATTGCTTATTTTTCTTTTCAATATGTTGTTTTACTTTTTTGTGAAGTTGCTTCACTATTTCAGCCTTCTTTTTCCCATCAAGACTTACTCTCTCATCAATAGGTAATGGTAATAAATCTAAAGGAGTTAGTAGATTAAAACCATACACAATCTCAAAAGGAGAATAATCGGTAGATGAATGCACACTCCTATTATAAGCAAATTCAATGAATGGCAAGCAATCTTCCTAATTTTTCAAATTCTTTTAAATCACAATTCTAAGCAATTGAGACGAAGTTCTATTAACAACTTCAGTTTGTGGATGACACACAGTAGAAAATAACAATTTAGTACCAAGTTTTCCCTACAAAACTCTCCAAAAATGACTCAAAAACTTTGTATCCCTATCAGAAATAATACTTTTAGGAACACCATGAAGTCTCACAATTTTTTACAGAGAAAATCAAAAATATATGTGGCATCATCGGTTTTATGTCATGCAATAAAATGTGCCATTTTAGAAAATCTATCAACAACCACAAATATTGAATCCATCCCTCTTTTTGACCTACGCAAAACCCAAAACAAAGTCCATGGAAATATCTACCCAAGGTTAACTAGGCACAGGTAATGAGGTATACAAACCATGTGGCAAGACTCTAGACTTAGCCCTTTTACATGTTATGCATTTAGAACATTATTCTTTCCACATCACGTTTCATTTTAGGCCAAAAGAAATGTTCATGTAAAATATCCAAAGTCTTCTTCACACTAAAGTGTCCCATTAGTCCTCCCCCATCACAACCAATTCCCGCAAAGAAGATTGAGGCACACACAATCTATTTTCTTTATACAAGTAGCCATCAATTCTATAACACTTGTCAAATGCTTTCTTTTCACAAGCAATAAACATTTCAAAAAAATTAGCATTATCAGCATACAACTCCTTGATATATTCAAAACCAAGCAATCTAGTATTTAGAGAATAAGAAGAGTATACCTTCTTGACAATGCATCAGCCACTACATTTTCCTTACCTTTCTTGTATTTGATGACATAAGGAAATGTCTCAATAAATTCCAGCTGAAACGTCCTTATTTTCATACATCTTAGGGACCAATTGGTAGTATTTAGAACCACTTTCAAGGTCATTGAAGTCCAATTTCTCAATCTGGAGTTTTACTCTTATCGAGTACTGTTCACTGTGTCAATTCCAGATGAGTGACCTGACTTCGAAAAATCATAACTAATTCTAGAAAAATCGGAATACAGTGGTTCAAATTGCTACATGAAGCTAACTCAATACTATTTCAAGGAAAAATAACTCGTTGACCATTCCTTGTCCAAGTCAACGTCAGTCAAAGTTACAACTTTACTGTTTATCCAGCGTTTTTCTCCTGAATCTAGCATTTTGGTCCCAACTTTGATAATTTATATCTCCATGTGTAGACATCGAAATGAGACATTCTATATATCAAATCGAAGCTTGGTATGTCTACTATTTATCATAAACATATCATACATTTATTTAATCATTTACTATTTTTAATTATAGATCAAACATCACTATATCACCACGAGTTACTGTTCATGGTGGCAAATTCCAGCAAGCAACTTTACATATATATGCATACATCAATCACATATCAAATAAACATGCAAAACAATACTTATCATTAAATAATAAATCTTTATATAACAGGGCATGAACAAAATCCTCGTATCTCTATTACATCTTTCCTGCCTGAAATCCGGCAGTATAACTACTATACTTCATCTGTAAAAATAACTGATCTTGTACTGATTCGGTAATTCCCGTGAGAATTACCATTCTACGTAAGTACCCAGGAAAGACTGGATGAACCGACTAGGTCCACTCACTTCCAGACTCCTTAGACAGTACCTACGTACACAGTACGTATCATCTCCTTATGTTCAGTCTGAAAATCGGCAGCATAACGGCGTCTTACAGCATTCTCAAAATTCACTTCGACATAACCTCTCTGTAATGGGTTATAAATAGGGGATGAGATTCGGGGGAATCTCAGTAGCAAACGGTACTAAACAATGCATGCATTAAAGTAAATACTTGTGCTTGCTTGTGAAAGTGTAAACATTGTGTAATGTGCATGCTTCCATGTAACATATGAAATACAATTGGCCAAGGTAATAATAGAAACAGAGCTTCAATCATATACACATATGCACACAATTCAACAAATTCATAGCACAATCAAGCATAACATTCAATACATACAAGTTTAGGGTAAGTTTACTACCTTATTGCTTTACTTCTTTCCACTTTAACTTTGCTTCTTCCTTCTTACTTTTCCTTGCTATGTGGCTGCCCTCTTTTGAGCACACCAAGCAATTCCTAACATCACATTACCATCCAACCATTACAATCTAACTTCTCTTGAACACTAAGCTTACTTTAAGTAACATAACTTCCTTTAATCTTTACCAATTGACTTAGCCTTTGAATCAATTGATGTCTTGACCTTACCCTACACAATTTTTCCTTTTGAATCCATTTATGAACTCAAAACAACCAAATTCCAGCAACTATGCACTGTTCCGGACAGATTTGAAAAACATGCATAATTCTTTCAAAAATTCTCATTTTGATTCTAATGCTTCCCATACTTGTTCCTCCACTTTTCCCCCACACAAAATCTCATTTTAAGACCATTGGAAGCATCAAAATCATGAAATTCAAATCACTGTTCATGCGAGTGAACAGTAACCGTGAGGAATTTTCAACATTATAACCTTTAATTCCAATGGTTTCCAAGGTTCAAAACCTTTCCAATCCTACACAAAATCATCATATAAACTCAATGGAAGCATTAAATCATTGAAATTCCATTTCCTTCTATCATGAACAGTGCATGAACAGTACAAACCGAAATGTTCTTCCATGGTAAAGTCAAGAACATCAACTTAATCCAACAACCAAGCATGTAACTAACTTGTTTAAGCTTGTCTTAACTATCTATGACTTAAAACTCATATTCCTTTCACATATACACAAAAATTCCAGCAGCATTTCCCCAAGATTTAAGCCTAAAAAAATCACTTAAACTCAAGCACAAACCATAAGAACAAAAGGTAGAAGCAAGGAGACAACTTACCTTACTTGCTCCTTCAAGACCCTTGCTTCTTCCTTGCTTTCTTCCACTTTCTTTCTCTAGAACTCACTTCTCTTTCTAAAGGAACTCTTGGGTGTGAAGAATGAATGGAAAGGGGGATATTTATAGCAAAAGTCATGTGCCATTTGAAGGCCAAGATCACTTTGGAAACTATTTGATCTAATGGTTAAAGGTTTGATCTTGGAATGTCTTTTCACTTTTCACTCAAGACCTTACCACCATGACATCACTAGCATGGCCTCCCTTGGTACACCTAACCCTTCCTCTTTTTGGGTGCCATTCTTGTGTCCTTGTGGGTCCCACCATGTGCAACACCTAATTCTTACTTTATTCTCTTTTTCTTTCTTTTCAAAAATCCATAAATTATTTATTATTTGGACTTGGGCTCCAAGATAACTTTTGGGCCTTATTGGGCTGGCCTAGGACGAAATATTGGGCCTCTTTTAGGCCCAATAGCTAACTGGCCCAAATCCCAATGTACTTTCCTCATACCGATATCCGTAACTTACCCTGATCTTAGCATAAATGCTAAACACCTCTTTTAATTGTTCTAACATTTTTAGAAATTCATTCTAATATAAAATGAATTCTCCACAAAGTTTCATAATTTTCTGAGACCCAGAAGTCCTGTTAAAAATTACATATGTTTCCTTTAACCCTTTATCGGTGTCATTTTTCACCGTAAATTCCATAATTAATTCTACATGACTCCTTTTTGACTTCTGTCAACTCCATAAATTCTCATATTAATTATAATAATTTACTATCAAATTTTATCTGATATCCATCCATTGTGTGAAATGACCAAAATGCCCTCCATTTACTTATTGTTTCTTAGGGCATCACAGTGGCATTTTCGTAATTTTGCACTTTGGCTCTTAGACTTTCTTCCTCTTTCAATTAATCATTTTCTTTACATAAATATGGCCACATATTTTCCTAAACATCTCATATATTTTATTCAATCTGTACATACAACTTAGTACAAAACTTAGGGATGTTACACCAGCCACCTTGCATGTCTTTTGTTTAGTTTACCTTGACCCTTTATATGCTTCAAAGATTGATGATCAGTGTGAATTACAAATTGCTTAGGCCAAAGGTAGTTTTGCCAATTCTCCAATGCTCTTTTGAGTACATAAAGCTCATTATCATATGTTGGATATTTCAAGGCTACTCCATTTAGCTTTTCACTAAAATAAACAATTGCCTTTCCTTCCTGCATTAAAATAGCTCCTATTCTAACTCCAGATACATCACATTCAATTTCAAAAATTTTATTAAAGTCAGGCAAACTAACACAGGTGCTGAACACATATTATCCTTAAGTTCATTGAATGCATCATCTTTTACTTTATCCCATTTAAAACCAACAGATTTTTTTATGACCTCAGCGAGTGGTGCAGCAAGTGTGCTAAAATCTTTTACAAAGCGCCTATAAAAGCTAGCCAAACCATGAAAACTTCTTACCTTAATTATGGTTTTGGGTGTTGGCCATTCTTTTATAGCTCTTATCTTTTTCTCATTAACTTCTATGCCTTTAGAACTCACCACAAAACCAAGAAAAACAATTTTATCCATGCAAAAATCACACTTTTTTAGATTTGCAAACAATTTTTCCTTTCTCAAAACATCAAGCACACAATGTAAATGATTCAAGTGCTCATCCAGATTCTTGCTATATATCATAATGTCATCAAATAAACCACAATAAATTTCCCAATGAAAGCATGCAAGACATGATTCATTAATCTCATGAAAGTACTAGGTGTATTAGTTAATCCAAATGGTGTCATATACTGCTTTTTCTTATCTGTAGACAATTAATTTTTCCTTATCTATAGAAGAATGATAGAGGAAAGAGGTAAGGAAAGGACTGTGACAATAAGCAGAATAAAAGCTAATGATTAAGATAAGTTTTAAGCCAAAGAAATAGAGAATGTATAAAGTTATAAAGAAAAATGGGCTAAATTGCAATTTAGTGAAAGTTTAGGGACTAAGTTGCAATTAATGAAAGTTTCGAGAACAATGGTCATTTTGAAAAAAGAAAGGGGCTAAAATGAAAAGTCTAAAAGTTCCATAGTAAAAAATAGAAGGAGACATAATCTTTAGGCCATTAAGTGTAATTATAAAAAGTTTGAGGGACTTAAATGCAATCTGTCAAAAGTTTAGGGGCAAAATTATAATTATGGAAAGTTGAGCCAGAAAAGGCCCAAAATTGTTCGAAAGTAGTTCGGTCCCAAATTTTACCAATAAGTAGAGAAAATTATTCTAATCAGTTTAACGCAACACAGAATTTTGATTTGAGGTCCCGATAAATTGATATGAATTTCTGAAGATTGGAAAATTATTACAGTATCTTCTAGACCTCAGAATTAGATGAAATTTGGTAGTAAATTCCTATAATTAATATGAGAATATATAAAACTGACAGAACACAAAAAGGAGTTATGTGAAATTTATAATAGAATTTACAATGGAATAAAATACCTGATAAATATTTTTCGGCTGAGTTTCTTGGGAGTTGAGCCCACGAAGGCAGAGAACCATGTAGAAGGCCCAAAATGGCGCCTTACAGGCTCAATAATATTTTCAGATAAGTATGTGGGCTAGTGCTAATAAAGACCCAAAAAATATAAAATTACAAAAATGCCACTAGGTATGCACTGTGTTGTGCCATTGAACAAGAGATAGATGGAGGGCATTTTGGTCATTTTGGACAGGTCAAAATGCCAAGACAAGTACATAGATGATTAATCTGAGTTAGTATATGTCATACCTCACTTTCTTAAGCTTTATCTTCTCCAAAACAGTATCCTGTTATGTTTGGAAAAGATAGGGGTGAGATTTTGGGGGAAATCTCAATAGCAAACGATACTAAATAATGTATGCATCAATGCTTGGTATTAGTGCTTGCTTGTGATTGTGTCAACATAAAGTAATATGCATGCTTCCATGTAACATATGAAATACAATTGACCAAAGTAATCATAGCACAGAGCTTCAACAATTACTTATGAATAACGTCAATCAATCAAGTCATAACACAATCAACCATACATTCAACACATACAAGTTTAGGTAAGTTTACTACCTGACATATAGCCTTCCTTTAGTCCTTAGCCTTTGCTCTAACATTCCTCTTTTACATTGGTCATAGCCTATACATATCATAATAACATTTCTATTATTATCCTATCCAGCATAACTCTACTTAACTCAAGTTTATCTTGAGGTAAAACCCCTATTTTGACAATCCCCTAACTTTCTTTCTATCCACGGCTAACCTTATAAAGAGAGATATTTCTTTATTATAACTATTAAATTTTTAAGAACAATCCTTTAATTTATTAGAGCAGGGACTAGAATAAATTACTTACCTTATTCCTAAGCTTGCTAAGTCCCTAAGCTCTTTGGATTGATCATAGCTCAGCCAGAACTCCTTCTTTTTCTTCCTTTCTCTTCCTTCCTTCCTTTCTTTCTTTCTTTCTCTCTTTCTCTTTCTCTTCTTTTCTTGCTCTTTGTCGTGAATGTGGAATGGAATGGAGGGGGTGGGGTATTTATAGGTGAAGGGAAATGGAATGGACGATCCAGATAGAATCGCGATGAACGGCTCAGATCGCTTAGCTTCCTCAAGAAGCTTCGCCTGCATCGTCAAGATGATATCACCAAGGACACCTTGCAAGCTAGGTGGCACCTTGGTGGTTCCCATGGGAAATATCACCTGGTGAGTCATCGCTTCTAGAAACCTCCAGTTCGATTTGTCCAATTATGTACCAGCTCAGTCCAATTTCCCAAAAACCAGACTATTTTCTAAATCTTATTTTTTGGTCATTCCATAATATATATTCTGATCTTAAATCTAGCATCTGGATTCTTCTTACCATTGACATTCTTAGACTGGGTATTAACTTAATTACAAATCCCTTGACAAATTACTAAAATACCCTTAGTTCTTCTTTATTTACTTTAATAAGGGTAGGGGTATTATTGTCTTTTCATATTTCAACAGAATATTTTCTAACCCTGGTCAACTACTCCTATAGCTCTCTTTGGCCTTTTGACCTGGGTAAAATGACTAAAATGCCCTTCACTTGTTTTTTAATTATTTTATAGCATAGGGGCATTTTCGTAATTTTACACTTTTTATGAATATTTCTAGACACTGGCCCCTTTAACCGATGAGCTGATATCATGGGCTTGGGCCTCACTTGGCATCATCATGGGCCTCTTATGATGCCATCTAGGCTCATTCAGTCCTAACTTACTTACTGGTTATGTTTCATAATCGGATATCGATCGTTCACGAACTCTCCGTCAAAATTCACTAAAAAGTGAATAACTTTTCATACAGAACTCCTTTCAGGGTCTCGTCAGTTCCTTAACCTATGACTTCATAGGATGCACCTTCCTGTAACTTTTTATTTATATCTGAGGTCCAGAAGGTCTGACAAAAAATTCAGATAACTTTCAAACTATCAGATAAATATTAGCTATCTGGAACTCGAATAAAATTTCTATATCAGGCTAGATTAATCAGCATAAATTTCTCTATCTATTGATAAAATTTGGGACTAAAATACTTCCGGGCAGTTCTAAGCCACTTCCGGCTCAACTTTCTATAATTACCATTTTGCCCCTAAAAACTTTTTCTTTTTTCAATTAAGTCCCTTAACTTTTCATAATTACACCTAATGGCCCATAACTTGTGTCTACATTTATTTTTGTACCATGGAACTTTTAGACCTTCAATTTAGTCCCTTTCTTTTTGTACCATGGAACTTTTAGACCTTCAATTTACATATAAGTCCCCGTACTTTCACTTATTTACATTTTAGTCCCTTAAAACTCTCTGTATGTTTTTGGGACTTCTGCTCAAAGGGGTCTGGTAGCCTATTTATTTCAGACTACTTTCTGAGTCTCTAAGCCTAAAAATTGGGATATTACAGTATATACCTTGATAAGGTGAAAAGAGGTGTGAAATGATAATTATGCCCTTAGGGTTAATATAGTGACAAATAGTAAACCAAGGGCATTTCAGTCATTTTCCATGGGATGGTAAGCAGATAAATACCCAATCCAACAATTTCAATGGTAGGAAAAATAAAGATACTGGATTTAAGGTTAGAAAACATATTATGGAATCTCAAAAAAATTAGAAACATAAAACAGTCTAGTTTTTGTGAAACTGACTGGATCAGTAACGGATTGGACTGAAATTTTTTTCTATCAATATTTCTCCATTTCTTACGCCAAACACAACCCTATATGATGTCATAGATGATGTCATTCTAAAGCTTCTAGGGCAAGCTTGATGGAAGGTGAATTATGGACCATTGGAACAAATAATAACTAAAGTAATCTTTGCCTTTCATTTCTACCCAAATTTTTCTATAAATACCCCCCAAATCTGTAGCATCACGTAAGGCCAAGGAGAACCATGGGGAGGTGCTGCCAAAATGAAATCTCAAGGAAAGACAAGGCAAATCCAAGAGCCAATCAAGTAAGGATCCAAGGTAACTTCTTCCTCCTATCTTTGTATTTTGTTATAGGAAGATTTCCCTTGGATTTGGATGGTTGAAACACCATTTTTCTCGCCATATTAGCTGCTGGATATAATCTGGAATTAAGGGGGAAATATGAATTATTAAGTCATGGAATGTTTAGACAAGCTTAAACAAGCTAGAATTAAGTAGTTTGAGATTAGGAAATCGTGCAATCTTAGAATTGTAATCTTGAGACTCTTTCTGTCACTGTTCAGCTAAGGGAGGAGTTAGAATTTTGAAATTCTAACCTCATATTTGGATTCCTTGGATAAAATTATGTAGGATTGGTCTAAGGAAATAATTATTCAAAAGCTAAACCACTAACTCCAAGATTTAAGTTTAGAATTAGGGGTTTTAAGGAAGTTAGTATGCAATATTTATGTAATGGCTCTAATAAGTTATATACATAATGTAATTGTGTTTAGGGCCATGATATGTCAAAGAAAATGAGTTAAAGAGGATGAGCAAGCAACCAATGTTTGGTTGGAAGCTTAGGGATCAAGTGCAAGAACAAAAGCAAAGCTTATGTTTAAGGTAGTGAACTTACCCATTCTTGTATGCTTGATGTATATGCTTATGTGTTGATATGATTATGATATGTGATGATGATGATGTATGATATGTATGAATAATATATGCTCTACCCTTTATGAGTTTATGGTTATGCATGATAGTGATAGGCATGGAGCATGATAGTATGCAAATGGAAGCTAAAGAAAGATAAAGGAAACATATCATGCACTTGCATTCATCTTGTATGCATTAAATGGTACCGTTTGCTACTGAGATTCCCCAGAATCTCACCCTCCCACAACCAACCAATTTGGTCAGGCATGATGGAAAATGTATGCGTGGAGAAGAGCTAAAGAATGGAAGAAAGAAAGTGAACAAGTTGATACTCTAGCGTATGATATATGGTCTTTCTTAGTTATGTAAAGTGTCTATTTATGTGATGAAAATATATGAAATAATTATGGCATAACCCCATGATGTATATGAATGTATGAAAGGCCAAAGAGATGGTTTATGCATGTTGGAACAATTATTGAGAATTAAAGAAAGGTAAAAACGTAGGTCTTAAAGCAGTTTTATTGTGACTTCAGTTTGACCTAGCAAATAAAAGAATTAACTGACGAAATTTTATGATCATGTAGTACACATCCATATCTTTAAATTCATAGGTAATATGCCTCATTTGGATGTGTATATCAAGAGAAATAAATTTCCAAAATTAAGAGATAGAATCTAAAATTTTCAGAATTTGCCATATGAATAGTAAAAAGTAACGATTTAATTGTATTAATTGGAAAAGTAAATGTGTAGATTTATATTTTTCCATTAAACAGCTATGAAAGAGATTCAATTAGAAATTTGTATCACCTCCATACAATTTTTCTATAATTAGTTATGAATTTTTAAAATTTGACTGTCAATCTGAAAAATTACCTAATGAACAATACCGAGAAGTTTTAAAATTTTAATTTTTCGGCCAAAGTAATGCTTTCGGTAATCAAATAAGCTTCCAAATACGTACTCTGAGAGGTTAAAAGTAGGATGTTTCAAATGGCATGACTAACCACTCATACAAACCATGTTTTGTTTTGAAAGCAGTTTTCCACCCATCCCCTTCCCACATTCTAATTTTATGGTATCCATATTTCAAATCAATTTTAGAAAAGACAATAGAACCATGCAATTCATCAAGCATATCATCTAATCTAGGAACGGGATGGCGATACTTTATAGTGATATTATTCACAGCTCTACAATCAATGCACATCCTCTATGTTCCATCTTTCTTTAGAACTAAAAGTACTGGAACAGCACAATGACTTAAACTTTCTCTAACATATCCCTTTCCCATGAGCTCTTCCACTTGCCTTTGAAGTTCCTTCGTTTCTTCTGGATTGCTTCTATAGGATGGTCTATTAGAAATTGTTACTCCTGGAATGAAATCAATTTAATTTTCAATTCCTCTAATAGGTGGTAAACCTAGTGGAATTTCTTCAGGAAATATATCTTCAAATTCCTAAAACAAAGAACCAAAAACACTTGGAAAAGAAGAGTTAATGTCGTTAGTGTTCAAAAAGGATTCTTGTAAACAAGGAGAAGCAATTGCTGTTCAGCCAAGAAAGCACTCCTCACCTTACTTTCTTTTGCATAAAAACTCACTTTCTTCTTTTCTTTTCTCTCTTCATTCTTTTTCTGTATTTCTTTTTTTGAGCTCCCAACTTTTCTCTCCTTTTCAGTCTCATTTCTTTTTGATGTCTCTCTTTCATTTTTCTCATTTTTCACATCTCACTCTCATTTTTACCTCTCTTTTTTCATCTTGAGTTGATACTCATATACTTGCTTTAGAGTCAATGGTACAAGAGTAATGGGTCTGTTGTTCATTACAAAAGAATATCTATTTGTAAACCCATCCTTCTTCACTTTTTATCAAACTCCCAAGGTCTTCCCAACAGTATATACCCAGTATGCATAGGAACAACATCACACAATAATTCATCACAATATTTTCCAATTAAGAAAGAAATCAGAACTTGCTTATCAACTTTAATTTCCCCACATTCATTCAACCATTGTAGCTTGTATGGTCTAGAATGTCTAATAGTAGGCAAATTCAATTTCTCAACCAAAGTAGTGCTTGTAACATTTGTAACACTCCCACCATCAATTATCATACTATATACCTTGTTATTAATAAGGCAGATGGAAAATGTTTTCCCTTTGCTCATTCATCACATCTTCCTTGATTTGACAATTCAAAGCTATTCTAACCACAAGGCATTCTCCTTCCACAGGATATTCAACACCATCATCACCAGCATCCTCAAGCAAGGGCATGGATTCATGATCACTATCACTTTCAGTCATAACTTCATTATTTTTCAAAATCATAAATCTCTTGTTGGGGGCATTGAGAAGCTATATGACGTGTGCCCAAACACTTAAAACATTTTATATCTCTATTTCTAGAAGTTTGGGAATTAGATTTACCTTTGCTCTTTGATGAAGCTTCTCCTTTTCCTTTAGTGGTCTCCGTTTGGATAGCTTTTTCTTTCTTCTTCCATTTCTGTGTCAAAGAAAAACTTGATCCAGGAAAGAATTTTGAAGCACCTTTACGATTGAGTTGATTTTCCACCTTAATTGCTATGTGCACCATGCCTTCCAACTCCACATAATGTTACAATTCCACTATGTTAGCTATATCTTTGTTCATCCCATTCAAAAACTAAGTCATTGTGGCCTCCCTATCTTCTTGCACATTAGCTCTTATCAAAGCTAATTCCATATCCTTATAATACGCATCCACACTCCTAGAGCCTTGTGTAAGGGTCTGCAATTTTTGGTAAAGCTCTCTATATTAATGATTAGGAACAAATCTTCTCCTCATTAGAGTCTTCATTTCTCTCCAAGTTTCTACAGGCCTTTCACCATTGTTCCTCCTATTTAAATCCAATTTATCCCACCAAAAAAGAGCATATTCAGTGAATTCTATTGCTGCCAACTTCACCCTTTGAGCTTCAGAGTAATTATGATACTAAAAAAATATTTCTATTTTCTTTTCCCACTCTAAATAGGCTTCAGGGTCATTTCTACCTTGGAAAGATGGTATCTTTATTTTGATGCTACCAAGGTTCCCATCTACTCTATTTCTCTCTCGGAATATTTTTGCCCTGTCCCCTCTTATGCCTATATCCTCTATGCCTATTTCTTCCACTTTCGATTCATATTCAAATTCACCCTCACTCTTAGTATTCTCATCATAATTAGATTCAAATTCATCCATAGAAATCTCTTTTCGCCTATCATGTCTTCTAGAATTAGGTCTAGCGTCTTGCATATTTGCAATTCTTTCTTCTTGCCTCTCCAACCTATCCCTTATCTCCCTATAAACCACTTCTATGAGTGCAAAATATTGCTCTATTTCCCTGAATCTGTCATCATCATTCATCAGATTTCTTCTATCACCTTTAGATGTTTCATCTGCATTAGACATTGTGACTCAACCTTAAGAATATCTGCATTAGAAAAGATGTTGATCAAATAAAGTTCCTCACAAATTTTCTCACGTGTTTTCCTTAAGAATATCACTCAACACTCATGTTTCACTCAACCTTGATTTTTCAGTTGCTTTATATCACTCTTGCCCTTTTCCACTCAAAAGTTCCTCTTGAGGCTCTTTAAAGAACTAAGCAAGTTAAGCAAAGCAATCACAATTTGCAGAGTCAACCAATACTTAGAAATTTTGAGAATGACAAAAATGAAGGTTGAGATTAGAGCTTAAGGAAATCAAAAGTTCAATTTCACACAAAGATTCCAAATGTTAATACAAATTCTAGATATGAAGATGGACTTGCTCAGTACACACTTCCAGCACAACTATTTTTTTCTGTATGTTTTTCATTTTTTTAAGTACTCATTTTTTTATACTCTTTTTTTTCACTGAAATATGAAGAAAAATCATAAAATACAACAAACAGAACATAATGAACAATCTGAACCCAGAATTCTAGAAAACACATTATTTTAAAATGACTATAACTCTCTATAAAAATCTTGGATTGAAGCAATTTCAAAACGAATAGAAATAAGAGATTTTGAACTATGAAAATGACATACTAAATGTCAAAAAACACTAACAAAAACTGGTAGAACATGGACAAAAATTTCAGTGATGAACAGAAATGAAGATGAATAGAAATAAGAAAAGGCACAAAACAATGAACGAAAATGGAAACAAAGAACAGAAAAGATATGACCTTAGTTTAGATTTGAAGTTTTGATACCAAGATGGTGTGAACCCACAAGGGAAAATCCCACGAACCCACAACCAATCCGAATCTACACACACCAAGAACGCTAAATAAAGATCTGGTGATCCACTTGAACACTTGAACACAGAAGAACAAGGACTCAAAGTGTTGGAAGATGCCACAACGTTAATCAACCTTGATAAGTCTGTTAGTTCTATAAAGAACCCTAGAGAGAATCTAGTCCCAAGAGACAAAGTAAAAAAATGCAACTTTTCATTCAATAATCCAATCTGATTCTAAAATGAGTCATATAATGTATTTTAAGAGATACATTTCAAATCTGAAATAAAAAGAAATAAATGTAACCTAGGGACTCAAAATAATAAATACTAACTTAAATAAAATAACAAGGACTTAATTCAAGTAACTTGGAAACCCAAAAGTCAAATCTGCCTACTAATTACTAATTTTTGCACAAATAATAAAAATATAATAAGCATTTTAAGCCCAAAACGTGATTATTTAGGCCCAAATGAGTATTTCCTTATGTACTACTTGGTCTAAGGCCTTTAAATTGATGTCTCCAAGCCTAAAATAGGTTCAGCAGCTCCATTTTCAGCACAAATGAAATTAGTGACATCCTCAGCAAAGTGTAGTAAACTGAAATTTAAAAAGTGTAGTAAGGGACCAAAAAGGAATTTGGTAAATTTAGGGACTAAAGTGTATTTTGCCAAATTCAGGGGTAAAATCGTAATTATAAGGAAGTTGAGCTAGAAATGGCCCAAAACTGCACCTGAACCATTTTTAGTCCCAAATTTTACCAGTTAATAGGGAGCAGTATTTGGGTTACGCATATTTTTTAGAATTTCGATTTGAGGTCCCGCTAACAGATTACAAACTTGGAGCTAACAGAAATCACATAGGGAGATGGATGCACATGTTTAATAGAAACCATGTACTGAAGAGATTCAAGGGATTGATGCAATCTATCTACTGTTCACACACACACAGAGGGGACACGCTAACTGATTCACTTGCATGCTTGACACACCTCTTCTATATCTGGACAGCTTCCCCCAATCATAGATCACGCCATCACACCTCACTCATCCAAATCTGACTTCTCTCTCCATCTCCATTCTCTCTTTTCATCTGCAATTTTCCTCTGTCCTAAGCAATAGAACCAGAGGAAAGTTCTATTTCCATCTTCATCTTGTCCTTCTATATTCACCATGATTATTGCCAATCTACTTGCTGCTACTGTTAAAGTTCTTACAGCAATGAAGGCTAGATCTGTTGTGCTATTTTGGAGATGATGCTGAACCAGAATCCTTGATCTGAAATAGGGAGTTCAATTATATCTTTAATTCTAGATCTAATTGAATCGAGTTGATGTAGTTAATTCTAGTTTTATTGATTCAATTAGAGTTAGTAGATGATGAACATTAGGGAACTGAGTTGGATTTTTGGATTATGTTTAGTTGAGCTTTGATTGATCCTCATCCTTAAACTAGTTGGACATGGCTTGGTTAATTAGAGCAATTCTATAGAAGAGTACAGTTGTATCTGTTTAATTCATCTTCTTCTACCTCTTGAGTTGAATGATTCATATTTCTCTATTCAATGTCTGTGAGTTATAGATTTGGTAGAGATTTAGCTAGCGAGTTGTTAGCTAACACATTCTAATTCAACTACTTAACCCCTCATATTCTGTGGATAATGAAGGTGATGTAATCTCCAAGGGAACACACTTGTCATTGATTCATATCATTATCATTAACACCTAAATTCATAAACAGTAAACAGTAGCGTAGGATTTAAATTCAGAAGTTATTCAATATCTCATCTCACAATTCATCTGATTAATTTGTCAATTTATGGCCATTGGATTAGTTAGGACTTTAGCATCCATTTAGGCTCCTTGTGAATTGACCTAGGTTAGCTTCATTTTACTATTGGTTAGCTTAGTTTCTTGTTTGATAATTAAAATGAAGGTTACCATAGATCTACACACAAGATCCTCATTTGATCACGTGATATTATTATCAAAACTGTTGTCGACAACTTTATTTTTTTGGTTTCATTTTTCTTGTTGTGACATAACTTATAGAGTTTTCTTTATTACTTTTCAAGTACCTGAATCTCTTTGGAGGTTTTTGTAAGTAGTTATGTCTTGGTACTCTTCTGGAGCACCTCCCTCGGCATTATGATTATCTTAATACATGCTCCTATATTTCCAAGGTATTTATATTTGAAACCGATTTAGTGTTTCATGCTTCAAACATGCCTAAATTTCATTTATATTAATTGAAGTATCTTTAGCTAGAATATGAGATTTGATAATTCTCATAGTCAGTAGTCGCATCTAGCTGATATTTCGTAATATTCTATTAATGCAATATTTAAACTTCTAGTTCATATTACTATATTTGAGGATCTACATTTGATAGTAATAATGCATTACATGTGTTTCTCTTTTCCAGCTACTCAATTTCTCCTCAACTCAAGAGAAGTTTCATGTATCTCTCTACTACTAAAGCAATTTGGGAGGCTGTTCGTGACTCCTACTCTTATGGGAAATACCACTCTCAGAATATGGTGTGAGGCATAGAATTTGGAAGTCCACACAGGGTATACGCAGTTTTACAGAAATCTGGCTTGAGCTTGTGACTTTATGGCAAGAACTTTATTTAATGATAGAGCAGTCGTGGGACTCTCCACATGATGCTACCCGTAACAAGCAAAACATAAAAATGAATGAGTATTACTTTTTTTGGCCTGCCTTAATCCAGATAAGCCTCATGCTGAAATCTTACGTGAAGAGTCTCGGCATGAGGTAATGTTGCCTGTATCTAAATCACCTGCTTCTACTGATTCTACTACTTTTGTAAGTCAGGGTACCATCTATAGTTTGACTTGTGGAAAAGTAACCTCCACTGCAAAAAGATGGGTCATACTAAAGATAAGTGCTGGAAAATCCACGATAAACCTGCTGATTGAAGGCTAAAAAGATATAAGCCTAGTGCTAATCAAGTCTCTCAATCTCAAGAAAGTACTCCACCCCCGATGCCAACTATAAGCAAAGAGCAAATAGGATAATTGTTTGAGTATTTTAAAATTCTTCATGCTGAATAGGACTCCCTACTGAAGTCTGTGTTTGCTGCTACTGTTGCTAACCGAGGTAATCATGATGCTGCCTTTACAAACCTTTGTCCCTACTAAATGGATTATTGATACAGGGGCTTTCGACCACTGATAAGTGTCATTTTAATTATCAAACAAAACTAAGCTAATCAATAGTAAAGCGGAAGCTAACCTAGGTCGATTCACAAGGAACCTAGATGGATGCTAAGGTACCTAATCAATCAATTGAGTCACAAATTAACAAGTTAACAGATGAGTTGTGTGTTGAACTGTTTGAACTAAAAATTGAATGTAAAATCCTATACTATTGTTTCTGATTTTAAGTGATTAAGATGGTGAAATGAATGAATGACAAGTGTGTTCCCTTATAGATTACCTTACCTTCATTATCCACAGAATATCAAGAGTTAATTAGTTGAATTAGAATAGGTTAGCTAACAACTCGCTAGCTAAATCTTAATCAAAGCTACAACTCGCAAACATTGAATAGAGAATATGAATCATTCAAATCAGAGATAGTAGAATATGAATTAAACAGAATCACATCAATTAATCACAGCTATGTTCAACTCTATCACAGATGAGAAATAAAGGATCATTAATACAGAAATAAGAAATCCAACTCGGTTTCCTACTTCTTTATCATCTACTACTCTAATTGCATCAATAAACCAGAAGTAAATACATCAACTCGACACATTTAACTCTGAATTAAAAACACTATGTAACTCCCTATTCAGCTCAAGGATTCTGGTTTGATGTCATCTCCAAGAGTGCACAACAGGTTAGCCTTGTATTACTATCTAAACTCCAGCAGCAATAATCGGTACAGCAGCAGTCATGGTGGAAGAATAAGATGAAGATGAATGGTCTCTGTTTCTTCTGATCAAAACAGAGCAGAAGTGTAGGTGTGTGTAAGAGGAAATGGAGATGGAGATGAAGAAAAGTGTGGTCTGCGTGAAAGGTCTGGTACATATGGAATGGAATGAAGTCAAGTGATATGAATATGTGTTATGTATGTGTATGATTGAATGCCCCTGCTGTGAAATCTTCGTGATATATATAGAGAGGTATGGAAGCATGATCTGTAGATTCATCCCTTTTACAAATCTTGTGCAACACATGTGAAGCCTCTCAACTTGCTTCTATTATCACATATCAATTCTGTTTATAGCACATGCTCCCACTTGCTGTCAGCAACTTGCTCTTCTGTTCAGATGGAGTATGCTGATATGTGAACAGTGCCAGACGTGTGAACAGTGCTCCTTTATATGCTAGCTCATGCATGATCTCCCACTTGTAATTTGTTATCAGCTCTTGTTTGTAGTCTGTTAAGTCCAGCTATGCAATTCATCACATGCTTAAATCACCTTCTGTCCAGCTGTCCATTCTGTCATTAGCTGATTGATCTCTACATTGAAGTTTGGTCACAACGGTAGGTACATTAGGTCGCATATAATATTTACAGAGAATGCTCTTCTTTGCTGATTGAACGTATGGTCGCGATGTTGAGTACATCAGGTCACGACTAATTCAACAGGGATGCTCTATTTTGCTGATTGATTGTTGTGTTAACCTGAAATAGATATTTAATAGATTATTTATCCAATTAAGCACTAAAATCACATCATTTAAATTCCCACTTGTCCAATTTCATTTTATTTATTAATTTGCTCAACATAGAAGTAAATGTGGATAAAATCAATGATAAACTCTCTTTTAACATATTAAAAATCAATACAAATGAGTTTATCAACCACATGACTTCAGAAGTCAAAATGTTTGATTCCTATCTTCCTTTGACCGGAAGTCAATCAATTAAGATAGCTATAGGTTCCTCTTCTCCTATAGTAGTCAATGGGATAGTCCATCTATCAGACAAATTACATCTTGACTCAGTTTTACATGTCCCACACTTGTCTTGTAATTTACTATTTATTAGTAAACTGACTAAACAACTCCATTGCTCGGCTCATTTCTTTCCATCTTATTGTGTTTTTTAGGATCTCTCATTAGGGATGACGATTGGCACAACTAAGGCAATATGAAGGGCTATACTACCTTGACATTACTAATGTGAGTGTTTTAAGTAGAATAAGTGGTTTAGCCTCAACCACAAATGACAATAATATTGTATTATGGCATAAACGGTTGGGTCATCCTAGTTTTTCTTATTTACAACATATGTTTCCCCATTTACCTTTGAATAAAAGTACTATTCCCTATTGTGATATTTGTGAGTTAGCTAAACACCATCGTTCTACTTTCACATTGTCTATCTATAAGTCTACTTGCCCTTTCTCTATTATTCACAACGATGTCTGGGTTCCCTGTCGTATCCCAAACCATACCCAATCTAAATATTTTGTTACATTTATTGATGACCACACACACTTGTGCTAGGTTTACTTGTTAAAAGACAAGTCAGCTGTTACCTCTATTTTTATCGAGTTCTATCAGTTTGTCAAAAATTAGTTTAATACCACATTGTAAGTCCTTTACACATGTAATAGGATAGAATATTTTAACCAATCTCTTGAGAGTTTTCTTAAAACCAATGGTATTGTGCACAAAAGTAGTGTCCTTATAGTCCTCAACAAAATGGTATTGCCGAATGGAAAAATAAACAACTTCTTGAAGTTACTTGTGCACTCTTGTATACCTGTCATACTCCAAGTTTTTTTTGGGGGATGTCATACTTATAGCTACTCATCTAATTAACTGTCTTCCTAGCTGTGTTCTATCCTACATTGCCCCACTAGATAAGCTTCTGAGACCCACATTGTCACTCACCTTGAATACTCCTTACCACTTTGAGTCTTTGGTTGCTTTGTCTTTATCCATCAATATCACCCATAGTCTAAGTTTAATCCCAGATATGTCATGTAACATCCCAAATTTTCTGTACTGATTTGTATGAAGTTTTTCAGGAAAATATGTGGCTATTCATGTAAGGAAAGGGATTAAATTGAAAAAGAAAGAAAATGTAAGGACTTAAGTGAAATTATGGAAAGTTAAGAATAAAAGTAAAGGTAGACAAAAATATGGTGTCTTTAAATGTAATTATGAAAAGTTGTTATTTGTGGTAAGTCAAGGGGCAAAACTGTAAATATGGGAACTTTGGACTGAAAATAGGCCAAAGATGATCGTATTCTGATCGGACCCAATTTTTTCCAGTAAATAGAGAAAATTATTCCGGGTTGTTTGATATAACACAGAATTTTGATTTGAGGTCCTGAAAAATTGATATAAATTTCTAAAGTTAGATAAAATTATTATAATATTTTTTGGATCTCAGAATCAGATGAGGCCTTCTAATAAATTCCTATACTTGATATAAGAATTTATAAAATTGACAGGATTAGAAAAGGAATCTTGTAGAATTTTTAATGGAATTTACAGTGGAATAAAATACTCGATGAATATTGCCGGGAGAGTTCGCTAGAAATTTGTGCCACAAAGGTATTGAAACCTAAAAGGCCCAAAAATGGTGTCATTAAGGCCCAATAAAATACTTGTACTGATAGGTGGGCCAGTGTCCAGTGGAACCCCGAAAAAGTGAGAAATTACGAAAATGCCCTTGTGATGCCTTAAGAAACCAGAAGTGAATGGATGGCATTTTGGTCATTTTGAACAGGCCAAAACACCAAGACAAGTGCAGGAAAGGTTAGTCAGAGTCAATATATATTTTGACAAGGTCTAAAGAGGTGAGAAATGACAATTATGCCCTTGGGTTTAATATAGTGCAAGGAAAAGCACTAAGGGTATTTTGGTAATTTTTCAAGGCATTTAAAATTAAATGTAAACCCAGTATAAGAATTTCAATGGTATGAAGGATTTAAATATTTAAAAAATATATATTATGAAGTCCCATAAAAATTAGATTAAGAAAACAGTCCGGTTTACGGAAAATCAGATCGGGACGGTACCGAATTAGACTGGATGGGACTGGATTGGGTTGAAACTTTTCTTGGAACTCACACACACAAAATGCCTCCAAAAAGGAGGCTTAGGTGTCCCATGTGATGTCATGTTGGTGATGTCATGGTGGTGATATCATAAGTGAAAAGAGAAAAGATATTCCAAGATCAAACCTTTAACCATTAGATCAAATAGTTCCCAAGGTAATCTTAGCCTTCAATTTCCCAAGATTTTTCTATAAATACCCCCTCATTTTGGATCAAAACCGTGGAGGAGAAAGTGTAGGGAACCTCTTGCAAAATATTTTTTCAAGCAAGGAAGAAGCAAGGATCTTGAAGAAGCTAGTAAGGTAAGTTGCTCCTTTGCTTCTAAACTTTGTTCTCATGATTTCTTCTTGAGTTTAAGTTGGTTTTGAGGCTTGAATCTTGGGGAAATGCTGCTGCAATTTCTATGTATATGTGAGAGGAACATGAGTTTTATATCATAGATAGTTTAGCCAAGCTTAAACAAGCTAGTTGCATGATTGGTTGTTGGATTAAGTTAATGTTCTTGACTTTACCATGGAAGAACATTTCGGTTCATGCACTGTTCATGATAGAAAGAGATGGAGTTTCAATGATTTAATGCTTCCATTGAGTTTATATGATGATTTTGTGTAGGATTGGATAGGTTTTGAACCTTGGAAACCATTGGAATTAAAGGTTGTAATGTTGAAAATTCCTTTTGGGTACTGTTCACTCGCATGAACAGTTTTTGAATTTCATGATTTTGATGCTTCCAATGGTCTTAAAGTGAGATTTTGTGTGGGGGAAAAGTGGAGGAACAAGTATGGGAAGCATTGGAATCAAAATGAGAATTTTTGGAAGATTTATGTATGCTTTTCCAAATCTGTACAGAATCAGGCATTGTTGCTGGAATTTGGTTATTTTGAGTTCATAAATGGATTCAAAAGGTGAAATTGTGTAGGGTAAGATCAAGACATCAATTGATTCAAAGGCCAAGCCAATTGGTAAAAATTAAAGGAAGTTAAGTTAGTTAAAGCAAGTTGAATGTTCAAGAGAGATAGTCTTGAGTAATGTTTGAGTTTATGATCCTAATGGATTATGTAATGAATATGAATGTGTTTAGGACCCTGAAACATCTAAGAAGATTTTGGGGAATGATTGACCGAAAACCTTCATGATTAAAAAGTTTGGGAAGCAAGTGCAAGAATAAGAGAGAGAGCTTAAATTCAAGGTAGTGAACTTACCCTAAACTTGTATGTATGTAATGTATGCTTGATTGTGCTATGGCTTGGTTGAATTGTGTGTATATGGTAGATGATTGAAGCTCTGTTATTTCATGATTACTTTGGCCAATTGTATTTCATATGATACATGGAAGCATGCTCATCACACTATGATAACACTTTCACAAGCAAGCACAATCTTTACATTAATACATGCATTATTTGGTATTGTTTGCTACTGAGATTCTTTAGAATCTCACCCCCCATAACCATGATCTAGGTTCTGGAACATAACAAGGAAGGAGGTAATTGTGGATGTATGAATGGTGTATGACTTGGAAAGCATGCCTTTAAGTTATGTGATGATATATTGGTATGTACATGGTAAATACTCACTGGATCCGAGTTGAGGGAGTGACCTTCCAGTGATAGTTTGAGTGACTTATCCATTTCAATTTCATGTGAAATTTGGCATGAACATATATAAGATCCAGATATTTAATTGGACACCAAGAGCATGTAATTGGGTTAAGTTTTCAAATTGATATGATTTTTCAAAGTTGGACTTAAACTCTGCATCAAGATAAAACTAGTCCTGCGATACAGTGAGGTTCCTACGCGGTTTTTATATAGCAAATGAATGAGTTTTTTCGTGATTTTTCGTGATCTTAAAGTAGACATTCTGATATTTAAATCCATAGGTAATTCGACTCAATTAGATAAGTATACAAGGAGAAATGAATTTTTTAAAATGGAGCAAAGAAACTGGAACTTCCAGATTTACCAAATGAACAGTAAAGTTCAACGAATAAACTGATTTGATCTGGGCAAGGAAACCTCATTTTCATATTTTTCTCTCAAATTTAAATGAAATATATTTCATTATAAATTGGAATCACCTAAATATGATATTTCTAGATTTAATTATGAATTTCCAAAGTTTAGGCTGTAATCTGGAATTACCCAGTGAACAGTACCGAAAGCCTAACCCTTGGAAAATTCATGTTTTTTAAGGTTAAGAGGTATTCCAATGATCTAAGATAATTCCAATTGAGTATATGTACGGTTAAGATTTAAGGTCAAGATTTGAGGTTAAGATTTAAAGATATTTACTAGAAAATGCCGTTGTGCTGGTAGACTATACAGAGTAATGTGTACGTAGGTGCTGTATAAGGAGACTGGAAGTGAGTGGACCTTGTAGGCAATTGGAAGACACGCAGCGGAAATTTACTTTAAAAATTTTTCCATTCCCAGCTAGGATCTACCAAATGTGTTTAAGTCAAGGAGAAAGAAGTGTTACCTTCGTATTCGAGCTTTAGTCGCGACCTCCGTATCCACTAGTCGTGACTCTTCACCTCTGGAACTTTTAGTCGCGACCTACTCATCTTCTCGTCGAGACCTGTCGCCTCTGGAGTTGTTAGTCGTGACCTCTTCAGCTTCTAGTCGCGACCTATTCTGCTACTAGTCGCGACCTGTCGCCTCTAGAGTTTTAATTCGCGACCTATTCTGCTACTAGTCACGACCTATAGCCTCTTTTCGGATTTGTGACGTTCAGATGCCTGTTTAGTCGTGACCTATGTGTCAACCGGTCGCGACATGTCATTGTATCTGGTGCTCTTTACTCGATCGCAAGAAGTCGACAACTTAGATCGCCTTCCTCTACCGGTATCTACACGAACAGCGTTCCAACCACGAACGACCTGCTAGCGCCTCTTGTCCCTCTAAGTTTTTCTCAAGATTTCGTCCTCACCGTCTCTATTCCGACAGTTTCTTATCTGCAAACCTTTTGCACTCTCCTTGCCCCTTTTTCTCTTGTGTGTTGTGTGTAGAACCCTAGCTCCTAATGTCAAATATATAGGATGTTATCGGGGCTTCTAATTGGGCCGGGCTTCAGAATTAATCTTATATTAATTCTGAAATTAATACAATATCATATATTGCATAGTTTGATAAGAAACTAATTAAATAAATATGGTTTTTATTAAATCCGTCCCACAGATTTAAATCACCTATTTATTTAATAAAGATAAGATGGAATAATATTTGATTTATTCTCATAAATCAAATTTGAGATATCTTATCAATTTGAATTTCAAATTCAAATAGATCATATCCATTTAAATATAAATTCAAAAGTGATAGAGATTTAATTTATCCTTATAAATTAAATCTTGCAAATATCTCTTATATTATATATAATATATAAATACAAATTTATATATATATAAAATATATAAATTCACCCTAGATTATTCATTTAATCAAGACATGTCTTAGATTCAATGAACCTCGACATCACAGCTCGAGTTGGGCTATTTTATGTACGACCCTGTATGAAGTTGGCAGTGGGCCAGTTACTATACTAACCCACAAGTCGTAAGCGGTCTCTAGCAAGACATTATGACTACCTAAATCATATGAGGATCGATGAACGATGTTACCTTTCATACAACCAATCACGTTCCTTTTGTCACACGATATTTCGGTTATGGATAAGGCATGGAGAACGTCATCCTCCTATTCTTGACCGTCACTTTCTCGATCCCTGAGCAGTCTGACTATAGTAATGGAACTACCCTTCCATTACAGTATGGCCATACATTTCTTAGACTCACTCATCGAGAGGCCCAGTAATATCTCTCTACGAATGTGAGGGACAAATTCCATCTTGACCATTCATATTCCTCTGCAAGAAAAACCACTAAGCCCGAACATAGCCTTTATGATCACTCGGTCAAAAGTGACTTTTGACTAGGTCAAAGCTGAGCGTTTGTCATGTAGGAATCCATGATGATCTCAGGTCAAAGGGCATAGTGACATGGCTTATATATGAGAGAAGCTTATGACTTAACCCATGCAGCTCTCTCATAGCGGGTCTGTCCAGCACCCTGTACTCTTACATGTGCCTATGACTTTGATTTATATCTCTATATATCTTCAAAGTCATACTGGTCTTATTTCATCTTTGCTCCCGTATAGATGACTGACCAGGGACATTTAGGATAAGATCATGAGTTATCCAAGGATGGTCATCACAGTAAACATGTAAATAATATGATAACATAATACAATGATTGGCCCCTAGGGCACAATTTCTAACAGACCTAGCCAGTTCATCCAGTCTTTCTTGGGTACTTACGTAGAATGGTAGTTCTCATAGGGAATTACATAAACAGTACAGTTAGTTTCTACCAGGATTTCTGGCAGGAGAGATATAATCCAGTTGAGAGTGCTATAGCAAGAGTACTCTGAGAGATATAAAGAAGGATGTTTCATGTCAAGTGTGTCTTCTTAGGCTATTCCAATTCCCAGAACTGATACCAGTGTTATGATCTATCACTAAACGCCTCTTCATCAGTCGAGATGTTACCTTTGCAGAAAATAAACCCTATTTTACCACCTCTTCAACTCAGGGGGAGAATTGGAGTGAGTTTTAGCTTGAGTATATTCCAGAACCCATACCTCAATCCACACCCATTCTGCTCTCTACGGACCCATCCTATGTTATGCCAAATATCATGCCACGACTGGAGGTCCAAGATTAAAAGTTTGTTAATATTTACTCACATAGAAATAAACAGGTAGTTGGGTCCAGCATACCTGAGGATGTCCCAATCTCAGCACCGGTGGAAGGTCCTGTGAATGCTGATAAGGATACTCGGGCAACAGAATCAAGAGAGGAAGAACTTCCTATTGCATTAAGAAAGAAACCTCAGGCATGTACCAAGCATCCTATTCAGAAGTATGTTTCTTACTCCACTCTCTCTTAGAAGCATTACTACTTTGTTACTAATCTTGATCAGATTCAAGTCCCAAAAACCTTATATGAAGCTCTTGAGAGCCCAAAATGGAAAAATGTAGTAATAGAAGAAATTAGAGCACTAGAAAAGAATGAGACATAGGAGTTCGCTGCACTACTAGAAGGAACCAAACCCGTGGGATGCAAATGGGTGTTTACACCAAAATTTAATGCTGATAATTCATTAAATAAGTATAAGGTAAGGCTAGTCACCAAGGGATTCACCCAGACTTGTAGATTTGACTACAATAAAATGTTTGCCCCTGTTGCTAATTTAAATACCATTCAGGTCTTACTCTCTATTGCTGCCAATCTTGACTGGCCACTCCAACAACTTGACATCAAAAATGTGTTCCTTAATGGTGAATTAAGGGAAAAGGTCTACATGAGTATCCCGCCTGGATTTGATAAAGGGAAAAATGGTCAGGTATGTAAACTAAAAAAATTAATTTATGGCTTAAAGCAATCACCATGGGCTTCATTTGATAGATTCTCTATGGTACTCAAAACTGAAAGCTACAAGCAAAGCTTGTCAGATCACACCATGTTTGTGTTAAAAGGGGGTGATTTGATAACTATCCTCATTGTATATATGGATGATATTATTCTCACAGGGAATAACAATAAGGAGATGGAGAGAATTAAAATGGCACTCAATAAGTAGTTTGAAGTAAAAGATCTTGGAAAACTGAAGTATTTTCTAGGTATAGAAGTAGCAAGGTCTCAAAAAGGGATCTATGTTTCTCAAAGGAAGTATATACTGGATCTCTTCAAGGAAATAGGAATGCTTGGGTATCGACTAAGCAAAGTAATTGTTTGTACAAAAAAGAAATCAGCAAAGAAACAAAATGAAGCAGCTCAAGGAAAAAAATAAGAGGCAAATGAGGCAGCAACAGATAAAGGCCAATATTAACGACTAGTTGGTAAGCTCATATATATTTCGCATACTAGGCCAGATATTGCCTTTGTAGTAAGTGTAGCTAGTCAACACATGCATGCTCCCAAGAAGACGATATAAATGTAGCTTATAAAATTCTAGGTATCTTAAATGTACACCTGGCAAGGGATTGTTCTTTTAAAAGAATAATATCAGAGATGTTGAAATCTTTATAGATACAGATTGGGCAGTAGATTAGGATAACAGCAGGTCTACGTCTGGCTATTGCACCTTTGTATGGGGTATTCTAGTGATTTGGCAAAGTCAAAAACAGAGAGTTGTTGCCAAGAGTAGTGCAAAATCTGAATTAAGAGCCCTATCTCAAGGTATTATGGAAGGGCTATGGTTAAAAAGAGTGGCAGGAGAAGCTTATTTTTAGTTTGATTTTCCACTGAAATTCTACTGTGATAACAAAGCAGCTTTGAGTATGGCCTTGAATCTTGTTCAACATAGCAGAACCAAGATGTTGATGTAGACAGACATTTTATTAGAGAAAAAGTTGAAGATGAGATCATCCGCCTGTTATATGTTCCCACCAAATTACAAGTGGCCGACATCCTTACTAAAGGACTACTAAAAGATGTGTTTGAACACTTTGTAGGCAAGTTAGACATGTGTTAGAAATTGTGCCCTAGGGGCCAATCATTGTATTATGAACATTGTTAATTTATGAATTTCTTAATTATGTTATTGAAACATCCTTAATTTCATCCTTACATATACTCAATTGGAAGTATCTTAGAACATTGGAACACCATTTTACCTTAGAAACATGAATTTCCAAGAGCTAGGCTATCGGGTACTATTCACTTGGTAATTTCAGTTTACAGCATGAACTTTGGAAATTCATAATTAAATATAGAAAAATCTAAATGAGGTGGTTTCAATTTCTAATGAAATATATTTCATCAAACTTTGAAGTAAAAGTATGAAAATGAGATTTACTTGTCCAAATGAAATCAGTTTATTCGTTGAAAATTACTGTTTATTTGGTAAACTTTGAACTTCCAGATTCTGTGTCTCATTTTCAAAAATTCATTTCTATTTGTATACTTATCCAAATGAGTCATTTTACATATGGATTTAAATCTCCATATGTCTAATATAATCTCATAAAAGTTTGTGGAAAAATTCATTCATTTGCTATATGAAAATTGCTTATGAGTCTCATTGCCTCTCAGGGCTCGTTTTATCTTGATCCAGATTTTAGGTCCAACTTTGAAAAATCATATCAATTTGAAAACTTAACCAAATTGGGCATTCTTGGTGTAAAATTAAAGCTCTGGATCGTAGCTATCTTCATACCAAATTTCACATGAAAACTCGTCGGATAAGTTACTCAAATGATCGATGAAATCATTCGGTCTCGTATGGTTCCAGTGAGTGTATACGTTTTTACATATCATACCACATCTCCCAAGTTAAATACATGCTATCTAGGCCATATTTACATTGTTCATTCACATTTACTCTCTTCCATGAGAAGTTCCAGCACCTAGAGCATGATTATATACATATGGAAGGAATGAGATTTCATGGAAATCCCAATAGCAAGATATACAAACTATAAGGTTATGCATGCTTGATGAAATGCTTAACATGTTATCATGCAATGGGAGCTAATTCATGATCATACATAGGCAAACTCTAACATGCATATTGTCATGACATGAGTTGCAAGGAGTTGCACATATTCATAACTCATCATCATCATCATAATCATCATCACATAACATATCATGCTCAACCAAACTTCATGCATAACAAGCAAGCATATCAATCAAACAACATAAGTTTATAGTTAAGTATTCTTGCTACCTCTTAGGTATCTTTGCCAATTCCTTCTTGTCTTGATCCCTCCTTTCCACAAATGTCAAAACCTAGACATAACAAGACAATTACCAAGTCACAACTCAATTCAAGCCATTCACAAGACTAGGGTTCCATTAAGTCCCTTTCTTTCTCTACTTTATGACTTAGGTTTACATCTTTACAAACTAAACTCTCGTGGTTCCTTTCCACATAATTTTTCATGTAGAATCCAAATATGCATTCAAAAATTCCAGAATCCAATTGTATCTTTCATTTCTGTACAGAACCAAAAAGTGACCTCTTGTTTCCCAAAAATTCTCATTTTGATTCCAATGCTTCCAATACTTGTTTCCGTACTATAACCCCACACAATTTTTCATTTTAAACTGATTGGAAGCATCAAAATAATGAAATTCCAACATATGAACAGTGATTGCGTACTGTACAGAACAGAACATGATCTTGGATTCACAAACATACTTGAATTCCTAGGCCATTACCACTTGATTCTAGCTTGTTTAAGCTTGTCTAAACTATCCATAACATAAAACTCATGTTCCTTTCACATGGGTACCGAAATTCCAGCAGCAACACATCAAGGTTTATGCCTCAAAAACCACTTAAACTCAAGAGCAAATCTACTAGAACATAGTCTAGGATCAAGAGGAGTAATTACCTTGATGTTTCCTTCCAAGTGCTTGCTTCCTCTTGGCTTGAGTTTTCAATTTGCAAGAGTTTCCCCAAGGGTTCTCAATGACACAGCTAGCAATCAGATTTGGAGGGTATTTATAGAAAATTTTGGGGAAAATTGAAGGCCAAGATCATTTTGGGTACTATTTGATCTAAAGGCCAAGATTTAATCTTGCATTTTCTTTCCTTTTTTATTTTTGACATCACCATTTATGACATCATCCAAGGGACACCTCATGTGAAACCTCATACCTCACATGGCAAAAGTGAAGCCCCTGGAAGCCTCTGGAAAATTTTAGTCCAATCCGGTACTGGCCCGGTCCGATTCCTCGAAAACTGGAATATTTTCTGAATCTAATTTTTCTAAAAATCCATATTATATCTTCTGACCTTAAATTTAGTATCTGGGTCCTTTATATCATTGACATTTTATACTAGGTCTAAACTTAATTACAGATCCCTTGCGAAATGACCAAAATACCCCTGGGTGCCCTTTTTTGCACTATCTTAACCCTAAGGGTAAAATCGTCATCTCACACCTTTTTGTACCTTATCAGGGCATATACTGGCTCTGAGTAACTTTATCTGTATGTGCCTTGGCTTCTGGGCCTGTCCATAATGACCAAAATGCCCTCAATTCATCTATTACTCTTTAGTACAACGCAGGGGCATTTTCGTAATTTCGCACTTTTTCGGGGTTCCACCAGACACTGGCCCACCTATCAGTCCAAGGGTCTTACTGGGCCTTTGTTGGCTACATTCTTGGGCCTTTTAAGGTCCATTACCTCTATGATATAAATCACGAGGAATCTTCCCCCGCGATATTTATCGGGTATTTTCACCATTATACACTGTTTCTTCACATCTCCGGACACCGGCTCCTTTTATCAGATACACTGGCCTACTGTGTCTAGGCATTCCTTTGGGTCATAACGGTCGTCTGACTGATGTCATTTGACCTCATTTAATCTCAGTTTAAATACTGATAAATCTCCCTATCGGATACCAGGAGGTCACACACTCTCGTCTGAATTTACTAATTTGTGAATAACTTTTTCTACAGACCTCCTATCGGTATTTTGTCAGTTTCCTAACATCCGCCTCATCAGGACACATCATCCTGTAATTTCTCACTTATATCTGAGATCTAGGATATCCGGTAGAATTTTTTTATACTTTTAAACTATTAGATAAATTTAAGCTGGATTACCCATCATCACTTGCTCTATCTACTGGTGAAATCTGGGACTGAAATGCTTTTGAGAAGTTCAAACCACTTCCGGCCTAACTTTCTTTAATTACAATTTAGCCCCGGGGACCTTTTCTTCTTTGCACTTAAGTCCCTCAAATTTGACTAAAATTACACTTAAAGACCCCACATTTTTGTCTACTTTTCCTTTTTAGCTTTAAACTTTTCATAATTTCACTTAAGTCCTTACCTATTCTTTCTTTTTCAATTTAATCCCTTTCTTTACATAAATGGCCACATCTTTTCCTAAAAAATAACTCATATATTTCATTCAATCTGTACATACAAATCAGTACAGAAAATTTGAGATATTATATTTATCATATTATTTGCAAGTTTACTATGATGACCATCCTTGGATAACTCATGATCTTATCCTAAATGTTCCTAGTCAGTCATCTATGCGGGAGCAGAGATGAAATAAGACTAGTATGACTTTGAAGATGTATAGAGATATAAATCAAAGTCATAGGCACATGTAAAAGTACAAGGTATTGAACCGACCCGCTATGAGAGAGCTGCATGGGTTAAGTCATAAGCTTCTCTCATATATAAACCATGTCGCTATGCAATTTGACCTGAGATCATCATGGATTCCTATATGACAAACGCTCAGCTTTGACCTAGTCAAAAGTCACTTTTGACCGAGTAATCATAAAGACTATGTTAGGGGCTTAGTGTTTTTTCATGTGGAAGAATGTGAATGGTCAAGATGGGATTTGTCCCTCACATTTGTAGAGAGATATTACTGGGCCCCTCGATGAGTAAGTCTGAGAAATGTATGGCCATACTGTAATGGAAAGGTAGTTCCATTTCTATAATCAGACTACTAAGGGATCGAGAATGTAACGTTCAGGAACAGGAGGATGACGTTCTCCATGCCTCATCCATGACCAAAATATCGTGTGACAAAAGGGACATGATATGGTTGTGTCAAAGGTTACAACGTTCATCGATCCTTATATGATTTGGGTAGTCGTGATATCTTGCTAGAGACCGCTTACGACTTGTGGGTCAGTATAGTAACTGGCCCACTACCAACTTTATATGGGCCTACAGGGTTGCACACAAAATAGCCCAACATAAGCTATGATGTCCAAATTCAATGAATAATTTAGGGTGGATGTGTATATATATTTATATATATAAATTTGTATATATATATTATATATAATATGAGATATTTGCAAGATTTAATTTATAAGGATAAATTAAATCTCTATCACTTTTGAATTTGAAATTTAAATTGATATGATAGCTCAAATTTGATTTATGAGAATAAATCAAATATAATTATGTCTTATCTTTATTTTAAATTAAATGAATAGGTAAATTGAATATGTGGGACGGATTTAATGTAAACTATATTTATTTAATTGGTTTATGCAATATATATGATATTGTATTCAGAATTAATGTGAGATTAATTCTGAAATCCAACTCAGTCAGAACACCGATAGCATCCTATATATTTGACATTAGGGGCTAGGATTTTTGACAAGTGACAAGAAGGGTGCAAAAGGTTTGCAGATAAGAAACAGCCAAAATAGAGACGGTGATGACGGATTCTCGAGAAAGCCCTAGAGGGACAAGAGGCGCTAGCACGTCGTTCGTGGTTAGAACACTGTTTGTGTGGATACCGGTAGAGAAAGCCGATCTGAGTCATCGACTTCTCACGATTGAAAAGAGACCACCAGTGGCGATGAGTAGATATTAAGGCCGCGACCATATAGGCATCCTGAACGTCGGAAGATCAAAAAGAGACCACCAGTCGCAACTAGAAGCTGAGGACGTCGTGACTGACAACTCCAAAGACTGCCCGTCGTGACGAGAAGTTGAGGACGTCGCGACTTACAACTCCAGAGACAAGTCAAGACGAGTGGATGCTGAGGTCGCGACCATAATTCGAATACCGAAGGTAACACTTCTTACTCCTTGACTTAAACACACTCGGTATATCCAGGCAGGGAATGGAAAAATTTGTAAAGTTAATTTTCGCTGCGTGTCTTCCAATTCCCTACAACATGATCAATGTTTATGATCCAACTTGAGGAGGAGGGTGGTAATTATGAAAATAATTAATTATTGTAAACAGTTAAGATAATAGGAGAGATATTAGGATGATTAATTTAGATATGATTAAGATATTTTAGGATATTATTATTATTATCTTTTATCTAATTGTACTCTATAAATTCAGAAGCACCAATGAATAAAAGCACAGTATTATTCAGGCCTCAGAAAGTCTAAATGTGGTAATTATGAAAATAATTAATTATTGTAAACAGTTAAGATAATAGGAGAGATATTAGGATGATCAATTTAGATATGATTAAGATATCCTAGAATATTATTATTATCTTTTATCTAATTGTACTCTATAAATTCAGAAGAACCAATTAATAAAAGCATAACATTATTCAGGCCTCAGAAAGTCTACATGGTATCAAAGCTAGTGCTGTCACTGTACCTCAATATCGTCAACTCTGTTCTATTCCCATGATCGAAGTGCTGATAGTCCGATGACCCATAGTCAGAAGACAAGACAGCCTTCGACAGCCTCATACGAGTCAGCAAGAGTCCCCAACAGCCATAACAGCGAGCAGATAGCGACAGGCGAGTCTTGACAACGCCGATCCAGCCTCCGACAGACCAGCCCCCATAGTCTTAGATGAGTCATCGCAAGCCTCCGACAACCTCATCTTATGTTCTGCTCCAGTCATAGCGCATTTCATAACAAGCCACCAGCGACGACCTACCATTGACAGTCCAACCTCCGATGGCTCAGCAGCTGCCGACAACTAGTGACAATCTCAAAAGAGTCGGCGCTGCCCATTGTTCAGCGTAAAGTGAGGGCAGCATTAGGGTAATAGCATATTTTTTTCCTTTTTTTTGTTTTTTCTTTGCTAGTTAAAGGAAAATACGCCCAATTTAGTTACTTGTTTGTGATGGATACTCCATTTTATGGTTCTTTAAAAATGGATCCATTTTTAAAGAACCAATTTAGTCCTTCATGTTTCCAACATGCCTCAATTTCATTTATATTAATTGAAGCATCTTCGCTGGAATATGAGATTTGATAATTCTCATAGTCAGTAGTCACATCTAGCAGATATTGTGTAATATTCTATGAATACAATATTTGATGAACTTCTAGTTCATATTACTATATTTGAGGATCTACATTTGATAGTAAAATGCATTACATGTGTTTCTCTTTTCCAGCTACTTAATTTCTCCCCCTCATATTAAGAAAACTTTGTTAAATGACACTCAACTAATCATTTAGTATCTCCTAAATCCATTTGTTTTCTTTAGAAACATTCTTGTGTTTCATTTAGAGATAAATAAGAAGAATGAAGTTCTTACTGAACATTTATCCAAACTTTCTTTAAATATACATTTATTTGCATTATAGTGGATTAATAGAAATAAACATTGCACATTTAAATCTAAAAAAAGTTTGGCTCCTAACTGAAAGCCAATTTAATTTGGAGAATTTTATTGGCTTGATGTGTATGGTAATATATCAAATCAAATATGCCAACACTGAACTAAAAATCTTGTTCTCATATGCACTAATCTAGCAACTTATGGAGACATTAATAAATGTTTTTTGATATATAATCTCACTAGTCACTAGCATCATTAAGAGAATATTTTTAGGATCATATCTTCTAGAAATTTTGCACTCAACATAATGATTTATTTAAATAATCTTGCAAACTTCGGTTGTAAACTCATAATAATTATATATGTAACCATCTTATAGATGCATCTATCAAATTTATTGAATACTTGTATGGTTACATGCTAATTGAATGGGCCCATATATGAAATTAATATATTTTCAGAAATTTAGAGATCTATTCCAAATCATAAATAGTGATATATATTCTCATAATTAATTTTGTTTGAGAACAAGTAGTACATGTTAATTCTTATGTTGGCTATTCATGAAGAATCTTTTAGTTCTTCAATGGATGTTAATACATGATTTTCAATAATTTGTTACATCTGACTATACGATTCAAGATGATCAAAGAAGTCATTCTAACGGTAAATCTATTTGGATAAGTTAAACTTCTGGTTTACTATAACCAAGAATATATTTAATTTTAATAACATATGACTAATTTATAATCTCAACATGACATCCATTTTTTTTAAATAAAAGGATGTTCATAGTCATGATCTATCACACGTTATCCATTTTCACAATAAGACAAGGATGTAGGATAAAAAGCCTACAACATATAATCATATATGGAAAATGTGCTGATAACTTAAGCCTAGAAGGCTACATGATGTTATATTATGATATGTGTAATAACAATAAACACTGGATGTAATAAATTATGGAACCTCCTGCATTAAATGCGGCATATTAATAGAATTATGACTCATGGTCACTTAATACAGGAAGTTAAAGTGATTATGGGTCAACATATATTACACATGAAACCCCCACACGTTATCAGTACTTTAAGAGAATATTTTTAGGATCACTTCTTCTGGAAATTGTGCACTCAACATAATAATTTATTCAAATAATCTTGTAAACTTCTGGTTGTAAACTCATAATAATCACACATGTAACCACTTTATAGATACATCTATCAAATTTATTGAATACTTGTATGGTTAATGCTAATTGAATGTTACTTTTCATGTGTAATATAAAATTATGCCGCATAATAATTTTAATTCTCTAGACATAATAATAATGTATTTTGTTTCGCAAGTAGAAACCCACATGGATCTATTTTGTGACTATGGGTCATAATTCTATTAATATGCCGCATTTAATACGGGAGGTTCCATAATTTATTATTAATTTATAAACTCATATTTGTATTAATTTTTAGAGTGTTTAACGGGAGTTTCATTATTGATTTTATCCCCATTTACCAAAATAATGAGCAATTAATTACTAAATAAAATAGAAATAGTTGGGAATTAATTGATGTGAATTTAGTGATTAATTGGATAAATAATCTGTCATTTTAATTGCCCATTATAGGCCAATGCAGTAATTAAAGCAGTTAGATGGATTTGATAGCTAGAGGGAGCAGATTTATGGACACGTGCACTCACAGTTCATGCTATACGTACCTCAGATTCATTTCACTTCACTACAGAGCTTCATTCACGCATGTGCTGATAACTAAACAAGTGGACTAACAGTTGGTGGGAAGCATGTGCTAGACAGGGAGCTAACTGATTGGATAACAAAATCACATAAGGTGCATGCACATGGGAGGCTGAGGCTATCACAGGATGAGTGCTGTCATTACCATGGCACTGTTCATGCACTCCAGGCATCACTCTTTCGTTGCATTTGCAGCTATATATCACGCAGATCATTCACATTGAAAAAAAACACAGAATACACATCATTCACACTGATCATTCACGCACACTCCATTCCATCCGCAGATCTATTTCTCTCTCTATCTCTATTTCTCTCATGTCACCTGTACTTCCGCTCTATTTTGAGCAGGAGAAACAGAGACCATTCCATCTTCATCTTCTCTTCTATTTTCATGATGACTTATGCTATTACTTCTGTTGCTGCTAAAGTTCAGATGGCAATGCAAGGCTATGCTGTGTTCTCTTGAAGATAATGCTAAACCAGAATCCTTGAGCTAAAACAGGGAGTTTATTATGTCTTTAATTTAGAGTTAATTGTATCAAGTTGATGGAGTTGATTCTGTAATTACTGATGCAATTAGAGTTAGTAGATGACAAAGGAGTAGGAAACCGAGTTGGATTTCTTATTTCTGCATAATTATTACTTTGATTGATTTTCATCCTTGAACTGAGTTGGACATGGTTGTGATTAATTAGAGTGATTATATAACAGAGTACAGTTGTATCTGTTTAATTCATCTTCTTCTATCTCTGAGTTGAATGATTCATAATCTCTATTCAATGTCTGAGTTGTAGCTTGATTGAGATTTAGCTGGCGAGTTGTTAGCTAATCTATTCTAATTCAACTGATTAACTCTTGATATTCTATGGATAATAAAGGTAAGGTAATCTCCAAGGGAACACACTTGTCATTGATTCATATCATGATCATAAACACTTAAAATCATAAACAGTAGTATAGGATTTACATTTAGTTTTAGTTCAAACATATCATCACACAAATCATCTGATTAACTTGTTAATTTGTGGCTCATTAGATTAATTAGGTACCTTAGCATCCATCTAGGCTCCTTGTGAATTGACCTAGGTTAGCCTCCACTTGCTATTGGTTAGCTTAGTTTTGTTTGATAATTAAAATGATAGTTATTATTAATATATAAAAGTATGCCTCCTTTCTTATTTCGCATATCTAAATAGAACTAATTCTATTTTTATTATTGCATTTATGCAAAAAAAATTAGTAATTAGTTGACAGACTTGACTTTTTAGGTTTCCAAGTCACTTGCATTAAGTCATCATTATTTTATTTAGCATTAAGTTATTGTTATTTTATTTTAGTATTTACTATTTTGAGTTTCTAGGTTATTTGAATTCCTAGATTACATTTAATGCTTTTGAGGTCAAATTTAAAATGTATCTTTCAAATACATTGTATGACTCATTTTGAGACAGATTGGACTTTTGAATGAAAAGCTGAATTTCTTCACTTTGTCTCTTGATAGTGGATTCTCTTTAGAATTTTTCATAGAACTAACAGACTTATCAAGGCTTGATCAACTTTGTGGTGTCTTCTAACACTTCGGGTCCTTGTTCTTCTATTTTCAAGGGTTCAAGTGGATCACTAGACATTTATTTAGCAATCTTAGACTGCGTATATTTTGTTGGCTGTGGGTTCATGTGATATTCCCTTGTGGGTACACACCATCTTGGTATCAGAGTTTTGGATCTAAACTCAGGTCATATCTTTCTGTTCTTTGTTTCTATATTTGTTTATTGTTTTGTGCATTTTCTTGTGTTTGTACATCTTCTTCATTTCTATCCGTCACCCCAATCTTCGTCCTTGTTCTACAAGTTTTCCTTTGTGTTTTTTGACATTCAGTAGGTCATTTTTATAGTTCAAACTCTCTTTTTTTGTTCGTTTTGGAATCTCTTCAATACAAGTTATCTACAAAGAGTTATAGTCATTTCAAAAATAACATGTTTTCTGGAATTTCTAGGTTCAGATTGCTTATTTTGTTCTTTTTGTTATATTTCATATTTTCTTTATATTTTAGTGAAAAAATTGGAAAGACAAAAAAGAAGAAGGGAAAAATATAAAAGTAAAGAGACAAAAAAAAGTATTGAAAAAATACAGAAAGAAAAATAAGGAAAAAAAAGTTGTGCTGGAAGTATGTGCTGAGCAAGTCCATATTCATATCCAGAATTTGTTTGAACATTTGCAATCTTTGTTTCAAAAATTGAACTCTTGATTTCCTTATGCTCTAATCTCAACATCCATTTTTGTTATTCTCAAAATTCCTAAGTGTTGGTTGATTTTGCAAATTGTGATTACTTTAATTAACTTGCTTAGTTATTTAAAGAGCCTCAAGAGGAATTTTGAGTGGAAAAAATAAGAGTGATATACATCAACTTAAAAGCCAAGTTTGAGTGAAACACGAGTGTTGAGTAACATTCTTGAGGGAAACAACAAGTGAGAAAATTTGTGAGGAACTTTATTTCATTAACATCTTTTTTAGTCACAATGTCTAATGCAGAAGAAACATCTAGTGGTGGCATTCTCTTATAGGAATATGTACTAAAGGGACATGTGAATGTAGTCTTTTCTTAGTCCCTCAGATCTATTGGAATTTGAAAGTAGCCTGAATACCCATTTAGGAAACAATAGTGACTTTCCCTACTAATCTCTCTAGTATCTTATCAATAAGAGGCAAAGGAAAATGGTCTTTCCTAGTAGAGTCATTCAACTTCCTATAATCTATACAGATCGTACATGAATTTTGCACTATAGTAGGTATGAATTCATTATGCTCATTCTTTACTACTATGATTCCATTCTTTTTGGGAACTACATGAACAGGAGATACCCATTTACTATCTAAAATAGCATAAATGATCCCTGCCTTAAGCAATTTACTAATTTCTTTCCTCACAACATCAGAGATCAATGGGTTTAATCTCTGTTGGGGTTGTTTAATTGGTTTGGAATCTTCATTTAACAAAATCCTATGAGTGCAAATAATTGCATCTATCCCTTTTATGTTAGCCAGTTGCCAACCCAAAGCCTCTCTATTCTTCCTAAGCATGATTAATAACCTAAACTCTTCACTAACAGTTAAAGAACTAAAAATGATAACCGACAACTTCGAGTCTAGCTCAAGATAATCATACTTAAGATTAGAGGGTAAATCTTTTAATTCTAATTCTGGGGGTTGAACAATAGAAGGAATCAGATTAGGGGAATTAGTGAAATTAGAGATACTCCCCTGTAGATTCTTAGAGGTTGTTCTTGTGCAGCTCATTCAGATTCTCTATTTTGCTATTAATTTCCTCAAGATTGGTCTACAGCTTCCATGTAATTGGGTTTATTGTCCTTCATACCTACATCATTATTAGAGATCAAGTCATTCCGAAACCTTAAGGTATGAGATGTAATTTTAGAATATGAGCAAGGAAAAGTAGAGTTAGAATATGTTAGTCCTTTAACCAAAATATTGGACTGTGGAACTGAAAAAGCTTGAAGTTCACTTATGGTTTTTAGGTTTCCAGGTTGCGACCTATCTATCTTGTTTTTAACTTCTCATCGTGACTCAAGTTCATAGAGAGCATCTCTGGAGTTAGTAGTCACGACATGTACATCTTTTGGTTGCAACTGGTATACACAGAGCATTCTTCTTGGTCATTCTACTCTTTAGTCGCTACCAAACAATCATTTTGTTGTGACTCATTATTACAGAGACTCTTCTCCTCAAGAACTCGATATTCAGTCGCGACGTGAGGATCATGGAGTAACAACTTAAGATCACATAAGTCGACTCTTTAGTATTTATTCCACTTCTAGCTTTTAAAATGTCTTGTAATCCTACAAAGTCACTCAATAATTCTTTTCCAAAAGCAATATCACCCGCAAATGATGAGAATTCTTGAGAAACATAAAGCATGCTATTAATATCTAGGCAATTAAAACTTAGTGCATTGCTTTCACAAGAACAGGAGAAAGAATAAACAGAAGAAAGAGATGTAAAATAATCATCATAAGCACTCTAAGATTAATTTGAATCAACATGCTCCTGAGATGCTTCATGGGAATTATGAAATTGATGCAACCAAATCATGCCCATCCTACAAACTCAATTCATGCTCATCTTGAGTTTCTTCAACAACATAATCAATAGCATTTAACCCAACAAAAGTAGAATTTTCAAAAGGATATTTCATGGCTTCATTCATATTAAAAGTGACTACATGTTCTCAAACTTCTATTACAATAGAATTATGCTTCATACTAATAATTGTCTTAAAAGTTTTGAGGAAAGGTCTGCTTAGGATCAAAGTGCTCTCATTCACTAGCTCATTAGAGATATCTAAGACATAAAAATCAGCTAGAAACACTAAGTCCTTGACTTGCACCAAAATATCATCAAGAATTCCCTTAGGGTATCGAATTAATCTATTAGCTAATTAGAGCAATACACTTGTGTCTCTAAGATTATTAATACCTAAGGCTAAGTATACCGACCAATGCATTATATTGATAGCAGCCCCTAGATCTAATAACGGACCCTTAATATGAACCTTGCCAATCGTGTATGGGATAGCATAGGATCCTTGTTCTTGGCACTTAACTAGTAATTTAGCCTTAAAAAGAGATAACACATTAGCACTCACTTGAATTCTCTCTAGAGGCCTAAACTTTTTCTTATTAGCACACAACTCTTTCAAAATCTTAGCATACTAGGATTCCTCTTGAGAAATTCAACCATAGGGATATTTATTTCTAGTTTATTGAACAAAGTATAAGCACCTTTTGCAAACTTTGGGTCAATATTTTTCTTTGTAGCAAAATACGCTTTAGGAAAAAGGAGGTCCTTAATATTTACCTCCTTACCTATAGGCGTAGAGGCTCCTTGCTTCCTCTGAAATGTCCTTACTTTCATACATTTAAAGGATCATTTGGTAGCATTTAGAACCACTTTCAAGGTCATTGAAGTCCAATATCTCAATCTAGAATTTTACTCTTCTCAGGTACTATTCACTGTGTAAATTCCAGATGAGTGACCTGACTTCGGAAAATCATAATTAAATCTAGAAAAAATTGAAATGAAGTGGTTCCAATTGCTACATAAAGCTGACTCAATTATCTTTAAGGGAAAAATTATTCATTGACCAATCTTTGACCAAAGCAATGTGGGTCAATGTTTCAATTTTACTGTTCATCCAGCGTTTTTCCCTTGAGGCATCCAAATGAGGCATTCTATATATCGAATCGAAGCTTAGTATGTATACTATTTACCATAAAAATTCATACATTTATTCATCATTTACTATTTTTAATTATTTATCAAACATCACTAGGTCACCACGAGTTACTATTCATAGTGGTAAATTTCAGCACTCAACTTTGCATACATATGCATACATCCATCACATATCAGTCAAACAATACTCATTATTAGTTAATAAGTTGTTATACATCATAACATGTACAAAATTCTCATATTTCTAATGCATCCTTCCTGCCTGAAATTCGGCAGCATAAGTGCTATCCTTCGTCATTAGAAAGTAACCGATCTTGTACCGATTCGGTAATTCCCGTGAGAACTACCATTCTACGTAAGTACCCAGGAAACACTGGATGAACCAGCTAGGTCCACTCACTTCTAGCCTCCTTAGACAGTACCTACGTACACAGTACGTATCAGTTCCTTTCTTTACCATTTCGCCAGAATTTCTGTAGCCTAACGGCGTCCTTCAAGATTTCTAAAATTTACTTCGACATAGCCTCCCCTGTAATGGGTTATTTGGGATGAGATTAGGGGGAATCTCAGTAGCAATAATCATAACAATATATGTAATGCAGAGTGACAGTGCTTGCTTATGATTGTGTATAGATAAGTATGCTGCGTGCTTCCATATTCAATAACATATGATCATAGCATTGTAATAGAGCTTCAAGCATAACATATAAGACAACATTCCAACCAAACAATAGCACAACCAATCACAAAAATATTACATAAAAGTTAGGATTAGTTACTACCTTAAAGGCTTAGCAGAACTCCAGAAACTCTCTATTGCTTTCAACTCCGCCAGAACTTCCTTTCTTCTTTCTCCCTTGCTCCTTCTCTCTTAAGAACTTCTTTCCCTCTCTAAAAGCACTCTAGGCCGTGATGAATGAAGAGCATGGGGGTATTTATAGTTTTGATGGATGGCATTTTTATAATTTTTAAGCCATCTGAACTTGTGGTCCTGGTTTTTCCAGAATTTCCTATTTTTCTTTATTCCCTTTTACTGCATCACCAGGGGACACCTCACCCCTCACATTTATCACATGGAGCAATTGGAGGGAGCTAGAAGCCTTCTGGAAGATTTTCGGTCCAATCCGGTACCGGTCCAGTCCGTCTCATCGAAAACTGGACAGTTTTCTGAATCTAATTTTTCTGAAAACCCATATTATATCTTCTGACTTTAAATTTAGTATCTGGGTTCTTTATATCATTAACATTTTTATACTGGGTCTAAACTCAATTATAGATCCCCTGCGACATGACCAAAATACCCCTGGGTGCCCTTTTGTGCACTATCTTAACCCTAAGGGTAAAATCGTCATTTTACACCTTTCTGCACCCTGTCAGGGCATATACTGACTCTGAATAACTTTATCTGTATGTACCTTAGCTTCTGGGCCTATCCAGAATGACCAGAATGCCCTTCATTCCTCTACTACCCTTTAGTACAACACAGGGGCATTTTCATAATTTTGCACTTTTCCGGGGTTCTGCCGGACACTGGCCCACCTATCAATCCAAGGGTCTTACTGGGCCTTTGATGGCACCATTATTGGTCCTTTCAGGGTCCAATACCTTCATGGCACGCATTACGAGGAATCTTCCTCTGTCAATGTTCACCGAGTATTATAGCTATTATACACCGTTTACACACATATCCGGACACCGGCTCCTTCTGTCAGATACACTGTCCCACTGTGTCCGGGCATCCATTTGGGTCACAATGGGCATCTGACTGTTGTTACCTGACCTCATTCAGTCTCTTTTTAAATACCGATAAATTCACTAATCAGATCCCTGGAGGCCTCACACTCCCATCTGTATTTGCTAATTTGTGAATAACTTTTTCTACAGACCTCCTATCGGTATTCTGTCAGTTTTCTGACATCCTCCCTATCAGGACGCATCATCCTGTAATTTCTCACTTATATCTGAAATCTAGGATATCCGGTAGGAATTTTTATAACTTTTAGACTATCAGATCAATTTTGGCTATCTGGAGTCTTGAAAAATTTCGGTATTAAGCTGGATTACCCGGCGTCACTTGTTCTCTCTACTGGTGGAATATGGGGCTGATCGGAATACGATCACTGTTTTTGCCTATTTACAGTCCAAGTTTTCATAATTACACTTTTGCCCCGGAAGCTTTTCTTCTTTTCAATTAAGTCCCTTTATTTGGCTAAAATTACACTTAAGGACCCCACATTTTTGTCTACCTTTCCTTCTTAGCCTTAACCTTTCCATAATTGCAATCAAGTCCTTTCATTTCCTTTCTTTTTCAATTTAATCCCTTTCTTTACATAAATAACCACATCTTTTTCCTGAAAAATAATTCATATATTTCATTCAATCTGTACATATAAATCAGTACAGAAAATTAGGGATATTACATTTCTCTCCCCCTTAAAATAAATTTCGTCCTCAAAATTTACATTATACACATCCTATGAAAACAACTCAGGATATTTCCCTCTCATCTTTTCTTCTGTTTCCCATGTAGCTTCATGCTCAGTCAAGCCTTTCCAGATCACTTTAACTAGAGGAATTTGCTTATTACGTAACTGCTTGACCTTTCGATCAGCAATTCGTACCGGTCCAACCTCATAGGTAAGATCATCTCGTAGTGTGACTTCATCTTGCTCAATTACATGAGAAGGATCTGGAGCATATTTCTTTAATTGGGAAACATGAAACACATCATGTATCTGGCTAAGATTTGGAGAAAGAGCTAATCTATAGGCTACTGTCCCCACCTTTGAGAGAATTTAGAATGGTCCGATGTATCTTGGATGTAACTTCTTCACTTTGATCGATCGCCCGGCTCCCGTAGTTGGAGTTAACTTAAGGAATACATGCTCTCCTTCTTCAAACTCCAATGGCTTCCTTCTAACATTTGCATAGCTTTTCTGTCTACTTTGAGCCATCAGCAATCTTTGTCTAATCATTACTATCTGTTTTGCAGTTTGATCCACCAGATCAGGACCAAGCATTCTCCTCTCTCTCAACTCTAGCCAGCATAAGGGGGATCTACATTTATGTCCATAGAGTGCTTCAAAGGATACCATCTGGATGCTAGCCTGATAACTATTATTATACGCAAACTCTATGAGTGGTAGATGGACATCCCAGCTGCCTTTGAAATCCAAAACACATGCTCTCAACATATCTTCTAGCGTTTGGATTGTTCTCTCCGACTGGCCATCCATCTGAGGGTGATAAGCTGTACTAAATCGAAGAGTAGTGCCCATTTCTTCCTGTAAAGCCCTCCAAAAATTAGAAGTAAATCGAGAGTCTCTATCGGACACAATGCTGCTTGGGATACCATGAAGCCTAACAATCTCTTTTATATACAACTTTGCCAGCTTTTCCAGAGAATCCCTTTTATTGATTGCCAGGAAATGTGCTGACTTTGTCAATCGATCGATTACTACCCATACTGCATCATGTCTACTTGGAGTCATGGGTAGTCCTTCCACAAAATCCATGGCAATACCATCCCATTTCCACTCAGGGATATCTAGAGGCTGCAATGTTCCCGCTGGCTTTTGATGTTCAATTTTTACTTTCTGGCAGGTCAAGTACTTGGACACATAAGCCACTACATCCTTTTTCAATCCAGGCCACCAAAATAACCTTTTAACATCATGGTACATCTTGGTCATACCTGGATGCACTGTATACCGGCTTTTATGTGCTTCCTCCAGAATTCTTTCTCTTAATCCATAGCATTAGGGATATAGGGCCTTCCCAGTCTTCCCCCTCTCCAGCTTATCCTTAAATATTGCTGCGAGCCTATCCTGCTTTTGTGCCTCTTTTATCTCATCTTCTATGCAAGCTCTGACATGAACTCCTCCGTAAGGACTCTCCGTTAGTTGTATTTGATATAGAGGGCTCCAATCACGCATATCGTCTATCAATTCTAACTCCTTGATCATCATGTGTGCAACCTGCACTACTTTTCTACTCAGGGCATCAGCTACCACATTGGCTTTTCCTGGATGGTATTTAATTTGGAAATCATAATCTTTCAACAATTCCATCCATCGCCGTTGCCTCATATTCAGCTCTTTCTAATCCTATAGATACTTCAGGCTTTTATGGTCGCAGTACAATTCTATAGTTGCTCCATATAAATAGTGTCTCCATATCTTCAGAGCGTAAACCACTGCCGCAAGCTCCAGATCATGAGTGGGATAATTTTCTTCATGTGGCTTTAACTGCCGAGAGGCGTAGGCTACTACTCTACCTTGCTGCATCAGCACACATCCTAACCCTGCTTGCTAGCATCAGTGTAGACTACGTAAGTCTGAGTTGGGTCTGGAATAATCAGCACGGGAGTAGTGGTTAATCTCTGCTTCAACTCTTGGAAGCTAGCCTCGCACTTCTCATCCCACTTAAATTGCTGGTTCTTTCTGGTAAGCTTGGTAAGTGGTAAGGCAACTCGAGAAAAGTCTTGAATAAATCTTCTATAGTACCCGGCTAGGCCAAGAAAGCTTCTGATCTCCGTCACTGTCCTCGGCTACTCCCAGCTCAAAACTGCTTCAACTTTGCTAGGATCCACAGCTACCCCGTCTCGGGATATGACATGACTGAGAAATTTGACTTCTGAAAGCCAAAAGTCAGACTTACTCAGCTTAGCATAAAGCTTCTTTTCTTTAAGGGTACTAAGAATAATTCTCAAATGCCTTTCATGTTCCTCTGTGTTTGGAGTACACCAAGATATCATCAATGAAGACCACAACGAACTGATCTAAATAAGGCCTGAAGATCCGGTTCATGTAATCCATGAAAATAGCAGGTGTATTTGTTAGCCCAAAAGGCATCACAAGAAATTCGAAATGTTCGTAGCGTGTCCTAAAAGCAGTCTTTGGAATATCATCTAACTTCACCCTTAGCTGATGATAGCCAGATCTCAAATCAATCTTAGAGAATAAGCTCACTACTGCCAATTGGTCTAGCAGGTCATCGATCCTAGGAAGAGGGTATTTATTCTTGACCGTAATCTTATTCAACTCCCGGTAGTCAATACATAGCCTTAGACTACCATCCTTCTTCTTGATAAATAGCACAGGAGTACCCCATGGGGAGACACTGGGTCTTATGAATCCCTTTTCCAATAGCTCCTCAATTTGCTTTTTTAGTTCCATCATCTCATTAGGAGCCATCAGGTATGGGGCCTTGGATACTGGTCCAACTCCAGGTACAATGTCAATCGTAAACTCCACTTCCCGTTCTGAAGGCAATCCCTGAATCTCCTTCGGAAAGACTTCAGGAAATTCATTGACTACTGGGATCTCATTAATTCCTTCTTCTACTTCTGTTTGAACAGAAAAGAATACCACATATCCCTGACATCCTTTCCGCAGACATTTATCTGCCTGAGCCTCCGTTATGAAATTCAACCTTACTTCCGGACTCAGATCAGCGACCTTTGGGCCAAGAACTAGGGTTTTGTTCCTGCAGTCCAGCATCACATTATTGGAGGCTAACCAATTCAAACCAAGTATGACATTGATTTCTCAGAAAGGCATACATATTAAGTCTAGGGTGGTACAACAGTGCTCATAACGCACTATACTATTCAAACAAGCATCAGACGTAACTACCCTAGTATTGGTGGGAGTTTTCACATATATATCATAACGCAACTTGCTAATCCGAAGGCCTAGGCGTTTAGCGCACTCATAGGAAATAAAGGAATGACTTGCACTCGAATCAAATAGAGCAGTCACAGCATGATCATTGAGATAGATTGTACCTTGGATCATCTCAGGTGACCGCTGAGCATCCTCCTTAGTGAGTGCAAATACTCTTCCTGGTGTCCTTGGCCTTGGATTTGTTATAGCTTGAGGGCATTCTCGGGAAAAATGGTCGGGCTTTTCGCAGGTGTAACAAATATTCTGGCCCATTAAACATGGTCTGTCACCATGATTCTTTCCACACTTGTCACATACTTGGGCCTTTGCATCTCTGTTGCTGGACCTTCCGTGGAAATTCCCTTTATTTGGCCTCCTGTTGTTCTGCCATGGTCGCTTTCTTTTCCTGCAGCCGCTACCACTGGAAGACTCTTGATTTCGACTGGCTTTATTAGGAGCTGCTTGATCCCTGGCTCCCGATCTAAATAGCATTCTGTGATTCATGCTATTTTCAACAATACGGCACGCCTCCACGGCTTTGTTAAACTAGCTGTATTGTTGAGGAGTTAACTTCTCCTTTAGCATAGAGTTCAGCCCTCGAATCATCCTTTCTGTTATCCAACGTTCGTCATCCACTTGGCATAGATAAGTGGAATATTGAGACAGCCGGATGAACTTAGCAAGATATTCATCAAAAGACTCCTTCTCTCCTTATCTCAGTACAAGAAATTCCGCTTCTCTTTCATCTTTCACTGATTGAGGAAAATATTTTTCATAAAACTGCTCAAGAAACACCTCCCAGGTGATCGGGATGTCTCTTGCTTGCAGAAGTAACTCAGTATTCTTCCACCACCTATCAGCATCTTTCTCTAGCTGATAGATAGCTATCTGAGCTTTAGTTTCCGTTGGGCAGTCAAGAACCTTGAAGATCTTTTCTAATCTGCTAATCCAATCCTCAGTTATCTACACCTCGAATGTTCCTTCAAACACTGGAGGATTATACTTGCAGAATTTGATCATCCATTACTGGATACTAGCTGCATCCTCTCTCGGGTCAACCCGTCTCTGGGCTGCACCGGCTGCGGTTCTCTACTAGCCGATCCTGAAGGCTGGGTGGCCTCAGATTGCTTACAGCTTCTGCTACTACTGCAGCTATAGTGGCATCTCTCTCCTGCTCGTTGCGTGCCTGAGCTGCCAGCATTTCCTCAATCATTCTTTGTTGTTATTCCAATCGTTCTAAGATTATTTGATTAATGTTTCCAACCTCTCGCGGTTCCTCGGCTGGAACAGTTCTTCTTGTTTGAACCATGTTGTTATACTATAATACAGAAGGGAATACAATAAACAAAAATTCTCATTTCATTCCAAACATAGCATACAAGGTACATGTCACAGTCATACATATGCTACTGTACTGATCTTTTATACATTACGTACATTGAAAACATTACCCTAATTCTTCTTAAACTTTATTCTAATATATTCTCCTACTAAGTAGATCCAGTCGGATACAGTACAATATGGTTCTTTGTCAAAATATCGATCCAACTCTGATCTCCAGGTAGAGTAGTTGGCAATACATCGTCCATAATTTCTACCAAAGCCCTAGGGTTAATACATTTGGATCCCAGGATTGATATATCGCTTTTACTCTTGTGATGAAATTCTGATAAACCATATAACCTTGATCTACATTTCTGATCAGGGTCTGCCTCAGCCCATATAGCTGTCGGGCTAATACTACTGAGCTCTCAAATTGTTCTCTACTCAGGTTCCTCCCTGGTATCATTCTTACGATTAGATTTCCCAAATGTATTGAAACATTCTTACTTTCGTACGTCCTAGGGACCATTTGGTAGTATTTAGAACCACTTTCAGGGTCATTGAAGTCCAATTGCTCAATCTGGAGTTTTACTTTTATCGAGTACTGTTCACTATGTAAATTCCAGATGAGTGACCTGACTTTGAAAAATCATAACTAATTCTATAAAAATTGAAATGAAGTGGTTCCAATTTATAATTGAAGCTAACTCAATTATCTTTCAGGGAAAAATAACTCTTTGACCATTCGTTGACCGAGTCAACGTTACCACTTTACTATTCATCCAACGTTTTTCTCCTGAATCCAGCATTCTGGTCCCAACTTTGATAATTTATATCTCCTTGTGTAGACATCCAAATGAGTCATACTATATATCAAATCGAAGCTTGGTATCTCTACTATTTAACTTAGAAATATCATACATTTATTCATCCATTTACTATTTTTAATTATTTATCAAACATCATCTTGTCACCAGGTGCTACTGTTCACAGTGGCAATTTCCAGCATTCAATTTTGCATACATATGCATACATCCATCATATATCAGTCAAACATGCCAAACAACACTTATTATTAATTAATAAGTTGTTTTACATCTGGTTATGTACAAAACTTCCCATATCTCTATTACATCTTTTCCTGACTGAAATTTGGCAGCATAACCGCTACGCTTCATCTTCAGAAAGTAACTGATCTTGTACCGATTCAGTAATTCCCATGAGAACTACCATTCTATGTAAGTACCCAGGAAAGACTGGATAAATTGGCTAGGTCCACTCACTTCCAGCCTCCTTAGACAGTACCTACGTACACAGTACGTATCAGCTGCTTCCCTTATCTTGTCATAATTTCGGCAGCTTAACGACGTCTCTTAAAATTCCCAGAATTCATTTTGACATAACCTCCCCTGTAATGGTTTACTTATTGGGATGAGATTTGGGGGAATCTCAGTAGCAACAATCATAACAATATATGTAATGCAGAGTGACAGTGCTTGCTTGTGATTGTGTACAGATAAGTATGCTGCGTACTTCCATGCTTAATAACATATGATCATAGCATTACAGCAGAGCTTCAGACATAACATATAAGACAACAATCCAACCAAACAATAGCACAACAAATCACAAAGCCATTACATAAAAGCTAGGATTAGTTACTACCTCAAAAGCTCAGCAGAACTCTACTATCTCTATTCTGCTTCCAGCTCCGCCAAAACTTCCTTTCTTTCTTTCTTCTTCTCACTTTCTCTCTCTAGCACCTCCTCCTATCTCTAAAAGGCCCTTGGCCATGCAGCATATGAAGCAAGGGGGGGTATTTATAGTTTTGGTCAATGGCATTTCCGTAATTTTGAAGCCATCTGATCCTGTGGTCCTGGTTTTTACGGAATTTCCTATTTTTCTTTATTCCTTTTACTGCATCATGCATGACATCATCTCAAGGCCACCTTATGGGACCCCTCATCGCCACATTCTTCACATGTCACAATTCCTGGATACCTCATCAGCTTACTCAGCATCTCCAATCCAATCCAGTACCGGTCCGGTCCGATTTCCCACAAACTGAACTCAACGGCTGAGATTGTGCCATGTGTCCTTAACTTTTCTTCTGCCTCTATGTTGGCGCCATGTGTCATCTTACTGGCACTTGTCACGCCATCTGAAACATCCTCCCTTAGACTCCTCAGAGTACACTTACGGAAGCGATATTAGCTTGATATATCTTAACTTAAGCCCAGAAATTCAAAATTTCACTCTTAAGTTCCTTATTCGAGACCTTTAATTTGAAAGTTAATTTCTCTCGTTCTACACATCCAAACAAGGCTTATTACCTATCCACGTAATGCCCCAGATGTGTATCACTGGCTCACCAAATTTCGTAGCCAAACTCCTTTGTTTACTAGGTCAAACTGAGGCCAGAACACTGCTACCTCAGGACCTTCGAATTTCTCCCTTTATTCCCCATTCACAAATTGAACATGCCAAACAACATTTATTATTAAATAATAAAATGTCATACAACAAGGCATATAGCAAATTATCATATTTCTATTACATCTCTTCCTGTCTAAAATCCGGCAGCATAACTACTACATTCCTTCTGTAGAAAGTAACCGATCTTGTACCGATTCGGTAATTCCCGTAGGAGCTACCATTCTACGTAAGTACCCAGGAAAGACTGGATGAACCGGCTAGGTCCACTCACTTCCAGCCTCCTTAGACAGCACCTACGTACACAGTACGTATCAGTTCCTTTCTTTGTTCCTTCTTCGTTGCCAGAATTTCGGCAGCCTAACGGCGTCTCTTAAAATTTCCAGATTTTATTTTGACAGAACCTCCCCTGTAATGTTATATATGGGAATGAGATTCGGGGGAATCTCAGTAGTAATAATCATAACAATATATGTAATGCAGAGTGACGGTGCTTGCTTGTGATTGTGTATAGATAAGTATGCTGCGTGCTTCCATATTCAATAACATATGATCATAGCATTGTAATAGAGCTTCAAGCATAACATATAAGACAACAATCCAACCAAACAATAGCACAACAAATCACAAAGACATTACATAAGAGCTAGGATTAGTTACTACCTCAAAAGCAGAGCTCCAGAACTTCTATACTGCTTCCAACTCCACCAGAACTTCCTTTCTTTCTTTCTTTCTCCTTCTCTCTCTTCTTTCTCTCTCTTTTCTTGCCAAAAACGTGGGATGCATAAAATGGGAGGGGAATGGGGTATTTATAGCTTTAATGGATGGCATTTCTGTAATTTTGAAGCCATCTGAACATGTGGTCCTGGTTTTTCCTGGATTTTCCTATTTTTCTTTATTCCTTTTTACTGCATCATGCATGACATCATCCAGGACACCTCACCGGGACACCTCATCGCCACATTCTTCACATGTCACAATTCCTGGACACCTCATCAGCTGACTCAGCAGTTCAGTCCAATCCAGTACCGGTCCAGAGTCTTGCACCGTAATACGTGTCCTCAACTTTTCTTCTGCCTCTAAGATTGCGCCATGTGGCACCTGGAAGGGACCTTTCACGCCTTCCAATGCTATCCAGATAAGTCCCGGACTTTATCTGATCACCTCCTCGGTTATCGTGCCGACCGAGTAACTTTACTTTATTGAAACATCATTAAAATAGTATTTTAATGCCACTTTTTCCCACATACTCCATGGGCTACGTTTTTGGGCTCTGGGTATGTTATCTTGGATCCTGATCAAGCTCAAGTACTCTGATGGCTCGATTCCCAAGAAACATCCCTTGGCAAATTACCAAAATACCCTTGGGTGCCCTTTCTTGCGTTATTTTAACCCTAAGGGTAAAATCGTCATTTCACACCCTTCTGTACTCTGTCAGGGCATATACGGACTCTAAGTAACTTTATCTGTATGTGCCTTGGCTCCTGGGCCTGTCCAGAATGACCAAAATGCCCTCATTCATCTACTACCCCTTTAGTACAACACAGGGGCATTTTCGTAATTTCGCACTTTTCCGGGGTTCTGCCGGACACTGGCCCACCTATCAGTCCAAGTGTCTTACTGGGCCTTGTTGGCGCCATTATTGGGCCTCTCAGGGTCCATTACCTTCATGGCACGCATTACGAGGAATCTTCCCCTGTTAATAATTATTGAATATTTTATCTACTATTCACCTTTTATACACATATCCGGACACCGGCTCCTTCTGTCCGATACACTGGCCTGCGGTGTTCAGGCATCCCTGTGAGTCATATCAGTCATCTGACTGAGGTTATCCGAACTCATTCAGTCCTTTTTCAAATACCGATAAATTTCCTTATCGGATACCCGGAGGCCTCACACTCCCGTCTGGATTTTCTAATTTGCGAATAACTTTTTCTACAGGCCTCCTATCGGTATTCTGTCAGTTTCCCGACATCCGCCCCATAAAGACGCATCATCCTGCATTTTCTCACATAGATCTGAAATCTAGGATATCCGGTAGGAATTTTTATAACTTTTGGACGATCAGTCCATTTCTGGCTATCTGGAGTCTTCAAAAATTCCTATATTAAGCCAGATTACCGAGCGTCCCTTGCTCTCTCTACCGGTGAAATCTGGGACTGAAATGCCGTCGGACAGTCCAAACCACTTCCGGCCTGACTTTCTTTAATTACACTTTAGCCCCAAGAAACTTTTCTTCTTTTCATTTAAGTCCCTTTTTATTTGGCTAAAATTACACTTAAGGACCCCACCTTTTTGTCCTTAAACTTTCCATAATTCTTTCATACTCATAGAGACCTCGTATGCACATTTCACAGTTCAGTGAAATGATCAGCATAATTTTCTCTATTTTCTGGCAAAATATGGTACTCATCGGCTACCAGCCCGATCTTTCCCATAATTACGATTTTGCCCCTGCATTCTCTTTCTGGCCTCGTTGCTCATCTTCTCATCCCTCATCTTAAGGTCTAGAAATTCTCTTTCAATAACTCATCCCTTAAACTCTTCGGGAGTCATCGTTAATTGAAAAGATCGACAACCCGCCCATATCAGGTTATCTTACACAGGAGCCAGCCCATATCAAGCTTCCTGCAGAATTCGTAGGCTTAAGACTTAGGATATTCCTCACATTCCTCATTTTGAACCTAGGCGAACTGTCCCGATCTCCTAGACCAAAAATCGGGATGTTACAATTCTCCTCCCCTTTTAAAAATTTCGTCCTCGAAATTTTAAGTGATACCTCATCTTTCCTGAAGAGAACTTCTTACTGACCTATACAGCTATGTGATTCTTATAACGCAGTCATATCTATAACCAGTAAGATCATCCCTCTCTGTCTTATTCGCACTCCAGTGATGGTCTAGAGGAGTAACAGCTTGGTCCCAGACCTTCCACATGGATTCTTAGCAACTAACATCTCTCATTATAGTTGCTTACAGCTATCCATGTCCTAACCCCTCAAACAGCAACCTCATCACTGAGCTAAGACAGATTTATTATCTTACTAATTATTTCTCATAACTCGTTATAATAACCACATCCTCTAGATCAGAAAAGAACTCTTCATCATCCACATCATTATCTAGGCATATAGTTCCTTACAGCTCAGTCGCCCTTACAGCTATGGTTCCTCTTAACCATTCTTAGGTTCGACCTCAGGGAAATTTGGAGACTCTGTCTGTGGTAGAAAACATCTTTCCTAGGATGTCAGCATTCGTAGGCAACTCTCGCCAAGTGGCCTTTCTCTCACCACTGCATTGCCCTGCTCGACACTCCTATGTGCCATGGCTCACCACTTTTACATCTATGCTCTCCAACCTGATCTTCTCCTTGATCAGTCCCCTGCCTGAACTATTGCCTCTTTCTCTTGCTATTGGCTTCACAACTTGAGCTACCTCCCAGAGTACTCTTAGCCAATGCTTCCCTACCTCTTTCTCTTGATCCTAGCGAACTTCAGTCGCATGAATCTCATTCATCATCTCTTACTATCATTTCTATCCTCTAGGGTACTCTACCCTAGGTCTATCACTTCTCTGTGATGGAATCCCTCTGCTTAGGGAACATCAGCCCATCACATCTCTAGCCTTAGGCCATGTCCTAGGATCATTCCTAGACAAATCTCATTCTAGCTATCTCATTATAGCTCATCAATCTTTTATCATCTATTTATCTGCTTATACTTATGGACAACTTACTGGACTTATGAGTAGTGTCCATTTCTTTCATATCTTACCCCATCTTGACGTAATTCTGGGGTCTACCTTATCTCACTTTCTCATTTAAGAGCTTTACCTCCACTGGGCTTTTCTAAACCTCTATGTACTCTAGGGAAATAACCTTTCTAAATCAGAGCATCACTAAGCCAGAACCTTCTGTTCTGTGCCAGAATCTTATGCTCTGAGCCAGAATCCTATCTGGTTTATGCCAGAACCTATTGCTTTGTGCCAGAACCTCATGCTCTGATACCAAAATGAAACATCCTCCCTTAGACTCCTCAGAGTACACTTACGGAAGCGATATTAGCTTGATATATCTTAACTTAAGCCCAGAAATTCAAAATTTCACTCTTAAGTTCCTTATTCGAGACCTTTAATTTGAAAGTTAATTTCTCTCGTTCTACACATCCAAACAAGGCTTATTACCTATCCACGTAATGCCCCAGATGTGTATCACTGGCTCACCAAATTTCGTAGCCAAACTCCTTTGTTTACTAGGTCAAACTGAGGCCAGAACACTGCTACCTCAGGACCTTCGAATTTCTCCCTTTATTCCCCATTCACAAATTGAACATGCCAAACAACATTTATTATTAAATAATAAAATGTCATACAACAAGGCATATAGCAAATTATCATATTTCTATTACATCTCTTCCTGTCTAAAATCCGGCAGCATAACTGCTACATTCCTTCTGTAGAAAGTAACCGATCTTGTACCGATTCGGTAATTCCCGTAGGAGCTACCATTCTACGTAAGTACCCAGGAAAGACTGGATGAACCGGCTAGGTCCACTCACTTCCAGCCTCCTTAGACAGCACCTACGTACACAGTACGTATCAGTTCCTTTCTTTGTTCCTTCTTCGTTGCCAGAATTTCGGCAGCCTAACGGCGTCTCTTAAAATTTCCAGATTTTATTTTGACAGAACCTCCCCTGTAATGTTATATATGGGAATGAGATTCGGGGGAATCTCAGTAGTAATAATCATAACAATATATGTAATGCAGAGTGACGGTGCTTGCTTGTGATTGTGTATAGATAAGTATGCTGCGTGCTTCCATATTCAATAACATATGATCATAGCATTGTAATAGAGCTTCAAGCATAACATATAAGACAACAATCCAACCAAACAATAGCACAACAAATCACAAAGATATTACATAAGAGCTAGGATTAGTTACTACCTCAAAAGCAGAGCTCCAGAACTTCTATACTGCTTCCAACTCCACCAGAACTTCCTTTCTTTCTTTCTTTCTCCTTCTCTCTCTTCTTTCTCTCTCTTTTCTTGCCAAAAACGTGGGATGCATAAAATGGGAGGGGAATGGGGTATTTATAGCTTTAATGGATGGCATTTCTGTAATTTTGAAGCCATCTGAACATGTGGTCCTGGTTTTTCCTGGATTTTCCTATTTTTCTTTATTCCTTTTTACTGCATCATGCATGACATCATCCAGGACACCTCACCGGGACACCTCATCACCACATTCTTCACATGTCACAATTCCTGGACACCTCATCAGCTGACTCAGCAGTTCAGTCCAATCCAGTACCGGTCCAGAGTCTTGCACCGTAATACGTGTCCTCAACTTTTCTTCTGCCTCTAAGATTGCGCCATGTGGCACCTGGAAGGGACCTTTCACGCCTTCCAATGCTATCCAGATAAGTCCCGGACTTTATCTGATCACCTCCTCGGTTATCGTGCCGACCGAGTAACTTTACTTTATTGAAACATCATTAAAATAGTATTTTAATGCCACTTTTTCCCACATACTCCATGGGCTACGTTTTTGGGCTCTGGGTATGTTATCTTGGATCCTGATCAAGCTCAAGTACTCTGATGGCTCGATTCCCAAGAAACATCCCTTGGCAAATTACCAAAATACCCTTGGGTGCCCTTTCTTGCGTTATTTTAACCCTAAGGGTAAAATCGTCATTTCACACCCTTCTGTACTCTGTCAGGGCATATACGGACTCTAAGTAACTTTATCTGTATGTGCCTTGGCTCCTGGGCCTGTCCAGAATGACCAAAATGCCCTCATTCATCTACTACCCCTTTAGTACAACATAGGGTCATTTTCGTAATTTCGCACTTTTCCGGGGTTCTGCCGGACACTGGCCCACCTATCAGTCCAAGTGTCTTACTGGTCCTTGTTGGCGCCATTATTGGGCCTCTCAGGGTCCATTACCTTCATGACACGCATTACGAGGAATCTTCCCCTGTTAATAATTATTGAATATTTTATCTACTATTCACCTTTTATACACATATCTGGACACCGGCTCCTTCTGTCCGATACACTGGCCTGCGGTGTTCAGGCATCCCTGTGAGTCATATCAGTCATCTGACTGAGGTTATCCGAACTCATTCAGTCCCTTTTCAAATACCGATAAATTTCCTTATCGGATACCCGGAGGCCTCACACTCCCGTCTGGATTTTCTAATTTGCGAATAACTTTTTCTACAGGCCTCCTATCGGTATTCTGTCAGTTTCCCGACATCCGCCCCATAAAGACGCATCATCCTGCATTTTCTCACATAGATCTGAAATCTAGGATATCCGGTAGGAATTTTTATAACTTTTGGACGATCAGTCCATTTCTGGCTATCTGGAGTCTTCAAAAATTCCTATATTAAGCCAGATTACCGAGCGTCCCTTGCTCTCTCTACCGGTGAAATCTGGGACTGAAATGCCGTCGGACAGTCCAAACCACTTCCGGCCTGACTTTCTTTAATTACACTTTAGCCCCAAGAAACTTTTCTTCTTTTCATTTAAGTCCCTTTTTATTTGGCTAAAATTACACTTAAGGACCCCACCTTTTTGTCCTTAAACTTTCCATAATTCTTTCATACTCATAGAGACCTCGTATGCACATTTCACAGTTCAGTGAAATGATCAGCATAATTTTCTCTATTTTCTGGCAAAATATGGTACTCATCGGCTACCAGCCCGATCTTTCCCATAATTACGATTTTGCCCCTGCATTCTCTTTCTGGCCTCGTTGCTCATCTTCTCATCCCTCATCTTAAGGTCTAGAAATTCTCTTTCAATAACTCATCCCTTAAACTCTTCGGGAGTCATCGTTAATTGAAAAGATCGACAACCCGCCCATATCAGGTTATCTTACACAGGAGCCAGCCCATATCAAGCTTCCTGCAGAATTCGTAGGCTTAAGACTTAGGATATTCCTCACATTCCTCATTTTGAACCTAGGCGAACTGTCCTGATCTCCTAGACCAAAAATCGGGATGTTACACCATCCAATGCTATCCAGATAAGTCTAGGACTTTATCTGATCACCTCCTCGGTTATCGTGCCGACCGAGTAACTTGACTTTATTGAAACAGCATTAAAATAGTATTTTAATGCCACTTTTTCCCACATATCACTGGGCCTACGTTTTTGGGCTCTGGGAATGTTATCTTGGATCCTGATCAAGCTCAAGTACTCTGATGGCTCGATTCCCAAGAAACATCCCTTGGCAAATTACCAAAATACCCTTGGGTGCCCTTTCTTGCGTTATTTTAACCCTAAGGGTAAAATCGTCATTTCACACCCTTCTGTACTCTGTCAGGGTATATACGGACTCTAAGTAACTTTATCTGTATGTGCCTTGGCTCCTGGGCCTGTCCAGAATGACCAAAATGCCCTCATTCATCTACTACCCCTTTAGTACAACACAGGGGCATTTTCGTAATTTCGCACTTTTCCGGGGTTCTGCCGGACACTGGCCCACCTATCAGTCCAAGTGTCTTACTGGGCCTTGTTGGCGCCATTATTGGGCCTCTCAGGGTCCATTACCTTCATGGCACGCATTACGAGGAATCTTCCCCTGTTAATAATTATTGAATATTTTATCTACTATTCACCTTTTATACACATATCTGGACACCGGCTCCTTCTGTCCGATACACTGGCCTGCGGTGTTCAGGCATCCCTGTGAGTCATATCAGTCATCTGACTGAGGTTATCCGAACTCATTCAGTCCCTTTTCAAATACCGATAAATTTCCTTATCGGATACCCGGAGGCCTCACACTCCCGTCTGGATTTTCTAATTTGCGAATAACTTTTTCTACAGGCCTCCTATCGGTATTCTATCAGTTTCCCGACATCCGCCCCATAAAGACGCATCATCCTGCATTTTCTCACATAGATCTGAAATCTAGGATATCCGGTAGGAATTTTTATAACTTTTGGACGATCAATCCATTTCTGGCTATCTGGAGTCTTCAAAAATTCCTATATTAAGCCAGATTACCGAGCGTCCCTTGCTCTCTCTACCGGTGAAATCTGGGACTGAAATGCCGTCGGACAGTCCAAACCACTTCCGGCCTGACTTTCTTTAATTACACTTTAGCCCCAAGAAACTTTTCTTCTTTTCATTTAAGTCCCTTTTTATTTGGCTAAAATTACACTTAAGGACCCCACCTTTTTGTCCTTAAACTTTCCATAATTCTTTCATACTCATAGAGACCTCGTATGCACATTTCACAGTTCAGTGAAATGATCAGCATAATTTTCTCTATTTTCTGGCAAAATATGGTACTCATCGGCTACCAGCCCGATCTTTCCCATAATTACGATTTTGCCCCTGCATTCTCTTTCTGGCCTCGTTGCTCATCTTCTCATCCCTCATCTTAAGGTCTAGAAATTCTCTTTCAATAACTCATCCCTTAAACTCTTTGGGAGTCATCGTTAATTGAAAAGATCGACAACCTGCCCATATCAGGTTATCTTACACAGGAGCCAGCCCATATCAAGCTTCCTGCAGAATTCGTAGGCTTAAGACTTAGGATATTCCTCACATTCCTCATTTTGAACCTAGGCGAACTGTCCCGATCTCCTAGACCAAAAATCGGGATGTTACACCATCCAATGCTATCCAGATAAGTCTAGGACTTTATCTGATCACCTCCTCGGTTATCGTGCCGACCGAGTAACTTGACTTTATTGAAACAGCATTAAAATAGTATTTTAATGCCACTTTTTCCCACATATCACTGGGCCTACGTTTTTGGGCTCTGGGAATGTTATCTTGGATCCTGATCAAGCTCAAGTACTCTGATGGCTCGATTCCCAAGAAACATCCCTTGGCAAATTACCAAAATACCCTTGGGTGCCCTTTCTTGCACTATTTTAACCCTAAGGGTAAAATCATCATTTTACACCTTTCTGTACCCTGTCAGGGCATATACTGACTCTGAGTAACTTTAACTGTATGTGCCTTGGCTCCTGGGCCTGTCCAGAATGACCAAAATGCCCTCATACATCTACTACCCCTTTAGTACAACACAGGGGTATTTTCATAATTTCGCACTTTTCCGGGGTTCTGCCGGACACTGGCCCACCTATCAGTCCAAGTGTCTTGTTGGGCCTTTGATGGCGCCATTATTGGGCCTTTCAGGGTCCATTACTTCATAGCACGCATTACGAGGAATCTTCCCCCGACACAGTTCCTCGAATATTTTAACTATTATATACCGTTTATACATATCTCCGGACACCGTGTCCTTTTGTCAGATACACTGGCCTGCTGTGTTCAAGCATCCCTGTGAGTCATATCAGTCATCTGACTGAGGTCATCCGAACTCATTCAGTCCCTTTTCAAATACCGATAAATCTCCCTATCGGATACCCGAAGGCCTCACACTCCGTCTGGATTTTCTAATGTGCGAATAACTTTTTCTACAGGCCTCCTATCGGTATTCTGTCAGTTTCCCGACATCCATCCCATAAGGACGTATCATCCTGTATTTTCTCACTTATATCTGAAATCTAGGATATCCGGTAGGAATTTTTATAACTTTTGGACTATCAGAGCAATTCTGGCTATCTGAAGTCTTGAAAAATTCCTGTATTAAGCCAGATTACCTAGCGTCACTTGCTCTCTCTACCGGTGAAATCTGGGACTGAAATGCTTTCGGGCAGTCCAAACCACTTTCGGCCTGACTTTCTTTAATTATACTTTAGCCCCAGGGAACTTTTCTTCTTTTCAATTAAGTCCCTTTTTACTTGGCTAAAATTACACTTAAGGACCCCACCTTTTTGTTTACTTCTCTTTTTGACCTTGCACTTTTTCATAATTGCATCTAAGTCCTTCCATTTCTTTACTTTACTAGGTCTAAGGGCATTATTGTCTTTTCATATCTTACTAGAGTATTCTCTGGCCCTGGTCAACTATCCAAATACCTATTCTTGATTGTCTAACCTTAGCCAAATGACCAAAATACCCTTTACTCATTCTTCAGTTATTCTATAACATAAGGGCATTTTTGTCATTTTGCACATTTTTCCCAGAATCCTTTTCTCTATCTCCCAGTATTTTCAGATATTTTATCCGAACCGAGCTATTTTTGCCTAAAAGTGACCATTTTACCCTTAGTCACATTTTTAATTCTTTCATACACATAGAGACCTCATATGCACATTTCGCAGTTCAGTGAAATGATCAGCATAATTTTCTCTATTTTCTGACAAAATATGGTACTCATCGGCTACTAGCCCGATCTTTCCCATAATTAAGCTTATGCCCTTGAATTCTCTTTCTAGCATCTCTAGGCCTAAAAATTGGGGTGTTACATGTATCTCTACTAGTGTCACTTCGGGCCTACTGGGACCTGGCGCATTAATTTGATCAAGTACTTGGCTGGATCCTGAAATGTCTGTTATATTTGGAGGTACCGCATTTATGGGAATGGCAGGAATAGGACCTTTTATCACCTTCTCCTCCTGATCAGCCACCACAAGATTCGATCCTACGGAAGAACTATCCTCTTCAGAGTCACTAACTACTGGAGATATCCAAGGATCAGAATCATTGCTCATTATCTCCTCTTCCGAACTATCCGAACTAGAGACCTCTGGTCTAGGATCCCACTGGTTCACTGTGGTTTCGGATCTGGATCTATATCTAGTCATCCTGCAAGCACTAACTTAGTGTCAATTATGATAGCTTTACCATGATATATCTATCTATAAATCATCTACTCAGAGCATTTCCTAAGCCAGAATCCTTTGCTCTGATACCAAAATGAAACGTCCTTACTTTCGTACATTTAAAGGATCATTTGGTAGCATTTAGAACCACTTTCAAGGTCATTGAAGTCCAATATCTCAATCTAAAATTTTACTCTTCTCGGGTACTGTTCACTGTATAAATTCCAGATGAGTGACCTGATTCGGAAAATCATAATTAAATCTAGAAAAAATCAAAATGCAGTGGTTCCAATTGCTACATAAAGCTGACTCAATTATCTTTAAGGGAAAAATCATTCATTGACCAATCTTTGACCAAATCAACGTGGGTCACTGTTTCAATTTTACTGTTCATCCAGCGTTTTTCCCTTCGATCCAGTATTTTAGTCCCAACTTTGATAATTTATATCTCTATGTATAGACATCCAAATGAGGCATTCTATATATCAAATCGAAGCTTAGTATGTCTACTATTTACCATAAAAATTTCATATATTTATTCATCCATTTACTATTTTTAATTATTTATTAAACATCACTAGGTCACCACGAGTTATTGTTCACAGTGGTAAATTTCAGCACTCAACTTTGCATACATATGCATATATCCATCACATATCAGTCAAACAATACTCATTATTAGTTAATAAGTTGTTATACATCATAACATGTACAAAATTCTCATATTTCTAATGCATCCTTCCTTCCTGAAATCTGGCAGCATAACTGCTATCCTTCGTCATTAGAAAGTAACCGATCTTGTACCGATTCGGTAATTCCCGTGAGAACTACCATTCTACGTAAGTACCCAGGAAACACTGGATGAACCGGCTAGGTCCACTCACTTCCAGCCTCCTTAGACAGTACCTACGTACACAGTACGTATCAGTTCCTTTCTTTACCATTTTGCCAAAATTTTAGCAGCCTAACGGCGTCCTTCAAGATTTCCAAAATTTACTTAGACATAGCCTCCCCTGTATTGGGTTATTTGGGATGAGATTCGGGGGAATCTCAGTAGCAATAATCATAACAATATATGTAATGCAGAGTGACAGTGCTTGCTTGTGATTGTGTACAGTATGCTGCGTGCTTCCATATTCAATAACATATGATCATAGCATTGTAATAAAGCTTCAAGCATAACATATAAGACAACAATCCAACCAAACAATAGCACAACCAATCACAAAAATATTACATAAAAGCTAGGATTAGTTACTACCTTAAAGCTTAGCAGAACTCCAGAAACTCTCTACTGCTTACTCCGCCAGAACTTCCTTTCTTCTTTCTCCCTTGCTCCTTCTCTCTTAAGAACTTCTTTCCCTCTCTAAAAGCACTCTAGGCCGTGATGAATGAAGAGCATGTGGGTATTTATAGTTTTGATGGATGGCATTTTTGTAATTTTTAAGCCATCTGAACTTGTGGTCCTGGTTTTTCCAGAATTTCCTATTTTTCTTTATTCCCTTTTACTGCATCACCAGGGGACACCTAAGGGGACACCTCACCCCTCACATTTATCACATGGCGCAATTGGAGGGAGCTAGAAGCCTTCTGGAAGATTTTCGGTCCAATCCGGTACCGGTTCGGTCCGTCTCCTCGAAAACTGGACCGTTTTCTGAAAACCCATATTATATCTTCTGACTTTAACTTTAGTATCTGGGTCCTTTATATCATTAACATTTTTATACTGGGTCTAAACTCAATTACAGATCCCCTGCGACATGACCAAAATACCCCTGGGTGCCCTTTTGTGCACTATCTTAACCCTAAGGGTAAAATCGTCATTTTACACCTTTCTGCACCCTATCAGAGCATATACTGACTCTGACTAACTTTATCTGTATGTACCTTGGCTTCTGGGCCTGTCCAGAATGACTAGAATGCCCTTCATTCCTCTACTACCCTTTAGTACAACACAGGGGCATTTTCATAATTTCGTACTTTTCCGGGGTTCTGTCGGACACTGGCCCACCTATCAGTCCAAGGGTCTTACTGGGCCTTTGATGGCGCCATTATTGGTCCTTTCAGGGTCCAATACCTTCATGGCACGTATTACGAGGAATCTTCCTCCGTCAATGTTCACCGAGTATTATAGCTATTATACACCGTTTACACACATATCCTGACACCGGCTCCTTCTGTCATATACACTGCCCCACTGTGTCTGGGCAGCCATTTGGGTCACAACGGGCATCTGACTCTTGTTACCTGACCTCATTCAGTCTCTTTTTAAATACCGATAAATTCCCTAATCGGATCCCCGGAGGCCTCAAACTCCCGTCTGTATTTGCTAATTTGTGAATAACTTTTTCTACAGACCTCCTATCGGTATTCTGTCAATTTCCTGACATCCGCCCTATCAGGACGCATCATCCTGTAATTTCTCACTTATATCTGAAATCTAGGATATCCGGTAGGAATTTTTATAACTTTTAGACTATCAGATCAATTTTGGCTATCTGGAGTCTTGAAAAATTCCGGTATTAAGCTGGATTTCCCGGCGTCACTTGCTCTCTCTACTGGTGGAATATGGGGCTGATCGGAATACGATCATTGTTTTTGCCTATTTCTGGTCCAGGTTTTCATAATTACACTTTTGCCCCGGAAGCTTTTCTTCTTTTCAATTAAGTCCCTTTATTTGGCTAAAATTACACTTAAGGACCCCACATTTTTGTCTACCTTTCCTTCTTAGCCTTAACATTTCCATAATTGCAATCAAGTCCTTTCATTTCCTTTCTTTTTCAATTTAATCCCTTTCTTTACATAAATAACCACATCTTTTTCCTGAAAAATAATTCATATATTTCATTCAATCTGTACATATAAATCATTACAGAAAATTAGGGATATTACATCCTCGACTCTGCTTTCTCCTCAGTTTATTTCTTCTTGTAAGCTAGACTTTGCATTATCTCTTCCTCTTCTTGAACCTCTTGCACTTCTTCTTGTGCTTGTGAATTCTCCTCTTAATTTGTTCTCTTTGTCATGAGCTGCTACTCTTTAATGCTCTCAGATTTCCCAATTTTTATCAGTGACAGTGGTGGATTTTGAACTTCAAGGTCTTCAATATCTTCCTTGGGTGCATCATCTTCCTGATAAACTCTTATTTTTATATTGATTTTAGTGTGTTTAAAGATAATTTTATTATTAATTTTATCCCCATTTACCAATATGATGAGCAATTAATTAATAAAATAGAATCAGAATTATCGGAATTAATTGATATAATTTTGGTCATATATTAGAATATTATTTTGTTAGATAAATAAATTGTATCTTTTAAATTCTCATTTCAAGAAAATGCTCATTAATTACTAAGTCAACTTGTTACTGTAACTGAATTGGATAAGATTAATAAGATGTAATGGCAAGGAAGTGACAGGTGGATTGAATAGAGTGGATAACAGATTGGGCATATGACTAACAAAAACAAGTGGGCTAATAGATTGTTGGACACATGTGCTGTACTAGATCTGATAGGGGATTCACACATATAATGTAACATAATGAAAACAATATCACTCACGCCAACAACACAGTTCATATCAGTTCATGCTAGACACACCTCTCCTCAGATTCATTCCACTTCACTCATTCCACACTTCTATATATCACACAGATCACGCACACATATGGACATCATTCCATTTTCTGACTCCATCACATATCACTCACGCCATCCATCGCTATTCTCTCTCTTTGATCTGCAACTTTCCTCTATTCTAAGCAATAGAACTAGAGGAAAGTGTTGCTTCCATTTTTATCTTTTTCTTCTACTTTCACCATGACTATTGCTGATCTGTTTACTATTGCTATTGAAATTTTGACAGCAATAGAAGGCTAGATCCATTGTGCTCTCTTAGAGATGATACTGAACCAGAATCCTTTATCTAAAATAGGGAGTTTCAATTGTGTCTTTAATTTAAATTTAATTGTATCGAGTTGATGTAATTAATTCTGGTTTTATTGATTCAATAAGAGTTAGTAGATGATGAACATTAGGGAACCGAGTTGGATTTCCTGATTATGTTTAATTGAGCTTTGACTGATCCTCAACCTTGAACTAGTTGGACATGGTTGTAATTAATTAGAGTAATTCTATGCAAAGTACAATTGTATCTGTTTAATTTATCTTCTTCTATCTCTTGAGTTGAATGATTCATATTTCTCTATTCAATGTCTGCGAGTTATAGCTTTGGTAGAGATTTAGCTAGCGAGTTGTTAGCTAACATATTCTAATTTAACTAATTAACTTCTAATATTCTGTGGATAATGAAGAAAAGGTCATCTCCAAGGGAACACACTTGTCATTGATACATTTCATCATCATTAACACCTAAATTCATAAACAATAGCATAGGATTTACATTCAGAAGTTATTCAATATCTCATCACATAACTCATCTAATTAATTTGTTAATTTGTGGCTCATTGGATTAGTTAGGAACTTTAGCATCCATTTAGGCTCCTTGTGAATTGACCTAGGTTAGCTTCACTTTACTATTGGTTAGCTGAGTTTCTTGTTTGATAATTAAAATGAAGTTATAAAAATGGCGCTGTTGTCGGGGAGCCTTACTTGTTAAGGTTTCCTAAGCAATCTGCGGGGCCTCAAAAACATAAAAATAATATAGGTGTTTAAGTTTTTTCTGCAAATTTAGTATTTTATCTTTTTGAGTCACAACCAATTACCTTTTTAGTCGCGACTAAAGTGCAAAAATTGATTTCTAAGAGTCTCTATGAATTTTAGTCACAGCCAAATACATATTTGGTCGTAACCTGAAATCATTGTTTAACTCATATTTGCTCTCTGTAACTTTTAGTTGCGACCGGAGTGCTTTTTGGTTGCAACCAAAAATCTTTATCCATCAAGTTTTCTTCTTTATGATTTTCAGTCACGACCAAAAGTCAGTGCTTAATTCAGATTTACTTTGTGATTTTTAGTCCTACGAGAGTGACATTTAGTCGCAACCAAAAACTTTTAATTTTAAGCATTTGCTCTCTGTGATTTTTAGTCGCAACCAAAGTGACATTTGGTCACGACTAAAAATGGTGATTTCAAAATTTTACTCTCTGTGACTAACAGTCGCGACTTGAAGTTCATTTTTGTCGTAATATTTGCTCTCTATACTTTTTAGTTGTGACCTAAAGTCCTTTTTCTCTTGACCTGAGCTTTTTGTACTGCGATGACTTGATCTCAATTTCTAAAATTGCTGCATTATTGATGTACTTGATATCCTGCATAATTTTTTAGTATGATTTGCATGACCAGAAGCTCTGAATTCTTTCCTTTGGACAGAGAAATCAATAGAACACTTAGGTAAATTAAGAAAGCTAAAATCTTAAAGCAAGCTAATGTTGCATCTGTTGTTGTTGAGCTTAGTTCTTTTGGTGAATCAGTTGTAGCTGAAACTGAATTTTCATCTTGTGATATCTTAGATAATTATTTTATCATGGAGCATGTTAATGAGGGTGAGGCTCATACTTATAATCAGAATAATCTAAATGAGCAACATGGAGAGAATAACATGAATAATATAAGGGCACGTAGGAGTATAAGAGAATTAACTTCTTCTAATGCAAACTTTGATCCTTTTCGTACTTGTCCTGCTTTAGATGTTAATTTTGAGTTGAAAGGTCCTTTGTTAAGTAACTTACCCAAGTTTTATGGATTAGCAGGTGAGGATCCTTTCAAGTACTTGAAGACTATGCAATAGGTGGGCTCATCTATGAAACCTGTAGGTGCTAATATGGATACTGTGCAGAGATAAGTATTCCATTTTACACTTGAAGGAAACGCAAAGGAATAGTTTTATATGCTGCCATATCATACACCTCATGCCTTGGACTCTTAGAATAACTTGAGTAACGCTTTCTTAGAGAGATACTTCCCTACTTCTAAGACTACTACATTGAGGAAGGAAATCTTTACAGCAAAATAGTTTGCTCAAGAGTCCTTTTATGTATTTTGGGGAAGGTTTCAAGAGCTGCTAGCTAGATGTCCATACCACCAGATTCCAAGTGAGCATTTAGTGTAATATTTTGGATGCATAAATAATTTGGATGTAGTTGCTGGGGGTTCCATTTATGACTTAACTCCTGATGAAGCATGACATTTAATTGAGAAGATAGCAAACAATGACCAGCAGTATGAGGCTATGATGCTAGGAAAGTTCATGAGGTTTCTGTAAGCTCTTCTAAAGATTATAATAATCTATTTTCTCAAGTTACTGCTATGAATACTCAGATCAACAAGTTAGTTGCTCAATTGAGCAATTCACATGTCCAAAGCCAATACCTCAAGCTCTAGTTGCTCCTGGTTATCAGCTTTGTTCTTCTATAATGCATACCAGTGACAAGTATCCTACACACTATGAGGATGTATCAGCTATCTATCAAGACAAATAAAACTAGTATCCATAAAGGAATCTATACTCTAACACATATAATAAAGGATGGAGAGATCATCCTAATTTCAGATAGAGGGATGGAAGTAAAGAGGAATTTTAGGCAAAATAGATTCAATAATGACAAGCAAGTGGTTGAATCCTCTAGAGCTATAAAAGTACCTGCTGCTACAAAGGACGATGGAATATCTGAGATAATCAAGAGTATTAATGTGATGAATTCAAACATAAATTCTATAAACACAAACTTCAACTCTAACTTCAAGGACTTGAGATCCACAGTGGATAGCAACCTAGCAATGATAGATTCTAAATTTACTGCCTTGGAGAGTAAAATAGAACAGTGGGAAATAAAAGCTTCAAACATGAATGGCTATGTATCACAGCTAGCCAATTCAGTAAGTGATGTTCATGCCAAAATTGGTAGAAATTTACCTTCAAACACAGTTATTAACCTTAAATCTATGAATGTTATAAGTTTGAGAAGTGGGGAACAAGTTGCAGATACTAAAAATGAAGAGGAATGTGAGGTAGACAATGATTCCAGTAGTCTAATGAGTAATAGCATTGAGAAGTCTGAAAGAAAGAAGGAAGCATAACTCTTTGGGAATAAAGAGGTTACAGTTGATCTTACAGAAAGTCAAATTGACTTTGCTTGATTCTAAAGGTTATGGATAGCCAAGCAGCAAGGAAACTGAGCTACTTAAGGCTATGGATTCTGAGTTAGGAAACCCTAGAGTGGACACAATTGAAGAAACATAATCAGTATTCAATTTAGAGCTCAAGTAGAAAGAAACAAATTCTGAGTCAGCTAAGAAAGAAGTGAATCTGAAATATTTACCTGTCCCAAGGGAATTCATGAGTAGTAAGAAGAAAGCCTTAAAGCAACAGAACAAAGAAGTAATTGAATTTTTAAGCAAGATTAAAGTAAATGTGCCTATGCTGGAGAGAGTTCAAAGAGTGCCAGAATATGCAAAGTGTTTGAAGGACAGTTGCAACCACAAGAAAAGATACAAACCTAATGAACTGGTGCAAGTGAGACCTAAAGCTTCTATACTTTTCAAAGCTCAACTTCCAGTAAAGTGTTAAGATCCAGGTGCATTTTCTATTCCTTGTACATTGGTAAGATAGCTATTTCTAGAGCATTATTAGATTTAGGTGCTGCTATTAATGTGATGCCTTGTTCAGTTTATCATGCTCTAGGAGTGAATTTGATTAAACCAACTAGTGTGTTAGCTCAATTGGCTGATAAAAGTATTATAAATCCTAAGGGAATCTTAGAAGACATTTTAGTTCAAGTTAAGGACCTTGTTTTTCCTGTGGACTTTTTATGTTTTGGATATGACAAATGAGTCTCTTGATGATAGTACTCTTATTTAGGAAGGCCATTCTTGAGGATAGCTAACACCACGATTTGTATGAAAGATGGAATTATTAAAATAGAATTTGGTAGGACATAATTCAGTTTAACATGTATAGAAACCCACATCAAGATTATTCTATCCTAGGACTTAACACGATTGATGCATTACTTGAAAATGAGTGTAATGATATTTGTCAGCTTGATAATGATGATAAAGTTGAAGAACTTTCCATTTCTTACTCCTCTATTGATTTCTCTTCTTTTTCTTCATCCAATGGTGATATGTTATGCATTAATTCTAAAATTGATGGCTGGCTTCCCACTATAGGTAATTTTTCTTCATCTTCATCTACTATTTCTTCCTTTGGAACTAACCATGTTGTTTCAAGTGATGAACAATGTCCAAGAATGTTTGTGGCAGATTTAATAGAATTGTAGGGTAATAACATTATAGCAGACTTTGAGAGACAAGAAGCCATAATTTTTGGGCTAAGAAAGTCTCAATTTAATAGTTATAATATCATGTATTCTAACCCTATTCATAGGAGCTTCAACTTGGAATTTTTAGATATCTCAGGGCTACAAAAATTGAAGGATATTATCCAACATTAATAGAATTCCTGAAACATCCTTATTTTCATACATCTTAGGGACCAATTGGTAGTATTTAGAACCACTTTCAAGGTCATTGAAGTCCAATTTCTCAATCTGGAGTTTTACTCTTATCGAGTACTGTTCACTATGTAAATTCCATATGAGTGACCTGACTTCGAAAAATCATAACTAATTCTAGAAAAATCAGAATGCAGTGGTTCAAATTGCTACATGAAGCTAACTCAATACTATTTCAAGGAAAAATAACTCGTTGACCATTCCTTGTCCAAGTCAATGTCAGTCAAAGTTACAACTTTACTGTTTATCCAGCATTTTTCTCCTGAATCTAGCATTTTGGTCCCAACTTTGATAATTTATATCTCCATGTGTAGACATCGAAATGAGACATTCTATATATCAAATCAAAGCTTGGTATGTATACTATTTATCATAAACATATCATACATTTATTTAATCATTTACTATTTTTAATTATAGATCAAACATCACTATATCACCACGAGTTACTGTTAATGGTGGCAAATTCCAGCAAGCAACTTTACATACATATGCATACATCAATCACATGTCAAACAAACATGCCAAACAATACTTATCATTAAATAATAAATCTTTATACAACAGGGCATGAACAAAATCCTCGTATCTCTATTACATCTTTCCTGCCTGAAATCCGGCAGTATAACTACTATACTTCATCTGTAAAAATAACTGATCTTGTACTGATTCGGTAATTCCCGTGAGAATTACCATTCTACGTAAGTACCCAGGAAAGACTGGATGAACCGACTAGGTCCACTCACTTCTAGACTCCTTAGACAGTACCTACGTACACAGTACGTATCATCTCCTTATGTTCAGTCTGAAAATCGGCAGCATAACTGCGTCTTACAGCATTCTCAAAATTCACTTCGACATAACCTCTCTGTAATGGGTTATAAATAGGGGATGAGATTCGGGGGAATCTCAGTAGCAAACGGTACTAAACAATGCATGCATTAAAGTAAATACTTGTGCTTGCTTGTGAAAGTGTAAACATTGTGTAATGTGCATGCTTCCATGTAACATATGAAATACAATTGGCCAAGGTAATAATAGAAACAGAGCTTCAATCATATACACATATGCACACAATTCAACAAAGTCATAGCACAATCAAGCATAACATTCAATACATACAAGTTTAGGGTAAGTTTACTACCTTATTGCTTTACTTCTTTCCACTTTAACTTTGCTTCTTCCTTCTTACTTTTCCTTGCTATGTGGCTGCCCTCTTTTGAGCACACCAAGCAATTCCTAACATCACATTACCATCCAACCATTACAATCTAACTTCTCTTGAACACTAAGCTTACATACATAACTTCCTTTAATCTTTACCAATTGACTTAGCCTTTGAATCAATTGATGTCTTGACCTTACCCTACACAATTTGGCCTTTTGAATCCATTTATGAACTCAAAACAACCAAATTCCAGCAACTATGCACTGTTCCGGACAGATTTGAAAAACATGCATAATTCTTTCAAAAATTCTCATTTTGATTCCAATGTTTCCCATACTTGTTCCTCCACTTTTCCCCCACACAAAATCTCATTTTAAGACCATTGGAAGCATCAAAATCATGAAATTCAAATCACTGTTCATGCGAGTGAACATTAACCGTGAGGAATTTTCAACATTATACCTTTAATTCCAATGGTTTCCAAGGTTCAAAACCTTTCCAATCCTACACAAAATCATCATATAAACTCAATGGAAGCATTAAATCATTGAAATTCCATTTCCTTCTATCATGAACAGTGCATGAACAGTGCAAACCGAAATGTTCTTCCATGGTAAAGTCAAGAACATCAACTTAATCCAACAACCAAGCATGTAACTAACTTGTTTAAGCTTGTCTTAACTATCTATGACTTAAAACTCATATTCCTTTCACATATACACAAAAATTCCAGCAGCATTTCCCCAAGATTTAAGCCTAAAAAGTCACTTAAACTCAAGCACAAACCATAAGAACAAAAGGTAGAAGCAAGGAGACAACTTACCTTACTTGCTCCTTCAAGACCCTTGCTTCTTCCTTGCTTTCTTCCACATTCTTTCTCTAGAACTCACTTCTCTTTCTAAAGGAGCTCTTGGGTGTGAAGAATGAATGGAAAGGGGGGGTATTTATAGCAAAAGTCATGTGCCATTTGAAGTCCAAGATCACTTTGGAAACTATTTGATCTAATGGTTAAAGGTTTGATCTTGGAATGTCTTTTCACTTTTCACTCAAGACCTTACCACCATGACATCACTAGCATGGCCTCCCTTGGTACACCTAACCCTTCCTCTTTTTGGGTGCCATTCTTGTGTCCTTGTGGGTCCCACCATGTGCAACACCTAATTCTTACTTTATTCTCTTTTTCTTTCTTTTCAAAAATCCATAAATTATTTATTATTTGGACTTGGGCTCCAAGATAACTTTTGGGCCTTATTGGGCTGGCCTAGGACGAAATATTGGGCCTCTTTTAGGTCCAATAGCTAACTGGCCCAAATCCCAATGTACTTTCCTCATACCGATATCCGTAACTTACCCTGATCTTAGCATAAATGCTAATCACCTCTTTTAATTGTTCTAACATTTTTAGAAATTCATTCTAATATAAAATGAATTCTCTACAAAGTTTCATAATTTTTTGAGCCCCAGAAGTCCTGTTAAAAATTAAATGCGTTTTCTTTAACCCTTTATCGGTGTCATTTTTCACCGTAAATTCCATAATTAATTCTACAGGACTCCTTTTTGACTTCTGTCAACTCCATAAATTCTCATATTAATTATAATAATTTACTATCAAATTTCCTCTGATATCCATCCATTGTGTGAAATGACCAAAATGCCCTCCATTTACTTCTGGTTTCTTAGGGCATCACAGTGACATTTTCGTAATTTTGCACTTTGGCTCTTAGACTTTCTTCCTCTTCCAATTAATCCTTTTCTTTACATAAACATGGCCACATATTTTCCTAAATATCTCATATATTTTATTCAATCTGTACATACAACTTAGTACAGAAATTAGGGATGTTACATTTCTCTCCCCATTAAAATAAATTTCGTCCTCGAAATTTACTTAGTACCTTAGTCAACAATCTTAAATATACATCCTCTTTAAATCTCTTTCTGCTTTATGACTAAGAATTGGGGTATCCATCTCTTACCTTTTATCTTATTATCTAGCGGAGTACTTTCAATATCCGCTTCATGTCCTTGCTGTCATTACTCTTTTTGTATCAGTCAACTTAATTGGAGTTTATTTCTACTTCATCACGGCACTTGATCTTGTGCTATGCATCCATTTGCTTATGGACAACTCCTTGTACTAGACTTGAGAGTAGTGTCCATTTCTTTCATATCAAACTCTCTCGAATATTATTGTATTCGGGAGTTTCCCTCACTCACTCATCATACTTTCTAACACTTATCCCTTATTACTTCTCTTAGCATCTCGCATAATTCTTTAACATCCGCAAAGCTTCATCCTCTTTTTGTATAGAAACTCTTATAACTATCGTTGCTCTTATCATCTTTAATGATTCAACATCATACAGAGAGAGGACTTATGCAGTTATTCTTTTCTTTACTTTACTGCTAAGTAGGAGCATATACTCTAACATGCATAATGCCTGGCCAATATCTTGTAGGACTGTATACTTGCTCCTAAATGCAAAGCTCTAACATTCTCTTATGACTTTATCAGCCTCTCAGGAGAGTATTGCTCTTTTGCTTATCGTTCTCCTGAACAAAGTCATAATTTAAATCTTTCATTTCAAATCCACTCTTATTTGGACTTGGCAGAAGGGTTTTAATCCTTTAATGTTCATAACCTTTCTAACTTTTCATAACTTTGTTTATCATTCATCATATATATGCCAAACTTCTATGGCATTTACACTCTTTCATATCTTACCCCTTAACATCTTGGTGTAACTCCAGGGTCTATCTTACTTTAACTTTTCACTTTTCTTACCTTGTCCATCTATACCAACTTCTGTGACAACTGGACCCTTTTTCATTACTCTTTCTTAGACTACTCTTGCCTTAACATCTTTCTGGACGAAGGCTACCTTACTCTTCTAAGCCTTAGCATTCTCTATCTCATATAACTACTGGGTTCTATCTTTACTTTATACCTTCTTCTCTAGGTCTCTTTAGCCGTTTAATCTTTTTATCCTCATCTGGAGGATTTATCTGCTCATACTTTTCTGTTCTCAAAACATATGGGGTTCTCTTCTTTGTTCCTCAGGCATACTTCTATAAAACTTTTGAATATCAGCACTCAGACTTTAACTTGGACTCCGTCTTTGTTTAAAGAAAACTAAGTTCAGTCTGTATAATATAGGCTATCTGAGGAAAATCATTATAAATAATTTTTCTGGATGAGTTTATCAACTAGTGAAGCTTCCTTACCTTAACTTCGTCTTTGGCATTCATCTTCCCAAAGAGATACTATATTGTACTCATATCTCATGGCTCATTACTTTCCTTAGGCTAGATCTAACTTTGACCTCGGGATCTAACTGCGATCAACCGTCAACCTCTTCAGAATCTAACTGTGACTCTGGAACTATTAGGATCTAACTGCGACCCTGGAGCCATGCTAGGATCTAACTGTGACCCTCCAGAATCTAACTGCGATTCTGTATATCTCCCAAAGATCTTAAACCAACAGACTAAGTTATAGGGTTCACCGCTTCTACTTGTTGATAACTCAATAAAAATTTAGAAATATTATGTTCAGTAGCCCATATTATTTCCCAAGACTTTACTTATTTCCTCTCTTACTCAGGAGTTCCTTCTCATCTTTCTCTTACTGTGGCTTACCATGCCTTGTGCAATCATGGTTTAACCACCTGCCATTACATTCCGCTGCTATGGCCTCATCATAACTTCTCATGTAAATCTGTGCTCTAACTGCGAGCCATTTGAACTATGCTCTAACTGCGAGAAGACTGCATCAGATCCAACTCTTATCTAAAGAGTGATCTGTACTCATCTGAATCCAGTCTCTATCTCAGAGTCATCTGTTTCAAATCTAACTCTTTCTGTATACCATTCCTTTCAATAGAAATGGCTCTGAGTACTGCATTCGCAAGCCTATAGAAAAACATGAATCACCCCAATCATAAATCATATCAGAATATCATATCATAACTTATCGTCCCATAAATTGAGACTATCTATCATCCTCAATACATTCCTTATTGCATATCATATGGTATGGGAGCAACATAATTTTCTCGTAACTTCCTCACCATATATACTCTACCCTGCATATACTACGAAATGGGAGTATTCATCATGGCATACTCTAACATGCATGTCATTATTTGACAACTGCAAGGAGATGCAACTATTCATCATCATAATTTGCTCAACCATCCATCAGACATTGTAATGAACTAAGTAAGCCTCAAAACATATTTCCTTTATCATATTGCCTATCATATCTTGATCATTCATCCTAAAACATCTATCGATTTCACTTAGGCTGCCATGCTACCCTCTTATCAGGGTATATACTTGACCCTTTTATCGAATAGGGGAGTTACTTTATCTTTAAAATTGTGGCTATCTTTCCCTGTCTAGGCATTATACATTTCTATTTCTATTCTTGTATACATCTACCGCTCTATTGAACTTCTATGACTACCCGAGAAATCCTTTGTAACATGAAATCCAATCCGTAAATTAACTCTTTAATTATTCAACTCTCTCTGTTCATATATATGAACTTTGCTAAACATTCATCAAAATGGTTTCTCTTTCTCTATTTAACCTTTAGCCTCACGCTCATCTCTATTTAACTGAGAGGAATACTTTTCATAAACTTTACTCAAGGAATACTTCTCAGGTGAGCGGAACAGTCTCCATTTCTCTGGAGCAACTTTGGTGTCTTTCTACTATCTCTCAACTCTTCCTGTGCATATACATCAGTCTCAGTCTACTCTTGACCGGACTATGGTTCATTTCTGGTCTTTTTCTTTATTCTAACCAACTTAGATCACATAAATCTCATTCATCATCTAGCACCATTACTTATGTTCTCTAACAGCTCAGCACCTTTCCACATAGATATTGTCCGCTTTCCCCTTAGGCAGGCCCCAGGCCCACATGAGGTCACGGTTTTGTTCTCCAGGCACATGAGGACTTTAACCCCTTAGGCACCCGAAAACGCATCCTCTGGGTATCATAGCTATGTAGCGGAAGATATTGTCCCATCTCCCCTTAGGCAGGCGCCTCTAGGCCCACACGAGGTCAGGGTTTTGTTTCCCAGCACTGCCTGCCTACCACTCGTGCCTGCCTACCCCCACTGGGACGCTTGGTGACGAGGGCGCTTGGTGAGTACTGGAAACGCATTCATGAGGGAGAGGTATCCACACCCTTATAAGGCATGCTTCGTTCACCTCCCCAACCGATGTGGGACTAATATCTTGTTTTAGGGACTTTAACTTTCGAGAACTTGAAGCCATATGTTAGGCTCATTTCTTGTGCAAGCCTTATCCTAACTTTTGATTCTTTTGTTCATAAAAGACTAAATGAACAAAGTTTTTCCAAATGTAGATTTACTCTTGATAGTCATATAGAGGATCTACTTCTGAACATCATCTTAGACTAGCATGTATCTCTATTTCTCATACTGTTTAGCTTGCCTACATCATATGCTAAACCTCTAACTGATAACCTTCAGTGAGGCTGGCATCTTCATCCTTCATCAGGTCCCTGCGCATCTTCATCGTGACCTGAGTATGAACTAGGTGCAACGTATCCATGAACTTTAGTCGCGACCATCTCATTCTACTTGTCATGATTGGACAGCTCTACATTCTTTAGTCACGACCTCGGGTCACCTTTCGTCATGGCCTAACTTCTCGAGGACTTCTAGCTATGTTCCAAACTGTTTTACATCCGACCTGGATCTAACTTGCTTTAAACATTCCCTTATAATGTTCTTGTCTAGTCTTTACCCTAGTAATGGCCGATCCTTACACCTCAGTTGTGAACCATTTGCCAAAAGCTCACTTAGCTTTACATGTCACGTAGGGTATATGGCAATATCTGGCTTATGGCCATCTTATATCATGCTACTAACATGAAACTTAATCCAGGTCAATGCCCTCTATCACATCTCTATTTATCATCCTTGCTACGGCATTGAAGAACTACAGCTAAACTGACTGCTCTTGATTTCTACTTCCTTCCATCCCTTAACCTAAACTAAGTAGTTTACTTCCCACAGCCTTTCTTGAGACTAGTATAGTCACATTGTCTATCTTTCATAAAGAAGGCTGGGGTGGATTAGGGCTAGAAATATCCCTTTAATCTTTATCTATACCCTCGTATATTCCTGGACTGGGATAATAGGAAGGGATGTCACAGATTGTAACTGGTTCTTAGGCTACTCATATCAAACTTATCCTCAAACTCTAGTAAAGGAGGAATAATATCTGGCCTACCTATAATCCAATATCAGTACTCAGCTTCCTCAGCTGAAATCTGTCCTCTCATCGGAGGAATAGAGCTTATATCAGGTTAGAGAGCACTCTATCAAACTCATCATGTACATAATTACTAGACCCATCATTATCTAGTGCAGCATTATCTGATGCATACACAACATCTGACTGAATTTCTCATAATTTCTAGACTATAAATCCGAGTCTACAAAAATATGCATGGGTACTTTACTATAAACCTTCCTGATTAAGTCCCTTATGTTGTCATCTGAACTCTCTTCACTACCTGAAGAGTCAAAGTCTAGGTGTACCTCATCTTTATACAGCATTAAAGGTTGGGGGTCTCACTGATTAGCTGATGTTTCAAGCTTAACTTTATGAATCCCCATGTCTACTACTCCAACATTTACCCTGTGTTTTGCGACCAAAAGTCTTCTCTCATCGTGACTTATGACTTAACTTGTCGCAACTTGGACATCTAGCATGCTCACTATAGTATCTGGTCACAACACGATACCTCAAGCTACTCTTGCAGCTTCTTTAGTCATGAACTGATCAGCTTCTGTCTCTATCCATAGAGGAAACTGCTCCTTAAACATTATTCTGCTTAGTCCAGTCACATTGTTAATAAACACAAGACCTCAGCTGTATCGACTGACTAGGATTAGCCTATCGTAATCATATCCTTTGTAAGACTGTAAAGCTTGGGGTATAGTCTCATTCATCTGGGTGTCACTGTCTTTTGTCTAAACCTTTCCAAGTAGTGAACACCATCCCTATATCATACTCTCGGGAGAGAACCATTCAAATTTCTTATTTGTCTAAGGGATCAGTCTAACTAAACTAGAGCATCACTGAGCCAGAACCTTCTATTCTGTGCCAGAATCTTATGCTCTGAGCCAGAACCCTTTGTTCTGTGCTAACTTTATTCTGTACTAATGCTAGAAATCATCTGTTCAGAGCATTTCCTAAGCCAGAATCCTTTGCTCTGATACCAAAATAAAACATCCTTATTTTCGTACGTCTTAGGGACCAATTGGTAGTATTTAGAACCACTTTCAAGGTCATTGAAGTCCAATTTCTCAATCTGGAGTTTTACTCTTATCGAGTACTGTTCACTATGTAAATTCCAGATGAGTGACCTGACTTCGAAAAATCATAACTAATTCTAGAAAAATCAGAATGCAGTGGTTCAAATTGCTACATGAAGCTAACTCAATACTATTTCAAGGAAAAATAACTCGTTGACCATTCCTTGTCCAAGTCAACGTCAGTCAAAGTTACAACTTTACTGTTTATCCAGCATTTTTCTCCTGAATCTAGCATTTTGGTCCCAACTTTGATAATTTATATCTCCATGTGTAGACATCGAAATGAGACATTCTATATATCAAATCGAAGCTTGGTATGTCTACTATTTATCATAAACATATCATACATTTATTTAATCATTTACTATTTTTAATTATAGATCAAACATCACTATATCACCACGAGTTACTGTTAATGGTGGCAAATTCCAGCAAGCAACTTTACATACATATGCATACATCAATCACACGTCAAACAAACATGCCAAACAATACTTATCATTAAATAATAAATCTTTATACAACAGGGCATGAACAAAATCCTCGTATCTCTATTACATCTTTCCTGCCTGAAATCCGGCAGTATAACTACTATACTTCATCTGTAAAAATAACTGATCTTGTACTGATTCGGTAATTCCCGTGAGAATTACCATTCTACGTAAGTACCCAGGAAAGACTGGATGAACCGACTAGGTCCACTCACTTCCAGACTCCTTAGACAGTACCTACGTACACAGTACGTATCATCTCCTTATGTTCAGTCTGAAAATCGGCAGCATAACGGCGTCTTACAGCATTCTCAAAATTCACTTCGACATAACCTCTCTGTAATGGGTTATAAATAGGGGATGAGATTCGGGGGAATCTCAGTAGCAAACGGTACTAAACAATGCATGCATTAAAGTAAATACTTGTGCTTGCTTGTGAAAGTGTAAACATTGTGTAATGTGCATGCTTCCATGTAACATATGAAATACAATTGGCCAAGGTAATCATAGAAACAGAGCTTCAATCATATACACATATGCACACAATTCAACAAAGTCATAGCACAATCAAGCATAACATTCAATACATACAAGTTTAGGGTAAGTTTACTACCTTATTGCTTTACTTCTTTCCACTTTAACTTTGCTTCTTCCTTCTTACTTTTCCTTGCTATGTGGCTGCCCTCTTTTGAGCACACCAAGCAATTCCTAACATCACATTACCATCCAACCATTACAATCTAACTTCTCTTGAACACTAAGCTTACTTTAAGTAACATAACTTCCTTTAATCTTTACCAATTGACTTAGCCTTTGAATCAATTGATGTCTTGACCTTACCCTACACAATTTGGCCTTTTGAATCCATTTATGAACTCAAAACAACCAAATTCCAGCAACTATGCACTGTTCCGGACAGATTTGAAAAACATGCATAATTCTTTCAAAAATTCTCATTTTGATTCCAATGTTTCCCATACTTGTTCCTCCACTTTTCCCCCACACAAAATCTCATTTTAAGACCATTGGAAGCATCAAAATCATGAAATTCAAATCACTGTTCATGCGAGTGAACAGTAACCGTGAGGAATTTTCAACATTATACCTTTAATTCCAATGGTTTCCAAGGTTCAAAACCTTTCCAATCCTACACAAAATCATCATATAAACTCAATGGAAGCATTAAATCATTGAAATTCCATTTCCTTCTATCATGAACAGTGCATGAACAGTGCAAACCGAAATGTTCTTCCATGGTAAAGTCAAGAACATCAACTTAATCCAACAACCAAGCATGTAACTAACTTGTTTAACCTTGTCTTAACTATCTATGACTTAAAACTCATATTCCTTTCACATATACACAAAAATTCCAGCAGCATTTCCCCAAGATTTAAGCCTAAAAAGTCACTTAAAATCAAGCACAAACCATAAGAACAAAAGGTAGAAGCAAGGAGACAACTTACCTTACTTGCTCCTTCAAGACCCTTGCTTCTTCCTTGCTTTCTTCCACATTCTTTCTCTAGAACTCACTTCTCTTTCTAAAGGAGCTCTTGGGTGTGAAGAATGAATGGAAAGGGGGGGTATTTATAGCAAAAGTCATGTGCCATTTGAAGTCCAAGATCACTTTGGAAACTATTTGATCTAATGGTTAAAGGTTTGATCTTGGAATGTCTTTTCACTTTTCACTCAAGACCTTACCACCATGACATCACTAGCATGGCCTCCCTTGGTACACCTAACCCTTCCTCTTTTTGGGTGCCATTCTTGTGTCCTTGTGGGTCCTACCATGTGCAACACCTAATTCTTACTTTATTCTCTTTTTCTTTCTTTTCAAAAATCCATAAATTATTTATTATTTGGACTTGGGCTCCAAGATAACTTTTGGGCCTTATTGGGCTGGCCTAGGACGAAATATTGGGCCTCTTTTAGGTCCAATAGCTAACTGGCCCAAATCCCAATGTACTTTCCTCATACCGATATCCGTAACTTACCCTGATCTTAGCATAAATGCTAAACACCTCTTTTAATTGTTCTAACATTTTTAGAAATTCATTCTAATATAAAATGAATTCTCTACAAAGTTTCATAATTTTCTGAGAACGAGAAGTCCTGTTAAAAATTATATATGTTTCCTTTAACCCTTTATCGGTGTCCTTTTTCACCGTAAATTCCATAATTAATTCTACAGGACTCCTTTTTGACTTCTGTCAACTCCATAAATTCTCATATTAATTATAATAATTTACTATCAAATTTCCTCTTATATCCATCCATTGTGTGAAATGACCAAAATGCCCTCCATTTACTTCTGGTTTCTTAGGGCATCACAGTGGCATTTTCATAATTTTGCACTTTGGCTCTTAGACTTTCTTCCTCTTCCAATTAATCCTTTTCTTTACATAAACATGGCCACATATTTTCCTAAACATCTCATATATTTTATTCAATCTGTACATACAACTTAGTACAGAAATTAGGGATGTTACAATTCCACTACTGGAACTTTAAAGAAAGTTGCTGCAATGTGTGGTGCTGGGTTGATGCAGAGCTTAGAGAATAATGCATCTAGAGTGGAGCCTCAGAAGTTGAGTCTATCTGTTATTCAACCTCCAGAAATTGAGCTTAAACAACTTCCAGGGAGTCTAAAGCATAAAAAATAATTCAAGGTGAATGGCCATTTATGAAAGCTGTACAAAGAGAACTTCAAACCCCCATAACATTTAGGTTGTCTCCTTCCTTGTTTCCCTACTTAAAATAGTCTGCTTTAACCAATTTTTCTTATATTACTTGAGCTGTTATTTGTTGATTAAGTATGAGGGAGGACACCAAGTCAATAGGGATAGATAAAAACTCTCATGAATTTATCTTAGATTCTGGTTTAGTTTTGTCTTCATTACTGCTATATTTGCATGTATTTTATCAATTCTTCACATTGAGGACAATTTAGAAAATAAGTGTAGGGCAGGATAAACTTTAGCGTGTGAAATGGGTATCAGAAAATTGGTGTGATTTTGTGTCTTTTGGTGGCGACCATATGTTGTTCTTGTTGCAACTAATGTGTACGAATATGTCAAGTTTCTTCTCTGTGAAAATTAGTTGCAACCAGCAGTTCCTATTTTTTGAAGTTTACCCATCTGTGATGTGTAGTCGTGATTTGTGCTTATCTTTGTCGCGACTTTAACTCTATGAATTTTGGTCGTGACTGGATTGACATTTGAGTCGTGACTAGAGCATGTGTGTTTAACAAGTTTACTCTCTGTGATTATAAGTCGTGACTAGAGCATGTGTGTTTACTTTCTAAAGATTTCTTCTCTGTGTAAAATAGTTGTAACCTGTAGTCCTTTTTGTCACGACTACAAATGATCCTCTGCTGAAAAATTCTTCTATTTCATTCTGATTTGTGCTTGGTCTTAGGAATTTACTGTCATGGAATTAAATTGAACTTTGAATATATACTTTTGAACATATAAGAACTCTCTCAACTAAACAAATTGAAGATTAAACAGTCTTACAAAAAATTAAAATTATTTCTATTGTGTTTTCTTAACATAAAAAAGAATTTGCTTAGTGCCACATCCATCATTTTGACTTTTTTCTTACACATCTAAAGTGATATGGTTCAGATGAATTGTTTATTAAAACCCATTAAAACTTACATTTTTTATCTTTGGGTTACTAATCATTTGATATTTGCAAAATTTTAAGTTCGACTTTAAAAATTTATAATGAATTCTAGAAAAATCATATGAAAGTAATCTAAAATTATTTTAAAAGTTATTGAAGCAATTTACACGAGACAAATATCATTCTAGCCTCATCCTATCTATATCATTCTTGGACAAAAACTATATCTCATTTTAGACTTTTTAGATAGATTTATGTGTCTCCTGTAAACGGTTTAATGAAACCATTACAAACATCCAAAAGCTCATACATCAGGGCAGTTTAATCCTTACATGCTTATATCATAGCTCCAAAGCATTTCAAAGACTCTTATTCTTTATCACTGTACATATCAAAGATACATAATATTATCTTAGAGTGAATTTACAAAGCTCATATGAATTTACATGGGATTTTAACATAGGTCTCAAACTTGGCGCTTCCCTTAATTATCACTACCTTCTTAATTAGTACTTTAATCATCATTAGCACGACTTTTCAATGGTAAATCTTGGCCATTCATTTTACTTCCAAACCTCTCCTTCAAATCAGTTATTAATCTCATTTTTGCCCTTGAATATAGCAAACACTAGTGGAATAAAGGTCTTTAACAATAGTTAAAATAGGCTTTTAAGACCGAATTTAGGTTCAGTATAGATACGGCTAATGCCTCATTCTATCAATAAGAGATGGCATCTCTCACTCCCTCTTACTTCCTATAAGTTTACAATCTACCACCTCAAAATACCCACTCTTGAGTATCTCATATGAAAGAATAAAATATTTCTAAGTCTCTCTCAAATAGAGTGATAGTGATAAACACTGAAGATCAAATACTCTACTCAAAATATGAAAAATAGAGTATGAAATGAATGTAATAATCAATGCTCAATAAATGTCATTTCTTATTTTCTATCTTTTGCATTTATTGTGGCTTCTTTTATAATTGAGTCTTGAGTCTGAATATCAGTTAGTTGTGTAGCCATTGGACTCATTGAAGTAGCTATTGAAGAATAGAGCCGTGAGTGTGTGAAGGTTGAAATATTTAATGCATCTGACACAAATTTGCTTTTTGATGATTTTCTTCATTTGATCTTATTTGTACCTACAATTGATCTTGAAATACATAGTATACATGATAGAATGAGTGTTTAAGCAAAATTTATTGAAGAACAGGTAGATTTATCGAAGTGTTTATCAGAAAACATTTTTATCAAAAAGAGCTTCGATAAACATTCAAACAATGTGTATTCAAATCAAATCAACTCTTATCGAAAATACTTCAAAAATAGCCTTATCGAAATGTCCTTTGAAAAATAAGTTCAGTTATAGAGGCATGGTTCAACTTATTGAAATACTTATCGAGAAGAAGTCTATTCAAAGTGTTTATTTCATAGACTAGAAGAGGTAACTTATTAAGTGTTCTTTGATAAGTGGCTTATCGAATAACTGTTCATAAGATCCTGATGTTTTAGAACAATTGTCTATCTTTCTCTGAAGCTTTCTTTAATTCATCTAACTTCATCACAAATGCTGTGTAATATGTTTTAAAATGAAAATTTTATAAGATCATTTTCTAAAACAATCATAAGATCAATGTTCAAAGTAATTATAGATTTAAATATTGCTTAATTGGTTTCAAAAACTGATTTAAAAACTAAAACTTCTCTATTTATCTATAAACTATCTTTTCAATCAATACTTCGACAAATCACATTTATAAATCGATTTTCTAAATAGAATTTGTTCTCATTCATCGAAAGGTTTATTGATAAACACTCTTATCAGTAAAAAATTTTTAGAAACAGATTTCGTAAACTAAATTTTGTTCTATTGTTCAAAGGGTTTATCAATAAACACCCTTATCGATAAATTTCTTTTAGAAACTAATTTCACATACTGAATTTTTTTCTTATTTATTGAAGAGTTTATTGATAAATAACCTTATCGATAAATGACTCAATAAATTCATTTTAGAAACTAATTTCATAATGAATTTTTTTCTTATTTATCGAAGAACTTATCGATAAGCTTATCAAAAAAAGTTATCTAAATCAAAATTAAACATTTAATAATTTTTCAGCATCAAAACATAGAGTCTAACAATAGAGATTTATACACTAATTCTAGTAATTTCCAGTGTGAATAATTGTGCATTTTAGACCAAATTTGTAAGCACAACCGGTTTAAATGCCGTTCTTTTCTTTTTATTTTTTATAACAAAAAATAGTACTTTTTTTTCCTATATATTACAATTTTTATAGCGTGAATGGAAAATCACACCACAACAATTGAAATATAATGTACCTGAACCAAATTACAACTAAACCATTTTTTATTTTCATTTTATTACCATACAAATTAAAGAAGTCACATGCCATTCAAAGAAGCCAAGCAGGATCAATAGTGCGCTGGAAAAAGAGTACAATATCTTGAATGCGATCTTATTTCAAACCAAAATACTCACTGTTGTTCTTCTTGTTCTTGTGTAAGTTCGAAAACTATTTGAAAGAGAAGATCGTGGATATGTTATATTTCTTCTTCTGAAAAAGGTTCACTAATATCAAACATTTGAAAAGCATATGAAAGGCAAATTTGAAAGCGTTAAATCAAATAGGCTAATTATAAATAATTTAACAAAATCATAATTATAAAAATCGTTAATCAAACGAAGCATACATTTACCAATTTAGAGAAGTTAGTTGTGTTTAAGGTGATAATATTATATATGTGCCTACGGATATAAAAGCCACATAAGTTCCTCCCAGTTGGTTGCTTATGGGTCTACAAAAAGGATCGAACATGACATTAGCAATTATATATGCAGAGAAAGCACATATATCAATAGTTTGGATAGTAATTACCTTTGGTATGATCCATTCAGGATCTTTTAAGTCCTTCTTCGGTTTCTTACAGCCAGTAGTGTTGGTGAGTGTCTTCATAACACTAATTATGAAATTCAAAGTTAGAAACTTATTTATCATCATTGATGCGATACAACAAGATGACTTTTCAACTTCCAAGGATCCTTTGCATATTCCAAATGGACCAATCATAAAAGCAAGAGCTAAAAGAATTAAGGAAGCACTGAATGTGTTAGTACAAGAGGCATTGACAAAGCAAATGACAACTGGAGCAACAAATTATATTAAAATGCTGAGGACGTCATTAATTTCATTTTTGCTAAAAATAGAGCTACTAAACCTATTGGACTTGGAGACTTTAATTTAAAGGCCTTAGACCAAGTAGTACACACGAGAAGACTCATTTGGGCCTAAATAATCACTTTTTGGGCTTAAAATGCTGATTTTATTTCTATTATTGTGTTTGTGCAAAAATTAGTTATTAGTTGGCAGACTTGACTTTTAGATTTCCAAGTTACTTGCATTAAGTCCTTGTTATTTTATTTACTATTTTGTGTTCTTAGGTTGTACTTAATACTTTTTAGGTCAAATTTAAAATGATCTCTTCAAAAATATTGTATGAATCATTTTGGAATCAGATTGGATTGTTGATTAAAAGTTGCATTTCTGCACTTTGTTTCTCGAGAGTGGATTCTCTCTTGGGTTCTTCATAGAACTAATAGACATATCAAGGCTTGATTAACCTTGTGGTGTCTTCCAACACTTTTGGTCCTTGTTCTTCTGTGTTCAAGGGTTCAGGTAGATCCCCAGACCTTTGTTTAGCATTCTTGGGGTACGTATATCATTGGTTATAAGTTTGTACCATAATTCCTAATAGGCCATCCTATAGAAGCAATCCAGAAGAAACAAAGGAGCTTCAAAGGCAAGGGGAAGAGCTCATGGTAAAGGGATATGTGAATAATATCACTGTAAAGTATCACCATCCCATTCCTAGATTAGATGATATGCTTGAAGAATTGCATGGTTCCATTGTCTTTTCTAAAATTGATTTGGAATCTAGATACCATCAAATTAGAATCAGGGAAAGGGATGATGAGTGGAAAATTGCTTTCAAAACAAAACATGGTTTGTATGAGTGTTTAATCATGCCATTTGGATTAACTAATGCACCTAGTACTTTCATGAGATTAATGAATCATTTTTACATGCTTTGATTGGAAAATTTGTTGTGGTTTATTTTGATGGCATTCTGATCTATAGCAAGAATCTTAATGGGCATTTGAATCATTTGTATTGTGTGCCTAATGTTTTGAGAAAGGAAAAATTGTTTGCAAAGGCATAGAAGTTGATGAGGAAAAGATAATAGCTATAAAAGAATGGTTAACACCCAAAAGTATAACTGAGGTAAGAAGTTTTCATTGTTTGGCTAGCTTTTATAGGTGCTTTGTGAAATATTTTAGCACACTTGCTACACCACTCACTAAGGGCATAAAAAAATCTGTTGGTTTTAAATGGGATAAAGCACAAGATGATGCATTCAATGAACTTAAGGATAAATTTTGTTATGCACCTATGTTAGTTTTGCCTGACTTTAATAAAACATTTGAAATTGAATGTGATGCATCTGGAGTTGGACTAGGAGCTGTTTTAATATAGGAATGAAAGCCAATTGCTTATTTTAGTGAAAAGTTAAATGGAGCAGCCTTGAAATATCCAACATATGACAAGAATCTTTATACACTCAAAAGAGCATTGGAGAATTGGCAATACTACCTTTGGCCTAAGCAATTTGTGATTCACACTGATCATCAATCTTTGAAGCACATAAAGGGTCAAGGTAAACTGAATAAAACACATGCAAGGTGGATGAAATTTATTGAGACATTTCCATATGTCATAAAACATAAGAAAGGTAAGGAAAATATGGTGGTTGATGCATTGTCAAGAAGGTATACTCTTCTTACTTCTCTAAATATTAGATTGCTTGGTTTTGAATATATCAAGAAGTTGAATGCCAATGATGCTAATTTTTGGGTTAAAGGTTTCAATGGACTTTGTTTTAGGTTTGCCTATGTCAAAAAGAGGGATGGATTCAATATTTATGGTTGTTGAAAGATTTTCTAAAATGGCATATTTCATTGCATTTCATAAAACTGATGACGCCACATGTATTTTTGATTTGTTCTTTAAAGAATTTGTGAGACTTAAAGGTGTTCTCGAAAGCATTGTTTTTGATAGGGATACAAAGTTTTTGAGTCATTTTTGGAGAGTTTTATGGGAAAAGCTTAGTACTAAATTGTTGTTTTGTACTGCATGTCATCTACAAACTGATCGATAAACTGAAGTTATTAATAGAACTTTGACTCAATTGTTTAGAATTGTGATCTAAAAGAATTTGAAAATTTGGTAAAATTTAAAGAAAATTTAGTTTTAAACCAGAGCTCTCTAAACTGATAAATGATTTTGTAGTTTTTAAGGAAAGAAGAAAATGATTTTATAAAATCTTGTTTTGAAATATATTTGAGATAAGCTTTGAAAAATCAAAGTTTTAAAGTCAGACCATTGTTCTTTAATATCAAGCATTTATCAAAGAACTATTCGATAAATCTATTTATCAAGAACACTTCGATAAATTGGCTATTTTGGTAAAATTTTGAAAAAAGTTTTCTCGATGAATATTTCGATAAGTCTGAACCAAGTCTTTATTATGAAAAGGATATTTTTCAAAAGATATTTCGATAAGGCTAGTTATCAAAGTATTATTCGGTAAGAATCAATATATTTCAATACAAAATATTTAATATTTATTGAACCTCTTTTCAATAAACACTTCAATAAATTCAATTGTTCTTCGAAAAGATTTTCAAACTAGACGTCAATAGACTTTGATATTTTAATCCAAATTGTTATGAATTAATTGATATATGATTAAACACTTTCTATATATTTCAGATCAGTTGTAGGCAGAAACAATATTAAACGAAGAGATTCATCAAAAAGCAAAATCTTTCAGAATGCATTAAATGCTTCAACTGTCAGCAAACAATGACTCTATTTCTTCAACGGCTACATCATTGAGTCTAACAAATTTTTGAACAACTCAGCTATAAAATAAGTCGAAATAAATGCTGGAGTGAAGAAGCTCACTGAACACGATCAAACAACATTTACAAAAGCATTGATTAAAGAATTAATTGTAATCTTTTTACCCTATTTTTATTCTCTAAAAAGAACAATTTTTCTTTGAGAGAGAAACTTAGAGATTCTGATCTTCAGTGATTATCATAACTATTCTCCTAGAGAGAGAGAGCTTGAAATCTCATTTATTATCTGAGAGAATCAAGAGTGGGACTCTTGAGTGGGATTGTAACCTTACAGGAAGTAAGGGGGAGTGAGAGAGATATTCTCTTATGGATGTATTGATGCACCAAGAGCCCAAAGAATATTGGATATTAGTGAAATGTTAGAGGAATTCTGAGAACTAGACGTAGGCCAAGTAGTTAAGCTGAACTAGTATAAATTGACTATGTGCAATTTTCTTTTATCTACTTTTAGGAATTTTGAGAACTAGACGTAGGCCAATTCACACTCCTCTTGTGTGAAACTGTCATTCTAACAGAGACTATACAAAAGTCTCTAACATTATTTACACTTCAGACCCTTGAAACTTTCTCAATTTGTAGTTTAATCCATGAAACCTGTTGGCCTTCCTTTCATATTTGTGGACTCTTGCTAAAAGGGATTTTGTATACTAGATAATTTAGGCTACTTTCTAAACTTCTAGGCCCAAAACCTAGGATGTGATATGATATATGCTCTTTGGTTATTTTTGGGTATTTCATTTTGTACTTTTTTGTCATCTTACATTTAAGGAAAAAATAATTACATATAAGAACTCTCTCAACTAAACAAATTGAAGATTAAACAGTCTTACAAGAATTAAAATTATTTCTATTGTGTTTGCTTAACATAAACCCAGGTTAAAAAAACGAATTTGCTTCATGGCACATCCATCATTTTGTCATTTTTATTACTCATCTAAAGTGATATGGTTCAGATGAATTTTTAATTAAAACCCATACATTAAAACTTACATTTTTATCTTTGGGGTTACTAATATTTGATATTTACAAATTTTCGGTCCTACTTTAAAATTTTATGACTAATTCTAGAAAAATCATATGAAAGTTATATAAAATTATTTTAAAAGTTATTGAAGCAATTTACACGAGACAAATATCATTCTAGCCTCATCCTATCTATATCATTCTTGGACAAAAACTATACCTCATTTTAGACTTTTTAGATAGATCTATGCGTCTCCTATAAACGGTTTAATGAAACCATTACAAACATCCAAAAACTCATAGGCAGTTTAATACTTACATGCTTATATCGTAGCTCCAAAGCATTTCAAAGGCTCTCATTCTTTATCACTCTGTACATATCAAAGATACATAATATTATCTTAGAGTGAATTTACAAAGCTCATATGAATTTACATGGGATTTTAACATAGGTCTCAAACTTGGCACTTTCCTTAATTATCACTACCTTCTTAATTAGTACTTTAATCATCATTAGCATTATTTTTCAATGGTAAATCTTGGCCATTCATTTTACTTCTAAAACTCTCTTTTAGATCAGTTATTAATCTCATTTTGCCCTTGAATATAGCAAACACTAGGGGAATAAAGGTTTTTAACAACAGTTAAAATGGGCTTTTAAGATCGGATTTAGTGTTCAGTGTACATACAGCTGGTGCCTCAATACATCAATAAGAGATAGCCTCTCTCACTCCCTTTTACTTCCTGTAAGGTTACAATCTACCACCTTAAGATACCCACTCTTGAGTATCTCATATGAAAGAATAAAAGATTTCTAAATCTCTCTCAAATAAAGTGATAGTAATAAACACTGAAGATTAAATACTCTGCTCAGAATATGAAAAATAGAGTATGAAATGAATGCAATAATCAATGCTCAACAAACGTCATTTATTATTTTCTATCTTTTGCATTTATTGTGGCTTCTTTTATAATTGAGTCTTGAGTCTGAATATCAGTTAGTTGAGTAGCCATTGGACTCATTGAAGTAGCCGTTGAAGAATAGAGTTGTTGGTGTGTGATGGTTGAAGTATTTAATGCAAATAAACTCTTATTTTTATATTGATTTTAGTGTGTTTAAAGAGAGTTTTATTATTAATTTTGTCCCCATTTACCAATATGATGAGAAATTAATTAATAATATAAATTGGAACAGTTAGAAATTAATTGATATGATTATAGTGATTAATTGGATAAATGATCTGTTTCTTTTAAATTTCCATTACAGGCCAATGCAGTAACCAACTAACAAACTACCAGATTTGGTGGGGATTAGTGAGAATGAATTAAGTGACAGCTAGATCTAGGGAATTAAGGGTGCCGACAGAAATCACATGTAGGGGGAAGCTAATAGAATGCAAAATGCACATGCTGAATGGAGGAGTTGATAACAGAAGCAAGTGGAAGAGGATTCACACGTGCTGCACTGGATCTGCATAAGGGATATATTCACAAATCACGCTCTCCTTAAGGGGACATTCACTTCTCCTATATATCCACTCCCTCCACATCTGATCCGGGGGAGATCACACATCATCCCATGCTTGATACTCATCCAGATCTGACTTCTCTCTCCATCTCTATTCTCTCTCTTTCATCTACAACTTTGCTCTGTTCTAAGCAATAGAACCAGAGGAGAGTTTTGTTTCAATCTTCATCTTCTTCTTCTACATTCACCATGACTGTTGCTGATCTACTTGCTGCTGTTATTGAAGTTCTGACAGTAATAGAAGGCTAGATCTATTGTGCTCTCTTGGATATGATGATGAACCAGAATCCTTGATCTGAAATAGGGAGTACAATCGTGTCTTTAATTCTAGATCTAGTTATATCGAGTTGATGTAGTTAATTCTGATTTTATTGATTCAATTAGAGTTAGTAGATGATGAACATTAGGGAACCGAGTTAGATTTCTTGATTATGTTTAATTGAGCTTTGATCGACCATCATCCTTGAACTAGTTAGACATGGCTGTGGTTAATTAGAGCAATTCTATAGCAGAATGCAGTTGTATCTGTTTAATTCATCTTCTTCTACCTCTTGAGTTGAATGATTCATATTTCTCTATTCAATGTCTGCGAGTTATAGCTTTGATTGAGGTTTAGCTAGCGAATTGTTAGCTAGCACATTCTAATTCAACTAATTAACTCCTCGTATTCTGTGGATAATGAAGGTAAGGTAATCTCCAAGGGAACACACTTGTCATTGATTCATATCATCATCATTAATACCTACGTTCATAAACAATAGCATAGGATTTACATTCAAAAGTTATTCAATATCTCATCTCACTATTCATCTAATTAATTTGTTAATTTGTGACTCATTGGATTAGTTAGGGACTTTAGCATCCATTTAGGTTCCTCGTAAATTGACCTAGGTTATCTTCAATTTACTATTAGTTAACTTAGCTTCTTATTTGATAATTAAAATGACGGTTATCAAAACGTTACCGTTACCTGGAAGCCTTACTTGTTAAGGTTTTTTAAGCAATATGCTGAGCCTCAAAGACATAAAAAGAATATAGGTGTTTTAGTTTTTTTACGAATTTAGTGTTTTGTCTTTTTGAGTCGCGACCAATTGCCTGTTTAGTCACAACTATGGTGCAAAATTTAATTTCTGAGAGTCTGTGATTTTTAGTCGTGACAGTATACATATTTGGTCGCAACCTGAAATTAGTTTTTATCTCGTGTTTGCTCCCTGTAACTTTTAGTCGCGACAGGAGTGCTTTTTGGTAGCAACGAAAAATCTTTATCCATCAAGTCGTCTTCATCGTGAATTTTAGTCGCAACCAAATTGACACCTAGTCACGACAAAAAATAAGTATTTAATTCAGATTTACTCTGTGATTTTTAGTCGTGACTGGAGTGACATTTGGTCGCAACCAAAAACTTTTAATTTCAAGTATTTGCTCTTTATGATTTTTAGTCGCAACCAAAGTGTGGTCACGACCAAAAATCCTGATTCAAAAATTTTGCTCTCTGCTACTAATAGTCGCGACTTGAAGTTCATTTTTGTTGTGATTGTAGCTCTCTGTGATTTTTAGTCACTACTAAAGTAATTTTAGGTCGCGACCTAATCTTTTGTACTGTGATTGCCTGATCTCGATTTTTGAAATTACTATATTGTTGATGTACTTGATATCCTGCATAATTGTTGAGTGTAATTTGCATGACTATAAGCTCTGAATTATTTCCTTTGGACAGAGAAATCAATAGAACACTGGGGTAAATTAAGAAAGATAAAATCTTAAAGCAAGCTAGTGTTTCATTTGTTGTTGAGCGTAGTTCTTCTGGTGAATCTGTTGTAGCTGAGATTGATTTTGCATTTGGTAATATCTTAGATAATCATTTTGTCATGGTGATATCTTAGATAATTATTTTTCTCTCTCAACTCATCTGTAATCTTGCTCTGTTTTGGGTAAGAGAACCAGAGGCACCTCCAACATTCCATCTTTATCTACTTCTTCTGCATTCACCATGACTGCTGCTAATCTACCTATTGCTGCTGAAGTTCTGATAGGAATCTCTTGACAATGAGACCCATTTCATCATCTTCTAGCTGGTGTGAACCCACTAGAGAAAATCCCATAAACTCACAACCAATCAGAATATACGCACCCCAAGAACGCTAAATAGATCACTTGAACCCTTGGCATGAACCCACAATAAATCCAAATATACACACCCCAAGAACGCTAAACAAAGATCTAGTGATCCACTTGAACCCTTGAACACAGAAGAACAAGGACCCAAAGTGTTGGAAGATGCCACAAGGTTGATCAAGCCTTGATAAGTCTATTAGTTCTATGAAGAACCCTAGAGAGAATCCACTCCCAAGAGACAAAGTGCAAAAATATAACTTTTCATTCAACAATCCAATCTGATTCCAAAATGAGTCATACAATATATTTTAAGAGATACATTTCAAAACTGAAATAAAAAGCAATAAATGCAACCTAGGGATTCAAATTAGTAAATACTAACTTAAATAAAATAACAAGGACTTAATTCAAGTAACTTGGAAACCCAAAAGTCAAATCTGCCAACTAATCACTAATTTTCACACAAATATAAAGGAGTTGGTGGATTAAAACCATACACAATCTCAAAAGGAGAATAATCAGTAGATGAATGCACACTCCTATTATAAGCAAATTCAATGAATGGAAAGCAATCTTCCCAATTTTTCAAATTCTTTTGAATATAAGCAATTGAGATAAAGTTCTATTAACAACTTCAGTTTGTGAATGACACGCAGTATAAAATAACAATTTAGTACCAAGCTTTCCCCACAAAACTCTCTAAAAATGACTCAAAAACTTTGTATCCCTATCAGAAACAATACTTTTAGGAACACCATGAAGTCTCACAATTTCTTTAAAGAACAAATCAGAAATATATGTGGCATCATTAGTTTTATGACATGCAATGAAATATACCATTTTAGAAAATCTGTCAACAACCACAAATATTGAATCCATCCCTCTTTTTGACCTAAGCAAACCTAAAATAAAGTCCATTGAAATATCTACCCAAGGTTCACTAGGCACAAGTAATGGCGTATACAAACCATGTGGCAAGACTCTAGACTTAGCCCTTTTACATGTTATGCATTTAGAACATATTCTTTCCATATCACATTTCATTTTAGGCCAAAAGAAATGTTCATGTAAAATATCCAAAGTCTTCTTCACACCAAAGTGTCCCATTAGTCCTCCCCTATGTGCTTCCTTCACAACCAGTTCCCGCAAAGAAGATTGAGGCACACATATACTATTTTCTTTAAACAAGTATCCATCAATTCTATAACACTTGTCAAATGCTTTCTTTTCACAAGCAATAAACATTTTAGAAAAATCAGTATCATTGGCATACAACTCCTTGATGTATTCAAAACCAAGCAATCTAGTATTTAGAGAAATAAGAAGAGTATACTTTCTTGACAATGCATCAGCCACTACATTTTCCTTACCTTTCTTGTATTTGATGACATAAGGAAATGTTTCAATAAATTCTAGCCACCTTGCATATCTTTTGTTCATTTTACCTTGACCCTTTATTTGCTTCAAAGATTGGTGATCAGTGGGAATCACAAATTGCATAGGCCAAAGGTAGTGTTGCCAATTCTCCAATGCTCTTTTGAGTTCATAAAGCTCCTTGTCATATGTTGGATATTTCAAGGATGCTCCATTTAGCTTTTCACTAAAATAAGCAATTGGCTTTCCTTCATGCATTAAAATAGCTCCTATTCTAACTCCAGATGCATCACATTTAATTTCAAAAGTTTTATTAAAGTCAGGCAAAACTAACACATGTGCATAACACAATTTATCCTTAAGTTCATTGAATGCATCATCTTGTGCTTTATCCCATTTAAAACCAACAGAATCTTTTATGACCTAAGTGAGTAGTGCAGCAAGTGTGCTAAAATCTTTTACAAACCGCCTATAAAAGCTAGCCAAACTATGAAATCTTCTTACCTCAGTTATAATTTTGGGTCTTGGCCATTCTTTTATAGCTCTTATCTTTTTCTCATCAACTTCTATGTCTTTAGCACTCACCACAAAACCAAGAAAAACAATTTTATCCATGCAAAAATCACACTTTTTCAGATTTGCAAACAATTTTTCCTTTCTCAAAATATCAAGCACACAATGCAAATGATTCAAGTGCTCATCCAGATTCTTGCTATATATTAGAATGTCATCAAAATAAACCATAACAAACTTCTCAATGAAAGCACGCAAAACATGATTCATTAATCTCATGAAAGTACTAGGTGCATTAGTTAATACAAATGGCATGACTAATCACTCATACAAACCATGTTTTATTTTAAAAGCAGTTTCACTCATCCCCTTCCCTTATTATAATTTGATGGTATCCAGATTTCAAATCAATTTTAGAAAAGACAATGGAACCATGCAATTCATCAAGCATATCATCTAATCTAGGAATAGGATGGCGATACTTTATAGTGATATTATTCACAGCTCTGCAATCAATGCACATCCTCCATGTTCCATTTTTTTTGGAACTAAAAGTACTAGAATAGCACAAGGACTTAAACTTTCTCTAACATATCCCTTTGCCATAAGCTCTTCCACTTGCCTTTGAAGTTTCTTCATTTCTTCTGGATTGCTTTTATAGGTTCGCCTATTAGGAATTGTTACTCCTTGAATAAAATCAATTTGATGTTCAATTCGTCTAATGGGTTAACCTGGTGAAATTTCTTCAGGAAATATATCTTCAAAATCCTACAACAAAGAACCAAAAACACATGAAAAGGAAGAGTCAATGTTGTTAGTGTTCAAAAAGGATTCCTTGTAAACAAGGAGAAGCAATTGATGTTCAGCCAAGAAAGCACTCCTCACTTCACTTTCTTTTGCATAAAAACTCACTTTCTTCTTTTCTTTTCGCTCTTCATTCTTTCTCTGCATTTTTTTTTAGCTCTCAACTTTTCTCTCCTTTTCAGTCTCATTTCTTTTTGATGTCTCTTGTAACATCCCTAATTTCTGTACTACGTTGTATGTACAGGTTAAATGAAATATATGATATTTTTAGGAAAAGAGGTGGCCATATTTATGTAAAGAAAAGGATTAATTGGAAGAGGAAGAAAGTCTAAGAGCCAAAGTGCAAAATTTCGAAAATGCCACTGTGATGCCCTAAGAAACCAGAAGTAAATGGAGGGCATTTTAGTCATTTCATACAATGGATGGATATCAAAGAAAATTTGATAGTAAATTATTATAATTAATATGAGAATTTATGGAGTTGACAGAAGTCAAAAAGGAGTCCTGTAGAATTAATTATGGAATTTACGGTGAAAAAGGACACCGATAAAGGGTTAAAGAAAACGCATTTAATTTTTAACAGGACTTCTGGGGCTCAGAAAATTATGAAACTTTGTAGAGAATTCATTTTATATTAGAATGAATTTCTAAAAATGTTAGAACAATTAAAAGAGGTGATTACCATTTATGCTAAGATCAGGGTAATTTACGGATATCGGTATAAGAAAATTACATTGGGATTTGGGCCAATTAGCTATTGGACCTAAAAGAGGTCCAACATGTCATCCTAGGCCAGCCCAATAAGGCCCAAAAGTTATCTTGGAGCCCAAGTCCAAATAATAAATAATTTATGGATTTTTGAAAAGAAAGAAAAAGAGAATAAAGTAAGAATTAGGTGTTGCACATGATGGGACCCACAAGGACACAAGAATGGCACCCAAAAAGAGGAAGGGTTAGGTGTACCAAGGGAGGCCATGCTAGTGATGTCATGGTGGTAAGGTCTTGAGTGAAAAGTGAAAAGACATTCCAAGATCAAACCTTTAACCATTAGATCAAATAGTTTCCAAAGTGATCTTGGCCTTCAAATGGCACATGACTTTTGCTATAAATACCCCCCTTTCCATTCATTCTTCACACCCAAGAGCTCATTTAGAGAGAGAAGTGAGTTCTAGAGAAAGAAAGTGGAAGAAAGTAAGGAAGAAGCAAGGAAGAAGCAAGGGTCTTGAAAGAGCAAGTAAGGTGAGTTGATGCTCTTCACTTTACCATTTCGGTTTGCACTGTTCATGCACTGTTCATGATAGAAGAAAATGGAATTTCAATGATTTAATGCTTCCATTGAGTTTATATGATGATTTTGTGTAGGATTGGAAAGGTTTTAAACCTTGGAAACCATTGGAATTAAAGGTTATAATGTTGAAAATTCCTCACGGGTACTGTTCACTCGCGTGAACAGTGATTTGAATTTCATGATTTTGATGCTTCCAATAGTCTTAAAATGATATTTTGTGTGGGGGTAAAGTGGAGGAACAAGTATGGGAAGCATTGGAACCAAAATGGGAATTTTTGGAAAAAGGGAGCTTATTGAAACTAGACTTGGATTTTGTTTGGAATAGAGTTATAATTTGGTAATTATCTTGTAATGCCTAGGTTTTGACATTTGTGCAAGGAAAGACCATTACAAGAAGGAAAGGAACAAGGATCTACAAGAGGTAGCAAGAATATCTAACTATAAACTTATGTGCTTTGATTGTTTTGCTTACTTGTTATGCATGAAGGTTTGGTTGAGCATGGAATGTTGTGTGATGATGATGATGATGTGATATGAGTATGTGATACTCCTTGCAATATATATCATGACAATATGCATATTAGAATTGCTTATGTATAAGCATGAATTAGCTCCCATTGCATGATAACATGTTAGGCATTCAATCAAACATGCATAACCTTATAGTTTATATTACTTGCTATTGGGATTTCCATGAAATCTCATTCCTTCCATATAATTAAACATGCTCTAGGTGCTGGATCTTCTCAAGGCAAGAGGGTAAATGTTGATGGATGACTGTACATAATTTAAAGAGTGTGCACTTTAATTACAAGATGATGTTTTGGTGTGTATGATGCATGCTACTCATAAATCCAATCTAAGGTAGTGTACTTCCATCGGTATTTTGATTGACTTATATGATGATTTTTCATATGAAATTTGGCATGAACATATCTAAGATCTATAGCTTTAAATGGACACCAAGAACGCCTCATTTGGTTAAGAAGTCGAATTGTTATGATTTTTCAAAGTTAGGAGTTGAAACCTGGAATAAGGTAAAACGACTACTCAGAGGCAGTGAGGTTCATGCGCTAATTTCATATAGTAAACGAATGAGTTTTTCCTCAAAATTTTGTGAGATTAAATTATACATATGGAGATTTAAATCCATATGTAATTAAACTCAATTGGATAAGTATACAAGGAGAAATGAATTTTTGAAAATAGGGCAAAGAAACTGGAACTTCTAGATTTACCAAATGAACAGTAAAGTTCAATGAATAAACTGATTTGATCTGGACAAGAAGATCTCATTTTCATATTTTTATCTCAAATTTTAATGAAAGAGCTGTCATTAGAAATTGGAATCACCTTAAAATGATTTTTCTAGATTTAGTTATGAATTTCCAAAGTTCAGGTTATAATCTGGAATTACCCAGTGAATAGTGGCAGTGAACAGTAACCGTAAGCCCAACACTAGGAAATTCATGTTTTTGAGGTTAAGACTTAAAGATATTTGTTAGAAAATACCGTTGTGCTGGTAGACTATACAAAGTACTATGTACGTAGGTGCTGTCTAAGGAGGCTGGAAGTGAGTGGACCTAGCCGGTTCATCCAGTCTTTCCTGGGTACTTGCGTAGAATGATAGTTCTCATGAGGAATTACCGAATCAGTACAGTTATTTTCTACCAGAATTTTCAGCAAGAGAGATATAATCCACTTCAAGAGAGCTATAGCAAGAGTACTTTGAGAGATATAAAGGAGGATGTTTCATTTTGGTATCAGAGGAAAGGATTCTGGCTTAGGAAATGCTCTGAACAGATGATTTCTAGCATTAGTACAGAATAAAGTTAGTACAGAACAAAGGGTTCTGGCTTAGAGCATAAGATTCTGGCACAGAACAGAAGGTTCTGGCTCAGTGATGCTCTGGTTTAGTTAGACTGATCCCTTAGACAAATAAGAAATTTGAATGGTTCTCTCCCTAGAGTATGATATAGGGATGGTGTTCACTACTTGGAAAGGTTTAGACAAAAAGACAGTGACACCCAGATGAATGAGACTATACCCCGAGCTTTACAGTCTTACGAAGGATATGATTACGATAGGCTAATCCTAGTCAGCCGATACAGCTGAGGTCTCGTGTTTATTAATAATGTGGCTGAACTAAGCAGAATAATATTTAAGGAGCAATTTCCTCTATGGATAGAGATAGAAGCTGATCAATTCATGACTAAGGAAGCTTTAAAAGTAGCTTGAAGTATCATGTTATGACTAGATACTATAGTAAGTATGCCAGATGTCCAAGTTGTGACAAGTTAAGTCATAAGTCACAATGAGAGAAGACTTTGGTCGCAAAACACAATGCAAATATTGCTGCAATAGACATAGGGATTCATAAAGTTAAGCTTGAAATATCAGTTAATCAGTGAAACCCCCAACCTGTAATATTGTATAAAGATGAGGTACACCCAGACTTTGACTCTTCAGGTAGTGAAGAGAGTTCAGATAACATCATAAGGGACTCAATCAGGAAGGTTTATAGTAAAGTACCCCATGCATATTTTTGTAGACTCAGATTTATAGTCTGGAGATTATGAGAAATTCAGTCAGATGTTGTGTATGCATCAGATAATGCTGCACTAGATAATGATGAGTCTAGTAATTATGTACAGGATGAGTTTGATAGAGTGCTCTCTAACCCTGATATAAGCTCTCTTCCTTCGATAAGAGGACAGATTACGGCTGAGGAAGCTGAGAACTGATACCGGATTATAAGTAGGCTAGATATTATTCCTCCTCTACTAGAGTTTAAGGATAAGTTTGATATGAGTAGCTTAAGAACCAGTTACAATCTGTGACATCCATTCCTATTATCCTAGTCCAGGAATATATGAGGTTATAGATAAAGATTAAAGAGATGTTCCTGGCCCTAATCCACCCCAGCTTCTTTATGAAAGATAGACAATGTGACTATACTAGTCTCAAGAAAGGCTGTGGGAAGTGAACTGCTTAGTTTAGATTAAGGGATGGAAGGAAGTAGAAATCAAGAGCAGTCAGTTTAGCTGCAGTTCTTCAATGCCGTAGCAAGGATGATAAATAGAGATGTGATAGAGGGCATTGACCTGGATTAAGTTTTCATGTTAGTAGCATGATATGAGATGGCCATAAGCCAGATATTACCATATACCCTACGTGGCATGTAAAGCTAAGTGAGCTTTTGGCAAATGGTTCACAACTGATGTGTAAGGATCGGCCATTACTAGGGTAAAGACTAGACAAGAACATTATAAGGGAATGTTTAAAGCAAGTTAGATCCAGGTCGAATGTAAAACAGTTTGGAACACAGCTAGAAGTCCTCGAGAAGTTAGGCCATGACGAAAGGTGACCCGAGGTCATGGCTAAAGAATGTAGAGCTGTCCAGGCATAACAAGTAGAATGAGATGGTCACAACTAAAGTTTATGGATGCGTTGCGCCTAGTTCATACTCAGGTCACGATGAAGATATGCAGGGACCTGATGATGAATGAAGATGACAGCCTCATTAAAGTTTATCAGTTAGAGGTTTAGCACATGATGTAGGCAAGCGGAACAGTATGAGAAATAGAGATACATGCTAGTCTAAGATGATGTTTAGAAGTAGATCCTCTATGTGACTATCAAGAGTAGATCTACATTTGGAAAGATTTGGTTCAGTTAATCTTTGATGAATAAAAGAATCAAAAGTTAGGATAAGGCTTGCGCAAGAAATGAGCTTAACATATGGCTTCAAGTTCTCGAAAGTCAAAGTTCCTGAAACAGGATATTAGTCCCACATCAGTTGGGGAGGTGAACGAAGCATGCCTTATAAGGGTGTAGATACCTCTCCCTTAAGGACGCGTTTCCAGTACTCACCAAGCGCCTCTCGTCACCAAGCGCCCCGAAGGGGTAGGCAGGCACGAGTGGGTAGGTAGGCAGTGCTGGGGAACAAAACCTGGCCTAAGGGGCAGTGGCCTCATGTCGGGATAATATCTTCCGCTGTGTACTTTGATACCCGGAGGACGCGTTTTGGGTGCCTAAGGGGTTAAAGTCCTCATGTGCCTGGAGAATGAAACTGTGACCTCATGTGGGCCTGGGGCCTGCCTAAGGGGAAAGTGGACAATATCTATGTGGAAGGGTGCTGGGCTATTAGAGAACACAAGTAATGGTGCTAGATGATGAATGAGATTTATGTGATCTAAATTGGTTAGAATGAAGAAAAAGACCAGGAAGGAACCATAATCCGGTCAAGAGTAGACTGAGACTGATGTATATGCACAGAAAGAGTTGAGAGATAGTAGAAAGACACCAAAGTTGCTCCAGAGAAATGGAGACTGTTCCGCTCACCTGAGAAGTATTCCTTGAGTAAAGTTTATGAAAAGTATTCCTCTCAGTTAAATAGAGATGAGCGTGAGGCTAAAGGTTAAATAGAGAAAGAGAAACCCTTTTGATGAATGTTTAGCCAAGTTCATATATATGAACAGAGAGAGTTGAATAATTAAAGAGTTAATTTACGGATTGGATTTCATGTTACAAAGGATTTCTCGGGTAGTCATAGAAGTTCAATAGAGCGGTAGATGTATACAAGATTAGAAATAGAAATGTATAATGCCTAGACAGGGAAAGATAGCCACAATTTTAAAGATAAAGTAACTCCCCTATTCGATAAAAGGGTCAAGTCTATACTCTGATAAGAGGGTAGCATGGCAGCCTAAGTGAAATCGATAGATGTTTTAGGATGAATGATCAAGATATGATAGGCAATATGATAAAGGAAATATGTTTTGAGGCTTACTTAGTTCATTACAATGTCTGATGGATGGTTGAGCAAATTATGATGATGAATAGTTGCATCTCCTTGCAGTTGTCATATAATGACATGCATGTTAGAGTATGCCATGATGAATACTCCCATTTCGTAGTATATGCAGGGTAGAGTATATATGGTGAGGCAGTTATGAGAAAATTATGTTGCTCCCATACCATATGATATGCAATGAGGAATATATTGAGGATGATAGATAGTCTCAGTTTATGGGACGATAAGTTATGATATGATATTCTGATATGATTTATGATTGGGGTGATTCAGGTTTTTCTATAGGCTTGTGAATGCAGTACTAAGAGCCATTGCTATTGAAAGGAATGGTATACAGAAAGAGTTAGATTTGAAACAGATGACTCTGAGATAGAGACTGGATTCAGATGAGTACAGATCACTCTTTAGATAAGAGTTGGATCTGATGCAGTCTTCTCGCAGTTAGAGCATAGTTCAAATGGCTCGCAGTTAGAGCACAGATTTACATGAGAAGTTATGATGAGGCCATAGCAGCGGAATGTAATGGCAGGTGGTTAAACCATTATTGCACAAGGCATGGTAAGCCACAGTAAGAGAAAGATGAGAAGGAACTCCTGAGTAAGAGAGGAAATAAGTAAAGTCTTGGGAAATAATATGGGCTACTGAACATAATATTTCTAAATTTTTATTGAGTTATCAACAAGTAGAAGCGGTGAACCCTATAACTTAGTCTGTTGGTTTAAGATCTTTGGGAGATATACAGAATCGCAGTTAGATTCTGGAGGGTCACAGTTAGATCCTAGCATGGCTCCAGGGTCGCAGTTAGATCCTAACAGTTCCAGAGTCACAGTTAGATTCTGAAGAGGTTGACGGTTGATCGCAGTTAGATCCCGAGGTCAAAGTTAGACCTAGCCTAAGGAAAGTAATGAGCCATGAGATATGAGTACAATATAGTATCTCTTTGGGAAGATGAATGCCAAAGACGAAGTTAAGGTAAGGAAGCTTCACTAGTTGATAAACTCATCCAGAAAAATTATTTATAATGATTTTCCTCAGATAGCCTATATTATACAGACTGAACTTAGTTTTCTTTAAACAAAGACGGAGTCCAAGTTAAAGTCTGAGTGCTGATATTCAAAAGTTTTATAGAAGTATGCCTGAGGAACAAAGAAGAGAACCCCATATGTTTTGAGAACAGAAAAGTATGAGCAGATAAATCCTCCAGATGAGGATAAAAAGATTAAACGGCTAAAGAGACCTAGAGAAGAAGGTATAAAGTAAAGATAGAACCCAGTAGTTATATGAGATAGAGAATGCTAAGGCTTAGAAGAGTAAGGTAGCCTTCGTCCAGAAAGATGTTAAGGCAAGAGTAGTCTAAGAAAGAGTAATGAAAAAGGGTCCAGTTGTCACAGAAGTTGGTATAGATGGACAAGGTAAGAAAAGTGAAAAGTTAAAGTAAGATAGACCCTGGAGTTACACCAAGATGTTAAGGGGTAAGATATGAAAGAGTGTAAATGCCATAGAAGTTTGGCATATATATGATGAATGATAAACAAAGTTATGAAAAGTTAGAAAGGTTATGAACATTAAAGGATTAAAACCCTTCTGCCAAGTCCAAATAAGAGTGGATTTGAAATGAAAGATTTAAATTATGACTTTGTTCAGGAGAATGATAAGCAAAAGAGCAATACTCTCCTGAGAGGCTGATAAAGTCATAAGAGAATGTTAGAGCTTTGCATTTAGGAGCAAGTATACAGTCCTACAAGATATTGGCCAGGCATTATGCATGTTAGAGTATATGCTCCTACTTAGCAGTAAAGTAAAGAAAAGAATAACTGCATAAGTCCTCTCTCTGTATGATGTTGAATCATTAAAGATGATAAGAGCAACGATAGTTATAAGAGTTTCTATACAAAAAGAGGATGAAGCTTTGCGGATGTTAAAGAATTATGCGAGATGCTAAGAGAAGTAATAAGGGATAAGTGTTAGAAAGTATGATGAGTGAGTGAGGGAAAATGTTGAATCATTAAAGATGATAAGAGCAACGATAGTTATAAGAGTTTCTAGACAAAAAGAGGATGAAGCTTTGCGGATGTTAAAGAATTATGCGAGATGCTAAGAGAAGTAATAAGGGATAAGTGTTAGAAAGTATGATGAGTGAGTGAGGGAAACTCCAGAATACAATAATATTCGAGAGAGTTTGATATGAAAGAAATGGACACTACTCTCAAGTCTAGTACAAGGAGTTGTCCATAAGCAAATGGATGCATAGCACAAGATCAAGTGCCGTGATGAAGTAGAAATAAACTCCAATTAAGTTGACTGATACAAAAAGAGTAATGACAGCAAGGACATGAAGCGGATATTGAAAGTACTCCGCTAGATAATAAGATAAAAGGTAAGAGATGGATACCCCAATTCTTAGTCATAAAGCAGAAAGAGATTTAAAGAGGATGTATATTTAAGATTGTTGACTAAGGTACAAGTAAATTTCGAGGACGAAATTTATTTTAAGGGGGAGAGAAATGTAACATCCCTAATTTCTGTACTACGTTGTATGTACAGGTTAAATGAAATATATGATATTTTTAGGAAAAGAGGTGGCCATATTTATGTAAAGAAAATGATTAATTGGAAGAGGAAGAAAGTCTAAGAGCCAAAGTGCAAAATTTTGAAAATGCCACTGTGATGCCCTAAGAAACCAGAAGTAAATGGAGGGCATTTTAGTCATTTCACACAATGGATGGATATCATAGGAAATTTGATAGTAAATTATTATAATTAATATGAGAATTTATGGAGTTGACAGAAGTCAAAAAGGAGTCCTGTAGAATTAATTATGGAATTTACGGTGAAAAAGGACACCGATAAAGGGTTAAAGAAAACACATTTAATTTTTAACAGGACTTCTGGGGCTCAAAAAATTATGAAACTTTGTAGAGAATTCATTTTATATTAGAATGAATTTCTAAAAATGTTAGAACAATTAAAAGAGGTGATTACCATTTATGCTAAGATCAGGGTAATTTACGGATATCGGTATAAGGAAATTACATTGGGATTTGGGCCAATTAGCTATTGGACCTAAAAGAGGTCCAACATGTCATCCTAGGCCAGCCCAATAAGGCCCAAAAGTTATCTTGGAGCCCAAGTCTAAATAATAAATAATTTATGGATTTTTGAAAAGAAAGAAAAAGAGAATAAAGTAAGAATTAGGTGTTGCACATGGTGGGACCCACAAGGACACAAGAATGACACCCAAAAAGAGGAAGGGTCAGGTGTACCAAGGGAGCCCATGCTAGTGATGTCATGGTGGTAAGGTCTTGAGTGAAAAGTGAAAAGACATTCCGAGATCAAACCTTTAACCATTAGATCAAATAGTTTCCAAAGTGATCTTGGCCTTCAAATGGCACATGACTTTTGCTATAAATACCCCCCCTTTCCATTCATTCTTCACACCCAAGAGCTCCTTTAGAGAGAGAAGTGAGTTCTAGAGAAAGAAAGTGGAAGAAAGCAAGGAAGAAGCAAGGGTCTTGAAAGAGCAAGTAAGGTGAGTTGATGCTCTTCACTTTACCATTTCGGTTTGCACTGTTCATGCACTGTTCATGATAGAAGAAAATGGAATTTCAATGATTTAATGCTTCCATTGAGTTTATATGATGATTTTGTGTAGGATTGGAAAGGTTTTAAACCTTGGAAACCATTGGAATTAAAGGTTATAATGTTGAAAATTCCTCACGGGTACTGTTCACTCGCGTGTACAGTGATTTGAATTTCATAATTTTGATGCTTCCAATGGTCTTAAAATGAGATTTTGTGTGGGGGTAAAGTGGAGGAACAAGTATGGGAAGCATTAGAACCAAAATGGGAATTTTTGAAAAAGGGAGCTTATTGAAACTAGACTTGGATTTTATTTGGAATGGAGTTATAATTTGGTAATTATCTTGTAATGCCTAGGTTTTGACATTTGTGGCAAGGAAAGACCATTACAAGATGGAAAGGAACAAGGATCTACAAGAGGTAGCAAGAATATCTAACTATAAACTTATGTGCTTTGATTGTTTTGCTTACTTGTTATGCATGAAGGTTTGGTTGAGCATGGAATGTTGTGTGATGATGATGATGATGTGATATGAGTATGTGATACTCCTTGCAATATAAGTCATGACAATATGCATATTAGAATTACTTATGTATAAGCATGAATTAGCTCCCATTGCATGATAACATGTTAGGCATTCAATCAAACATGCATAACCTTATAGTTTATATTACTTGCTATTGGGATTTCCATGAAATCTCATTCCTTCCATATAATTAAACATGCTCTAGGTGCTGGATCTTCTCAAGGCAAGAGGGTAAATGTTGATGGATGACTGTACATAATTTAAAGAGTGTGCACTTTAATTACAAGATGATGTTTTGGTGTGTATGATGCATGCTACTCATAAATCCAATCTGAGGTAGTGTACTTCCATCGGTATTTTGATTGACTTATATGATGATTTTTCATATGAAATTTGGCATGAACATAGCTAAGATCTATAGCTTTAAATGGACACCAAGAACGCCTCATTTGGTTAAGAAGTCGAATTGTTATGATTTTTCAAAGTTAGGAGTTGAAACCTGGAATAAGGTAAAACGACTACTCAGAGGCAGTGAGGTTCATGCGCTAATTTCATATAGTAAACGAATGAGTTTTTCCTCAAAATTTTGTGAGATTAAATTATACATATGGAGATTTAAATCCATATGTAATTAAACTCAATTGGATAAGTATACAAGGAGAAATGAATTTTTGAAAATAGGGCAAAGAAACTGGAACTTCCAGATTTACCAAATGAACAGTAAAGTTCAATGAATAAACTGATTTGATCTGGACAAGAAGATCTCATTTTCATATTTTTATCTCAAATTTAAATGAAAGAGATGTCATTAGAAATTGGAATCACCTTAAAATGATTTTTCTAGATTTAGTTATGAATTTCCAAAGTTCAGGTTGTAATCTGGAATTACCCAGTGAATAGTGGCAGTGAACAGTAACCGTAAGCCCAACACTAGGAAATTCATGTTTTTGAGGTTAAGACTTAAAGATATTTGTTAGAAAATACCGTTGTGCTGGTAGACTATACAAAGTACTGTGTACGTAGGTGCTGTCTAAGGAGGCTGGAAGTGAGTGGACCTAGCCGGTTCATCTAGTCTTTCCTGGGTACTTGCGTAGAATAGTAGTTCTCATGGGGAATTACCGAATCAGTACAGTTATTTTCTACCAGAATTTTCAGCAAGAGAGATATAATCCACTTCAAGAGAGCTATAGCAAGAGTACTTTGAGAGATATAAAGGAGGATGTTTCATCTCTCTCTCATTTTTCTCATTTTTCAAATCACTCTCATTTTTACCTCTCTCTTTTTTCATCTTGAGTTGATCATCATGTACTTGCTTTGGAGTCAATAGTACAAGAGTAATGGGTCTGTTGTTCATTACAAAAGAATATCTATTTGTAAACCCATCATTCTTCACTTTTCTATCAAACTCCCAAGGTCTTCCCAACAGTATATGTCCAGCATGCATAGGAACAACATTACACAATAATTCATTACAATATTTTCCAATTGAGAAAGAAATCAGAACTTGCTTATCAACTTTAATTTACCCACATTCATTCTACTATTGTAGCTTGTGTGGTCTAGAATGTCTAACAATAGGCAAATTCATTTTCTCAACCAAAGTAGTGCTTTTAACATTTGTAACACTCCCACCATCAATTATCGTACTACATACCTTGTTATTAATAAGGCCGTGTCATACCTCACTTTCCTAGGCTCCATCTTCTCCAAAACAATATCATGTTATGTTTGGAAAAGGTAGGAGTAAGATTTCTGGAGAAATCTCAGTAGCAAACGGTACCACAAATAATGTATGCAAGTATATGTTTAGTGTTAAACATGCTTGCTTTACTATGATTATGCTTGCATAATGACATATACATGCTTCCATGATTCTTACTTATAACATATGGCCATATTATAAAAAGAAATAGAGCATTCTCAATAAGCATACAAGTTTAGGTATAAGTTCACTACTTGTTGGGTAGCTTTTCCTTAGTCCTTAGCCTTTACTTTGAGGTTCCTTCTTTACATAGGTCAGAGCCTATACAAGGCATAATAATATTTTTATTATTACCTTATCCAGTATAGCTTTACTTAACTCAAGTTTAACTTAAGGTAATACAATTAATCCGACAATCCCCTAACTCCCTTTGTATCCACGATTAACCTTATCAAGAGAGAGATATTTCACTATTCTAACTATTAAATTTATAAGAACAATACTCTAATTTATTAGAGCAGGGACTAAGATAAATTACTTACCTTTTTTCTAAGTTTGTCAAGTCCCTAAGTTCCTTAGATTGCTCCTAACTTGGTCAGACCCCCTCCTTTTTCTTCCTTTCTCTCTTTCTCTCTCTTCATTTCTCTTCTTGGTCACGTGTACCTTTGAATGGAGGGGATTGAGGGTATTTATAGAGCCTCTAGAACTCGCCATGTGTCCCTGTGACATCATCATCCTAAATGACATCATCAAGGGGATACCTTGCATGCTAGGTGGCACTTTGGTGGGCCCTTAAGGATACTTCAACTGCTGACTCAGCGCTTTCAGAGAATTCCAGAATCTTATCTCGTAATGAACGGCTGAAATTATGCCATGTGTCTTTAGACTTTCCTTGAATTTTCTTCTTCCCCTAGATTAGTGCCATGTGGCATCTTGGTGGGTCCCATAAGGCCACCTCTCACGCCACCTCATGGCTTCCTGATAAGTCCAAAGTCTTATCTAATCAATTCCCCAGTTATAATTTCAACTGGCTAATTATACTTTACTAAAAATTACTAAAATATTATTTTAATTCCACTTGGGCCCATATAACTCTTGGGACACGTTTTTGGCCTCTTGGAATTCCATCTTGGATCTCTAATTAAGCTCAAGTACTCTGATGGCTCAATTCCTAAGAAACTTCCCTTATACCGATATGCTTAAATTACCCTAATTTTTCAGATAAATTCTATTTAACTATTTTATTATTTTTGAAATTTTTAGAAATTCATTATAATATAAAATGAATTTCTTGCAAAGTCTCATAATTTTTTGAGACTCAGAAGTCCTGATAAAAATTATATACATTTCTTTTAAACCTTTTATCGGTGTCTATTTTTATCGTAAATTTCATAATTAATTCTACAGGACTCCTTTCTTAGCTTTTTAAGTTTCATAAATTCTTATATTAATTATAAAAATTTATTACTAAATTTTATCTGATTGTGAGGTCCGAAAGATACTGTACTAATCTTTAGACTTTGGAGATTAATATCAATTTATTGGGACCTTAAATCAAAATTCTGAGAAATATGCCTAGCCCAATTTCAATTCTCTATTTACTGGTAAAATTTAGGACAAAAACAATTTCAAGCAATTTCGGGCATTTTATGGCTCAACTTTTCATAATTACTATTTTGCCCCTAAACTCTTGAAAATTGCCCTTTAGTCTCTCAACTTTTCATAATTACGCTTAATAGCCCATAACTTATGTCCACTTTTATTTTTGTATCATGGAACTTTTAGGGTTTTCACTTTAATCCCTTTCTTTACTAAAATGACCATTATGCCCCTAGGGACTTTCACTATTTATATGTAAATCCTTATACTTTTACTTATTTACAGTTTAGTCCCTAAAAACTCTTTATATATTTTTGGGACTTCTGCTCAAAGGGGTCTTGTAGCTTATCTATTTCAAGCTACTTTCTTAGTCTTTAGGCCTAAAAATTAGGATATTACAGGCAGCGAGTATGGAAAATGTTTTCCCTTTGCTCATTCATCTCATCTTTCTTGATTTGACAATTCAAAGCTCTTCTAACCACAAGGAATTCTCCTTCCACAGGATATTCAACACCATCATCACTAACATCTTCAAGTAAGGGAATGGATTCATGATCACTATCACTTTTAGTCACAACTTCATTATTTTTCAGAATCATGACTCTCTCATTAGGGCATTGAGAAGCTATATGACCTATGCCCAAACACTTAAAATATTTTATATCTCTATTTCTAGAAGTTTGATAATCAAATTTACCTTTGCTCTTTGATGAAGCTTCTCCTTTTCCTTTAGTGGTCTCCATTTAGATAGTTTTTTCTTCCTTCTTCCATTTCTGTTTAAAAGAAGAACTTGATCCAGGAAAGAATTTTGAAGCACCTTTACGCTTGAGTTGCTTTTCCACCTTAATTGCCATTATGGAATCTCAAAAAATTAGATTAAGAAAACAATATAGTTTTTGGAAAATCTGACCAGGTCAGCTGGATTGGACTGAATTTTCCAATCAGCCTCTTCTTCATTTGGATGGAGCCACCTAGCATGATGATGTCACATGGATGATGTCATGGAAGAGAGTTGATAATGTAAGCAAACTAGGTAGTTAAATCTTTGCTATTGATTTTCAAGATGCAATCTTGTCCATCCATTACAAGGTTAGATCTTGGCCATTGATCTAATCTTGGATTTTTCTATAAATACCCCCTTTAGCTGTAGAGCTCCATGCATGGACAATGGAAAGGAAACTCTGCAAAATGAAAACTCAAAGCAAGATAAGCCAAATTCAAGGGGTATTTGAGCAAGCTTGCAAGATAACATCTCTTCCTAAGTCTTTGATCTTGTAGTTAGGAGGTCAGAAATTATATTATCCTCCCATAGATTAAGTGGACTAATGAGAAAAGGAAGAGTTTGATGTTAGAAATATGCAAGACAAGTTGGAATAGATAGGATTCAAATGGTTCTAGCTTGTAATTAGTTTAATTGCATGATTTAGATGCTACATGTATGCCAAGACCTGATCTAGAATTGTACCTTAGGATATTATTTTGATGATTCTAAGGATTCCAATGGATTTAGAATAAAAAATTATGTGGAACCAAGTCAAGGAAGTGAAGTTGGAAGCATTAGAATCAAAAGTGGCATTTTGGCACCAAAGAAGCATGTATCTCGGGCACTTGCAAAACATGGGGAAGGAGTATGAGTTTGATAAATCCAAACTCATATTTGGATTCCTCATGAAAATTTGTATAGGATTGGACTATGAGAATGATTTTTACAAAGCTAGAACACTAATCCTAAAATTAAGAGAAAGAGGTTAAGTTAAGAGAGATAGTCTTGACTATGATGTAGCCTCTTAGTCCTAATGGTTTTTATTATTAATATGAAAGTGTTTAGGATCTTGAGACATCCAAGAGGATGTTTGGAAGAGTTTGGCCGAGCCACACATGGTTGGGAAGCTTGGGAAACATGTGGAAGAACAAGGGAGAAAAGCTAAGTAGAAGGTAGCGAACTTATTCCTTTATGTGCTTGATGTGGAATACTTATGTATTAAGATGTTTAAGTTGATTGAATGATGTGACATGATAAATGTTGTTGAAAATACTGCTTATAACATGATTTCCATGGCCATGTATTTTTATATAAAGCATAAAGCATGATGGCGTGTCACTAACTAAAGTAAGTTTAAATAAAATGACATATCATGCATTAGCATCCATCTTGCACATGTATGTGGTAATGTTTGTTATTGAGAGACCCCAGAATCTCACGTTCCCTTAACCAACCATAATAGTTCAATTATGATGGAAGATTATGGAAGATATATGCTTGAAGGAGAGCTAAAGAATGGAGGAGGGAAAGTAAAGAAATTGAATGCTCTAGAATGTGATGTATGATTTATCCTATTGTGTAAATGATGTATAGTGTGCCAAATTATGTGATGGATATGTATAGAATAATTATGGCATGTTCCCATGATGTAAATGAATGTATGAGAAGCCAAGAGGATGATTTATGCATACTAGAATAATTAATGACAATTAAGGAAAGAAAGTAGTATGGTAAAAATATAAGTCCTAGAACAGTGAGTTTCTAGCTCCAGTTTGACCTAGCAAATTGAATGAATTAAACTACGAGATTTGGTTGGCATATAGTACACATCTTTAAATGCATAGGTAGCACACCTCAATTGGATGTGTATATTAAGCGAAATAAATTTCCAAAGTTGAGGGTCAAAATATGAAAGTTTTAGAATTGACTAAATAAACAGTAAACTTCAATAAATTAATTGTATTGACTAGTCAAGCAAATGTCTAGATTTATATTTTTTCCTTAAAGAGAAATGAAATAGGTTAAAGTAAAAATTTGGAGTACCTCCATACGATTTTTTTTAGAATTAATTATGATTTTTTAAAGTTGGACTGTTAATATGGAAAATGAAAAATGAACAGTACCCGATAACCAAATTGTAATTTTTTTATTTTTAGGCTAAAATAATACTTCCGCTAATCAAAAATACGATTTCCAATGTGTACTCTGAGGAATTAAAATTAAAAGTATGATATTTCAATGTTCGATGAGCCAACACCCCTTTGCCCTAGCAAACAACGTCTGAGTTTCACGATGTTCACTCCAGCGGATAACACTTCGTCCCAGCAAAAGCATTATTCTTCCACTTTAAAATTATCAAAATGCCACTAATTCAAAAATACTATCTTTAACCTCAATTTAATTAATAATTCACACTCTAAATAATTTCTTAAAGCCTCAAACACTTAATCAGTCATTCAAGCCTAATAATTCCTACTCCTTCTTCTACACAAATCCAAGGATAATCTCAATAAATCATAGGATTAAAAATTAAGATGTTACATTTAGAAAAAGATACTATTTGGTCATTCGATTTTTTTATTAAAACTGAAAAATCGATTGCTCACCCTTAGATATGTATACTTTAGCCCTGGAAATTTTTTTAATTTGTGCTTTAGTCCCTAGAAAGCATTCTATCTTTTTAGAGCATTTTTGGAACTTCTCCTCAACTGGCTCAATAGACTACTTAATTTATACTTATTTTTTAATTTATAGGTCCAAAATCAGATATATGACACTTCACAGTGTTGGTAATTAAACATAAAAATTAAGTGTTAAAGCCTATTTTTGGCATAGCGACTTAGAAGCATTATAATTTAATATAAATTTTAGATTTTTAAATTGTTATTTAATCATTATTTTAGTATCAAGTTTTTATGGAAACGATTTTTCAATTTGTTGATTACTCAAATGGAACAATAGTCTTTGAACGCATCTTTGTACAAAAATGTAGGTTAAAACACTATTTATCATTGAGTACAAGAGAGTCAATAGCTCAGATAGTTGAGTATTTAATTTGCACTAGTATTGTTTCTCTAAGCATTGATTCGGAGTTTAAGAGTTCAAAAGTTGTTCTCCATCTTGAATGCACTTGTCTTTATAGGTTGAGTATTCGTTAGGCACATTAATCTAGCTGTGGGCGTCTGTTGTTTATTGATCTATCCGTTAGACTCATTAATCAAGTTCTTAGAGAGGCTTCATTTGACATTTATGAGAATTGGATATGCATTTAATGATTTTGAAAAAAGATGACTCACGTAGGTAGTATTCGTTGAGTGTTTAATCTTTGCTACCTACAAAATAAACTTGTTTCCTTAGAAGTAATAAGTTAATTGTCACGACTCAAAATTCGAGTCATGACTGGCATACAGGCTAAGCCAAAATACTCTCACTCTGCCTGACTTTGCTTCTTTTTCTTTTTTTTTATCTTAAAGCGGGTTCCACTAAAAAATTGAAAACCTATCACCCTTCATTGATACATTTAATTTAAAAAAGAAGATAAAACATTAAAAACAAGACTCGATTGGGTCAAAAATAAAATATTAAAAATTTCAAAAATAAGTATTAATTTTATTTGTTTTAAAAAATAATTTCCTTCATCCAAAATATACTAATTTAAAAAAAATTATGAAATTAAGAATAATATTTTAAGAAGATTGTCACCTTTGTCAAATTAATCAATTTATTTTATTTCCTTAATTATCCAAATTAGTGAAATAATAATCCGATTTAATTTATAGCTATTTTTAATATATTTTACTAGAATCTATAAAAATTTTAAAGTTCATTAACTCTATCTTAAACTTTAATAATTTTCTAACATTACCGATATTTAATATATATTCTACTCAAAAAATATAAAGTCAACAAAATAATACATGAATGGAAAAATTGAACATTCGTGTAAAAATTTGATGATGTGATTTATAAATATGATAGGACCGATAAAAATTTTATCTCTCTACCTTGTAAACAAGAGTAGAGGAATAATATTTATATTAAGGACCAGATGTAATTCTTCACTTTGTGATTATTACAAAATTTTTAAATATTTTAGTTTTCAACTTTATTTAAAAGTTTAAATTAATTTCTTGGCATAGTAAAAAAATAAATGTATAGTTATTGAATATTCATGATTTTTTAAAATATTATTCTTACTTTCATAATTTTTTTAAATGAGTATATTTTGGACGAAGGCAATTATTTTTCAAAACAAATAAAACTAATATCTATTTTTAAATTTTAATATTTTTATTATTGACCCAATGGAGTCTTGTTTTTATGTTTTATCCTCTTTTTTAAATTAAATTTATTAATGAAGGGTGATAGGTTTTCAACATTTGTGGTGGGACTCGCTTTAAGATAAAAGACAAAAAAAAAAAAAAAGCAAAGTAATGCAGACTGAATCCAGTTCACGATGTCGTTTAACCAATGAGCACTCGGTTAAATGCTAACGTTGTCTGTCAATAAATCAAACAATATGTACTGATCATCAAATATTCAGTCATAACATTCTTTCAATCCACACTCAACACCAAACTTGGTGGGAAATAACTATTCACCTATATCATTCCTCATATATCATACAACTCCTGGTGAGAAATAACCGTCCCCCCCCCCCACATATATATATATATATATATATATATATATATACATCCCATATATATTCTATACATTCCATATATATACATCACATATATTTACACACATTCCATATACTGTTATGGGGAATAGCCATCTCACTTAATATGTATATACATTCCATAAAAATATCAATTTAAATATTTTTTAAAACAAAAAGAAATTTTTAAACCAAATTAATTATAAACAATATAGACTTAACGAAAGTAAAATAAAAGGAAAATAATTAAAATAAAACATATTTTTTCTACATTAAAAAACAATTTTATTTCTTGAAAACATAAAAGAAATCTAAATCAATTTTTTTTAAAAAAAGTAATAAAATATATCAATTGAAAGTAATTATAGAAAGAAGAGAAAAAAAACGCATAATATAATATAAAAGTATTTATTAAAATAATAATACTACAAAATATCATCACACAATTTAAATTCAACAAATTATAAATTTGCTAAAACAAACAAAACGAAAATAATAATCAATAAAAAAAGTTTGACATAAATGCATTCCTAAAATCTAGAAGCATGAAAGAAAGATAAAATAATTTGGAATTTCTTCCCAAGCAAACCAAATAAAAAAGGTAATTCAAGTTAAATTATAGCAAAGGTGAAAATGAATGATACGGCACTGCTATTCATACCCTAATCTCCTGAGATCACCTTTTTAACCCCACTATGATTGAACGCGTTCTAGAGAGTCTCCACGCTTTCTAAAGGTTTTGAACAAATATAGAACCATACTAGATTTAATTTACATTATTCAAAATAGAGATTTAATATTTTAGAGAACAAGACTCGAAATATAGTTTGAGTGAGATACTTCTACTCTCAATGAATGATATTTCAAGTGGGAACTTGAATGGCCAAATTTGTTGGATGCGATACAGTAAGATGACTCTTCAACTTCTAAAGATCATTTGCATATTCTAACTTGACTAATCACAAAAGCAAGAGCTAAAAAAATTAAGGAAGTATTGAATGGGCTAGTGCAAGAGACATTGACAAAACAAATGGCAATTAGAGTTATCAATTAGGTTAAAAATGCTGAGGATGTCATTAATTTTATTTGTGCTGAAAATGGAACTACTGAACCTATTTTGGGTTTGGAGACATCAATTTAAAGGCCTTGGACTAAGTAATACACATGGGAAGACTCATTTAGGCCTAAATAATTACTTTTTTGGATTAAATTGCTGGTTCTATTTTTATTATTGTATTTATAGAAAAATTAATAACTAGTTGGCAGACTTGACTTTTGGTTTTTCAAGTTACTTGAATAAAGTCATTGTTATTTTATTTAAATTAGTATTTACTATTTTTAGTCTCTAGATTGCATTTAATACTTTTTAAGTCAGATTTGAAATGTATCTCTTCAAATAAATTGTATGACTCATTTTGGAGGCAGATTGGATTTTTGAATCGAAAGTTGCATTTCTACACTTTGTCTCTTGAGAGTGGATTATCTCTACGGTTTTTCATAGAACTAACAGACTTACCAAGGCTTGATTAATCTTGTGGCGTCTTTCAACATTTTATGTCTTTGTTCTTCTATGTTAAGGGTTCAAGTGGATCACAAATCTTTGCTGAGGGTCTAAGACCACAGACTCAAGGAAGAGTATTTGCCTTTACTCATGAGGAGGCACAAAAGTTACTTGATATGATATAAGGTACAATAAGAATTAATGATTACCTTGTGAATACTATGTTTGATTCAAGCGCCAGTCATTCATTCATATCATATAACTGTTACAGGCAATTAGGTATCCCCATCAGTACTCTGCCATATGACATATGTGTTTCTACTCCTACTGGCTCTAAAGCAATTACTGCACATGCATGTTTGAACTATTTTGTCCGGTATGAGCATTGTTTCACTACATTAGATCTGATATGTATGCTATTCCATGATATAGATGTTATTATTGGTCTGAACTGGTTGTCCTCTCAAAACATACTCCTTCATTGCAAAAACAAAACCCTAATCTTTCCCCAAATAGAAATAATTCCTCGTACTGATATCAAATTGAACTTTATAACTGAGGCCCAAGCGGACAAGTACTTACGGAGGGGTTGTCAATGATATGTGGTATTTTTCTCAGTGTATGCTGAAGTTGAAGAAGGGATTGATGACATCCCGATTGTCAAAGAATTTCCTAAAGTATTCCTTAAAGATATCAAAGGACTACCACCAGAACGTGAAGTGGAGTTTGCCATTGATATGATACCTGTAGCAGGACTGATATCGAAAGCGCCTTATAGAATGGCTCTTAATGAGATGGCGGCGTTCAAGAAGTAGATTGAAGAGTTAATTGAGAAGGGTTTCATCAGACCTATTGTATCGCCATGGGGTACTCTAGTACTATTTGTCAAGAAGAAATATGGTAGTCTTAAACTGTGAATAGACTATCAAGAGCTGAATAAGATCACCATCAAGAACAAATATCCTCTACCCAAAATTGATGATCTCTGGGATCAATTAGTTGGTTCTAAAGTATTCTCAAAGATTGATATGAGATCAGGTTATCATCAGTTGAGGATTAAGGTAGAAGATGTTTTGAAGACTGCTTTCAAAACATGATACATACACTATAAATTCTTGGTAATGCCATTTGAATTGATAAATTTGCCTACCATTTTCATGGACTATATGAACTGGATTTTCAGACCATACCTAGACCAATTTGTGGCAGTTTTTATAGACGACATTCTAGTTTATTCAAAGACTCTAGAAGAGCATGAGAGGCACTTGATGATTGTACTTAGCACCCTAAAAGATAAGCAATTGTATGCCAAGCTTAGCATGTATGAGTTATGGCTTAAAGAAGTTAAATTCTTAGGCCACGTTATGTCTCAAGTAGGAGTAGCCGTTGATCCTAGTAAAGTGGAAGTAGTATTAAATTGGGAATAACCTAAGTTAGTAATTGAAATTAGATGTTTTCTTGGCTTAGCTGGGTATTATAGACGATTCATTAATGATATTTCTTGAATTGCCCTTCTATTGACTAAGCTTACCAGAAAAAGTCAACCATTCCAATAGGATAAGAAGTATGAGGCAAGCTTTCAAGAATTAAAGGAAAAGTTGACATCTACTCCCGTGCTGATCATTCCTAATCCTACCCAGACCTATGTAGTTTACACATATGCTAGCAAGCAAGGGTTGGGATGCGTTTTAATGCAACGAGGTTGAGTAGTAGCATATACTTCATGACAGCTCAAACCTCATGAAGAAAATTATCCCACTCATGATCTGGAGTTGGCAGTAATAGTTTATGCTCTCAAGATATGGAGGCATTATCTGTATGGAATAACCATTGAGTTGTATTGTGACCATAAAAGCCTCAAGTATCTACATGATTTGAAGGAGTTAAACATGAGACAACATAGATGGATGGAATTATTGAAGGATTATGATCTTCAGATTAAATACCATCCAAGCAAGGCCAATGTGGTAGCAAATGCTTTGAGTAGAAAGGCTATGCAAGTGGCATCATTAATAATCAAGGAACAGGAATTCTTGGAGAAATTTAGAGATTGGTGCCCTCTGTATCATATACAAGTAATGGATACACGAGGTAGAACCCAATAATAGCTCTACTCAATGAAGAAATTAGAGAAGCATAAAAACATGACAATCATTCTGAGATTTTCAGATATAGAATGTTGAAAGTAGAAATAAAGAATTTTGGAACCTCTAAAAATGGACTGTTACAATTAGAGGCATAACATATATCCTTAAAGGAACTGGTTTAAGAGAAAAGATTCTGGATGAAGCACACAAAACCAAGAATATGATTCATCCGGGCATGACCAAGATGTATCATGATCTTAAGAGTTTATTTTGGTGGCCTGGGATGAAGAAAGTGTGGTAAAACATATGGCAAAGTGCCTTACCTGCCAAAAGGTGAAGGTTGAGCATCAGAAACAAGCAGAAAAATTACAACCTCTTGACATTCCTGAGTGAAAATGGGATAGCATCGTAATGGATTTTGTAGTAGGGTCGCTATTAACCTTAGCAAAGTATGATGCTATATAGGTAGTAATTAATCGACTAACTAAGTCAGCCAATTTCCTAGTAATCAACATAAAGGATCCTCTTGAGAAGCTGGCTAATCTTTACATAAAAGAGATCGTTAGGCTGCATAGTATCTTGACTAGTATTATTTCAGACAGAGACCCTCAGTTTACATCAGATTTTTAGAGGGCTCTGCATAAAGAAATGGATACTACTCTCATATTTAGTATAACCTATCATCCACAAACTGACAAATAGTTAGAAAGGATGATCTAGATGCTAGAAGATATGCTCAGAGCATGTGTTTTGGATTTCAAAGGAAACTAGGATGCTAATTTACCACTAATAGAATTTGGTTACAACAACAACTATCATTCCAATATTTAGATGGCTCCTTTTGAAGCACTATATGGCCAAAAATATAAGTCCCCTCTGTGTTGGACAGAGTTAAGTGAAAGGAGAATATATGGTCCCGATATAGTGGATCAAACTTTAGGTCAAATTGATTTGATCAAGAAAAGGTTGTTAGCAATTTTCAAGAGAGAAATAAAAGATTAGGACCTAAATGTCATTTTTGAAAAAGATCAGGGCAGGTATTAAATCCATATCTAAAGGTAGGATCAGATAGAGGAGATTTTTATGATCAATCTTGTGAACTACAGAATTTATAATTGAGGTTTAGATTAATTGATATAATTTTTCTAAATAATTAAATTCTTAGAAAATATTTTAAAATAATATTTGATCAGGTATCTAATAAAAAATATATATCAGGAAAGAAAAGCAAAGAAAAATATAGGGCGAGTGCCTAGAAATATTTTGAAAAGTGCGAAATGATAAAAATATCCCAATGTTATAAAATAAATAAGAAATAAATGGAGGGCATTGTAGTCATTTAACCCAGGTCAAGAGGTCAAAGAGGGCTACAAGAATAATTGACCAGGGTCAGAAAATATTCTGATGGAGTGTAAAATGACAAAAATGCCATTAAGGTTAATATAGTGCATAATTTGAACCAAGGGCATTTTGATCATTTTTTAATAGCCAGTAATTAAATTTATACCCAGTCCAAGAATGTCAATAGTAGAAAAATCTAGATACTAGATTTAATAACAGAAAACATATTTAGGAATTTTACAAAAATTATAATTTTAAAACAGTCTGATTTTTGTGAAATCTGACCGGTCTTGTACCGGATTGGACTAAAATTTTTCCAATCAGATTTTACCCTAGAATGATGCCACTTGAGCTGTAAATTTTACCATGTTCTTAATGATGTCATATTGATGAGGTCATTTTGGCTTGGTGGGAAAGACAAATTCAAGGAGTAATATTGGCCTTTGATTTCAATAGTGCAATAATTGATCTTTGCCCTTGATTCACCCAAGCTTTTCCTATAAATGCCCCCCAAATCTGAACATTGCACGACAGCTTGGAGTACATAGGGTAAACTCTTGCAAAATTTCCATTTAAACGGAGGAAGAGCATCCAATCTTGAAGCTAACAAATGTAATTTCTTCCCCTAGTCTTTGGACTTTGTAGTAGGAAGCTTGCTCTTGAATTTGAATGGTTTAAATGGCATTTTCTTTACTTGGAAGGCTACTGGACATGAAACTTGAATGATGGAGGAAGATGAATTTTAGGTTATGGATAGTTTAGATAAGTTTAAATAAGCTAGATTTAAGTGGTTTTAACTTGAGAAATCATTTATGTTTGTAATTAGGGTTTTGGTATTGAATCTGCCACTATACATAACACTAGGGATTGGAATTTGATGATTTTGATGCTTCAATGAGTTTAAAATGAAAAATTGTGTGGAGTTAAGTAGAGAAACAAGTATTGGAAGCATTGAAATCAAAATGAGAATTTTTAGAAAAAGATGGTGAAGCTCACGGGTTTTGTACATATGTGGATAAGGAGTTTGATTTTTGAAATTCTAACATCATAATTGGATTTTACATGAAAAATTATGTGGGAATGGACCTTGGGAATTTATTTTGGATGGATGAAGAATAAACCATAAAATTTAACAAGAAAGGAAACCTAGGGAACGTAGTCTTGGAATTGTGTTTGAATTGAGTTGTAACATGCCATTACTTTGTAATGTTTAGGTTTTGACATTTGTTTGAGAATAACATCAACCCAAGAAGGACATAACAAGGGATCTATAAGAGGTAGCAAGTATACCTAACTATAATGTTAATGATGTTTGATTAATTGCTTACTTGTTGATTATGATTGTTTGGTTAAGCTTGGATGATGTTTATGAACATGATGGTGATGGTTATATGGTTGCAACTCCTTGCATTTTATGTCATGACAATATGCATGTTAGAGATTGCTTATGATAATGGTTAGCTCCCATATCATGATAACATGTTAAGCATTGTAGTCAAGCATGTATGTAAATGACCATGTTGTAGGTGCTGAACCATCAAGGGGAAAAGTTTTAAATATGGATCATTGAACTTGTAATGAGGTATATTTAGTAAGATTTGGCATGTATGTAATGGGGTATATTTATGGTGTTATGCATTGGTAAATAATTTAGTAAGCTTTGGCATCTATATAATCTAGAGGCTGAGACCATGTGACATAATTTTGAATGCCTTATGGGATGAGTTATTATATGAAATTAGGTATGATTAAATTTAAGATGAAGAGCTTTAATTGGACACCAAGAACACCTCATTTGGTTAAGTTTTCAATTTAATATGATTTTTGAAAGTTAAAGATAAAATCTGGAAAGAGGTAACTCTTGTGTCCGAAGGCAGTGAGCTTCCAGCGATGTTTTGAGATAGAAAATGAATGAATTTATCCATGAGATTTTGTGAACTCAAAGTACATGTCTTGATCTTTAAAAACATAGGTAACACACCTTATTGGGATAAGTGATCAAGGAGAAATAATTTTTAAATTTAAGGTTTGAAAACTGGAATTTTTCAGATTTACCAAATGAACAGTATTTTTTAACAAATAAATTGTATCAATTTGGCCAAAGAAACTTCATTTTCATATGTTTCACTCAAATTTTAATAAAATATATTTCAATAGGAATTTTAACCACCTCATTTTGATTTTTCTAGAATTAATTATGAATTTTCAAAGTTAGGTATGTAATCTTGAATTATCGTACGAACTGTACCTAATAAAGGAATTCTTTGAAAATTTATTTTTTTCAACTTTGAAAGGATTTTAAGTGGTTCAAGTTACTTCAAATTGAGTATGAATGAGGGTAAAACTAAAGACATGACTCATTCCATTAACTATAGTTTAAACAAAAACCTTTGAAACCTTTAGTCTTTTAACTTGATTTTTAGTGTTTTATTTCTATAAACTTAAAAATTATTCTCTTAGGTTATTACTATATAATTTTTTATGTAGAATACAAATATGAGTTTAGATTTATGAAAATCAAATTTCTCCCTTGTGATATGGTCACTGGCCGAGAGGTACTCAAGGTAAAACCTAAATTTCCAATTTCGATTCAAATGCTTCCAAAGCTGGTTTCTTAGGTTTACCCTATGCCATTTTTCATTTTAAAACACATTGCCAGTATCAAAATCAACAAAATCAATTCCTATGATAGCAACCTTAAAGTGGTCGAAAGGCCTAGACAATTTCCAATCCAAGAAAATTAAACAATCTTCATGAAATATCACTTAAATCAACCACTAATCAATGTCTTCAACTAGGTTTAACATTAAAATTATATCTCCCTAGGCATTATACATTACGCCCAGTATGCATCCATAGGGAAATATTTATTTTCCAACCACCTAAACCATGATTTAACTACTAATACATTAATTAAGAGCTTAGAGACATAAACTAATCTTTAATTCAAGCTTAATGACTAAAGTGGCTAGCTCTTCTTCCTCTTGAAAAGTCAAGAATCCAAATGGTAAGAGGTTTCCTATGTGCGCCGAAAATGCTATAGTGTGTGGAGGAGGAGTGCTATTTATAGACCATGAGCTAATTGTTTAGCCTCCAAGTTCATACTAATTAACATGCTTATTTGTCAAAATCATATGGCTTCTTGAACTAATTTTCCTACAAAAAATAATCATAAATATAATTATAATTCAAGTCAAAATCCTCACTATTCATAGCTAAGAAAATGGTGCCATTTTGGGCAAGAAGAATGTTAGAGTAATTATGTGTTATATCAGTGCACTTTATATTGGAATAAATTTCTATTTCACAATTCCAATATCCTGGGCACTTTAATTAATTTTTATCAGTTCCATAATATATTTCTACTATTTTTCTCTTCCAAAAGTTCTCTCCTTTATTACCATCATAATTTTATTGAGGATAAAAATAGAAAAACCAACTTAATTCCTATTATCCAAAATTTATTCAAGAATTAATTTCTAGAGTTTTTGGATTAATAAAAGATTTATGTATGCTACATTATCTTATATTAATTACATGGAAACTCTATAAATTTTCTTGGAATTTATTTACCTTTTTAGGTATTTATTTGGAATTTTCTAAATAAAATCCCTAATTAGCTTAATTAGACTTTAAATTCTTCTAAAATTTAACTAGGGGTATTTTTGGAATAAAACCACTTGTAGAATATCCTATAATTCCCAAAGTATATTATCCCTATTTTTTCTTAATTTTATGAGGCCTTCACATAGCTCAAATAATTAAATCTGGCTAAATAGTCCACAATGAGTCAAATATCTAAAAATTCCTTAAAAATTACTTTAGGGCTGTTTTCATCATTTGTCACACCTTAATATCTGATTTTCCATTTTCTAGGATTTTTCTAAAATTTTCATATATTTTTCTATAATTACCCCTATAGCCCAAACTTTATAAAAATTACACTTTTGCCCTAGTTTTAGCTTAACTTCACAAGTTGCACCAATTATGTTAATACAACTTTTCTAGCCATAAAATATGGGATGTGACAATGTGAATTAATTGCAGAGCTGTGAATAATATCAATGTAAATTATCACCATCTCATTCCTAGATTAGATGATATGCTTGATGAATTGTATGGTTCCATTGTCTTTTCTAAAATTGATTTAAAATTTGAATACCATCAAATTAGAGTGAGGGAAGGGAATGAGTGGAAAACTGCTTTCAAAATAAAATATGATTTGTATGAGTGGTTAGTCATGCCATTTAAATTAACTAATGCACCTAGCACTTTTATGAGATAAATAAATCATGTCGTGAGTGCTTTGATTGGGAAATTTATTATGGTTTATTTTGATGACATTCTAATCTATAGCAATAATCTTGATGAGCATTTGAATCATTTGCATTATGTGCTTGATGTTTTGAGAAAGAAAAAATTGTTTGTAAATCTAAAAAGTGTCATTTTTGCATCGATAAAATTATTTTTCTTGGTTTTGTTGTGAGTACTAAAGACATAGAAGTTGATAAAAAAATATAAGGGCTATAAAAGAATGGCCACCTCCCAAAAGCATAATTGAGGTAACAAGTTTTTATGGTTTAGCTAGCTTTTATAGGCGCTTTGTGAAATATTTTAGCACACTTGCTGTACACTCATTGAGGTCATAAAAAATTTGTTGGTTTTAAATGGGATAAAGTACAAGATGATGCATTCAATGAACTTAAGGATAAATTGTGTTATGCACCTATGTTAGTTCTACCTAACTTTAATAAAACTTTTGAAATTGAATGTGATACATTTGGAGTTGGAATAGAAGCTGTTTTAATGCTAGAAGGAAAGCTAATTACTTATTTTAGTGAAAAGCTAAATAGAGTAGCCTTGAAATATCCAAAATATGACAAGGAGCTTTATGCACTGAAAAGAGCATTGGAGAATTGGTAACACTACCTTTGGCCTAAGTAATTTGTGATTGACTCTGATCATCAATCTTTGAAGTACATAAAGGGTCAAGGTAAACTGAACAAAAGACATACAAGGTGGCTAGAATTGATTGAGACATTTCCATATGCCATCAAATACAAGAAAGGTAAGAAAATATGGTGGGTAATGCATTGTCAATAAGGTATACTCTTCTTACTTCTCTAAATACTAGATTACTTGGTTTTGAATATATCAAGGAGTTGTATGCCAATGATGCTGATTTTGTTAAAATGCTTATTGCTTGTGAAAAGAAAGCATTTGACAAGTGTTATAGAGTTAATAGCTACTCGTTTAAAGAAAATAGATTGTGTGCCTCAATGTTCTTTACGTGAATTACTTGTGAGAGAAGCACATGAGAGAGGATTAATGGGACACTTTGGTGTGAAGAAGACTTTGGATGTTTTGCATGAACATTTCTTTTGGCCTAAAATAAAACATGATGTGGAAAGAATTATGTTTTAAATGCATAACATGTAAAAAGGCTAAGTCTAGAGTCTTGCCACATAGTTTGTCCCTATTACCTGTGCCTATTGAACCTTTGGTAGATATTTCAATGGACTTTATTTTAGGTTTGCCTAGGTTAAAAAGAGGGATGGATTTAAACTTGTGGTTGTTGACAGATTTTATAAAATGGCACATTTCATTGCATGTCATAAAACTGATGATGCCACATACATTTCTGATTTGTTCTTTAAAGAAATTGTGAGATTTCATGGTGTTCTTAAAAGCATTGTTTTCGATATGGATAACAAGTTTGAGTCATTTTTGGAGAGTTTTGTGTGGAAAGCTTAATAATAAATTGTTGTTTTCTACTACATGTCATCCAAAAACTGATGGACAAACTGAAGTTGTTAATAGAACTTTGACTCAATTATTTAGAATTGTGATTCAAAAGAATTTGAAAAATTGGGAAGTTTGCTTGCCATTCATTGAATTTGCTTATAATATGAGTGTGCATTCATCTACTAATTATTCTCCATTTGAGATTGTGTATAGTTTTAATCCACTAACTCCTTCAAATTTATTACCATTACCTATTGATGAGAGAGCAAGTCATTAATTTCATTTGTGTTAAAAATGGAGCTATTGAACCTATTTTGGGCTTGAAGACATTAATTTAAAGGCCTAGGACTAAGTAGTACGCATGGGAAAACTTATTTGGGCATAAATATAACTTTTTGTGTTTAAATTGATAATTCTATTTTTATTATTGCATTTGTGCAGAAATTAATAATTAATTGACAGATTTAACTTTTGGGTTTCCAAGTTACTTGAATTCAATCCTTGTTATTTTATTTAAATTAGTATTTACTATTTTGAGTCCCTAGGTTGCATTTAATGATTTTTAGGTCAGATTTGAAATGTATCTCTTCAAATACATTATATAACTCATTTTGGAGGCAGATTGGATATTTGAATCGAAAGTTGTATTTCTGTACTTTATCTCTTGGGAGTGGATTTTCTCTAGGGTTCTTCATAGAACCAATAGACTTATCAAGACTTGATCAACCTTGTGGCGTCTTCTAACACTTTGAGTCTTTGTTTTCTGTGTTTAAGGGTTCAAGTGGATTACTAGACCTTTGTTTAGTGATCTTGGATTATGTATATTCAGATTAGTTGTGGCTTCGCACCAGAGTTACATTAAAGTATGAATGATATGAAATAATGTTTGACTTAAGACTTCAAGTGATAAATCGAGTAACAGGAAATGTGAATTATCAATTAAGTGCAACTCTAAGTATGAATTGGAAACAACTTGAAGAAGTTAACTGATATAACATGAATTAATATATTTATAACTTATGATGAGTGCAAGCTCAAATACAAATTTCTTGTTGGCTATGAGAAATTTTGAGATACATAATTTGGCTAACTTAACAACTAAGAGATTAAGACATATGGAAGATATTAATCCATATAATTTCATAGACTTGAATTGATGATTCAAGTTTATTAATCTCTTACAAAATGTAAAGCATGTAAATAGAATTAGTTTTGAGTGAATGACGCAAACTAAATTACATGATGAACATGAAATACTTAACAACAATATATATATATATATATATATATATATATATATATAGATTATAAAGCATGCAAAACAATAATATAGTTCATTTAGTTTTAGAATCATTAAAACATAAAATCTAAAATTTAGGATAGAAAAAGTAATTGCATGAAGAAGGAAGAAAAAGAGAGAAGGTAAAATTTAGAGCTAGGTGGCATATGGAAGAAAGAATGTACTCTCTTAATTTTAAATATAAGATATATTTTATAATATAAATTATATTATAAAATATATTTTATATTTAAAATAAAAATACTATTAAAGTCTATTCGCACGTACGTGTGACTATGCAAACTAGCAATACCTGAAACTCATCACTGATGGGCTTCACCATATCAACACCCAAGCCCCAATCACATGACAAACAGTGGAAAATCATGCCCTGAAATTGACACGAGAAAATGCCACAATGGCATAAAACATTTTTTTTGGAGAATTATAGCGAAGGACTTAATGAGAATAATATTTCTTGGAGATGATCTTAAAAATTTAAATTATTTAGAAGGACCAATTATAAAAATAAAAATTTAAAAATACTAAATTAGCTCTAACCAAACCTCCAACATTCTCTTTTACGACATCCACTAATTTTCTAATTATTTAATGAAATCATCAAGTTTTATTGGAATTGATTCAAACTAATTTGAATTTTAAAATTAGAAACTAATTTTAATTAAATTAATAAACAACACTAATCAATTTATTTTTCATTATCTTTTAATTAATAAAACTATTTTCTTTGGGAGTTCAATTTTTTTAATAATGAGTCCATCAAGGCGATAAAATTCAACCATATTTTTGTTTATTTATTTTAACTTTTATTTTATTTCAGACTAGTATGATTTCAATCCTTGGGATTAAATTGAACTCTCTTAGTTAATACAATTACAATTAGTATTTTTAAATTTTTATTTTGATAATGAGTCCTTTTAAATAATTTTAACTTTTTAAGATTCTCCCTACTAAATATCATCTTCTAATTTTCATTTTTTTTAGCAAAGACATAAAAACGTTCTCAACGACGTAGTTTACTACCGCACCCAATTTCCGCTCGGCTTCAAGTCTTCGTGTGTCTTTGATTTCAGTTGAAATATATGTTTTAAAAAGGTTTATAATTTAAATTCTTAGTTTATAAAAATTTTAAAATAAATAGTTATATTTGTCTAAAGTAATTTATAGACTAAACTATAATTTTAGATAAGATCCTAGAAATAGTTTTTAGAATAGTAAAATAGCTTATGGACTGCCTAATAACTATTTTGCCTCTATTTTTTCTATACTCTCTCCTCTTTCTACCGACACCCCTCTTCTCCTCTCTCTTTTCTCGTCGCCGATGACTTGCAGAGGAGTCACTGGTGGTAGTCCGTCCTCTCTCTCCTCCCTACTGTCCGTTAGTCTTATTTTCTATCTCCTATCTCCTCTTTCCTTTCGCATCTTCTTTTTCTCGTGGTCTTCGTCATGACGAGAGTAGCGTCGTTGGGATGACAATGTGTTAGCAGAAGAAATCTTCATCTTCTCTTCTCCATGCGCCGGTGTTCAACAAAAAAGAAAAAAAAAGAAGATGGATGAACAGTATATAGTATAATGAACTATAATTATTATTATTTTAGTTCATATCTTTTTTAATAATTTATTAATTATAAATTTTTGTTAATTATAACTATATAAATATTTATTTATTTAAAATTATTTTTTTTTATAAATTTTATCAAAAATTATTTTTTAAAAGTTGTTTAAAATTATTTTTTTTATAAACTTTTTTTTAAAAGGCTATCCGAACCCCTTCAACCTTTGGTTCCGCGCGTGAAGTAGATAGCTCGACGTAACTCACCACTTTGTACGACGTTTCTGTCTCTCAGATTAGCGGAACGGTAAGGAAACACGGTTGCTCAATCAACTTAGCTGCTACGTTCGATCTCTCTGTCGGATAATTTTGTCCGCAATTTATGAGCACCGATATAAAAGGCATCTTTCACTTTTACTTTATTTTTAATTTTAATTTTAATATTTCGATTTCTGGATCTGGTTTTACTAAATTAAGCTACTTGATTTGAATAATGACCCCTTCCTTTTTTTGTTCTGTTTTTGGGCTTCGTCTCTCGATTTGTGCAGATGAGATCTTCAGGTTGGGGCTCCTTGAGGCAATTTTGGGCGTTCATGTGGATTGGAATACTCTGCAACTTCAAAGGGTCGGAAGGAATTAGATTTGTGATAGAGAAAGAGGAATGCTTCTCCCAGGATGTTAAATACGAGGGTGACACTGTTCATGTTTCTTTCGTTGTGATTAAGGCTGACTCTCCCTGGCATTACTCAAATGAAGGTGTGGATCTCGTGGTATGTACATTTTCTGAAAATTCTTTTTTACAGAAATTAAACTTTTTGGTAATTCTTGAGCTAAATCGTTCAGTAGGTAATGAGTTCATGGATTGTGGTATATGTTGATTTATTTGGATTCTTGTCTAAATCCATTGATGGTTGCACATTGTGCAACTTATTTCCCATTTAGACTTGCTTTAATTTTGTACAGGTTTTAATTGTTTTCGCTGATGGAAACATAATGGAGAAGCCTTAGTGAATTTCTTCACAAGTTCATAGCCAGGAATATGTGATTTTTCTAAAATATTGTGAAACTCTAATCCGATGTTGGAATTATGAACTTAATGTGTCTGATTTAGAAAACTAATGAGATGATTGGTTTTTGTTAATTTATCTTTTTCATCCTTTCTACCTTGCTCTACTATGTTGTAATCTCATTCCTCCATCTATGATTTCTCAGGTAAAGGGACCTTCAGGTGAGCAAGTTCAAGATTTCCGTGATAAGACCAGCGAAAAGTTTGAGTTTGTGGCCCACAAGTCGGGAGTGCATAAGTTCTGCTTCAATAACAAGTCCCCTTATCACGATACAATTGATTTTGATGTACACGTTGGTCACTTCTCTTACTTTGAGCAACATGCAAAAGATGGTAGAGCACCTATGCGATTATACCCTCTTGGTTTTTGCTTTTCAGTGTTACTTTCTTTTGTTGCATGAATGCCTAAACTTTGAGAGAAACTATGATGGATCCACGATTAGGTACTCCCTCCATTCATTATTATAAGATACAATTAACTGAATTGCGTTGTTTGAAAAGTGGTTAAAATTAGTTAGGTGCAATAAATATGTAAATACTGTAACTTTTTTTTTTCCAAAAGTACCCTTATTTATGGAAAAGATGGGTGGGAGAGAGAATAAGTGGAAAAAGAGATGAGAGAGAATAAGTGACAAAAGGATATGAGGGAGAATGTAATTTAGCATAAAAATGGAAAAAAATGCATTAAATGTTTAGACATCTCCAAAGTGTATCTTATAAAAGGGAACATGGTATACCCAACAAATGTATCTTATGATAAGTAATGGAGGGAGTAATAGATAAGGTAGATTTTAGGCAGTTGCATTACTTTTTTGGACAGCGGAAATGTGTTGTGGCAGTTTTGGACTGTTGTGGGGGTGGTTTAAGGTTTAAATATGAAGAAAGATTGGAGATGGGTGGAAACGGTCTTGTGGAGTGATTTATTGGAGGTTCTAAATAACTAGTGGAGTATTTTTTTATTCTTGGTTTCAGTTTATAAGTATTGCTTTGTATACTTTATATAATTTTGTAGTTTTCTGTTGTGTTTTTCATCACTTATCGTGAAAATTATCTTAATCTCTACAGAGCATTTCAATCCTTTGCTGGAACAGATAGCTAAGTTGGAGGAAGCTCTTTACAATATCCAGTTTGAACAGCATTGGTTAGAGGCTCAGACTGACCGCCAAGCTATAGGTACTGTTTGAAAAATAACTTATCGTTTTTATTTATTTATTTTATTTATGTTTTTACCTTTAGCAACTGCATTCTTATGTGCACAAAAACTTAGCATCACATAATTACAAGTGCTATCTAGTTTATGTATGTATTTGGTTTTTCCTTCTAAATACATTTTCTAGTTTATTGACCGTATTGTCAAATATAGCATTTCCAGTTTCTGAATATTCTGTGTTTAAGGCCTAGGTTTGCTGATTCTGATTTCTTTAAGTTTTTATATTACTTTAGTAATATTTCATTACTAATTTCATTTGAGTCAGCATACGTATTCTGAGAGATTATATGTGGAGACAAGTATTTTTTCATCTTAGTAGGCTATATCTTATATTCTAAGTATTTTGCAATGTTATGCTATAGGCTTAGATACAATTTTAGATACAGGGGAATCACAAAAGAGAGAGCGGAAAGGGAAGGGGGGAATGGAGAAATAGAAAAATAGAGAAAGGGAAGAAGAGGGATGGAGAAATGGGGTAAAGAGGGAAAAGGTATGTTTGACAGAGGATAATAGAAAATAATTATTCTAAATCTCAAATCATCAAAGTCTGACAAAAGAAAAATAACCTAAGTCTATTGAAAGTCTGGAACACAGTAGCTTAAAGTAAAAAAAGTTGTATAAGTGAGGAAACTCATCCTTAGTGGTTCCAAGTCTCAGAATTTCTCATTATTTCCCTCCTGATTGAAAGAACTCTCCTTTGGAGAGGACGACTGCTAATAAGACAGGATCTGTGTGATGAAACTCCTTTTGTTTGTTTTGGCAAAAATCAGAGAACATATCATTTCCCAACGAAATATCAAGTAACCAGGTCCGGTAAACAGAGGCTACCATGCACACTCAGGTGCCAAAACAACAAAACTGAAATAGAAAGAAAAATACTTAACAGTCTTTAAAAGAAAAGAAAGCTCAAAACATATCATTCCCAGCCTTTCGAATGTCATCCGCTAGGATCTTTGAAAGAGGAGAAGGGTGCTGCAACACCGACTCTTTTGAGCACTTCTCCTTCAGAGCTGCACGAGCTCACCAGTCAGCAGCTAAATTTCACTTTCTTGGAGTCCACTCGTAGACACAGATCTAAGAGTTTTGCCAAGATAAATGATTTCTTCCACCAAGCTCAAGCTCTCCCATTCTGGGCATACCACCTCTTGTTTAATTGCTTGAACGAGTGAATGACAGTTAGATTCAATCTTAACAGCCTCAAAGCCTGCTACAATGCACCACTTGAGCCCATGAAATACAGCTAAAGCTTCGGCCATGAAGGGGGGAAAGGGATTCAACAAAATCCCCCATTAAGCAAAGACAAAGACAGTCACCCAACATATTTCTACCTACCAGACCAATACCTGCCCTTTTGGAGTTAGCATCATAAGCCCCATCACAATTGATTCGTAAACCTGTCCACTTAGACTCATTCCTAATAGAGGTCTCATTATTCTCATTAGTAGAGCTTTGCTGATTAGAACACCTTTGTTCCCACCATTTTCCTGCCAGAAAGACTCAAGAAAATGTGCTGCGATCTGAATAATGCTCATAGGATCATTAGCTTTATTTTCAAAGACATAAGCGCAGCGGGCTTTCAACATATCAACATTTTCCACTTGAGCTTTGAAAACTAAACTCCTCCTTTGTGGTTCAAGTGGCATCCAAATTTGAGCAACTTTTCTAACAAGATCACGGTTTCCCCCTGGGGGATAGGAGGGAGAACAATATGAGTAACTGTATCAGTTTCATCAATAGGTGGCAGACTGTGCTTTGATACCAAAATTGTTGTTGAACCTCAACTAAAGAAGGGGTAGGGGAAGGAGAAAGAGGGAGTAATACGAAAATAAAGGTAAAAAGGAAGAATAGCAAGGGAGAAATGGGGATAGAGAGAGAAAATGGAAGTTGGGAAAGTGGATGAAAAAGGAAATCTAAATCTAAATTTGAGAACAAAAAAGAATAACCTAGGGCTATTTTAGGGAACCTATAATACAATAACTGAAGTAAAAGTAAGTTTAATAAAGGAAACAAAATAAAGTTAAAAAGATCAAAATCACCAACACTCCTGCAACAGAAACGTGAACAGAAAGGAAAATGTGGGAAGAATAATGGAAATTGGCAAAAATAGTGACACTCCCCATAACTGTCGAGAGGTTCAGGTCACCTCCTGTCTAATGCGTCTGTTCTTTGCTTTCTAGGCCCAAAACTCTTGGTTACATATCAGCTCACAACATTGTGGGTTTTGAGCCTACTCTTAGTCTTCTTTGCATTACCACCAGACTTGTTCTCAGCATTGGGCCTACCTGTTTTACACATTCAACCCACTAAAATTTTAAATTCATAAACAATGATTCTAAATTTCCTATGAATGCATTTTTCATACATGATTATCCTCAGAGCATATATTTAAGAGCTTTTAATCAATATTCACTATCTCATTGGATAACTAAATCATGGCTGAGGCCACCCCAACAAAAGTTCATATGAATAGTTTTTGTGAAACCAAACTGAAATTGTTTGTACTTTTTTAATTGTAGTACATAATCCATGTAACTGTCACGTCCCAGTTTAATTTGTCGCAATTTAATTCACATGCCTTGGTCATTTATTTTCTTGTCCTTGAAGTGGGATTTAAGTTGGAACAACCAAAGTCATGGGGTCCCCTATTTCTTGGCTATCTACACAAGACAGTTCAATTAATAAAACTGTAAATTTCTTTCAATTTAGTCCCTGCATTATTTTTACAGATTAGACCTTGTGCTCCTTTGCCTTAAATCCTTGGCCCTTCTGTTTTCATCAAGCATGTCAGTAATGTTACACTCGATTATATATGTATACATGCACATAGTTATTAATTTCAAGGATGTGACAAAACAAATCTGGAAATAGGAAACTAGTTAATCTTACTAAGTTCTATCCATTTGAGACCCATTTGGGCACTTCAAAATTGCACTCCAATTGGCTGACACATGGGTCTAACTACCTTGGTCTCTTTAGGCATCCCTTCGTGTTTGAACAAGCAATACTAAGGCTTCATTTACCTTCTCCGTGTGAGTATTAGAGTCATCTGTCTTTGATGAATAGTGGTAGAGAGAGAGGAAAGAAGAGAGGAGAGAGATGGGAGAGATTCTGAATATGTACTTTGAATATTGCTCAAAAACGCATAACATCTGACTACAATTCCTTCTTATATAGGCTTCTAACTGCTAGCCTCTAACAGCCACTTTATTATAACTAACACCTAACTACTTTACACATATAACTACCCTTCGTATATGTATTACAATTTATACATCAATACCCCCCAGGGCAGAAGAACACTTGGCCTCAAGGTTTTGCAATAATGAAAGAGGAATGCGGTTTCTGCAGCTGAAATAGTGAAATCCAGCTTGCCTCTTCATCCGGAAGACCCTTCCACTGCACTAACACTTCAGTTATCATCCTACCCGTTTTCCTTCCCATTATCTTCTTCAAAATCTTTTCTGGGACTACTTTTGGAGGTGGATCAGGCCAATCAAGTGGCGGATGACGGTTTTTCACTGAGGGAGAGGGAGATGTGAAGAGTATGATGAATCCTTGATTCTGATGTTAGTTTTAATTTATAAGAAACTGGACCAATCCTTTGGATGATTCTATAAGGTCCAAAATATCTTGGTTGTCACATCTTACCCTAGGGTCACCTATCAAAGTTGTTTAGTCATTTAAGAACCACATGTAACCCAGCTAGTATCCTTAGCAAGATCAAATCTAACTTTGCTCTAAAACTTGGGTACCATTAGCATTGAATTTTCTTGAATCTTTGAAAATTGATAACTAATTCAATATAGCTCCAAAATTAATGGTTCAAAGCTCTATTTCTAGCTCTTGAAAAACTCTTTGAAAGAAAAATAAGACTTGGGTTAACCTCAAACCCATTTCCTACAAAAACTCCCATTATTCAAATTTTGACTGCAGATTTTTGCAATAATTTCCAGATTTTGGAGTCAAATTTGAAAAATCATATCTTTTTGTGTACACCTAAGAATTATGAATTAGGACTCATTTTAAAGCTTTGGATGGGTATTGTCTATCTGCAAAATTTCATATATATCACATGTTTGCCCCAACTAAGCATTCTTCCTCTTACTTTGGCTTACTGGATCTCTAAACTTTGCTCTTACTCTTAATTAGCCTAACATAACTTGTTTAGCCATATTCAAAATTCAGTATGTTACATTGATACCGATTTTTAAGAGCTTCTAGAGGCTGCATAAATTTGCTGCCAAGGTTGTGGCTTAAGAAAAACCCATTGGCCCACCTCAAACTCTGTCTGTTCGTTGCAGATCTGCTTTTTGTTTCATTCTATTTACAGCCCTGTTTAAATGATGTTTGGCTATAGCTAGAGTTTCTTCCCTTGCTGAATGAGGTAGTTGATACTTGTATGGTGGTAGAGTCTCTAAGTGTCAATGAGTTTATTCACTATAGTGACTTCAGCTGTAAGTTTTGACACCTTGGTATTTTGAGATGCATTTTGTCTATCCTATTACCTAAACACTTAGATGCCAATGACCTTGTAGTTTAGTGGCATGAGAACTCTCTGCAAGTGGGAGGTTACAGGTTAGATCCCACTTGTAACCGTAAGCTGTTAGTGCCTGCCTCTTTAATTAAAAAAAAAAGAGTATTGTTAATGAAATGTGTGAACCAATCGGGTAAGCTAGTCATAGATGGGAGTAGTATAAGATTTGCATTCTCTAGCTTAGGAGTAACCAGGTCTAGCCTTAAACCAGATCCTCATGCTAAGCCTTTTGATTAGCTTGGGTCAATAAAACTTCGTTACTGAACTCAGCTTTCTTGTACTCTCTTCCCAGTTAGATGAATACCAAGAGGTTCTTTGTCTTGTTCTCCCTTGCCCATATTTTATTAGAAGGTTTTGGCTATATGACTTGTGGTTTGGGATTGTGTTGGTAACGACATGCGTTTGACGTGTTTAACTATAAAATTGTTTGTTCTTTGTAAGTTATTGAAATTGAATCAGAGAAGGTATCTTATTTGATAATAGGGTTAATATAATCTTTGGCCCCTCAAGTTTGTACAAATTTTAGTTTTAGTCCCTCAAATTTAAAATCATGGGTTTTGGTCATTAAGGAGCAAAAATGATCTATTTTTTTATTGAATTTAAGGGACCAAAATTAAAATAAGGACAAATTTGAGAGACTAAAGATTGTATTAACCCTTCATAATATTCACAAACTAATATGAGCTCTTCTAACTTTATTATTACGCGTTCTTATTAATGGAAATGCAGTGAATGAAGCCATGAGCCGAAGAGCAGTACACAAGGCACTCTTTGAATCCGCCGCACTTGTTGGGGCTAGCGCGCTTCAAGTCTGCCTTTTACAGCGATTGTTTGAACGGAGGATAGGAACATCTAGAGTTTAAAGCCACTAAAGTGCTTTGGACCTTGTAATATTACAGAATGAGAATATAATAGTAACATTTTTTTTTGAATCTTTGTTTCTTGACTTTTGGATGAGATAGATTATTAATTTAATTGTAATTTTACTTTTATCGCTATAGTATCATTTGTAATTTTATTCCAAAGTTACAAATCTTGCTAGGCTGTACCAAGTTTGAAGCTTGATGTCATAAGCTGTTATGGGCTGAATTTACAAATAAAAAGTTTTCTCTTTGGGCTAAAAACTTAATAGGAGTTTGGCGTGCTATAAATAACTAAATTATATATTTTTTTAAGTTTTAATATATGATATATTTAACTAATTTAATTATATTAAATAAGTTAGTTAATATGATATATTTTTTCTAAAATACCGTTATCATTTTTTTAATTCTCTCACTGTTTTTATTATTGTTGAGGTAGTATTAATAGATATAATTTGGGAAAAAAATTGATGACTATAGGAAATTAGTCTTATATTTAAAATTAAAACTAACTCTTCAATATGTTTTATATTAAGGACTAGGTGTAAAATTATTCTTCTAATACAATAATTAACCATATAAAGCATACTTAAACACCTACTATGGTAGGAAGGGGAAAAGGTTAATAAAAAATAGTATAGTAGAGAAGAGTTTTACTAATCCTTCTAAAGCTAACTATGGTAGAAAAAAAGATCTGTTAATCAATTGAAAGTACTACTATAGTTATAAAAAAAATTCTTGTCAAACAAATAAGCATGATAACAAAACAATTATACCCTTTAAAAATACTATCATAGTTATAAAGAGTTCAAGTTATAAAGAAAGACTAATCATGCTTAACTTAAAACAATGTTCAATCCATTTCATAAGAAATATCCGTTATAGAAAAGAAGTTTCTAATAACGAAAGAGTCTATCTTGGATATAAAAGAACTTTACTAAATCATCGGTATTTATCTATGATAGAAAAGAATCATACTTCACTGAAAATATTTCTCACACGAGTCATGTTAGAAAGGACACAACTCCTCTGGTATAGTTATAAGAATCAACCCTGATTGACCACATATTATAAGGTTTGGACTTTGGGTGATCAAAGCCCAAAATATCACAAAACCCCAAGCTTCAAACATAACCACTGAATAATCCACATCATAAAATCTAATCCAAAAATTCCAATATGTTATAAAACTAGCAATAAGATTAGAAAGAGAGGAAAGATGGAGACAAGAAAATGAGAGAAGTATATATTATATTCTTCCTCCTTCTTCTTCTTTACAACACAAATGGCATGCCCTATTTATAGGCATAGAAGTTGAAGATGAAGAGTCTAGTAATTAATGGAGGAGTAATGAAGAGTCTAGTAATTAATGGAGGAGTAATGAAGAGTCTAGTAATTAATGAAAGAATAATGACCTAGGGAATTTGAAGAGGCAGAGGGAGATGGAGATGGACATCTATATTCTAATATTCATAACACTCCCCCTTAGATGTCCATTCTTTAATAATGTGCCTCATTAAAAAACTTTAACTAGGAAAAACCCTGTGGGATAAAAACCTAGTAAAAGAAGAAGAGTACACAATTAATTGATACACTTACAGAGCTGCCTCATTAAAAACCTTGCTAGGAAAACCCAGTGGGACAAAACCTCAGACAAGGGAAAAAGAGTACAGCGTGTATCGACTCCCTCTTTTTGTAACATCAATTGATATCTCTGAATCTGCGAAGTCCGATATCATGTATGAGCTTCTCAAATATTATTGCTGGAAGTGACTTAGTGAACAAATCTGCTAGATTTTCTTTAGACCGGGTTTGCTGGATATTAATCTCACAATTCTTTTGAAGATCATGTGTGAAAAAGAATTTTGGAGAAATATGTTTTGTTCTGTCTCCTTTGATGTACCCTTCTTTTAGTTGGGTAATACATGCAGCATTATCTTCATATAGAACTGTTGGGATCATTTTACTAGATGATGGTCCACAAGTAGTACGTATATGATGTATTATCAATCTTAACCATACACATTCTCGACTTGCTTCATATATCGCTATTATTTCTGCATGATTAGATGATGTGGCTGATATGGTTTGTTTCATTGATCGCCATGAAATAGCTGTACCATTACATGTGAACAAATAGCCTGTTTGCGATCTACCAACATGTGGATCAGACTGAAATCCAGCATCAGCATATCCGACAAAGTCAGTCTTATGTTCATTTGAATCCCATATCCATAGTACCATTCAAGTAACGAAGAATGTGCTTAACCCCATTCCAATGTCTTCCTGTTGGTGAAGAACTATATCTTGCTAATAAGTTAACAGCAAATGATATATCTGGTCGTGCGTGACTAGCAATATACATAAGCGCACCAATTGCACTAAGATAAGGTACTTCTGGGCCAAGTAGTTCTTCATCACCTTCTTGAGATCTAAAGGGATCTTTATCTTTCTCCAGAGATCTTACAATCATCGGAGTGCATAATAGATGTGATTTATCCATATAAAAACGTTTTAAGACTTTTCTCGTGTAAGTTTCTTGACACACGAAGATCCCATTTTTCAGATGTTCAATTTGTAGTCCAAGGCAAAATTTTGTTCTTCCCAGGTCCTTCGTTTCAAACTCTTTCTTTAAGCAATTCACCGCTTTAGAAATCTCTTCAGGAGTTCCAATGATATTTATGTCATCGACATAAATAGCAATTATAGCAAATTCATTTCCAGATCTTTTTATAAAAATGCATGGACATATCTGATCATTCTTATATCCTTCTTTCAATAGATATTCACTAAGTCGATTATACCACATGCGCCCTGATTGCTTTAATCCATATAAATACTTATTTAACTTAATTGAGTACCGTTCTCGAGAACTTGAATTATATAATTTTGGTAACTCAAATCCATCAGGGAGACTCATATAAATGTCATTGTCAAGTGAGCCATACAAATAGGCTGTAATAACATCCATTAGACGCAAATCGAGGCCTTCTTTTACTGCCAGACTAATTAGATATCGAAAAGTAGTTGCATCCACCACTGGTGAGTATGTTTCTATAAAGGTCTTTGTGTAAATCAACAAGTCGTGCTTTATATCTTACTACTTCACCATTTTCATTTCGTTTTCTCATAAAAACCCATTTATATCCAACTGGTTTTACATCTTCAGGTGTAAGAACCACAGGGCCAAAAACTTTTTGTTTTTCTAATGATTTTAATTCAGCCTCAATTGCGTCTTTCCATTTTGACCAATCATCTCTTTGTTTGCATTCGCTAATAGATCTTGGTTCATGATCCTCATCATCATTTATTACATCAAGCGCTACATTATATGCAAAAATATCGTCAACGTTGACTTTATCTCGATCCCATCGTATTCTATTGACAACATAATTTATTGAGATCTCATTATTTTCATATATTTCAGGTACCTGAATGTCTCTCGAAATTGAGACATTAGTGTTGTCAAAGGACTCTTCTGGAGTCACAAAATTTTGTTGAATATCCTCGACCTGGCCATCTATATTTATAGCTCCTTTTCTTTTTCGAGGATTTTTATCTTTGGAACCGATGGGCTTGCCACGCTTCAAGCGTGCTTTTGATCTATTAGATTGTCCAATAGGGACATCAATTCTGATAGGAGCATTCGCAGCTGGAACATGTGATTTAGTCACTTTCTTGAGGTCAGTGAATGCGTCTGGCAATTGATTGGCTAAACTCTATAAATGAATTATCTTTTAAACTTCTAGCTCACATTGTTTTGTACGAGGATCAAGATGAGATAATGATAATTCATTCCAACTAACTTTATTTTCCAGCTGTTTATTTTCTCCCCCTAATGTTGGAAAATTTGATTCGTTAAAATGACAATCAGCAAATCGAGCCGTAAATAAATCTCCTGTTGTTGGCTCTAAATATTTTATTATAGAAGGAGATTCATATCCAACATATATTCCCATCCTTCTTTGAGGACCCATTTTAGTACGTTGTGGTGGAGCAATCGGAACATATACCGCACATTCAAAAGTTCTTAGATGGGAAATATTTGGTTCCTGACCAAAAACCATTTGTAAAGGGGAGACCTTAAGATAACTAGTTGGCCTGATACGAATTAACATCGCTGCATGTACAATTGCATGTCCCCAAGTATATATTGGGAGATTTGATTTCATAAGCAATGGTCTTGCAATCAACTGCAAACTTTTAATTAATGATTCTGCAAGACCATTTTGTGTATGAACATGTGCTACAGGATGTTCAACATCGATTCCCAGAGACATACAATACTCATTGAAAGCTTGTGAATTAAATTCACCAGCATTATCTAAACGTATTTTCTTAATAGGATAATCTGGAAAATGTGCTCTCAATCTAATTAGTTGAACAAGTAATCTCGTAAACGCCAGGTTACGAGAAGATAATAAGCAAACATGTGACCATTTTATTGATGCATCAATTAGAACCATAAAATATCTAAATGGTCCACATGGTGGGTAAATCGGCCCACAAATATCTCCCTGTATACGTTCTAGAAAAGTGAAAGACTCACTTTCTATTTTTATCGATGAAGGTCTAATATTAGTTTCCCTTCAGAACATGCAGAACATGAGAAAATATGGTATTGTGGAATTGATTCTCTTCTCAACGAATGTCCACATGAATTATCAATTATTCTTCGCATCATTATTGTCCCAGGATGGCCTAACTGGTCATGCCAAATATTAAATTTATTCTCACTTGCAAACTTCTGGTTTGCAATAGCATGTGTTTCAATTGTACTAATAAATATGTAGTACATTCCAGAGGAAAGAGCATGGAATTTTTTCCAGTGTGCATTTTTTTTACCAGAAATCATATCTGTGATAACAAGATATTTCTGGTTTTCTCTATTTGTTGTTTCAATATAGTATCCATTTCTGCGGATATCCTTGAAACTCAATAAATTCCTGTTAGATTTGGAGGAATAAAATGCACTATCAATGTATAATTGTGTTCCTCCATGTAACAATATATTTGCTCTTCCAAACCCCTTAATCATCTTTATACTTCTAAAACAATATATAAGAAAATAACACATATGACTATAATAAAAATATATTAGCAAATATAATCATAAAAGAAAATAACTTCATTATAGCAAAAAGAAAACACACATAATCATAAAAGTTTAGCTTATTTTTTGGACACTCCCATCACCAATTAGGTGATCAATTCTTCCGTTAGGATCGGCAAAGAAATCAGCAACATCTAAATGAGTCACATCCATGTTGCCATAATCAGAATCGCTTTCTTCCCCAACAAAATTTGTTTCTATCTTTGGCTCTTTGCCTTTATTTTTATTTTTTCCCTTTAAGCGATTCTTGGTATAATTCAACCAAATGTCTTGGTGTACGACAAGTACGAGCTCAATGACATTTTTCCACCATAATGATGACATAAATTTTCAATATAATTATCATTCCCACTAGTTTCCTTTTTGTGGTTTTTATCATTATTTGCCCACCTCGAGTGGGAACCACAACCACGTTGACCACGACCTCGTATATAGCCTTGGCCGCATCCACGTCCACGTCCATGTCCCCAACCACAGGATGATTCATTTGTTACTACATTCACTTCTGGGAATGTAGTAGAGCTAGTTGGACGAGATTCATGATTCCTCATTAAAAGCTCATTATTTTGTTCAGCCACCAAAAGGCAAGAAATCAGTTCAGAATACTTTTTGAAACCTTTTTCACGATATTGTTGTTGCAAGAGCACATTGAGTGCATGAAATGTGAAGAATGTTCTTTCTAACATGTCATCATCAGTAATTTTCTCTCCACATAGTTCAGTTGAGAATTAATTTTAAATAGTGCAGAATTATATTCACTGACTGATTTAAAATCTTGCAGACATAAATGCATCCAGTCATTACGAGCTTTTGGAAGAATCACAGTTTTCTGGTGGTCATACCTTTCCTTTATGTTGTTCCAAAGAACAAGTGGATCTTTGACAGTTAAATACTCAATTTTTAGTTCTTCATCTAGGTGGTGATGGAGAAAGATCATGGCTTTTGCTTTGTCTTTGTTATATTCCTTATTGCCATGCTTGATAGTGTCTCCTAAACCCATAGCATCTAGATGGATTTCTGCATCTAGTATCCAGGATAGATAATTCTTTCCAGTAATGTCAAGAGCCACAAACTCAAGTTTTGTAAGATTCGACATGATGATAATATCATAAAATGTAACAAAAGTTAAATGGAGATTTAGATTAAGAAGGTTGAGTAATTATAAAATAATCAAACATGAAACTACAATTTAACATGAAAGTAATATAGAAACTTACCTTCCAATGATAGATTTTACAATAATCTCAGTTGGCTAGAGCAGTCGTGCTGATAACGTGTTATAAAACTAGCAATAAGATTAGAAAGAGAGGAAAGATGGAGACAAGAAAATGAGAGAAGTATATATTATATTCTTCCTCCTTCTTCTTCTTTACAACACAAATGGCATGCCCTATTTATAAGCATAGAAGTTGAAGATGAAGAGTCTAGTAATTAATGGAGGAGTAATGAAGAGTCTAGTAATTAATGAAGGAATAATGACCTAGGGAATTTGAAGAGGTAGAGGGAGATGGAGATGGACATCTATATTCTAATATTCATAACACAATAGCTTTAATGTGTATCAACAATTTAAAATCCACATGCAAACTTTGGCCTCCGGCCTCTAAAAACACACCCTCCAGTATAGTTCATAAATATAAACTAAAACCCTCGTAGTTAAATAAAACAGTCAGCCGATGTGACATGTCCTAAGGTAGCAATATACAAAATTCAACATAAAATAAATGATATAGGTGCTATAAGAATAAGAGTGGCTTAAACCTCTAGTGCCTTCTCTTTTGGACAAATCTCTAAAACTTTACCTAAAAAATGTTAATAAGCTGATTGCGATATAGTAAGATGACTTTTCAACTTCCAATGATCCTTTGCATATTTTAACTAGACCAATTATAAGAGCAAAAGCTAAAAGAATTAATAAAGCATTGAATAGGTTAGTGCAAGAGGTATTGACAAAGTAAATGGCAATTGGAGCAACAAATCAGATTAAAAATATTGAAGACGTTATTAATTTCATTTATACTAAAAATACAGATGCTGACCTTATTTTAGGTTTAGAGACAACAATTTAAAGGTCTTTGACCAAGTAGTATACATAGGAAGACTCATTTGAGCCCAAATAATAACTTTTTGGGCTTAAAATGCTGATTCTATTTTTATTATTGTATTTGTGCGAAGATTAATAATTAGTTACCAGACTTGACTTTTAAATTTCAAAGTTACTTGCATTAAGTTCTTATTATTTTATTTAAGTTATTATTTACTATTTTGAGTTTCTAGGTTACATTTAATATTTTTTATGTCAGCTTTGAAATGTATCTTTTCAAATACATTATATGGCTCATTTAGAGGCAAATTGAAATTTTGAATGAAAATCTATATTTTTACACTTTGTCTCTTGAGAGTGGATTTTCTCTAGAGTTTTTCATAGAACTAACAGACTTATCAATGCTTGATCAACCTTGTGGCATCTTTTAACACTTCAGGTTCTTGTTCTTCTGTGTTAAAGTGTTCAAGTGAATCAGCATACCTTTGTTTAGAATTCCTGGGGTATGTATATTCGGATAGGTTGTGGATTCGCACCATAACCACGAGGTGACACAAACGTCTCAGTAACCAACAGTCATACTCATAATACATACTAATATATGCTCGTGAGGTGTCAAGTGGAACAATTAACAAAATATAATATACATGATTATCAAGGTAATCATGATACAAACAATAGAACATACCAACCCTAGTTCCTTCCTAATCAACAGAACAACCTTATTTTCGCTGACTGAACCTATTGGCTAGTGTACTATCCATATGATTGGCCACTCAAGAAGCTTATAGATCAATTGGTGTGAACCGGCCAAAATCAACAGAACACAAGGTCGGACCATAGATTCATTCCCCTCGATAAACAAGTAGGATATCGTAGTCCTGTGGTAAAATAGTGGGGCAACTCACTCAAGATAAACAAGTAGAATTGTCCTTCGATAAATAAGTGAAACAAAAGCTAACTATTGAGTTTTAATGGAGGCTATAATATACGATGGAAAGAGAACTCCAACATCAACTTTAACCATCAAAATCAATCCCAATATACATGATTCTCAGCTAATCAATTCAATCAAAATCTTAATATTTCAATAATCAATGATGTCATAGGATGAAAGGCAAGGGCTATCTACAGAAACTGATTGTACGTCTCTCCTTCCTTTTCTCTCTCACTGACCGTGCGCTTCCTTCTTCTCCTTCGCCAATCTCTCTTCGTTCCGTCACTGATCGTGAGCCTATCCTTCCTCTTCTCTTTATTTGCTGATGGCTTCTTCCTCACCAATCTCTGCCTTCTGAGACTCCTACCCCCTTTATGACCCAATAAGCATAGCATCACATATCTCGCTATTGATATTCTTCAAATCACAAATCCCATCATCATTCTCACCTCCCCAAATCCCCTTTGTCTGCATCGTTATGAAATCTCTCACCTTCTTTGGTGCTTATAGATCTCAGCCGCCGTCGTTGTTCGCCGAAGGCTGTCATCACTAGATGAAGGAGGTCGTTGTCCCCATCGTTAACCTACATCAGGTTCCTAGACTGAAGGTGGATCGTCACTAGATGAAGGACGTCGCCATCGCCACCGTTGATGTCTCGCCGTCACCATCGTTCACCTAGTCATTAGAGATGTCTCGCCGTCGCCATCGTTCACCGTTGATGTCTCTCTTCTTCCTCTTTTGTGTTCTATTAATTGATTGTTGGTTTTGGCTAAGAGTAGAGCTCTTGCCTTCGGTTTGATTCAGATCAACTGGAAGCCGCCCAAGAGATAACAGGGGTTAACAGGCGTTGGGTAGAGGTTGAGAATTGCTCTATTTTTATTATTTTAAAGTGCTGATTGTATTACTATTAAAATGTTAATTATACCTTAAAAAATAGTTTATAGTACTTCCTGCACTTTAACTCTATATTTAATCTCTTTCATTTGTATAATTTTTTAATTCCTCTGAATTCAGTTAAATCTTAAAATTAAAATTTAGGATGGTATATTAAAATTGAGATGTTATATTAGAGAAATATTATATTAGCTTTGGTTTTCGAGCATGGGGAAATAGATGCACATCCAATTCTACAACAGCTAATTGCTCGGCTTTAATCTTGGGCTGATCTCACACTTCCCTGAATCTTCACTGCAGACTTTTGGGGAAATTCAGTTATACGTTGAAAAGACTTATTTGCCCCTTGCATTTGAAAAAAGGGAAAATGACATCAGAGTCCCGCAGAAACAATTAAATATAAAAAAAAATCTCAGGAAATGACATAATTAATTTAAAGTCCCATAGGATCTTAGATGAATTTTTTTCAATTGTAGAAAGACGTAACTGCCCCTATGAATTAAAAAAACAATACAGAGCAAATGGGAGTTGCGCTTTGGTGTGGAAAGAAGAGGAAGAGACAGCGTACGATGCCCTGCTCTGGTTCAATCCCACAATCTATTTTTTCTGCTTCAATCAAGATGTTATGCTGGTGAGGCCATTACACTTTATGTCTGCTAAATTCCTGAAAGAATTATGAATTAGTTCACCTCAAGCTTGTTTCTATTTCAAACAAGCAAATCAACTTCCTTTCCGAAAAATCTACCCTTGGTACTGTTAGAAAGTTTGGTCAGAATTGATTGAGCTGTATGCCAGAAGTATAGATAGAAAATGAAGTTAAGTATAGTGGCACAAGCGCTGACAACTTTTCTGGTGGGTTACGCTTTTGGCGGAAATAGAGACACTGTGAAGAAGACTCGCTTCCAGGCATGATTCTTTGTACACGTTGAGGTAACTTTTTATTAGTGGGAGGGACTTGTTAGATTAAATTGCAAAATTCACCTAGGAATATGTGTGAATAATCTCTTCTTGGAACGAGTACATAAAGGTTCGTAGTTACTCGTCATTTATAATTGAGCTGATGTTGAACTTGGTTCATCAAAAGAAAAACCTGTGGGAACAACCACTATAGCATCTGGCGTCAATGATGTATTCTGGGAACAGTTCTTAATAGAGAATCCTGGTTCTTGATAAACACAGGAAGTATAGTCAGAACAAAAGAATTTTGATAGCAGAAAGAATAAAGGAGAGCCTAGTGACCGAAGTAAACTTTGGTGGAGCATGAACAATGTAAATAGCCTTTCAGAACAGATGGGGCATCTTAGCCATACAGAGAAAACTTAATAGTGGATGAAATGAGATGCCCTGCATATCACTTGTAATAATTTAGGTATGAATTGTTTTCTCAGTAATAACTTCTAACTCCCTATCTTAAGTTGGATATTGTGTCCTCCAATGTCTGGGTGATTTATAGTATGAGTAGTCTATGTTTTTGTTATGCTTTGCCTAAACTTGTGCTGAACTGTGATGTTAATATCTGTATTTGAATTTTCTCTATGATCCTGTCCTTGTGTTACATAACCATATGGTGAATACAACTAGCAGGTAACCTTCAGTGCCACCCCCAGGTGATAATGATACTTTATAGTTATCAAGAGTCAAAGATGGAATTTCCACTTTTTACATAGAACTACAGATGAACATATAGAGAAGGGATCTAATAATATATTTTGAGTCTTGACAAGGCCTATATGGAGCTATGGCTGAATTTTCCAATAAATGTCTGTAGGATAGGAGGAAATGTATTCAATAACTTTTGTTTGGGCTTAATAGAAAGTGGTATATTAGTGAATTTTGAAAGGACTTTTTAAGCAAGTGAGAAAAGTAATGTATGATGTATATCTTATTACTTTGAAGGGGGAAATTCAGTGAACTCCCCCTTATTTGGGATTGAGGTTGATAAGCAGTAGTTTTTGTTAATTGCTTTTACTTTTCAACACCATCATTCCATCCGTATTCAGAGATCATGCATGAGCAAGCTGGTTTACAGTAAGAGTGAAAAAGACTGTTGATTTCATGTATCTTGGACAGAGTATCACAATTAGATCATAATAGATTGCTTGTTATGGGATTTTCCATTTGGAAGATACTAGATATTCTTAACATGTATTGTTTATTCATTAATTTTCACAGCCTTTTTTACCTTGTGTTTAGATCCAATACATGTACAGAAACCTTGTTTGTGATGTGAAGTGACAAAAAATGTGTATAAGCGGCAAGTCAAGATAATTCGTAAAAGTTTAGCTCATATATGACCAAGTAGTAAAACCCATATACGTTGGCTGATGGCATAATCCATTGCTTTCTTTTTCTTGCCTCAAAGTGGAAGGGGGTTTGTAATTGAGCCATTGAGGTATTATTCAAGGCATGTGTGTAAACGTCTGAAATGGTTAATCATGATTAATGTAATAATGTATTAAAGAATTAAAGAAATATATGTAAGGCTGTTAATTTATAGTTTTCTGGACGCATATAAACATGAGTTGTTATTATAGTACGCGATAGTTGTTAATATGAGTGGTTGAGTTGTTAATAATTTTATTTGGTGCAGGTTGTTCTTGTACAGCTTCGTGGATGGTTCAATAATACTAGGAATGGAGAGAATGAAGCTGAAACTTGAAACTCCAGTTGAAATTGTAGATAAACTAATTTAAGCATGTAACAATCTTATGACACAAGACTATCGATATGCCAAGCAGGATTTGACAAGGCAATTCCATATTTCTGCAACACATGAGAAAGGCTGAGTGTTATCCATACTAGGTGTCAAAGGCTTCCAGCATTAGAAGAAAATAGTGTCCACTTAAGTGTATTTTTTACTGTACAGTTAATGAAGAATATGTGTAATTTAACAGTTTCAGTTAATGTCAAGTTCTGACCTATTTAGCGAAAAATCTGTGTAATTGAACAATTGAACATTAATGTGAAGTTGTTAAAATGTGCAAGAAACAATGTGTACATGTTGAATAGGCAGGTGTTTTGTTTCATATGTTGTGATGTAGAACAAATTTACGAAACGTAACCCTATATAGGGGATTATTAATAACTCCTCCACAATGGATTAACAACTCTATTGTGGAGGAATGACAACAGGACAGCCTTAAATAACAACTACCAAGGACAGAAAATAATAAAAACTCCATCGCTTAAAAATAACAACCCGTATTGACGGAATAACAATCCCAGCACCACGGAATAACATCCCTATTGTGATGGAATCACTGATTCACAACTGAAGTATTCCACAAAGAAAATCGTAACAACTACAACATTGACGAATGACAACCCCATCAACTGAGAATGACAACCCCAGCGCCTGGAATAACAACCCCACCAGCTGCAACTAACAACTTCATCAGCTGCAACTAAGAACCCTACCACCTGCAACTAAGAACCGCTTCAGCTGTAAATAACAAGCCCAGCGCCTGTAATAACAACCCCATCAGCTTGGAAGGTAGGATGAATCTTGATGAAGGTAGGATGAAGGTGACATATCTTGATGAAGTTGACATATCTTGTTGGAAGGTAGGATGAATCTTGATGAAGGTGTCTATGTTTGCTGTATGCATTTTACATTTGCTGGCAAGACCTGATGTAATTGGAAAGTGCATATATATGAATCAAATCAAATACTATGTTTGCTGCATTTGCTGTCATTTGTTAGTTGCAGTCACAGGAGTTGTTATTACAGGCGCAGGGGTTGTCATTCCCAGGCGCTGGGGTTGTCATTCCCAGGCCCTGGGGTTGTTATTCACAGGCGCTGGGGTTGTTATTCACAGGCGCTGGGGTTGTAAGTAGTAGGTGCTGGGGTTGTCATTCCCAGGCTCTGGGGTTGTAAGTCGCAGGTGCTAGGGTTGTCATTCCCAGTCGCTGGGGTTGTCATTCCCATTCACTGGTTTTCTGTAAGCTTATGTGAACAAGTGTCGCGACCAAGAACTCTCGAGACATCTAGTCGCAGCAAGAGGATCCACCAATCGCGACAGCAGGTGCTGGGGTTTTTAGTTGCAGGTGCTGGGATTGTTACTGCAGATGATGGGGTTGTTATTTGTTGGTGATGGGGTTATTATTCGTAGGTAGTGGGGTTGTTATTTGATGGTGGTGGGGTTGTAGTCGCAGGTGCTGGGGTTATTACCGCAGGTGCTGGGGTTGTTATTTGTTGGTGATGGGGTTGTTATTCGTAGGTGTTAGAGTTGTTATTCCTTCAATACCTTCTATTGTACTCCTTTTAACTGTTGTAATTGTAAAGTGTACATATATATGAAGTTATATTCGTTTAGCATGGAGTTGTTATTTCCTATTATGTAGCAAAGAGTCTAGACATAAGAAGAAAGTAGTGACTATTTAAGTGTATTTTTTACTGTAAAATTTAGAAAGAATACTTGTACTTGAACAGTTTCAATTAATGTCAAGTTGTTAACCTATTCGGGAAAGAATGTTGTCATGTTGATTAGGCAGGTGTCGTTTGATATGCACTGTCGTTTGATATATATGCAGTTTGCATAGTATGCACTGTCGTTTGATATATATGCAGTTTGCAATTACACAAGGTGTACTTACGAATAATAACCCCAGCATCTGAAAATTACAACCCCAGCACCTGAAAATTATAAACCCCAACACTTGAAAATAATAACCCCACCAGTTTCAATTAACAAACCCCACACCTAAAAATAACAACCTCAGCACCTACAACTAACAACAAGGTGCTTAAGGAATAACAACCCCAGCACCTGTAACTAACAATCCCAGCAACTTGCTGAATGAATAACAACCCCAGCACCTGTAACTAACAACCCCAGCACATAAAAATAACAACCCAAGCGGTTTCAATTAACAACCCTGACACCTGAAACTAACAACCCTAGCACCTGAAAATAACAATCCCAGCACCTGCAACTAACAACCCCAGCACCTGTAACTAGCAAATGACAGCAAACATAGTACGCACTTTGATTTATATATATGCAGTTTGCAATTACATAAGCTCTTAGAAGCAAATGTAAAAGGAGTACAGCAAACATAGACACCTTCATCAAGATCCACCCTACCTTATAACAAGATGGAGAATAATGAAGGTTACAAAAAATTACTTTCATCACTTTCTATAGATATATACAAAGCAAAAATCAGGGTGCTATGTATTTGCACAGAAAACTAGAGCAACCCAGCACCATTCCTCATCTCAGGTTTGGATTCTTGCATATTTTCACTGTGTGTTCAGGCTCAGTTTGTGGAAGATTCAAAATGATGAATGTAAATTACTCTATTGAGCAACAACAAAACTTGTATTTCAATCACTTGAGCCTTCCTTATTTTCTGGAAATACAAATTATAAGTCTTCATTGTCTCTATACACTTGCACAAGAATAGCGGCCTTGTAGACAAGCATCCCAAAAATGGCTGGCACAATCTAGATTGAACAAAAATATATTTATTATAACTGACCAAATACCATAACCAATGCTTTTTGACTTCAAAAGAAAACCTTAGTAACATATTTCTAAAATTTACCTGAAAATCAAAGAAGTTATCTGCAATATACTGATGATACAGAACCCAAAGTCCATAAATTGCTGCTGGGATCACAAGTCTTGGAGATGAAAGCGAAACTCCAATACCCTTGATTGATTCTCCAATGAATCCTGAAGGTCCTCACTTCTTATGCCAGTTCTGGTTATAATTAAAATGCTCATTTAATCAAAACAAAGGGCTTAATGAGTGACAACATCAAAAGATGTGTTAAAATGACATAATTAAATCAAAGCAAGGTTTTCAGTTTTACTTCTTTGACTTCTTTTTCATGAAAATATGAGGAACATCTTCACCAGATAGGTTGTCTGCGTGTCGATACAAGAACTGAAGGTACAAGCAACTGCATTGAAAATGATAGTAGTCAAATGCCACAATAACCAACAACAGAAGCATTTTTTAAGAGATGTTTCATTTCTCTCCCTGTCTACCACACAAACGTAGTCACGGTCTTAATATATTATCCTTCCTTCTGAATCAATTCTAAGGAGGTAGAACCACAAAGGACCACCATCCATTACCCCAGAAAGAGCAACAATCATTATGATAATATTAACTAGTCAGTCCATTTGGACAAGTTACTTTTTCTTGGGCAAAAGCTAAAAACAGTTTTTTCTTACGATCTCAAATAGGAAAACTGAAAAGATCTGGAATTAAAGACAAACTAAAAGGTACAAACAACCAAAACAAATTGGCTTCATTTTTTAGAAGGATGGAAGAAAAAAGAACGTACACAGAACTACTAGCACCAGTACAGCAAACTTGAATTGAATTAGAACTATAAAGAAATAGATAAAACAATTACCTTCAACAGAGCAAAGAGGGGAAGGAAGAGATACGACCACATGGGATCTACGATGAAGGCGTCTTCGGCGGCAAGAGAATCTGAAGAAGAATTGCAGAGAGACGGAGAGGAGATTGAGGCAGTGGAATGAAGAGAGAGAGAGTAGATTCTTGATGTTGATGAAAGGGGAATTACGAGAAATGAAAGGAAAAATTTAAGTCTCAGGGACAGTTTTATATTTTTATAATTGAAAAAAATTCATATGAGATCCCATGGGACTTTAAATTACTTATGTTATTTTTTGGGATTTTTTTGATATTTAATTGCTTCTATGGGACCCAGACGTCATTTTCCCTTAAAAAAAAAGGGTCTGACAAAAAAGCTTAATCAGGCAAATGTTTATGAAAAATTGAAAATCACTCCCTCCTCCAACTTTCTGAAAACCTAGGTTGCTCAATTCCTCCTCCAGTCCTGGTGCTTTTTCCGTCGCCGTCGCCGTCGCCATCGTTGTGCTGAGATCATCAATGTGGAACGTTTCAAATCCCTAACTCATCTTCACTCGTCGATCAGATATGAGCTGAGAATGGAGATCCTCTATTTTGACTCTTTCGTCTAACCCACGCTGAGAAGGGACCTTCGTATTCACTCTTTGATTTCTTTCTTGGGCCGCCATAACCAGGTTAGCTACTCATCTACTTGCTTCAGGCTTAGCAAAGAAATTTTAAGCTTCTATTGCTTTCTCTTTTTGTATCTGCTCAAATAGATGGTTTTTTGCGCTATTATGTTGGTAGATACAGTACGAAACGTTTTATCTTGATTTGTTCCCCCTTTCTTTTTCAATTATTTATTTTTGCAGATTGAACCAGTTCGAAATGGAAATCCACCTCCTGGTTTTGATCCAAGTTCTTGCCGCATTGTGTGAGTATTAGTCTTGACGTTTTATCCTTTTTCCAGTTTTATTTTTTATCATGTTTTGTATTATTATGATTGTGGTACAAATAATTCTAGGTATTTGCTGGTTGATTTGTAGATTCTTTTAATCCATTTTAATTGATAACGTTGATGAGAGGATTTTATTGCAGTTGTTTATTTCTTGAGTATATGCTTGTACTTTAAACCTATTTGATTGCAATAAAACGTTTCCTTTATATTATTACTTGTAGTAACTGGCTTTAGGACTTCACGAGAGTCATTTTTATTTCTTGAATATAGTTTGAGAAGCTCTAAGAGTTTACACCTCTGTTCATTCTACAATCTAGAGCCCATCCTTCTTTTTTTTTTTTTTTTTTTCATTTTAAAGATTTTGAATGGCGATAGTCATTTGTTGCCCTGAGCTTGGTGCGGATAGTTTGTCAAATTCACTCTATCTTTGTTGATCCATGGTTGCGAGTGAAAAAATATATAGTTTGTTTTATTTGAGGTGTCTTCTAAATGAATGGAAATAATTTGTTTTGTAAATGCAAGTCTTGTCTGTTTCTAATGATAATGAAGGTGCGATCTAGTTTGTACTATTATACAGTGAGATTTCCAATTTACATATTCTCTTTAAAAAAAGACTCTTCACACACACAAACACACACCTCACTTTGCAACCTTGTATCTTTTGCTCTCTACACACGCCTCACATTGTTTCTCTCTCTATCATTAACAAGTGAAGTTGGGAAATTAACAAGTACAATTAGTGAATTAACAATTGATGGTAGCAATTTCATGTATGCTCCATTAACAAGTGAAGTTGGAAATTATCAAGAAGAATTACTGTCTTAAGTTTGGGTTGAATGTAACAAGTTATTGGTAATTTAACTTGCATGTTATGCGTTTTAATATGTTGATTACTGTACTTGTATGTTGATAACATTTTTGTTATTATGTGAAGGCCTATGAAGATGGCGAGGAAGAGTAAAGATGAAACAAAATTATCAATAACCCGATGGAAAGTTTTCAAGGCTGAATCTGCTGAACATGAGAAAGGGGAGATGCATGGGATGGGAGAGATTACTAAAGCTGCTGGGAAAGAGTGGGAGAAATAGGGTGACTCACAAGAAAAATAAGGGAATTTACAACAGAAATAGGGTGACTCACAAGAAAGATGAGGGAATTTAAAACAGAAATAGGGTGATTCACAAGAAAGATAAGGAATTTTACAACTAGACCAATGTGATTCTCAAGAGATACAGGGGATTTTGCAATAGAAATACGGTGATTTACAAGAAAGATTAGGGAGTTTACAACTAGACCTATGTGATTCACAAGAAAGATGAAAGCCTAATGTATTTGTATTCGAACTCTATTGAGTATAATGACAATGGGATTTGAGTAATTTATGTAAGTTGACAAGTGATATGAGATATTGATATTGAAAATTACCATTGAAAGAGTTTACAATGTTATCATTTGCACAATTCAAATTTACAGGAAACAGAAGAGCAATAAGGGGATTAGCAACAAATGTAGAAGGGTTAACAACAGAAATAAGGTGATTAATAACAACAATAAAAGGATTAACAATAGAAATAAGGGGAGTTAACATAAGGTGCAAAATGACATTTACAACAAACGAAAAGGGATTTACAATAGAAATAAGTGGATTAACAACACAAATAGGGGAAATAACAACAAAAGTAAATGGATTCACAAGATAAAAGCTAGGAGTTAAAAAGGAACATGGGCATTAACAACAAACGAAAAAAAGGATTTACAACATAAAGGGATTAACAACAAAAATAATGGGATTAATAACAAAATGCCAGGTTAACAAGGAGCACAAGGGCATGTATAACAAAAGGGATTTACAACAGAAATAAAGATATTAACAATATAAATAAAGGGAATAACAACTAAAAGAGGTTTACAACAAAAATAAGAGGATTATTTCTTTACACCTTTCCCCTTGTTTGTGTTGTTACTCTCTTTATTTTCATTGTAAATCCTTTTTTGTTTGTTGTAAATGTTATTGTGTTCTTTGTTAACTCCTTATCATTTTTATTGTTATTTATATTGTTAATACCTTTATTTCTACTGTAAAGACCTTTCCGTTTGTTGTAAATGATCGTATTCCGTTTTAACTATTAGTGTTTCTAACGTTAATTCTTTTACGTTTATTGTTTTTCCTCCTATTTATATTGTTATTCCCTTTATTTCTGTTGTTAAAAACCTTATTTCTATTTGTAACCCCTCTACGTTTCTTGTTAGCACTCTTTTGTTTTTTTGGTGTCAACACCTGCATATTTCCACCATTTATTAGGATCTAATATTGAATTTACAAGTGTAATAAGCCCCCTAAGAGCAACACTTATGTAAGAAAACGAACAAGTAATTTCATTTACATTTACATACTTACCAAATAATTTCATCCTGTAATTTCCAAAATAAACATACAATGAGATATAGATCACATTTAGTTATCTCCAATAACACTTTTAGCACAGAGGACCCTCATAGGAGCTTGTCTCTGGCAAAACGCAGGATGAATCACAGGGATATGTTTCTCCATTTTATACCTTAAGAACCAAACCTTCTCCATCGTCTAAGTATCTTTTGAGGAAAAAACACAAAAAAAGATATTTGATTTGGTTTATGTGGATCGTTTGATGAGATTGACGAAAAAGGGGAGAATGACAGCGAAGAAGAGACTTTAAATCTGGTGGCATGAGGAGGAAGAAGAAGAAACAAGGGAGGACGAGATTTTTGTCGAGAGAACGCGAACAAGCACAGAGAACGCCGATAAAATATCATAAAGATGATTACACTAGTCATCGGAGATGAGAGGACACGAGAGAACGCCGAGAGAACAGAGCACGAACGCAAACCCATTTGAATGCCGTAGAGGAAGTTTTCTATCGTGTGAGAATAAAGCCTTGTCAAACACTCAAACCTTTTGTTACAAACATTAAGGGCAACCTGGTCTCCTTACTTCTCAATTTAATTTCATTTTAGCCCCAAGAGACTGCAGTGAATTGTCAGGTGGTGAATGAAAATTATGTTGATACTGTGGCCCTTTATGAAATTTTCCCTTTAAAATACATATAAAAGAAATAAACTTTATTTTCATGGATAAAAATCGGAAATGGAGCTAAGTTTGTGTTCCATGTGATTCCACGGGGTCCAAGACATCGTAGAAGCAAAAAACTTATATACCAAGGGCCTATATCTTACTTATATGAGGTTGACTATGACCTGGTGTTATTATATTTTATCAAAAATTAAATTCTTATATAGGTTGTTGTTCAAGGGGTCTTGTTCAATAGTTTTATTGAGCATTTTTTTTGTTTCTCTATCCCTTTTAAGGGGGTCCTATACTAATTGATCCACCCTTCTTACTGACGCATTCAAAGACTTTCTTTATACATGTCCAAATTATCTTATACGGTTTTCTATCATATTATCTTCAATAGATGTAAGTCCAACTCTTCATGTATATGTTCGTTATAGATATTATTTTTTATTATATGCTCATGCATTCTATTACAATATTATCATTTTAGCTACCCTAACTTTATGCACTTATTATCTTTTTAATGCCTAACATTTACTACTATAAAATATTGTTAGTCTTATAGCTATATAAAGAACTTTCCTTTTACCTTATTAAATGCCTATATCTTGAAAGCAAAAATCTATATACTATTTGAGAATCAATAAAACAAAAAAATTTTAAACTTTACATTACAAAACTTCTCTCATATGTTTACCTCATGCAAAACTAATTCAAAATTCACTACTAAGCATATACTTAAGGTACTTGTTTTCAATCAAAACAATACATGTGAAATTTTATATATAGCGTTTATTATTAATAGTTTAAAATTTACTTGTTTTGATTTGTTTGGACATGAATACTTAAACTTCTCCAATCTCCAGTGAATAATTGTCAAATCTTTGGGGGGAAAGTATCGAGGTAGGAATGAAAAGTCACGCCAATGCAGCGAAGGAATTTTAGAAGAGACAGGCTGTTGGGTTATTGGAAAAGATAGGAATGAAATGGAATGAGGTGATGGTAAATATTATGGACTAAAATGAAAGTGATGACCATAGATTAATTTTTGTAAGAGGATGGCATAGAGAGGTGTCAATAAAGATTGATATTTACAATGTCATGAATTTAGATTCTAAATTTTTTTGTATCAGCTCTAAAAAATTTAAAGTATAAACTTCTTGTCAGTTCATATATTATTATGCTCAATTATATACAAATGTTATTAGTTTTCTATTTATCTAATTATCATATATATTTTCTTTTCTTTATCATATGTTATGTTAATATATTTTAGTAGTATATAATATTTTTCTTTACCCTATTACACGATTTTCCTCTTACCTAATTATTATGGGTAAATTTTATTTTCTATACATTTATTATATATTGTTATTTATTATGTTATTCTTTTATATTCATTTTAATTTTTGTTGTTAGATTATATATATATGTGTGTTTGTAAGTATGAATTATCTTTATTATATTTTATTCTTATGTAAAATATTATGTTATTTTTTTTCCTTCTTTTGATATATTATTAAGACTGATTCTTTATTTATATGAGTGTGTATTGTTGTTTACATTTCTAATTCCCCTTTTTCATATGTTGTTTATATTTCCAATTCTCCTCCCCATATATTCATTAAATTACTTATACTATGTTACTATTTATATATTAGATTTATATTATTTCTAATTCTATATATTGTAACACATTATTTATATTGTTTATATTTATGCATGTTTTTTACGTTATTTAATTTATTTTGTTACATTTATTTATTTTATTTATTTATGTTTATATTATTTATTTTATTTATATTGTTTCTATTTTAGTATTATTTTCTCTGTATTATTTATGTTGTTCCAATTATATATTATTTTATATTGTTTATTTAATTGCTTAGGTGTTACTATATATCTATATTATATTTATTTATTTATTTTATTTCTTTATTTATGCCATTTATATTTTGTTACTTTTATTGAATTTATATTTATTTTGAATATATAATGATTATTTGATTTATGTTTTTATTATCATATATTTTTTTTCAATTAATTTTATCATAATTCTAATTGTTATTATTATTATTTTAGTTTGATTCATGGCTAATCTTACCAAACTCGAGTTTACCACTCTTGATATCTCAGGAAAAAATTATTTGTCTTGGGTTTTAGATGCTGAAATCCACCTAGATGCCAAAGGTCTAGGGAATGCTATTTTACCTGGAAATGAAGCAAGCAGTCAAGACAAGGCTAAGACCATGATTTTCCTTCGCCACCATTTACATGAAGGGTTAAAAGCTGAATACCTAACGGTGAAAGATCCGTTAGAGTTGTGGAATAATTTAAAAGAACAATATGATCACCAAAAGACGGTAATTTTGCCCAAAGCTCGTTATGAATGGTTGCATTTGAGGCTACAAGATTTTAAATCTGTATCTGAATATAATTCAGCTGTTTTTAAAATAAGTTCTCAATTAAAATTGTGTGGTGAGAAAATAACAGATGAGGACTTATTAGAAAAAACTTTTTCAACCTTTCATGCTTCAAATGTGCTCCTGCAGCAGCAATACCGTGATAAAGGTTTTAAAAAGTATTTTGAACTAATCTCATGTCTTCTTGTGGCTGAACAAAATAATGAACTATTGATGAAAAATCATGAGATCCGTCCCACTGGATCAGCTCCATTCCCTGAAGCGAATGTGACTGAACGTACTAATTTTCATGCCTATGGTTGTAGTCGCGGTCGCGGTCGTGGTCGTGGTCGTGAGGGGACGTGGCAATTACCGTCATCATGGTGGGGGAAGTAATTATAATCAGAATACCCACCAAAAGAAGAAACATAATGAAGGGTAGAAAAAAGACAAGGGTGATCCCTCAAAAACTGTGGAAAATTTATGTTATAGGTGTGGAATGAAGGGACACTGGTCGCGTACCTGTCGTACGCCTAAGCATCTAGGAAAGCTTTATCAAGCCTCCATAAAAAAGAATTCAAAGAACATGGAAGCAAATATGATTTTCCAAGATGACGTTGAGGCAAATTTTGCATACAAAAATGATGATACCAATGAGCTAGATGATGGCCTTGATGCTATGGCACATTTAGACGTGGCTGATTTCTTTGAGAATCATGATTAGACAAACAAATTTGGCAGAAAAAGAATAAGATTAATGTAGTTTATGTTTTATTTATATTTTATCCTAATTTAGTTTATGCTTTATACTTTATTTATGTTTACTTTTATTTTCTTATTATTGCTAATAATGTATTTTGATACATTTATTTTCTTTTAATGAAGAATATGGATGTTCCTCTCTCTTTTATTAGGCACAAGAATGAAGATATATGTCTCATAGATAGTGCTACAACACATACCATACTCAAAGATAAAAAATATTTTTCTCATTTGACAATGAATGGTGCAAGCATCAATACTATAGCGGGTAATACAAATCTAATTGAAGGCTCCGGAAGAGCAATGATAATATTACCCAAAGAGACAAATTTTGTTATTAATGATGCTTTATATTCCTCTAAGTCTCAAAGAAATTTGTTAAGTTTTAAGGATATCCGCCAAAATGGATATCACGAGACTATAGATGAGAAAAGTATTGAATATCTACATATTACAATTGTTAGACATGGAGAAAAATATGTTCTTGAAAAAGTACCTGCATTATCTTCTGGTTTGTACTATACAAATATTAGTATAATTGAAATAAATGTTACAATAAACCAGAAGTTTACTGATAAAAATACATTCATTGTTTGGTATGATCGGTTAGGCCATCCCGGATCAACTATGATGCGAAGAATTATTGAAAATTCACATGGACATCCTTTGAAGAGCCAGGAGATTCTTCAATTTAAAAATTTCTCATGTGTTGCTTGTTCTCAAGGCAAACTAATTACAAGGCCCTCATTAACAAAAGTTGGGGTAGAATCCCCTGTATTTCTAGAACGTATCCAAGGGGATATATGTGGACCTATTCATCCACCATGTGGACCATTTAGATATTTTATGGTTTTAATAGATGCATCTACAAGATGGTCATATGTGTGTTTGTTATCTACACGTAATTTAGTATTTGCTAGATTACTTGCTCAAATAATTCGATTAAGAGCACAGTTTCCAGAATATGCAATTAAGACAATTCGTCTTGATTATGCGAGTGAGTTTTCATCTCAAATGTTTAATGATTATTGCATGGCAACTGGAATAACAGTGGAGAAATCTATTGCTCATGTCCACACTCAAAATGGTTTAGCAGAATCATTAATTCAACGCCTCCAATTGATTGCTAGACCAATGCTTATGAGAACAAAACTTCCCATTTCAGCTTGGGGACATGCAATTTTACATGCAGCAGCAATTATAGGCATCAGGCCAACAAGTTATCATAAATTCTCCCTATTACAGTTGGCTTTTGGTCAGGAGCCAAATATTTCTTATCTTAGAATTTTTGGATGTGCAGTATTTGTCCCAATTGCTCCACCACAACGTACAAAGATGGGACCTCAGAGAAGGTTAGGAATATATATTGGTTATGAATCTCCTTCTATAATCAAGTATTTAGAACCACTAACGGGAAATTTGTTTATGGCACGTTTTGATGAGACAAATTTTTCAACATTAGGGGGAGATAATAAGCAGCTGGATAAAGAAATCACATGGAAAGCATTATCGTTGTCTCATTTAGATCCTTGAACACAACAATGTGAGCTTGAAGTCCAAAAAATAATTCATTTACAAAATATTGCAAATCAACTACCAGATGCATTTACTGACCCCAAGAGAATTACCAAATCTCATATTCCAGCTAAAAATGCCCCAACTAGAATTGATGTCCCAGTGGGACAAGTAGCAAGTGCAAATGAAACTAAACCACGCTTGAAGCGTGGTAGACCTATCGATTCCAAAGATAAAATTCCTAGAAAGAAAAAAGTAAACAATCAAGATGGTCAAGTTGAGGAGGCTGGTCTTATAGGAGAGACCTAGGACGTAAGAAATCAAAATACCCCAGAAGAGGTCCTGGTACCTGAAAATAATGAATAGATCTCGATAAGTTATGTCACTACGGGAAAAAGATGGAACCGAGAAAATATAGTCGTCGACGATATTTTTTCATGCAGTGTTGCAGTTGAAATAACTAATCAAAGTGAGGATCTTGAACGTAGGTTAGTTGAAGAATGTAGACATAGAAATGATTGGCCAAAATGGAAAGACGGAATTCAAGCAGAATTGAATTCACTTTCAAAACGTGAAGTTTTTGGACCTGTAGTTCAAATACCGAATGGTGTTGAACTAGTTTGGTATAGATGGGTTTTTGTGCGAAAACGAAATGAGAAAAATGAGGTTGTTAGATATAAAGCACGACTCGTGGCATAAGGTTTTTTGTAAAGACCTGGCATTGATTATGAAGAAACATATTCTCCTGTGGTGGATACAATTACTTTAAGATATCTAATTACTCTGGCAGTGCATGAAAGACTTGATATGCGTCTGATGGATATTGTTATAGCATACTTATATGGTTCTTTAGATACTGAAATTTATATGAAAATCCCTGAAGGATTTAAATTTCCTGAAGCATGTAAGAATTCTCGAGAAAATTATGCAATTCATTTGCATAAATCCTTATACGGATTAAAACAATATGGAAGAATGTGGTATAAACCGTCTAAGTGAATATTTGTTAAAGGCGGGTTACAAAAATGACTCAATCAGCCCATGTGTTTTTATAAAAAGGAATACATCAGAATTTGTTATAATTACTATCTATGTGGATGACTTGAATATAATTGGAACTCCTGAAGAGCTTCAAAAAGCAGTTGATTGTTTAAAGAGAGAATTTGAAATGAAAGATCTTGGAAAAACAAAGTTTTGTCTCGGTTTACAAATCGAGCACTTAACAAATGGAGTTTTTCTTCATCAATCAGCTTATATTAAAAAAATATTAAAGCAATTTTATATGGATAAAGCGCATCCATTAACTATTCTAATAGTTATGAGATCTCTAGTTAAAGAAAAAGATCCTTTTCGCACTCAAGAGGAAAATGAAGAATTTCTTGGTCCAGAAGTACCATATCTTAGTGCTATAGGGGCACTAATATATCTTGCTAATTCAACACGACCTGATATTGCATTTGCTGTGAGTTTATTGGCAATGTTTAGTTCTTCCCCAACAAGAAGACATTGGAATGGAGTTAAACATATATTTCGATACCTTCGAGGGACAACTGATATGGGATTATTTTATTCTAATGAATCTGGATCACAATTGATTGGTTATACAGATGCAGAGTTTTTATCAGATCCACATAAAGGTAGATCTCAGACAGGATATTTATTTACTTGTGGAGGTACAGCTATATCTTGGCGTTCAATAAAGCAAACTTTATCAGCTACCTCATCAAATCATGCAGAAATAATTGCAGTTCATGAGGCAAGTCGAGAATGTGTTTGGTTAAGGTTAGTAATCCAACATATCCAAAGAATGAGTGGCCTACTTCCAAAACAAGAGATTCCAACAGTATTATATGAAGATAATACAGCATGCATAGCCGAACTAAAAGGAGGATATATCAAAGGAGATAGAACAAAATATATTTCTCTGAAATTCTTTTTCACTCATGATCTTATGAAAAATGGTGATATAGATGTTCAGTAAATTCGATCATGTGACAACCTTGCAGATTTGTTTACCAAGACACTGCCAACTAAGCCATTTGAGAAGTTAGTGTATGGTATTGGAATGCGTAGATTCAAAGACATAAATTGACGATGTTGTCAGGGGGAGTAAACAAGTACTTACTGTACTCTTTTTCTTTTAAGAATTTTTTTATTGGGTACTCTTTTTCCTTCACTAGGTTTTTGTCCCAATGAATTTTTCTTAGTAAGGTTTTAACGAGGCACAATATTGATTATGGACATCCAAGGGGGAATGTTATAAATATTAACAAAATAGATGTCCATAACCACCAACCCTTAGGATTCCTTTTCTCTTAATGTCCTTAACTTCATAACCTCCTCAATGAATTACTTGGAGGAGTTTCTTAATGTAAAATGTCACCATTTATTTCTTTGTAACCTTTGTATGAGCTTTAAGGGTTGGAGGCCTATAAATAGAGACAATATAGAAGAGAAAAAGATACCCATGTGAATGAGAAATACTCCCTTTGCTCTTTCCTAAATTCTTGTCTTGCTATCCTCTTTTCTTTTCTAATTTTCTTATTTTTATAACAAAAGAATAATTATTAGAGAGAAACTATTGTGTGGTTATGGTCATCCAAATATGATTATGTAGGAATAAATTTTTAAAAATATGTTTATATTAAAATACAAGGTAAATGTATAAATTTATCTATAAACTTTTGAGTAATTTGCCCTAAACATCATACTTTTTTTTAAGTATAAAAATATCTACAAAAATTTAGAATGAGGGCAAAAATAATACAACGGTTAGAAATGACCTTACATTGGTTACTTTTTGAGATGGGTCCATGCTATTATCCAGGTGTACTCTTTCCTATCTTGACTAATGGGGATGTGGCATGTGGGACGATAGAGGAAAAAAACGCAACCTACGCAATTAATCTCCAAAGTTATATATGATAAATTAAAAAGAAACAAAAATTAAACTAAAAATATAAAATCTCTAAAATAAATTTAAGACTAATCTATATCTATATATTTCTAAAAGCACGCACCCCAGCGTGCCACCCCAGCGGCCCTACTCCCATGTTCTTGGTTTTCTTATTTTAAAGATGTTTTGCTTAATTTTTCCCCTTTTCTATTTAATAAATATCCCAAAATATTTGGTAACTGCCCCTATTATCCCTCTTTATTTCTAGTGCACTTATTTTAAATTATTTTTTTCTTTCCATATTTATTTTATTCCCTGTATCTCAGAATTTAAGATTTAAGATTCTTAAAATTTCGATAACTACCTTCTCATTATTATCTCTCTCTAAAATATATAAATATACCTATGTCAAAAATATAAGAAAAAAATATTTTTCATTTGGACTCCTAATTTTCGGACTAAAATTGTGAAATGAGAAGATAACAATATCTGTTTTTATTGTTTAGTATTCATTATTAATTTTAATTATTTTGAATTTAAAAAATCAAATATATTTCTAGATAATACGAATCTATTTAAAATATTAAATTAAAATCCTTTTGATGATAAAAATTTAAAATTAAATTAAATAGACTTGTATTTTTTTAATATCTATGCAAACTCAGTTTATTTCCGTAAACTCAAGCACAATTTGCATTAATCACAAGTTATTAGAGCTTGAACTATGCAGTTTTAAATGATGATATTCTCTATCAGTCTAGAGTTTCATCAAGGAAGCTGCAGTTCCAACAACAACTGCACTTGTCTTTATCTTCTCTTTTTGACTCCTAAGCTATTGAAGATCTCCAACTGTGACATAATGTGAGCATTATATTACCTTCTCTGGGTAGTTTCTTTCGTGTTGCATGCAATTTTGGGTCCTATCTATCTTGATGATTTGAATTCTGCACATTTTCCAATTGAAATTTTGTTGTGCTAGGAAATAGGCCAGTCCACCCATGGTGATTAGGCCCAAGTCCATGAGAAGCATAGATGGAGGGAACAATTTTTATTATTGAAAGGATAAAAACAGGGGAAATGGAAGTTACCGAATCCAACTTCCCACGCATGCAACTTCTCCGAATGTGAAGGCATCAAAGCGGGTGGTCGAACAGTTAATTGAGAGACTGCAGTTTGGCTCATGCGTGTGTGTGTGCGACAAATTTTTCTTTCTCTGTTCCTCTCCTCTCTACGTCAGAGACCCGATTTCTGCTTCCTCAGGGTGCATTTGCTGTGAAACATACCAGAGTCCATATAAGATGCTCCAGTTACGTGTGGGTATCTCGGTGAACAAGAGAAGATCCAAGGTACTCTCGAAATCCTTCATGTTGGATAGCTTCCATCTTCATATTTAATTTCTGTTTGATCTAGAATTCAGTCTTATTTTTAGTGTCTTAAAAGTATGATGTCAACAACATTGCAGCAATAATACTGATTTTGACTTTTGCTATGATATATTTATAGACCTACCTTTTGTTGATAAAATAAGGGAAAATGATCAAAAAGACTCTGTAGGAAAACCTTAGGATTCTAACATTTACAAATGACTTAAAAGTATGAGGACCCATTCTGGTATTTTAAAGTTCTAAGTGAAAAGACTAAAATGCCCATCCTCTCTCTATTGATCTCTAGCTTTGGCCGCAAGAAATTTTGGATCCGGTACATGTTCATCTGCAGGTTCTCTCATTGCCATAATTATATAAAATGCTATGACAACAAGCTAGAAATGTTAAATATCTTACAACTCCGAATCTAGAAATGCCAACGCAGAACTTCCATATCTTTTTCCTTTCTGTCATTTTGGTCGTATACCATATTCAAGTTGAGTCATGAAAAAAGTGATACAAGAAAAATGCTGCCTTTGATCGACAGGTAAAAGAAGAAGAAGACGGTGGGGAAGATTTCATTTAAATACACTTGAGTTACATTTATTCCTAGATAAGTTGATACCAGAGAGAAGAGGGAAGAACCCTCGAGAAAGGGAAGGTGATTGAAAGAATTAATCTTTACTTAATAGACACACTAGTTATAAGTTTTCCATATAAAATAGAGAAAAACCAACCAACACACAGATTACAGCACAAACGAGCACCCAAGTCAGAAATATATAAGCAATCCCAGGTAATACCAAGTTCTTCTTCACGATATATTCTCTCTGCTCAATTGTGAAACCCAACTCAGTGAAATTCCTCAAACCCCAAATAAACTCCTGTTAGCTTTGAGTAAATGGCTACACAACTAATCGCAACCCACAGGAACAACGTTGAGATTTACCATGGAGAAGATCTCTGCAAGAAGAAGTCACGTGAGCTGCTCGATGAGATTTGCCTGCCCAAAGGCTTGCTCCGCTTGGACGACATCATCGACGTGGGTCATAATCACTCCACTGGCTTCGTTTGGTTCAAGCAGAAAAAGAGGAAGGAGCACAGGTTTGAGGCTATTCGCGCTTTATTTCGTACGAGTCTGAGGTCCCCGCCTTTGTCGATATGCACCAAATGAGAAAGGTTATTGGATTGAAGAGCAAAAATCCTTTTCTTCCTCCTCACCTTTCCTTCATTGAGAAATCATTTTGGCTTTGAATGTGAAATCATTTTTGCTATCTGAGAAGAGAAAGAAGAGGAAGAAGAGGGAAAGTAGAGACAATGGAGAGAGAGGAGGGAGGAGAGATGATAGGTATTTTGGCCTTTTCACCCTGAACTTCAAAATGTCATAATGGGTTATCCTACCTTTTTGTCATATATAAATATTAGAGTTCCGATTTAGATTTTCTTTTTTTTTTCAGAATATTTTTAAATCATTTTCCCATAAAATAAAGCCCCTACTAAAGGTTGTTTCAATTTATGATATGATAAAGAAAGTGCCTTTTTCTTCCATTTTGTTATAATATTTAATACCTGTTTGGATGCCATTAAAACCAAGGTTTTCAAAAGATTTTTGGGCCAAACCTTGATTTGGAAAAATTTTAAAATAAACAGTCATATTTGTCCAAAAGGGCTTTTGGACTAAACTATGGTTTTAGATAAGCTACTGTAAATAGCTTATGGAACAGTAAAAGAGCTTATGGACTACCAATTACTATTTTATCCCTATTTTTTCACACTTTCTCCTCTTTCCCCTTTCTTCCTATCGCCGTCGCCACTAACGCAGAAGCTCCAGTCCGACGCCGTCGTCTAGAAGCTCTCTCCTCTGCAACAAGTCTATCATGTAGTCGTCTAGAAGCTCTCTCCTCTGTAGGAAGTCTGTCGTCGTCAGCCCCTCCATTAACGGCAAAAGAGGAAGAAGGAGAGAAGGAAGACGATGAAAGAAGAGGAAGAAGGAGAGAAGAAAGATGACGGACAATCAACATCATCATCGGCGGGCTATGTGCATCTTCTCAGTGTCGGTGGGTTGCTGCAGAGGAGTCGGCGACGGACAGCAAAAGAGGACAATGAACAGTGAATGGGAAAAAATTAAAACCAAATAAATTAAAATATTTATTTATGTCATACCCTTTCTGATAATTTGCCAATAACAAAAGTCCTTCTGGTAATAACTATCCAAACACTCATTTATCCAGAACCACTTTTTTCTATAAGTTCTTCTCCAGAAGCCCTTTTTCAAAAGTTGTCCAAAAGCCTTTTTTTTTCTATAAGCCCTTTTTCAAAAGCTTATCCAAACGGGCCCTTAGTACTTCAAGGAATATTTTTTTATACAATATATAAGCATGCAAGTAGTTTACTTGTTGATAAACTTAACGTTTACTGTCTTTCATGCTTTTTAGAAGACAAAGGAGGTTATAATGTTGTGGGTATGTGCAAGTAAAAATTGCAGTACTCTGTCGTGCTTGAAGTTTATATTGTTGATATCTACAATGTTTGTTGTTATGTCCTAATTATTATTTTTATCTCATTTTCACTTATTTGCATTGCTTTCTTTATTCCAATTAGTGCTAGACAACAATATGAAAGCAATGCTTAACATCCATAAACTCCAAAGCTAGATGGATAGAAGGGCATGCGTTATCATCTGTTTTGTCATGGGTCATAGGTAATCAATGCATCCGTTGAAGTTTTTATTCCATAATTCTCATTTAAAAACTATAATAGCTTTGGGTATAATTTTTGTATAGCAATTACGATGTGGAAGGAGATACCATTGCCAAATAGGATTTTAACTTAGCTTTTGTCAAACCTATGATCAACCCTCACCTTTCATGAGTCATATAGTGATTCAGTTAGAATTAAAACAAGAGCAAAAACTTTAGTTAATTTAGTCTGTATTTAAAGAATGTGGCAATATATTCATTATGTCATTGATGAGAAAGAAGTACATATATATAACCCTACTCTAATATATCTATATGCATGATATATCTGATATGTGATATCTATATCTGATAAATATATGATATACATGATTTTAATAATATAACCTACAACAAATAATAAATAATACAATCATCAAAGATAATGCACTCAATCGGTCTTGTCCTTTATTACTCCCCCTTAAGTTGTCTCATGAAGGTTCGTAATGCCTAACATGACACACAGGTAAAGCAAGCAATCATGACCCACTCTAGCTATTTGTGCGCTGGTGTGAATCTTGAGAGGTAGAATTTCCCTGGACTGGACCTACTCTCGAACAAAGTAGCAATCTATCTCTATGTGTTTTGTGATTCATGGAAAATGGGATTCATGGTGATATGAAGAGCAGCTTGGTTGTTACAATGTAATGACGTGGCTGAGCGTTGCGGAGCTTCAAGTTCATCAAGAAGCCGGTGCAACCAGATCAATTCATTAATAGTAGAGGCCATAGCATGGTATTCTGCTTTGGCGGTTGATTGTGTGATAACTGTTTGTCGTTTGGAGCACCATGAGACCGGAGAGCTACCAAGCATAACGAAGTAAACTGTGCAAGAACGGCGTGTCATTGGGTAACTGCCCCAGTCGACATCACAATACACTATAAGATGAAGTTCATCATTGGTGTTTAAGAGAATGCCCTGATTAGGAGTTGGCAGATAGTGAACAATACGTTCGATCACTTCTATGTGCATTTTGCGTGGAGAAGAACTGAATTGGTAGAGTGTGTTGACATTGTATACGATATCCAGGTGTGTGATGGGGAGGTAAGATAGGCAACTGACAAGGCACCGATAACACTCCAGATCAACCAGCGGATCGTCGTCAGTTATTTGAAACTTGCAGTTCTGTTCTATGAGAAAGCCACTTGGTTGGCAACTGAGTAGGTCGGTCTTTCTCAGGATGTCTAAGGTGTACTTCCTTTGGCTGAGGACAAAACCTTTCAGTGATCATGTAACCTCGATCCCTAGGAAATACTTCAAGATACCCAGGTCCTTGATGCTAAATTTGGTGTCAAGATTTGTTTTGACTTCCTGCTTTTTGTGTAAGCCAATGCTTGTGAGAATGATGTCATCCACATATAGTTGCAACAAATGCGCTCTATTTACAAACCTAGGACAAAAAATGGTTCTCCAAGTCTGATTACATAATCAGAACGGTTGAAGAATCAATTTCTATCCAATATGAGAAAGAAGATTTTTTCCTTCTTTCACGAAAATCAATTGAACGGCATAAAAAAGAATACAATTTTTTACATATTAGAAGTGTTCAAGTTGCCCTAAAACCCCTTATTCGTAAAGGTTTAAGAGTATCGTGTTTAGTTTGTCTTCAAGATACTAGACACTATACTTTTGAAGATTCCCTACTCGTAGCAACAGAGGTTGGTCTTCATAATGGACTTGTTTACTTTAATTGCTACCCTGACCAGATCGTATAATTAAAAGATGAACATGTCCTAGAAACTCTCAAACTAAAAATTAAAATTAATGGTCTAAACATGAAACCTGGATCTATACCTGCTACCCTGATTTACAGGATACAATATAAGGTCTTAAACTCATCCACTTTATTGGGTCAAATTCCCCCAGACCAGGGTCAAACTATAGTGTTCTTAACTGACTACACAAATGCAAACTTGACAATTCCCAAAACCATCTTGTGGGAAGATTTCTAACTACCAGATGACTAGATTATGGAAAAGGCTACACAACCTATTCCTAAACCTATGTCTATAATAAGTAAAATTATACAAACTCTAGATGGGATAGTTAAATTATCCTTTGATAGACCCAGGAAATCCTATTCCCAAACTGCTAGGTCTGAACCTTCAATATATGAAGACTATAGATCTATTAAAATAGAGTCATCACGATTCTCTTGTTCTTCAATTCCTAGATCGTTGTCTGTCATTTACATGTCGACACCAACTGTACCATCGGTAGCTCCTTAACCACAAATAGCTACTAATGTTTCAATCCAAGGAATTGATAATTCTTCAAATATCTTGCAAGCAAGTTATGAAAAGGATGAAGACTTAAAATCAATAGAGTCTCCAACCTATTCATAACTAGGGGAAATAAATGTTTTAGAAAATGTTTTTCAAATTGACAAACTAACTCTGCAAAAAGAATTTTATTCTGAGAAAAATACTCCTCAGAGACAATAGTTTTTGCAAAACTTCAAAGGATCTGTTAGAAAATAAATTCAAGAAAAATTCTACATATTCCTTGATAAGGTACAAATAAATATTGCATTTTTTGATTCGTTTGAAGCATACGCCGAAGATCAAAAATTGGAATATCAATTGTTTTAAACTATTGAAGTTATCAAACAATGGAAAAGTTCTGTAGAAGAAAATATCCCTTATGAGTTTCTTCCTCCCAAAACTGTGTAGATACCCCACGTAAGGTATGACAAAGGTCAACCTTTACTAGCTGCACGTTTCAGATTTAAAAATATGGAAAAACTCGTTGAACTAGCGGATATTCAGAAAATTATTGAACAAAATAATTATACTAACTTGTATATCCAATAGTTAGGTGATTATTTCATTCAAACACTAATTCCTTCAGATATGGTACAACAGCCCAAACCTACCATTGAAACTCCACTTTTCAAACTTTTCCAATTCAACCCTAAAATTAAATTTGATCTTCAAGCTAAAGCTAGATTTGATTTATTAAAAAAGGTTGAACAACAAATCAACCAATTTTAAACTATGACTGTTCCAGAAACACCACAATCATCAACATTTAAACAACTGATGAATTTCAAAAAGGTTTCCCAAACGACTTCCTAAACTGAGGAAACAGACTCCAACAGTCTGAATCTTCATTACAAATTAACCAACAACACTGGCAAAGGCCTTCTAAACTTTATTACCCTAGGTCCATCCCTCCAGGCATTCTGGTTGAAGAACATATAAACCAAAACTTTAAATCCTTCAATGCCAATGATATCTATGAATGGAACATAGATGGGCAAAGCAAGTCAAACATTCTCCAAATTCTTCAATAAATGACAATGGTAAGCACAATCTACTAAACCCAAACTGATTTTACAGATGAAGAAATCACTAACATTTTAGTTTCTAGTTTCACTGGACAATTAAAAGGGTGGTGGGATAATTATCTTTCATTGGAAGATAAGACTATCATATTTTCATATGTTAAAATTGAATCTGATAGAACACCTATTATATCAAATAGTGAACCCATTCCTAATTCTATAAACACTCTTATCTATATGATAATTAAACATTTTGTTTGGGGATCCTTCCATATGGAAAGATTGTTTAGCAGAACTTTTATCAAATCTTAAATACAGAACTCTATCTGATTTCAGATGGCATAAGGATACATTCCTATCTCAAGACTCACAAGAGATGATGCTAATCTACCATTTTGGAAAGAAAAATTTCTAGCGGGATTACCTACTTCTTTAGGTAATAAAGTTAGAGAAAAATTTAGAAAACAAAATGATGGCAACATTCCTTATGAGAACTTGACATATGGTCAATTGATCTCTTACGTCAAAAAATTACTCTTAAAATTTGTCAAGATGACAAAATCTAACATCAACTAGCCAAAGAAAATGCTACAAATTGCAGAGTTAGGTACTTTATGTGAACAATTTGGCCTTCCATCCCGTAAACAACCTAAAAAATATCGTAAACCCTTTCACAAAAACAAAATATATGTCTACCAAAGGTATAAACCTAATACACCTCCCCGTAGATTCAAACAGGAATTTAAATCTAACCCGAAGATTGATTTTCCTAAACAACCAAAACTTACTTATTATACATGTGGAAAACCTGGTCATATTTCTAAATATTGTCATTTGACTAGAAAATTAAAGAAAATTTAATGTATTGAAGAACCTCTTTTTTAGCAAATAAACAATATTTTGATTCAAACTTCTGAATCTGAATCTAAAAATAGTTCTTCTAAAGATATCCAAAAAATTCAAAATGACGATATCTAAGAAAACTCTTCCTTAGCTATTAATGTTATCTCGAATGAACAATGTTTACTTCTTGATATCATTAATAAACTTCCAGATTCTTAATCACACACCAAGTTCTTCAAACTCCAAACCATCCATTCTAATAAATAAATATAGCTTAACTAAGTTATACACAGATTCAAACATTCTATCAAACCCATAACCCTTCAAGATTTTCAGTATGAGGTAAATAACCTCAAAGCTGAAATATGTTTCATCAAATTACAACAAGAAACCTATGCAACAACAATATCCCAAACCCAAGATATCCAAATTGCATAAAAAACTTATGGGTAACTAGGATTAACATCTGATCATGTAGATGAAGATCTTACTCAACCATTTTTAAACTTAATTTAAAAAATAACAGTCTAAAAGTTCTATATTTATGAAAAGATCATTGTTAATAATGAATTTGTTTTAGAACAGACTATTTTGTGACACAGGAGTTGATTCTAATTGTTTTAGAGAAGGAATCGTTCCTAGAAAATATTTTGAAAAAAATAACCGAAAGGTTTAATAGCGTTTCATGCTTAAACGTCAAATATAAAATTTCAAAAGTTGTTCAAAACAAGGAGCTAAAAATTGAAACTCCATTTATGTTAGTTAAAGATATGGGAACCCAAATAATTCTTGGGGCACCATTCGCAAGGTTACTATTCCCATACATACTGATGAAAATAGGATTTCAAAACAGTGTATGGAGAAAACAATTTTATTTCCTTTTACTCAGAAACCACGAATCAAGGAGTTAAATCTCCTTACCTCAAAAGAACAACAAATTAATTTCTTAAAGGAATATATTTCTTTTAAACAAATAGAAACACAATTGTGTTAAAAGGAAGTTAAACAAAAAATCCAAACTTCTCTTGAAACAAATCCATAAAACTATTTGCTCAGACTTACTAAATGCTTTTTGGGATCGTAAACAACATGTGGTTGATTTGCCTTATGAAAACAGGTTTTCTGAAAAAAGAATTCCAACTAAGGCTAAACCTATTCAAATGAATTTAGAACTTCTTGAAACCTGTAAAAAGGAAATTCAAGATCTTTTGAATAAAAAATTGATTCACAAATCTCGTAGTCTGTGGTCTTGTGCTGCTTTTTATGTAAATAAAAATGCAGAAATAAAATGTGAGACTCCCAGACTTGTAATCAATTACAAACCCTTAAATGAAGCACTACAATAGATCCGATATCTAATCCCAAACAAATTAGATTTAGTAAAATGTTTGTATTCTGCAAAAATCTTTTCAAAATTCAACATGAAATCTGGATTTTGGCATATTCAAATTGCTTAAATGATAGGTATAAAATTACTTTTACTATTCCTTTTGGTCAGTATGATTGGAATGTTATACCTTTCGGCTTAAAAAATGCTCATTCTGAATTCCAGATGATCATGAACGAGATCTTCAATGATTATAGTCAATTCATCATTGTTTATATTGATAATGTATTGATTTATTCTCATTTGGTAGATCAACATTTTAAACATGTTCAACATTTTATCAAAATTGCATAAACAAATAGTTTAGTTGTCTTTAAACCTAAAATTAGTTTATTTTAAACTAAAGTTAGGTTTCTTGGTCATTAGATATACCAAGGATCCATAACACCGATTGAAAGAGCAATTCAATTTACTGATAAATTTCCCAATCAAATAATTGATAAAACACAACTTCAAAGATTTTTGGGATGTTTAAACTATGTTGCTGATGTTATTACTCATCTAAGCAACTTCATCAAACTGCTTCATCAACATCTAAGATCAAATCCATCTCTATGGACTGATCTCCATTCAAACATTGTTAAGCAGATTAAATGCCATGTTAAGGAGATTCCTTGTCTTAGCCTTCTTGATTCCTCTACTTACAAAATCGTAGAAACTGATGCCTCTGAAATTGGTTACGGTGGCATTCTTAAACAGCACATAGATGGTAAAGAGAAAATTATTTCCTTTACATCTAAACATTAAAATAGTTCTCAGCAAAATTATTCTACAATCAAAATAAAATTTTGGCAATTATTTTATGCATTTCTAATCTAACCTTTTAAACAAAAGATTTTTAATTCAAATTGATTGTAAATTGGCAAAGATGTTTTAGAAAAATATGTTAAAAATCTTGCATCAAAACAATCCTTTGCCAGATGGCAAGCTATTATAAGTTTTTTTTATTTCAAAATTGAATTTATCAAAGGCAATTCAAATTCTCTTCCAGATTTTCTTACCCGAGATTTTTACAAGGTAGATAAATTTGAGAGAACACTAAAACCCCCAAAAATTCTGAGAAAAAAGAAAGCACCTGATAAAAATAGGACGATAAACTTAAGGGTGTTTTCCAAGATTCCCAAAGCCAAATAGTCTCTAGTAAGGAACTGTAGACAATTTTCCAACAGATACTCTAACAATATGGGTCCCAATCTCAAGGAACCCATAAATCTCAAATGGAGTCATCCACTCCATCTGGACCTTTTGTCCAAAACTCCCAAACCAAAATGGAGTCTCCTACTTCGTCTAGATCTTTCATCCAGAAAGTTCAAACTAAAGCTTCTTTAACCAAAAAGACTCTTGTATCATATGCGCAAGGGTATGCTCAGAGGAAGCTTCCAGAAATAGAATTCTCCTAAAAATTGGCCTTCCTCTAATTCCCCAGAAGATCCATAACCAAACAAGAGATGGTTTGCTAAATCAACCATATTCAACATTGAATATTAGCAAATATACTTCTTTAAACCAAAAAAAGTGGCAACTGCCTCTTCTTCAACTACACTTGCTATCCAATCTCAAACTCAAACAAACATGGACACGCCTTATTTTCATAAAGAAAATCAGGCAATAAACATTGTTAGATAGAACCTGAATTCTATCACAAAAACCCAAATCAGTGGCCTTAAATATTTTTCCTACTGGATTTCATTATAGGCCTACAAATTTTTAGAAAATAAGAGAGTATTATGAATTAATATTGGTTTATTCAAAGTATATTAAAATTGATCGAAAGATAGACAAGAAGGATGAAACACTAATAACTCATTCTACTATTCAAATTCTTCAAGTTCTCACCCCTTCCCAGTGGGAATAAGATTTATATAAACAGAAATTTTTTAGGATAAAATATGAACCCAAACGATATAATTATTTGGATTATGTCGATGAATGGTCTCATGTCTTTTGGGATCAAAATAAATTTTTTTAACATACTTGATTTATTTATTTAAAAAAAACAAGTACTAATTTCCTCAATGCTTTGTACATTGGTGGAGATTCTTTGGTCCAGACCAGAAATTCTTCCCCTAAAAGTAGTTCAAGCCTTTGAACTTTTTAAACAAAAATTCAACATCAATGAAGACTTTTTTCCAATTGATCTTTACTATTTCTCAAAATTATCTGTAGGCTAAATTTTTTCCTGGAATTACAGATTCTCTCCAGTCCCTGAAGGATCGACACTCCTACCTCTACTACAGAGAGTTCCTTCTGTCAAATGGTGGGCAAAGTTTGAGCTCTCTCGGATTGATACAAATACAGTAGAATGATGGTTCAAATAGAATCTCCAACACCTCCTCATGACATAATAAATCAAGTTCCTAAATTAGAAGTCTCGGGTTCAGTTTATCCTAGCTTTAACTTCAAATAAGACTAGTCTCGTTAACCAACTCAGTTCAATGCTGCAGATCCTTCAACAACATGACCAAACTTCTTCAACAAGTCAAACAAGCTCTACTCTAATATCAAAAAATCAACAAGATGATGATGAAGAACTTGTTATAGATTTAACTGAATATTAAACCAAGCTGAAGATTTAGTATTTTATTTGTATTAAATTTTTGGTGTAATTAACATCATAGTACTGTTGGGTCATTATAGCATCATCACGACACCATCACTATAGAAGTACTGTGGAAATAGTATCACTGTAATATCGATAGTACTATATAAATAGTGTTATGACCGAAACTGTTTAAATAGTAACCTCGCATGTCTATTTAAACAAAGCTCCTCTCATTCATTAGGCAAGTTCTTAGACAGAGAGTTTAAATAGGTCTTAGAGAGAGAGAAGCTTTGAATATGAGAGAGACATTGTTCCTCTTCCTTCTTTTCTTTCTTCTGTAAGTTTTATGTTCTAATAAAACCTTTTTCAATTACAGTTTTATTTTATTTGCATCATATCATTACCTCTATCATATCCTTACCTCCTCTCATGAACTAAGTTAGCAGGTTTTTATCGCCTCTAGTTTATTCTAGAGTATCCCCTCTGCATGTATCTATAAACTTTAATTATGTTTTAAGTAGTCTGTCTACTTCTCTGCTTCACTCTCTTGTCCCTTCTCCTCCACCACCTTTATGGCCCATCCCCTACTTGGTATTAGAGCCAAATTAAAAACTAAATATATTAAAGCATATTAAAGCTCGAAGGGGAGAAAGGAGTGAAGCAGAGTTAAAGCGTATTAGAAACTAAATATGCATGTAGAAGCAGCATTGGAATAAACTAAAAGGCAGTAGAACCAACTATGCTTAGCTTATCAGAGGAGGAGAAGGATATAATGCAAGTAAATGAAAAGAAAGAAGTAATTTTATTGAAACATAAAACTTATAGAAGGAAGAGATCATATACAGAAGGATGATAGGGAAATGGCTACATAGCCTATTCTTAAACCTATGTCTCAAATAAGTAAAATTTACAAACTCCAGATGGGATTATTAAATTATCCTTTGATAGACCCAGGAAATCCTATTTTCATCAGTCATGTATAGGAATAGTAGCCTTGCGAATGGCGTCCCCAGAATTATCTAGGTTCCCGTATCTTTAACTAACACAAATAGAGTTTCAATTTTTAACTCCTCGTTTTGAACAACTTTTAAAACTTTATATTTGAAGTCTAAGTGTGAGTCATTAACGCCATTAAACCTTTCAGTTGTTTTTTCAAAATATTTTATAGGAATAATTCCTTCTCTAAAACAATTAGAATCAGTTCCTGTGTCAAACAAAACAATCTATTCTAAAAAAAATTCATTATCAATAATGATTTTTGCATAAATATAGAACTTTTGGAAAGTTATTTTTGAAATTAAGTTTAAAAATGGTTGAGTAAGATCTTCATCTACATGATCAGATGTTAATCCTAGTTGCCCATTAGTTTTTTATGCAAGTTGGGTATCCTGGATTTGGAATATTGCCATTGCATGGGTTTCTTGTTGTAATTTGATTAAACGTATTTCAGCTTTGAGGTTATTTACCTCATACTGAAGATCTTGAAGGGTTGTAGGTATGATGTAATGTTTTAATCTGTCTATAACTTTAATTAAGTTATATTTATTTATTGGAATGGATGGTTTGGAGTTTGAAGTACTTGGTGTTTGATTGAGAACATCTCTTAATTTAAGCAAATATTCTCCTTTTTCAGAATCTAAAAGTTTATTAATGATATCAAGAAGTAAATCTTGTTCCTTCGAGATATCATTAATAGCCGAGGAAGAGTTTTTTGAGATAATATCATTTTGAATATTTTGGATATCTTCAGAAGAACTACTTTTAGATTAAGATTCAGAAGTTTCGATCAAAAGAATGTTGTTTATTTGCTAAAAAAGAGGTTCTTCAATACATTTAATTTTCTTTAATTTTCTGGTCAGATGACAATATTTAGAAATAGGACTAGGTTTCCCACATTTATAACAAGTAAGTTTTGGTTGTTTAGGAAAATCAATCTTCTGGTTAGATTTAAATTTCTGTTTGAGTTTACGGGGAGATGTATTATATTAGGTTTATACCTTTGGTAGACATGTTTTTTGTTTTTGTGAAAGGGTTTACCTTATTTTTTAGGTTGTTTACAGGCTGGAAGGCCAAATTATTCACAGAAAGTACCTAACTCTGCGATTTTTAGCATTTTCTTTAGCTAGTTGATGTTAGATTTTGTCATCTTGACAAATTTTAAGAGCAATGTTTTTTGACATAAGATCAATTGTCCATATGTCAAGTGCTCATAAGGAATGTTATCATCATTTTGGTTTCTAAATTTTTCTCTAACTTTATTACCTAAAGAAGTAGGTAATCCCCCTAGAATTTTTTTTTTCCAAAATGGTTTATTAGCATCATCTCTTTTGAGTACTTGATATAAGAATGTATCCCTATACCATCTAAAATCAAATAGAGTTCTTCACTTAAGATTTGACAAGAGTTTCCACTGAATGATCTTTCCATACGGAAGGATCCCCAACAAAATGTTTAATTACCATAAAGATAAGAGTGTTTATAGAATCAGGAATGGGTTCACCATTTGATGTAATAGGTGTTCCATTAGATTCAATTTTAACAGATGAAAATATGATAGCCTTATCTTCCAATGATAGTCTTATCTTTATTTGTAAAATTGTTTTGGGTTTGGTAGACTATGCTTACCATTGTCCTTTGTTAAAGAATTGAATAATGTTTGACTCGCTTTGCCCATCTATGTTCCATTCATAGATATCATTGGCTTTAAATAATTTAAAGTTTTAGTTTTACGTTGTTCAACTAGAATGTCTGGAGGGCTGGCCCTAGGGTAATAAAGTTTAGAAGGCCTTTTCTAGTGTTGTTGGTTAATTTGTAATGAAGATTCAGGCTGGTTGGTGTCTATTTCTTCAGTTTAGGAAGCGGTTTGGGAAACCTTTTTGAAATTCATCAATTGTTTAGATGCTGATGATTGTGGTGTTTCCATAACAGTCATAGTTTGAAGTTGGCTGATTTGTTGTTCAACCTTTTTTTAATAAATCAGATCTAGCTTTAGCTTGAATTTCATATTTAATTTTAGGGTTGAGTTGGAAAGGTTTGAAAAGTGCATGTTTAAATGAAATAATCACCTAACTGTTAGAGATAAAAGTTAGTATAATTATTTTGTTCAACAATTTTCTGAATATCTTCTGGTTCAATGGGATTTTCTATATTTTTAAATTTGAAAGGTGCAGCTAGTAAAGGTTGACCTTTGTCATCCCTTACGTGGGGTATCTGCATAGTTTTGGGAGGAAGAAACTCAGAAGGGATATTTCTGTAAATATCCCGCAAGCAAGTTATGAAAATGATGAAGACAATTAATCAAGTCTCCAACCTATTCATCACTAGGGGAAATAAATGTTTTAGCTAATGTTTTTCAAATTGACAAACTAACTTTGAAAAAACCATTCTCTCTGAGGAGTATTTTTATTATAAGAAAATTCTTTTTGCAGAATAGAATTCTCTGAAAAATAGGAAAACCCAAATTGGGACTCTAATATTTACAAATGACACAAAGGTGTGAGTACTCATTCTGGCATTTTGAAGTTTTGGGAGAAAAAACCAAAATGCCCATCCTCTCTCCTCTTTCTCCATTATCGCTAGCTTTGGCCTGAGCATGAAATTTTGGATCTGGCACATGTTCATCTGCATATTCTCTCATTGCCTTAATTATGTAAAATGCTATGACATCAAGCTAGAAATGTTAAATATCTTACAACTATGAAGCTAGAAATGCCAACTCAGAACTTCTATTTCTTTTTCCTTTCTATCATTTTGGTCATATACCATATTCAAGTTGAGTCATGAAAAAAGCGATACAAAGAAAATGCTGCCTTCGATCGATAGGTAAAAGAAGAAGAAGATGGTAGGGAAGATTTCATTTAAATACACTTTATATGGAGTTAAATTTAAGTTACATTCATTCCTAGATAAGTTGATAATTGAAAGATCCTCCGATACTGAGAGAATAGGGAAGAACACTTAAGAAAGGGAATGTGATTGGAAGAATTAATCTATTCTTAATAGACACTAGTTATAAGTTTTTGATATAAAATAGAGAAAAATCATCAAACACACAGATTATAGCACCAGGTCACAAATATATAAACAATCCCAGGAAATACCAAGTTCTTCACAATATATTCTCTATGCTCAATTGTGAAACCTAACTCAGCGAAATTCCTAAAACCCTAAATTAACTCCTGTTAGCTTTACGGCAATGGTTACACAACTAATCATAACCCATAGGGACAGTGTTGAGATTTGCTTGCCAAAGGCTTGGTCCCTTTGGACGACATCATCGAGGTGGGTCACAATCGCTCCACTGGCTTCATCTGGTTCAAGCAGAAGAAGATGAAGGAGGATATGTTCGATGCCATTCGATGCTCTATTTCGTACGAGTCTGAGGTCATTGCCTTGTTGATATGCACCGAATGAGAAAGGTCATTGGGGTGAAGAGCACAAATCCTTTTCTTCCTCCTCACCTTTCCTTCCATGAGAAAGCGTTTTAGCTTCTGAATGTGAAATCATTTTTGCTATTTGAGAGAGAGGAAGAAGAGGGAAAGTAGAGACGGTGAAGAGGAAGGAGGAGAGATGATAGACATTTTGGTATTTTCACCTAAAATTTCAAAAAGCCAGATGGGTCTCACACCTTGTGTTATTTGCAAATATTATAGTCCCAATTTAGGTTTTCCTATTTTTTTATAGTCTTTTAAAGTCATTTTCCCATAAAATAAAGCCCCTACTAAAGGCTGTTTCAATTTATGATATGACCTTCTTCCATTTTGTTCATCATATTTAGTACTTTAGGCAATATTTTTTATACAATATGTAAGCATGTGATGTCACTTGTCGTTAGCGCTCAAATTATTTACTAAATTAATCTCTATGTAGTGTAGAGGTCAACCTAGGTCATATTCTTTACATGGAGTCAATACGTGGCTTAACTCTATATTAGACTAAATGTGCATAGAAGGAGTAGTAGAAGAGAACTTGATTAGTAAATTTTAGAAAATAAAAGGAGAGAATAACAAGAATAAAATAAATAAAAGCAATCGTGTAGAATGATATCACCAATAAGACGAGCGCTCCCAAGGATTGATGTGTGGCTATCATCATTCAATAATATATTAGAGTTATAACAATTATATATGCTAAGTCCCTTTCATGCAAAACCATAGACAACTGCCATGGTCATAATCAAACAATCTACAATTATACTTATATCTAGAATATAATTATTTTAAAAATGATTAGTGAAGATCCACTTATTATGTGATCAATTAAACAATAAATGATTTATTTCTCTAATATAGATATTCAACTGAAAATCCTATTACTAAGCATGTGAACCCAACATGAATAATTATAAGAGGAAACCAAATATATTAAATAAAGAATACTAAATCATAAATTGAAATAATAAATCACAAGGGTTTGACCACAAATATGTCTCAATCAAAACCCTAGGTCCAACATATACAAATCTCAAAACCTAAATCTAGGAAATCATAAATTTGCATAAAGGAAAAGATCAAAACATAAAATTGTTCAACTCCTAACTCTAAAACACAGGAACTCAAGCCACTATATCTCTCCTCAATAACTTAAAAAGAAATGGATGGAATTGTGAGAAAAATGAAGATGATTGTTATGGTGGTGATGATTGGTACGTTGAATAGAGGAGCCTTGGGGTCCTTTATATAGCCTTTAGGGGTGAGTCATGTTGATGTAAGTCTCTTCACTGATTGGCTCTCCAAAAGATAATGATAATATCTATTTATCTTCAATATCCTTCCAACCTGTCATCTTTTTCAATATCTCCATAGATAATCTTTTTTAACTCAAATATCCTATAAACAATTCAAATAAAAAGTAAAAGGATAAAAGAGATAAAATAATTAATAAGAAAATAGGAAAAGATAACACACTTATCTATTATCCTTTGATTAAATTCAAATGTTAGAATTGAGAAATTATCTTTGAATTAATTCAAATGATATTGAATTAATATAATATAACATAATACTAATATAATATTATATTATATTAAAGGGATGAATTAATATAATAAAATATAATATTAATATAATATAATATTATTAGAGGTATTTTGATTTTCTCTAATTAGATATTATAATTTCCTTCTTCAATTTTGCAATTCATCAATTAACCTTCCTTATATAATATAATTATACAGTAGTTGATGTGGGTCCTAGGCATCATTTATTTATTTTTTTCCAAATTCCTGAAATACATAAAAGCAAAATACCTTCATGCAAATCAATTTAATCAAGAGAAATAATAACTTGCTGATAAACTTAACATTTACTAACTTTTATGCTTTCTAGAAGACAAAGGAGGTTATAATGTTGTTAGGATGTGCAAGTAAAAATTGCAGTTCTACCATGCTTGAAGCATATATTGTTGATATGTATAATGTTTGTTGTTATGTTCTAATTATTGTTTTTATCTCATTTTCACTTATTTACATTGCTTTCTTTATTCCAATTACGCCAAATGTTCGATTTCCTAAACCATAAATTTTAATATGTTTAGAGCTAGACAACAATATGAAGCAATGCTTAACATCCATAAACTCCAAAGCTGCACTGGATCTATAGAAGGGCATGCATTATCAATGCATCCCTTGAAGTTTTTAGTCCATAATTCTCATTTAAAAACTATAATAGCCTTGGGTATAATTTTTTTATAGGGATTATGATGTGGAAGTAGATACCATTGCCAAATAGGGTTTTGTCAAACCTATGATCAACCCTCACCTTTGATGACAGAGTTGGGTAGTGATGATAGGCATAGGAAAAAAGGGTAACTCTTTTCTACTTTTCCTTTCTTATTTTGAGTTTATTGCTTTTGTAATTTGTAATCTTTTTGATTTTTTAGTAGTATAGTGATTTAGTTTTAAAAGAAGAGCAAAACTTTAGTTAATTTAGTTTGTATTGGCAAGAACTCACACTACTAGAAAAAACACTTATTATGGCACTAACTCATGGTGGTTAACATAAAAAATGCGGTAAAAAAAGGCATTGATATATTCGTAAATAAGTTCTATTTTTAAACCCTTTGAATGGCAGTTTTATTTAAAACCACTATTAAAGTATAACATAACGACTGTTCCAATAAGAACCCCCGTAAAAAAGTCATTTAAACGCCGTTTTCAGGTAAAATCACTGTTAAATTTTTGTGAAATTTCAAAAACCCTTGCGATGAGTACAATTTCTATTTCACATTTTCACAACCTTGTGTGTTCTGTTACTCTGTCGAACCATGACAGACTTGCATGAACGTCATTTCCCAGCCTTTTCCTTCTATTTTTGGTGCCTATCTCCACTGATAACGTCATTCTCTGTTGTATCCGTCATCGTACTACATTGTCAATGCCATCAATCACCGTTTAACTTTGTTATTTTTCTCATTTTTCTAAACCGGTCCTTACGGAGAAGGTCTAAAAGAAATGAATTGTGGCATTTTTGTAAATAAGATAAATTACTACACCGGATACCTCCATAGCTGGTTTAAAATATACTTTCTACATCGGCTGCATAGAGATCCAGTTTAGAAAAAGTTATTTCTACACTGGTTTCCTTTAGGTACAGTTTAGATGTTTTCTATCTACACCCGATGATATTTCATTAGGTGTAGATTAGCTTCGTCCTATTATGACTATTCAATTTCTTGTCTATGCTTTCCTGTTTCTTTTCTATAACTTCTTCAGACTGTTCATATCACTTCTTCAGTTTCTAACGTTTGTAGTCATTATGATAGAAAGCCAATTGCATTCTTCTATATTCTTTTTTGAAACCTTTCTTATTCCTCAACCTTATATGTATACCTTACCTATGATCAATACTTTTTTTATCATCACTTTATCTCTATTTTCTTTTCTTTTCTTCTATCTAAACCCTCCAATGGCTTCTTCCTCATGCACACCTCCTTCTTTACCGCACAAAAGAAACAAAGACAATTTTAAAGACAACATCCTGATCCTTACCTTCAGTTCTTCTCCTCCTCCCCTGGTTGTTACTTTGATGGAGCGCCTTGAGGAACTCATCATGTAGCACTTTAATAGCCTGGAGGAATCTATGGAAGAACTAACTCTGAAACTTTATAGAATGAAAGACCATTTCAGAGCCTTTCACTTTAAAGTTTGCCACCATCAACAGAATGATAGCTTCTATAATCTTATTAATCCCTACTCTGACTCCCAAAACTCTAACTCTAAGGAGTGAAAGCCTACACCTTTATCTGCCCCTCCTTTTTTATTTTTTTATATAATTACAAAAAGGAGAGAATATATTATATATAGGTTGCTAGATAATTTTTTTAAGATTTCAAACTTTGGATGTAAAGTTATTAGTCAAGTTTGAATGAATGAAGTTTCTTGTTCTGATGACATGGTGGTCCTTTTATTTTTCAAAAACTAAAAAAAAAATACAAAAGATTGAAACCGGACATGTCAACGTCAAGTGTAGATTATAACATTTTTTAAACCATATGCAAATTTCATCCGGTATAGATTTGCTTCTGAAACAAGTTTTAATAATTAAAAAATTATCGTGGAATCTTTCTACATCGGTTTACTTTTGATTAAATGTTGAAAACTTTCTAAACCTGAAGTGAATTATAGCCGGTTTAGAAAAAAAAATCTTTCTACACCACTTGTCTATATGATCCAATGTAGATTTGCTTTTGAAATATTTTTGAATACACGGGTTTTCCTTTTCATTAGGTGTAGATTTGCTTCCCAAATATACTTTAATTTAATCGAAACCCCTTTCATGCCTCTCATCTCTCATTTTTCACTAGTTCGCACGTGTACGTCTTCTTGGTCGTTCTGTCACGGTGAGTTTTGTTTTGAACTCCTTGTCTTTAGAACTAAAAATTTATGCACTACTGGTAGCTTTTTCTATTATTTGTGTGGATTCATTGCTGTCATTTACTTATTTAAATTGGTGAGTTCTTCCACTTGTGCGTGATATATTCTCTACTAGAATTTGCTTCAAGCTAGGTTTTCTTATTTTCAGGTTTTCTAGTATTTTAGTCTTCCACAAATATAGATTGTAGTTGGATAAATGCTAAATGAACAAGTGTTGGGTATTCTGACGGGGTGAAGGAGTTTTTGGATTTCGCTAAAGGAAATGTTGATATGACAATATTGTCCTTGTGTGAGTTGTTTGAATTATAGGAAACTAAGTCCTGCAGATATGTACACTCATATAATTTGTGAGGGGTTTTGTAAGAGTTACATGGTATGGGTATGTCATGGTGAAAATATGGAAAGGTCGAGTGCATCTGAACAGGTGGAACAAACCTTTGATATGGATAATGATGATTGGGTAGAGGACATGATTCGTGATGTTAGAGAAGACGTTTTTATGCGGTCACATGCATATGTTAATATGTGTAATGACACAGAAAAATATCTATACCGAGAGTACAGAAAATACAACCGAATGTAGTGTTGAGATTGGTAAGTGTGAAAGCACGGCATGGGTGGAGTGATAGTGGTTCTTAGAATTACTTGAGTTGTTGTAAGACATGTTTCCAGAAGAAAATGTGCTACCCAAACACTACTACGATGCAAAGAAAATAATATGTCCGTTAGGCATGCAGTATAGAAAGATTCATGCATGCCCAAATAATTCCATATTGTACATGAAAGAGTTTGAAGATGAGGAGAAGTGTCTAATATGTAAGACACTAAGGTATAGATCAAACAACTCTCTTGCAAAGGTGTTATGGTATCACCAAGGTTGAGGCACCTCTTTGCTAATGAAGATGATGCAAAAAAAATATTATGGCATGTGACTGAAAGGATTTCTAATGGAAAGCTTGGTCATCTGGCTAATTTTTTGCAATGGAAGAAGATTGATGACTTATTTCCTGAGTTTGACAATGAACCATGAAACCTGAGGTTTGGACTTAGTATACATGGCATGAACCCTTATGGTAGCCTTAGCAGCATACATAATTCATGGCCTGCCCTCTTGGTGATTTACAAACTATCCCCCTTATTGTGTATGAAATGCAAGTATGTAATGTTATCTATGTTGATCTTAGGACCGAAACAACCGAGAAATGACATAGACATTTCCCTAAGACCCTTGATCGAAGATTTGAAGAAGCTTTAGGAAGGCTTAGATCTTTTAATGCGAATAAGAAGGACGATTTTAATATGTGGGCCATGATCTTTTGTATAATTAATGACTTTCCTACATATGAAAATTTGTCAGGTTATAGTGTTAAAGGCCATAAAGCATGTCCAATTTGTGAGGAAGGAACTTGCTACTATCAACTCTGTCATGGAAGAAAGACAGTCTACCTAAGTTATAGGAAATTTCTTAGACAAGGCCACCCATACCGTTGACTGAAGAAAAAACTTTTTTACATCCAAAAATTTGAAAATGCTTTGTAGCCATTGACTAGAGAGCAAGTTTATGAAAAGGTGAAAGACATCAATGTTACTTTTGGTAAGACTACTAAGAGAAGTGAGAAAAATATATGGAAAAAAAGATTTGTATTCTTTGAGCTTACGTATTGGCAACATCTTCATGTAAGGCATTGTATTGATGTCATGCATATGGAGAAAAATGTGTGTGATAGTATTATTGGAACACTTCTCAATATACAGGGTAGTTCCAAGGAAGGTTTGAAAGCAAGATTAGATTTATAAGAAATGGAATACGAGAGGATTTACATCCAAGCCAAGATAGTGAGGGGAGTTATTGTGTTGAAGAGATTAATATTTGTCCAAGGATGAGAAAAAAAGTATTTGTAAGTGTTTGCAAGGAATCAAAGTTCTCTCTAGGTGCTCATCAAATCTTAAGAAGATTGTGTCGATGAAAGATTTAAAATTAGTAGTAGGCCAAAAGTCTCATGATTGTCATGTCTTGATGTAACAATTACTCTCAGTGGTTGTTCGAGGCATCCTTCAAGATGATTTTAGACATATTGTAACCCGACTTTGCTTCTTCTACAATGCTATATGTGGCAAAGTCTTTGAGACTAAAAAGTTGGATGAATTGGAGCACGAGGTTATGTTATTTTGTGCCAACTTGAAAAACTGTTTCTTCCTTCCTTTTTTGACATAATAGTATACCTCATTGTTCATCTAGTGCAAGAGATAAAACGGTGTGCCCCTTATACTTACGATGGATGTATCCAATTGAAAGATACATGAAAATCCTAAAAAGGTATATGAAGAATCCAAATCGGCTAGAAGCATCCATTGTTCAAAAATATGTTTCTGAAGAAGCTATGGATGTTTGTCAACACTACTTGTATAAAGTAAGATTTATCGGTCTCCCTAAACCCATGACAAAGAGGGGGTCAACGCAGAATGATGGTAAAAAGTATTGATCGTAATATATTGCAGCAAATACACTTACACATCTTGAATAACATTGATGAAGTTTAAGACTATATAGCTGTTCATAAAGAGATTGTCAGGAAAGAAAATAATAGAATGACAGAGCAAAAGCTGATTAGAGAATACAACAAATCTTTTACACATTGGTTTAAAATGAGGATTGTGTTTCTGATACAGTTAGATGGTTAGCATATGGTCCTGAATTTGATGTGATATGTTGGAATTCATTTGATATCAATGGTAATTCTTTTTATACGAAGTCCCTAGATGATAAAAGTAGCATGCAAAATAGTGGTTTTATGTTAGTGGCTGAAGCTATGCACTTCTCTAGTTCAAATGACAACAATCATAAATTAGCAATCATCCTTATTATGGCGTTGTTGAAGAGATTTAGGAGGTAGACTACTCCAAATTCATAATTCCTGTGTTCAAATGCAAGTAGACTAATGTAAACAATAGTGTTATAGTCAATCGGTTAGGATTTACACTGATTGATTTAAATAGTACAAGTTTGGGGATGAGCCTTTCATTATGACAGACCAACAAAGCAAGTATTCTATATCACTAATCCGACAAATAAAAGATGGTTCGTCGCTCTACAAGAGAAAATAGTTGTTGACGATGATGATTCAATTTGTGAGACCCCTTCTTTTTTAATAGGTTTATCAAAATTAAATAAAGATGAAGTGCATTCTAATTGATTTGTATGTGAGTATTTATCTTTTTTATGTAATAATGCAAGTTTCTTATTCTGATTGCATATATGTTGTAGCTTCAAGGGATGTGGTAATGAAAGAACGTGTGGAGAAAAAAAATCAAACTATAAGATTTAAACCGGACATGTCAACATTGGGTGTAGATTATAACATTTTTTTGAATTACACAGTACACTACTACAAAACTTGACTAGTGGCAGTTTTGTAAATAAGTTAAATACTTTCTACACTGGTTATATATAATGACCAGTTTAGAATTATAATATCTATACCCGATAACCATGTTATCCGGTATAGATTGTCTTCTAAAATTCACTTTAAGTTCAAAAAATGACTAATGTCATTTTTAAAAATAAGTTAAAAACTTTTTAAACCATTTATGTTGTAGGACACGTTTAGAACCATCATATCTACACCGGATGTCCATGGTATCCGGTGTAGATTATCTTCTAAAATTCACTTTAAATTCAAAAAATGTTTGGTAGCATTTTTGAAAATAAATTGAAAACTTTTATACCTGTTATTGTGTAGGTCCAGTTTAGAACTATCATTTTTGCATCGGATGTCCAATTCATCTAGTGTAGATTGGCTTCAGAAAATACATTTTCAAAGCCTGCCCAAGGCGCGACTCTCATTTCTCATTTTCCACTAGTTTTTTTTTACCTCTCTTACATCAAAATCCCATATTCTCTCCTCTGTTCTCTTGTGCGTGGTGGTTTTCATCAATCTTCCTTCTCACTTCTCTCATTACCCCTCTCGTCATGCTCTATGGTTTTCATGGGGATTTGCCGTGCTCAGTCATTCTTCTTTGTTCTAGTGTTCTTATGTTCGTTGTGATTTGTTGTGCTCGATTATGCTTTGCCGTGCTTGTGTTCTTTGTTCTCTTTTTTGTACATATTCTCGATACTTCTGTTCTCGTGTACGTGCTTTGCCGTGTAAGTGTACGTGTTCGTTTAATCTAGGTTTTCTAGCTTTCATGTGATAAATGCTTGCACTTCTTTTTTATTCCATGAATAAATGCTAAAGGAACAAGTGTTGATTATTCAGACAGGGTGATGGAAAAAAGGTTAAGTTTGTTTACTATGTTTGATTTTGTTATTGCGTATATAGGAATATGGGGGGTAGTGTTAATCATAATGAGGCTAGTCATACTCCAAGCCACTCTACGCAAAGGAGGGGCAAAAGTGCAACGTGCTTGAAAGATATTGCTAAAGACAGGAATGAAGGGAAAATGCTACCGATTGAGTTTGATAGACATTGAAACCCAATTGGTGAACTAAAGACCAATTACGTAAGGTATGTCAGCCTCTTAGCATGCAACAAGCCTAACATCACCATACAAACTTAGGATGCTATTGATGATCGTGTGAAGAATCAAATTTGAGACACTATCTGGGCATAGAAACTTACTATTTTATATTGTATAGAGAGAAATACCAAAAAACATAACTATTTGTTGCTAACTTTACTGTCAATAGCAATTATTACAGCTCACTTATGATGTTCCCGATAATGAAGTCTTGAAGAATAAGATGTTGTCTTATTGAGTTGAGTGTTGGAAGATATTCAAGACACAACTAGCTCATACTTATGTGCATAGACGAGATAAAGATGGTCAGCCTCATCATTCTCTATACAGTAAGTATCAATTCATTTACGAAGATTGTTAGGAAGAATTTGTGAGGCTTCAGACTACGCCAGCAGCTATGGTAAGTTGATCCATCTTAAAGTTCATTCCCATTATGGATTATCATGTGTATTAATTTTAACTACTTCAATTCTTGTAGGAAAAAAGGGCAAAAGCGATTGAACACGCTCTCAAGAATGATTGCCCCCACACAATGTCTCGAGGGGGTTATGCAAAGTTTGAAAGAGACTTGATGGCAGCCAAGAGAAAGAGGTTAGAAAACAATATTGAGTCGGATCCTTCTAATCTTCTTTCTCCCCTAACTCCAATACGTCGAGAAGATAAATGGTTGTACACTCACCAAACAAGGAGTGGATCATATACAAGCGATCAAGTTCGCATAATTGCGAAAAAAATTGTAAGTTCTACTTCTATTACTTTGTTTTAGTAGACTAATTATATTATTACTTATGTTTGTTCTTTATATGTTATAGACCGATCTTAAAGAATAAGAGACCTAGGGATCCTTCAAGTCAGAGGGCATGAATGACATCTTGATTGTTGCTATGGGAAAATAAGAGCAGGGGGCCATGTCAGTGGAGTTGGAGGAGGTATGGATATAAGAGATTACTTTGGAGCATCTTCACGACATTCGCCACATGTGGTGCCGAGGGCAAAGTTGGAATTGTTATTGGCCACTGTGAGAGTAGAGGCTAGGGTAGAGGCAGAAGCTTCACTTGAGTCACATTACAAGAGGGTTGACAAAGCTCAAGGAAGAAATATTATCCAAGATGACATCAAGGCAACAGGAGCCAAGTGACCCCCATACGTACTCACATGCAGCCTATCATAGCACTAAAAGGAGTTGTTGTATTGTTAGGCTGGTGGTAGAGGATCATGCAGATCTGGATGCTGAATCTTGTGGTCTATATATGAAGGATCCTCTTAGACGATTAGTGGCATATGGTTCCATCCATAGCTTAGGGGTAACTGTCCACCACATCCAAATTCAGGACGATCAATTAAGGGTGACAGTTGAAGATGTGATAATTGAAAATGATCCTATCCCAATTCCCACTAATGAGGTGAAGACAGTGAGTCAGGCAAAGGGAACTTTCATATTGTGGCCAAAGCATCTTGTTTCAAATCACATCGCTTCATCTCCCAACCAACTTCCAACTCCTTCCCATCAATCATATGCACCTCCCACTTTGAGTGCCATACAATGTGTGATCCTATTAGCATTTCACAAAATGTTCCATCTGGATGCATTTCCTATAGATTCAATTGTGGGCGACATGGGGCACCGACCTATCTTGACTGTGTGAATGTGGCGTCTCTAATCACTCATAAGGATCAACTGACCATCGAGTGCATCAAAGTGTTTTTGAAGTAAGTCTAATTTAAATGTAAATATATTTAATAACAAAATTCAACTCTTATAACTAACATCTTGTTTGCATTAACTATAGGTACATGCAAGCTGAGTTACTTTTCAAGGGCAAACAAGATAAGTTTGGATTCCTATATCTAATTTAGATTTATGCAAAAAGGACCTCTCAAGCTTTGAGACTTCAATATATTTCAAAGAGGCTCGGTGAAACTGATATTGATTGTTTCTTTACACCATATATGTATGAGTAAGAATAATAATACTTTATTTTATTTTCATACTACTTTTGTATTTTCTTAATGATAATACTCATTCTCTTTTAATTTCTACAGCAACCATTGGCAATTGGTCATCCTTTGTAAGCACAGTTATAAAGTTGTCTTCTTATACTCCCTCTATTACAAGCCATCGATTGATGTCAAGAAGATTATGAAGTGTAAGTTTTCTTCTATAGAACAATGGTCTTTGTAATAAATATGGTATTTATAATAAATGGGTTACTAACTTTATAACTTTGGTCATAGGGCTATGAGGACATTCGTAATTGTAAAGGGTCATAAGCACGCCAACTCGGTGAGGGACCCTGAATGGATCACACTGAAGGTAATAAAAGCATTAAGTGTTAGACTCTACGTTTTGATAATGACAAATAATTTTGATCATGTTAATATTACAGAGTCGAAGGCAATCCAGAGAAAGCAACTTATGCGGTTTATACATAGTTAGACACATGGTCAATATTATCGTGTCAAATAGGATTGACCTGACTGAAGGGGTAAAATTGTGTTTTTAATGATTTCATATTTCTTATCAATTTAATATATATTAGTAATACCTTAATTTTTTTATTTTAAAATGATATTTCATATGTTTGATCAACCTGACCCATTTATTGAACAAGATATTGAGGACCTGCGCAATCGTTGGGCTGAGTTTTTTGTTCAATGCATTTCTTCTCAATAGTATTCATGTTTCACTAAATATACTTTTTTTTTATTTTTTGTTCAAATTGTTGCACCTTTTGTATGGAATTTTATTAAATGAATAATGAACAATTGAATTATGTATCTATTATCTATACTACTATCTCTTTGAGTTATATATTTGGGCAGTTTATTTATGAAACTTCAGGGGATGGGGTAATAAAAGAGTGAACGTGTTGTATTTAAAAAAACATTTAAACCGGACAAAGAATACCGGCAGGTGTAGAAACAATATATAAATATTATAACATCTACACTGGTTGTGTGCAGGTGAGGTGTAGAAAATGGATTCATCTACATCGGACATAATCAAAACCCGTGTATAAAATTTCATCTACAGCAGATGTGCTCAAAACTGGTGTAGAAAATGCACTCATCTACACCGGATGCCTTTACAATAGTTGTAGATATTAGCAAATTCTACACCTGATATCAAAACGGACTAGCTTAAATGTTAAGAAAATGAGCCTTCTACACCTCATTTTTAGACTAGTTTATAAAAAGATTTCTTCTACACCGGTGTACCGCCCAGTTTAAAAGGTGTACACTTTCTACACTGTCATATCTACATCAGATCGTTGTCCGGTGTAGAATACCATTTTAAACCGGTTTAGAAAGCTTTTTTTGTTGTAATGTATTGTCGATATGTATAATATTTGTTGTTATGTTCTAATTATTATTTTTTATCTCATTTTCACTTATTTACATTGCTTTCTTTATTCCAATTACCCTAAATGTTTGATTTCCCTAACCATAAATTTTAATATGTTTAGAGCTAGACAACAATATGAAAGAAATGCTTAACATCCATAAACTCCAAAGCTGCACTGGATGTATAGAAGGGCATGCGTTATCAATGTATCCCTTGAAGTTTTTAGTCCATAATTGTCATTTAAAAGCTATAATAGCCTTGGGTATAATTTTTGTATAGGGATTACGATGTGGAAGTAGATACCATTGCCAAATAGGCTTTTGTCAAACCTATGATCAACCCTCACCTTTGATGACAAAGTTGGGTAGTGATGATAGGCATAGGAAAAATGGGTAACTCTTTTCTCTTTTTTCTTTCTTATTTTGAGTTTATTGCTTTTGTAATTTGTAATCTTTCTGATTTTTTAGTAGTATAGTGATTTAGTTTTAAAAGAAGAGCAAAACTTTAGTTAATTTAGTTTGTTTTAGCAAGGACTCATACTACTAAAAAAAATACTTATCACGGTGCTAACTCACGGCGGTTAACATAAAAAATGCCATGAAAAAAAGGCAGTAGCATATTCTTAAATCAGTTGCATTTTTAAACCCTTTGAACGGTTAAAGTATAATATAACGGTGGTTCTAACAAGAAACGCCGTAAAAAAGTCATTTAAACACTGTTTTCATGTAAAATCACTATTAAATTTTCGCGAAATTTTAAAAACCCAAGCACAGAGTATAATTTCAATTTCATATTTTCACAACCTTGTGTGTTCTGTTGCTTTGCTGAACCCTGACAAACTTGCACGAACATCATTTCCCGGCCTTTTCCTCCTATTTTTGGTGCCTATCTCCGTCGATAACGTCATTCTCTATCGTCGTTCCATATTATCAATGTCGTAAGTCACCGTTTAACTTTGTTATTTTTCTCATTTTTATTGTTGTTTCAGTTTTTTGTTGTTTATAAACTGTAATACATTTAAGGGAATAATGGATCATAGTTGGATGAAAGCTTAGAGAACTACTAGGGTATATGAAGATCGAGTAGAAAGGTTTCGTGAATTTATTTACAGGAACGCTTTGAAGAAAAGGGATGAGTTGTTCTTCTGTCCCTGTGTCAACTATTTCAACTGTAATAGATCGTCTATTCTTAATATAAGAGAGCATCTTATATGTGATGGGATAAGTTTAAGATATAAAAATTGGATTTGACAGAATGAGATTAGGAGAACTCCGTTGAGTGAGGAAGTTGTGAATGATAACTTTGGGGATAGAATTTCGGATGTTGCGATTGATGAATTTGAAATCGAGAAATAGTTAGACCGATTCTAGTTTGACGAAATTGCTCAATTTGTTGAGTGATGCCCTTCCTGAAGGCAATACACTACCTAAATCAAAGTACATGGCAAAGAAATTATTGGTCTGATGGGTTTGTCATATAAGAATATACATGCATGCCCTAATGACTGTATATTGTACATAAATGAGTATGAAGGGCTGAATAAGTGCCCTAAATGTGACACTTTAAGATAAATAGTGAAAAAAGACGGTGATGATATTACCCAAGACTCTTCTTCGAAAATGTTGTGGTATCTTCCAATAATACCACGGTTTAAGCATTTGTTTGCTAACGCCACAGATGCAAAAAACTTGAGATGGCATTCTAATAGAAAAATAAACGATGGACAACTTCGTTACCTAGCTTATTCTCCTCAATAGAAGACAATAGATCAGAAATATCCTGAATTTAGTTATGAACCTAGAAACCTTCAGCTTGGGCTATGTACGAATGAAATCAATCCGTATAGTAATATCAATAGTACACAAAGTGTTTGGCCAGTTCTCCGTGTGATTTACAACTTGACTCCCTCATTGTTCATAAAATGAAAGCACATCATGTTGTCTTTGATTATCTCAGGGCTAAAATAGCCTAAAAATGATATAAATATGTACTTCACACCTTTGATTGATGATTTAAAGAAACTTTGAGAGGACGGTGTTGATGTCTTCGATGCATACAAACAAGAGACCTTTAAACTCTGCCCCATGATCTTCATCACGATAAATGACTTCTCAGTGTATGAAAATTTGTCAGGCTATAGTGTTATGGGGCATAAACCATGTCCCATATGTGAAGAAGGCACTAACTACATGCAACTTAAGCATGGAAGGAAGACAATCTAACTTCCCCATATAAGGTTTCTTAGCAGACACCACCCTTACCGTAGGTTGAAGAAGGCATTTAATGGCTCACAGGAATATGAAATAACTCCTGTTCCTTTAACTAGAGAACAAGTATATCAATGTTTGTAAAGGTTCATGTTACCTTGGGTAAAAGTAATAAGAAGAAACCACTTGAAAGGAATATATGGAAAAATAGATTAATCTTCTTTGATATTCCATATTGGCGGAGTCTTGAAGTGAGATATAGTCTAGATGTTGAAAGAATTTGATACTCATCTACTTGGTCTTTCATATGTGTGACAGCATTGTTAGAACGCTCATGCATATCAGTGGAAATAGTAAAGATGGGGTCAATGCTAGATAAGACTTAGTTGAAATGGGAATAAGAGCACATCTATATCCATAACAAACAGAGGGTAGTAAGAGAATTTATTTATACCCAGCGGCACACACATTATCCAAATATAAAAGACCAAGCCTATGTGAGTTTTTACATGGTATTAAGGTGCCACAAGGGTATTCATCGACTTTTAGAAAACTTTTATCAATGCAAGATTTGAAGATAAACAGGTATAAGTCCAACGATTGCCACATGTTAATGCAACAATTACTACCAGTGGCTATTCAAGGCATTATGAAAGATGTTATAAGGAGCATTATTACTAGACTTTGTATGTTCTTCAATGTTGTTTGCAGCAAAGTGATTGATCTTACTTAGTTGGATGAATTGGGGAACGAAGGTTATGTTATCCTCTCCCAGTTGGAGATGCACTTCCCTCCAGTATTTTTTGACATCATGGTCCATTTGATTGCTTACCTGGTATATAAGATTAGACTTTGTGGCCCTATGTGTTTGAGGTAAATGTACTTGTTTGAGAGATACATGAAAATGAAGGGAATTGGAAGACACGCAGCGGAAATTAACTTTAAAATTTTTTCCATTCCCAGCCAGGATCTACCGAATGTGTTTAAGTCAAGGAGAAAGAAGTGTTACCTTCGGTTTCAAGCTTTGGTCGCGACCTCAGTGTCCACTAGTCGCGACTCTTCGCCTCTGGAACATTTTAGTCGTGACCTCCTCTGCTTCTCGTCGCGACCTGAAGTCTCTGGAGTTTGTAGTCGCGACCTCGTCAGCTTCTCGTCGCGACCTTCCTCTTCTTTTCGGATTTCTGACGTTCAGATGCCCGTATGGTCGCGACCTAAGTATGTTTTGGTCGCGACCTTTCTTCGTGTCTGGCCGTATCGTAGAAGTCGACAGCTCAGATTGGCTTCCTCTACCGGTATCCACACGAACAGCGTTCCAATCGCGAACGACGTGCTAGCGCCTCTTGTCCCTCTAGGGCTTTCTAGAGATTCCGTCCTCAACGTCTCTATTTCGGCAGTTTCTTGTCTGCAAACCTTTTGCACTCTCCCTGCCCCCTTTTCTCACGTCTGAATGTGTGTGTAGAGATGTATATTGTGTGTAGAACCCTAGCTCCTAATGTCAAATATATAGGAAGCTATCGGGCTTCTAATAGGGCCGGGCTTCAGAATTAATCTTATATTAATTCTGAATTAATACAATATCATATATTGCATAATTTAATAAGAAACTGATTAAATAAATATGGTTTATATTAAATCCGTCCCACAGATTTAATTCACCTATTTATTTAATTTAAAATAAAGATAAGACAGAATTATATTTGACTTATTCTCATAAATCAAATTTGAGATATCTTATCAATTTGAATTTCAAATTCAAATAGATCATATCCATTTAAATTCAAATTCAAAAATGATAGAGATTTAATTTATCCTTATAAATTAAATCTTATAAATATCTCTTATATTATATATATAATATATATATAAACTAATTTATATATATATAAAATATATATCCACCCTAGATTATTCATTGAATCTAGACATCTCTTAGATTCAATGAATCTGGACATCATAGCTCGCATTGGGCTATTTTGTGTGCGACCCTGTAGGCCCATATGAAGTTGGCAGTGGCCCAGTTACTATACTGACCCACAAGTCGTAAGCGGTCTCTAGCAAGGCATTACGACTACCCAAAACATATGAGGATCGATAAACGATGTAACATTTCATACAACCATATCACGTCCCTTTTGTCACATGATATTTCGGTCAAGGATGAGGCATGGAGAACGTCATCCTCCTATTCCTAACCTTTACTTTCTCGATCCCTGAGTAGTCTGAATATAGAAATGGAACTACCCTTCCATTCCAGTATGGCCATACATTTCTCAGACTCACTCATCGAGGGGCCCAGTAATATCTCTCTACGAATGTGAGGGACAAATTCCATCTTGACCATTCACATTCCTCCGCATGAAAAACCACTAAGCCCGAGCATAGCCTTTATGATCACTCGGTCAAAAGTGACTTTTGACTAGGTCAAAGCTGAGCGTTTGTCATGTAGGAATCCATGATGATCTCAGGTCAAAGGGCATAGTGACATGGCTTGTATATGAGAGAAGCTTATGACTTGACCCATGCAGCTCTCTCATGACGGGTCGGTCCAGCACCCTGTACTCTTACATGTGCCTATGACTTTGATTTATATCTCTATATATCTTCAAAGTCATACTGGTCTTATTTCATCTCTGCTCCCGCATAGATGACCGACCAGGGACATTTAGGATAAGATCACGAGTTATCCAAGGATGGTCATCACAGTAAACATGCAAATAATGTGATAACCCGATACAATGATTGGCCCCTAGGGCACAATTTCCAACAGAAAATCCTTAAGGTTATTCTAAAAATCCTTATCTCCCTGAGGCATCAATTGTTTAGAGGTATGCAGCTGAGGAGGCAGTTGAGTTTTGTAACTCATATCTTGCTAGGGTAAAGGCAGTTAGACTTCCTCAATCTCAACATGACCAGGGGAGAAAGAGTAAGGGACTCAGGGTGCTAAAGTGAAATGCATGTCTTGTGAATTGGTGATGCAAGCACATCTTTATATTTTGAACAATAAAGATAAAGTTCTGCCCTACTTGGATGTTCACAAGAATATGCTAAGGAATATGAACCCAAGAAAGAGCGATATGCAACTAGCTAATGAGCGCAATAGATCTTTTGCAGAATGGTTCAAGCAAGAAGTATTAAAGGATAACAATAATTCTGAGACAATACAAAAGCTACCTACAAGGCCTCGTTTTGAGGTTATGTGTTAGAAAAGATATGACATAAATGGCTACTCTTTTTACTCAAAAGCCCAAGATGATAAAAGTATAATGCAGAACAGTGGGGTGATGGTTGTGGCTGAAGCGATGCATTTTGTTAGTTCAAAAGATAAGAGGCCAACATTGGCATCCATGCCATATTATGGAGTGATTGAAGAGATTTGGGAGGTTAGGTACTCCAGGTTTAAAGTTTCAGTCTTTAAATGTAAATGGGTTAATATTAATGTTTTCCAAGTAAATGAGAAATTTGGATTTATTTTAGTCGATTTTCAAAGAGTTGGATACCTAAATGAGTCATTCATCTTAGCAAGTCAAGCAATTCAAGTGTTTTATGTTATCGATCCAAGAAATAAAGATGTTTCCATTGTGCTCCAAAATAAAAGGCAATCGATTGGTAACGATAGTGACTTAGGGTTCATGCTCGATGATACCACATTTCACTGCTCAACCTGTAACAACAAAGTTTGATTTGGAAGATAACGAATATGCTGTTAGGGATAATCATTGTGAAGGAATTTGGGTGGATACAAACTAGTAAGAAATTAGTGTATTCTTTTGTAATAAATATCTGTTTGATTACTTAATTCATTGCATGGTTAATATTTTTTTTTCTTATATTTACTTATTCTTTTGTAAACGTGATGAAGTACATTTTCGATTCATTGAAAGTTTATCAATTTAGATTATTCTATGACCATTTGGAATTTGAGATTGCTGACTTCATACTATGATGCCTAAAATTAATTGGTCTGTCTTGATTATACTAGTCATGGTAATGATTTTTCTGATATTAGTAAAAGTGACTTTTTTTTTCTAAAAAAATACTGCTTCTAACTTCTATAAAAGAAGAGACTGAGGATGGTAAGAAAATAAGAGACTGAGTATAAATCAATCAATACACAACCAAATGAAAGAATAAATAATTGATTAAATAACTAACATGTAAATTAATAAAAAAAAATCAATCCAACAAAGTAATCCTACAAATTACTCAAGCAACAAAAATAGCAGAGGTGTTTCAAGACACATGCTAGACTCTACTCAAGTTTATAGAGAAAGAGAGAAGACTCCTTTCATTTTTTAAGGTTATATAAACACTCCTTCCATCTACTTAGATATTAGGAGAAATCATATTAAAATAAATGGGCCTAACTAAAAATTACATAAGATATGCTAACCTTATGAGCATAACCTTTCATTCTCACACAACAACACAATCCTGACTAGATAGCTGCATAAACAATGGATTAATAATATAGGTTCAGTAAGTTCAACAAATTTGCATATAAATCAGAAAATACAAAGTGGAAACTAATTGAATGAAGGTACAATCAAATAGAAATGAAGAAGAGTTGAAAGTTCAATCACAACTTCAGACATGCAGACCCAAGCATTAAACTTAAGATCCAATTTGGATTATAAATAGAACCAAAGTCACATAATCCAGTTAGACAAGACATATTAAAGCAAAAAGGGGCTTCTTGCCCACCAAGGTGCCAAGCGATGATTGGCATAAGAAGCTAATCACACATAAACCAGATAAAACCCAAATGGGAAGAGGGGTGAACGGCAAGCAATTGAACTGGATGTGTTTTAAGTTAAAACATATCAAATTATATACACAAATCAAAAGAAACAAATTTATAGAAAAATTGCTTTGACCCGATTTGAACAAAGTATTTAACAAATTGCCAGAAATGAAAAGAAGGAAGATGCTAGCATATAGTGAAACATCATACTTTTACTACCTCAAAGTACGTATTCGGAAGCATTTTTATTAGCGAAAACATTGCTTAAACCCAGAAATTAAAAATTTGCAACTTGGTCCTCGGATACTGTTCCATGTTCATTTTTCATATTGACAGTCTAATTTTAAAAATTCATAAGTAATTCTATAAAAATCTTATGGAGGTGCTCCAAATTTGCACTTGAACCTATTTCATGGCTCTTTATGGGAAAATATAAATCTTGGCATTTATTGGCTCATTTAATACAGTTAATTAGCCAAAGTTTATTGCTAAGTTGGTTAAATCTGAAACTTTGCAGATTCTGACCCTTAACTTTGAAAAATCATTTCTCTTAATGTACACATCCAATATAGGTGTGCTACCTATAAATTTGAAGATTAGGATGTATACTATATGCCTGCCAAATTTTGTGGCCAAAATCATCCGTTTACTAGGTCAAACTGGAGTTCGAACATAACTACTCTAGGTCCTACATTTTTATCTTTTACTAACTTCTTCCATTAATTCTTTTTCATTATTCTAGCATGCATAAACCATTAACTTGGCTTTCCATATACTCATATATATCGCATAAACATGCCATAATTATTGCATACAATTTCACTGCCTAAATTGGCATTTTATATAATAACTACATAATTGGGAAAACCTACATCACATGCTAGAATATAACATTTTCTCTATTTTTCTCCTTCCTCCCTTTAGCTCTTCTTCATGCATACCTTCTCCTTCATATTGGATAAAGGGGGTGAGATTCGGGGCAATCTCAATAGCAAACGGTTATCATTCATGCAATCAAATTATGCTTCTATCTTTAAACTTATTAATAAATAGAATTGCCAAGCTCATAATCAAGAACATGTTCACATAAGCATAGAATTGTCAATCATGGCCATCATACAATTCGATAAAACATTCAACATGTTCACATGTTCAAGCTTAAAAACTATTCAACTCATGGCAAGCTAAGAAGCGTAATAAAACATAAACATAACTTAAATACAAGAATGAGTAAAGTTACTACCTTCGAGCTTTAATCATTTTTTTTTGTTTATTCTTCTCTTTATCCATACTTAGATATTCATTGTCCATGCTCTAACTCCACATTCATAATGTCCAATGGTCCTAAATAAGCATCAAACATTAATTGCTAACTCCATTAGAATAATTGAGATTACTAATTTCTCATTACTATTACTCTTACTTTGTCTCTTAAACCTCAACTTTACACTTTTAATTCTAATGGGTTCAATATTACTCTAGGACTATTATCCTATATAAAAATCTCTTCTAAACTAATGGGATAATATCTTCTCTAATATTTTCATAACTCACATATTCCCTTTTTAACTTTATTAACTTCTTGACTCTAAATCCATCCATACGGCTGAAGGGAATTGGAAGACACGCAGCGGAAATTAACTTTAAAATTTTTTCCATCCCCAGCCAGGATCTACCGAATGTGTTTAAGTCAAGGAGAAAGAAGTGTTACCTTCGGTTTCAAGCTTTGGTCGCGACCTCAGTGTCCACTAGTCGCGACTCTTCGCCTATGGAACATTTTAGTCGCGACCTCCTCTGCTTCTCGTCGCGACCTGAAGTCTCTGGAGTTTGTAGTCGCGACCTCGTCAGCTTCAAGTCGCGACCTGCCTCTTCTTTTCGGATTTCTGACGTTCAGATGCCCGTATGGTCGCGACCTTTCTTCGTGTCTGGTCGTATCGTAGAAGTCGACAGCTCAGATCGGCTTCCTCTACCGGTATCCACACGAACAGCGTTCCAATCGCGAACGACGTGCTAGCGCCTCTTGTCCCTCTAGGGCTTTCTAGAGATTCCGTCCTCACCATCTCTATCTCGGCAGTTTCTTATGTGCAAACCTTTTGCACTCTCCCTGCCCCCTCTTCTCACGTCTGAATGTGTGTGTAGAGATGTCTTGTGTGTAGAACCCTAGCTCCTAATGTCAAATATATAGGAAGCTATCGGGCTTCTAATAGGGCCGGGCTTCAGAATTAATCTTATATTAATTCTGAATTAATACAATATCATATATTGCATAATTTAATAAGAAACTAATTAAATAAATATGATTTATATTAAATCCGTCCCACAGATTTAATTCTCCTATTTATTTAATTTAAAATAAAGATAAGACAGAATTATATTTGATTTATTCTCATAAATCAAATTTGAGATATCTTATCAATTTGAATTTCAAATTCAAATAGATCATATCCATTTAAATTCAAATTCAAAAATGATAGAGATTTAATTTATCCTTATAAATTAAATCTTACAAATATCTCTTATATTATATATATAATATATATAAACTAATTTATATATATATAAAATATATATCCACCCTAGATTATTCATTGAATCTAGACATCTCTTAGATTCAATGAATCTGGACATCATAGCTCGTATTGGGCTGTTTTGTGTGCGACCCTGTAGGCCCATATGAAGTTGGCAGTGGGCCAGTTACTATACTGACCCACAAGTCGTAAGCGGTCTCTAGCAAGGCATTACGACTACCCAAAACATATGAGGATCGATAAACGATGTAACCTTTCATACAACCATATCACGTCCCTTTTGTCACATGATATTTCGGTCAAGGATGAGGCATGGAGAACGTCATCCTCCTGTTCCTGACCGTTACTTTCTCGATCCCTGAGTAGTCTGAATATAGAAATGGAACTACCCTTCCATTCCAGTATGGCCATACATTTCTCAGACTCACTCATCGAGGGGCCCAGTAATATCTCTCTACGAATGTGAGGGACAAATTCCATCTTGACTATTCACATTCCTCCGCATGAAAAACCACTAAGCCCGAGCATAGCCTTTATGATCACTCGGTCAAAAGTGACTTTTGACTAGGTCAAAGCTGAGCGTTTGTCATGTAGGAATCCATGATGATCTCAGGTCAAAGGGCATAGTGACATGGCTTGTATATGAGAGAAGCTTATGACTTGACCCATGCAGCTCTCTCATGACGGGTCGGTCCAGCACCCTGTACTCTTACATATGCCTATGACTTTGATTTATATCTCTATATATCTTCAAAGTCATACTGGTCTTATTTCATCTCTGCTCCCGCATAGATGACCGACCAGGGACATTTAGGATAAGATCACGAGTTATCCAATGATGGTCATCACAGTAAACATGCAAATAATGTGATAACCCGATACAATGATTGGCCCCTAGGGCACAATTTCCAACAACGGCAACTCATGACAGCCACTAATATATACATATGTATATACTCTTACTGCAGCAGCAACGTCCTTCTTCTTCTCTCTGTTTTTTTTTTCCCAAAATAAAACCATACAGCAGCACCATTCTTAGCTCCTTTATACATCGTACATATATATATATATATAGTTCCCATATCAGCAACGTCATAGCTTCAGTAATTTCTCATGCCAGCAACTAATATATATATATATATATATATACACACATATGCTATTCAGTGAACAAAACAGCAAGCATTATCAACCAGAACAGCAACGTATATACCTATATATATATATACACTCTACCTGCTGTATTCCATCATCTACAAATGATTCCATAGCATAGGTTCTTTTTTCTTCACTTTCTCTCTCTAACCTCTAGCTCTCTCTGTCTAAATCTGCATAACCAAAGGAACCGAAGGAAAATACAGAAATCAGAGAGCTCACCTCAGCTGGCCGACGGCATCGCGGAGCTTTCTCTTCCTCTTCTTCTCCGACCTCGACCTCCGCTTCCCTTGCTCTGTTACTGCCTTCCGTCTTCCCTGTGCTGCCTTCGCTTCTCGTTCTGCTTCTGTCTCGCTGCCTCTCTCTCTTGCTCTAATTTTCTCTTCTGTCACCGTCGCTCTCTCCACCGTCTTGCTCTCTCTCTGGCTCTCACCTCTCTCTCCGCCTCTGTCTATCTCACTCTCTCGTTCTGCTCTGCTGCCTTGCTCTCATCTCTCCGTCTCACTCTTTCTCTTTTCTCTTTCTGAAGTCGACTTGGTGGGCAAGACCAGATGAGGAGTGATTTGTACGCGGAACAAGTGAGACTTATGGAGAGAGAGTGTACTTGGAGAAAAAGTCAGCTCTTGGTATAGTCTTATTTTCATTATTTCTCATCATGTTTGAAAATTTAAGAAATTCCTTAAAAATAATCCTCAAAATAGAATGAGGATTTTATTTCTTTAATAGCTTCTCTAACTTACAAGGTAAATTTTCTAAAACTTTTAGGGAAAATAATACGCTCTAACTTTTTTTTAAAATTTTTTTAAAAGAATAAGCCTTTAATTCCCGAAAATAACTATTAAATCATTTAGGCATCTTTAAAAAAAATAAACTCTTCTATAATTTTCTAAGTCTCAAAAATACTCATTTCTTGACTTTTACTTAATTTTTCTTAGCCCCAAAATATTTTTAATAATTATTCTTTCCTTTATTCTTTCTTTAAAATTTTACCTGAGGCTTTTTAATTTCAGAAAAATACTATTGACCTCAATAATACCTTATAAATCATATTTTTGGTAAAAGTCAGGATGTTACAATTCTCTTCCTCTTAAAAAAATTTTGTCTTCAAAATTTCGGGGTAGATGTTTAGTCCTAACTAAGAGGTCGCTTAACCTTTTATTCCTCAGATAACTTCTTACTTTTCTTAACTTTTCTACTATCTCATAGAACTTTCTGCATAATTTGGCTTGATTTTTCTCAACTTTTTCTTCTATTTTACAGAACTTTGTACATTTCTACCAAACTTTTTGGCCATTTGCACATTTTCATGCTGTCTCTTTTGGGTCTTTTCTACTTATACTCTCATCTCTATCCTTATTTATGGCAACTTTCTCATCTCTAGCCCTTTTCTTAATCCTTTCATAATCGTTTCCTTTGCTGAATTAACGGTTATGTTCTCTTGATTGTCATAGCTTTTAAGGTGACAAAGGGGATTTAGGAGATGTTGGCAAATCTTCAAAGACTAAAGAATATGATTCATTACCTTTTTCACTACAATTACCAACACTAAGCTTGACTTTTCACCGCCTTTATCTCCTTCTATAGTCCACTTTTCTTAGGCTCACCATAAAACTGAGTGAGCCACTCTATATCATAAGATATTTTTCTCACATCCGAAGCTAATCTGAATACCTCTTGTTCAGGACTTGTGACTCTAACTTTTCTAACTCTAATTGTCCTTTGTTAATTGGAAGAGAATTAAGCTCAGCCTAATCAATGATAAGGTTGTCTAGAATAAAATCATGGGTACTCTCTCCGTATTAGTTAACTAACGTAAGAGGTCTCTATATCTGTCCCTAGTCATCATCTTCCAAAAGAGATATTGTACCCTTAATCATGTGGCTTAGCAACTTTCCTTAGACTAGGTCTACTGCGACCCTAGGATCTACTACGATTACGTTGTACTATATCTAGATCTCTGGGAGATTTCAAACCATATGATTTAATTGCCTCTTTCTAGTTTGTAACATACTGATAATTTTTCAAGACTATTCCCATAAAACAATATCATTCTCTTAGGCCTTATCAATTCTCAATTCTCTAGGCCACCTATCCTTTTCTTTAGGTTTAGCTTAGGCCTCATTAAGATCTTCGAATTAGATTGGCTTAGGCTACTCTGCCTTAGGAGTTCTCTTAGTCCTTTAGTTGTTCTTACCTCTAGTTGCTCTTATCATAGCTACTCTCATTTTCTTTAACTGCTCTTATCATCTTTAGCTGATTTTAGATAGCACATAGAGAGACGACTTGTGTAACTGATATTTTCTCTACTCTTTTCTCTGCTTTACTTCTTTAGCAAAGAGCATTACTCTAACATGCATAATGCCTAGGCAACGTACTGTAGGAAGCTGCATACTTGCTTCCCAATGCATAGCACTAACTCTTGAAGCTTAAGTATATCCTTCATAGACGTAACATAATGCATGACATCTAATGCAAGGAGTAAAAGGTCTTAGTTGATGGCATGTTATCCCAAAAAGAGGGAACCTCTCTTTCCATCTACAGTTGATTCTATTCTTTCCACGTATATATTTATAGGGAGAGGATTCTCTTCTTTCTACTTGCTTTCATACTTTGGTAAGATCTGTCCTGAGCTTTGTTCTTGACCAATCATGTTTCCTTTAGGATAAAGTCAACCCTGTTTGCCTTGCCTCGACTGCTACTTTCTGTTCTCAATGGAGGACATGTTACTTTTGCTAAAGCAACGTCAACTCCATCGCAACTACTTCCCTTTCCTGCTCGGTTAGGGCATCTTACCCTATCTAGAGCAATGTCATTTCTGACTCGAATGACTAATTCTCAATTCTTAGGAAAGACGGGATAGCCATAACTCTTTTTCATCATATCCCTACTTGGGAACCTTTCAACTTAACCTCAAGTGATTGATCTAGACCTAAAGTGATTCCTAGTCAATTAACATCATCGGGAATATATCTATCTCTTTATGCTAGTTTCCTGTTCCCATCTATCTCATTCTCCATCTCTTATCATCTTTATATTGATCCCTTAGAAATTCACTAAGGCTATCACCTTAAGTTTACTATTTCTAAGATCCTATTTAACTATTCAGGAATTTGAGATAGCTACTCTTCTAGTCTGTCTTATATCCTTAACATGACTACATTAATTTCTTTAACTTAGGTTGCCACAATACCCTCCTACTAGGGTACAAACTCAACCTATAACTATCTTATTTGTCATTTATCATTACTCTTTCTTGAAAAGGGGAGTCCCTTAATCAGTCCTTCAAGGTTCAGGCTCTGCTTCAGTGTTCAACTTCAGTTCTCTCGTTCTCTCCTTGTCTTGCACTTACATCACAGCCGCCTTCAGCCCATCACCCTCGTTGATACCTGTCGTCTCCTCAGTAGGGCATGTATCTCTATCTTCTAGGTAGGGCTCTTTGATCTCCTCTGTTAGTCTGTCATCTTAGTCTCTATCTCGACTCATCGTCTTCTCAATCTCTCAGTCATCGCCTCATCGGTAGCAATGGTCTTCTCAGTCTCTCATCTCTGTCTCTCTGTCTCCTTGGTAGTTGGTAGGGCTCGTGGTATCTAGCATGAGGTCATCGTCTCTAGATCTTCAAGGTATGTGTCTGGGAATTTTACTTTTGTGAACTATATCTAATTTGAAGAGTTGAAGTGGTTCAGTGAGTTTATTCTGTATAGGTCATCATCTTTGCGTGATTTTTGTTTGTTTGATTCAGAATATGCCCCATATATAATGTAATCAGAAGCTATATATCAGAAAGAAATAAACAAAAATTCAGTGAGTTTGTTTTGTATAGGTGAACCAGTAGGGATCAAGGAGATGATGTTAAGGGAAACAAAGTTGGGTATTTTCTGTTTGTTCTGTATAATGGTAATCAGGGAGACAATGTTAAGGGAAACAAACAAAACAAACTCCATCCGTGAATAAGAATGTGTTTCTGTTTGTTCTGCAGATGTGTGGTTTCTAAATTTTTCTTTTATTGTTGTCATTTTTATTTGTTTGATAATAATGTTCAAACTAAGGTTCAAATGTAAAACATCCTTACTTTTATACGTCTTAGGGATCATTTGGTAGCATTTAGAACCACTTTCAAGGTTATTGAAGTCCAATTTCTCAATCTGGAGTTTTAACCTTATCGAGTACTGTTCACTATGAAATTCCAGATGAGTGACCTGACTTTGAAAAATCATAACAAATTCTAGAAAAATCAAAATGAAGTGGTTCCAATTAATGCATTGACCTAGTCAACGTCAGTCAACGTTTCTACTTTACTGTTCATCCAGCGTTTTTCTCCTGAATCCAGCATTCTGGTCCCAACTTTGATAATTTATATCTCCATGTGTAGACATCCAAATGAGGCATTATTTATATCAAATCGAAGCTTGGTATGTCTACTATTTACCATAAAAATTTCATACATTTATTCATCCATTTACTATTTTTAATTATTTATCAAACATTATCATGTCACCACGTGTTACTGTTCATGGTGGTAATTTCCAGCAATCAACTTTGCAAACATATGCATTCATCCATCATATATCAGTCAAACATGCCAAACAACACTTATTATTAATTAATAAGTTGTTTTACATCTGGGTATGTACAAAATTTCCCATATCTCTATTACATCTTTTCCTGCCTGAAATCCGGCAGTATAACCGCTACGCTTCATCTTCAGAAAGTAACTGATCTTGTGCCGATTCGGTAATTCTTGTGAGAACTACCATTCTACGTAAGTACCTAGGAAAGACTGGATGAACCGGCTAGGTCCACTCACTTCCAGCCTCCTTAGACAGTACCTACGTACACAGTACGTATCAGCTGCTCTCCTTATCTTGTCATAATTTCGGCAGCATAATGGCGTCTCTTAAAATTCCCAAAATTCACTTTGACATAACCTCCGCTGTAATGGGTTATTTATTGGGATGAGATTCGGGGGAATCTCAGTAGCAACAATCATAATAATATATGTAATGCAGAGTGACAGTGCTTGCTTGTGATTGTGTACAGATAAGTATGCTGCGTGCTTCCAAACTCAATAACATATGATCATAGCATTGTAGTAGAGCTTCAAACATAACATATAAGACAACAATCCAACCAAACAATAGCACAAAAAATCACAAATCCATTACATAAAAGCTAGGATTAGTTACTACCTCAAAGGCTTAGCAGAACTCTACTATCTCTATTCTGCTTCCAGCTCCGCCAGAACTTCCTTTCTTTCTTTCTTTCTTCCTTTCTCTCTTTCTTTCCTTCTCCTTTTCTCTCTTCTTTCTCTCTCTTTCTCATGCTTGGCCGTGGGATGCAAATGAATGGGGGTATTTATAGTTTCCTTCAATGGCATTCTTGTAATTTTGAAGCCATAAGAACTTGTGGTCCTGGTTTTTCCTGGATTTTCCTATTTTCTTTTATTCTCTTTTACTGCATCACCCAGGACACCTCAGTGGACACCTCAGCATGCACATTTCTCACATGTCACAATTCCTGGGACACCTCATCAGCTGACTCAGTATTTCCAGTCCAATCCAGTACCGGTCCGGTCCGATTTCCCATAAACTGGACTCACCGGCTAAGATTATGCCACATGTCCTTAACTTTTCTTCCTCCTCTATGTTGGCGCCATGTGGCATCTTACTAGCACCTGTCATGCCATCCAATGCTATCCAGATAAGTTTAAGACTTTATCTGATCACCTCCTCGGTTATCGTGCCGACCGAGTAACTTTACTTTATTGAAACAGCATTAAAATAATATTTTAATACCACTTTTTCCCACATACTTCATGGGCTACATTTTTGGGCTTGGGAATGTTATCTTGGATCCTGATCAAGCTCAAGTACTCTGATGGCTCGATTCCCAAGAAACATCCCTTGGCAAATTACCAAAATACCCCTGTGTGCCCTTTCTTGCACTATTTTAACCCTAAGGGTAAAATTGTCATTTTACACCCTTCTGTACTCTGTCAGGGCATATACTGACTCTGAGTAAATTTATCTGTATGTGCCTTGGCTCCTGGGCCTATCCAGAATGACCAAAATGCCCTTCATACATCTACTACCCCTTTAGTACAACACAGGGGCATTTTCGTAAGTTCACACTTTTCCGGGGTTCTGCCGGATACTGGCCCATCTATCAGTCCAAGTGTCTTATTGGGCCTTTGATGGCGCCACTATTGGGCCTTTCAGGGTCCATTACCTTCATGGCACACAATACGAGGAATCTTCCCCTGCCCATGTTCATCGAGTACTTTAACTATTATGTACCGTTTATACACATCTCCGGGCACCGGGTCCTTCTACCAGATACACTGGCCTACAGCGTTTAGGCATCCCTGTGGGTCATAACAGTCATCTGACTGAGATCATCCGAACTCATTCAGTCCCTTTTTAAATACCGATAAATCTCCCAACCCGATCCCCGGAGGCCTCACACTCCCGTCTGTATTTGCTAATTTGTTAATAACTTTTTCAACAGACCTCCTATCGGTATTCTGTCAGTTTCCTGACATCCGCCCTATCAGGACGCATCATCCTGTAATTTCTCACTTATATATGAAATCTATGATATCCGGTAGGAATTTTTATAACTTTTAGACTATCAGATCAATTTTGGTTATCTGGAGTCTTGAAAACTTCCTGTATTAAGCCAGATTACCGAGCATCACTTGCTCTATCTACTGGTGAAATCTGGGACTGAAATGCTTTCGGACAGTCCAAACCACTTTCGCCCTGACTTTCTTTAATTATACTTTAGCCCTAAGGAACTTTTCTTCTTTTCAATTAAGTCCCTTTTATTTGGCTAAAATTACACTTAAGGACCCCACCTTTTTGTCTACCTTTCCCTTTTAACCTTATACTTTTCATATTTGCACTTAAGCCCCTTCATTTTCTTTCTTTTGCAATTTAATCCCTTTCTTTGCATAAATGGCCATCATATCCCTAGGGACTTTCACTATTTACACATAAGTCCCTGGACTTTCACTTATTTGCAGTTTAGTCCCTAAAAATTCTCTGTACGTTTCTAGAACTTCTGCTCAAAGGGATATATCTATTTCAGGCTGCTTCCTAAGTCTCTGGCCTGAAAATTGGGATGTCACATTTCTACCCCCCTTAAAATAAATTTCGTCCTCAAAATTTACTTAGCACCTTAATCAACTATCCTGGATATAGCTCCTCTGTATATCCTTTCCTGGTTTGTGACTAAGGCTTGGGGCATTCATCCTCTTATACTTATGTATAACTCATTACACTTGTGAGTAGTGTCCATTTCTTTCATATCTTATTCCTCAGAATTTTGATGTAATTCTGGGGTCTACATCACTCCTCTTACACTTTACTAATCTCTTAGGAGAAATACTATTTTTCTGACTTTCTTTCTCCTGATACGAGATCATAACTCAGATAACTTCGCAACTTTTCTTAACTATTCTCATAACTTCATGCGTCTATGCCAAACCTTTGTGGCATTTGCACTTCTTCTTATCCCTTCTTAGGGCTTAACTATCGTTAGGCTACTCTTGCCTTAGCACCTTCCGTGCCACTGGGTTAGGGCTAGGTTACTATTCTTATAGCTCTAGGCCTTAGTATTCTCTTTCATAGAACTACGTTCTATCTTTGCTTTACCTCAGACCCACTTCTCTAGGTCTTTCTGGCCTTTTAATCTCTTCAACCTCATCTGGGGAATCCATCTGCTCATACTTTTCTATTCTCAACACATAGGGGATTCTGTTCTTTGGTTCTCAGGCATACTTCTACAAAACTTTGAATATCAGCACTCCGATTTGAACTTGGACTCCATCTTCGTTTAAGGGAAAACTAAGTTCAGTCTGTATATAATAGAGGCTATCTGAGGAAAACCATTATAAATAATTTTTCTAGATGAGTTTATCAACTAGTGAAGCTTCCTTACCTTAACTTCGTCTTTGGCATTCATCTTCCCAAAGAGATATTACATTGTACTCATATCTCATGGCTCATTACTTTCCTTAGGCTAGGTCTAACTGCGACCTCGAGATCGAACTGCGATCAACCATTAGCCTCTTCAGAATCTAACTGCAACTCTGAAGCTCTTAGGATCTAACTGTGACCCTGGAGCCATGCTAGGATCTAACTGCGACCCTCCAGAATCTAACTGTGATTCTGTTGTACTATATATCTCCCGAAGATCTTAAACCAACAGACTAGGTTATAAGGTTAACTGCTTCCCCTGTTGATAACTCAATAAATAGAAATTTTAAAAATATATTTATTAGCCTCATATTATTTACCCAGACTTTACTTACTTCCTCTTGTACTCAGGAGTTCCTTCTCATCTTTCAACCTGTGCTCTAACTGCGAGCTATTTGAACTATGCTCTAACTACGAGCAGTCTATACCAGATCCAACTCTTATCTGAAGAGTGATCTGTACTTATCTAAATCTAGCTCTATCTGAGAGCCATCTATTTCAGATCCAACTCTTATCTGAAGAGTGATCTAGAAATAATCCCTTTACTGTTATCTGCTACTATTTCTGTACATCATTCATTTCAATAGAAATGGCCCTGAGTATTGTATTCACAAGTCTGCAGAATTACCTGATTAACCTCAATCATAAATTATGTCTGAATAACTTATCGTCCCATAAACTGAGACTATCTATCATCCTCAATACTATTACATGTCGTATGGTATGGGAGCAACATACTTTCTCATAACTTTTTCATCTCATACATGTACTCATATATACTCTACCCTGCATGCACTGCAAAAAAGGGAGTATCCATTCATCATAGCATACTCTAACATGCATGTGATCATATGACAACTGCAAGGAGATGCAACTATCATAACTTATGGCAACATAAGCCATATCATCATCATATTTTGCTCACCCATCCATCAGACATTGTAATAATCTAAGTAAACCTCAAAACGTATTTCCTTTATCATTTTGCCTATCATATCCTGATCATTCATCATGAAACATCTGTCTTATTTAGGTTGCCACGCTACCCTCTTACCAGGGTATAGACTCAACCCTTCATTACTCTATCTTATATAGGAAATTGGGGAGTTACTTTATCTTTGAAACTGTGGCTACCTTTCTACTATCTCTTAACTTCTTCTGTCTATCTATCAGTCCCAGTCTATTCTTGACCGGACTATGGTTACTTATTGGTCTTTCTTTTGATCCTTAATCCTCATGGATCTCATTCATCATCTCCCACTATTACCTCTGTTCTTTAGGGTATTCTCCCCTAGGTCTACTACTTCTTCGTGATGGAATCTCTCTACTTAGGGAATATTGAGCTCTTTATCTATTAACCATCACGTCTTTACCATTAGGCCATGTCCTAGGATCATTCCTGGGCAAATCTCATTCTAGTCATCTCATCGTAACTCATCATTAGGTTCCTGTTCTCTATTTCCCACTTTTAAAACCTGTAATTATACTCATTCTTATACAAAGGCAACGTACTAGGTATAGGGTAGCTCAATAGTGTGCATACTGGACAATACAATCCAATCACATACAGGATTTATCCATTCATTAGCCAGTGGAAACAGAACACAAATAAACTCGTACCTTAATTTGGCGCTAGAGACTTTCTTATCTCGTTGCCAGTCAGGGCATATACTCTTCCCTGAGTCGGGTATCTTTCACCTGTTGTGTTCTGTGGACACTCCCTGGCATAATGTCCAGGCTTTCCACACCTATAGCATAATAACCCTTGACCTACCGAACAAGGCCTCGTACCATGGTCTCGACCACAGTTCCTACATACATTAGGCCTTGGTTGCCTACTAACTTCTCTTGGCCCACTACCTGGCCTACTTCCCTATTTTTTATTAACTTTTGACCCATATGCTGGCCCATTTCTCTTCTTACTGTTCCCTCTTAAGGAACCTGGTGGCATCACTCTTGATGTAGCAGGCTCACTCTTTTCTGGATATTGCACATTCTTTTCTGTGATCTTGCATACCTCTACTGCTTCATTAAACCTTCATATCTGTCTAGGAAAAACCTTCTCCTTTAATGTAGGATTCAATCCACGAGTTAACTTCTCAGTGGTCCACCTCTCATCATTCAGACAGTTTAGGTAAGTGGAATATCGTGAAAGACGAATGAACCTAGCAAGATAATCATCAAAGGGCTCTTGCTCACCCTGCTTTAATATTAAAAATTATGCTTCACGTTCATCTCTTACCGACTGTGGAAAATATTTCTCGTTGAACTGCTCAAGAAATACTTCCCATGTAAGTGGAATATTTCTAGAGTGCAGAATCACTTCCGTATTCTTCCACCACCTATCCACATCTTTTTCTAGCTTGTAAACTGCCAGCTGGGCCTTTCTTTTAGTAGGACATTCTAAAATCTTAAAGATTTTCTCTAACTGGCTAACCCAATCCTCAGCTACTTGAGTGTCAAAAGTCCCTTCAAATATGGGCGGATTAAATTTATAGAATCGTTCCATCCATGTTTGCAGACTTTCCTGGTTATTGTTATTTTCTATAGACCCCTGATGTCTATTCATTCCAGTCTGCCCATGATCTAACTGAGGTTCAGGTTCTATGTTACTTTCTGGTACCACCTCCTTCTCAGCCTGCTGTAAGCTTGCAATCGCAGCAGCAACAGCCGTAGCGATAGCAGAATCTCGTTCTTGATTTTGGCGAGCCTGGGTTGCCCGTATCTCATCCATTACTTGTTGTTGTTGTTCCAACCTATCTAGAATAGTTTGCATAGGGTCTATCTGATTATTAGTACCCTCATCCCGAGGCTCTACCACCTCTGGTCTAACCGTTCTTCTTGTATTAACCATGACTTCCATTTCTTTTTCTAGAATTGGGAAATATAGTCATATATATGCACAACAATCTATGTACACAAGTAAAACATTTAGAATATCCCATACCACATACCACACATCTTAACTATTTCAGAGCATCACTGAGCCAGAACCTTCTGTTCTGTGCCAGAATCTTATTCTCTGAACCAGAGCCCTTTCTGGTCTATGCCAGAACCTTCTGCTCTGATACCAAAATAAAACATCCTTACTTTCATACATCTTAGGGACCATTTGGTAGCATTTAGAACCACTTTCAAGGTCATTGAAGTCCAATTTCTCAATCTAGAGTTTTAACCTTATCGAGTACTGTTCACTATGAAAATTCCAGATGAGTGATCTGACTTTGAAAAATCATAACTAATTCTAGAAAAATCGAAATGAAGTGGTTCCAATTGATACATGAATATACCTCAATTATATTTCATGGAAAAATAACTCGTTGACCATGCATTGACCTAGTCAACGTCAGTCAACGTTTCTACTTTACTGTTCATCCAGCATTTTTCTCCTGAATCCAGCATTCTGGTCCCAACTTTGATAATTTATATCTACATGTGTAGAAATCCAAATGAGGCATTCTTTATATCAAATTGAAGCTTGGTATGTATACTATTTACCATAAACATTTCATACATTTATTCATCAATTTACTATTTTTAATTATTTATCAAACATTATCATGTCACCACGTGTTACTGTTCACGATGGTAATTTCCAGCAATCAACTTTGCAAACATATGCATACATCCATCATATATCAGTCAAACATGCCAAACAACACTTATTATTAATTAATAAGTTGTTTTACATCTGGGTATGTACAAAATTTCCCATATCTGTATTACATCTTTTCCTGCCTGAAATCCGGCAGTATAACCGCTACGCTTCATCTTCAGAAAGTAACTGATCTTGTACCGATTCGGTAATTCCCGTGAGAACTACCATTCTACGTAAGTACCCAGAAAAGACTGGATGAACCGGCTAGGTCCACTCACTTCCAGCCTCCTTAGACAGTACCTACGTACACAGTACGTATCAGCTGCTTTCCTTCTCACTTTGCCGGAATTTCGGCAGCATAACGGCGTCTTTCAAGATTTCCAAAATTTACTTTGACATAGCCTCCCCTGTAATGAGTTATTTGAGATAAGATTCAAGGGAATCTCAGAAGTAATAATCATAACAATATATGTAATGCAGAGTGACAGTGCTTGCTTGTGATTGTGTACAGATAAGTATGCTGCGTGCTTCCATATTCAATAACATATGATCATAGCTTTGCAGTAGAGCTTCAAGAATAACATATAAGCCAACAATCTAACCAAACAATAGCAGAACAAATCACAAAGCCATTACATAAAAGCTAGGATTAGTTACTACCTCAAAGGCTTAGATGGGGGGTATTTATAGTTTCCTTCAATGGCATTCTTGTAATTTTGAAGCCATAAGAACTTGTGGTCCTGGTTTTTCCTGGATTTTCCTATTTTCTTTTATTCTCTTTTACTGCATCACCCAGGACACCTCAGTGGACACCTCAGCATGCATATTTCTCACATGTCACAATTCCTGGGACACCTCATCAGCTGACTCAGCATTTCCAGTCCAATCCAGTACCGGTCCGGTCCGATTTCCCATAAACTGGACTCACCGGCTAAGATTATGCCACATGTCCTTAACTTTTTCTTCCTCCTCTATGTTGGCACCATGTGGCATCTTACTAGCACCTGTCATGCCATCCAATGCTATCCAGATAAGTCTAAGACTTTATCTGATCACCTCCTTGGTTATCGTGCCGACCGAGTAACTTTACTTTATTGAAACAACATTAAAATAATATTTTAATACCACTTTTTCCCACATACTTCATGGGCTACATTTTTCGGCTTGGGAATGTTATCTTGGATCCTGATCAAGATCAAGTACTGTGATTGCTCGATTCCCAAGAAACATCCCTTGGCAAATTACCAAAATACCCCTGGGTGCCCTTTCTTTCCCTATTTTAACCTTAAGGGTAAAATTGTCATTTTACAACCTTCTGTACTCTATCAGGGCATATACTGACTCTGAGTAACTTTATCTGTATGTGCCTTGTCTCCTGGGTCTGTCCAGAATGACCAAAATGCCCTTCATACATCTATTATGTACCGTTTATACACATCTCCAGGCACCGGGTCCTTCTACCAGATACACTGGCCTACAGCGTTTAGGCATCCCTGTGGGTCATAACAGTCATCTGACTGAGATCATCCGAACTCATTCAGTCCCTTTTTAAATACCGATAAATCTCCCAACCGGATCCCCGGAGGCCTCACACTCCCGTCTGTATTTGCTAATTTGTTAATAACTTTTTCTACAGACTTCCTATCTGTATTCTGTCAGTTTCTTGACATCCGCCCCATCAAGACGCATCATCCTGTAATTTCTCACTTATATCTGAAATGTAGGGACTTTCACTATTTTCACACATCCATTTTGTCTACCTTTCCCTTTTAACCTTATACTTTTCATATTTGCACTTAAGCCCCTTCATTTTCTTTCTTTTGCAATTTAATCCCTTTCTTTGCATAAATGGCCATCATATCCCTAGGGACTTTCACTATTTACACATAAGTCCCTGGACTTTCACTTATTTGCAGTTTAGTCCCTAAAAACCCTCTGTATGTTTCTAGGACTTCTGCTCAAAGGGATATATCTATTTCAGGCTGCTTCCTAAGTCTCTGGCCTAAAAATTGGGATGTCACAAAATGCAAGCTCAAACTCAAATTGATGTTATTTATAGAGCAAATGAAAAAAAAAACTCAAAATAAAGAACCTCCTATGGATGATAATGTTGCAAAGAAGGATAAAAAATGTACATATGATGTTTGGAGATATTTTACTAGAGTTGGAAAACAAGATGAGAAACCTTTTACAGTAAGGGTAAGCAATATGGCACTTCAACCCTTTGGCATCAGTGGAATCATGTCGGTTAATCCCAAAATTTAATGACATTGGTACCATGATGCTGGACCAAGTTGGGAAGGTGAGAAGTAGACACTTTGATAGTATTAGATTTTGAGAAATTCTAGCTAAGAGTATTTTTTTACATGGTCTTCCATATTCTTATGTTGACTATGAAGGGATTAGGGAAATATGTCAATTTTTGAATCCATATTGTAAGTTTATATCTAGAAAAACTATTGTGGTAGATGTTTGGAATCTCTATCTTAAACAAAAGGAATTATGTAAAAAATAATAGCAAATAGTCTTAGTTGAATATGTTTAACCACTGATTGTTGGATGGCAATAACTGATGAGGGATATATTTGCATGACTGGTCATTTTGTTAATGATAAATGGAGTCTCAATAGCAAAATACTTACTTTCACACGCTTGCAACCTCCACCTCTGGTTTGGTATTGGCTAACAAGTTGAATAAAATTGTGGAGGACTGGGGGATTTACAAAAAAGTATTTTCTATTACTGTGGATAATGCTACAGCAAATGATAATATGTAAAATATTTTGCAAGACATGCTGAATTTGAATGATCCCTTTATATGTAATGGTGAGTTTTTCCATGTGAGATGTTTTTACCCACATCTTGAATCTTATAGTTCAAGAGGGATTGAAGGTAGTAAGTGTTACTGTGCAAAAGATCAGGGAAAGTATTAGATATGTAAGGGCATGAGAGGCAAGGGCAATTAATTTCAAGAAATATGTTGACCAAGTTGATATTAAGACTTCCATGGGTTTAAGGCATAATGTGGCAACTAGATAGAATTCAACACATGCAATGCTTGAAAGTGAGATTATATATCAACGTGCCTTTGCAAAATTAGTTATCCATGATGACAACTTTCCTAATGCCTTAACAAATGAAGAATGGTCAAGAGCAAAGAAGATCTGCAGCTTCTTGGCCCCATATGTAGTAATACAAAGTTGATGTATGGGTCATCATAGCCAACTGCTAACATGTACTTCATACAAATTTCAAATAACGAGTTATTGCTAAAAGAATATGCGCATAATGATGATCTTATGCTTCGAGAAATGGCTCACCGAATGCTTGCTAAGTTTAACAAATATTTGAGTAATTATGTTTCATCCTTGCAATTGCAATCATTCTTGATCCACTGATGAAGTTTGATATCATAAGGTTTTCTTATTCACAACTTGATCCCATACATCATAATGAAAAGATTGAATATATTAGGAATAAGTTATATTGTGTTTTTTATGAGTATAAAAAGAAAAGTATGAATGTGGGATCATCATTAACTTCAATCCACTCTGGTTCTCTTGGTGCTACTGGTTCTGCTAGTTCTACTAATGTCACTCAATATGTGCCAATAGTTTGACCTCCTCTTCATACGGATACTGGTGCTAGAAAACATAGTTATTTAAACACCATAGCTTTTGGGATAAATTTGTAACTCTTCATTTACTATATGCCTTAAAATGTTATTTTGCTTGATACTTTACTAATACTTTCTTTATTTATATTATGTAGTATTATCTTCAATGCAAGAGCAAAGACACTGCATCATTGGAAAAGTTTGAACTGGATTTTTATTTGGAAGAAGCAACATTTGATCCTAACTTGTTCATAGAGATGAATGTCTTGGAGTATTGGAAAATAACTCTCCTCGTTTTCCATGTCTTTCAAAGATGGCAGTTGACATCCTTAGCATTCCAATCACTACAGTGGCCAGTGAATCAACTTTTAGTATTAATTCACGATTTCTCACAAAGTATAGAAGTTGTCTTCTTTTAGATAATACTGAGGCCCTTATTTGTAGCCCTAATTGGATGCTTGGTTTCCCTTCGGATGATACTAGAAGTGGAACTGGTGGTGATGGTATTAGTAATATAATAATTACAATTTATACTAACTTTGTCTCATTAAGTCATTTCTTTATATATATATTCATCTTGTTTTATTATTACTTTACTTGTGACAGATTTATCTACAGAAGGTGACAAAGCTGAAGAAACAAAAATTTTGACAGCTTTAGATCATGCTTCGAATCCAATTAATATTGAGAGTTGAAACTTCAGTTGGATGTTATATAGACTTGGATATTTCATATTTGTAATCTTTGAATTCTCTATTTTTATGAACAACTTTTGTGATGTATTTGTATAAAGTTTTATTTAGGCTATTGTCACAAATTCATAATGGGAAAAAATTAAAAAAAAAGTTGGCGGGCTCGGGTTGGTATAATACCAACCCACCTGGAGGAGGGGCTTCTTTAAACCGGCCCACCTCTAACCCAACCCACCACAGGACATTCCGTATTCAACGGGTTAGCCCGCATTACCACCTCTACCTCTAATCCATAACCTTAATTGGACCATAAACAAGTAACCCATCACTAACTTTGACCTCAAACTTAATTGGGTGTTAACTAATCCGCTGCGCACTCTATTTCTTGATCAAAGCGTTCCTATCCTGCACCAAAACAATTGTTCTGTGCTAGAACTTATGCTCTATCCTGTGCCAAAACTTTTGCTCTCTATCCTGTATCAGGAACCTTTATTCTCTATCCTGTATTAGAAACCTTTACTCTCTATCATGTATCAGGAATTTTTGCTCTCTATCCTATATCAAGAACTTTTGCTCTATACCTATGCCAGAACCTCTGCTCTGATACCAAAATTAAAATATCCTACTTTTACTCCCTTAGAGTATGTATTCGAAAGCAATTTTGACTAGTGAAAATATTGCTTAGACGTAGAAATTAAAACTTTACAACTTGGTCCTCGGATACTGTCCATTGTTCATTTTTCATATTGATAATGCAACTTTGAAAATTCATAACTAATTCTAACAAAATTGTATGGAGGTGCTCCAATTTTTTACTTGAAGATATTTCATGGCTATTTATGGAAAAAGTATAAATCATGACATTTATCGGCTTATTTAATACAATTAATTAGCCAAAGTTTATTGTTCAGTTGGTTAAATCTGAAACTTGCAGATTCTTACCCGTAACTTTGGAAAATCATTTCTCTTAATATACACCTCCAATCTAGGCATGCTACCTACAAATTTGAAGCTTAGGATGTGTAATATATGCTTGCCAAATTTCGTGGTAAAATTCATCTGTTTAGTATGTCAAACTGGAGCTCAAACATAACTACTCCAAGACATACATTTTTATCTTTTACTAACTTCTTCTATTAATTCTCTTTAATTATTCTAGCATACATAAACCATTAACTTGGCTTCCCATACACTGCTGGAAAAAAGAATTTCTACACCGGTTTAAAATGGCATTCTACATCGCACATATAACCGGCGTAGAAACGGACCGTGTAAAAAGTGAGACATTTTACACCGGCCACAAGACCGGTGTAGAATGTATACTTTTTTAAATCGGTCTACATTTTAAAGCGGTTCACTTTTACATCCGGTGTATTATTTTATAACATCTACACCGGTTGAATATTGGGACGGTGTAGATTATTCAAATGTTAACACCGGTTGTATATACGTCCGATGTAGATGTTATTAAATTTATATTTAATATATTTCGTTGGCCTGAAGCTTCATAAATAAACTGCCCAAATATACGACTCAAAGGGTATGATCATCGATCATCAGTTCAAGATGCCAGAGACATATATAATTCAATTGCTCATTATATTATTCATTTAATAAAATTCAATACAAAAATGCTACAATTTGAACAGAAAATTAGAAAAATGTATTCACTTAAAGACAAATATATATACTATTAAGAAGGAAGGAATTGAACAAAAAACTCTGCCCACCGATTACGCAGGTCCTCAATATCTTGTTTAGGAAATGGATCAGGTTGATCAAACATCTAAAATATGAAATCAAAATCAAAGAAATTAAGGCATTACTAATATAGATTAGATTGACAATTAAGAAATATGAAATCATTAAAAATACAATTTTACCTCCTCAGTTAGGTCAATCCTATTTGACAAGATAATATTGACCATGTGTCTAACTATGTAGAAGCTGCACAAGTTGCTTTCTCTGGGTTGCCTTCGACTTTGTAATATTAACAAGATAAAAATTATTTCTCATCATCAAAACGGGGAACCTAGCTAACACCTAATATATATTTTTATTACCTTCAGTGTGATCCATTTAGGGTCCCTCACCAAGTTAGAGTGCTTAAGTCCCCTTACAACTGCTAACGTCCTCATAGCCCTATGACCAAAGTTATAAAGTTAGTAACCCATTTATCATAAAGATCATTGTGTATAGAAGAAAACTCACGTACGTGTTCATGATCTTCTTGACATCAACCGATGGCTTGTAATGGAGGGAGCATAAGAAGAAAACTTTATAACTATCTTTACAGAGGATGACCAATTGCCAATGATTGCTGTAAAGATTAATCAAAAGGGAATGAGTATTATAATTAAGCAAATACAAAACTAGTATGAAATAAAATGAAATATTATTATTCTTACTCCTGCATATATGGTGCGAAGAAACAATCAATATCGATTTCACCGAGCCTCCTTGAAATGTAAGCAAGCCTCAAAGATTAAGAGGTCCCTTTTGCATAAATCTGATGTGGGCATAGGAATCCGAACTTGCCTTGCTTGCCCTTAGAGGAGACCAACTCAGCTTGCATGTACCTACAGGTAATGCATACACGACATTAGTTGTAAGACTTGAACTTTGTAATTACATATATTTATATTTAAATTATACTTACATCAAAAACACTTAGATGCAGCCGAAGGTCAGTTCTTCCTTGGGAGTGATCAGAGATTTGACGTCCTATGGTCAAGGAAGGCCGGTGCCCCCATGCCGCCCATAACTGAATCCATAGGCAATGCGTCCACATGGAACGTTTTGTCATATACCAATAGGATCACACGTTGCATGGCATTCAAAGTGGGAGGGGTGGGAAGTTGGCTGGGGGATGAGGTTACGTGATCCGAAACAAGATGCTTTAGCCATAATATGAAAGTCCCTTTTGCTTGGGTCACTGTCTTCACCTCATCAGTGGGAATTGGGACAAGAGCATCTCCAATTAGCACGTCTTCAACTGTCACCCTTAATTGATCGTCTTGAATTTGGATGTGGTAAATAGTTGCCCCTAGGCTATGGATGGAGCCATGTGCCACTAAGCGTCTAAGAGGATCCTCCACATATAGATCACAATGTTCTGCATCCTCAACAGCGGCAAGCAACAGCTCCCCTTAGTGCTTGGATGGGCTGCAATTGAGGGCGGGAGGGGATCAGTTGGCTCTTGCTGCCTTGATGTCATCATGGACAATATTTCTTCCTTGATCTTTGCCAACCCCTTTTGTAATCACGCCTCAATTGAAGCTTCTGCTTGTGCCCTAACCTCACCTGTGTATGCCTTGGCATTTTGGCCTATCTAAAATGACCAAAATGCCCTCCATTCATCTATTACTCTTTAGTACAACACAGGGGTATTTTTGTAAATTTGCACTTTTTCGGGGTTCTGCTGGACACTAGCCCACCTATCAGTCCAAAGATCTTACTGGGCCTTTGATGGCGCCATTCTTGGGTCTTTTAGGGTCCATTACCTCTATGACACAAATCACGAGGAATCTTCCCCGGCGATGTTCATCAGGTATTTTCGCCATTATACACCGTTTCTACACATCCCCGGACACTGGCTCCTTTTATCAGATACACTGGCCTACTGTGTCTAGGCATCCCTTTGGGTCATAACGATCATCTGACTGATGTCATCTGACCTCATTCAATCTTAGTTTAAATACCGATAAATCTCCCTATTAGATACCCGGAGGTCACACACTCCCGTCTGAATTTACTAATTTATGAATAACTTTTTCTATAGACCTCCTATCGGTATTCTGTCAGTTTTCTGACATCCGCCTCAACAGGACGCATTATCCTGCAATTTCTCACTTATATCTGAGATCTAGGATATCCAGTAGAAATTTTTTATACTTTTAGACTATCAGATAACTTTCAGCTATCTGGAGTCCTGAGAAAATTCCTGTATTAAGCTGGATTACCCCGCATCATTTGCTCTATCTACTGGTGAAATATGGGGCTGATCTGAATACGATCACTGTTTTTGCCTGTTTTCAGTCCAAGTTTTCATAATTACACTTTTGCCCGGAAACTTTTCTTCTTTTCAATTATGTCCCTTTATTTGGCTAAAATTACACTTAAAGACCCCATATTTTTGTCTACTTTTCCTTTTTAGCCTTAAACTTTTCATAATTGCACTTAAGTCCTTTCATTTTCTTTCTTTTTCAACTTAATCCCTTTCTTTACATAAATGGCCACATCTTTTCCTGAAAAATAACTCATATATTTCATTCAATCTGTACATACAAATCAGTACATAAAATTTGGGATATTACATGGAAGACTAAGAAACTAGAAAAACAGAAAACAAGAAACCATTACGTTGCAGCTAATGCATGGAGAGAATAAATTTTTAGTTCTCGAGAGGAGTTCAAAACAAAACTCACCGTCTGTGAAGCACCGAGAAGACTTAACGCGTGAACCAGGGAAAAATAAGAGATGGAAGGCGCGAGAAATGTACCAAATAAAAGAGTATTTGGTAAAAAAAATTAAAAAAAAAGTTTATTTGGTAAGAAAATATACACCGGACAAAATATTACACCGGTGTAGATATATATACAACAAGTGTAGAGAGTATATTTTACACCGGCCACTATATATAAACTAGTGTCAAATATATCTTTTTAAGTGATACACCACTATGTCATCAACTTTTACAAAAAAAATATATATCAGAATATATAAAAGTTGCAATCTTTCAGACTTTGAGTTTTGAGAGTTATCAGATTGGGTGAGATCAACAGGATTAAAGAAGTTATCACGGGGTTGATGGCGGCGAACTTCTGAGTGGAAATCTCTGAAACTTGCTTTTAGTCTGTCAACTTTCTGATTCAGTTCTTCCACGGAGTCCTCCAGCCCATTGAAGCGCAGTATGAGTTTCTCAAGGAGCTCCATTAGATTCACAACAAGGGGAGGAGGAGAAGGAACATAAGGGTGAGGATCAGGATGTTTGTATTCAAAGTCGTCTCTGTTTCTTTTGTGGGGCGGAGAAGGAGGCGTGCATGAGGAAGAGGCCATTGGAGGAGTCAGATAGATGAAAAGAAAAGAAAACAGAGATAAAGTGATGAGATAAAATATACATATCGATCATAGGAATGGTATACATATATATATGGTTCATGATCAATAAGAATATAGAAGAATATGCAATTGGCCTTCTATCATAATGACTACAGACGTTGGGAACTGAAGAAGTGAAATGAATGGTCTGAAGAATAAAGAAAGCGGGAAAGCATAGATAGGAAACTGAAGAGTCAGATAAGACGAAGCTTTTAAAACCGGTTGTTTATATTTTAAATCGGTTACTTTTAAAACTGGTGTAAAAAGTGGGATTTAGATGTATAGAATATTTTGAAAAATAAACGGATCATCTATCTCAGCAACGTATGCAGAACAAGAAACTTATTAAAATTCATTCATTCAAATTAAACTTTACTAACTAACTTTACATCTTGAAATCTATATATGTTTCTGGAGCAGGGGAGGAGGAGAAGGAATGAAGGGTTATCATGACAAATATTTTTGTCTTCAAAATTATGTCTTTGTGTTTTGTGAGGCAAAGAAGGAGGGGTGGATGAGGAAGAAGCCATTGGAGAGTTAAGATAAAAGAATAGAAGAAATGAATATAAAACAGATATCGGAGAAGGTGATCATGATGAACTGCTGCGCATGTCTAAGAAGACTTGATATAAAATGGCGGGAAAGGATACAGACGGAGTTTATCTAAATCGGACTAAATATTTCCACATCGGCCACTATATAACATCCGCTGTAGAAAGTAAACATCTAAACCGGACTACAGTTTTCCACATCGGTCACAAGTAAATATGGTGTAAATATTTCATATTATTTACAAAAATGTCACTGGTCAATTTTTTAAAACCGTCTCCACATTAACCGGTTTAAAACTGGGGATTTAAAATGCCAATTTTCCACCAGTGATATACTCATATACATCGCATAAACATGCCATAATTATTGCATACAATTTCATTGCGTAAATTGGTATTTTATATCACATGCTAGAATATAACATTTTCTCTATTTTTCTTCTTCCTCCCTTTAGCTCTTCTTCATGCATACCTTTTCCTTCATATTGGACATATTATAGTTGGATAAAGGGGGTGAGATTTGGGAGAATTTCAGTAGCAAATTGTTATCATTCATGTAATCAAATTATGCTTCCATCTTTAAACTTATTAATAAATAGCATTGCCAAGTATGTTCACATAAGTATAGAATTGTCAATCATGGCCATCATACAATTCGATAAAACATTCAACATGTTCACATGTTCAAGCTTAAAAACTATTCAACTCATGGCAAGCTAAGAAGCGTAATAAAACATAAACAACTTAAATACGAGAATGAGTAAAGTTGCTACCTTCAAGCTTTAATCATTTCTTTTTTTGTTTGTTCTTCTCTTTATCCATACTTAGATATTCATTGTCCACGCTCTAACTCCACTTCCATAATGTTCAAAGGTCCTAAATAAGCATCAAACATTAATTGCTAACTCTATTAGAATAATTGAGATTACTAATTTCTCATCACTATTATTCCTCTTAAACCTCAACTTTACACTTTTAATTCTAATGGGTTCAATATTACTCTAGGACTATTATCCTATATAAAAATCTCTTATAAACTAATGGGATAATATCTCCTCTAATATTTTCATAACTCACAGATCCCCTTTTTAACTTTATTAACTTCTTGACTCCAAATTCGTCCATACGGCAACTCATGACAGCCACTAATATATACATTCGTCCTTCTTCTTCTCTTTGCTTTTTTTTCCCAAAATAAAACCATACAGCAGCACCATTCTTAGCTCCTTTATACATAGTACATATATATATATAGTTCCCATGTCAGCAACATCATAGCTTCAGTAATTTCTCATGCCAGCAACTAATATAGATATATATACACACACACCCATATGCTATTCAGTGAACAAAACAGCAGCATTAGCAACCAGAACAGCAACGTATATACCTATATATATATATACACACACACACACACACTCTACCTGCTGTATTTCGTCATCTAGACATGATTCCATTGCATAGGTTCTTTTTTCTTCACTTTCTCTATCTAACCTATAGCTCTGTCTGTCTAAATATGCATAACCAAAGGAACCGAAGGCAAAGACAGAATTCATAGAGCTCACCTCAGCTGGCCGACGGCATCGCGGAGCTTTCTCTTCTTCTCCGACGTCGACCTCCGCTTCCCTTGCTCTGTCACTGCCTTCCGTCTTCCCTGTGCTTCCTTCGCTTCTCGTTCTGCTTCTGTCTCGCTGCCTCTCTCTCTTGCTCTGACTTTCTCTTCTGTCACCATCGCTCTCTCCACCGTCTTGCTCTCTCTCTGGCTCTCACCTCTCTCTCCGCCTCTGTCTATCTCACTCTCTCGTTCTGCTCTGCTGCCTTGCTCTCATCTCTCCGTCTCACTCTTTCTCTTTTCTCTCTCTGAAGTCGACTTGGTGGGCAAGACAAGATGAGAGGAGTGATTTGTACGCGGAACAAGTGAGACATATGGAGGAAGAGAGTGTATCTGCTGACAGAGGGAAGGGATCACGTGGGAGAGTGAGTTTACCTTGGAGAAAAAGTGGTATTGGTTTCCTTTTATTTTCATTATTTCTCATATCTTCTTAAACCTTAAGAAATCCTTTAAAAATAATTCTCAAAATAGAATAAGAATTTTTTTTCTCTAATAATTTTTCTAACTCATAGGGTAATTTTTCTAAAATTTTTGGAAAAAATGATAAGCTCTAATTATTTTTCTTAAATTTTCTCAAAAAAATAAGTCTTTAATTTTTAGAAATAACTATTAAATCATTTAGTCATCTTTTAGGGAATTAAATTCCTTCATAATTTTTTAGGTCTCAAAAATACTCATTTCTTATTTTTTTAATTTTTTTGAGTCTCAAAATATTTGTAATAATTACTCTTTTCTTTATTTTTTTCTAAAATTTTACCTTTAAAATTTTTTAATTTAAAAAAAATACTCTTAACCTCAATAATATCTTATAAATCTAATTTTTTAAAATTCAGGATGTTACATATAGAATAAGAGTATGCTCCATCCTATAAGAACGGTTGCAAGCAACAGTCTATCAAGGGTGCAAAGTCTTACCCAACAGATATAATCCGACTTAATTTAAATAGGCGGAAGGGAAGCAGATTTCCAATTGAACCTTCGTTTCCAAACGCTTATCCCCATGCAATGGAGATCATACCACTCCATGGTAGAGCAGGGAAAACGGGCCAGCCCGCGGGTTGCGGGCCAGCCCGCCTTAACCCGCGGGCTAGACGGGGCGGGCTGTGCGGCCCGCCTAAAAACGGGCTGAATTTTCTTCAGCCCGAGCCCGCCCCCTCTAAGGGGCGGGCTGGCCCGCTAGCCCGCCAGAATTGCTTCTGAAAAATCTAAAACTGTACTTCTCCAATAGATAAGTAGTTTTGCCGCATGTAGCACATTTCTCATGTCCCAGAAAACATGCTGGCAGCCTTACTAGGGGACCTTTTCTGAAATAAACAAAAGATGCTAATGTTCAACAATAACACCAAATGCCATAGACATATGATATCAATGAATCGCATAACCTAAACAAAGTTTCCGGGAAAAGAATAGAAAAGAGAAAGCTTGTTATTTTTATTACCAGCTCAGGAGTTGTCTTGTCAGCTAGCTTTGCAGGTGTGCAAAATGAAATTATTGCCAATTAAAGATGTATCAGATTTAGAAATCATAAAGAGAGATCTATCTTGCAAGAAGACCTACGTGACTGAAAGTTCTTGTTGAAACTGCCTGTCTCCTTGAATAGCTACTCATAATGAGGCTTACAGTAGAGAACACCCTCCATTGAGGAATAGTTGCTTAGCTAAAAACAGAGATAATCAATAATCTAAAGAATTCACACGTTTTACAAGTTAACTGCAACATATTCAACATCACCAATAATGTTTAAATTTCATTTTTTAGCATCCATAACAGGTTTCTTGTAAACAAGTCCAAATATTTAACATTCTTCTGTGATATACCATCCCATAGTTTGGGCATCCATTGTTTTCATTTGGCCAATATCATAGATGGATACACAGTTTTAGATTTACTCAGATCAAAGAAACCATTCTCTCAGAAGTCATTCCAGTCCAGCTTATGGGAGTTTACTCAAACGGAAGCACAAAATAAAGTGAAGATTCAAGCAAACAAACAAACAAAATAAAATACGAGAGTAAACTTTAAGAATAAAGAAAAATAGTTGATTCCCCCTTTAAATCAAGAATGCACAGATTGAAACTATTTTCAGATTTGTACTTGCAACACTTTGCGCTTATAGACTAACCCACACATGAAGAAGACCAAAAAAATAAAACTGTTTTGAGTTAATAGTCAGAAAAGGGTCGAACAGAAAGACGAGTATCTGTCTATTAATCTGTTTGGCTCCTGAGAGAACTACAGAAAATCGAGTAGAAGCTACACTAGAATGGGGTCGGGAGCTAATGAAATGCTATAGAGCTGGCAGAGCCAAAGGAGCATGCTTACCTTGAAAACAGAGAATGAGAAATGGCGGATCGATGAGGTTTGCCTATGGAAACTTGAGATTTAAAGCGAAAAGAAGATTGAGACAACTGCAGATTTGGAGGGTAAAAGGGACCGAACAAGAGGGAAAATGGCGACGCACGACTAGACCACCGCAGGGGTAGCCGTGAGCTCGTGACCGTGAGCGATGCCGACTCTGCTAGGGTACTGAAGAAGTGAAGAAGGTAAAGTCGCGTGCTGTGCTGTGCCGTGCCGACGCCGACCTTGAATCCCTGATGCGCCTCCTTCAATCCTTCGGTTTCGATCCTTCCCTTCCCCCCCCCAATTCCCTTTAATTTAACAAAAAAAAAACGGGCTAGCCCGCTTAAAAACGGGCTAGATACGGGGCGGGCTGTGCAGCCCGCCAAAAATCGGGCTGACTTTTTGCCAGCCCGAGCCCGCCCCGTTTTTTTATAAAACGGGCTCAGCCCGCGGGCTGAGCCCGTTTTCCCAGCTCTACTCCATGGTATTCTCTCCCGATAACAACAACAACAAAGGCAAGGTTAATTACAAGGGACAAAAAAATAAGCAAAACAAACTAATAACAAAAGATAGAACTCTCTCTCTCATGGACTCTTGTCATGAGAAGGGAATTTGAGGAAGCCAACAAAACAGAAAAAAAAACATGATAAAGAGTAAAAGGAGAAAGAGAAGCAATACATACACATAAATACAAATAAATTAAATCAATATATAATTACATAAATAAAAAAAAGATAAATGACACAGACAGAAGAGAATGTATAGTATAAGTAGAAACGTTACAAGGAGAGGAGCAGGTAGCAAATGAAGAAAGCAATCAGTGCACAAGCCGGAGGGAAATATGAGAGCGGAGAATGAGAGAAAGCAAGAACACACACAAGAATGAAGAAGGATCTTAAGAATCATAATCCTAAGTATCAAAATAAATAAATAAATAATAAAAACACACAAATCTTGTAAGGAATTGGAAGACACGCAGCGGAAATAAACTTTAAAAATTTTCCATTCCTTGCCAGGATCTGCCGTATGTGTTTAAGTCAAGTGGAAAGAATCATTACCCTTAGTGTTGCTCAGCGAATTTCACAGCTTCTCTACGTGGGTGGTGATCTCTTTCTGATCGCAAGAAATCGATGGAGTGTTCCTCAGCGACCTTCACAGATTCTCTCCGCGGACGGTGGTCTCTTTCCGATCACAAGAAGTCGACGCCTCAGGTCGGCTTCCTCTACTGGTATCCACACGAACAGCGTTCCAACCACGAACGACGTGCTAGCGTCTCCTGTCCCTCCAAGGCTTTCACAAGTCTCCGTCTCTATTTCGGCAGTTTCTTGTCTGCAAACCTTTTGCAGATTCCATTCGGCCTTTTGTGTTCTGTGTTATTTTCAAACGTAGCTCCTCCAATCAGATATAGAGGATGCTATGCGTTTTTCCACTTAACCTAATTGGATTTTGGAGTTAATCTTATATTAATTCCGAATTGATACAATATCATATATTGTATAATTTTATAAGAAACTAATTAAATAAAATAATATTAAATCCGTCCCACAGATTTAATTACTTATTTATTTAACTTTAAATAAAGATGAGACTGAGTTATATTTGATTTATTCCCATAAATCAAATTTGAGATATCCTATCAATTTAAATTTCGAATTTCAAACGTGATAGAGATTTAATTTATCCTTATAAATTAAATCTTATAAATATCTCTTATATGAGATATCCTATCAATTTGAATTTCGAATTTCAAACGTGATAGAGATTTAATTTATCCTTATAAATTAAATCTTATAAATATCTCTTATATGAGATATCCTATCAATTTGAATTTCGAATTTCAAACGTGATAGAGATTTAATTTATCCTTATAAATTAAATCTTATAAATATCTCTTATATGAGATATCCTATCAATTTGAATTTTGAATTCAAACGTGATAGGGATTTAATTTATCCTTATAAATTAAATCTCATATATCTCATATATATAATATATATATATATATATACGAATTTATATATATACGAATATAAATAAATATATATACATTCACCTGGATCTTTCATTGAATCTGGACATGTCTTAGATTCAATGAATCTGGACATCATAGCTCGTGTTGGGCTATTTTGTGTGCGACCCTGTAGGCCCATATGAAGTTGGCAGTGGGCCATTTGCTATACTAGCCCACAAGTCGCAAGCGGTCTCTAGCAAGACATAACGACTACCCAAATCATATGAGGATCGATAAACGATGTAACCTTTTATACAACCATATCATGTCCCTTCTGTCACGCGATATTTTGGTCATGGATGAGGCATGGATAATGTCATCCTCCTATTCCCGACCGTTACTTTCTCGATCCCTGAGTAGTCTGACTATAGAAATGGAACTACCTTTCCATTACAGTATGGCCATACATTTCTCAGACTCACTCATCGAGGGGCCCAGTAATATCTCTCCACGAATGTGAGGGACAAATTCCATCTTGACCATTCACATTCCTCCGCATGAAAAAACCACTAAGCCCGAACATAGTCTTTATGATCACTCGGTCAAAAGTGACTTTTGACTAGGTCAAAGCTGAGCGTTTTGTCATGTAGGAATCCATGATGATCTCAGGTCAAAGGGCATATTGACATGGTTTGTATATGAGAGAAGCTTATGACGTTACCCATGCAGTTCTCTCATAGCGGGTCGGTCCAACACCCTGTACTCTTACATGTGCTTATGACTTTGATTTATATCTCTATACATCTTCAAAGTCATACTGGTCTTATTTCATCTGTGCTCCCACATAGATGATCGACCAGGGACATTTAGGATAATATCATGAATTATCCAAGGATGGTCATCATAGTAAACATGCAAATAATATGATAACTCAATTAATAAATTCATAAATCAATAATGTTCATAAGACAATGATTGGCCCCTAGGGCACGATTTCCAACAAATCTATGTAACCAATCACAAACAAATACATACACATAAATAGAAATAAATTAAATCAATATATAATTAAATAAAAAGAGTAAGATAAATGACACAACAAAGGAGGGGAATGTATAGTATAAGTAGAAGCATAAGAAGGAGAGAAGCAGGAAGGAAAAGAAATCAATCAATGCAAAAGCAGGAAAAAAATGACAAAAAACTTGTTATATGATTAACATGGAAATTATTAAACAACAATATTTAATAAATAGATAGCCAATCAAATAGATGGAATGGAATAATCCTGCAAATTAACCCATCAATTATATGAACAAACAATAAGTTAATTAGTGACTGACTTGATTAACAAAAGTAAAATAGTTATAGTAAATTGAATAAATAGGGGAAGGAGAAGTGGAAGAAAGAACAAACACAATGAGGAGTATAAGCATTAGATGTACAAGAGTGGAGGAAGGAGCAGGCAGAAGAAAAATGAATAAATCAATCAATACGCAACCAAGTGAAGGAATGAATAATTGATTCAATAACTAACATTTAATCAAAAAAGTCAATTTAGCAAGATAATCCTATAAATTAATCCATCAAAAGAAATAGCAGATGTGTTTCAAGACACATGCTAACCAACCGACCCAGTTTAAATAGGAAGAGAGAAGACCCTTATTGAAGGGAATTGGAAGGCACGCAGCGGAAATTAACTTTAAAAATTTTTCCATTCCCAGCCAGGATCTACCGAATGTGTTTAAGTCAAGGAGAAAGAAGTGTTACCTTCGGTTTCGAGCTTTGGTCGCGACCTCAGTGTCCACTAGTCGCGACTCCTCGCCTCTGGAACTTTCAGTCGCGACCTCCTCAGCTTTTAGTCGCGACCTCCTCTGCTTCTAGTCGCGACCTGAAGTCTCTGGAGTTTGTAGTCGCGACCTCGTCAGCTTCAAGTCGCGACCTGCCTCTTCTTTTCGGATTTCTGACGTTCAGATGCCCGTATGGTCGCGACCTCAGCGTGTTCTGGTCGCGACCTTGCTTCGTGTCTGGTCGTATCGTAGAAGTCGACAGCTCAGATCGGCTTCCTCTACCGGTATCCACACGAACAGCGTTCCAATCACGAACGACGTGCTAGCGCCTCTTGTCCCTCTAGGGCTTTCTAGAGATTCCGTCCTCACCATCTCTATCTCGGCAGTTTCTTATGTGCAAACCTTTTGCACCTTCCTGCCCCCTCTTCTCACGACTGAATGTGTGTGAAGAGATCTATTGTGTGTGGAACCCTAGCTCCTAATGTCAAATATATAGGAAGCTATCGGGCTTCTAATAGGGCCGGGCTTCAGAATTAATCTTATATTAATTCTGAATTAATACAATATCATATATTGCATAATTTAATAAGAAACTGATTAAATAAATATGGTTTATATTAAATCCGTCCCACAGATTTAATTCACCTATTTATTTAATTTAAAAGACAGAATTATATTTGATTTATTCTCATAAATCAAATTTGAGATATCTTATCAATTTGAATTTCAAATTCAAATAGATCATATCCATTTAAATTCAAATTCAAAAATGATAGAGATTTAATTTATCCTTATAAATTAAATCTTACAAATATCTCTTATATTATATATATAATATATATATAAACTAATTTATATATATATATAAAATATATATCCACCCTAAATTATTCATTGAATTTAGACATCTCTTAGATTCAATGAATCTGGACATCATAGCTCGCATTGGGCTGTTTTGTGTGCGACCCTGTAGGCCCATATGAAGTTGGCAGTGGCCCAGTTACTATACTGACCCACAAGTCGTAAGCGGTCTCTAGCAAGGCATTACGACTACCCAAAACATATGAGGATCGATAAACGATGTAACCTTTCATACAACCATATCACGTCCCTTTTGTCACACGATATTTCGGTCAAGGATGAGGCATGGTGAACGTCATCCTCCTGTTCCTGACCGTTACTTTCTCGATCCCTGAGTAGTCTGAATATAGAAATGGAACTACCCTTCCATTCTTGTATGGCCATACATTTCTCAGACTCACTCATCGAGGGGCCCAGTAATATCTCTCTACGAATGTGAGGGACAAATTCCATCTTGACCATTCACATTCCTCCGCATGAAAAACCACTAAGCCCGAGCATAGCCTTTATGATCACTCGGTCAAAAGTGACTTTTGACTAGGTCAAAGCTGAGCGTTTGTCATGTAGGAATCCATGATGATCTCAGGTCAAAGGGCATAGTGACATGGCTTGTATATGAGAGAAACTTATGACTTAACCCATGCAGCTCTCTCATAGCGGGTCGATCCAACACCCTGTACTCTTACATGTGCTTATGACTTTGATTTATATCTTTATATATCTTCAAAGTCATACTGGTCTTATTTCATCTCTGCTCCCGCATAGATGACTGACCAGGGACATTTAGGATAAAATCACTAGTTATCCAAGGATTGTCATAATAGTAAACATGCAAATAATATGATAACATGATACAATGATTGGCCCCTAGGGCACAATTTCCAACACTTATCACATCAGAATTATACATCATAGGAAAATAAAACGGGCTTCATTATAAATATATATATAAGATATGCTAATCATAGGCTTAAACACACAAATCAATTGATTAAATAATATAAGAAATAAAATTATAAATAAAAATAATAGAAAATTGATTAAATAATTAACATGCAAATTAATCGTATAAAGCAATAAAAATTCAGTGGTAAATCGAAGAATGGACAAGGATTCTTCCTACAAATTAATTCATGAATAAAAAAGGAACAAGAAGAAGATATTTAAGAATCAAAAGTATTAGATTATAACGAGATGAGTCAAAGAGGAGGAAGCCAGAGATGGAACAAAGAAATCAATGTATGAAAAAAAATAAAGAAATAAATTCATCCACTACATAAATGAATAATAAATCAAATATGATAATGACTTTAACCAGTTAATTATTAATTTATGAATAAATAAGCATATAAAAGCATAAATAAGTTAATAAACCCATCAAGACAATAATAAAAGAAATATCTCAATAAGAAAAATATAACATCTAAATATGAGATTGAATAAATCAATCAATACTTGTATGAAAGTATAAATAATTGATTAGAAAACTTAAGATGCAAATTAATCCATCATTGAATAGCTTAATAAATAAAGAACTTATTGGTTAAAAACCAAATAATTAAACAGTGAATTAAATAAAATGGAGAAGTGGAAGAAAGAACAACCACGTGAGGAGAAGGAGAACAAAGTAATCCTACAAATTAATCTCGCAAAAGAAATAGCGGAGGTGTTTCAAGACACATGCTAGCCTACTCAAGTTTTGAGAGGAATATTAAAGACTCCTTATTACATATACTCTCATATAAATACATTTGGCCGTATTATCTCACTTTTTTAGCTTATATAAAGACCCTCATTCAATCTACTTAGATAGGGCCTAACTAAAATTATATAAGATATGCTAACCTTATTCTTTCACATCCCCAATACAGAAGCTAAAATATAAGATATGCTAACCTTATGCTTTCATATACCCAATACAGAAGCTAAGTTTCTGTTAATCCCTCACAACGGCACAATCCTGAGTAAAACAGCTGCATAAACAATGGATTAATAATATAGGTCCAGTTAGCTCAACAAATTTGCATACAAATCCCAAAATACAAAGTCGAAACTAATTGAATGAAGTTACAATCAAATACGAATGAAGAAGAGTTTAAAGTGTTCAAGCACAACTTCAGACATGTAAATCCAAGCATTAAACTTAAGATCATATTTGGGTGCTAATATTAGTTAGACAAGAAGGAAAAAAGTCGCTTCTTGCCTTCCAAGGTGCCAAGTGATGATTGACATAAGAAGCAAATCACATATAAACAAGATAAAACCCAAATAAGGGGCAAAAAATATTAATGGCAACCATATAAATGGAATTCTTTTTCTGTAGCACAGGATTTCGTTTCCCTGGAATTTACTGTCTTCAGCAAAACAATTCCTCCAGTTCCCAAAAATGCCTCTGGACTTCGTTCTCGAATTTTGTCCATCACTGGCCTAAAATGGAAATTCAAGAGACGCAAACTCTATGCTCACACAATTAATATACAAAAATTATTAAAACATGTCAATTACCCCTTATTAATTCCAAATTTATTCCCTCTGATTATTCACCCAAAATAATGATTTTATTTCCAAAATTCATGATAAACTCTCCAAATCAAGCACCGAGAACAATATAAAAATATGATTTTATCAATTTCCCCTACACTAGGCTTTTGCACTCCGAGCAAAAGAATGAAACCAAATTAGAATTCAAGGGCATGCTTAGTGCAGAAATAACAGATAAGTAACAAGCACAAAATACTTGATTCATCAATCTTTCCCTTCAATTGGCATCAATTCACAATAGTTTCATGTTAACATAGAAATCTAACTCATGCAATCTAATCAAGGGAAGCAAATGAAAGATGAGATTCCTCACAAGGTAAAGTGTTTTACTCACTCTCATATATATTGTGGTCATTTCTCTTATAACCGTCTAGCTTAGGTTTCTATAAGCTTGTAACTATCCTACATCACCAACTATATGCCACAAGGTTTTGTGAATTAAAGGGTCTTTATAAGGGTTGTATTGTTAGAAAGGTTATATAATGGAGTGGAAATGAATGTCAATGATGAATTTTCTGAAATACTGCACATGTTTCATCAAGCTTATCTATTCTAACACAGTAAAAATCTAGCTGTTATATGCATAAAACAAGTACACAATTCAGCACATCCATGTAAACATTCAAATTCATGTTGAATAGGCTCTTCTACCTTGTCATATGGTCTTTTTCTTTTATTTCATCACTGTTTTCTTCTTCACTTTTCTGTACTGCATTTTTTTTCTTTCGCTGTTCTGTTCCTCTTTTTCTGCCTTTTGCTCTTCTTCCAGACATATGTTACCGTTTTTGTTTGTTCTTTTTTCTTTTTTACCATTGGATTTTGCATCAAATGACAAGACCAGAAAAGTTTCAATTCTCATATCCATTGTTACATATCACTATTGACAATGGATATTTGACTAGAATCTTCTGCAACAACAAAGAATTTCACAATTCTGATGATTTTTAAACAACTCAACAAATCTTACTCTTCAACTTTTAATATGTGCAGAATTCATTAACCAAGGATGGAATTCAAAGAAACAATGAAGGTCTAGGGGCTTAGCAAGGGATTTAATGGGCTGGTGTTTGGTCAAAGGTGTATCAATGAAACGTCCTTATCATATTCACAATTCCAAGTGCTATCATGGTTTTGAATTAAAGATTGAGAAAAGTTCTGTGAAGTTACTAACCTAGATTGCATCACACAAGAATTAAGAATATATGCTGCAGGCTCAAAGTATCCTTCCATACGGCTACTCAACTCCATTCACTCACCAAGACTCAATTACATGAGTGTTGACATTGATTGCATGAGATCATCCCTTCATGATGAACAATTTCTGGTACTAAGTAGACGAATCCAGCACTTCATGCTTCAAAACAATTAGTTAAATGTGCTCAAAGTTCAATTTGTTTTCATATCAGACAATCATTCAATAAGCTCGAGACAGCAGGAATGAAAAGCTTAGTGAAACATCTTCCAAACACAGACCAAAATCTTGTACAGAACAACAATGACAGGACAATTTCGCTTGGATTCCTCTTTAATCAGATTCTCAAGTAAAGCAAACCAAAAACCCAGCCAGCATATGCCACAAAATCAGATTTCGTTGGCTTAAAAACAGAATTAGTTCAGATTAACACTCCCCCACACTTAGGGTGAACATTACCCTCAACGTGAGAAGAAAATATCATAATCAGAATGCAGAGCAGCATGTCATGGGTGACTGTTGGAGTCCCACATCGGATAGGTGTGGAGGGGTCCTGGGCTATATAAGCGTGGCGCTGCACACCCTGTATGAACCGGTTTTATGGGGAGAGGGTAATGGCCACGTGACAAGTGGTATCAAAGCCGACCCGCTCCGACTCCGATGTCCCACCAAGCGCCCCTCGAGGTGTGGGGACCCTCGAAGGTGTGGGGTAGGCAGGGGGCCCCACTGTGACGAGGGCGTCACAGGATTGGGTGGGGGAGAATGTCATGGGTGACTGTTGGAGTCCCACATCGGATAGGTGTGGAGGGGTCCTGGGCTATATAAGCGTGGCACTGCACACCCTGTATGAACCGGTTTTATGGGGAGAGGGTAATGGCCACGTGACAAGCAGCTAGAATCAGAAGAAAACAAAATTAACCAGAACTTGACCAAACATTTGAGAATTTTTTCTAACCTACCCCTACTGGTACAGTCTCTTGCCCCCAACACTTAAGGTCAGACACATAGCTCACTAATGATGTAAATAAATTGAAAACACACTGAACATAATGAGAAAATAAGGAAAGAGACAACCTAAATTTTAGGGTGGTTAGAAGTTCTCTTTGTATAACTTCAACAAGTGGCCATTCACTTCAATATTTATAAGTATGATTAATATAAATTAATTAATTTCATGTATAAAATAATAAACATGCCTCCTTAACAATATAACAAGAGAAAACGATGAAGATACCCAGAACAAGTAAAGAAAAAGATAAATGAGAAGGAAGAAGAGGAGAAAATTAATTCAATACCATCCTCTAACTATATATTATTAAAGAGTAATTATAGCCAAACAGTTGATAGCCAATAACACAACAGTCCTCCTTAACAATGTAACAAAATAAATATGAATTCAAATAATTTATCAAATGTTAATCCATAAACTCATTGAGCCATATAATACAATGCACCACACCAGAAGTCAATTCCCAGAGGAACAGGAATACTTGTTAATTATTATAAAAATCATTATAAAGAATAAAAATGGCAAGTAATATTGTTTACAATAAAACAGTAAAAATTATGTTCTGAAGAGATACATATTTTGAAATTTTCAAATTTTCATGAATCTAATGAATAAAATAAAAAATATTAATTACCTTAAATATATTATTGATTATTGTCAGCTATCAATTAATATAAGTTTACTAGTTTATAGTTAGATTATAAACCTGCACAGAATGTGCATGTGTAAACAAACGAAAAAAACTAAAGCTTGTACCTCGAGAAATCTCATTATTGCCTGATTGGCACTATCAGGAAGAGAGGAAGAATATTGTAAGGAACTAAGATCTCTGTCTTCTCAGCAACTTTATGTTGAGTCTCTAAAATCTATAGCAATGACAAGAGGACCATTTACACAATCATATTTAACATTACAAAGTAAATTAACAAGCTAATTCTTTAAGAGTGAATCTAAAACAGAACAGCAATAGACAATTAAATTATCAGCTGCCAAGTGATGATTACATAAGAAGCAAATCACACATAAACCAGATAAAATCCAAATAAGGTGCAAAAAATATTAATGGCAAGCAATTGAACTAGCTGTGTTTTAAGTTGTAATCAAACAGAAAATGTTAGATTATATACACAAATCAAAAGAAACAAATTGATAGAAAAATTGCTTTAACCCAATTTGAACAAAGTATTTAACCAATCGCCAGAAACAATGGTAAGCAACAGTCTGAAAAAGGGTGCAAATTCTTACACACATAATGCGATTTAATTTAAATAGGCTAAAGATAAGCAAATTACCAATTCAACCTTGATTGCTAAACGCTTATCACCTTCATGCAATGGAGATCACACCACCAGCAACAACAAAGGCATGGTTAAATTACAAGGGACAAAAAGTAAGAAAAACAAAACAAATAACAAACGATAGAACATAAGAAAATCTGGAATTCATTTCTCTCTCGTGCACTCTTGTAATGAGTGGGGTATTTGAGGAAGCCAACAAAACAGAAAAAAAATGAATCACATCCGTGAGCGACTTGATGCTGTTATTATGAGTGATAGTGTGCTTCATATGGTCCCAACTTGATTGGAAGGACCTAATATAAGCTTGAATTTGTTGTTCAGAAAAAAGGGCGCCTCCTGCCTCTTTCAGTTCCCATATCATGTGTTGCATCGTTCTCAGATGCTGCCTAATCGGAACATTATGGCCCAGCTTATAGTTGTCGAATTTGACGGTGATTTTCCTAAGCCTTGTAGCAAAGGTGCTGTCGAGTTCTTCTTTCAGGGCTGCCCACGTGGCAGAGGTAGTAGTGGTCGTCTCAAATTGACACATGAGGTCGTCGTTCATTGATGCAAGTATCATGATTCAAGCGACATCGTCCTTTATTTTCTAGGTTGGGAAAGCCTCCGAGTCCATTCGTGGTGCGGTTACATCCGGCTATGGAAGAACAATTATGAGGATATCAGTGATGTCTTGTTCTTCCAGGACATATGATATCTTAAGGTGCCACATGCCGTAATTGTCTCCGTTGAGCTTGTCACCTCTGACAAGTTCAGTAACGATGGCCTTAGTTGATGCTTGAGCCATTTTGCTGTTACATAGACAATAATGCATTTATTATTAGGTATGCAACTTTTATTTATTCGAGTAGTGCAATGATTATCGTGAAAAAAGGCTTGCTACTTGGGCCATCGAGAGTCAACTTTGTTGGCACCCATCTCACTGGTGCTAGTTCATCTTTTTTTCCTTTTAACCCTCGCTCTTCTTGAACATATCCCCTTTATTTCAAGTTTCCAAGTTTAACTTATCCAAGAAACTCTCGCTCAATTAAAGCATCATAGAATAATTGCTAAGGTTCACAACAAACGTTCAAATAAACGACTTAACAGGTCTATCATAAAGACAAGCATAATTTGAACAAAGCAAGTGAATCAATATCTAAAGATGATGTCTATGATGCATTCTTTGAACTTTGGTACAACACTCTTTAGGCACAACGTTATGGATTCAGCCCAGAATAGTCTATTGATGGTGACACCTTTCTTGCGTAGTCCCTTTTGGTACTTAATTAAGGCATTTCCGTAGAACTCAGTATCGTTGTGATTGGTGACTTGTTCAATGTACAATAGAAGTGTAGCATAGATGCTATTGGGATTTAAGTAGTCATTAACATCCTTTTGTGCTTGCTGCTTGATCAAGTCGTCGAACTCTGCACCGTCGACTTCTTGATTCCATGCCACAGGTCCGTACTCAATTATCCATCCTACGCTGCCTTCTTCGTGTATGTTGGATTCTACGACACTTGGGGGGATCGGACGTTGGTTGGTTCTTGTAACCTCATGGTTATCAGGGGTACGAGGATCATTTGAGGATGAGGAGTATCTTGTTTCATGCTCTGAAGTTGGGGAATAGCTTGAGATGCTTTTAGAACTATCCATTATCTCCTACCTTATAATTTATGGCTAGAAAAAGAAAAAGATTAATTTTAATTTATTTAAACAGTAGTTATATTGGTCAATAATGCACACACAATGCAAATTAAACACTCGCGTTTGTCGCTAAAACAAGTATTATCACACCATTGTATAAATCATGAATTTAGGGATTCTTAGCACCAGACAGGGCCCAAAATGACCTCCCATGTGCTCTCACGTGCCTCAAGAAGGTGCTGGTTCAGAAAAATTTATGAAAATGGTGGGGAAGGAGTTTTTTACTCTTGGGGTGGTGTGTGAAGGCCACGCACCACCTTAGAGACCTTAGATAGCTACACGCTCCCAACCTTTGCAATCAGCTCATCCTCGGGAGTCGAACCATATGTCTAGGTTGATCAAAGGAGGTCAACGTTGACCTCATGTGCCCCTTGGCCCGTCTCTGCCACATTTTAATTAATTAAATATTTTAATAATATTTTATTAATAAAATATCTTTTTTTTAGGGTTTCGGGTTGGGTTGACCTTGTCCAACCCGACTGATCCTTTGACCGGGTTTGAGTTGACTTAATTAACCGTTAATTGGGGTTAACCATAACTGAGACGCAACGTTTCATTCATGCGAAACACTACATTTTGGAGGGGGTCAAAATGATGTCATTTTGACCTCTTTGAGGTCGTCTTCAACCTCTGGCCAAGTCGACTTGACCCGACCGGAGGTCTTACAGGTTCAACGTAACCCATCAGCTTCTCTCCTTCATTTCATCCCTCTTCCAACCTTCGTTCGACGTGATCTTGGTGTCGTTGGCTTCGTCTCTTCGAGCTCAACACGTCTACGCCTTCAAGTTGCTTTAAAAACTCTGTTTTTTAGTGACCCAATTTTTGAACTTCTTTCTACTGTCGCAATGGTCCTCTTTATCATTACGTTTTATGATTCTGAATAAGGTTTAGCTTCTATTATTCTTGTTCTCACACACTTTTAAGAGAAAAACACATTCCAAAAACAAGAAAAAGAGAAGCTTTCTTCTTGTTCGCACACACTTTTAAGAGAAAAACACATTTCAAAAACAAGAAAAAGAGAAGCTTTATACATGTTTGCAGCCATCGACAAAACGATAAGTCGCATGCTTTCAGAGAATCATGCGATCACATATTAAAGAAAAACGGACAGAGGCTCATGCTTATATTTGCATTTAAACTGGACTCATGTAATCTCCTAAGAATTCAAAAGCATGCTTTCGGCTCATGTGTGAGTGGCAATCACAGGTTCATCGGATTTGAACAGAGTCACGCATTCAGAGAAGGTCAACTTATATATATGTATACGTTCATGCTTTCGGCAGGTCTGTGCCTTTCAGAGAATAATCTTTGCATGGATGGGAGGAACAACACACACATATATATTCAACTTTGACAGATATGAACAGCATTCCAGATTCATATTTTCATGGTTCAAATAGCATATTCTGATGCAAATAATAATAAACCCATATATGCTCTTTCATGTTTGTAGCGGAAGTAGAAAAAAATAATAACGAGCATATGAATATGGCACGGAAACTAAGAAGCAGGTCATACATACAAACATTTATCATGCTTATCCGCAGCCTCAAGATCAACCTAGCTCTAATACCAATGTAAACATACAAAGAGAGAGATGGATCCCAAACGTACTAGGTCAGGTCGAATATCGAACTTGAGTAAACTAGACTACTAGAATCTGAGTTGTGATTGCACAGCAGTGCACCACACGAGAGAAAAGAATAAGAAAGAAGAGAAAGCTAGAAAACTTCACAACTGTGGTAGGGGTGTGTATGGGCAGGGCTGGGCAGGGCAGTCCCCTACCCGGTGCCCTGCTCGAAAAAAGTTTGGGCTGCAAAATGCCCAACCCTACCCGGTAAAAGCTCTAATCATTTCGGGCTGGGCATGAGCGGGCTGGGCATGCCCAAATCGTGATACCTCACTCATATTGTAGAAAAAAATATGTAATCATGAACTTATAAAATAATATAATATTTATGTCTTCAAGAGTTAAATAATATCCATAATCCACTAAGAATAAGGTAATAAAAAGATAATAATTAAAGTCTTGAAGTCTATTGCATATATAAAAAAGAAAGATTGAAATCTGTAGGGGTCAGATATCTGTAGCGGTATTGCAACATCAATAATTGAATGCTTGGCAAGTAAAACGTATGAGCAACTTTGGTATCTATGTAAATATAAGAGTTATGTTCAGTACTTTAAAATTGAGCAAGGAGAGTTGTCAACTAAAGTGAAAAGTGTAGAGTTACAAATAAAATAAGTTAAGAAAAAAATAAGATTATAAAAAAAATAAAATAATAATATATATATAAGGTCGGGCCAAATGGGCAAGGCAGCATACCATGCCCAGTGCCCTGTTGGAGATTGTGCCCTAGGGGCCAAACATTATGTTATGAACATTGTTGATTTATGAATTTCTTAATTATGTTATCACATTATTTGCATGTTTACTGTGATGACCATCCTTGGATAACTCATGATCTTATCCTAAATGTCCCTGGTCGGTCATCTATGCGGGAACAGAGATGAAATAAGACCAGTATGACTTTGAAGATATATAAAGATGTAAATCAAAGTCATGGGCACATGTAAGAGTACAGGGTGTTGGACCGACCCGCTATGAGAGAGCTACATGGGTTAAGTCATAAGCTTATCTCATATACAAACCGTGTCACTATGCCTTTTGACCTGAGATCATCATGGATTCCTACATGACAAACGCTCAGCTTTGACCTAGTCAAAAGTCACTTTTGACCGAGTGATCATAAAGGCTATGTTCGGGCTTAGTGGTTTTTCATGCGGAGGAATGTGAATGGTCAAGATGGGATTTGTCCCTCACATTCGTAGAGAGATATTACTGGGCCCCTCGATGAGTGAGTCTGAGAAATGTATGGCAATACTGTAATGGAAGGGTAGTTCCATTTCTATAGTCAGACTACTCAGGGATCGAGAAAGTAACGGTCAGGAACAGGAGGATGACGTTCTCCATGCCTCATCCATGACCGAAATATCGTGTGACAAAAGGGACGTGATATGGTTGTATGAAAGGTAATATCGTTCATCGATCCTCATATGATTTGGGTAGTCATAATGTCTTGCTAGAGACCGCTTACGACTTGTGGATCAGTATAGTAACTAGCCCACTGCCAACTTCATATGGGCCTACAAGGTCGCACACAAAATAGCCTAACACGAGCTATGATGTCCAGGTTCATTGAATCTAAGACATGTCTTGATTCAATGAATAATCTATGGTGGATTTATATATTATATATATATAAATTTGTATTTATATATTATATATAATATAAGAGATATTTACAAGATTTAATTTATAAGGATAAATTAAATCTCTATCACTTTTGAATTTGAATTTAAATTGATATGATCTATTTGAATTTAAAATTTAAATTTATAAGATATCTCAAATTTGATTTATGAGAATAAATCAAATATAATTCCGTCTTATCTTTATTTTAAATGAAATAAATAGGTGAATTAAATCTTTGGGACGGATTTAATAAAAACCATATTTATTTAATTAGTTTCTTATCAAATTATGCAATATATGATATTGTATTAATTTCATAATTAATATAAGATTAATTCTTAAGCCCGGCCCAATTAGAAGCCCGATAGCATCCTATATATTTGACATTAGGGGCTAGGGTTCTACACACAAGAAAAGGGGGCAAGGAGAGTGCAAAAAGTTTGCAGATAAGAAACTGCCAAAACAGAGACGGTGAGGACGGAATCTTGAGAAAGCCCTAGAGGGATAAGAGGCGCTAGCACGTCGTTCATGGTTGGAATGCTATTCGTGTTGATACCGGTAGAGGAAGCCGATCTGAGTTGTCGACTTCTTGTGATCGAGAAAAGAGCACCAGGTACGACGAAGTAGCGACCAGTTGACACAGAGGTGCGACTAAATTGGCATCTGAACTTCAGAAATCCGAAAAGAGACTACAGGTCGCGACTAGAAGCAGAGGAAGTCGCAACTGCAAACTCCAGAGGCGACATGTCGTGACAAGAAGCTGAGAAGGTCGCGATTGAAAACTCCAGAGGCGAAGAGTCGCGACTAGTGGACACTGAGGTCACGACCACAGCTTGAATACCGAAAGTAACACTTCTTTCTCATTTACTTAAACACATTCGGTAGATCCTGACTGGGAATGGAAAAATTTTTAAAGTTAATTTCCGCTGCGTGTCTTCCAATTCCCTTCATGCCCTGCCCTACCCGACATTTGGCCCGGCCCGGCCCTACCCAAATGTATTTTGGGCGACTTTTTCTGGGCCGTGCTGGGTAATTTTTTATTGGGCTCGCGGGCAGACCGGGCTCTGGGCATTGTGCACACCCCTAAACTGTGGTGCCTTTCAACTGTAGATGAAGGGCTCTATTTATAGATCAGATATTCTATTTGAATTCAAATATTACAATATCTGTTATTCATGATTTAATCCATATTATTAATATGAATTACTTTATATAAATTAAACTTTCTATTTAATTTATATCTTATTTAATCAGGGAATATCCTAATTAAATTATCCTGAATAATCTCAATATCTTGTCCGTTATAATATTTGACTCAGTATCCTGAATCAAATAGTCCAGCCTATCAAGGGCGGATCCTGACCTAAGTTCAACACATCTATACAATATTATACTTGATATTATGAAAATTGTCCCATCAAATACTGATTTTACATTCATAAAATGGTTATATAAATATATCTATCTATGTTTATAGGATTTATGAGTGGGAAGCTGGAGCCTGCACTTCAGTAGCAGTGGTTTGGTAGTTGTTTGTTCAGTTATAACCAAACCAAAAATCTATGTTCAGTTAGGCTTTCTGTGGTTGTTGCATGAATTTCCCGTCACAATCAAAATTACCTTTTGATCTTTTATTTTATACTTGGGAAATTTGCGATATCATTTGTTGGGATTGAAGAGAGTTTTTGAGAATAAATTTTTTATTGGACTTGAAAGACACATGTGACTAAACTTAATAATACTTCTTGATCCAGAAACGTAGAGTGAGGAAACGCATCTTTTAAATCAAATTGCTATCAATTATAACTAGACCATCACAATCGCACTTAAGACTTTTGTGAGAGGAGTTTTATCTCCATTTATCTAAATAAGTACTTTTAGGGTGTGTAATCGTGATCCCAAATAAGTATTTAAATATGAGTTTAAGTACTTGTTTGGGATCACGATTAGACATTGCTCAAGGGTATGTGTGCATAACCAGAATAGTGACAAAAGTGTTTTTTATTTTGAGTTTTGCAAACTTGAGTTAGGATAAAAATCAGTTAATGTAATGTAAATGTCTTGAGTTGCAAACTCGAGTTGATATATGCAAATGACTTCCGTGTTAAAAATTTTTTCACATAATTAAAAATAAGTTGCACATAACTGAAGAAAAGTTACACTCGCAAAAAATAGTTACATCAAGTCCTTCTAACAAAAAAATTGCCAAGTGGAAACTTTCCCCAATTTTCCCTAAAAGGGGGAAATTTTGTGTAAAGGGACAGTGCAACTATTTTCAATGTGTGCAACTCTTTTTAGTCAATAATTTTAGCAAATGGAATTGTTATTATATGAGGTTATACCGATTGTGTGGTTACTATCATGATTTATATTAGTTGACAGAAAGTGAAGTGTGTGGGTTCTTTGGTCATAGTAGTGTTGGGGGAAGAGTGAGATATTTATGTGTAGTAGTACTTGTCTAGGAGCTAAAGTCTATTGGAATTGGGGAAACGAGTAAATGAAACAAGAGTAATGAAGGGATAAAACTAGTAATTCGGGTTGCCCATGAAATCTAGAAGAATAATAATTCAGAAGGAATGAGAATGTAAAAAAAATGGGGTTATTTAAATTAATCAGAGTAGCATAAAGGGATTGTGGTAATCCAATGAAGAAAATGGAGGTACTGTTGGGGCATATTGAGGTTTTATCACTAAAGAGAGTACTAAGTGAAAAGCATACCAACTAAACTCCCTGAAGAAAATGGAGGTTTTATCTTTGTTTTTTTTAGTGAGTATATAGGTCTTCAGGGAGAATGGAAACTAGGCTGGAAATGTCAATAACCTTTAAAGTAGCAAAACTTTAGTGTACTCATTCCATCTTAAACAATTTGTTAAGCCTATTTTAGGATGAATAAATAAGAGTTATTACAATCGTGTTGTTGTAATGCTCGATGACTTGTGGTGGCAGGACTAGGGGTAAAAATTTCGAATATCATAAATAAACTAATTGAGTGTGTATTTATAAGACTCAAAAGGGATTGCAGGAATTGTTAGGCTAAAGGGCATGGTTAGAAGAATAACTCTAAGTGAAGAAAGAAAAATTCATTATCATGGATGAGGTCTATCGAATTTTGGGGACAAAATCTCTATAGATAGGGAGAGTTATAAAATCCCAATTAATATTCCTAGAATTTAACTAAAAATATAAATAGATTATTTCATGATAAATATAATTTATCTTGTAATTAATTTACCTAATATAGGTTAAGTTGCAAGGATAAAATAATTACCTTATGTTTGACTTTTAGAAGGGGGAAATAATAGATTTAGTGGGGTTAAATAGAAATAAATTTATTATTTCCCACTTATGATATTTTAATTATCTTAATATTTTAGGACATATTTATCAATTAAGATTAATTAAGCTTAATCTCATGGATAGTATGGGAGTCATATTAAATCATATAAATAATACTTAAAAAGGATTTAAGGAATTATCAAGTTGGAAACTTAAAGATTTATAAGAGAAAAATTATAAATAATAAATTAAAATAAGAAGATCAAAATTAAAATAAAGAGAAAAGGATAAAATAAAATAAGTAAAAAAGGGGAACCCTAGTACTAAGTGTTGTGTGGCAGCCGTATGTGAGCGATAGACAGAATCCAATATTTGCTCCTTAAGAGAATGCATTGTTATCTGAATTCCAGTCTGTACATTTTAGATCAAACTAATGATCAGGAGGTTATCCCTTATTGGTCTAGCTAAAATTTTTTGTGGATATTCTTAACATACCAAACATTGTTTTAGATAGTTGGATTTTCCATTGAAGTCCCCTGAATTTCCCAAAATTTTTGTGAACAGAAGTTCTCATTTGTTGTCCCTTCATCTAAGCGATTTGGATTCAGTAGATGATCTAGAGTTATTTGTGGTCTGATCGAGCTGCAACTTTTTGGGAAGATTCTTAAGAAATAGGCCTTGAATCTGAATAGTCAGAATAGCCATTGTCGCCCTTAAATATGCTCAAAATATTCATGAATAGTGGGTTGTTAGACTCCATATTTTGATTATGACAAATAGTTAAAACTTTGATTCTGTGTTAACTAGATTATTTTTTTAATAAGATTATCGATAAGGGTGTTTATCGATAAACCCTTCGATAAATGAAAATAAATTCTATTTGTGAAATCAGTTTCTAGATGACATTTATCGAAGCATTGATCGATAAGGTAGCTTATCGATAAGGACTTCGATAAATGAACTAGTTAAGTGATATTTGAATATGTAAAAAATCTTTATCTGAGCCAGTTAAGCTTGAAAAACTTTCCAAAAAAATGATCTTATAAAAGTTTAAATATATTGTCTTCAAAGCATTGCTATGAATTTAAATGAAGACAAGTTGTTTTTATTAGAGCAGATTTCAAAGATAGAGTTTTGTGAAAAAGTTTCTCAACTAGAAGGTTTATCGATAAGCTATTCGAAGAGACTATTTATCGATGAACACTTCGATAAGATTACATATTATGTTTGAAACAAAAGTATATTTTCTCTATTTCTGAAAGAAGAGGAAAGGATTTAGTTGAAGAACATTTTGAAAAGAACTTTGTTAGTTAAACACTTCGATAAACTTGAACCCAAGCCTTTGTAACTTAACATTCCTTTTTCGAAAGACACTTCGATAAGGCTAGATTTTGAAGTATTATTCAATAAAAGTCATTTTATTCTAAAGCGGACATTTATCGATGTATTTATCGATAAGGCTACTATTTGATAAACACTTCAATAAATCATATTGTTCTTTATTAGATACAAAACTGATCTTCAACCTTTGTTTCTAAAATCCAACCTCAAGTTTTGTAAACTAATTTGCCTTTGCATAAACACTTGTATATCAATTATACAATGCATTATAAGATCATTTGCAGGAAAAATAAGGATTAACAATAGAAATCTTCAAAAAACGGTTTGTGTCAAAATATCATTAAATGCATCAAACCGTTTTAGCCTCAACAACTCGATTTCTCAACGGACACTTCAAGAGTCCATCGTCTACTCAATGGACTTATTTTTAGACATGACTATAAAAGAAGGCCATAATAAATGTAACCAACTTTCAACAAACGAACATTTACTGGACATTGATTATCAACCAATCTTGCATTTACTCTCATTTAATACATATATACTTTGTTTTACTATGTTTTGTTTTTCATATTTTGAGCAGAGTATCTTTGATCTTTAGTGTTTAACACTATCACTCTATTTGATAGAGAAATTTAAAAATCCTTTATCCTTTCATCAGTATCTCAAGAGTGGATCTCTTGAGTTAGTTGATTGTAACCTAATGGGAAGTAAGGGAGTAAGAAAGGTTATCTATGTTTTGTACTGAGGCACCAAGAGCCCTATGAATCTTGGACAATAGTGGAAACTCAAAGGAGTTCTGAGGACTGGACGTAGGCCAAGTGGTTGGGCTAAACCCATATAACCTCTCTATGTATTATCTTCTTTATCTGCTTCCTCCCTCTTCGGTGATATCCTTCTTAACTCAATCTTTATTTCTCAATTTAAGTTTAAAATTTTAAAATCACCCAATTCATCCCCCTCTTAGGTGAAACTAATATTCTAACACGAGTCGCGCTCATAGCATCCTTGAGGGCATTATCCCCTACTGAAGGAACCCATGGCCCTTGTATGCTTTGTCGACTTTGACCATTCCTCATCATACCTGGTAAAGCTTGCGAAATGATGATATGGGTAGCAATTAGCACATGGATTTATGTTGGCAGAAATAAGGAGGAAATAAGGTTAGAACTAGTGATAACATAAAATACAAAATTACATGGTTAATGGAATATGCTATCTTGCCTTGCATGTGATTACATAGTTGTAATGTGATGTGATATATCTGAATTGTTGACTTAATTGCTTGATTACTTATTGGGATTATTAGTTCCACCTAGAACATCATAGGTGGTGTTGGTAGGTAAAGTTGATAGAAATTGAGTTACTGAGATGTTTGTCTCACCCAGTCATTCCTTACCATTTTCCAAGTGAGTGCAACAGAGGAGGCACAACAGGGATGTTCCAGATACATGAGACCACCAAGATGAGTAGTCATCCTTCATAAGTTGTTTTGTCTTAAATAATTGGTAATTTCCACCTAGGACAATTATATTTCATCCCATTCATTTATTAGATGTTAAGGAGTTGCATTTTATATTGGTTTATTATTTGTAAGGTGGACTATATTCAAGTAATTGGTCGAAGACCCTTTTTAGGAATATTTTTTGTTGTATAAACTGTGACTTTCAGGTACTTGTGAATTTTAATAACCATATTAGATAGACAACATCCCTTTCTAACATGGTTAAGGTGGTGATAAGTAATAGTCAAAGGAGTAGCATCCCACTCCCTCATGTTTAAAGAAGGGTAGTATCCCTTTCCTTGAGGTTATGTGGTTTTTTATGTAATTATAACATATTTTCTTTATAACCATGATAGACCTTGTATGTAAGTTGATCCTTTTTCTATCATAGTTATCACGCTTTAAAAAGAAAATTTTACACTAATGCTTTTATTACTATGGTAATAGCGTATATCATTGTTTTAAAGATAAGCATTACGTTTTAAAGGTAGGATGTTACATTGTGGGCCTCAATTGACAAGTCAAGAAGCAACAAATAACAAGTCTATTTATGTTAGAATATTATGTCTAGATTAAATGAAATTGTAACCAAAGTGTATTGTATAGCTATATTTAACTTGAAATCACATGTCACCAAAAGATGTAGGTCGAAATGAGCTTATATCATATTCATAAGTTGTATTCGTTGACAAGTGATATGACACTCATTGATAACTCTATGGGCCTCAAATGATAAGTCAGAAAGCAACAAATAATAACTCTATTTATGTCAGAATATTATGTCCAAATTATATGAAATTGTAACCAAAGCGTATTATATAGCCATATTTAACTTGAAATCATGCGTGACTAGAATATGTAGGCCAAGATGAGCTTATATTATAGGTTTATATCATATTCGTAAGTTATATTCATTGACCAGTGATATGACATGCATTGACAACTTTAGGGTATTGTAATCACAAGTTAAGTGCCTGGCAATGACAAGTAAGGGTGCTTGTGATAACAAATGTCATATTTATATCAAATTATGCCCAAATTTCATTTGTATCTTCATATGCATCTACAATGTAATTAACAAAAAAAATTTGTAAGTCTATCCAATAACCGCCTAAATTGAGGTGTGTTTAATGGCATTTACCAAAAAAAAAGACTATGAGATGCATTAGCAAATAATTTTACAAACCACCAATATTGCTTAGCTTGTATTTAGATTTTTACAAGTCTTGATTGTGTGGTTAGCCTCATGGCATCTTCCACAATGATAAACCCTTTTGTTTTGAAACTGAGATTTAATCTTTTTTTTCTCTTTTAGCCTACCTGGAGGCCTTTTAGTGATTGGTGGTTGTAAGAATGTTTGTGTCATCATTTGTGTCACTGTTGAGGCTTCTGGAAGTGGACAATTGTGTGTTGGAATTGGCAGCATGCTAATTGCACATATTTTCTCTTGGGTAGATAGTTTATAGCAATTATCCATATATGTGTAAACACTACCATGAATTAGTTTGATTATAGTACATGCATTGCACATGTATAACATCTATATCAATTACACCCTACACTTAGCCCACATACATAATACATGCTTTGATTACCATGATAATAGAGGATAAAACTAAAACTTGACCCTCACCACATAACCATGATATATAAAAGGGAACGACTATACACTGGCACATATCATGGTTATAAACAATGAACTACCTCTTTGCCATAAATATGTTATTAAAAGAGCTCAACCCCTAACATGGTTATATAAGGCTGCTGATGTACCTAATTAATGGTAGTATATAACAGGAGGTAATAATGATAAATTGAAGTATAAGGATTATCAACAATGTTCAACAAATCCACTAATTCAAGATTAACCATTGTCTAAGGTGGATTGAGTCTTCGAGGTACTAATGAAATAAAACATAGTAAGGTCCCAAAATTAAACAATAGTACAAAATTAAACAATATAGTCCATCATCTACATCATATGCATTAGCTGAAAGCAAAGTTCCCTTGTATTGACTACTAAAATAACATCCATCTATATAAAGTATTGCCCGAAACCCTTGTGAAAAACCAATAGAGCATCCATAAGAATGAATAACCTCTCAAACCTATTGGTATATAAGCCTTCCTATCTAGCAACTTTGTTTGGATCAGTTTTGATAAGCCTATCACAAATCAAAGGAATTACCATATAAGAATCCTCTGAACAAACATGGATTTACCTCAAGACTCTTTCTTTGCCCCTATATGCTTGTTGATAGTGCAATATCACACCATACTCTCTATAAAAGTCTCTTTTAATTTCATTAGCATTCTTGTCTATATTACACCTTAAAGTATCAACCATGATTGATGAAGTTAAATTTGACCTTGGTGGGTGAGATACAACCAAGTTATCCTACACATGATAGATGTGCTCATCCTTGAATGTTCTTTTAATTAATAATTCAGTGTCTTGTCATTCTCCTATTGAATATGCACTCATGTACACAGACAACTATCAACCTTACAATTCACAATGATATGTTGTTGATTTTTTTTTATAAATTTATATGAGAACATCTAGTAAATGTTGTACTTGTATAGTGTTTGTCGCAGGGCTACCACATTAGGAAAAAAAATTCCTTCACAAATAACCAAATCCTTCCATTTAGTCGAATTCATTTAGGTATTGGTGTTGGCATCATTTATACAGTAAATGCCAATGATGTTGTTCTTTGTTAAACAAGGTGGGTGGAGACATAGTGAAATATCATACTTTTAACCTTTCAGAGTACTTATTCGGAAGCGTATTTAACTAGCGGAAGCATTACTTTGGCCTAAAAATTAAAAATTTTAAATTTAATTATCTGGTACTGTTCATTTGGTAAATTCCAGATTGACAATCCAACTTTAAAAATTCATAACTAATTCTAGAAAAATCGTATAGAGGTGCTTCAAATTTATACTTGAAGCTCTTTCATATCTTCAAGGGAAAAATATAAATATGCACATTTACCTTGCCAACAATATAGTTAAATTGTTACTTTTTACTCTTCATATGGTAAATTTTGGAAATTCCAGATTCTATCTCTTAACTTTGGAAATTCATTTCACCTGATATACACATCCAAATGAGGCATATTACCTATGAATTTAAAGCTCTAGATGTGTACTAATTTCTCATAAAATTTGATGAATTAATTCCTTCATTTACTAAGTCAAACTGGAGTGAAAGCATGACTACTCTAGGACCCACGTTTTTGTCATTTCACCTTCTTTCTTTAATTTTCAGAAATTAATCCATCATTCTAAACCATCAAATAGGCTTCCCATATATTCATATACATTATGTAAATATGCCATAATTATTTTGTACATTTTTATCACACAAATAGGCACTTTACATAGCATTTACATAAATAGGGAAACCATACATCATAAGCTAGAGTGTCAATTTGTTCACATTCTTTCTTCTATTCTTTAGCTCTTCTCCATGCATACATTTTCCATCATGTTTGACCTAAATTGGTTGGTTGTGGGAGGGTGAGATTCTGGGGAATCTCAATAGTAAATATTACCACTTAAATATGCAAGATGGATGCTAATGCATAATATGTAATTTCATTAAACTTTCTTTAATTAGTGACATGCCATCATCCTATATGCTTTGGATAAAAAATTCATGGCCATGGGAAACATGTTATTCATAACATATTCAACATCATTTATCCTTTTCTCTTTGCTCCTTTTGTCTCCAACTAAACATTGGTTGCTTGCTTATCCTCTTTAACCCATTTGCTTTGACATATCATGGCCCTAAACACAATTACATTATGTATACAACTCATTAGAGACATTACATAAATATTGTACATCAAGTTCCTTAAAACCCCTAACTCAACTTAATTCTTGGAGTAAGGGGTTGAGCTTTTTAATAATTATTTTCTTAGACCAATCCTACATAATTTTGTCCAAGGAATCTAAATATAAGTTAGATTTATGAAAATCAAACTCCCTCCTTGACTTCTGTACAGAACCGAATCATACCCTCTTTATTTTCAAAAAATTTCATTTTGATTCAAATACTTCCAATACTTGTTTCTATACTTTACCCCACACAATTTTTCATTTTAAACTTATTCGAAGCATCAAAATCATGAAATTCTCACATATGAATAGTGATTTTGTATAGTAACAGTAATGAACTCAAAATCCTAATTCCATACATACTTGAATTTCCAAGTTAAAACTACTTGATTCTTACTTATCTAAGCTTCCATTTAATGTTTCTAGCTTTAATTTCATTTGCCCCCAATATTGTACAGTTCTGGACAGTAGCTCATATGGAGAGAAAAATGGTGTTTCAACCATCCAAATCCAAGAGAAATCTTCCTACAACATAATACAAAGATAGGAGGAAGAAATTACCTTGAATGTTTACTTGATTGACTCTTGGATTACTTCTTCTTCTTGCTTAGATTTTATTTTGGCAACACCTCCCATACCCCCCTTGTGTGTACGTGAATGAGAAGAGAAATGGGAGGTATTTATAGGCAAATTTCCAAGGATATGAGTGGCTAGTATTAATTTCAACACTATTTAATCTAATGGTAGATACTTGCACCCAATCTTGGCTTAATCTTGAAGATAAAATCAAATGCTAAAATCCTTCTTCTTTCCTTGCATATGGCACCATTTGAAAGAGATATGGGTCCCACAAGAGGCACCTGTAGGGAATTGGAAGACACGCAGCGGAATTAACTTTAATTTTTTTCCATTCCCTGACCGGATCTACCGAGTGTGTTTAAGTTGGTACCTTCGGTATTCGAATTATGGTCACGACCTAAGTATCTTCTAGTCGCGACCAGTCATCTCTGGAGTTTTCAATCGTGACGTCCTCAGCTTCTCGTCATGACCTGTCATCTCTGGAGTTCTCAGTCGCGACCTCCTAAGCTTCTAGTCGCGACTTGTTGTTTCTAGGTTGTCAGTCGCGACTGGAAGTCTCTTTTCGATCTTCCGACGTTCAAGATGCCTGGTAGTCTCTTTTTGATCGCGAGAAGTCAATGACTTAGATCGGTTCCCTCACCAGTATCCACACGAATAGCGTTCCAATCATGAACGACGTGCTAACGCCTCTTATCCCTCTAAGGCTTTCTCAAGAATGCGTCATCACCGTCTCTATTTTGGCTATTTCTTATATGCAAACATTTTGCACTCTCCTTGTCACTCTCTCTCTATTAAAAACCCTAGCCCCTAATGTCAAATATATAGGATGCTATCGGTGTTCTGACTGAGTTGGATTTTAAAATTAATCTTATATTAATTTCAAAATTAATACAATATCATATATTGCATAATTTGATAAGAAACTAATTAAATAAGTATGGTTTATATTAAATCAGTCCCACAAATTTAATTCACCTATTCATTTAATTTAAAATAAAGATAAGACAGAATTATATTTGATTTATTCTCATAAATCAAATTTGAGATATCATATCAATTTGAATTTCAAATTTAAAAGTGATAGAGATTTAATTTATCCTTATAAATTAAATCTTGCAAATATATCTTATATTATATATAATATATATACGAATTTATATATATAAATATATATATACACATTCACCCTAGATTATTCATTGAATCTGGACATGTCTTAGATTCAAAGAATCTGGACATCATAGCTCGTGTTGGGCTATTTTGTGTGCGACCCTGTAGGCCCATATGAAGTTGGCAGTGGGCCAGTTATTGTACTGACCCACAAGTTGTGAGCGGTCTCTAGCAAGACATCACGACTACCCAAATCACATGAGGATTGATGAATAATGTAACCTTTCATACAACCATATCAAGTCCCTTTTGTCACACGACATTTTGGTCATGGAGAACGTCATCCTCCTGTTCCTAACCGTTACTTTCTCGATTCCTAAGTAGTCTGACTATAGAAATGGAACTACATTTCCATTACAGTATGGCCATACATTTATCAGACTTACTCATCGAGGAGCCCAGTAATATCTCTCTACGAATGTGAGGGACAAATCCCATCTTGACCATTCACATTCCTCCGTATGAAAAACCACTAAGCCCGAACATAATCTTTATGATCACTCGGTCAAAAGTGACTTTTGACTAGGTCAAAGATGAGCATTTGTCATATAGGAATCTATGATGATCTCAGGTCAAAGGGCACAGTGACATGGTTTGTATATGAGAGAAGCTTATGACTTAACCCATGCAGCTCTCTCATAGCGGGTTGGTCTAACACCTTGTACTTTTACATGTGCCTATGACCTTGATTTATATCTCTATACATCTTCAAAGTCATACTGGTCTTATTTCATCTCTGCTCTCGCATAGATGACCGACCAATGACATTTAGGGTAAGATAATGAGTTATCCAAGGATGGTCATTACATTAAACATGCAAATAATGTGATAACACAATTAAGAAATTCATAAATCAACAATGTTCAAAATACAATGATTGGCCCCTAGGGCACAATTTCCAACAGCACCTCACAAAACCTTTACATGCTTCTTGATCATTCTTCCTTTCTTATCTTTTTTTTAATAAAATAAAATAAAATCCATTTAATCACATGATAATTTCCTTGGCTTGTTGGGCTCTTATATGATGACATTGTGGGCTTTCTTTGGGTCCAACATATTATTTGGGACACATCTCAAGGTATTTCCTTTACTAGGTACCACAAATAACCATGATTTTTTAGATAAATTATATAAATCTCTTTTAAGGGTCCTGACATTTTTACAAATTCATTCTACTTTTAAATAAATTTCCTGCAAAGTTTTATAATTTTTTGAGACACAGAAGTCCTTTTAAAAATTATATATTTCATTAAATCATTTTATCGGTGTCCTTATTCACCTTAAATTTTATAATAAATTCTATAGAACTCCTTTTTAACTTCTGTAGTTTCAATTTACTACAAAATTTTATCTAATTCTGAGGTATGGAAGATACTGTACTAATTACCAGACTTTACAGATTAATATCAATTTATCGGGACCTCAAATTGAAATTCTGAAAAATATTCATGGCCCAATTACCATTATATATTTACTGATAAAATTTGGGTCTGAAATATTTTTGGATAATTTTGAGCCTTTTTGGGTCAACTTTCTCATAATTATATTTTTGCCCCCTGAATTTGTCAAATTACACTTTAGCCCATGAATTTGCAAAATTGCACTTTAGTCCCATACTTCAAATTTTGAAATATCATTTTGGTCCCTTTCAACCAAATTTGAAATTCTAATTTAGTCCCTGAATTCTCAAAATTCCATTTAGATCCCTTGAATTCTTTATATTAAACTTTTATCAAAATGACGTTCACCTCCCTAAGCATTATAACTTTATACTTTTCATGTATTTCTTCAACTTAAAACTCATCTAACCATTATCATTTCTTATGTTCATCGTCACAGTCTTTTCCATACCTCTTTCCTCTATTAGTCTTCTACAGATAGGGAAAAATTAGCTGTCTACAGATAAGGAAAAAGCAGGATGTGGTATTTCTTCCCCTTAAATAATCTCAAAATTTAACTCATACCTTAGTCAAACCATTATGGATATATCTTTCTTATATCCTTCTCTGTTTCATTACTAAGGTTCAGGGGTATTTTTACATAATTGCATCTATTGTCATAGCATCTAGCGGAATTTTCTTAGTATCCGCTAAGCTTTACATCATTCTCATGTTATAACACTCGCTTTCTGGTTCAACTCAATTAGAGTCAAAGTTTGCTTCTTTCTATTACTTGCTTAATTTTCATGCATCTATTTACTTGAGTAGTGTCAATTTCTTTTATAGATAACCCTCCAATAATTTAATAAAATTATGGGGTTTCTATTTTTCATCATATTTCTTATCTCATTACATATCTCATTACAAGTTTCTCTTTGTATATCTTTACGATATCATAAGTTTAACATTCTCTTTGATTTACAACTTTGCCAACCTCTCAGGAGAATATTGCTCTTTTACCTTTCTTTCTCCTGAAACAAAGTCGTAATCTGAATCTTTCCTTTTAGATCCTCTCTTTGGATCTAACATAAGGGGTTCTACTATCTTACTTTTCATAACTTTTTCTAACTATTCTTAACTTTTATTATTATCTTACATGCTTTGTGAATTTATACCAAACATATGTGGCATTTGCACCATTTTTCATCACTTCCCAGGGAGTCACCCATCATTGGGCTACTCTGGCCTGAGCACGCTTAACTGAAAAGTGCCAATGAATATCTGAAGCATTAGTGCTAACAGGCTCCTACCCTGGTACTTCCTTAACTTAGACCCTTTTCATACTCTCTCTCTTGGGTCTATCTAGCTCTTATTTTCTTTAATTTCATCTTAGGAATCTTTCTACTTATACTTGATCTCTTCTTATTTCATGTGGAGTACTCTTCTTCTCTTTCTTAGGTATTATCCCTATAGACTTATGAATACCTTGTACTCAGAACTAAAATTTTTAACTCTATTGACTTTAATTCATTCTTCATGTAAGAGGATTCTGAGTTTAGTCCACACAACAAAATTACTTGGAAAAAATGCTGTGGGTACTCCTCTGTATGAGTTAATCAACTCATGAGACTTTTCTACCTTAACCTTGTCCTTGGTAATCTTCTTTCCAAAGAAATACTACACTGTACTCATAAATTCATGGCCCATTCCTTTCTTTAGGCTTGGTCTGTTGCGACCCTTCGGATCTACTATGATCTACCGTAAGCCTCTTTAGGATCTAACTGTAACCTTGGAACTCAGGATGAGTCATGCTAGGATCTAACTGTGATCCTTCAGAATCTACTGCAATTCTGTTATACTGTGTCATAATTCTCTAAAAGACCTAAAACTAATTGACTAAGTTACAAGGTTAGCTACTTCCACTTAGTTGGCAACTCAACTGATAATTTCCCCAAAACTTTTTCTTTTAAACAATATTTTTCATTAAGACTTTCCTCATTTCCTCTTTCATTCAGGAATTTCTCATATCATTCTTATCTTTCATTTCAATATGTGTAATACTGCAGAGAGCTACACATGCTCTATTATGCACTTACTGCTATATACTATACATCTTATCTTTCTCATTATGGTTCTGTGTAGAACTGTTGAAGATTTCTTAACTTATCTGGTGAACATGGCTCTAACATGAGCTGCACTGTGAATTTTCTTAAATTGACTCTATCTTAAGAGCAATCTAACTCTATCACAAGAGCAATCTAGCTCTATTGTGAGAGCATTTACTTTCAATACATAGACACTACTCTCTCGGAGCTACATCATCATTTTCATAACTATATCTCATTTTGTTTCATATCATCCATATCATGTTAGTGGCTCATCATCCATACATCTCATTCTTATTGATGGAACATGTCCTAAGTACTATAATCATATGTCCATAGGTATTCTAATATCATTTATCTGTATAACCATACTGAGTATATTATATCATCTCCTTTGTTCTAACTCTTTCTGACTAACTAATCATAGTTATTATCTTACCTCAAGCCCTCATTCTAGTCCTGACTTTAATCGTTGAGGATTAATCGGAGCTAATTATTTAATCTATCTCTAACATGTAAATACAAACATATCAGGTCTAGGGTATTTTAATAGTGCGCATGCCGGACATGTTTAAACATGCATAGGTTTCTACTGTAACATCCTGATGTTTGGGTCTAGGAGAACTGGGAGGTAGTCTGATATGGGCAGGCTGCTAAACACGTAGTCCCAGGGTAGTAATCTGATATGGGCAGATCACTTACCTATATTTTGTAGGAATCCGAGGGATGAGCTAAGTTTCTCAGGATTTAAAGATGAGTTAAGTCTTTGACCTACAGAATAGGGACAGTTCACCTAGGTTAAAAAAGAGGAATGTAAGAAATATCCTAAGTCTTAAGCCTAGGAATTCTGCAGGTAGCTTGTTATGGGTTAGCTCCTGTGTAAGATAACCTGATATGGGCGAGTTGTCGAGCCTTTCAATTTACAATGACTCCCGAAGAGTTCAGGGGATGAGATATTGAAAGAGAATTGCTAGAACTTAAGATGAAGGATAAGAAGAGGAGTAAAGATGCCAGACAGAGAATTCAGGGGCATAATCATAATTATGGGAAAGATCGGGCTAGTAACCGATGAGTAACATATTTTACCAGAAAATAGAGAAAATTATGCTGATCATTTCACTAAACTGTGAAATATTCATACGAGGTATCTATGAGTATGAAAGAATTATTGGAAGTTAAGTGACTTGATTATAAAAAGAAAAAGTTTTCAAGGGCAAAATGGTAATTATGGAAAGTTCAGCCGAAAGTGGCTTGGAACTGCCCGGAAGCATTTCAGTCCCGAATTTTACCAGTAGATAAAGCAGATGATGCTTGGTAATCTGGCTTAATACAGGAATTTTATCAGGACTCCAAATAGCCAAAATTGATCTGATAGTCTAAAAGTTATAAAAATTCTTACCGGATATCCTAGATCTCAGATATACGTGAAAAATTATAGGATGATGCGCCCTGATGAGGCGGATGACAGGAAACAGACAGAATACCGATAGGAGGTCTGTAGAAAAAGTTATTCACAAATTAGTAAATTCAGACGGAGTGTGTGACCTCCGGGTATCAGATAGGGCGATTTATCGGTATTCAAATTGAGACAGAATGGGCTCAGATGACATCGGTCAGAGGCCTGTTATGACCCAAAGGGATGTCTAGACTCAATATATCAGTTTATCTGATAAAAGGAGTCGGTGTCCGGAAATATGCCGAAAAGGTGTAAGATGACGAAAATGCCCTTATGTTGTAAAATAATGAAAGAATGAGTAAAGGGCATTTTGGTCATTTGACTAAGGTTAGACAGTCAATAAAGGATATCTGGATAGTTGACTAGGGTCAGAGAGTACTCTGGTAAGAGGTGAAAAGACAATAATGCCCCTAGACTCATTAAAGAAAAGAAAGAGGAACCAAGGGTATTTTGGTAATTTGCCAAGGGATGTTTCTTGGGAATCGAGCCATCAGAGTACTTGATCTTGATCAGGATCCAAGATAACATTCCCAGAGCCCAAAAACGTAGGCCCAGTGATACATGGGGAAAAGTGGCATTAAAATAATATTTTAGTGACTTTTCAATAAAATAAAGTTACTCGGTCGGCACGATAATCGAGGAGGTGATCAGATAAAGTCCTGGACTTATCTGGATAGAATTGTATGGCGTGAAAGGTGCCAGCAAGATGCCACATGGCTCTAACATAGAGGAGGAAGAAAAAGTTAAGGACACGTGGCACGATCTCAGCCGTGTATTCCGGTGCAAGACTCTGGAACTGTCTGGAAACGCTGAGTCAGCTGGTGAGGTATCCTAGGAGCCTGCATTTGCGCCATGTGACAGATTAGGTGTCCCTATGAGGTGTCCCTTGAATGATGTCATGATGATGCAGTAAAGGGAATAAAGAAAATAGGAAATTCCAGGAAAATCGGTGGCCACAAGTTCAGAGTTCTTGAGAATTATGGAAGTGCCATCGGTGGAAACTATAAATACCCCCTTGCCATTCATTCATCACAGTTTTACAAGGAAAAGAGAGAGAAAGAAGAGAGAGAAGGAGAAAGAAAGAAAGAGAGAAAGAAAGGAAGTTCTGGCAGAGCTGGAAGCAGTATAGAGATAGTAGAGTTCTGCTAAGCTAGCCAGGTAGTAACTAATCCTAGCTTTTATGTAATGACTTTGTGATTGGATGTGCTATTGTTTGGTTGGATTGTTGTCTTATATGTTATGTTTGAAGCTCTACTGCAATGCTATAATCATATGTTACTGAGTATGGAAGCACGCGGCATACTTATCTGTACACAATCATAAGCAAGCACTGTCACTCTGCATTACATATAATGTTATGATTATTACTACTGAGATTCCCCCGAATCTCATTCCCCATGTCTAACCCATTACAGGGAGGTTATGTTGAAATAAATTTTGAGAATTTTAAGAGACGCCGTTACGCTGCCGAAATTATGACAAGATAGCAGTAGTGAAGAAAGGAGCTGATACGTACTGTGTACGTAGATACTGTCTAAGGAGACTGGAAGTAAGTGAACCTAGCAAGTTTATCAAGTATTTCCTGGGTACTTACGTAGAATGGTAGTTCTCACGGGAATTACCAAATCAATACAAAATCAGTTACTTTTAAAGATGAAGCCTAGCCGTTATACTGCCGGATTTCAGGAAGGAAAGATGTAATAGAAATATGAGGATTTTGTGTATGCCCTGTTGTATGACAATTTATTATTTAATAATAAATATTGTTTGGCATATTAAATTTGTGTATGAGAAATTATGAGAAAGAAATTCGCAAGTCCTGAGGTAGCAGTGTTTTGACCTCAGTTTGACCTAGTAAATGAAGGAGTTTGGCTACGAAATTTGGTGAGCCAGTAGAACACATCTGGGGCATTACGTGGATAGGTAATAAGCCTTATTTGGATGTGTAGAACGGGATAAATTGGTTTTCAACTTAAAGGTTCAGAATAAAGAACTTAAGAGTGAAATTTTAAATTTCTGGGTTCGAGTTACGGTATAATCGAACTATATATCTTTCGCAAGTGTACTCTGAGGGGTCTAAGGGAGGATGTTTCATCTACCACCCTTAAGCCAGTGGAAATAGGAACATATTCATCATATGGTAGAGTACTAACAGGAAGATCCAACTGCCCTTTACAGTCATCACTATAAACGAATGACCAGCACCTGAGTCATATATCACATCTACTTAGTGATCGTTAATCCATACCATCTCCTGGATTATCTCAGGTGACTTCCTTAACTTTTCTCTGATCTGGGCAAAAGTTCCTTCATTTTTCTGAGATCTCTTATCTGTCATATTCTTCATATATTCCCTGGCTAAATGTCCCGGCTTGCCACATCTGTAGCAACTTCCTTGATCTGTTAAACAAATCTTATCGATGGTCTTTACCATATATCTCGTATTCCTTAGGTATTGATTGCATGTTTGAACTTCTTAATTCATTACCTCTTTCAACTTCTAGCCTTTACTATTTCTTAACATCTTTCTCTAATTCGTAAATGACTAACTATGCCTTCCATTAAGAGGGATATTTCAACATTTTGGAGATCTTTGAATGTTCCTTCAAACGTAGGCAATTCATATTTACGTAACTGGATACTATCCTATTTCTTAGTAGACCCTGATTATCTATCAGTCCCAGTCTGCTCCTGACTAGACTACAGCTTCTTCCTAATCATTTTCTCAGGACATCACAAGCTAACAACAGTCACTGCTTATATTGCCGCGATAGCAGTATCTATCTCTTATTCCTGTCGAGCTTGAATCTCTTGGATCTCATATCTCATCTACTGCTATAGCTTCAACTTATTCGAAATATTTTGTACTAGGTCCATTAAGTCATTGATTCCTTTGTGATGGAACTTCTCCATTTCAGAAACATCAATCCCCCGTCTATTTATCATTACGTCTTTTACTTTAGACCTATACTAGGCAGGTCTCTAGAAAAGCCTCCATCTAGCCTCTACTACTTTTTTTTGGAAAATGACTAGCATAACGAAGTCTTTTGTAATGTAGATTTACTCCGGATTATTGCACGATCTATTTTTGAACATTCCTTAAACTGACATTCGTATGTCATTTTATCTCACTAACTGGCTCAACCACACATTGCATCAATCCTCTAGCTAATAAACTTTAGCAAGGTTGGTGCCTTCATTTTCATCCTCTCTGTAGTATCTGGTTGCTACCTCTAAGTGCACCGAATGATTCTAATTCGTTCCTACATACTCGTACCATTTTCTTAGGCCTTAGCAATTCTCTAGCCAACAACTTATCCATCCTTTTTGGTTTAGCTTAGGCCTTATTCTATACTTTACTCAATTTACATTAAAAGTCTTAGGGGTTTCCTCGCTCCTCCAGCTGCTCTCACCATCTCTAATAATTATAATCAGTACAGAGAGAGGACTTATGTGGTTGTGGTTGTGCTTTTCTTTACTTTACTGCTAAGTAGGAGCACATACTCTAACAAGCATAATGCCTAGCCAACATATTGCAGGACTATATACCTGCTCATGAATATAAAGCTCTAACATCTAAGCTCACGTATTCCTTCCCTTAATATGCACAGCTCTAACACTCAGAGCTTGCACAGCTCTATCATTCAGAGCTTACACTGCTCTCATTCAGAGCTTTAGCATATTTTCACAAACATAACATAGTGCCTGGCATTTCATGCAAGGAGTAAAAGCTCTCACTTGCTATTTCATCTATAGCATAACATTCAAACATCTTATCCTTACCAAAAGGGAGCCTCTCTATCTGTCTGTAGAGTCAGTTGTAAAATCATCTTCTTGTTCATAGAGGACTTATACCAGTCTATTATTTCTTACATGCTTAATGCCTTGTTAAGTTCTATCCCTAAACTTTATTCTTGGCCAATCATACTTTTATTGGGTAAAGTTAACTCTGTTTGCCTTACCTCGACTGTATTCTCTTTATTCTGTTCTTAATTGAGGACATATTCTTCTGTCAAAGCAATGTAAACTCCATCTTACTTGCATCCCATTTCTACATGAATAGGGTATCTTGCTCTATTTGGAGCAATATCAACTCTAATTCAGAGGACTAGTTCCCAATTCTTAAGAAAACTATATGGCAAGAACTTTCATACATCATAACCCTTACTCATGAGCCTCTCAACCTAACCCCAAAACTGTGTAGCTATTAACATGATCGGGAATATACTTATCTCTCATCATACTGATTCCCTGTATCTATCTCCAAGATCTTATTCATCAACTCAAGAATCTGAGATGGCTATTCTGTCAGGCCATCTTCCCTTAACTAAGCTATATTCATTCATTTAGCTTAGGTTGCCACTTTACCCTACTGTTGGGTATAGGGTACAGACTCAACCCTTAATTTCCTTGTCTGATTGTCAGGTATTACTCTTTCTTAGATAAGGGAGTCTTTAAATCTGTGTCTACCTTTCTCTTAACCACTACTAGTCATACTCATTTTTATTCCATCATAACATCTCCCGTCGCCTGTAAGACTTCTGTGTTCCTAGACTAAGGACTTCTATGTCCTCGGCCTCTCTGTAATCCATAACTGAGTTAGCTACTCTCCTTCAACTAACTGAGGTAGGGTCTAACTCACATCTCTAAACCATTCATACTTTTAAGTTTCCCCTATCCTCAAGGATCACTATCAGGATGGAAGTTATCTCTTACTTTCCCATTAAACATCTGACGATCATTGTGTTGCTTAGTCGCGACCAAACTATTGACTCATCGCGACAAAACTCTTCTGTGTTCATTCGTCACGACCACAACATTATTTTGTCACGACCAGACTCACTATGTCTATTCGTCGTGACCAAAATATCGTCTTATCACGACTAATATTTTTTGTGAACATTAGTCGCAACCAAAGTACCTTCTCGTCAAGACCAACATTTTCTGTCTTCTTTAATTGTGCCCTAGGGTTATGGCTCATCACATCTAACATACTTACCATAGAGCAATCACCTCTAATTATCATTTTAGTTGGACTATGAACAGGTAACTCATCACTAACCTTAATCTTAAATGGGCCTTAGCAAATCCGTTGTGTACTCTGTCTCTTGATTAGAGCAAGTTTATCTTGCATTAGAACCTCTATCCTGTGCTAAAACTTGTTCTATACCTATGCCAGAACCTTTTGCTCTGATACCAAAATGAAACATTCTACTTTTAACCTCTCAGAGTGCGTATTTAGAAGTGTATTTAACTAGAAAAAGCATTACTTTGGACCAAAAATTAAAAATTTTAAATTTAATTATCGAGTATTGTTCATTTGATAAATTTCAGATTGACAGTCCAACTTTAAAAATTCATAACTAATTTTAGAAAAATTATATGGAGGTGCTTCAAATTTCTACTTGAATCTCTTTCATAGCTCTTAAAGGTAAAAATATAGTTCTGCACATTTATCTTGTCAATCAATACAGCTAAATCGTTAATTTTTACTATTCATATGGTAAATTCTAAAAATTTCAGATTCTGTCTCTTAACTTTAGAAATTTATTTCTCCTTATATACACATCCAAATGAGGTGTGTTACTTATGAATTTAAATCTCTGGATGTGTACTAATTTCTCATAAAATTTGATCAATTAATTCCTTCATTTGCTAGGTCAAACTGGAGTGAAAGCAAGACTGCTCTAGGACCCACGTTTTTGTCATTTCACCTTCTTTCTTTAATTTCCAGAAATTAATCCAGCATTCATAAACCATCAAATACGCTTCCCATATATTCATACATCATGTAAATATGCCATAATTATTTCATACATTTTTATCACATAAATAGGCACTTTATACATAAATAGGGAAACCATACATCATAAGCTAGAGTATCAATTTGTTCACTTTCCTCCTTCCATTCTTTAGCTCTTCTCCATGCATACATTTTCCATCATGCTTGACCTAAATTGGTTGGTTGTGGGAGGGTGAGATTCTGGAGAATCTCAATAGCAAACATTACCACTCAAATATGCAAGATGGATGCTAATGCATGATATGTAATTTCATTAAACTTTCTTTAATTATGCTTTGGATAAAAAATGCATGGCCATGGTAAACATGTTATTCATAATATATTCAATATCATTTATCATCATATACATGTCAACACATAAGCATACCATATCAAGCACATAAAGAGGTAAGTCCACCACCTTAAAACTTTATCCTTTTCTCTTTGCTCCCTTTGTCTCCAACCAAACATTGGTTACTTGCTCATCCTCTTTAACTCATTTACTTTGACATATCATGGCCCTAAACACAATTACATTGTGTATATAACTCATTAGAGCCATTATATAAACATTGTACATCAAGTTCCTTAAAACCCCTAACTCTTAACTTAATTCTTGGAGTAAGTGGTTGAGCTTTTTAATAATTATTTTCTTAGACCAATCCTACATAATTTTTTCCAATGAATCTAAATATGATCTTAGATTTATGAAAATCAAACTCCCTCCTTGACTTCTATACATAACCAAATCATACCCTCTTTATTTTTAAAAATTCTCATTTTGATTCCAATGGTCCCAATACTTGTTTCTATACTTTACCCCACACAATTTTTTATTTTAAACTCATTGGAAGCATCAAAATCATGAAATTCTCATATATGAACAGTGATTTATACAGTAGCAGTAATAAACTCAAAACCCTAATTCCATAAATACTTGAATTTCCAAGTCAAAACTACTTGATTCTTACTTATCTAAGCTTCCATTTAATGTTTCTAGCTTTAATTTCATTTCCCCCCAATATTGTACAGTTCTGGATAACAGCTCATATGGAGAGAAAAATGGTGTTTCAACCATCCAAATTCAAGAGAAATCTTCCTACAACATAATACAAAGATAGGAGGAAGAAATTACCTTCAATCTTTACTAGATGGACTCTTAGATTGCTTCTTCTTCTTTCTTGGATTTCATTTTGTCAGCACCTCCCCATAGCTCCCTTGTGTGTGCATGAATGAGAAGAGAAATGGGAGGTATTTATAGGCAAATTTCCAAGGATATGAGTGGCTAGTATTAATTCCAACACTATTTAATCTAATGGTTGATATTTGCTTTCAATCTTGGCTTAATCTTCAAGATAAAATCACATGCCAAAATCCTTCTTCTTTCCTTGCATATGGCGCCATTTGGAAGAGATATGGGTCCCATAAGGGATACCTCATAAAGCCTTCACATGCTTCTTAATCATTTTTCCTTTCTTATCTTTTTTTTAATAAAATAACATAAAATCCATTTAATCACATGATAATTTCCTTGGTTTGTTGGGCTCTTATATGAAGACATTGTGGGCTTTCTTTAGGTCCAACACATTATTTGGCACACATCCTAAGGTATTTCCTTTACCCGGTACCCTAAATTACCCTATTTTTTTAGATAAATTCTATAAATATAATTTCAGGGTCTTGATATTTTTAGAAATTCATTCTACTATTAAATGAATTTCTTGCAAAGTTTTATAATTTTCTGAGTCACAGATATCCTGTTAAAAATTCTATATGTTTCATTAAATCCTTTTATCGGTGTCCTTTTTCACCTTAAATTCCATAATAAATTCTACAGGACTCCTTTTTAACTTCTGTCAATTTTATAAATTCTTATATTAATTACAAGAATTTACTACAAAATTTTATCTGATTCTAAGGTCTGAAAGATACTGTACTATTTGATAGACTTTACAGATTAATATCAATTTATCGGGACCTCAAATTGAAATTCTGAAAAAGTATGCCTGGCCCAATTACCATTATCTATTTATTGGTAAAATTTGGGTCCGAAACATTTTTGGACATTTTTAAGCATTTTTAACTCAACTTTCTCATAATTATATTTTTGCCCCTGAATTTATCAAATTACACTTTAGTCCCTGAATTTGCTAAATTCCACTTTAGTCCCATACTTCAAATTTTGAAATGTCATTTTGGTCCTTTTCAATCAAATTTAAAATTCTAATTTAGTCCCTGAATTCTCAAAATTCCATTTAGGTCCATTGAATTCTTTATATTAAACTTTCATCAAAATGACGTTCACATCTCTAAGCCTTGTAACTTTATACTTTTCATGTCTTTCTTCAACTTAAAACTCATCTAACCATTATTATTTCTTCTGTTCATCGTCACAGTCCTTTCCTTACCTCTTTCCTCTATCAGTCTTCTAATATAGGAAAAAAATAGTTGTCTATAGATAAGGAAAAAGCAGGATATGACACATAGACAATCTATCTAAACCTCCAAACAAATTATCCATCCTACAAGAAATGACAAGTCAAGGTGTTAGTAATGACAAGTTGGGATCACATCAATCACAAGTTGTGTGGCAATAAATGACAACAACCTAAAATCACAAGGAAAATGCAACTTACACATGTTGGTCCTCCATTGGATCATCATTTTCTGGTTGTGTATTATTATCCCCATTCTCTCCTATATACTAGCACTACTGGAAAAAGGCCTTTAACAGCGGTTAAAAGTGACATTTTACGGCGGTTTTTCAAGTGGCGTGAAATTTACCACTGTTGTAAGTGTACAATTTAACGGCTGTTTTAAAACCGCCGTTAAATGTCACCTTTAAGGGCAGTTTTTTTATTAACAACTACCATTAAATGTTTATACATTAACAGCAGTTATATTAAATACCGCCGTTAATGTATCAATTTCCCACGGCAATAAATATATTTTTTTGTTTTTTTAAAACTTTACACGCCAGTTTTTTGTAAAACTGCCGTGTAAAGATTTTATTTTTTTTCAAGGATTTCGTTTAATTTTCATTTTATATCATCCTGCATTTGGTATAATCAAGACAAACTAATTAATTTCAAACATCAAAATCTAAAGTTAGCAATCCTAAAATTCAAATGGTCATAGAATAATTCAAATTGGTACGCTTTCAATGAAAATCTATCTTTGTACATCATATATACAAGAAAGAAATAGTTGAATGATGAATTCTAAACAAGTTAAAAGACTATTGAACAAATATTAACCGAAAATATACTTCATCACATTTACAAAACAATAAGTAAATGTAAGAAAAAAACTATTAATCATGCAATCAATTAAGTAATCAAACGAATATTTATTACAAAGAATAAAATAATTTCCTACTAATTTGTATCCACCCAAATTTCTTCACAATGATCATCCCTAACAGCATATTCGTCATCTTCAAAATCAAACTATGTTGTTATATGTTGAGCAGTTGTGAAAGGTAGGGCTTCGTCGAGATTAAACCCTAAGTCATTATCATCACCAATCGCTTGCCTTTTAACTTGGAGTGAAACATCCTTACTTTCATGTGTCTTAGGGACCATTTGGTAGCATTTAGAACCACTTTCAAGGTCATTGAAGTCCAATTTCTCAATCTGGAGTTTTACTCTTATCGAGTACTGTTCCCTATGAAAATTCCAGATGAGTGACCTGACTTCTAAAAATCATAACTAATTCTATTAAACTTGAAATGAAGTGGTTCCAATTGCTAAATGAAGCTGACTCAATTATCTTTCAGGTAAAAATAATTCGTTGACCATTAATTGACCGAGTCAACTCCAGTCAACATTTCAACTTTACTGTTCATCCCACGTTTTTTCCCCTGAATCCAGCATTCTGGTCCCAACTTTGATAATTTATATCTCCTTGTGTAGACATCCAAATGATACGTTTTATATATCAAATTAAATCTTGGTATGTCTACTATCTACCATAAAAATATCATACATTAATTCATCCATTTACTATTCTTAATCATTTATCAAACATGACCTTATCACTACGTGTTACTGTTCACAGTGGTAATTTCCAGCATTTCTACTTTGCATACATATACATACATCCATCATATATCAGTCAAACATGCCAAACAACAATTATTATTAAATAATAAGTTGTTTTACATCTGGCCATGTACATAAATTCTCATATCTCTATTACATCTTTTCCTGCCTGAAATCCGGCAGCATAACCGCTACGCTTCATCTATACAAAGAACTGAACCGTACTGATTCGGTAATCCCCTCATGAGAACTACCATTCTACATAGTACCCAGGAAAGACTAGATGAACCGGCTAGGTCCACTCATTTCTAGCCTCCTTAGACAGCACTACGTACACAGTACTTATCATATATTGATGTTCAGTCTTTACTTCGGCAGCATAACGGCGTCTCTTAAAATTCCCAGAATTCACTTTGACATAACCTCCCCTGTAATGGGTTATTTATTGGGATGAGATTCAGGGGAATCTCAGTAGCAACAATCATAACAATATATGTAATGCAGAGTAACAGTGCTTGCTTGTGATTGTGTACAGATAAGTATGCTGCATGCTTCCATGCTTAATAACATATGATCATAGCATTATAGCAGAGCTTCAGACATAACATATAAGACAACAATCCAACCAAACAATAGGACAACAAATCATAAAGCCATTACATAAAAGCTAAGATTAGTTACTACCTCAAGAGCTCAGCAGAACTCTACTATCTCTATTCTGCTTCCAGCTCCGCCAGAACTTCCTTTCTTTCTTTCTTCCTCTCACTTTCTCTCTCTAGCACCTCCTCCTCTCTCTAAAATGGCTCTTGGCCGTGGCATATGAAGAGCAAGGGGGGGTATTTATAACCTCCTCCAATGGCAATCTCGTAATTTCCATGAACTTTGATCCTGCGGTCCTGGTTTTTCCTGAATTTTCCTATTTTCTTTAATTCCTCCTTTACTGCATCATGCATGACATCATCGGGACACCTCAGTGCCACATTTATCACATGTCTGAAATCCTGGACACCTCAGCAGCTGACTCAGCATGCTGACTCACCGGTCCAGTCTCTTGCCTCGTAGTACGTGTCCTCAACTTTTTCTTCTGCCTTTATGTTGGCGCCATGTGTCATCTTACTGGCACCTGTCACGCCTTCCAATGCTATCCAGATAAATCCAGGACTTTATCTGATCACCTCCTCGATTATCGTGCCAACCGAGAATTTACTTTATTGAAACAGCATTAAAATAATATTTTAATGCCACTTTTTCCCACATACTTCATAGGCTACGTTTTTGGGCTCAAGGAATGTTGTCTTGGATCCTGATCAAGCTCAAGTACTCTGATGGCTCGATTCCCAAGAAACAGCCCTTGGCAAATTACCAAAATACCCTTGGGTGCCCTTTCTTGTACTATTTTAACCCTAAGGGTAAAATCGTCATTTCATACCCTTCTGTACTCTGTCAGGGTATATACTGACTCCAAATAACTTTATCTGTATATACCTTGGCTTCAGGGCCTGTCCAGAATTACCAAAATGCCCTCCATTCATCTGTTACTCTTTAGTAACACATAGGGGCATTTTCGTAATTTCGTACTTTTCCGGGGTTCTGCCGGACACTGGCCCACCTATCAGTCCAAGTGTCTTACTGGGCCTCTACTGGCGCCATTATTGGGCCTTTCTGGGTCCAATATCCTCATGGCACGCATTACGAGGAATCTTCCCCCGTTAATAATTATTGAATATTTTATCTATTATTCACCGTTTATACACATATCCGGACACCGGCTCCTTCTGTCCGATACACTGGCCTGCAGTGTTCAGGCATCACTGTGAGTCATATCAGTCATCTGACCGAGGTCATCCGAACTCATTCAGTCCCTTTTTAAATACCGATAAATCTCCCTATCGGATACCCGGAGGCCTCACACTCCCGTCTGGATTTTCTAATCTGCGAATAACTTTTTCTACAGGCCTCCTATCGGTATTCTGTCAGTTTCCCGACATCCGCCCCATAAGGACGTATCATCCTGTATTTTCTCACCTAGATCTGAATTCTAGGATATCCGGTATGAATTTTTATAACTTTTGGACGATCAGTCCATTTCTGGCTATCTGGAGTCTTCAAAAATTCCTGTATTAAGCCAGATTACCGAGCGTCACTTGCTCTCTCTACCGGTGAAATCTGGGACTGAAATGCTTTCGGACAGTCCAAACCACTTCCGGCCTGACTTTCTTTAATTACAATTTAGCCCCAGGGAACTTTTCTTCTTTTCATTTAAGTCCCTTTTTACTTGGCTAAAATTACACTTAAGGACCCCACATTTTGTCTACTTTCCTTCTTGGCCTTGAAACTTTTCATAATTGCACTTAAGTCCTTTCGTTTCCTTTACTAGGTCTAGGGGCATTATTGTCTTTTCATATTTTACCAGAGTATTCTCTGGCCCTGGTCAACTATCCAGATACCCCTTCTTGACTGTCTAACCTTAACCAAATGACCAAAATACCCTTTACTCATTCTTCAGTTATTCTATAACATAAGGGCATTTTCGTCATTTTGCACATTTTCCCGGACACCGGCCCCTCTTACCACTGAACTGATATTATGGGCCTGGGCCATCCCTGGTGTCACTACGGGCCTTAGACAATACTGTATGGCCTCTGGCCATAGTCCGATCATCTCTATTCGGACTGCCTTTCCTTTACCGATTATAACTGTAATTTCCCATCTTCGAGAATTTTTACAGAAAAATCGGGACCTCAAATCAAAATTATGTGTTGCGTCATTCAATCCGGAATCCTTTTCTCTATCTTCCGATATTTTCAGATATTTTATCCGGACCGGGCTATTTTGGCCTGAAAGTACGCTCCCGCGCACACTTTTCAAAAATGACCATTTTACCCCTGGTCACATTTCTAATTCTTTCATACACCTAGAGACCTCATATGCACATTTCACAGTTTAGTGAAATGATCAGCATAATTTTCTCTATTTTCTGGAAAAATATGGTACTCATCGGCTACCAGTCCGATCTTTCCCATAATTATGATTATGCCCTTGAATTCTCCTTCTGGCATCTCTAGGCCTAAAAATTGGGGTGTTACATGGAGCATAATGGAAATATCTTTATTTGCTGGATCGATGACATAAAACACTTGAATTTCTTGACTTGTTAAGATGAATGGCTCATCTAGGTATCCAACTCTCTGAAGATCGACTGAAACAAATCCAAATTTCTCATCTACTTGGACAACATTATTATTAACCCACTTACATTTAAAGACTGACATTTTAAACTTGGAGTAACTAACCTCTCAAATCTCTTCAATCACTCCATAATATGGCATGGACGCCAATGTTGGCCTTTTATCTTTTGAACTAGCAAAATTCATCGCTTTGGCCACAACCATCACCCCACTATTCTGCATTGTACTTTTATCACCTTGGGCTTTTGTGTAAAATGAGTAGTCATTTATATCATATCCTTCCCAACCCACAACCTCAAAATGAGAACCTGTAGCTAGCATTTGTATTATCTCAGAAGGATTGTTATCCTTTAGGACGTCTTGCTTGAACGATTCCACAAAAGACCTATTGTGCTCATTAGCTAGTTGCATATTGCTCTTTCTTGGGTTCATGTTACTGAGCATATTCTTGTGAGCATCAAAGTAGGGCAGAACTTTATCTTTATTGTTAAAAACATAAAGATGTGCTTGCATCACCAATTTGTGAGACATACACTTTACTTTGGCACCCTGAGTTCCCTTGCTTTTTCTCCCTAGGTCATGCTGAGATTAAGGAAGTCCAATTGCCTTTACCCTAGAAGATATGAGTTACAAAACTTAACTGCCTCCTCAACTACATACCTCTCAACAATTGATGCCTCAGGCCGATAAAGATTTTTAAAATACTCTTTAAGGATTTTCATATATCTCTCAAACAGGTACATCCACCTCAAATACACATACCCACAAAGTCTAATCTCATGTACCAAGTGAGGAATCAAATATATCATGATGTCAAAAAATGTTGCAAGGAAGTGTATCTCCAATTGGAAGAGGATAACGTAACCTTTGTTCTTCAATTCATCCAACTCAGCAGGATCAATCACTTTGCTACAAACAACATTAAAGAGCATATAAAGTCTAGTAATAGTGCTCCTCACATCCTATTTCATAATTCCTCGAATAGCTACTGGTAGTAATTGTTGCATCAACATGTGGCAATCGTGGGACTTCATACCCTTTATCTTCAAATCTTTAATTGATAGAAGCTTTCTAAAATTCGATGAATACCCTTGTGGCACCTTAATACCATGCAAACACCCACATAGGCTTGTTCTTTCATATTTGGATAATATGTGTGCCTCTAAGTACAAATAAACTCTCTTACTACTATCTCTTTGTTGTGGATGTAGGGTGCTCTTATTCCTATTTCAGCTAAGTCTCGTCTAGCATTAACCCCGTCCTTACTCTTTCCACTAATATGCAGAAGCGTTCCAACAAGGCTCTCAGACACATTTTTCTCCACATGCATGACATCTAGATTGTGTCTCACTTCAAGACTTCACCAATATGGAAGATCAAAGAAGATTGATCTCCATATATTCAGTGCCTTTTTCTTATTACTTTTACCCAAGGTAACATGAACCCCCTACAAACATTGATACATTTCTTCTCCAGTTAAAGGAACATGAGCCATTTCATATTCCTGTGAGCCATTAAATGCATTCTTCAACCTACTATAAAGGTGGTGTCGGCTAAGAGACCTTTTATGAGAAAGGTAGAATGTCTTCATTCCATGCTTGATTTGCATGTAGTTAGTTCCTTCTTCACATATGGGACATACTTTATGCCCCTTAACACTATAGCCTGACAAATTTCCATACGCCATCATGGTGCAGAGTTTAAAGGTCTCTTGTTTGTATGCATCAAAGACATCAACACCATCCTCCTACAGTTTCTTCAAATCATCAATCAAATGTGCCAAGTACCCATCTATATCATTTCTCAGCTATTTTGGCTCTTAGATTATCAAAGACCACATGATGTACTTTCATTTCATACACAATGATGGAGGCAAGTAAATCACAAAAAGAACTGGCCAAGAACTATGTATTCTATTGAGATTACTATATAAATTGATTCCATCCGTACATAGCTCAAGCCGAAGATTTTTGGGCTCAACATAATTCAGGAAATTTCTGATATATTATTATCTTCCATTGAGGAGAATCAGCTGGGTGACGAAGTTATCCATCATTTATTTTTCCATCAAAATGCCATCTCAAATTCTTTGCATCTGTGGCGTTAGCAAACAAATGCTTAAACTGTGATATTATTGGAAGATACTACAACACCTTCGAAAGAGAGCCTTTGGCAATCTCATTACAATCATCATTGCCTTTCTTCACTTTGTATCTTGAAGTGCCACATTTAGGGCACTTATTCAGCCCTTCATGCTCATTTATATACAATATATAATCGTTACGGCACGCATGTATCTTCTTATATGAAAAAACTATCGACACAATATTTTCTTTGCCTCGTACATTGATTTTGGTAGGTATTGCCTATAGGAAGGGTATCACTCAACAACTCGAGTAGTTCTGTCAAACTAGAATCGGTCTAACCATTTCTCAATTTCAAATTCATCAATCGCAACACAAATGTTAACCTTGTGTACTCATCTTTACTCCAGAGTACAATGGCGTCTCGTCATCACTTTGCAAATTTTCACATATAGGAAAGAACTGGTGAAAGGACTCGACTCTAATATCATGAAACATATCCAGAACTTTATCACCAAAGTTATCGTTCACAACTTCCTCATACAAAGGAGTCCTCCTAATCTCACCGTGCCAAATCCAATTTGTATATCTTAAATTTATTCCATCACAAATAAGATGCTCTCTTATATCAGGAATAGACAATCTGTTATAATTGAAATAGTTGACACAGGGACAGAAGAACTGAAGGGAATTGGAAGGCACGCAGTGGAATTAACTTTAAAAAAATTTCCATTCCTTACCTGGATCTGCCGAATGCGTTTAAGTCAAGAAGTAAGAAGTATTACCTTCCGTATTCGAACTATGGTCGCGACCTCTGTGTCCACTCGTCGCGACTTGTAGTCTCTGGAGTTTTCAGTTGCGACTTCCTAAGATTCTAGTAGCGACGGGTAGTCTCTGGAGTTGTAAGTCGCGACGTCCTCAGCTTCTAGTCGAGATGGGTAGTCTCTGAAGTTGTCAGTTGTGACGTCCACTGAAACATCCTTCCTTAGACTCCTCGGAGTACACTTGTGGAAGCAATATTAGCTTGATTATATCTTAACTTAAGCCCATAAATTCAAAATTTCACTTTTAAGTTCCTTATTCTGAACCTTTAATTTGAAAATTAATTTATCTCATTATACACATCCAAATGAGGCCTATTACCTATCCACGTAATGCCCCAGATGTGTACGACTGGCCTGCCAAATTTCATAGCCAAACTCCTTCGTTTACTAGGTCAAACTGAGGTCAGAGTACTGCTACCTCAAGACCTGCGAATTTCTCCCTTAATTCCCCATTCACAAATTGAACATGCCAAACAATATTTATTATTGAATAACAAAATGTCATACAGCATGGCATGCACAACAAGACATATACATAATCTTGCTATCTCTATTACATCTCTTTCTGCCTAAACTCCGGCAGCATAACCGCTACGCTTTATCTGTACAAAGAACTGAACTGTACTGATTCGGTAATCCCCTCATGAGAACTACCATTCTACGTAGTACCCAGGAAAGACTAGATGAACCGGCTAGGTCCACTCACTTCTAGCCTCCTTAGACAGCACTACGTACACAGTACTTATCATATACTGATGTTCAGTCTTTACTTCGGCAGCATAACGGCGTCTCATAGGATTCTCAAAATCCACTTCAGCATAACCTCCCTGTAATGGGTTATGGATGGGGATGAGATTCGGGGGAATCTCAGTAGCAATAATCATAACAATATATGTAATGCAGTGTGATAGTGCTTGCTTGTGATTATGTACAGATAAGTATGCTGCGTGCTTCCATACTCAATAACATATGATCATAGCATTGCAGTAGAGCTTCAAGCATAACATATAAGACAACAATCCAACCAAACAATAGCACAACAAATCACAAAGCCATTACATAAAAGCTAGGATTAGTTACTACCTCAAAAGCTTAGCAGAGCTCTACTATCTCTATTCTGCTTCCAGCTCCGCCAGAACTTCCTTTCTTTCTTTCTTCCTCTCACTTTCTCTCTCTAGCACCTCCTCCTCTCTCTAAAAGGCTCAAACCCGTGGGATGCATGAAATGAGAGGGGGAGGGGGTATTTATAGTTTCCTACAATGGCATTCCTGTAATTTTGAAGCCATATGAACTTGTGGTCTTGGTTTTTCCTGGAATTTCCTATTTTCTTTTATTCCTTTTTACTGCATCATGCATGACATCATCCAGGACACCTCACTGGGACACCTCAGCGCCACATTTATCACATGTCTAAAACCCGGGACACCTCATCAGCTGACTCAGCCTGCTGACTCACCGGTCCAGAGTCTTGCACCGTAATACGTGTCCTTAACTTTTCTTCCGCCTCTAAGATGACGCCATGTGGCATCTAATGCTATCCAGATAAATCCCAGACTTTATCTGATTACCTCCTCGGTTATCGTGCCAACCGAGTAACTTTACTTTACTGAAAAGTCATTAAATCATTATTTTAATGTCACTTTTCCCCCTGAATCATTGGGCCTGCGTTTTTGGGCCTGGGAATATCCTCTTGGGTCTCTGATCCAGCTCAAGTACTCTGATGGCACGATTCCCAAGAAACACCCCTTGGCAAATTACCAAAATGCCCTTAGTCTCTCTTTCTTTACTTTACTAGGTCTAGGGGCATTATTGTCTTTTCCCATCTTACCAGAGTATTCTCTGACCCTGGTCAATTATCCAGATAACTTCCCTGGACTGTCTAACCTTAGGCAAATGACCAAAATACCCTTTACTCATTCTTCAGCTGTTCTATAACATAGGGGCATTTTCGTCATTTCGCACCTTTTTCCCGGACACCGGCCCCTTTTACCACTGGACTGATCTAATGGGCCTGGGCCTTCCCTGGTGTCACTAAAGGCCTTAGAAACACTATACGGCCCCCTGGCCACAGTCCGATCATCTCTATTCGGACTGCCTTTCCTTTACCGATTATAACTGTAAATTCCCATCTTCCGGAATTTTTACAGAAAAATCGGGACCTCAAATCAAAATTCCGTGACTCCTCATTCAACCCGGAATCCTTTTCTCTATCTCCCGGTATTTTCAGATATTTTATCCGGACCGGGCTGTTTTGGCATGAAAAAGCACTCACGCGCACACTTTTCCAAAATGACCATTTTACCCCTGGTCATATTTCTAATTCTTTCATACACATAGAGACCTCATATACACATTTCACAGTTCAGTGAAATGATCAGCATAATTTTCTCTATTTTCTGGTAAAATATGGTACTCATCGGTTACAGCCCGATATTTCCCATAATTACGATTATGCCCCTGCATTCTCTTTCTAGCATCTTTACTCACCTTCTTATCCTTCATCTTAAGTTCTAGAAATTCTCTTTCAATAACTCATCCCTTAAACTCTTCGGGAGTCATCGTTACTTGAAAGGCTTGACAACCCGCCCATATCAGGTTATCTTACACAGGAGCCAGCCCATATCAAGCTACCTGCAGAATTCCTAGGCTTAAGACTTAGGATATTCCTCACATTCCTCATTTTGAACCTAGGTGAACTGTCCCTATTCTGTAGGTTAAAGACTTAACTCATCTTTAAATCCTGAAGGATTTAGCTCATCCCTCGGATTCCTACAAAATAAAGGTAAGTAATCCGCCCATATCAGATTACCACCCTAGGACTACGGGTTTAGCAGCCTGCCCATATCAGACTACCTCCCAGTTCTCCTAGACCCAAAAATCGGGATGTTACATCCACAACTTCTAGTCGTGACTGGAGGCCTCTTTTCAATTTTCTGACGTTCAGATGCCTATTTGGTCGCGATCTCAGTGTCAACTAGTCGTGACTTGTCGTCATACCTGGTGCTCTCTTCTCGATCGCAAGAAGTCGACGACTCAGATCGGCTTCCTCTACCAGTATCCACACGAATAGCGTTCCAACTACAAACGACGTGCTAGCGCCTCTTGTCCCTCTAGGGCTTTCTCGAGATTCCGTCCTCACCGTCTCTATTTTGGTCATTTCTTATCTGCAAACCTTTTGCAGCCTCCTTGTCACTCTCTCTCTTATGAACCCTAGCCTCTAATGTCAAATATATAGGATGCTATCGGTGTTCTGGTTGAGTTAGATTTCAGAATTAATCTTATATTAATTCTGAAATTAATACAATATCATATATTGCATAATTTGATAAGAAACTAATTAAATAAATATGGTTTATATTAAATCCGTCCCACAAATTTAATTCACCTATTCATTTAATTTAAAATAAAGATAAGACAGAATTATATTTGATTTATTCTCATAAATCAAATTTGAGATATCATATCAATTTAAATTCAAATTTAAAAGTGATAGAGATTTAATTTATCTTTATAAATTAAATCTTACAAATATCTCTTATATTATATATAATATATATATATAAATATATACATCCACCCTAGATTATTCATTGAATCTGGACATGTCTTAGATTCAATGAATCTGGACATCACAGCTTGTGTTGGGTTATTTTGTGTGCGACCCTGTAGGCCCATATGAAGTTGACAGTGGCCTAGTTACGATACTGACCCACAAGTCGTAAGCGGTCTCTAGCAAGACATTACGACTACCCAAATCATATGAGGATCGATGAACGATGTTACCTTTCATACAACCATATCAATTCCATTTTGTCACACGATATTTTGGTCATGGATGAGGCATGGAGAACGTCATCCTCCTATTCCTGACCGTTACTTTCTCGATCCCTGAGTAGTCTGACTATGGAAATGAAACTACCTTTCCATTATAGTATGGCCATACATTTCTCAGACTCACTCATCGAGGGCCCCAGTAATATCTCTCTATGAATGTGAGGGACAAATTCCATCTTGACCATTCACATTCCTCCGCATGAAAAACCACTAAGCCCAAACATAGTGTTTATGATCACTCGGTCAAAAGAGACTTTTGACTAGGTCAAAGCTGAGCGTTTGTCATGTAGGAATCCATGATGATCTCAGGTCAAAGGGCATAGTGACATGGTTTGTATATGAGAGAAGCTTATGACTTAACCCATGCAGCTCTCTCATAGTGAGTCGGTCCAACACCTTGTACTCTTACATGTGCCTATGACTTTGATTTATATCTCTATACATCTTCAAAGTCATACTGGTCTTATTTCATCTCTGCTCCCGCATAGATGACTGACCATGGATATTTAGAATAAGATCATGAGTTATCCAAGGATGGTAATCACAATAAACATGCAAATAATGTGATAACATAATTAAGAAATTCATAAATCAACAATGTTCATAATACAATGATTGGCCCCTAGGGCACAATATCCAACAAGAACAACCTATCATTTTTCTTCAAAGCATTCCTCTCAACAAATTCAAGAAACCTTTCTACCCCATCTTTATATTTCTAAGTAGTTCTCCTAACTTTCATCCAACTACGATCCATTATTCCCTTAAATGTAAACAATCTCAAATGGTAACCAAATCTATCAAATAGGAAATAAATATGAACCAATATTTTTAATAAGCTAGTTAGCAAACAAAACAATATATATTACATTTTATAACAAACAAATTCAACAATAGAATAATTTACAAAAACACACAAATTCAAAAAATCTGAAAGATGAACCCATAGACAAATAGGAACCAATGTATCAAACTAAAAGTACAAAAGTCATGCCTTTAACACAAGGATGATATCACATAAAATATATTACAGCTATAAACAACAAACAACTGAAAAACAAGAAAAATGAGAAAATAACAAAGTTAAATAGTGACTTACACCACTGATGACATAGAACAATGATGGAGACGACAGAGAACAACATTATCGACGGTGATAGGCATCAAAAATAGGAGAAAAAGGTCTGAAAATGATGTTTGTATAAGTCTGTCGTGGTTTGAATAGCAACAAACACACACAGCTATGAAAAAGTGAAACTAAAAATGTACTACGCGAGAGAGTTTTGATATTTCGTGGGAATTTTAATGGCAGTGAAAAAGGTTTTAAAACGGGATTTATTTACAAATATGACACCGTCTTTTTTTTTACAGCATTTTTTCTTTTAACCCCGTGAGTTTGGGACGTCCCATCTCGTCTCGGTCCCATAAGTTCCCCTTTATTTTGTTTTTATTTTTATAACCCTCTTCAGTATTTTCACTTGTCAGATGCTCAATCAAATCCCATTTAGTGTTTTCACTTTCGCATGCTCCTTCTCGACGCTCTCTCGCTTGTCAAACTCTTTGCCACTATCCTTTGCATCCTTGTTGCCATAACTGGAGTCATCCCTTGCGTTCCCATTGCCATTGCCGCCTGTCTCTCTCATGTGTGTTTCATGTCACTCGTCTGAAAGATGGTTTTTGAGTGGTCGAAGATTTTCAAACTTTGCTTTGTCTTGATGGTACTGGTTCCAAATCTCTCTTACAATCTTTTGGAGATAAGAGAAACGTGATTGCAAAAAAGATGGAAGACAAACTGGGAATGGTGGCTGGGTCATATAAGAGGAGCGATCTTCTCCAGATTCATCACGATTCAGATAGTGGGGTTACTATTCTTATAAATTCCTTTTAAGATTTCAGCTTGTTCATTTTTCAGGAACAATGTTTTCGTTTTAAAACTCAGTGTATCTTCTATGAGAGACCGTGTGTGTGGAATGAAAAAATTGGTTATTTATTTTCTTTTTGCCTTCCTTTTTTTGGGTAATGGAAATTGGAAGGCTCAATATTAGATAAGGAGATTCAAAGGAACATTTTGGTTATGAGACTTTCTGCAATAAATTAATGTTTAAACTTTGAAGATATCATTATACTGATTCTTTCGCATTTGGTTATCTTTTTATATTAGAATTGCTTAGAACTTTCACTTGCTTTAACCATTTTCCTTTAAATCCTTTCTTGAGTTAAATTACATATTCCATAGAGAATTCCTAAAGCATTAGTTAATTCAAATAAGTTTTATAATTTTATAGCATCAATAATCAAATTGAACGGCTTTCTTTCTCCTATCTTCTCTTCTCTCTTTTCTTTGCCCTTTTTTGTACTTAATTTCTCCCTCTTCTTTTTCTAGCAACAAGTGATGTCACTGGGTGGGCCATCTTGTCCCGGTCCTAATTAGGACTAGGACGACACTAGAACGAGATGGGACAAGACGCGGGACAAAAATTGCGTCCCATCCTATTTTGAGGAGAGGACACAGGACGGGTATGTGACAGTCCTGTCCCGTCTTATCCTGTGAACACACCTACAATATACAAATGACTATTTTCTTCATTGAACTTAATGAAATGTTCAACTCCATCATATATATAAGGTCTACGAATGTACTCGTATCAAAACTAAGTGTGCATTTCATAAAAATTTCATTACTTTCTTTTTCAACCACTGACGCAATCATTGTTTTCAATTCTTCATGTTTTGAGCCTTCCTTAATGCTTCTTGTTATCACCTTATCCCCAATATATATCATGTCAGCTTTTCCATCATTTATAAACTTCCCTTATATGAAGATAACAAATTAGATGCTTCTAGGACTTAATTGTCATCTTTAATGTTAAACATGTGCCACACACTTGTTATTGACAAGTAAAGCAACCACATTAACAACTTTCAAGACATATATCAACAACACATTTAGGATACACGCAACATGGATTCTAACCACGTAAACTTTCTCCATATTTATTCATTCCCACTTAGAATGCTGAATAGAGCACAATATACCCAGAAATAGGGCATAATATACCCAGAAATAGGGCATCAATTGATAACCCTACCAACACATTGAAACCACAACCAAAATGATCAAGATTGCATCCAATTAACACAAGCTTTGCATTTACCTAGGTCTTACCTTGATAGTTCACATATAAACTAAAAGGGTCAAAAGGTATAACTTTTCCACATTTACCCACAAACTGAAACCCAATCAACGTTGATAACAAGATATGAACTTTTCCATATTCAAGGGCAAAAGAATATGATTGTTCTGCTGAAATCTGCAAAGATGATGAAGTAAAAAGGTTGGGTCGAATGGAATAATCAAGCAAGAAGAGATTATCGCATGAACTCTACATTCCTCCTTAAGCTTCTCTTTATCATGAACCAAGTTTTCCCGCCCGCGAACTGGGTCACGTCTTCAATTTTCCTTTTTAATGAAAGAGGGTAAGACAGTCATTTTATAATTAGAATTTATCCCCCTGAGGTCCAATAAGACTTGTAAATGATTCGATAATTTTGGGAGACCTTACTGTCTTAAATTCTCTTTTGTGGGATTTGAATGTGATTCCCCCTAGAATTCTTGTAGGGAAAATCATGTTAGAGGTATATATTTTCCTCAAATTTTTAATTTGGTATCTATATTTTTTTCTATTAATTAAATCTTTATTTTGCTCTATTAATACCGTTAACTCCTATATAAGGACTAATGATGCTAGCAAAGAGAAGTTATGGGATTAATTGTGTTAAAAGAGTATAATTAAAAGATTTATTTAAGAGAAAAAATACATAGGAACTAAATTAAAAATTAAGAAAAATATTAGGTATCTTTAAAATAGTTTTCCCATTCAATCCGTTAAGCAAGAAAGTATTTTTTTCCAAGTATGACCAATTTCGGCCAGTCGTTACTAAGGCCCAAAATGCCATGTTGAAGGACCATTGCTTAGAAATGACGGCGATTTAGTCCTTTCATGTGGAAAAACCTAGGCAAATTTTTATTATGGACCATTGTACCAACGGGGGTTGGTCCGAGTGGTAAACGGCTCGGTATCGCTTAAGCGAGGTCTCGAGTTCGAGCCTTGGCGTACGCAGAAAATCCCCGTTGGGAGACTCACCCACCATAGCCAGGTGCGCGACGCGGGTCGGATCCGGATGTAGTCGGGGCAAAGCTCCGGTGAACCGGGTGGGCAACCAAAAAAAAAAATTCTAAGATCTCATTGCACCCCCTTGACTAAAATGAGATTAAATTTTATAAATAAAAAGACATTTGTGCCCTTGGTTCTTTTTTTCAAAGGGCAACCGTCACCAAAGCACCGGTGATCGGCTAGACCTATAGACTGTCAGTGGCCAGAGCTTTGGCAGCCGGCATCCGAAGTTCTGGTGACTAAAAAACGCTTTTGTAAAGAAGGTGGACAACAACATAAATAAATGGATTAACAACATAAATAAATGGAATAAGGGAAAATTAATGTAACAATCCTTATAGTTTTATCATATTTTAAATCAGGTCCTACATGTTAAAATATTAGTAAATTGTCTTTGTCCCGCTGCTAATCATTTAATATTTATAACCAAAAAATAATTATAATATAATTATCAATATCTTCAACATGAGTTATATTATTATGTAATGGTGAAAATTTTTATAATTAAAAAAAATCGAATGCCAACAACATATTTTATGATATGCAAGTATGAACACGAGTTTTTTCCTTTTCTAAATTTGCAAATGGTCAAAAGAAAATTAAGGATTTAGTATGAAGTGTGAATTAGTAAATATATTTTATTTTAATATAAATTTTAACTAAATATATTTTTAGAATCTTTTTAACAGTGTTATTTAGATTTAAGTGTATGTTTTTAAAATAGAAAGAAAGTCCGTATAATTAAGACAGGACAGAATGCAGTTAAAAGTATTTTCCTGTTAATTATAACCTCTGTGATCTAGTTAGTCAACATTAAGGTTAGAGGTTTTTAAATTTCATCCCCTTTGCGGATTGATTCATTATTAGCTAGTTCTGAAATTAGATAAAGATGACCCAGTAGAGGGGAATCAATGTCACAAGGCACTTCCCTAATATATAGTTGGCGATGGCTGGGTGTCTATTATTATGCTGTGCTGTATTGATATGGATAAAAATACCTAATGACGCAATTTTTTAAGTCGAGCTTTGAATGAATTTATAAAAATACCTATAAAACTTTTTTATTTGTACTTCTTTTTCCTGGTTAAGTGTATAATATCGAGTGGCCAAACCTTTTCAAGTAGTCAAGGAAATGACCTAATTATATATAGTATAATAGTCTTGTGCTAGATGTCAAAGCAATAATATGAATATTTTAAAATAGACATAGCAATAATTTCGTAGTTAAGATTTTGGTCTGGCATTGCAACATTTTTCCCCATTTACAAAATTGTCTTAGGTCTTCCCTCAATAATTGACATGGGATTTAGAATTAAGATTTTTTTTCTACCAAAAATGGTGATGAGCAAATTCTGATATGACCAACCGAGTTGATCCAAATAAAAAAGACTTTAGCAATTTAAACATAAAATTTTAAATTTGAGTTCATATAAATATAAAAAACACCTTTAGAAAAGTTACTCCCAAGTAAACCTCATAATGCTCAAATCTAACCTTACCCAATAAGAGAATAGAAGTTTAAATTCTAACACACTTATTTGAAGGTAAAAACCTTCTACACTCTAAACTTTAAAAAGGTAAGGATACCTTTTACTTTAAAAAAAAATGGCTTGCAACGCATTGCCATGAAAAGATCTGCTAATTTCACTACGTTGAGCAGACATGTTCTCGGTATATAGTGATAGTAATTAGTCACAATATTTGGCTACAATAAGAGTATTAAGGGATTCACCTTGCCGTTTTGATATCTTGAGTTCATTATATACACAACAGGAGCACAAGTGGTCACGTACATATATATAACCAAGGCCATAACCACTTACTCTATTGAATGATGCTTACATACACAATATACATACAAAAAAAGCCCCAGAAAATAAAATATTTTGCATTTCCAGTATAAATAGATTGGCTAAAAAAATTAATTAAAAATTAACGGTTTAGCATTATCCTCCTCCTCACTCATTAGGGCAAAGGAATTTGCATAATGGTTGAAATAGATGCACGGCTAGAGGCTTTCAAATAGTTCTATGATATATCATCTATATTTTTGAAACCATAATAACAATCATGAAAGCAATAGAAGCGAATATCCATGGATAAATAGATAATATGCAGAAAAATCTGTTAATGAACCCAAATAAAATGGGCACAAATGCCTCTAAAAGTGGCCCATATTAAGCCGTCTAACAGCACAAACTAAATTAACCTCTTCCTCGTCCAGCACCTAAAACAAAAGGCAAAGAAATTCAGTGTTTGAGCTTCCATTAAAACGACACGTGTACAAAAAATTAAGCAGTTCATAGAGTTGAAGTACGTATGCAGCTAAGTGTTAAGACATCTCCCAACCATAAATTTCAATGCTGAAACCAATAAAACTAGTAAACATGTATAATTCATTTATACCGGAAATTTTTACACGGAAAAATTTATTGTCCATCAGCAGCTTAAAGCATCAGTAATTCAGTACTAATGCAGAATGCAGTTGGAAATCTTCCATGGCAATTTAAGGGAGATGACATATAAACATCTAGAGAGGAAGGGGATATAAGAGGCAATTTACCTCTTCCACCAGGCTTTCCACCCGGCCCACCCTTGCCTCGGCCTCCACCTGCTCCTTTTGCACTGCCATCATCAAAGCCACGCCCAATTCCTTTTGCTTGACGTCCTCCAGAACCATCCGCACTGCCTCTTCCTCTACCTCTACCCACCCCTGGTGGTTTGCGATCTGAAAAAGGCCACATTAATTAGATAACCCTCTAATTTTCAGCAACTTAAATGAACACCAATTCATACAATATGGGTAAAATTAAGTCACTCAGTAGAAAAACACTAGTCTTAGCACATTAAAATACAGTAGCCTTTTGCTTATCAAGGAAAAACACAAGCATGATGGAAGTTTTCTACAAATCACCCAGGCTTTATCAATATTGACCATAAAGATGAACAACAAACTAATGTGCCAAACAATTCACCTGTACGGCTCTTGGTTTCTTCCTGAACTTTGTCAATAACCTGAAGTAACAAGTAATTGCAATAAATCAGAGAATAAATGTAACAGATACCAAACAGTGTAAAAAATTCAACTTTTTCATAATAGGGAAAAAAATTCTACCACCCACCTCATCTGGAACTCTTAGGTACTTAATCGTATTTCCTCGTATGTAGCATTCAGGCATTCGCCAAAATCTATCCCCATCCTATATTACCGATATTGACCAAATTTTGTCAAAACTTATAAGAATAGTAGATAACCAAGCAGACAGAATATTATAAGATGATATAATGAAACAAAATGAGTAAGGGCCAGTGAACCAAAATTACTTTTGAGGTACAGATGACTTCACGGAGATGGATATTCATCCATGTATCGCAGTTAACCAAATGTCCGTTATAGGTTTCCCCATTTTTCAATTCTACCAACTGTTACAAGATATTCAATAACCACAAGTTACACATCCTGCAAAACAACACAAGTTCTAAAGGAAAGGTCAAGCACACTACGTCTCAGAAAGGTTCTGAAAGAACCGTACATACACAATACTTACCATAGGGTGCCCTTGGGCAGTCTTGAGAAGGGAAAGAGGAAGCTGCACAAATGAGCAAATAGCCATAGATGTAAGAGATGGGTTAAGAATGGGGGAAATTCAAATTGACTGCAAAACAGATCCTACATCTTCGATTTCAGAAAAACTATGGCACAAAAAATACACTTAACCCAAAGTTTGGGACCCCAATACCTTATGGGAAGGAAGGATGAGTTAAACCCATTCAGGTTTTCGAATTAACGTAACGGGAGGAACAAGCATAGAGGAAGAGAGTGCGACTAACTTCACAAAATCACAGTCGTCCCTCTCCTCACTTCTTCCCTCGTTGTTTTTCAGCGCCTTAATCTTAATTTCTTAAATGTATTTATTTACCCAAAAAGATAATTGCTTAATAATTTCAGTTGGAAAAAGCATCGCAAAATGTGAAACTCGTCACTCATTGAAAGTGATCATGTTACGAGCAAACACTTAACTAGCCAAATAAAGTTTAAATCAAAAGTAACCTTGCAATAGGCTTAAATAGAGAAGCGGCAGCACAAAAGGGGAAAAAATGAACAACCCAAAATCCAACAAGTAACATTTTAATCAAAACAGACATAGAAAATCTGAAATTCTTGCTCAGTCTCTAATCATAAAAAAGATCAAAAATCAAGCTCACGGGGCATGTATTTATTCGGATTGTTCATAAATTATATAAACCCTAATTGCCATCAGGAATTATAATACAAAAACGAAGAAGATATACAGGAAAGAGATCAAGTAACAAAGTGAAATCAGGGAAAGAAACTCAAACCATGATCAATGCTAGTGGAATTTCTACAACGGCTCCCGAACTCCAGAGACGAAAAAGCTCCAAGGTCACGGAATGAGCCAGAAGACTCGGTCAGTACATATCGGATTCACAATGATGGACCTCGGGGACGCGAGTACAATTACAAAACTACCACTAATTTCTTTTCGGGCGGTATTATTTTTTTGGGTAATGAATTGTGAAGTTTATTTTGGCAAAAAAAAATAATAATAATTTGTCAAATTTTGTTTGTTATATAAAAAAATTTAAATAGATTCGATATCCATCTTTTATCAAAGTTATAGCACAGTTATAAGATTTAAAAAATATTTATAAAATTATTTATTAAAAAACTTTTTTATTAAAAAACTTTTATAACTATAACAAAAATTGAATTCATATTTTTATAAATTTATCTTATTCTCATTTTATCGGTTTGTTATGAGTTAGAAGGCCAAAAAAATCGAAGTGAAATTTAGATTTGAATATACATTTTGATATATTATTTTTAGGGAAGATACTAATATTAGTATGAGGTTTCGGTTCAGGCGTAATATGTTCATTTAAATCAATAAAAATGATGGAATTCAGAATTGTATTCCATTCAAGTGTTTTTTAATATTATACAATATTTAATATTTTAAATTTAAATAAGATATTTCTCCCAAAAATAAGTTATAATTAATTATTTATTTATGATTATTATAAATTATTATTATAATTAAAAATTTATAATATCATAAAATTAATTAATAAAATTATTGATTATTACTAGGATCTCCAAATGTTTTAAAGATTGAGTTAATTTATAATTATTATAAATTATTGTCATAGCTATAAATTTAAATTATCATATAATAAATTAATGAGATTATTAATTAATTGTCATAATGAATTCAAAATATTTCAAAAGTCAAAGTAAAATTATTGATTGGTGTTCAAAATGTTTTCAAGATCAAATTGAAATTAATGAATAAAATTATTGATTGTAACTTATAAATAAAAAAATTGAAAATATGGAGCATATAGTTAAAAATTTAAAATATTATTAAATTAGTTAATATAATTATTAATTAACTATTAAAGCTTAAAATTTTTTAAAAATTAAAATATGATTACAATTTAAAATTATTAAATAAAAAATTGAAAATATTTACTTGGATCAATTCAAACTCATTTTTTACTGAATTACTTATTATAAGATTTTTAAATTTTAAAAGTAAAGTGAGTTGATTGATAATTGATTTTCCAGCAGCTGCGAGATCATGGTGCCATCACTTTTACTTCGAGACGAATGCTCTCCGTCACATGGTTAACGTGTACGAAGAAATAAAATTTAGTAATTTACAATACATCGTATCGTATTAACATTAATTTTAAAATTTTAAAAATTTTATTTCTATTATAACAATGTCTTTTTAAATTCAGTTTTATGGATAAATATATTTTCAGCATAATATAAAACTAAAACAAAACAATAGATTATATTACAAATAAACTAAATATAGCATTTAAAATTAAAAGAAATATTAGATGGGTAAGCTTTGCTCTTTGGCCTCAATTAGATGGATAAGTTAAACTGAATAAAATTCATATAATTTCCATTTATGTGAAACAACACATTAGGAAAGTATTTTACTAGGGCAATGTTTGTTAAAAATCATTTATAGATCCCAATATACATTTGTAATTTTATTTTAATTCACATAATTTCCATAATCCTTTCCTCATTAAGTTGCTTTTTATAAAATATGATTTTTTTTAAATAAACATGTTCTGTTTTACCATATATACTTTAGAAATGTCTAAATATTTAAAATATTTTTTTTATTTTTACTATCAATTAAATTATATGTCTCTTTTATATTTTTTTTTCTACTACTTGTCTTCTATTTATTTTTCTACTCATTCTCCATCCTACTCACATTTTATATGAAGAAGGGTATTTTTAGCAAAAAAATGTCACTATAATTTTTATATATTTATTATTTCTAACTAATTTATTATAAAAAATACCAAGCGAATAATAGTTTTAGGGGAAAATTATTCAGAGGTCCTGATAATTTATTATAAAAAAATTTTATAAGATCATCAAATAATTAAATAGTCATATGGAACTTGTGGTGATAAATTCGTTTTTTGAAATTACCAAATTATCCTTTTATGCACAAATGATAATTTTTGGGCACGCGATAATAACTCTGAATGGCACAAACGATAACTCAAAATTGTTATCGCATACCCTTTGTTATTATTTATAGCACTTCAAATTGTCATCGTGTTTTCAGTAACTTATCATTTATGTATAAAGGTAATAGGATAATTGTATAAATTGAATTTATTATCCATAAATTCTATAGGACTATTTTATTATTTGATAATTTTCTGAGACTTTTTTTATAATCTCTTCCACAGGACATCTAAATAATTTTATCTATTTTTACGTCCTAAAGACAATTCTCTACTTTAGAAAGAAAGTGAACGCAAGAGATATTTTCTGCATTGACCTTGATTTAAGTTGGCAAATGTTTTTGTGTAATTTCAATAAGAAATTATGAAATGAGAGGTTTTACTAAGTGTAAAGTTGTCACTAGAACATGCTGGCTATCATATATTTGGTACAAAAAGAATTCCCAAACAAAATGAAACGTGAAAATTAAAAAAAAACTATATCTAATTTTTAATATAAAAGATAGATAATTAATCTGAGTAGATTAAAAAAGTTAGTTATTTATAATAAATATAGTTTTACTTTCATAAAATACTATTTTTTATTATGATTACCATTTGATAGAAACTCTTTAATGTGTGCAATCAATAGGAATATTTTAAACAATTTTAAATTTAAAAGATAAAATAGATTAAAATCTTATATTTAAAATTAAATATAATTTATTAACTAATTTTTATATTAAATATCGACCCGGTTGAGCAGACTACAAACCAACCCCCCAGTATACTTAAGTGAAGGCAAGTCACGCAACATTTTATTTCTAAAATGTTGACGTTGTTATACCATGAGCTTATTTAGCTGTAAAAAACATTCTATAGATTATAAATTAATTTAAAATATTAAATATGAAATATGTAAAATAAAATAATCTCACATATAAATTATCTAAAAAAATTTAGAAAATTTAAGAATTTTATTATTTTTAATTTGATATTTTCAAAAAACGATACATGAGACGAGAGGCAAATAAGGGTGATGGGAAGAAAGTTCAAAGATAAGTCAAAATTTAAAATTTAAAATATTGAAAATATAATAATCTCAAGTCTCAAATTTGATGTAACTAAAATGAATTCTTAAAAAAACTATTTTTTTTTAATTTAATAAATCCATAGAAAAACCTTGCATAGAAGGTAAAATTAGGATAATGGGTAAGAAGTTAAAAGATACATGAAAAAATTTGCAAATATCATGTTTTTTTTTAATTTTCTTAGCTCAACATGTGTTCGCTTTCTGTTGAGACTGCCGACGTAGCCACTCATGATGCCTACTCTCATACTTGTGTAATTTTCAATTTTTTTAATAAATTATATTATTTATATCTTAGTTTGATATTCATTTTATTTGTATATATTGATGTATGAAATTAAATATGAATTTATTCAAAATATATCATATAGAGAAAATATATCTTATTTGAACAATACTCAGTTTTTTAAATTATGGATATGTGCTTAAAAATGTTAGGAATTGTTTACATCAAGCAGGACAATGTTTCATAGTATCACATACTCAATGTTTACACGGTTACACCAACAAATATGGCTAGGTTATAATTGAAAAACTGAAAAAGTTATTGAAGAGATTTGGGCGTACCTGAAATATAGATAACTTTCTCCAGCAACCGTGCGTTAACCCGATCACGCAAACAGATTGGAGTATTCAAACATAGCAAATGCACTAAGAGAAGAAGAAAGAGAGAGCAGATGAAAATTTCTTAAGAGCATATAATATGTCTGAAGTGAATTATAGGACTCCAAATCAGGAGTTATGTTATCCCATAATTCTCTCCCTCAACCCACGTCCATATCCCCACTGTCCTACTCAAAATTTGGACAAAAGGAGAAAATCACATATAACCTCCCTGACCTTTTTGGTTTATTACCACTTAAGCCTCATACTCTTGATAATTGACACCTGAGCCCCAGACTTTTAGTTATTGTCATATGAGCCAGAGATTATGTGGGCTCGGGCATAATCCACTAAGGGTAGATCAGAATCCAAATTCTAACATCTCTCACTCACATTTGGAGAATTGGATATTGTAGGCCTAGCCTCTTTCTTTTCTTTCTTTCATACTAAGTGTTTTGCGTGACTGCGTGAGCATGACGTTTTCACTTGGTCGCCTGTACTAGAAATCCCTTTTATAAGACCAGCACAAGGCAACCTCCTTAGTGTAGCTTGAATTCAATAATATGCCTCAGATGTCCCAGATTTACCTATATATATTTTTCTATGACTGATCTAATTCCTCTCGAATCAATATTTGACTCATATTAGCTTTCTTGTAAGCCCAGTGTCCACACTTATGACGACGAAATATCATAAAGAACATGTCACAGACACTAGCATATGTATGTATATTGTAGGTAATCTTCTTTTCGCCCATATATCACTTTGATATGGATTAATCGCTTTCCTAGCATAATTTCTTAGATCGTATCTATCATGATCGCATGATATATGCTAAAGTAGCAGTCATTGAAGCATACCTCCATGATATTGTCAAAGTCAAAGGACACCAATAAAATGATTGTTCCTTCCTAAGACTCACACAGCAATGAAGTAAGGATCTTTCACTTGCTTCCCTTTTTACGGTTCTTCTAGCGCATGTGGTATGAATCACATGCTATGGTATATACCATAAGAGCGTATGTTATTTTGGATTTATCATTAACACCGTACAAACTTAAGTCTAGACAATGTTGAAGGATTTGTTATCTAGCTATAGGCATCATGGAAGTGGGTTTCCAAAGTTCGATCCAATTTTATATATATGAATCTCATCTCAACTTGCTACACTTTAGTAGAGGTGACATATAGTTTGTATTTCTTCTTTACCATATCAGCACTCTTTGCCACTTTACTGTTGAACACAAATGTCTCATCTTTGCACACTCCACCTGAGCGTCAAAGGCGGTTGCCCTTGTGAGAGAGTGATGAGTCACATTTTTGTATATGGTTTCTAACACACTTTTAAGAGTTTATTGTAACTTTACCATTCATTTCATGCCTTAAAGTGTACTTTTGTGTACTACATGATTGTGCATAGCAATATGCTAATTATAGTATAAAATGGTAAAATAACTTCTCCAAACTACACATATGTTGTTATCTATTGATTTATACATTTACTTTGAGCTTCTATGATGAATTGCAGGTATCTAGGAGGAGAGCAAGTACCAGGAAAGAAATCACAAGTTAAGAAAATGAATATCACGCCTCTGCCTTATTTGGTCGCGACCAAAAGTATCCGTGGTCGCGACCTGAAGCATTCTCTCGGGCTACTATTTTGTGATCACAGGTCGCGACCAAAAATGGATCTGGTCGCGACCAAAGAAGACAGACGCGAAGCTGTGCGTTTCTGATTAGGTTAACTTGCGTTTAAAAGACATGGGAAGCCAGCATTCGGCGGGGGCATTCCATTTTCATTCCAGCCGCGCAGAGGAAAACCAGAGTAGGGTTCTGGACCTGATTAGGTCTGGAACCCATACTCACACACTCCATTTCCATCTTCCACTTCCTCCAGACGTTTTCTCACCTCCATCCTCCATATTTCCATTGCTTCTTCATGGCACCACTTCTGGACAGCGATTGCAGTGCATCAGAGTTCATGAGAGGCTAAACCCCTAGTCTCTTGGTGATTGATTTCGTATTCTTGAGCTCAGGAGTTTAATTGTGGAGTTTCTTCTGTTCTAATTTGCATCTTGTCGTATTGCGTTTGCTGCTAGATCTAGGGTTTGCATGATATGAACAAGCTTTGAATATCGATTGATAATTCTCATTTTAGACAGTGTAATTTGCCTTGGATGTTTTGAATGCTGGGATTTTATTATAATACTTCGGTTGTGATTTTAAGATAGTTGAATGGTTGTCAACGATTGTTGTTAATTGATTCGATTGCTTGAAATCTAGGGTTAGTCGATCGACGCTCACTTGAGGGCATTCTTTACAATCTGATTTGAATTGCACACTAAGTGGTACAATTAACAGTTCACTAATATTCTTTAAGCTAGCTTTGATCAAAGGAGTTTAAAGAATGTTAAGGTTCTGGACTCAATCGATCGATTGAGGTTCATCTTACACAAGACTTAGTGATTTCGAACTCCAAATGAATTGAGAGTAAGGATAGATATATGTTTTCATCATCAAGAGGCTGTCATAATAAATCCATTTCATCTATACAAAAACACAAAAACATGTATTTTACTGCACCTTTATTTTCTGCACCCAACAAAACCCCAAAACCATTTACCCTCAACTCAGGTTTTCAATGAATTTAACATCCAATTTGCTAGGATTCCTTTAGAAAGGCTCCTTGAGAAGAACGATAGGGTTGTGCCTTATACTATATTATTAGGGTGCAATTCACTTAATTTTGATGGCTCGGACTGCGACAATCCGAAGCTCTCATCAATGGCGCCGTTGCCGGGGAGCCAAGTAATTGGTTCCCTAGTAATTGGTTGTTGATTTCATTAGCTACCTGGGTTATTGTCTTGTTTTTGTTTGCAATTGAGTTTACTAGTCTGTCTTGATTTTGTTTGCATTTGAGTTTTTACCAGTCTATCTGATTTTATTGCATTCTGCATTTATGTGAGTTTTCTGCAAAATAATCAGTCGCTGTGTCTTTGCGTCGCGACCTTGCATTATTTATGTCGCGACCTGATTGCTTTTTCTGTGTAATTTGCATATTCTGCGAAAACCAGTCGCAACCTTCCATCATATATGTCACGACCAGATTGCTTTTATTGTGAAATCTACATATTTCGTGAAAACATGTCGCGACCGTTGAAGCATTCAGTCACGACTGCTGCTCTCTGTCATTTTACGTCGCGACCTTTGACACAGTTTGTCGCGACTCATGTTGTCTGTGATTTTGCGTCGCGACCTTTGACTCATTTAGTCGCGACTTGTACTCTCTGCCATTTTGCGTCGTGACCTTGTGAACCGATAGTCGCGACTGTAGCTCTCTGTGACTTTGCGTCGCGAACTGGATTCCCTGAGTCGCGACTAATGCTCTCTTTGACCTACAGTGGCGACTAGGCGACACATCTTCGCAAAAAAAAAAAAAAAAAATTTGCTGAGAAGCCCCTGTGTCTGAATTGCTTGCTAGAATTTTATAATTAGCAGGGGACAAGTTCTATTCAGTCATCAAAGTCCATGATTTTGAGGTGATTGAATTGAAGGAGGAAGCTACAAGCAAAATGTTCTAAGTCAAAGGCCACCCTTTGAAACTTTACGAGCTTCCATCGCCACTGATAGCCAGGTTGTTCCTTTCCTATCCTTTACCTGTTACAATTTTTCCTAATACTATTTGCTTGATATTGTGGTTCAATGCTTGGAAAGGAATGATTCAGTAGGATAGTTTTTATTTTGAGTTTATTTCTGCTTATTCTAGGTTTCTTTCTGTTTCTGCATAATACCCCATCACTAACCATATGCTGCATACTCATTGATTTTTCTTTGAGTCACTTCTCACATGCATGACTTTAGCTTACCCATCCTATCATATTCGCTTTACTTGTATTGCTTTGCATGACTTGAATGAGACTGCATGCTTAATTGAAAAATTTGCATTGAGTTGTGTGCTATTTTGCTGTGTTGAAGCTAGTTGACCTTCTGCAGTTCTGTGATTTCTATACTTGTTGACAGTGAGGACACTGTCAAGTTTAAGTGTGGGGGAATAGGATGTCCTTATCTCTGTGCTAATAATGTTAAAAATCCTTCCATAATTCAATCTTTCATCCTAAAGATTTTGGTATGTGATTTTAATGTGTGATGAATTGTTGAATAATTGGACCCCCATCCATTCTACACTGTTTTAATGGTTGTGTGACAAAAGTTTTGGGTTTTGAAAAGTATAACATGGTAGTTCCTGTGAACATTGGTCGCGACGTCCCTAATTTCAGTCGCGACCTAGAACAAAATTTTGGACTTAGTGCACTCTCTGTGTTATTTGGTCGCGACTTTAGTGTCATAAGGTCGCGACTCAACCTTTCTGTGTTTGTTGGTCGCGACTGTGAGATTTCACAGGTCGCGACCTGAGTGCAAAGTTTATTTACCTTCTCATTGCCTTGTGCAATGCTGTATAGAAGGATTCTGTTTGAACTACTATTGCGTATTTATAAATGATTCATTACCCTATTATTTTTCTACCTTGTGCATAAAAGATTTGCAGAAACCATCTTCATACTTGAATTTATTGTTTAAATTTCTTGGAATTTGGAGTGAAAACACCTTAGCTCTATAACATGGTTTTAAATGATTATCTTAAAACTTTTAAATCATCATTTAAAGGGTTTTCAGTTGTGATAAGTGTTTTAATGCCTAGGGAATGATGAACTTTGTTTGAGACTTTGGCTTATGAGCAAAGTAGATCAAAACCCTTGTTGGAAGGATTCTTGGCCTTAAATTTTATATTGAGTGATTATTCAATTGGTTTATATCCTCTAGAACTTATCTTGGCTCTGAATTGAGAATTACTTGCGCATTTATGAATTGAACATGATAGAGGCATTCATTTCTAAACCCTTTATCCCAAACACAAACCCACTCCATATTATATCCTTAGTCACCTCTTTATCCCCATCACTATTCCTTTTTCATCATTTTAGATAGAAAGCAATTTATGCATAAACATCTTTCCAAGATAAACTTGTAATTCATGTCAAAACTCATTATTATTGTTTTATTGTGCTAGACCATTCTATGTAGAAGGTGCCAAATAAAAAAAAAAAAAAGAAGAAAATAAAAAAAAAAAGAAAAAAAATGAAAATGATGAAGGCACCATTATAAACTCTTAATTAGCACAATAATCATTTCTGAATCTATAGAGACATGAATTCAAGTTATATACTCATCATTAAATGCATATAAAACTTTCTATTCTCCATATCCCATTCCATACAGCCCATCTCATTCACTACAACCCTAAAAGACCTCTTGATTCTTTGCATAAGTGCTATGTAGTTGCAGAGATTTAGAGCCATTACAAGCATATGGTAGGGTGTTCTCCAATTTGAATCTGAGTGAAAGAACCCTAAGAATGAGAGAAAATAGAGAGCTAAACACTTACATCTTTTGAGAGGATCTATTGCGCTCATAGTTGAGGTTAATTTCGTTTAGTAGTTGATTACTTGGCATTGCTCACATTGTCACTTGTGGATTCCTGAAAGATGGTGGATTAATTGTTTGGATGTTGATTCTAGGTGTGATTCACTTCTTTGTCCAGGAGTACAAAGGTTCAAGTGTGGGGGAATTGATGAGTCACATTTTTGTATATGGTTTCTAACACACTTTTAAGAGTTTATTATAACTTTACCATTCATTTCATGCCTTAAAGTGTACTTTTGTGTACTACATGATTGTGCATGGCAATATGCTAATTATAGTATAAAATGGTAAAATAACTTCTCCAAACTGCACATATGTTGTTATCTATTGATTTGAACATTTACTTTGAGCTTCTATGATGAATTACAGGTATCTAGGAGGAGAGCAAGTACCAGGAAAGAAATCACAAGTTAAGAAAATGAATATCACGCCTCTGCCTTATTTGGTCGCGACCAAAAGTATCCGTGGTCGCGACCTGAAGCATTCTCTCGGGCTACTATTTTGTGATCACAGGTCGCGACCAAAAATGGATCTGGACGCGACCAAAGAATGTTGGAAATCGTGCCCTAGGGGCCAATCATTGTCTTATGAACATTATTGATTTATGAATTTATTAATTGAGTTATCATATTATTTGCATGTTTACTATGATGACCATCCTTGGATAATTCATGATATTATCCTAAATGTCCCTGGTCGATCATCTATGTGGGAGCACAGATGAAATAAGACCAGTATGACTTTGAAGATGTATAGAGATATAAATCAAAGTCATAAGCACATGTAAGAGTACAGGGTGTTGGACCGACCCGCTATGAGAGAACTGCATGGGTAACGTCATAAGCTTCTCTCATATACAAACCATGTCAATATGCCCTTTGACCTGAGATCATCATGGATTCCTACATGACAAAACGCTCAGCTTTGACCTAGTCAAAAGTCACTTTTGACCGAGTGATCATAAAGACTATGTTTGGGCTTAGTGGTTTTTCATGCGGAGGAATGTGAATGGTCAAGATGGAATTTGTCCCTCACATTCGTGGAGAGATATTACTGGGCCCCTCGATGAGTGAGTCTGAGAAATGTATGGCCATACTGTAATGGAAAGGTAGTTCCATTTCTATAGTCAGACTACTCAGGGATCGAGAGAGTAACGGTCGGGAATAGGAGGATGACATTATCCATGCCTCATCCATGACCAAAATATCGCGTGACAGAAGGGACATGATATGGTTGTATAAAAGGTTACATCGTTTATCGATCCTCATATGATTTGGGTAGTTGTTATGTCTTGCTAGAGACCGCTTGCGACTTGTGGGCTAGTATAGCAAATGGCCCACTACCAACTTCATATGGGCCTACAGGGTCGCACACAAAATAGCCCAACACGAGCTATGATGTCCAGATTCATTGAATCTAAGACATGTCCAGATTCAATGAAAGATCCAGGTGAATGTATATATATATTTATTTATATTTATATTCGTATATATATAAATTCGTATATATATATATATATATATATATATTATATATATGAGATATATGAGATTTAATTTATAAGGATAAATTAAATCCCTATCATGTTTGAATTCGAAATTCAAATTGATAGGATATCTCATATAAGAGATATTTATAAGATTTAATTTATAAGGATAAATTAAATCTCTATCACGTTTGAAATTCGAAATTCAAATTGATAGGATATCTCATATAAGAGATATTTATAAGATTTAATTTATAAGGATAAATTAAATCTCTATCACGTTTGAAATTCGAAATTCAAATTGATAGGATATCTCATATAAGAGATATTTATAAGATTCAATTTATAAGGATAAATTAAATCTCTATCACGTTTGAAATTCGAAATTTAAATTGATAGGATATCTCAAATTTGATTTATGGGAATAAATCAAATATAACTCAGTCTCATCTTTATTTAAAGTTAAATAAATAAGTAATTAAATCTGTGGGACGGATTTAATATTATTTTATTTAATTAGTTTCTAATAAAATTATACAATATATGATATTGTATCAATTCGGAATTAATATAAGATTAACTCCAAAATCCAATTAGGTTAAGTGGAAAAACGCATAGCATCCTCTATATCTGATTGGAGGAGCTACGTTTGAAAATAACACAGAACACAAAAGGCCGAATGGAATCTGCAAAAGGTTTGCAGACAAGAAACTGCCGAAATAGAGACGGAGACTTGTGAAAGCCTTGGAGGGACAGGAGACGCTAGCACGTCGTTCGTGGTTGGAACGCTGTTCGTGTGGATACCAGTAGAGGAAGCCGACCTGAGGCGTCGACTTCTTGTGATCGGAAAGAGACCACCGTCCGCGGAGAGAATCTGTGAAGGTCGCTGAGGAACACTCCATCGATTTCTTGCGATCAGAAAGAGATCACCACCCACGTAGAGAAGCTGTGAAATTCGCTGAGCAACACTAAGGGTAATGATTCTTTCCACTTGACTTAAACACATACGGCAGATCCTGGCAAGGAATGGAAAATTTTTAAAGTTTATTTCCGCTGCGTGTCTTCCAATTCCTTACAGTGGTATCAAAGCCATGCCGTTTTGTGTTTAAGTTAGGCTTGATTTGTGATTTATATGATATATGTTATTAGTAGCCGATCATATAATAAGCGTTGTATGTGTGACATATATGGAATCCTTGTTGTGTATGACATAAAAGGAATCTAAAAGGAAATTGAAATCGGTGGTGATGCTTTTTGATTTGATCAATCCGCATAGATGGGGTCTAAGAAAACCGAATTCGAATTTGTGATTATTTGTGAAAACCGAATTCAGATTCGTGATTATTTATGAAACAAAAAACAAAAAAAAATTTCTTCCGGGGCGCTGCCCCAGAGACCCCGCCCGCTAACCGGCTAGCGGGACCGCCGTAGCTACCTGTTCGTAGCGCAACATAACCGTAACATATGTTACTTTGTAAATGTTTTTTTGCCCTTCGATTAGATCTGAATATTGATTCTTGAATGTTTGGGTATGGTGAACAATATGGCTCTAGATTGCAAGTGTTGTAATTTTTAAAAATACGGCCTGCGTGTCGTGCCTTCCTCTAAATACTCTCAATGTACCTTCTCCTCTCATCTCACTCCCCTCGAATGTTAAAAGAGGTTTCTATATGTAATTTCTCTTTTCTTACTAGAGAGCTCCTCTCATTGGCTTGAGGGGACTTAGGATAGGTGAGCCATATTGTATCACGTTTGAATTATGCATCTTATGATTAGATCAGCACATGCATATTACTTGTATGAGATACGAACTGAGAAACATGCGTTTTATAAACCAGATAGTTAAATTAGGCCCTCTAAAAGAAATCTTAAGTCATAATGCTGTCAATTTATGAACACTTGTCAAAACCTTGATCGCTCAATTGTGGACTCCACCAAAGTGGGTGCTTTTGAGTTATCTTGGGGAGATAAGCAAAGAGTAATGGTGCTACTCTCATAGGTTCATTATTGTTTGACTTAATTGAGATTAACAAAACGGTTTTGGATCTCAAGGCATTAGATGGGATTAGAACATGCCAGATCATATGATGATAGGATCCCATGAATATCTAAGAGTTACATTTGATGTAATTGGTAAAGGTGTTACCTACCTAAATAACTTAATCTAAGCGTCCTGCCAAAGCGGACTTAAGTTTGAGCCAAATATGGATCTTAGCCCACTAACTATTGCATTGAGGGTTGTTTATTTAGTGGGAGATTACTAATTACATTGCATATTTTAATTGTAGAATCATGACGACTAGTAATACTGCTACATTATCGCTGCGATCTGTCCTTGAGAAGGACAAACTCAATGGGACAAACTTTCTTGACTGGTTTAGGAACTTGAGAATTGTTCTCAAGCAGGAAAGAAAGGCGCATGTCCTAGATCAACCCATTCCTGAGGAGCCAGCCGCCAATGCTCCCAGAGCTCAGAGAGATGCTTATATGAAGCATAAGGAAGACTCTGTCGATGTGGGATGCTTGATGCTAGCCACCATGGTTCCGGAGCTCCAAAGAGATCTGGAACACATGGAGGCTTATGAGATGATTGTGCATCTCAAGGAAATGTTCCAGCAACAGGCAAGGCAAGAGAGGTATGAGACCACTAAGGCCTTACATTCCTGCAAGATGGCTGAAGGTGCATCAGTCAGTGCTCATGTCTTAAAGATGAAAGGGTACATTGATCACCTTGAACGGCTTGGATTTCCCATGAGCCAGGAGTTAGCTACAGATTTGATCTTAAACTCACTCCCGGAAAGTTATGACCAGTTTGTTATGAACTACAACATGAACAACATGGAGAAATCTATTTCTGAACTGCATGGGATGCTTAAAACTGCTGAGCCGAGTCTTAAGAAGAAACCCAGTAGTGTTTTGATGGTTCAGAAAGGAAAGGGTACGAAAAAGAAAGGCAAAGGCAAGGGGAAGGGTCATGGCTCATCAGGTAAGACCAAAGAGTCAGGCAAGCCCGAAACCAAGCCTGCACCAAAGAAGGCAAAGCCTCCGAAGGAAGGAGTCTGCTTCTTCTGCAATGAACCGGGTCATTGGAAGAGGAATTGCAAACTCTACCTCGAAGATCTGAAAAAGAACAAGAAGGATAGCGGGGCTATCGCTTCAGGTATTTATGTTATAGACATTCATCTTTCTACTTCCACCTCATGGGTATTAGATACTGCATGTGGTTCTCACATTTGTACGAATGTGCAGGGACTAAAGGACAGTAGGAAGCTGAAAAGGGGTGAAGTTGACCTACGAGTTGGAAACAGAGCAAGGGTTGCTGCGTTAGCTGTAGGCACTTATGAATTAGTTCTGCCCACTGGGCTTTTGTTAGTTTTGAACAATTGCTATTATGTTCCTGCTTTAAGTAGTAACATTGTTTCACTTTCTTATTTGGATAAGGAAGGTTTCACTTCCATTGCTGGGAATAGTAGATGTTCTATTTATCGTAATGATGTTTTCTATGCTCATGGTGATTTGCATGTTGATCATTACATATTAAATTTGGAACAACCCAATCATGGAAATATCTATAACATAACCGCCAAAAGGGTCAAACCAAACGATTTGAATCCCACATACCTCTGGCACTGTCGTCTGGGCCACATAAATGAGAAACGCATTTCCAAACTCTATCAAGATGGATTTCTAAACTCATTTGATTTTGAATCATATGACACTTGCGAGTCTTGCTTGTTAGGAAAGATGACAAAGTCACCTTTCACTGGGCACAGTGAGAGGGCCACTGATTTATTGGGCCTCATACATACAGATGTGTGTGGACCGATGAACACAAATGCCAGAGGAGGTTATTCGTACTTCATAACATTCATAGATGATTTCAGCAGATATGGGTACATCTATCTAATGAAACATAAATCTGAATCTTTTGAAAAGTTCAAGATATTTCAAAATGAAGTACAAAACCAGCTTGGCAAAACAATTAAAGCCCTTCGATCTGATCGGGGTGGTGAATATTTGAGCCAAGAGTTCATAGATCATCTTAGGAATTGTGGGACACTCTCACAATTGACTCCTCCAGGGACACCACAATGGAATGGCGTTTCTGAACGGAGAAATCGAACACTATTAGATATGGTTCGATCCATGATGAGTCGAACAGATCTTCCACCCTCCTTTTGGGGCTATGCCCTAGAAACAGCTGCGTTCACACTAAATCGTGTTCCATCTAAGGCAATCGAAAAGACTCCGTATGAGATATGGACTGGGAGGACGCCTAGTTTATCTTTCCTCAAGATTTGGGGATGCGAGGTCTATGTTAAGCAACAAGCCTCAGACAAATTAGCGCCCAAATCCTCAAAATGCCTTTTTGTGGGATATCCTAAGGAAACCAAGGGATATTACGTCTACAACCCTGCTGATAACAAAGTGTTTGTTGTCAGAAATGGTACCTTTCTTGAACGAGAATTTATCTCTAAAAGAACCAGTGGGAGTAAGGTACAACTCGAAGAAGTTCGAGAGCTACAAGACACCACAGAACTGCAGATGGAAAATAGAGAAGACTCACAACAAGTTGTTGAGACTCCTCAAGTCACGCAAGGTCCACGAAAGTCTAATAGGACACGACTTCAGCCTCAGAGATATGGATTTCTGATTTCTGATAGTCGTGATGTGTTGCTCATTGAGCATAATGAGCCGACTACCTATCGAGAAGCTATAGTGGGACCAAACTCCGAAAAATGGCTTAGTGCCATGAAGTCTGAGATGCAATCCATGTACGACAATCAGGTTTGGACCTTAGTCGACCCGCCTGAAGGTGTAAAAACCGTCGGGTGCAAGTGGGTTTTCAAAGAGAAAACTGACATGGATGGCAATGTAAATGTCTTCAAGGCACGACTGGTTGCAAAAGGTTTTACTCAAACTCATGGTGTGGACTATGATGAGACCTTTTCCCCAGTAGCAATGGCCAAATCAATCAGAATCCTCTTTGCTATTGCAGCATATTATGACTATGAAATATGGCAGATGGACGTCAAGACAGCCTTCCTTAATGGAAAGCTCCTTGAGGACGTGTACATGACACAACCTGAAGGGTTTGTGCGTTCCGAGGACTCTGGTAAAGTGTGCAAGCTTCAAAGGTCCATTTATGGACTAAAGCAAGCCTCTCGGAGTTGGAATCATCGTTTTGATGAAGTAATCAAAGAGTTTGGATTTCTTCAAAACATTGATGAACCTTGTGTGTACAAGAAGGTTAGTGGGAGCACAGTTGTGTTTTTAGTACTCTATGTCGATGACATCCTACTTATTGGGAATGACATTCCTACCTTGCAGATTGTCAAGTCTTGGTTAGGAAAGTCTTTCTCGATGAAAGACTTGGGTGAAGCCACCTACATCCTAGGAATCAGGATCTATAGAGATAGATCTAAAAGACTTCTAGGACTCAGTCAGAGTACATACGTAGACAAAATACTGCATAGGTTCAGTATGCACGAATCAAAGAGGGGTTTCATACCCATGTCTCATGGTACTCACCTCAGCAAAGATCTGTGTCCTAGTACATCTGATCAGCGAGGTCGCATGAGTAAGGTTCCATATGCCTCGGCCATAGGATCTATCATGTACGCCATGTTATGTACTCGACCGGATGTCTCGTTTGCCTTAAGTATGACTAGCAGATACCAACAGGACCCTGGTGAGGGCCATTGGACTGCTGTCAAGAATATCCTTAAGTACTTAAGAAGGACTAAGGACTTATTCTTGGTCTATGGTGGATTGGATGATGAGCTCTGTGTAACTGGTTACACAGATGCGAGTTTCCAAACTGACCAGGACGACCAAAAATCGCAGTCTGGATACATATTCCTCCTCAATAATGGAGCAGTAAGCTGGAAGAGCTCTAAGCAGGGCACTGTAGCAGATTCTGCAACGGAAGCTGAGTATATAGCAGCATCTGATGCAGCTAAGGAAGCCGTTTGGATCAGGAAGTTCATCACAGAACTAGGGGTGATACCTACCATCTCAGATCCAATAACTTTGCTCTGTGACAATAGCGGTGCTATTGCACAGGCCAAAGAGCCTAGGTCACATCAAAGGACCAAGCATATACTCAGGCGATTTCATCTCATCAGAGAAATCAACGATAGAGGTGATATAAAAATATGCAAAGTAGCAGGAGAAGATAATGTTGCTGATCCTCTAACAAAGCCGCTTGTGCAGGCAAAGCATGAGCGTCATGTTAGGTCAATGGGAATTAGTCAAATTAATGATTGTACCTAGTGCAAGTGGGAGGTTGTTGGAAATCGTGCCCTAGGGGCCAATCATTGTCTTATGAACATTATTGATTTATGAATTTATTAATTGAGTTATCATATTATTTGCATGTTTACTATGATGACCATCCTTGGATAATTCATGATATTATCCTAAATGTCCCTGGTCGATCATCTATGTGGGAGCACAGATGAAATAAGACCAGTATGACTTTGAAGATGTATAGAGATATAAATCAAAGTCATAAGCACATGTAAGAGTACAGGGTGTTGGACCGACCCGCTATGAGAGAACTGCATGGGTAACGTCATAAGCTTCTCTCATATACAAACCATGTCAATATGCCCTTTGACCTGAGATCATCATGGATTCCTACATGACAAAACGCTCAGCTTTGACCTAGTCAAAAGTCACTTTTGACCGAGTGATCATAAAGACTATGTTTGGGCTTAGTGGTTTTTCATGCGGAGGAATGTGAATGGTCAAGATGGAATTTGTCCCTCACATTCGTGGAGAGATATTACTGGGCCCCTCGATGAGTGAGTCTGAGAAATGTATGGCCATACTGTAATGGAAAGGTAGTTCCATTTCTATAGTCAGACTACTCAGGGATCGAGAGAGTAACGGTCGGGAATAGGAGGATGACATTATCCATGCCTCATCCATGACCAAAATATCGCGTGACAGAAGGGACATGATATGGTTGTATAAAAGGTTACATCGTTTATCGATCCTCATATGATTTGGGTAGTTGTTATGTCTTGCTAGAGACCGCTTGCGACTTGTGGGCTAGTATAGCAAATGGCCCACTACCAACTTCATATGGGCCTACAGGGTCGCACACAAAATAGCCCAACACGAGCTATGATGTCCAGATTCATTGAATCTAAGACATGTCCAGATTCAATGAAAGATCCAGGTGAATGTATATATATATTTATTTATATTTATATTCGTATATATATAAATTCGTATATATATATATATATATATTATATATATGAGATATATGAGATTTAATTTATAAGGATAAATTAAATCCCTATCATGTTTGAATTCGAAATTCAAATTGATAGGATATCTCATATAAGAGATATTTATAAGATTTAATTTATAAGGATAAATTAAATCTCTATCACGTTTGAAATTCGAAATTCAAATTGATAGGATATCTCATATAAGAGATATTTATAAGATTTAATTTATAAGGATAAATTAAATCTCTATCACGTTTGAAATTCGAAATTCAAATTGATAGGATATCTCATATAAGAGATATTTATAAGATTCAATTTATAAGGATAAATTAAATCTCTATCACGTTTGAAATTCGAAATTTAAATTGATAGGATATCTCAAATTTGATTTATGGGAATAAATCAAATATAACTCAGTCTCATCTTTATTTAAAGTTAAATAAATAAGTAATTAAATCTGTGGGACGGATTTAATATTATTTTATTTAATTAGTTTCTAATAAAATTATACAATATATGATATTGTATCAATTCGGAATTAATATAAGATTAACTCCAAAATCCAATTAGGTTAAGTGGAAAAACGCATAGCATCCTCTATATCTGATTGGAGGAGCTACGTTTGAAAATAACACAGAACACAAAAGGCCGAATGGAATCTGCAAAAGGTTTGCAGACAAGAAACTGCCGAAATAGAGACGGAGACTTGTGAAAGCCTTGGAGGGACAGGAGACGCTAGCACGTCGTTCGTGGTTGGAACGCTGTTCGTGTGGATACCAGTAGAGGAAGCCGACCTGAGGCGTCGACTTCTTGTGATCGGAAAGAGACCACCGTCCGCGGAGAGAATCTGTGAAGGTCGCTGAGGAACACTCCATCGATTTCTTGCGATCAGAAAGAGATCACCACCCACGTAGAGAAGCTGTGAAATTCGCTGAGCAACACTAAGGGTAATGATTCTTTCCACTTGACTTAAACACATACGGCAGATCCTGGCAAGGAATGGAAAATTTTTAAAGTTTATTTCCGCTGCGTGTCTTCCAATTCCTTACAAAGAAGACAGACGCGAAGCTGTGCGTTTCTGATTAGGTTAACTTGCGTTTAAAAGACATGGGAAGCCAGCATTCGGCGGGGGCATTCCATTTTCATTCCAGCCGCGCAGAGGAAAACCAGAGTAGGGTTCTGGACCTGATTAGGTCTGGAACCCATACTCACACACTCCATTTCCATCTTCCACTTCCTCCAGACGTTTTCTCACCTCCATCCTCCATATTTCCATTGCTTCTTCATGGCACCACTTCTGGACAGCGATTGCAGTGCAGCAGAGTTCATGAGAGGCTAAACCCCTAGTCTCTTGGTGATTGATTTCGTATTCTTGAGCTCAGGAGTTTAATTGTGGAGTTTCTTCTGTTCTAATTTGCATCTTGTCGTATTGCGTTTGCTGCTAGATCTAGGGTTTGCATGATATGAACAAGCTTTGAATATCGATTGATAATTCTCATTTTAGACAGTGTAATTTGCCTTGGATGTTTTGAATGCTGGGATTTTATTATAATACTTCGGTTGTGATTTTAAGATAGTTGAATGGTTGTCAACGATTGTTGTTAATTGATTCGATTGCTTGAAATCTAGGGTTAGTCGATCGACGCTCACTTGAGGGCATTCTTTACAATCTGATTTGAATTGCACACTAAGTGGTACAATTAACAGTTCACTAATATTCTTTAAGCTAGCTTTGATCAAAGGAGTTTAAAGAATGTTAAGGTTCTGGACTCAATCGATCGATTGAGGTTCATCTTACACAAGACTTAGTGATTTCGAACTCCAAATGAATTGAGAGTAAGGATAGATATATGTTTTCATCATCAAGAGGCTGTCATAATAAATCCATTTCATCTATACAAAAACACAAAAACATGTATTTTACTGCACCTTTATTTTCTGCACCCAACAAAACCCCAAAACCATTTACCCTCAACTCAAGTTTTCAATGAATTTAACATCCAATTTGCTAGGATTCCTTTAGAAAGGCTCCTTGAGAAGAACGATAGGGTTGTGCCTTATACTATATTATTAGGGTGCAATTCACTTAATTTTGATGGCTCGGACTGCGACAATCCGAAGCTCTCATCAGAGAGCCACCTTTCTAACATGTATGACATATTGGATATTGTATACTTTCACACATACATATAAAGTGATGATGAAAAATATAATTCCATCAATCATAAAAGCATTAAGGTTTGCATTTCACATGTTATGCATACCAAGAGCTTTTACATGTCTCTCAAAGACTTCTTTCCTATTGTCTTTGTTAGGGGTTCTACTACCATACATTTGGTGAAAATGTATTGCACGATAATAATTTTTTGTGCTATATAATCCCTCATAAATTGTACTTGATGTCAATATACTTGGTCTTGCTATGATACTTGGGTCTTTGGTGTAAGTTATGGCTATAGTATTGTCATAGTGCACTAACACCGGATTGGTACTCTCATTTCTAAATCTAAGGTGTTCTATGAATCTTTTCAGCCACAAAACCTCTTATACTACTACAGTACATGCCATAAACTCAGCTTCCAAAGAGTGTAAAGCAATGCACGCTTGCTTCTTGCTACTCCAACATATGATGCCATTATTTAGTAAGAAGGTATAACCTGAAGTCAATCTACATTCTTCCTCGTCTCTGCCTACATTAGCATCAGAGTATCCGACTAGGTGTAGATCGCTTTCCTCATAACACAGTGCTTAATCAGCTATGCCTCCAAGTATCTCAAGATCATTTTCACTTCCTTCCAGTGTTTCTCACCGGTGTTGGACTGTAACCTGCTTACCAACCCTACTGTATATCAAATATATGGTCTTGTACACATTATTGCATACATTAGATTGCTGACGGCACTAGTATATGAAACTCTTTCCATCTTCTTTTTATCTGACTCAATTTTGGGACACATATCAGGACTCAAGGCTACTCCGGTAGCCATTGGGATATCCATGAGATTGCAGTCTTTCATTTTGAATTGCTCAAGTATCTTCTTAATATAACTCTTTTGTGAAAGAGAAAGGATTCTGTTGAGCAATCTCTTTGGATTTTAACTCGAAGTATGTATTCTGCTTCACCCATATCCTTCATTTTAAAGTTCAATGAGAGACATTCTTTAATAGCTTATACCGAATTTAGATTATTTCCAGTCAATAGTATATCATCTACATATAAGGATAATATAACAGAGTTATCCTCAAACCGCTTAATGGAGACATAGTGGTCTTCCTCTATCATTTCGAAGTTATATAAGGTTATCGCTTTGTGAAATCTCTAATACCACACTATTTGGATGATTGGTTAGTCTATAAATGGAACTTTTGAGTTTACAAACCTTGTTGTCTATTCCTTTTGTTGGAGATTATGCCCTAGGGGCCAATCATTATGTTATGAACATTGTTGATTTATGAATTTCTTAATTATGTTATCACATTATTTGCATGTTTACTGTGATGGCCATCCTTGGATAACTCGTGATCTTATCCTAAATGTCCCTGGTCAGTCATCTATGCTGGAGCAGAGATGAAATAAGGCCAGTATGACTTTGAAGATATATAGAGATATAAATCAAAGTTATAGGCACATGTAAGAGTACATGGTATTGGATTGACCCGCTATGAGAGAGCTGCATGGGTTAAGTCATAAGCTTCTCTCATATACAAGCCATGTCACTATGCCCTTTGACCTGAGATCATCATGGATTCCTACATGATAAATGCTCAGCTTTGACCTAGTCAAAAGTCACTTTTGACCGAGTGATCATAAAGGCTAAGTTCGGGCTTAGTGATTTTTCATGCGGAGGAATGTGAATGGTTAAGATGGAATTTGTCCCTCACATTCGTGGAGAGATATTATTGGGCCCCTCGATGAGTGAGTCTGAGAAATGTATGGCCATACTGTAATAGAAGGGTAGTTCCATTACTATCGTCAGACTACTCAGGGTTCAAGAAAGTAACGGTCAGGAATAGGAGGATGACGTTCACCATGCCTCATCCATGACCGAAATATCGTGTGACAAAAGGGACGTGATATGGTTGTATGAAAGGTTACATCGTTTATCGATCCTCATATGTTTTAGGTAGTCGTAATGCCTTGCTAGAGACTGCTTACGACTTGTGGGTCAGTATAGTAACTGGCCCACTGCCAACTTCATATGGGCCTACAGGGTCGCACACAAAACAGCCCAATGCGAGCTATGATGTCCAGATTCATTGAATCTAAGAGATGTCTAGATTCAATGAATAATCTAGGGTGGATATATATATTTTATATATATATAAATTTGTATATATATTATATATAATATAAGAGATATTTGCAAGATTTAATTTATAAGGATAAATTAAATCTCATCACTTTTGAATTTGAATTTAAATGGATATGATCTATTTGAATTTGAAATTCAAATTGATAAGATATCTCAAATTTGATTTATGAGAATAAATCAAATATAATTCCGTCTTATCTTTATTTTAAATTAAATAAATAGGTGAATTAAATCTGTGGGACGGATTTAATATAAATCATATTTATTTAATTAGTTTTTTATTAAATTATGCAATATATGATATTGTATTAATTTCAGAATTAATATAAGATTAATTCTGAAGCCCGGCCCAATTAGAAGCCCGATAGCATCCTATATATTTGACATTAGGAGCTAGGGTTCTAGACATCTAGACACATCTACACATCTATACAGACGTGAGAAAAGGGGGCAGGGAGAGTGCAAAAGGTTTGCAGATAAGAAACTGCCGAAATAGAGATGGTGAGGACGGAATCTCTAGAAAGCCCTAGAGGGATAAGAGGCGCTAGCACGTCGTTCGTGATTGGAACGCTGTTCATGTGGATACCGGTAGAGGAAGTCGATCTGAGTTGTCGACTTCTTGCGATCGAGAAGAGAGCAGTACGACGACGAGTCGCGACCAGAACACGCTGAGGTTGTGACCATACGGGCATCTGAACGTCAGAAATCCGAAAAGAGGAGACAGGTCGCGACTTGAAGCTGACGAGGTCACGACTACAAACTCCAGAGACGTCCGGTCGCGACTAGAAGAAGAGGAGGTCGCGACTAACAACTCCAGAGGCGACAGGTCGCGACTAGAAGCTGAGGAGGTCGCGACTGAAAGTTCCAGAGGCGAGGAGTAGCGACTAGAGGACGCTGAGGTCGTGACCAAAGCTTGAATACCGAAGGTAAAACTTCTTTCTCCTTGACTTAAACACATTCGGTAGATCCTGGCTGGGAATGGAAAAAAATTTTAAAGTTAATTTCCGCTGCGTATCTTCCAATTCCCTTCACCTTTCTCAATGAAACCTAATGATTACTCTATATAGATTTCTACATCCAGATTACCATTAAAAAATACGGTTTTTACTTCCATCTGATGTAATTTAAGGTCTAAATTGTTTACTATTGCTAGAATAAGTCTTATAGAATTAAAGTATACAACAGGTGAGAAGGTATCATCATAATCTATCCCTTCCTGTTATGTATATCCTTTTGCTACTAATCAAGCCTTATATTTGTCAATTGATCTATCCGCTTTTATTTTAATTTTGAGAACCCACTTGTTCCAAATGGCTTTACGCCCTTTTGGAAGATCAACAAACTCCTAGACTTGATTCTTTTTCATTGAGGTCATTTCTTCTTCCATTGCTTTCTTCTATTCCTCCTTAGCCAGACTTGACAAGGCCTCTTGTACAAAACAGGGTTCATAATCCCTTTAGGAGTAACTAGGAGTGATTCTCCTTCTATTTGAAAGTGTCTCTTAGGACTTTCCCTGTTACTCCTTCTGGTAGGAGTTGCCTGCTTATCTTTCTTCTGTTTCGATATTGATGTTGACCTTTCTTGGCTCCCACTCAGATTGACATACCTAGATGTTTCTAGTCTATCAATTTGTTCTGCACTTTCTTGTTCATGTTCTTCATAAAGAGATACAGTGCGGTCAACATCTCCTCTATTAGAAAATTCTGTCTCAATAAAAGTAGCATCTCTCGATTCTATTTCAGTCATTGTTTCATCTTCATTTTCACCCATAAAAACGTATCCTTTAGACTGTTTAGAGTACCTTATAAAGATACATTCCTTTCCTCATACTTATAGGAATCATCATGGATATACACTGTTGACCCCAATGGTCTATGGATGATTAATCAGGCTTGTGTTTCATCTATAACTCATAGGGCGTGGAAGTGATTGATTTTGAGGGTACATGGTTAAGTATCAAGATTGTTGTCAATAAAGCATAACCCCAATATGAAATTGGCAGGTTTGCTTGAGCCATTATAGATCGAACCATGTCTAGAAGAGTTTTGTTTCTTCTTTCAGTAAATCCATTATGTTGTGGAGTACCAGGGATAATTAGTTGCCTAATTATCCCTTTTTCTTCATAGAATTATTTGAATTCATCAAACAAATATTCACGACCTCGATCAGTGCGTAATGCTTTGATTTTATTATCCATTTGATTCTCTACCTCATTAATGTATTATCTGAAATACTCGAGGGTCTCAGACTTATGTGAGATCAAATAGATATAACTATATCATGAAAAGTTATCAATAAAGTAATAAAATGCCTTGCCCTCATACTCATTGGACCGCAAATATCATAATGGATTAATTGCAATAGGCTTTCAGCTTTAGTTCCCTTGCCAAAAATCTTTCTTGTTGTCTTGCCAGCTAGACAGTTTTCATATAAGGACATTTCTATATTTGCAATGGAACCTAGCAATCATTCTTTAGCCTGTTTAATAATTCTATTTTGATTAATATGTCATAGTCTAGCATGCCAGTATTCAAATAAATATTATTAGAAGAAATAGCAAAGCATTAATTAACATTAGAACTACCAACAATATCCAAAACAAATAACTTTTTGAATAGGAAAGCTAAACCATAAAAGAATTAGTTGCTACAAATGTCTGCAATTTTGTCATGAAAGTTTACATCAAACCCAAACTCTAAAAGGCATAAAACAGAGACTAAGTTCCACCGAATATCAGGAGTATGAAGCACATCATTGAGTATCAAGGTCTTTCCACCACACAAAGTAAATTTATAGGTGGCAATGCCTCTAACCTAAATCTTCGCATTGTTCCCTACGTAAAGTCAAGCAACTGACGGTACTCCATGAAGGATTCTCGATCCTTAGTTACGTGATTTGTGGAGCCTGAATCAATAACTCAAGAAGAATTTTTTCGGTTAGAAAAATAGTACTAGAAACATATGAGACATGTGAATTCACATAATTCACTAGTATCTTTTCGTTCTCAGCCTGTTTAGAACGGTCTCATGCAAAATGGCCTATATTTTAGCAAGCAAAGCACTTGACCTTCTTCAAGTCTAGTTTCTATCTGCCCTTCTTTCACTTCTTCTTGAATTGCTTCTTGCCACTATAAAATTGAGGACCACCCTTCTTCCCTTTCTTTTGAAACTTTTTACCCTTCTTAAAATATGTCTTTGATTGGGAAGTACTAGTATCCTCAGTCAAATAGGCATGTCCAGATGTCCTGTAAGCCTCCAGACATTCATCTTTCAGCTCCAAATACTTAGCTGCATCATTAAAAATAATGATATTTTTATTGTGGATTAAGTTGACTTTCATATGCTCCCAAACCATTAGGGAGCGATATGATCACAGCTTGCACTTGTTGTTTGTCAGACAAGGTATGACCAGCTTCCTTCAGTACTCTGATCATGTTGGCCATCTCTCTTAGATGTTGCTTCATAGGAGTGTTTGGCTTAAACTTATATGTGTCAAATTTAATCGTCAACCTCCTAAGCTTAGTGGTATAAAGACTACCAAATTTATCATTTAGTGCAATCCACATGGCTTGAGCGGTCTTGTGCGTCTCAAATTCACACATGATATCATCTTCCATGGCACTAAGAAGCATGATTATAGCTATGCTATTCTTCTTCCTATAAGCCTAGTAAGCCTCTTAGTCTCTCCTGTACTAGACCGTATTTCCAGCTTCAGTTTCAATTATAGTAGTCATCAAAGGTTCAATAGCATCTTGTTCCTCTAAGATGTACTGGACCTTTCAGTGCCAGATATTCCAGTTATCCCCATTGAGTTTTCTACCTTTATTTAGTTCAACAATAATGTTCTTGGTCGCCATTAATCTAGGTTCTTTTCTAAAGAGAATCGTACCATAGAACATTTTAGTCATATAATATACAATGTCTTGTACTTATATTATTCTTGACTAAAAAATAATGACACTATAAGATCCATGATCAGGAGCATACATTTGTACCTCCCATCACATAGTTACTAGTAATAATCATTATGTGCTATCAAGAATTCTATACAAGTACTTTAATAATAAAACACAACTTTTTTTTAGAAGCCTTACTTCTAAAAGCTCCCACTTATAAGAAGCATACTTTGATTATACGCAAATAATCAAATTTCAATTAAACGAGCTTCATTAAATAAAATAAGACATGTATTGTATTTACAATACATTAAATCATGTCTTCAAAAATAATAAAACATAAGGAAAGCCATTATTAAGATACATCAATCGAGATAATAGCGAAAAAATTTAAGAATAGCTCTCCTTAGTTTTTTTTAACTTGAGTGAATTAAGCATAAATTTTGAAGTTCTTTATATAGAATCAACCCAAAAAGGTTTTTTGGTGCACCAGTCTCTACCTCTTATTTGTCTTATGTATTCCATCATGACTTTAGCCTAGAATTTTATTTTTTTCTTATTAGTCATGAACTCAGCATAATCAAGAAGTACTTTATAAATGCCTTTTATGTTCATGAGTTTGACTACTTGATCTTTAGCTATTCTCCTAGCCAAAGCTGGGGTATAGGGTTGGTTCACTTCTTCTTCTTCCCAGTTCATAAATTGTTCGAGAAAAGAAGGCATATAGTTAAATCTAGAATCTGTGAACATCAATTAAAGCTCCTCAGGCAAAGGATCTTCTATTGGTTCCTCATGATCCTCTTCAGGGTTCTACTCAAGATCCCCTTCTAGATCTGCGTCCGGATTTTCTTTAGGGTCCTCATCAAGATCTTCTTCTGGACTATTAATCTCTACAAGCTCTTCCATTCTTCAAGAAGTTCAAGATCTGAATCCTCACTCTGAGGTTCATTTTCTGAAACTTCATCATCTATAATATTCAGTAATTTTAGTGCTACATGAAGTCCTTTGACTTCTTTTCACCTAGGAATTTAATAATATACCATTATAATAATTCTCAAATTTTTTAACCACATAAAAATACCAGAATATACACTGAATACTCATAAATAGGTCTAGAATTGCCTCCAAAAATGGTCAAATTATATATCAAAATGAAGATCTCAATTTTAAGAATTTTTAGGGATAAACTGCACTCAATCGGAGCCCTAACGTGCCACTGGAAGATTAAATCTAGAAAAAATAAAAAAAAATGATGAGGCCTACTCTCGACCTCGGCACACGGCTTACACGAGCTGCTGTGAGGCTACCACATGGCCTCACTTGCCATGTGGCCTCTACCTCTAAAATTTTTTTCATAACTTTTTTTGGAAATTTTTTGGACTAGACCTAGTTGGGCTTTGTCCAACCCAGCCCAGTGGGTATAACCCAACCTAGTCATTTTTTTAATTGGGCCATGTTGGGCTCAGTCCAACCCGACCCAAAAAAGTTTTTTTTTCTGCTTAGGCTGGGTTGGATCCCATGATTCGGCCTAGTATAGTGGTAGCCCAAAAATTTTTTTGTCATCCTTTTTATTTTTTTTGAATGGTCAAAACAATGGCGTTTTGGCTTGAGGTCATCTTTAACCTCTAGCTGAGTCACGACAGACCCGATTCGCCTGCGGGTAGGGTCCATTAGACCCAAAAACTTCTCTCCTCCATTGTTTTTGACATTCTTGGAGTCATTTTACATTGTTTTCGCAAGCTCTATTCAATGGGACTATTTTTTAACCCTAAATCGGAGATTTTTAGGTAACACAATTGGACCTGAAACTTCTCTCTTCCATAACTTAGCCGTCTAACGTCCATTCTTGATCTCGTTCTCTTCAATTTTTTGAGATTTACATTATAGGACTAATTTTGAAGCCTAAAACTATAGTTTTTAAATGACCCAATTTTGACGGACTGAAGCTTAAAGTAAAGCAAATTATATAGTTCATATATGTATATGATAGAAGCAAATAAATCATATTCTAACCTCTAAATTAAACCAGGCTCTGATACCTAGGGGTGTTTCGTCTTGTCCTAACTCAATTGTCCTATACCTGTTCCGGTGGTTTTTGGACGGGTCCTTCCTATCCTGAGAAAGTCTGGGACAGGACTACCTGGACAAGAGAAAGACTTGGGACATGATAGGTCTCGAAATGACCCTCAGGACGTCTTGTCTTGTCCCAAGTATTTTCTAACAATTTTATTTTTTTAAACAATTTTATGAATACTTTTCATTTGTCACTCTCACTCAGTCTTAGTTCCTCCCCATTGCCGGTTAGCCCTAGTACAAGCAGACGATCACTTCCTCCCCCTCACTTGCTCGCTCCTTCGTAGCTCTCAAGTCTGTCTCCACTATCATTGCGCGTCGTCGACTCATTGTGTATCCCCACTCCTGACATTGCAGGTTGCATCCCCTCACTCACTCCTCCGCGGCTCTACCATCGTTGTGTTTCATCATCAACGTGCATCTATAGATTCCCTACTCCCCGTGGTCTACTCGTCTCAGGCTCTCAGCGTTCAAGTAGGTTTCTTACTTTCAAATCCCTTTAGGTTTCAATTTTCCCAACGTTATGGTTCCTTTTCTGGTTGCTTTCAGTTTTCAATTTTCCCTTTTAGGTTTCTTTCCGATTCAATTTTCCCCTTTAGGTTTCAAATCCCCTTTAGTTTTCAGTTTATCAGAATTAGGTTTCTGTTATGTTATCTAATTTTTCTCCTCACAAGTTAATCATTAAATGCATCTTTTGCCAGATTCTTCTCTCTCATATTTCTGATGCACTATAAAAGACATCAATTGACTGGATCAACCAACGTTGTCCTGAGGCAATAAATTCTTTTTTGCTGTGGTCTTTAGATAGCATTCTTTCTAATATTTCTGTTATGTTATCTGATTTCCCCCCTCAAAAGTTAATCATTAAATGCATCTTTTGCCAGATTCTTCTCTCTCATATTTCTGATGCACTATAAAAGACATCAATTGATTGGATCAACCAACGTTGTCTTGAGGCAATAAATTCTTTTGTGTTGTGGTCTTTAGATAACATTCTTTTTGATATAGCTAGCCAGCAAGCTGTACCCAAGGGCTCCAAAAAGGGTTCAACAAGCCACCTCAAAATCTCAGGTAACTTAACTGACTTGTCCATTTATTTGCATCTTAAGATGGAGAAAAGATAAATAAAAGTTGTAATAGACAATAGCATATGTACAAATCAACTGTCAGGAAACAAAGAACTAGATTCTTTATTTGTGGTGCAATTTTACCCATGATCTTTTTAATTTGGTACAATTTCACCCATAATCTATTTAATTAGGTGCAATTCTTGGTACTTGAGAAATAAGATTATGGATGAAATTACACCAAATTAAAAAGATTATGCGTGAAATTGTACCACAAATAAGATTAGGATACTGGTCGTATATAAGAAATAAGATCAGGATATTGGGTACTACTTTTTCCAAATATAATTCTTAAGTAATTTAGCCATAACGTTACAATTTAAATGTGAACATGCAACAAAGCTCTTCAAATATGTGACTGGGTTGAAGGAATTGTTGTAGGGCTATAGTGTGAAGGTGTAAGTGTCTGGTTGTGGTTTGCAGTATGGGAATTGATGAGGGACTATAAAGTATTACTAGTTTCTTCTTAGAAAAGAATTTTAGACTGCATTTTTCTTCATTTATTGAGATAGAATAATGAAAGAAGAGTGGGCTTACTAAATATTAGATATTGCTTGTTGAATAAACTTGTAAACTTGTGATTTTATTCATTTTTGGGTTTAGCAAAAACTGAGTTTATATGCTAGTCGAGAGGTTTTCCTGATCTAAACTGAAAATCCCTTGAGTTTATGAATAGCCATGATTGGAGCACTAGTTTTGGGGTTTACCTTGGGAAGTTAACGTAGTAGTTCAATGGGCCAGTAAAAATTGAAACTGGCATTTTCTTCTAATTTTCTAATTTGATCATAATAATTTTTGCACTGAGTAGTGAAAACCAATGAAAACTGTAAGTTGAATCTGATTTTGATAATTGTTTGTCCTTACCAGTTTGAATGCCGACCATATTGGTTATGTGACTTTTTTTTCTTTGAAGATGTTTCCCTTCTGTTACCTAAATTATATTCAAATTCAATCTTTGTCTGGTCAATTATAGAATTCTAAATGTAAATATGGTCATTTTTCTTGCACACCATCTTCGTCCAGTCATTGCCTTATTTTACAAGAGGATGACCACTATAACCATTGTTGAAGAAAACTTACAAAAGGCTGAAGATATTGAATAAGAAGCTGTCATAGAAGGAGAAGACACGGAGGGAGAAGCAGAAGATATTGAGGAAGAAGAGAAACCGATAAAAAGACTCAAATCTATTGTTTGGGACCATTTTGATAAGATTCATTTTGATGAAAATAATAGAGATCACAAAGCCAAGTGCAAGTATTGTCCAGCAAGGATTGCTTGCAATCCTGTCACACATAGGACAAGTAGATTACGAAAAACATATGGATAGGTTCCCCAAAATTCAAACAGAATAAACAAGATGAGGTAAGCTATGTCACTCCACTAGGATCTTCTAAAACTGTTGGACATCATTTATTTAATCAAGAACAATGCAGACAAGCTGTTGCAAAATATATCATATTGGATGAAGTACCTTTTCAAACTGTTAAAGGTGAGGGTTTTAGACAGATGATGAGTGAGGTAGAACCTCGTTTCAAATACCATCAAGATCAATGGTCACTAGGTATTGCTTAAAGTTGTATCTTGAAGAGAAGGGAAACTTGAAAAGTTATTTCACAAGAACAAAAGTTTATGTTTCCCTCGCTATAGATACATGGACTTTAAATCAGAATTATAACTATATATGTCTCACTGCTCATTGGATCGACGAAGATTGGCATTTACAAAAGCGAATCTTGAATTTCTGCATAGTTGAAGACCATAAGGGTGACACAATTGCAGAAGAAATTGAGAAATGTTTATTGTCATGGAGCATTGATAAAGATTTTACCATCACAATTGATAATTCTTCTTCAAATAACAATGCAATATCAACTTTGAAGTCGGTTTTCAAACATTGGAACGGTCTTGTATGTAATGGAGACTTCTTGCACTTGAGGTGTTGTGCTCATATTTTGAATTTGATTGTGTCAGATGGTGTGAAGGATATGGATGACTCTATTGAAGCCATTCGGAATGCAGTTAAATATGTAAGGTCTTCTCCATCAAGTTTTCAAAAATTCAAAGAGCTTGTTGTGAAAATGAAGATCGATTCAAAGAATCTATTGAGAATGGATTGTACAACTATGTGGAATTCAACTTACATAATGTTGGAAAATGTCATTAAATTCAATAGCGTGTTTGCAAAGATGGAGGAATTGGATATAGAGTACCAAAAAAGCTTTAAAGATACAAAATTAATTGGTCCCCCTACAGCTAAGTCATTCAAAGAAGCTAAAGAGTTTGTTGCATTCTTGAAGGTGTTCTACAATGACACTGTGAAATTTTCAAGATCATTTCATGTGACCTTAAATTTGGCCTTCTAACAAATCATTAATATAGTTGTTCTTTTGAAGAGAAGGGCAAATAATTCAAATTCTTTATTGTGTCACATGGCTAAGAGTATGAAGTGCAAATAAGACAAGTATTGGGGTAAGTTTGAAAAATTAAATCCTTTGTTGGTGATTGCAGTGGTACTTGACCTAGGTATAAAATGAAATTTTTGAAGTTTGCTTTTAAGGATATTTTTTGATCCTACACATCGTGACACCATGTCTAAAAAAATCTTTGCGATCTTGTATCACTTATACAATAATTATTCAGATGCACTTGATACATCTCAGTCAAAAATTTAAAGTGGAAGTCAAAGTCAGAGTCAATCATAAGTAGCAACTAAAGGTTGTTGTGGCACTATAACATATGTCTTGGATCTAGTGCAATTCAAAGGTTCCTTGCCCACACGACATTGAGACTTAAACAAATAAGTATGTGGAGTTGAAAGGTATCTTCAAGCTGAGTTAGCTGACTATCATAATCCTATATTTGATATTTTGGATTGGTGGAAAGTGAATGCTAGCAAGTACAAAGTCATTTCATTAATTGCACGTGATGTGTCAGCCATGCCTGTCTCTACTATGTCTTCAGAATCAACATCAATATAGGGGGTAGTGTCGTTGATGAATTCATAATTTCACTATCCTCTAAGATGGTTGAAGCGCTAATTTGTGCACAAAATTGGTTATCTCCATCGTCTACATTCAAATTAAAAGGACTTGATATTGATTACATTCAAATTAAAAGGACTTGATATTGATAACTTAACGAAACTTTGGAAGAAGAAAATTATATTGGTTATATCATATTATTTGTTTTATTTCTGAGATGATTTTATTTAACCTTCATGCTGACGCTAATGCATAAGATTGTGTTTTATTTTTCTCTTTCTCACAGTTCTTATGAACTGTTAACTCGTAGTGTAATTAATTATTTTATTTGTTTACCATTATTTTATTTCTTAATTATCATCTCCCTCTTCTTTGTTTCTTTGCAGATGAAGAAGTAACTTCAGTGGGTAAAGTGAAAGAATTGAAGAAGTAGAACAACTAAATATTATATCAATGAACTGTTAATTAATGTTGTTTGTTGCTTTTAATATTAGACCAAGAATTCCCGTCCCATCCCGGTCTCGATCGGGATCGGGATGGGACACGGGAAATAAAATGCATCCCGCCCTATGCTCAGGACAAGACATGGGACAAGGGTGTACCAGTCCTGACCTGTCCCATGAACACTCCTAAGAATTTAATAATGTACCATTATAATAATTCTGGAATTTTTTAACCACATAAAAATACTATAAAATGCACTGAATACTCAGAAACAAGTATAGAATTGCCTCCAAAAATGGTCAAATTATGTATCAAAATGAAGATATCGATTTGAGAGATTTTTAAGGCTAAATCACACCTCAATCGGACCATTGACATGCCCTCACACGCCCCTGAAAGATTAAATCTAGAAAAATAAAAAAAATGCGAAGAGGCCTACTCTTGGCCTCAGCGTATGGCCTTCACACACTGTTGTGAGGCTGCCACATGGCCTCTGCCCCCAAATTTTTTTAATAATAATTTTTATTTTTTTGGACTGGACCGGGTTGGGCTCTGTCCAACCCAGCCCAATGGGTCTAACCCAACCCGGTCATTTTTTTCAACTAGGTCATGTTGGGCTCAACCAACCCGACCTAGAAAAGGTTTTTTTTCTATGTTTGGGCTGGGCTAGATCCCATGATTCGGCCTAGTCTAGTGGCAACACAAATTCTTTTTCATAAAATTTTTATTTTTTTTAATGATCAAAATGACGGTGTTTTGGCTGGAAGTCATCTTCAACATCCAACTAGGTCATGACGAACCCGGTTCGCCAGCGAGTTGGGTCTGTTGGACCCATAAACTTCTCTCCTCTGTTTCTCCTTCTTTTGACGTCTATTTTCGATGTTCTTGGAGTCATTTTCTATCGTTTTCGCGAGCTCTATGCAATGGGACTATTTTTGAAGCCTAAACAATTAGACCCGAAACTTCTCTTATCCATAACTCCATCGTCTGACATTCATTCTTGATCTCGCTCTTCGATTTTTCAAGATCTACATTATGGGACTAATTTTGAAGCCTAAAACTATAGTTTTTAGATGACACAATTTTGACAGACCGAAGGTCAAAAGGGAGGATATTATACCGTTCATATATATATGATATAAGCAAATAAATCATATTCTAGCCTCTAAATTAAACCAGGCTTTGATACCAATAAAGAGATTTGGGCGCACACAAGATGTAGATCACTTTCTCTGGTAGCCACGTGCTAACCGTTCACACTGACAGACTCGAGTATTCGAACACAACAAATACACTAAGAAAAGAAGAGAGAGAGAGAGAGCAGAGTAAAAATTCTTGAGAGCAAAGAATCCATCTGATGTGAATTATGGGACTCCAAATCAACAGTTATGATATCCCATAATTCTCTCCCTCAACCCATATTCGTCCCACTCAAAATTTGAACTAAAGGGGAAAATCACAAATAACCTCCTAGACCTTTCTAGTTATTACCACTTGAGCCTCACCTGGGCCCTAGACTTTTGGTTATTGTCACCTGAACTCCAGACTATGTGGGCTCGAGCCTAATTCACCAAGGGTGGATTAGAGTCTAAATTCCAACAGTTATGTTTTTAAATTATTTAGCCTGACGTGTTCACTTCCCATTGATCTCATCTAAACTGTCAACTTGGCCCCTTATAATGCTCCCTTGTTATTTTCATTTTTTTAAAAAAAAAATTGCACTACTTACTTACATCTTTACTTGCTATTCATTTTATTTTTATATTGATGTATAAAATTAATGATAAACTTATTCAAAACATATTATATAAAGTAAATATTTCTTATCTCAACAATATTCAGAGTTTTTTTTCATTATGTGATGCAGAGGTGCAAATGGATATTCTTTTATGATCACTGCAAAATAATTAACTAAAGCAACAAATATTTAATGTTTTTATCACTCAAAGCAATGCCTGACCTCTGGAATAAGTGAATTAGATTAGCTCTAACTTGAATCAATCAAATTTATCAATCACCCAAATAAATCCCTATTTTTTATAAAAGAGAAAAGTAAAATGCTAAAACATTATGGATGAAATACATATTCTCTAATTTTATTGGAAAAATAGCACATGAAATATGTAAGTTTTTTAAAAAATATTTTTCTTGGACGATTTTTTTTCGAAGAATAAAGTTCATTTGTTCTAATTTGAATGAACAAAATTATATGTAAATATATAAATTTAAGTATCTAAAGTTTCTCTAGTGATTTACTTGGATTCATTAATTAAGAGAGAGAATTTAAACAATATCTTTCATTATTGATTTAAAAGGATCAAGTTATACAAGGTCCCACGTGCTCTGAAACTAATACTATCTCTATTTTGGATTAATTAATAAATTAAATAAATCAGATAATTATAACTAAATATAATCCCTCAAGATAAATTGATGTTATATACTATTTAATCTACCCAAATTAGTTAGCTATTTTTTATATTAGTTATAATTAACTATTTTATTTAACTTTCTTAATTTATTAAAAAAATCTACTAACTTTTATATTAAACAATAGATGGAGTAACTTCTAAGATGATGTATGGCATCATAAATTGTTTACATGTTTTAAAGCATTGAAAAATGCCAATAAATCACTGTTGTGGTCAAATAGCAATTTTAACCAACTTCAACTACAAATCATTAGAGAACAATGAGGAACACAACCAATAAACAACAACCCCAACATGCACTTCATTGTTCATGGCACAATTTGTAGTTTTGTGAAAGAGTGATTCTTGCATAACATATTGTGGGAAAAATGACATGGTGAGTTAAACAACACTCAAATTATTTAGGCAAAATCTGAGATCCAAATTATTTCACAACTTATTATGAAGAACTTTGAGTTTTGAATAATCAGTTAAATAGAAGATGCACTCAACAGAAAAACAACATATAATCGAATCATTCCTGCATTAGAGTGATTAAAAACAAAATGCTTTACATGACTCCGACGGGCAAAGTATTTTATTAACATGAGCATATAACAAAAAATCAGCATCAATTTACTTGGATGCAGCTTCTCCCTCCTCTAACGTTTTTAGATTGTATATACTGGGAAAACAGAAAGACAAAAATACAAATTTTACACTTTAGAACAGCTTCTTCGGTGAATGAATATTTGAACTTAGGGAATTTTGTTCCTTTCTTTTATTCCATTCCCTGTCACGCTTCACTGATTATCTTTGATGAACAAAATTGATCAAATAAAAATGGGTTGGCTCTGCTGTCTAGAGATGTGGTACTTAGGGAAAGTTATAGCCTATGGTATACGAGATGATTTAGTTTCTACCAAAGCCGAACGACCCATTTATCCAAATCATCCGCGGTCGTTGGAATTGTTACCAATTTCTATAAAGATGTTGCCATCTCTTTAAAATTATCATTTAGCCGTTACATTTATTCCCCCGGCAAGAGTAAGATTTAAACATAATAAATGATAACAGACTTACAATTCAATCTGAAAGCTTAGGTGAATAAAAAATGTCTAGTTTGAACTCTTATCTGTGAGCATTTTCTTCTTTTAGGGTTTCACAGTTGTGCTGGTATTTCATCCGAGTTATTGCATCATCTTTTTCACATCGGTCGATTCGTAATAATCCAGTAACCTAGATCATACCCAAGCAGTTAGTTTCCTTTGGCTTTGCTGAACCGAGTAAGAATATTATGAACAAAATAATATTATCTATCAAGTGCAATAGTGCCAATTAACATAACTTGATCAATGGTATGTGTTACATGATAGCTTACAATTATTCCACATCCGTGGCCTTTCTTCATTTTATGTACTGCTACATGGAGTTCATAACAAGATCAATTTCTCATTATGGAGCAATTTAATTTTGTTCATGGGAGTGATGTGCTCCATCAAATACCCTTTCTTTAGGGCTATAGGACTGATACATTGTGTACAAACAAGTCTGTTAAAATCTGGTAATTTTTGTGTTATATAAAACTATTGCAAGTACAACCGATAAGTCTTGAAGCAACACATCACCCTCGGATTGATGACTGTGATTGCGGACTATATTATTCATGTTAACATATATTGCATATAATATAATCATACGTGTAATTGACTGAGATTGGAAAGCAAATTAAAGCAATAAAAATTGACGCTCAAGTTTTGTACTAGTTTATTTAAAAAATAAGGTTCGAATAACAGGGTGGTTATATTCTTTTGTTATTAATTGGTGATCCTTCTTGCCAAGAATAGAGGATCTACAATTTTTACAAAATAAAAATTTCCATAATTCATACAATCTCATAAAGGGATGCAAAGGTACTCAGTGTTATGCCAAAATTCGACACTCATGATACAAGTGGTCAATCAGCCCCACGATGTTTCCAAATTACTTAAAGTTACGTACCTGAAAGCTAATAGGGCTGATGACGATTTTTCTTGCGAGTTCTTTCCGACTTAGTTATCAACGTGCTTGAAATCCATGATCGACTCATCTGAGGTGAATCATCAGACAACCAGCAACAAAGGCGACCATCTTCCCCACCAGTCCATCCAAAAATGCCTTGGTCACAGCCCGGTCCGCCGTGAATTGTTGACATGGGTAATACGCCCCTTACAATACTTGTATGGCCACCCTGGAGAATTGCTTCCGCGGGTCCCACAGTTGCCTGCACATTATAATTTACAGGAAAGTAGCCCAAAACACCAGCATTAGTGCCCCCGATCACCCATAGTTGTTCAGCTTCTCTAGAGTAGTGGCAGTCAACAAAATAGTCAACCTAAAAAGAGAGTACAACATCAGTTTGTGCCTGTGGATTTGTGAAAACATAGAATTATAGAAGAATCCCTTAGTAGCAGTAGCTAAAAAAGAGCTTGGAAGACCAGCCGCACTTATAGTAGTAGCTGAAGCTCCATACTGCCTTTCCACTATGGCAAGTCGTATCAGCTTATGTGCTGAAAATGACACCGTGAAGCATGGCTTCTTTCTCATGGAGAAATCCAGAGGAATAAACTTTATATCTCTCTCAATACAAGTAATTTTGAAACATCTACATAAGCATGGTGCTATTCTAGTTCACTAAAACATACTCCTCTGGTATTTTAAGTCAATTTCAGCATGTTTCACACAGAAAAAAAAAATTAAAACTTCATTAACTTCATTAACTTCATCTTAAAATTCAATAACTTTCCAACTTTATCCCTATTTAATATACATTATATCCTACAAGAACAAAATCAACACAATAATAGATCAAGGGTAAAATTGTACATTTATATAAAAAATTTAATAATGTGACTTATAAATAGGACCAAAAATTCCTTCTCTCTTTGCCCTACAAATAGGACTAGAGGAGTATTCCATTAGAGAGGGAAGAACTCACATTATCCAAACTCCAACCTTCAGAAGCTAAAGAACGAGCATCTGTGAAGTTCACTTCGTTTCCACCATCTTTCCAATCCCAGATACTATAAGGAATCAGAGTAGAATAAACAACTAGAATCAAGCTAAATACGCAACAAAAGAAAGCATAGAAAAGGAGCCAGGATACAAATGCGCAAATTCTCAAAATCCATATTAGGTGCATTAAAATATAATTGCTTCTGCAGACAGTTCTGCTGGAAGTACTATCTCCACACAGAATGAGTTCACATGATAGTTGCTTAAGCAGTGTGAGCAACTAATAACTAAATTAAATGCGAGACAAAGGGACAAAGCACATAATCATTTGTGCAACAAAATAGCAGAGAGGATTATATAACTATCAAGCAAACCAGTTTAAGGAGATAACGTGCCTCATGGTTTCAATATGCGTTAAACACCAAAGCTTCAGACAACTTTCACCGAAAAACCCCACCTTTGAGATTGAAGTTCCCACATTAATCACCTGCATTTTACGTAACAATTTGTATGAATAATTTACTAGAATCCAAACTCAAGTACAAAAGAACTCAACCAAAAATAATGGTTTTTCAAAATCTAGAGCTCTAAATGTGTGTGCGTTGCATAATGATGTACATACATATATATCAATTTGAAAACTGAATTGTTGCATTGCATAATGATATATACATATATATATATATATATATCAATATGAAAACTGAATTGTAACTCGAGAAACTGAAAAGCAATGTCACATCTACACTGGAATACCATACTGATTCCAGATGATCATCATCATTGATATCTCCAGTAATGTCAAATGTGCAAATCAACCCATCTTCTGAAGCAGAAACAAGCTTCCCTTGTTGGTTAGGGACAAAATGGACCTATCAACAATCATATGCTCAGACTAAATTTATGAACTCATGACCCATGTTCAATTACTAGTATCAATGTATTCAATAAGAGAATAAACTTTACTGTCAATCAATATCAGGTTATCAATATTGCCATCATCTTTAGATGACATGTTACAGACAGATGAGATACGCGCAAACAGGAATACAGATTCATCAATTGCGATGTACATCTAAGGGGTGAGCAGTCAAGAAGCGAGATTCTACTATTTAATTTTGACCACCCCCCCAAATTAGCCATCGCATATATGTTATTAACAAGGTATTGGATTGATCACCTTTACAATAGGTCCCTTTTTTAGAGGGGTCTTCAAGGCCAAAGTTCAAACTCTAATGGGTACCATTAACACACAACATCAATCGTATTTAGATTGTACTGACTTACTCATTAAGTTCAATCAGTTTGCATGGCACATACCTGAGTAACATCATCCACATGAGACTCTTCCAAGCATGCAATTTGCTTATTGTTTCTCCCATCCCAAAAGACTATCTGAGTAAAATCATTCAGTAGTACACCTTATCTTAAATACCAGTCTAATATATTTCATGCAGTGTCATGTAAGTTGTTTTAGTTGAAAGCAAACCTGAGATTTACAGCCAGCAGCAATTAAATTGCCGCTAGGCCCTCCAATCGAAAAGCTGAATACCTCTTGAGAAGAACCAGCTGATATGCAGGATACCTGCAGTTTGATCATCAGCACTTGCATTGTTAATTGCCCATATTCATCAGTAAACCTGAAAATATAACTATTATAACAGCAATGAAGCATGGGTACCTGCTGTAATGTTCGGGTGTCCCACATTCTAATAGTTCCATCCGAAGAACAAGAGCCTAGAACATGTGAATTTGAAAGACCTGAAAACAAAATTTGGTTGATGGTATCAGAATGACCCTTGCACTCTCCGTGATAGTGACCAGTCACTGGTGAATACAATTTCACTGTGTTCGTCGATAATGACACTGCCATAGTACTCCAATCATCCCTTCCATCCAGAACAAGCGTGAAGCCACCCAAAAGAAAAATATTACAACCAAGTCACAAATATAATTGGATTTCCAATTAAATGAACACACAAAATGACTGAATTTGTTTTTCAACTAACTTTTGTGGAACTAACAAGAGCAAAAACCAAAAACGTACCTTGGGATGATTTGGAATACATAGTCATCGCCAAAGTTGGTTTGAATAGAGTTTTTGAGCCCGAGTCGTTTAACAGAGTTGAGATCAGGTGAAGGTTGTGCTTCAACATCCATAGCCACAGTGGCATCCATTTTCCTTCCTGTTCAGCCTCAAAGCCTCGTGGTTATATCCAGAAATCTATGGGAACAAAATGGAATAACTCGTTTGAGTCTGCCAACATCAGGGTTTATGGGGCTACAAGTGTGAGCCCTCTCAAATATAATAGGGGTGGAAAACAAGAAGTTAAATTGTTTATCACACAAGTATATAATTCAAATCTAGCCAAGTTACAACAACCAACAATAAGTTTCTTTCTTTCAATCCCATTAAGTCAGCAACTTCACAAAAAGAATTCACACTTACACTAGAGGTGTTTACATACTTGACACTTGCATGAACATTGTGAATGACATGCTTAATCTTGCTAAGGCCATCTTACACCAACAGCAAAGCATCTATGAAATAGTTTTCCATCAAGCATCAAGCACCAACTTATGATCAATGACAAGTACCCCATCAAATTTCATATATATCTTGTTCTCCAATTTCTTTATTTTGATAAAATGAGTCTACTGATCACTCTCATAAACGAAATCAGTCTTGTAACCCCTAGTAATTTGGTATTATATATAATGTTATGGATCAAAAGGCATTTTTTGCAACCTATCCACACACATTCTCATTTTTATATGGTGAAACACCACCCTTGCAATAATAGTATTCAAAAGTCTATCAGGCCAATTATGATTTCCTAAAAATTTGAAACCAAAATCTTAGAATCTGTCAGTAAATGTAAGCATAGCCTTAAAATTAACATCTATAAACCAAGGTCAAACAAGAAATATAAGGAAAAATTGATCGCATAGTTGTTGTCTAGTTACATTTAAAGCCAAATATGCGCAGAACTGATCCAACAAATAGAACAAAACTGAGCAGCGTAAACATATAATCATACCGGCAATACAAGTGGACACAACAGCAATGAAGGAGCTTAGTTTACTTTCAATTCATTGTCATTTCCTTCTGGAAAGAACACAGAATATAAGAACATAAGTAATTATCAAGAGGCGACCAAAAAAAGAAAGAACAGAGACAAAAAACTATTGAAGGAAACCCGCCTGCACAAGAGTGTGAGAGAATGAGTTCTGTCACAACGGCAAGCTCGGGATGCCTGGATAAGTGTGAGACTGAAGGGGAGAGATGAGAGGAAGGCGTGAGAAGTGAGACGATGAGCGAAGATGGAGTCAAGGCAGGCCAGTAGCAGCACGACCGTGGGGAAGGACTCAGGTTTCTCAAAGTTTATTATATAATAAAGGAATTTCTTAAATAATTTAATAAACTTAATTTATAAAATTTAGATAATAATTAATATTATTTTTAAAAATCTTAAAAAAGTTGTTTTAATTAGTTAAGAGAGAGAGAGAGAGAAGGGTACTTAATAAAAGAATTTTGTAGAATTTAGTTTATAAAAAGGAATGAGGAAGTATATATCAATATATTGAATATTGTTCTATTTCGCAACACATGTGGCCCACATACTACTTGAATACTATATGGATAACAGTTTATTATGGGAGAGAATCCTTTCCTTTTTCCCTTTCCCTCCTCTTTTTCCCTTCCCGTTTTCACCAATCAAAATTTGTTATCTTTATTACTGCCTCAAGGCTAAGAAATATCCTTTTAAATAAGGATTGAAGTACTTGATGGTAAATACAGGTGCATATATGAGTTAGTGAGTTAAAGAATGATTACAATTTGAGGCTTGTAAAGATTACATGTTCTCATGCTTAACCATCCTTGTGACTAGAGATTCTTTCCTCATACTACTTTTATATATCATTCTTCAATTCCATATAGCTTGAACATATTTAACTATATAAACCTTTCAAGTAGTAAGAATTTCCTTTATTTTCCACTTTCAAACCTGACTAAATCATCATTTTAATGTCTTCAAACATAATAAAATCATTTAGAATAGTTGGTTAGCACTTAGAGGCAGTAAAGAGAAAAATCAGTTTCTAGCGCGCCCCCACCCAACACACAAACACACACACACACACACACACTTGACTTTCACATCTAATAAGTACATAACCAGCTTTTAGCCTCCATAAACGTTTCAACATTAGCACAACCTATTCTAGATATCATTTCAGCTTTCAAAAATTATCACATTATAACACACATATATGATTCATGCTCCAATTAAATACCATATTGGCTCTTCTAAGCTTCACACAACCTTTATCTTAAATCTGAAAATTTCTAACTTCATAAACATTAGTCTAACCATCATTTTAATATCTTTAAATACTGGTTTAAGGTTTGGAAGCATTGAACAGCCCTTTTACATAGTTTCAGTCTCAAAAATGCTTCCCAACAATGCACATGAGCACAAATAAGCACAAACACTTATATCTTGCACTTATATATCATTTATATACATCCAACAGATATTTCAAACAGCACCTATTTTCAGGATTCCAAATATTCTGTTACATCCACATGTATATATATTTTCACAATTACAGCAACTTAAATCATGCCACATTATTAGCTATTAAACACCATTTTGCCCCTAAAACCTTTCAGCCAAAATACCGCAACAGACCTGAAAATTCCAGCTTTCAGAGCAAGGTCTAACTCTTGATTTAACATTTCTAGACAAGTATAATACTTTGAATCATTTGCTTGACATTTAAAAGTCTCAAAGCAGCACTTTATAGCTTTAAAAAACACACCATCTTATTTAGCATGTGAGGTCTTAATTCTTATTTAACCATCTAAAATACTAATTCAAGAGTTATGTACACCAAACACTTTGGCCTTCTACTTTCACCATCTAAAAATCCAATTTCCTTTACTACTAACAGCACCTCTGACTCACAAATACATTCACTTATATAAGAAGCTAATGATTCTAACATTTAAACTTTCTTTAAGAACACTTTAATCATCTAAAATTTTCGGTTGGCATCAGGCAACAAAAGTCCACATTACAGCCGATTAAAGCCCCTTGAAACTAAAAACAATCAGATTCTGAAATACTACCCAAAAGCCTCATATTTGCACACGCAGCCACTAATTATTATGATTATAACCCTTAATCTACCGTTAGATACTTATACAACTCTTAAACGATGATTCTTCCACTTCAGAACCAAGTTTAGATTTGTCCTCCCATTCCAAAAACGCTTCAATCGAACAAATAGAGAAGGGAAGAGGATTACACAGCTTACCTTAATCTGAAACTACCCTTGCTTGTGGATTTTGGCCGCTTTCCCTCCTTCACTATCTCCCGCGATCTTCCTCCGGTTCCTTCTTGAGGCCGATTTTGGCTCTTCTGGTGAATGAGTCGAGTGAGGGAGGGAAAGGAGGGTAGCTGAAGTATATGTTAGTTTCATGACCATTCTGCCCCTCGACTCATTTATGTTTTCAGTTCAGTCCTTTGGTTAATATACTGAAAAAATTAGATAATCTCAAGAAATTAATCCTTAATACTCCTCGTGTCTTTAATATAGAATATAATTAAAAAATTAATTTTAATCATAAATATAAAATTATTTTTTATTATTTATTAAATTTTTTATAAATTATCCTTATTGATACTCCCTAAAAAATAATTAAATAAAAAAGGGAGAGAGGATATTAAAGAAGATGATTATGATATTTTAGAAAAAATTATATCATATTAACTAATTTAACTAAATTCTTTAATCTAATCAAATTAAATAAATATGTCATATATTAAAGATTAGATAAGTACTTTATAACTGAGTTTCTTCATTAATTAGCTTCTCTATCATATAAAGTAATTTCCCTAAGACTTTTGGGTTAAAGGAAAACCTCAAATTAGTTTTTTTTTAATTTTTTTTTCTTAAACATAGGCCCTTAGATCCAGAAAATATTTTTTAAAATGATCTTTAATTCTTTTCGAGAAATAAACTTCTACCTAAGCTCTCTTATTTCCCAAAATAATTATCTATAACTTTTCCTTAGTTTTTCTAGAATTTTATACATTTTTAAATAATTATTTTTTTCTTTATTTCCTTAAACTTAAGTAATGTTACTTAACAGTTAGACCTTAAAGTGTCATACCATACTCTCTTAAACTTTATCTTCTCCAAAACAGTACCCTGTTATGTTTGGAAAAGATAGGGGTGAGATTTCGAGAAAAATCTCAGTAGCAAACGGTACCATAAACAATGTATATAAGTATATGCTTGGTGTTTAACATGCTTGCTTTATTATGATCATGTTTGCATAATGACATATACATGTTTCTATGATTATTATTTATAACATATAGTCATAGTATAAAAAGAAACAGAGCATCACTTAATCATATATGCTTCACATCATCAAAGTAAGCAACCAACACATAAAACATCCAAGCAATATAAATATACAAGTAGGTAAGTTCACTACCTAACGTGTAGCATTTTCTTTAGTCCTTAGCCTTTGCTCTAAGATTCATTCTTTTTCATAGATAAGAGCCTATACATAGTGTAACATCCTAATTTTAATTTTGAACATTTGAGTAACATTAGAAAGTAATTTATTAAGTAACTTAAGGTTTAGAGTACTTCAAATACATTATTTCATATATAGAATTATAAAATTAAGAAATAATAAAATAATATTTAAAATGGAAGGTAATATGTATTATTTATATTTATGTTGAGTTAAATTAAATAGGGTTATTTTATGGTAATTGGCAACCATTGTATAATTATTTGAGTGTAAAGAATTTATCCAAATTATATTCTCATATAAATAGAGCTTAATTATTTAAATTTTAGATAATCTTAATAACTGATAATTAATTAAAAAAATAGATTTAGATAATATTCAATGTTGAGATATGGTTTAAGAGTAATTAGAAAATAATTTTTAATTTTTAGCATTTAAACAAATATATATAGAGAGACAAAACAAAATAAAAATGAAAGAAGAAAAAGAAGAAGAAGATATACGTAGTGTTCATGAAAAGAAAAAAAAATAAAAAAAAAGGAAAAATGAAAAAGAAGGAAAAAGAAAAGAAAAGAAAAAATATATATATATATATATATTATAATGGTATGGGAGCTATACCATTATAATAATACCTACCCTTCTCCCTCTCCCTCCTGACTTCATTTCTTTCCCCTTTCCTCGTCTTTTTCTCTTCTCCAATCGCCGATTTAGATATTTTTTGAGTTTCATTCTTACTCCTAAAATCTTCCAACTATAATAATTAGTTCCCAAATATTTTTTTACTCAATGAGAGCTCTTCAGAAATATAATTTTTGTTAGAAAAAAAATAAGTTTGAGGATTAGGGCTTTGAACAAGTGTAGATTTTTAACAAATGAGAATCATAGAATGGTAGAGGTAAGTAAATACTTACATTTAATCGGTTTAGAATTTTTGTATTTGCATTATTTAAGAGGTTTAGAGTTAGGGTTTAAATATTAGATTATCGAGATAATTTAATATGATAATTTGATTGATTAAATTTGAGTTTAATGATTGAGTTATGTTTATTGGAGGTATAATTGATATTTAATCGGTCTAGATTGTGGCTAGAACTTGTAATTTAAAAATAGGTATTTTTGTTAGAACCCTAAATTGGAGAAATTGAAGATTTTGATCAAATTGAATAATTATGGGTTAATTGATAGTGTAAATGAGTTATTAAAATTTAGGAATGATGTGATTTAATATTGAAATGGAAATTTGGATATTATGAGTGAGATTTGAAAATTAGAGGTAAAAATTGAAAACTTTAAACTTATGTAATTAAATTGATTATTTGTTTAGCAATTTGATTGGTGATAAAACTCAAGGTTTAGTATGTTAGTGTTAATTATAAGTGAAGGGATTTGAGAATTTTGTATAATTGGAGAATTTAGTGGTTGATTTAAGTAAATTAAAGTTAGAGTTTGATTAGAAATTATGAATTATACTTTTTGAGGTTGATTATGAAATGTGAGCATTGGAAAGTATGGGTGAAGCATTAAGGTTTGTAAATTTGGGGGTTTTGGATTGTTTGAGGAGTTTGATGTTAAATGAGAATTTATATGAGTGAAATAAAGTTAAGACAATATAAGATTATTATTGGAATGATAATTTGGTAAATAGATGTGTGGTTGGGGTAGAGAAATTAAATTATGGTATAGAATTAATAATTTTTAAATAAAATAAAGTTAGAAGATAAATATGAGTATTTATTTAAAAGTATATGTTGTGTCAAATTAATAACTTATTGATGCACATTTATACAAATATTGTAGATTGAATAATGAATTATGAACTAAATACGGGACTTCTCATCTGTGGTATTTTTATTAGCTTTGGCGAGAGGTAACCACTTTCCACTCATTGTGTGTGCTAATGTGATGTTTGTGAGCGATTCGATATATATAAATCTACTGATGATGATATGGGTATATTGAGAAAACTTGATTGACGATTTTATTGAAAATAGTCTTGCGGGACTTAAAGTTTAATTTGGAAAGTTTGAAATGAGATTAGAACCTTGCTATATCTTAAGATTGGAATTTGAAAAAGTTATTATCCTAAGAGATACCCCATTGTGATATTTATTGATGTTATTGATTATCGAGCTACTGAGATTTTGATTAATATGATTATCTTAAGAATTATGCGTTGGAGATTGGTGATGAAAGAGTTATATTTTTACCACGTGATATAGCCTCAATTGGAGCTCGATGGTTGGCTTTTGTCCCACCAATTTACCGAGTGACTTGCCCCACCAGTTTATCGAGGGACTACGACATCCCACCAGTTTATCGAGGGGGAATGAACCCGTGGTCCAGTCGTGTGCTGTCATATCCCAATTTTTTCCTATCTGTATAAGATTGATAGAGGAAAGAGGTTTGGAAGGGATTGTGACGATAAATAGAAAGAAAAGATAATGATTAAGATGAGTTTTAAGCCAAAGAATAAGAGAAGGTATAAAGTTGTAAAGAAAAAGGGGTTAAATTGCAATTTAGAGAAAATCTAGGGACTAAATTGCAATTAATGAAAGTTTCAAGAACATAAAGGTCATTTTGGAAAGAAAGGGACTAAAGTGAAAACTCTCAAAGTTCTATACTGCAAAGTGGAAGTAGACATAAGTTTTGGGCCATTAAGTGTAATTATGAAAAGTTAAAAGCCTGAAGTGTAATTTTTAAAAGTTCAAGGGTAAAATGGTAATTATGAGAAAGTTGAGCCAAAAAAGGCCAAAAACTGCCCGAAAGTAGTTTAGTCTCAAATTTTACCATAAAATAAATAAAATTATTCTGATCAGTTTAACGCAAAACGAAATTTTGATTTGAGGTCCCGATAAATTGATATGAATTTCCAAAGTTTGGGAAAATTATTACAGTATCTTTTGGACCTCAGAATTAGATAAAATTTGGTAGTAAATTCTTATAAATAATATAAGAATTTATGAAACTGACAAAAGTAAAAAAGGAGTCATGTATAATTAATTATAAAATTTACGGTGAATCAGACACTAATAAAGGGTTAAAGGAAATGTAGAGAATTTTTATCAGTACTTCTGGGTCTCAGAAAATTATGAGACTTTGTATAAAATTCATTTTATATTAGAATGAATTTTATAAAAATTTTAGAACCCTTAAAATAATTTTATAGAATTTATTCCAAAAATCAGGAGAATTTAAGGATATCGGTATAGGACGTGCCTTGGGAATTGAGCCAATTGGCAATTGGACTCAATTTAGGGCCCAAGTGACATTTTAAAGAAGCCCAAGATGCTAAGGAATGGTCTTGTGGTGAAATGAATTTTTAAGATATTTCTAAAAAAAATAAAAAGAAGAGAAAGGAGGAAGTTTCAAGACATGTGAGGTGTATGGTGAGATGTCCCATGTGGGACCCACCATGTGCCACATGTCAAGCATAGCAAGAGGAATGAATTATCACATGTGTCTCATTACATTAAAATATTATAATAAATAGTTTAATGATGATTAAGATTAATTAATCATAAAATCAACCAATGAGAGGAAGAATTAAGTCATTGTAATAATTAGCACTTCCAAGGGTGGATTAGTTCTAATTACCCTAAAAATTGTCTATAAATACCTTCTTCCATTCCTTCATATTACGTAAGAACAAGAGGGGAAACTCTTGAGGATTGAAAACTCAAGTAAACTAAAGAAGAGACAAGGCACTTTGGTTCAAAGCAATCAAGGTTTAAGGTAAGCAATCTTCCTAGTTCTTATGTATATATTTTGGAAGATTGAAACCTAGGTTTTAGTGGTTGGAAAACCTATTTTTCCTTGGTTCTCCATGCTGTCCAAATCTGGACAGAAATGAAGAAAAAAGAGAAGTAAGATAGAACTATGAAATACTAACCTAGATAAGCTTGGATTATTGGTTATTGCTTGAATTAATTGTGTAATCCTTGAAATCCCAATTCATGTGACTTTTGGCCTAGTACATAACTGAAGGAAGAAGATTGAATTTCAATGATCTAATGCTTCCATTGAATTTATATGATGATTTTGTGTAGGATTGAATAAGATTGGAACCTTGGAAACATTGAAATTGAGAAAGGGACAATTTGAAACCTTCTCTGTTATTGTTCATGCGTATGAATAGTGATTAGAATTTCATGATTTTGATGTTTCCAATCGGTTTAAAATGCAAAATTTTCTAGGATTAAGTAAGATCAAAGTCTTGGAAGCATTGGAATTGAAAAGAGGAATTTTTGGAAAATTATAGGTGCTGTTTCTGTTTCTGTCCAGACCTGAAGGAAACACTGGAATTTTGCAATTCTGAATCCATATTTGGATTCCTTGGGCAAAATTGTGTGGGATATATTCAAGGCACAAATTAATTCAAAGGACAAGGCAATTAACCACAAATAAAGAAAGTTAGGGGTGTATCGGTTCCAGAAAATGAACTTAAATTATTAAGTGAAGTTCAAAGCTGAATTGGTATGGATTTTAATAAGTGTATTACTCTACCATGATTAGGCTTTGACATTTGTGAAAGAGAAGACCAAAAGACCAAGAAAGAAAAGGTTAAAGGAGAGCTATTCCAAGGTAGTAAACTTACCTAACTTGTATGTTTTGCTTGCTTGGATGTTCTATGTGTTGGATGTTTACTTTGATGATGTGAAGCATGTATGATTGAATGATGCTCTGTTTCTTTTTTTTTATGCTATGGCCATATGTTATAATTTAAGGAACATGAAAGCATATAAAGATATCATTATGCAAGCATGATCATTAAGCACACACATATTAACATCAAGCATTGAGTTGCATACACTGTTTGGTTTCCATTTGCTACTGAGATTTCCCCCGAAATCTCACCCCTTCCATTATACAAACATCACAGCAGGGCCATCTTATGGAAGCAAGGAAGGAGAATGAAGAAGTTATGATGCATAAATATGTTGTTGTATGAGAGACATTTTATGGGAATATGTAATGTGTGTATTAAGTACTTGTTTTATTTCTGGTTATATTTTGTGAGACTTAGGAAAAATAACTAACCTTTGAATAAATGTATAAGACTTTACAGTATGATTATATACATGTTGAAATTCATTTTGGTACCAAGAACGTCTTATTCCGATATTTGTACAAAGAGAACGAATTTTTCAAAGTTAGGGAACCAAATCTGGAAATTGTGAAACTGACCAAATGAACAGTAATATTCCACGTCAATACTGTACTAATTTGTTTGGATTTTGGTCAGATTCATATTTTTCTCTTAAAGAAGCTTATGTTAGCTTCGTATAGCAACTTGAACCACTTCATTTTGATTTTTCTAAAATTAGTTATGAATTTTTGAAGTTGAATCACTTGTCTGGAATTTTACCAAATGAACAGTAACCCGTGGTCAATAATTCCAGATTATGTAATTTGACTTCATTGATCATATAAGTGGTTCCAAATGCTACTATTTTGTCCCTAAGATGTACAAAAGTTAGGATGTGACATGTGCTCTGTGGATTTTGGCCGATCCATAACACTCGACCGGTTAGCTTTTTGAGTGGCCAGTCATATGGTAGTTATCACTAGCCCATGGGTTTAGTCGACGGGCATAAGGCAGTTCGGTTGATTTGATAGGAGGAACTGGGGTGGTATTTCTATTTGATCATATTATGATAATGTATTATTTTCTATCTCGTGTATTTTATTAACTGTCCCACTTGACACCTCACGAGCACATGTTAGTATGCATGATGAGTAGGATTATTGGTTACTGAGACGTTTGTCTCACCCTGTGGTTATTAACATTTTTTTCAGGTTATAATCTTGTGCTAGGACTTCAGGGAATGTTTCAGAGGCTTGGTTAGTGCTATATTAATTGTATAGCATCCTCCTCTTAATTTATGTGAGAAAGTTATATATTGCCACAGTAGGGCTCATTTTACATATCCTGATATGATGTGATATTTTATTTAGATTTGATGCTGGGAATGCATGCTGGTAGTGGGCTTGAGGCCCTAAGCTATTATTTGTGAATTGTTGATTATGGATCCACTATTTGGAATGTGTAATATTGAGAATTTATTTATGAATGAGGATTATACCGGATCTTGGTTGTGAAGTGGTTTATATGATGTTATTCCTGGGTTTGATGCTCAAAGGCTTTTTGAGATGGTGCTTAAACTGAATCCTTTCTAATATAGTTTTATATGCGAATGTTTGTGAAACTCTTATATCCATGATAATATTTTTATATAAGTTTTACTCTTTTCTATCATGGATAATATTTTCAAAATAAGTTGAACTCTTTTAACCATGACAGTGCGTGAGGGTAGTTTTATCTTTTTCTATCATGGTTAACTCTTTAGAAGTAAAGTATTCTTTCTCTAACCATGATAAATTTTAAATTTATTAACAAAACTATTTCCATCATGATTACTTTATAGCAAATTTTGGTAAAAACAATTTAGGGTGGTTAATTATCATTATTTGAAGGAGAAGTTTACACATAGTATAATAATATTTTCATTATTATACTATTCAGTATAGCTCTACTTAACTCAAACTTAACTTGAGGTAATACCCTTAATCCGACAATCCCCTAACTTTCTTTCTATCCACGACTAACCTTATAAAGAGATATATTTCTCTATTCTAACTATTAAATTCATAAGAAAAATCCTCTGATTTATTAGAGTAGGGACTAAAATAAATTACTTACCTTATTCCTAAGCTTGCCAAGTCCCTAAACTCCTTAGATTGCTCCTAAGTCAGCCAGAACTCCTTCTTTTTCTTCCTTTCTTTCTCTCTCTCTCTCTCTCTTTCTCTCTCTCTCTCTCCTTTCTCTTCCTTGCCGTGTTGTAAATGGAATGGGAGGGGGTAGAGGTATTTATAGGTAAAGGGAAATAGAATGGACAGTCCATATCGAATCACGATGAACGGCTTAGATCACTTGCTTTCTCAAGAAGTTTTACCTACATCATCGTGATGAAATCATCAAGGGACATCTTGCATGCTAGGTGGCGCCATGGTAGAGCTCTTGGGACACCTCAACTGCTGACTCAGCGCTTCTAGAGAATTCCAGATTCTTATCTAGTAATGAGCTGCTGAGATTACGCCAAGTGTCCTTAGCTTTTTCTTCTTCCCCTAGATTAATGCCATGTGGCATCTTGGTGGATCCCATGAGGATACCTTTCACGCCACCTCATGGCTCCAGATAAGTCCAAAGCTTTATCTGATCAATTCCCCAGTTATCACTTCAACCGAATAATTATACTTTACTAAAAAATCCCTAAAAATATTATTTTAATTCCACTTAGACTCACATAACTCTTGGGCCACGTTTTTGGACTTCTTGGAATGTCATCGTGGGTCTCTGATCAAGCTCAAGTGCTCTAATGGCTCAATTCCTGCAAAACTTCCCTTATACCAATATCCTTCAATTAACTTAATTTCTAAAGTAAATTCTATTTAACTCTTTTAGTGGTTCTAACATTTTTAGAAATTTATTCTAATACAAAATAAATTTTCTGCAAAGTCTCATAATTTTTTTAAACCCAAAAGCCTTGATAAAAATTACATATATTTCTTCTAAACCCTTTATCGGTGTCCTTTTTTACCGTAAAATCCATAATTAATTTTACTTTTGTCAGTTTCATAAATTCTTATATTAATTATAAAAATTTACCACAAAATTTTATCTGATTATGAGGTCCGAAAGATACCGCAATGATTGCCAGACTTTTGAAATTAATATCAATTTTTTGGGACCTCAAATTAAAATCTCGTGTGACATTAAACTGATCAGAATAACTTTCTCTATTTTATAGTAAAATTTGGGACAAAACTATTTCTGGGCATTTTTAGGCATTTTCTAGCTCAACTTTCTATAATTACTATTTTGCCCCTAAACTTTTAGAAATTACACTTTAATCGCTTAACTTTTCATAATTATACATAATGGCCCACAACTTGTGTCTACTTTCACTTTTGCACCATGGAACTTTTAGACTTTTACTTTAGTCCCTTTCTTTTCCAAAATGACCATTATATCCCTAGGGATTTCACTATTTACATATAAGTCTCTATACTTTCACTTATTTACAGTTTAATCCCTAAAACCCTCTGTATGTTTCTGGGACTTCTGTTCAAAGGGGTCTGGTAACCTATCTATTTCAGGCTACTTTCTGATTCTCTGGGCCTGAAAAATTTGGATATTATAATTCTACCCCTCTTAAAATAAATTTTGTTCTCGAAATTTAATTAATACCTTAACTAAATTATCTTAAAATTTGGCTAAGTGTTCTTATCGTCCATAAAACTTTATATCTTCTTTGTGATACTATGCTCTCTTTTCTAAATCAACTCAATCAGAGTTGAAATCTACTTCTTCCTATTACTCATCCATCTTCTATCATCTATTTATCTGCTTGTGCTTATGGACAACTTACTGGACTTAGGAGTAGTGTCCATTTCTTTCATATCTTACCCTTTAGAATTTTGATGTTATTCTGGGGTCTACATCATTTCTCTTATACTTTGCTAGTCTCTCAGGAGAAATAGTGTTCTTTTATCTTTCTTTCTCCTAATGCAAAATCATAATTCAGATTATGATTCAAACATAAGGGGTTCTATTCTCTTGCTTTTATAACTTTTCTAATTCTTCATAACTTTTCTTATCCTTTTACATAACTTTATGCATCTATACCAAACTTTTGTGGCGTTTGCACCATTTCTTGTCCCTTCTTAGGAGGTTACCTATCATTAGGCTACTCTTGCCTTAGCATCTTTCAATTAAGCGTGCTACTAGGTTAGGCTATGTTACTTTTCTTGTAGCTATAAGTTCTAGCATTCTCTTTCTCATAGAACTATATGTTCTATCTTTCCTTTACCTTAGACCCTCTTCTTTGGGTCTCTCTAGCCTTTTAATCTTCTGATCCTCATCTGGAGGATCTATCTAATCATACTTCTCTGTTCTCAAAACATATAGGGTTCTCTTCTCTGTTCCTCAGGCATTCTTATACAATACTTTGAATATCAGCACTCAGATTTTAACTTGGACTCCTTCTTCATTTAAGAAAAACTAAGTTCAGTCTGTGTATAATACAGGCTATATGGGAAAACTATCATAAACAATTTTTCTGGATGAGTTAATCAACTAGTGAAGCTTCCTTACCTTAACTTCGTCTTTGGTAATAATCTTTTCAGAGAGATACTGCATTGTACTTATATCTTCATGGCTCATTACTTTCTTTAGGCTAGGTCTAACTGTGTAACATCCCAATTTTTGGTCTAGGAGATCGGGACAGTTCGCCTAGGTTCAAAATGAGGAATGTGAGGAATATCCTAAGTGTTAAACCTACGAATTCTGCAGGAAGCTTGATATGGGCTAGCTCCTGTGTAAGATAACCTGATATGGGCCGGTTGTCGAGCTTTTCAATTAACGATGACTCCCGAAGAGTTTAAGGGATGAGTTATTGAAAGATAATTTCTAGAACTTAAGATAAGGGATGAGAAGATGAGTAATGAGGCCAGAAAGAGAATGCAGGGGCAAAATCATAATTATGGGAAAGATCGGGCTGGTAGCCGATGAGTACCATATTTTGCCAGAAAATAGAGAAAATTATGCTGATCATTTCACTGAACTGTGAAATGTGCATACGAGGTCTCTATGAGTGTGAAAGAATTATGGAAAGTTTAAGGACAAAAAGGTGGGGTCCTTAAGTGTAATTTTAGCCAAATAAAAAGGGACTTAAATGAAAAGAAGAAAAGTTCCATGGGGCTAAAGTGTAATTAAAGAAAGTCAGGTTGGAAGTGGTTTGGACTGTCCGACAGTATTTCAGTCCCAGATTTCACCGGTAGAGAGAGCAAGGGACGCTCAGTAATCTGGCTTAATACAGGAATTTTTGAAGACTCCAGATAGCCAGAAATGGACTGATCGTCCAAAAGTTATAAAAATTCATACCGGATATCCTAGATTTCAGATCTAGGTGAGAAAATACAGGATGATACGTCCTTATGGGGCGGATGTCAGGAAACTGACAGAATACCGATAGCAGGCCTGTAGAAAAAGTTATTCGCAAATTAGAAAATCCAGACGGGAGAGTGAGGCCTCCGGGTATCCGATAGGGAAATTTATCGGTATTTGGAAAGGGACTGAATGAGTTCGGATAACCTCGGTCAGATGACTAATATGACTCACAGGGATGCCTGAACACCGCAGGCCAGTGTATCAGACAGAAGGAGCCGGTGTCCGGATATATGTATAAACGGTAAAAAATAGATTAAATATTCAATAATTATTAACAAGGGAAGATTTCTCGTAATGCGTGCCATGAAGGTAATGGACCCTGAAAGGCCCAATAATGGCGCCAACAAAGGCCCAGTAAGACCCTTGGACTGATAGGTGGGCCAGTGTCCGGCAGAACCCCGGAAAAGTGCGAAATTACGAAAATGCCCCTGTGTTGTACTAAAGGGGTAGTAGATGAATGAGGGCATTTTGGTCATTCTGGACAGGCCCAGGAGCCAAGGCTCATACAGATAAAGTTACTTAGAGTCAGTATATATCCTGACAGAGTACAGAAGGGTGTGAAATGACGATTTTACCCTTAGGGTTAAAATAGTGCAAGAAAGGGCACCCAGGGGTATTTTGGTAATTTACCGAGGGATGTTTCTTGGGAGTCGAGCCATCAGAGTACTTGAGCTTGATCAGGATCCAAGATAACATACCCAGAGCCCAAAAACGTAGGCCCAGTGATATGTGAGAAAAAGTGGCATTAAAATACTATTTTATTGTTGTTTCAATAAAGTAAAGTTACTCGGTCAGCACGATAACCGAGGAGGTGATCAGATAAAGTCCGGGACTTATCTGGATAACATTGGAAGGCGTGAAAGGTCCCTTCCAGGTGCCACATGGCGCAATCTTAGAGGCAGAAGAAAAGTAAGGACACGTATTACGGTGCAAGACTCTGGACCGGTACTGGATTGGACTGAACTGCTGAGTCAGCTGATGAGGTGTCCAGGAATTGTGACATGTGAAGAATGTGGCGATGATGTGTCCCGGTGAGGTGTCCTGGATGATGTCATGCATGATGCAGTAAAAAGGAATAAAGAAAAATAGGAAAATCCAGGAAAAACCAGGACCACATGTTCAGATGGCTTCAAAATTACAGAAATGCCATCCATTAAAGCTATAAATACCCCCTTCCCCTCCCATTTTATGCATCCCACGGTTTTGGCAAGAAAAAGAGAGAAAGAAGAGAGAGAAGGAGAAAGAAAGAAAGAAAGGAAGTTCTGGTGGAGTTGGAAGCAGTATAGAAGTTCTGGAGCTCTGCTTTTGAGGTAGTAACTAATCCTAGCTCTTATGTAATGTCTTTGTGATTTGTTGTGCTATTGTTTGGATGGATTGTTGTCTTATATGTTATGCTTGAAGCTCTATTACAATGCTATGATCATATGTTATTGAATATGGAAGCACGCAGCATACTTATCTGTATACAATCACAAGCAAGCACCGTCACTTTGCATTACATATATTGTTATGATTATTTACTACTGAGATTCCCCCGAATCTCATTCCCCATGTCTAACCCATTACAGGGAGATTATGTTGAACTGAATTCTAAGAATTTTGAGAGACGCCGTTAGGCTGCCGAAATTCTGGCAACGAAGAAGGAACAAAGAAAGGAACTGATACGTACTGTGTACGTAGGTGCTGTCTAAGGAGGCTGGAAGTGAGTGGACCTAGCCGGTTCATCCAGTCTTTCCTGGGTACTTACGTAGAATGGTAGTTCCTACGGGAATTACCGAATCGGTACAAGATCGGTTACTTTCTACAGAAGGAATGTAGCAGTTATGCTGCCAGATTTTTGACAGGAAGAGATGTAATTGAAATAAGAGAATTTGGTGTATGCTTTGTTGTATGACATTTTATTATTTAATAATAAATATTGTTTGGCATGTTTAACTTGTGTATGACGAATTAAAAGAGAAATTCGCAGGTCCTGAGGTAGCAGTGTTTTGACCTCAGTTTGACCTAGTAAACGAAGGAGTTTGGCCACGAGATTTGGCAGGCCAGTCGTACACATCTGGGGCATTACGTGGATAGGTAATAAGCCTTGTTTGGATGTGTAGAATGAGATTAATCAGTTCTCAAATTAAATGTCCCGAATAAGGAACTTAAGAGTAGAAATTTTAATTTCTGGGCTTAAGTTAAGATATAATCAAGCTAATGTTGCTTCCGCAAGTGTACTCTGAGGAGTCTAAGGGAGGATGTTTCAAACTGCGACCTTGAGATCTAACTGCGATCAATCCTAAACCTCTTCAGGATTTAACTGCGACCCTGGAGCTATGTTAGGATCTAACTGCTACCCTTCCGAAATCCTCTATGATCCTGTGGTACTGTATCATCATCTCTAAAGGATCTTAAACCAACATATTAAGTTATAAGGTTAACTACTTCCACTTGTTGATAACTCAATTAATAATTTTTGTTTTTTAAGAAATACATCTTGTAGCCCATATTATTTATCAAGATTTTACTTATTTTCTCTCTTACTCAGGAGTTCCTTCTCATCTTTCTTACTTTACTGTGGCTTACCATGGGCTATTGTCTTGTGTAATCATGGTCTAACTACCTACTATTACATTCTGTTACTGTGGTTACATCATAACATCTCATCTCAATCTGTGCTCTAACTGCGAGCAATCTGTATCTGAACTGTGCCTTATCTAAAGAGCAATCTATATCAGATTTGACTCTTATCTGAAGAGTGACCTGAACTCATCTGAATCTAGCTCTATTTGAGAGCCATCTGTTTTAGATCCAACTCTTATCTGAAGAGTGATCTAAAAACAATCTCTTTACTGTTATCTGTTGTTATTTCTGTATACCATTTCTTTTGATAGAGTTATAACACTACCACCTTCTTAGTACTTGCTGTAACCCTAACTTAAGAAATGGCCTTGAGTATTGTATTCACAAGTCTGTAGAAATACTTGAGTATTCTGGCTCAACTTTCTATAATTACTATTTTGCCCCTGAACTTTTAGAAATTATATTTTAGTTCCTCAACTTTTCATAATTACACATAATAGCCCACAACTTGTGTCTACTTTCACTTTTACACAATGGAACTTTTAGACTTTCACTTTAGTCCCTTTTTCCCCAAAATGACCATTATGTCCCTAAGAACTTTTACTATTTACATATAAATTCCTATACTTTCACTTATTTGCAGTTTAGTCCCTAAAATTCTCTGTATGTTTCTGGAATTTCTGCTCAAATAGGTCTGGTATCCTATCTATTTTAAGCTACTTTCTGATTCTGTGGGCCTAAAAAATTTAGATATTACATAAAGAGTCCTTTTTGCCTAGTGTTCTAGAGCTTCTGGTCACTAGTTAAATCCTTGCTGCACCCACTTTTTTAATTAAACAAAAATTTCAGGATAAAATAGAACCTATACTTTATGTGCAACAAGGGCAATAAAACTTCTAAGATTACCTATGGCAAACGTAGTTTTTTTCCAATCTAATTTTTATAAAAGTTAGATTAAATAAAAGCAGGATAGTGCAATATAATTTATGCTTGGATTAATTTTTATAAAATAAAATCAATTTGACAAACTAAAACTTATTTAGATGATTAATAAAAAAGTCAGTTTAAATGTAAAATGACTAAAAAAGACATGACTTTTATTAAATAACACACACATATTAAAATTAAAAGTTATAAAAATAGTTAATATATTAATCGAAAAAATTTGAAAATACTAGAAGACTTAATTTAAGTTAATACAGTATTTTAGTTAAACATTTAAAATTGAATTAAAATAAAAAATAAATTTTTATTTCAAAAATATTTTATCTATATTGCATAATGTCATGATTCTAAGAAAAATATTAGAATAAAAGTTAGAAGAATAAAAACAGTAAATGTATTATTGAAAAATTTGTAAATAATAAAAAACACTTAACAAGATATATTTAATAGATAAAAATATATAAATTATAAATGATAAGATATTAAATTTTTAATAGATAAAAATGTATTGATATATTTGAAAATGAGAATTATTGAAAAAAATGAGAATTAAGTTATAGAGCTTAATTAAATATTAATGTTAAAAATCACGGGCTTGAGTGAACTTTCGTCATTAAATTTTATTAATTATTTTTTCCTTTTTAGGGTAATTTTATATTTTCTTTCATTAAAGTAAGATGGGTCCCACTCAAAGTCTTTTTTCTTTCCTCTCCCTCAATATCACGTTCTCTCTCTCCACGGTACATCGGCTTCAAGCGTGACCGTAAGCAACCTTGGATTGACTTCTATTTATAAACTATTTTTACTTCTACTTATAAACTATTTTTGTCCCAAAGGGTAAAAGTTTATCCAAACATGTGATATATCCCAAAAGTTACATTTTGGCAGCAAAAATGTGTTTACAGTATTCGAAATGCTCAGCCAAACACACATTAATTGTGTTCCCATACTACTGGAGAAAAGTCCTTTAACGTCGATTAAAAATTACTTTTAACATCTGTTTTGAAAGAGACGTAGAACCCTGTGATATAATAAATTGACCTTTTAATATTATTTATTAACTATCATTGAAACTCTCTTTCAACGCGGTTATATTTAAAAACCAACGTTGAAATATGAAATATTGCATGCCATTTAGTAGTACTAAATGACATGTAAATTCTTGTATAACGTTGGTTGTTCTTTATAACTGACATTGAAAGTGTTATTTTTTTTTTATATTTTATTTATATTTCTCATAATCCCAACCTGCACAAAGAGAACAACCAGAATATATGCATGCTAACAGACCCAGCAGCAGAACAAAATCATTCTTCTACAACCAAACAAAGGTAATCAACGTAAGGTATGTACAATTCGCCTAAAATCATTCTTCTACCGTCATTTTTGACAAAATATTACGCACATGATCAATTTCTTCACGGCTGAAAAAAAGACTTTTTAAATCGGTTAAAAATAGACTTCTATACCGGATTTTGATCCGGTGTAGAAACAGCCCGTGTAAAAAGTTTAATATTTTATACCGGTTGTATATGACCGGTGTAAATAATCAGCTTTTTTAAATCGGTTATTCCATACAACCGGTTTAAAAAGTAATGTCAAAATAAAAAAAAATCCAGAATAAAAAAACTCTAGGTCCAAAATTATTTCCTTCTTCGTCACAAATCTGAAGGAGGAGGAGAGTGATGAAGAAGAATAGGTACATGTAAAATGCAAGCAGAGAACAAAAAAGAGGAAGAAAAAAAAAGCCAGAGAACCCAGAAACGAAAGAAACAAAAACTCAGATATATGCACAGAAATGAAAACCCATAAACGTCGTCACCTAATTGAAGATATCACAAAAATATCGTCACAATTCCTTTGGGTTACCTGCTCAAAAGCAAACAAAAATATATTTAAACAGAACCCGGAAATGAATGAGACAAAAACTCAAATATATACACAGAAACGAAAACCTAGAAACGCCGTTACCTAATTAAAGATATCACAGAAACATCGTCACAATTCCTCCGACTTACCCAGTTAAAAGTGAACAGAAATATATTTAAACAAAATCGAGAAAGAAAGGAACAAAAAAATAGACACCCACCATCGCATATCTGGATCTTCTTCTTTGGCGAGCTTTAGAGGCTACAACGATTGACTTCAATAATAGAGAACGACGAGCATAGGTATGGGTCATCGCATATCTAGGTCTTCTTCTTCGGCGAGCTTTAGACGGTGTGTTATGAAGGTGGAGCTTCCTGTCACTATGTGTTCTCCCTTGTCTAGTTTTCTCCATGGGCGACGATATGATTTGTGAAGATAGGGAATCGTAAAAAATTAACGCTTTTTGTTAGATTTTTAATAGCAAAGACATTTTACACCGGATGTAATTCTATCAGCTATAGATAAGACTGGTTTAAAAATATGCTTTTTAAAACCCCATTTTTAAAGCCCTATTTTTAAATCGGTCACTACGGAACTGGTTTAAAAAAAATTGACCGGTGATATTTTTGTAAATAAGATAAAATATTTACACCGGTCATGTTTTACAACCGGTGTAAATATGTCTTCTTATTTATAAAAATGTCACCAGTCATGACTTTTTACATCAGTCATTACTTTTTACACCGGTCATATTTTAAAATCGGTGTAAATATTTTATCTTATTTACAAAAATACCATCAGTCATGACTTTTTACACCGGTCATATTTTATAACCGCTGTAAATATTTTATCTTATTTACAAAAATACCACCAATCATTTTTTTTAAACCGTTTCTGCTGTGACCGGTTTAAAAATGGAGCTTTAAAAAGCCTATTTTCTACTAGTGCTTCCTGTGATTATTGTGACAAATTTTCAAACACTTAGAAGTCAAAAGAAACAATTAATAGCCAAATTGAAAGTTGAAATTTTCAACAAACTTGTCAAAACACTAGATTATATCTAATTAACTTATGAAATTCATAGTGTGTTGTTGTAGTTACAATATCATATATGTAGTTGATCACATAGTACTTATACTTTATATACCTTTTTTCTTGATAATACTGAAAGTAAAAATTACAATGGATATGAATATGAAAAAAATCATTTAAATGGCAAGTATTTTTTTTAAAATAACTTACTTTTGGATAAATAAATTTTATTTTTTCTAGTCTCTTGGTTATTCTCTTTATGTCATTCATCTTTAATTTCTTCGGCATCATCATTAATCATGTAAACCATACAAACTGCTTTAAATTCCATACAATTAAAATGAACAAATGAATAACATATTAGAATATGCAATTAACTTCACAACAAATAAATTAACAAAATTATACGTACGTTTTTTAATATATGTTTGGTTTCATCTTGTGATTTTCCCCAAGAGAATCAAACTAATATATTGTGCTCTCCAAGGGAGAAAAAACAACCAAAGTCCAATGAGAACTACAATATATAATAAACAGTTTCAATTATAACACATTAGAGACTAGATAACATGATAAGATCATAAGCTACTTATTCTTCCCCATAAAGGACTAGATAACATGTTTTTCTTATGCCAATAAGTGCGCTTATTATATAATTCCTCCTTCTGTCAACTTCGCCTTGAACCTTCTGCACTTTCTCAAGACATAACAATCTAAATTTGTCCTCCACCTCTCTTTCCTTGCATAAGTGGCGGCACAACCTATAGTGAAAATAATGAGACAAAAATTGATGTATATATAAAATATAGATAAAGATACAACAAAATACAGCATTGCAAGTTTCATCTAGGATATATGTAGCTCCTCCGTACATATGAACTCGATAAGGTATATATGGATTGATTCTATCTGTATAGATCCCAAGTCAAAGGTTTCTTAGCTCACTACCAAATTCATGAAACATTTGGTATATTGTCTTCTATTGAGAAGAGTCGGGTAGGTGTCGAAGTACTTTCTTGTCACTTATTCTCTCATCAGGATGTGATCTCAAGCTTTTTGCCTCTATAGCATTAATAAACAAATGCTTAAAACGGTTTATTATTGAAATATACTATAATACTTTTAAAAGAGACCCTTTAGTTATTTAATCAATATGATCACCATTGTTCTTCTTCGCTTTGTGTAACGGAGTGCCACATTTTGGACACTTACTTAACCCTTTGTACTCATTCTTATACAATATGTACTTATTAGGGTAAGCATATATATTTTTGTACACCAAATCCATCAGACACAACTTTCTTAGCTTCATAAGTACCTTTCAAAAGTTAATTCCCCTCTAGAAGCACATCACTTAGCAATTCAAGAAATTCATTGAAGCTAGTATCGATCCACCCACTTCTTGTCTTTAAGCTCATCAATTTGGAAACTATTGACAATATTGTATTATCAAAACACCCAAGGTACAAAGGTATCTCTGCATCACTATTTAAACTCTCATATGCAGGAGAGAATCGTGTAAACGACTCTGCCTCTATATCACAAATTGTATCTTGTATTTTATCTCCTGAATCATAATTTAGAACTTGCTTCTTCTGGGACATCAGAGTCCTTGTAAATTCACCATGTCATATCCAATTTATATATCTAAGATTTATCCCATAAAAAATAAGATGTTCTCTAGTCACGCCAATACCATGTTGTCCCTTGTTTAAACAGTTCACACAAGGGAAACAATACAATATATTTTTATTGGGCTTATTTCTTTGAGCAAATTTGAGAAACTTTTCAACCCCATTTTCATATTGATTACTTGTTTTCCTATCTTTCATCCAACTATGGTCCATCGTACTTACTACCTAGTTAATAAGCATAAAGTCTATCAAAGTCTATCAATCTAATACTTAAATGGAAATTTAAGGGGTTGCCATATTTATTTTAAAAAAATTTCGGCATAGTTTCCCTTAAAGTAAGATACCCCAAGATTTCAACACAGTTATATACAACCAGTAGCAGTAACAAAACATGCCATTACAACAATTAAAAGCTAATCTATATTGCTCATACAAAAACTAAATAAAAAATATTGACTTTCTAAAGTAAAAGTTCCAAGTTCAAAACAATAACTCAAATAAACCCCATTTAGTATGAAACTTTGCATGCAAGTTCCCTTTAAACCCAAGTTTTCAACTGAATAAATTCCTTAAAGAAATAATCACCACATTGCAATACCAAAAATAACCCAAAAATTTAAAATAAAACCCTCAAAAATACAAAAACAATATAAACTTGCGAAATAATAACATGTGAATGCTTCAACAAGTATTGCCAGTCATGCAATGCAAGTAATTAAGGTTTCCAATCACCCAATGCACAAATTTAACTTAAACAATCTCTAAATTATAGCAACATTCAAAGCACCCAATAAAAAAATCATCTTAAGAGTGAAATCAAGTACCCATTTTGTTTATTCCAGTTTATTCAAGATACTAAAGGCATTAGAATAAGAGGAAGGGATTATAAAGTGAGCTGACGGATTCATGAAGACAGCAATGAACGAAGAACGAAAAACAGCAAAAACGCAACCACGAATGACGAACACGGAGACGATGACGACAAACGAGGTGGAGACAGATGAAAAACGCCGGGGAAACGTTGATAAGCACAAAAGGAAGAAGTTTTTGTGGTGGGGCAGCCTTCTGGGACCACGACGACAGATTAGGAAAACTGAAAGTGAAACTGTGAAACGAGTGCCTGGGGTTAAAATTCAAACGGAAAAGCTTTTTCTCATTAGTTGTTTTCCAAAACCGATGAGGAAAACACTAACCTCGTCGGTTATAAGAAAACTCACGAGGAATAAAACTATATAAGGCATTTTGACCATTTTTTACTCACCTGAAGAATACAACGTCGCTTGTTCAAATAACTGACAAAATCTTTAAAATATTATAAAAATGTCACTGCCTTTTTTCCTCCTCGGTTATGCAGATAAATGACGTTAAAAGGCAACATGGAAAGCCTTTCATGTAGTAGTGTCCCTTCTTATCAAACTCAATAAAAGTCTTTCTGCATCCATGTGTTTGAGCTAAATTAATAAGCCATGTGTAACATCTCAATTTTATTCCTAGTATTTAAGAAATATTAGACTTAGAATTTATTATGTTCACTAGGATGCAATTTATTAGGTACTTGAGATTTAGTATAAATCAAATGCATTATTTGAGATTTAGAATTATAAAGTTAAGAATTAAGAAATTATGAAAATAATATATGATATTGAATTAAATTTAATAAAGTTATTTTTATAGTAAGTTGAAAGTACTGGATAATTATTGGAGTATAGAGAAAACTTAATAAGATTTGGTGGGATTAAATAAAAGTATTTAAAATATTTTTTCCAACTAAAAGTTAATTATGAAGCTAATTGTTTGTACTTTTGAAAATGTCTTGGAAAATTTAGTGATTTCCCAACATCATGATATGAGTTGAAAATTAATTAGAATTTTCTATATATTAAGTTAAAAAAATATAGTAATAAAGGAAGAAAAGAGGGTGACTAAAAAGAAAAGAATAGAAAAAGAATATTAAAAAAGGGGCGGGGTCCACATCACTTTTATAAAACCCCATATGACTTTCTTCTCTCTCTTTTCATTTCTTCCAGCGCCGAGAGAGATTTTGTTCTCCATTAAAGGAGACTTCAGATCTTTTAGAGCTCTATTTCGTCCTAAAATTTTTTTCAAGCCACAACACTTATTTCATAAATATATTTTTACTCTTTAGAAATATAATTTTTTATTAGAAATAAAATAAATTTAAAGATTAGGACTTGGAACAAGTACATATTTTCAACAAATGGGAACTATATGATTATAAAAATTAGTGAATATTTAGATTTAATTGATTTAGAATTTTTTTATTTTATGATTTAAGAGACTTAGGGTTAGGGTTTGAATATGATAATTTTATTGATTAAATTTGAGTTTAATAATTGAGTTATGTTTATTAGAGGTAGAATTCATGTTTAATTGGTTTAGATTGTTGTTAAAACTTATAAATTGAAAATGAATATTTTTGTTAGAATCATAAATTGGAAATTAAGGATTTTGATCAAATTGAATAATTGTGAGTTAATTGTTGGTTAAAATTAGTTGTTGAAATTTAGAAATGATGGGATTTAATGTTGGAATGAAGATTTGGACATTATAAGTGAGATTTGGAAGTTAGATGTAGAATTTGGAACTTTAAATCTATGTAATTAAATTGATTATTTGTTTAGCAATTTAATATTGATGATTGGATGAATTCATTTTGAGGTCTATGATGAAATATAATTTTAAAGATTTTTTTAGTGAAACTTTAAGAGTTAGAAATTGGGGTTTATGGATGGTTTTAAGAGTTTAATGTTATATATGAATTTAAATTGGTAGAACATAGTTGAAAAAATATAGGATTGTCATGAGAATGATGATTTGAGGAATATTTAATTTATGTGTATTTTTACTAATGATTAAAGTGAGCAATTTTGGGATTTTAGGATGATTGTTAATAATTTCAACGAGTACAAAAGAGTTATTGGATGATAAGAAACAATGATTGACACAACATGGTAGTGAATTGAGAATTTTTTGATAAATTAAAAGTTAGAAGAGAAAGTGATTTTTTTTATTTGGAATTATATATTGTTGTGTAAAATTAGTATATCTTATATTGATGTACATATATACTAATTATGTAGATTGATTAGTGAATTGTGGTCTAAGTATGTGGCTCCTAGTATATGGTATTTTTATTAGATTTGACAAAATGTAACAACTTTTCAATTATTATATATACTAATATCTTATTTATGAGTAATTTTAGTTTATTGAACTATTGTAACACTTTTAAGATTATATTGATATATATAAAAATAAATTTTGTCTTGCTAGACTTGAGTTTAAAAAATGCAATCTTTAAAATCTATAATATCATCTTGGAACTTATGGTATTATTTTAAAACATATGATAATATATTAGAGACGATAAGTAGGGCTAAGCAAGTTACCTAAAATTTGATGAGCCCACTCGTTTAAAGTGTTATTTTTGTCTGTTTAAGGCTGACTGTTCAAACCGGTTAAGAAAAATAAACGGGGTGGGTTATGGGCACACATTCGGGATGCCTGAACCGGCCCGCATATTTTTTTTGTTTTTTTAGTATGTGTAAATTTTCGTATGATTTAATTCTTATCTAACTAACATATTACAAGCAAATATTGGTCTAGTGGCTAAACTATTGTTTTACGATGTATTGGTTCGAGGTTCGATTCCTCCCACCATAAAGTTGATTTTTTCCAATTTTTAAATAATATTTGAAATAAAAAAACTCAAAGCTGAAAAAAGGAACCCTTGATGCTCACTCCCTTTAATCCATCTTCACCCATGCGCTGTCTCCACTCTCCTCTTCCTCCCTCATTTCTCTATCCTCCCTCTCCTCTCTCTCTCTCATTGTTATGATGCTATGGATCATCGTCTCTTCCTCTCTTCGAAGGCTCCATTGATCTCACCAGTCGCGGAGTTGATATAGCTTCTGTCACTACTACCTCCTCCTCGCCTATTCTCTCCTTCATATAGCCATAGCGACCGCCTACTATACCGCCGAACCTCCTCAACCGTAAATCTTCATTCTCCCTCCATTGAGCTGTCACGCTTCGACAACTAGTCGCCTACCCTTGTCATGATCTCTACATCTCCTCTACCATCGACTTCATTCTTCTCTTCTTTTTCTTTAGATCTTAGATTTGTTCAATCTTCTTCTCATATCTTAGAGCTATTCGATTGCTACAGCCAATAGGAAGTTATTTTTTTTAAAAATTAGACAGGTTCCTCTAACCCGCACGTGTAATCTCAACCCGTTTAAGTTTTGGGCTAGCCTATACCAGTTTAAAAATAAATGGGCAGGCTACGGGTTAACTCTCAGGCTAGTAGAACCCACCCATTGCATACCCATATCGATGAGTTGTTGACTTGAAAATGGATTATAGAATTTGAAATTGACCACATGTTGAATTATTGAGTATAATGCATATAGTGAGAATTGGTGAGTGATTTATATAAGTTACCGTTATGTGATAAGGCCTCTAAGGTCGTCAAACTCATAAGTTTAAGTAAACTCATGACAATGATGTAAACTCGAATCATAAACTCGTAAGAATTTACCTCTATCAATAAATAATTATTAAAAGTATATTATTAAATAATTAAAATACAAAAAATTCTCTAAATTTATAATTTAAATCATCAATTTTCATAATTTATCATACTCAACATAGAAATTTCTATGAAGTTCATATATAAAGTTACTGAACATGATCAAATCTAAAATATAATTATAAATTCAACAAAGATCATCAAATGTTGCATTGTCATGATCTTCAAATTATTTACCTTCACCATTATAATCTTTACTTGTTTCACCCCAATCATCATCATCATTATAATTTTCCATTCGTCATCAACATTCAAATAAGCATTCAGGTTAACATCAAATGTTGGATTAGCAATGTTCTCACTAATTTCATGAGGTTGAACAACCTCATCATCCTCTTCCTCTACACCTTTCCTCCTATCATTCCTTTAGTAATCCATTCATCTGTAGGGAATTGGAAGACACGCAGCGGAAATTAACTTTAAAATTTTTTTCATTCCCAACTAGGATCTACCGAATGTGTTTAAGTCAAGGAGAAAGAAGTGTTACCTTCGGTATTCAAGCCGTAGTCGTGACCTCAGTGTCCACTAGTCGCGACTCTTCGCCTTTGGAGTTTTCAGTCGCGACCTCCTCAGCTTCTTGTCACGACCTGTCGCCTCTGGAGTTTGCAGTCGCGACCTAATCAGCTTCTAGTCGCGACCTGTCATCTCTGGAGTTTGTAGTCGTGACTTCCTCTGCTTCTAGTAGCGACCTGTAGTCTCTTTTCGGATTTCTGACGTTCAGATGCCAATTTAGTCGTGAGCTCTGTGTCAACTGGTCGCGACTTCGTCGTACCTGGTGCTCTTTTCTCGATCGCAAGAAGTCGACAACTCAGATCGACTTCCTCTACCGGTATCCACACGAACAACGTTCCAATCACGAAGGACGTGCTAGCGCCTCTTATCCCTCTAGGGCTTTCTCAAGATTCCGTCCTCACCATCTCTATTTTGGCAGTTTCTTATCTGCAAACCTTTTGCACTCTCCTTGCCCCTTTTTCTCACATCTGTGTAGAACCCTAACTCCTAATGTCAAATATATAGGATGCTATCGGGCTTCTAATTGGGTTGGGTTTCAGAATTAATCTTATATTAATTCTGAAATTAATACAATATCATATATTGCATAATTTAATAAGAAATTAATTAAATAAATATGGTTTATATTAAATCTGTCCCACAGATTTAATTCACCTATTTATTTAATTTAAAATAAAGATAAGACAGAATTATATTTGATTTATTCTCATAAATCAAATTTGAGATATCTTATCAATTTGAATTTCAAATTCAAATAGATCATATCCATTTAAATTCAAATTCAAAAGTGATAGAGATTTAATTTATCCTTATAAATTAAATCTTGCAAATATCTCTTATATTATATATAATATATATATACTAATTTATATATATATAAAATATATATATCCACCCTAGATTATTCATTGAATCTAGACATCTCTTAGATTTAATGAATCTAGACATTATAGCTCGTATTGGGCTATTTTATGTGCAACCCTGTAGGCCCATATGAAGTTGGCAGTGGGCCAGTTACTATACTGACCCACAAGTCATAAGCGGTCTCTAGCAAGGCATTATGACTACCCAAATCATATGAGGATCGATAAACGATGTAACCTTTCATACAACCATATTACGTCCCTTTTGTCACACGATATTTTGGTCATGGACGAGGCATGAGGAACGTTATCCTCCTGTTCCTGACCGTTACTTTCTCGATCCCTGAGTAGTCTGACTATAGAAATAGAACTACCCTTCCATTACAGTATGGCCATACATTTCTCTGACTCACTCATCGAGGGGCCAAGTAAAATCTCTCTACGAATGTGAGGGACAAATTCTATCTTGACCATTTATATTCCTCCGCATGAAAAACCACTGAGCCCAAACATATCCTTTATGATCACTCGGTCAAAAGTGACTTTTGACTAGGTCAAAGCTGAGCGTTTGTCATGTAGGAATCTATGATGATCTCAGGTCAAAGGGCATAGTGACATGGCTTGTATATGAGAGAAGCTTATGACTTGACCCATGCAGCTCTCTCATGGCGGGTCGGTCCAACACCTTGACTCTTACATGTTCCTATGACTTTGATTTATATCTGTATATATCTTCAAAGTCATATTGGTCTTATTTCATCTCTGCTCCCGCATAGATGACTGACCAGGGACATTTAGGATAAGATCATGAGTTATCCAAGGATGGTCATCACAGTAAACATGCAAATAATGTGATAACATAATTAAGAAATTCATAAATCAACAATGTTCATAACATAATGATTGACCCCTAGGGCACAATCTCCAACATCCTCCCACTTGCACTAGGTACAATCATTAATTTGCCTAATTCCCATTGACCTAACATGACGCTCATGTTTTGCTTGCACAATCGGCTTTGTTAGAGGATCAACAACATTGTCTTCCCCTGCTACCTTGCATATTTTTATATCACCTCTATCATTGATTTCTCTAATGAGATGAAATCGCCTAAGTATATGCTTGGTCCTTTGATGTGACCTAGGCTCTTTGGCCTGTGCAATGGCACCACTATTGTCACAAAATAAAGTTATCAGATCTGAGATGGTAGGTATCACCCCTAGTTCAGTAATGAACTTCCTGATCCAAACGGCCTCCTTAGCTGCATCAGATGCTGCTATATACTCGGCTTCCATTGCAGAATCTGCTATAGTGCTCTGCTTAGAGCTTTTCCAGCTTACTGCTCCATTATTCAGGAGGAATATGTATCCAGATTGCGATTTCTGGTCGTCCTGATTAGTTTGAAAACTTCCATCTGTGTAACCAGTTACACAGAGCTCGTCATCCAATCCACCATAGACCAAGAATAAGTCCTTAGTCCTTCTCAAGTACTTAAGGATATTCTTGACAGTAGTCCAATGGCCCTCACTAGGGTCCTGTTGATTTTACTAGTCATACTTAAGGCAAGCGAGACATCCGGTCGAGTACATAACATGGAATACATGATGGATCCTATGGCCGAGGCATATGGAACCTTACTCATGCGACCTCGCTGATCAGGTGTACTAGGACACAAATCCTTGCTGAGGTGAATACCATGAGACATGGGTATGAAACCCCTCTTTGATTCCTGCATACTAAATCTATGCAGTATCTTGTCTATATATATGCTCTGACTGAGTCCTAGAAATCTTTTAGATCTATCTCTATATATCCTAATTCCTAGGATGTAGGTGGCTTCACCCAAGTCTTTCATCGAGAAAGACTTTCCTAACCAAGACTTGACAATCTGCAAGGTAGGAATGTCATTCCCAATAAGTAGGATGTCATCGACATAGAGTACCAAAAACACAACTGTGCTCCCACTAACCTTCTTGTACACATAAGGTTCATCAATGTTTTGAAGAAATCCAAACTCTTTGACTACTTCATCAAAATGATGATTCCAACTCCGAGATGCTTGCTTCAGTCCATAAATGGACCTTTGAAGTTTGCACACCTTACCAGAGTCCTCGGAACGCACAAACCCTTCAGGTTGTGTCATGTACACATCCTCAAGGAGCTTTCCATTAAGGAAGGCTATCTTGATATCCATCTACCATATTTCATAGTCATAATATGCTACAATGGCAAGGAGGATTTTGATTGGTTTGGCCATTACAACTGGGAAAAAGGTCTCATCATAGTCCACACCATGAGTTTGAGTAAATCCTTTTACAACCAGTCGTGCCTTGAAGACATTTACATTGCCATCCATGTCGATTTTCTCTTTAAAAACCCACTTGCACCCGACGGTTTTTACACCTTCAGGCGGGTCGACTAAGATCCATACCTTATTGTTGTACATGGATTGCATCTCAGACTTCATGGCACTAAGGCATTTTTCAGAGTTTGGTCCCACTATAGCTTCTCGATAGGTAGTTGGCTCATTATGCTCAATGAGCAACACATCACGATTGTCAGAAATCAGAAATCCATATCTCTGAGGCTGAAGTCGTGCCCTATTAGATCACCGTAGGCCTTGCGTGACTTAAGGAGTCTCAACAACTTGTTGTGAGTCTTCTTTATTTTCCATCTGTGGTTCTGTGGTGTCTTGTGGCTCTCAAACTTCTTCGAGGTGTACCTTGCTCCCACTGGTTCTTTTAGAGATAAATTCTCGTTCGAGAAAGATACCATTTTTGACAACAAACACTTTGTTATCAGTGGGGTTGTAGACATAATATCCCTTGGTTTCCTTAGGATATCCCATAAAAAGGCACTTTGAAGATTTGGGCGCTAACTTATCTGAGGCTTGTTGCTTAACATAGACCTCACATCCCCAAATCTTGAGAAAAGACAAACTAGGTTTCCTCCCAGTCCATATCTCATACGGAGTCTTTTCAACTGCCTTAGATGGAACAAGATTCAGTGTGAACGTAGCTGTCTCTAGGGCGTGGCCCCAAAAGGACGGTGGAAGATCTGTTCGATTCATGATGGATCGAACCATATCCAATAGTGTTCGATTCCTTCGTTCAGAAACGCCATTCCATTGTGGTGTTCCTGGAGGAGTCAATTGTGAGACTATCCCACAATTCCTAAGATGATCGATAAACTCTTGGCTTAAATATTCACCACCTCGATCAGATCGAAGGGCTTTAATTGTTTTACCAAGCTGGTTTTGTACTTCATTTTGAAATATCTTGAACATTTCAAAAGATTCAGATTTATGTTTCATTAGATAGACGTAGCCATATCTACTGAAATCATCTATGAATGTGATGAAGTACAAATAACCTCCTCTAGCATTTGTATTCATCGGTCCACACACATCTGTATGCATGAGGCCCAACAAATCAGTGGCCCTCTCATTGTGCCCAGTGAAAGGTGACTTTGTCATCTTACCTAACAAACAAGATTCGCAAGTATCATATGATTCAAAATCAAATGAGTTGAGAAATCTATCTTGATGGAGTTTAGAAATACGTTTCTCATTTATGTGGCCCAGACGACAGTGCCAGAGGTATGTCGGATTCAAATCATTTGGTTTGACCCTTTTGGCGGTTATGTTATAGATATTTCCATGATTGGGTTGTTCCAATTTTAATATGTAATGATCAACATGCAAATCACCATAATCATAGAAAATATCATTACGATAAATGGAACATTTACCATTCCCAGCAATGGAAGCGTAGCCTTCCTTATCCAAATAAGAAAGAGAAACAATATTACTACTCAAAGCAGGAACATAATAGCAATTGTTCAAAACTAACAAAAGCCCAGTGGACAGAACTAATTCATAAGCGCCTACAGCTAAAGCAGCAACCTTTGCTCTATTTCCAACTCGTAGGTCAACTTCGCCCTTCTTTAGCTTTTTACTGTCCTTTAGGCCCTGCACATTTGTACAAATGTGAGAACCACATGCAGTATCTAATACCCATGTAGTGGAAGTAGAGAGATGAATGTCTATAACATAAATACCTGAAGCGATAGCCCCGCTATCCTTCTTGTTCTTTTTCAGATCTTCAAGGTAGAGTTTGCAATTCCTCTTCCAATGACCCGGTTCATTGCAGAAGAAACAAACTCCTTCCTTTGGAGGCTTTGCCTTCTTTGGTGCAGGCTTAGTTTCGGGCTTGCCTAACTCATTGGTCTTACCAGATGAGCCATGACCCTTCCCCTTGCCCTTGCCTTTCTTTTTCATACCCTTTTTTTCTGAACCATCAAAACTGTACTGGGCTTCTTCTTAATAGTCGGCTCAGCAGTTTTAAGCATCCCATGCTGTTCAGAAATAGATTTCTCCATGTTGTTCATATTATAGTTCATGACAAACTGGTCATAACTTTTCGGGAGTGAGTTCAAGATCAAATCTGTAGCTAACTCTTGACTCATGGGAAATCCAAGCTTCTCAAGTTGATCAATGTACCCTTTCATCTTTAAGACATGAGTATTGACTGATGCACCTTCAGCCATCTTGCAGGAATGTAAGGCCTTAGTGGTCTCATACCTCTCTTGCCTTGCTGTTGCTGGAACATTTCCTTAAGATGCACAATCATCCCATAAGCCTCCATGTGTTCCAGATTTCTTTGGAGCTCCAGAACCATGGTGGCAAGCATCAAGCATCCCACATCGATAGAGTCTTCCTTATGCTTCGCATAAGAATCTCTCTGAGCTCTAGGAGCATTGGCTGCTAGCTCCTCAGGAATGGGTTGATCTAGGACATATGCCTTTCTTTCCTTCGTGAGAACAATTCTCAAGTTCCTGAACTAGTCAAGAAAGTTTGTCCCATTAAGTTTGTCCTTCTCAAGGACAGATCGCAACAATAATGTAGCAGTATTACTAGTCGTCATGATTCTACAATTAAAATATGCAAGCGAATTAGCAATTTCCCACTGAATAAAACAACCCTCAATATAATAATTAGTGGGCTAAGATCCATATTTGTCTTAAACTTGAGTCCGCTTTGGCAGGACGCTCAACTTTAAGTTATTTAGGTAGGTAACAACTTCACCAATTACATCAAATATAACTCTTAGACGTTTATGGGATTCCATCATCATATGATCCGGCATATTTTAATCCCATCTAATGCCTTGAGACCCAAAACTGTTTTGATAATCTCAATTAAGTCAAATAATAACAAACATAAGAGTAGCACCATTACTCATGCTTATCTCCCAAAGATAACTCAAATGCACCTACTTTGGTGGAGCCTACAAATGAGCAATCGAGGTTTTGACAAGTGTTCATTAATTGACGGCATTATGACTTAAGATTTCATTTAGAGGGTTTAATTAATTATCTGGTTTACAAAATGCATGTATCTCATATAAGCAAAATGCATATTGAAACATCCTCCTTTATATCTCTCAAAGTACTCTTGCTATAGCTCTCCTGAAGTGGATTATATTTCTCTTGCCGAAAATCCTGGTAGAAAATAACTGTACTGATTCGGTAATTCCCCATGAGAACTACCATTCTACGCAAGTACCCAGGAAAGACTGGATGAACCGGCTAGGTCCACTCACTTCCAGCCTCCTTAGACAGCACCTACGTACACAGTACTTTGTATAGTCTACCAGCACAACGGTATTTTCTAAAAAATATCTTTAAGTCTTAACCTTAAAACCTTGACCTTAATTTTGAACTTTAACCTTACTCAATTGGAACTATTTTAGAACATTGAAGTACCTCTTAACCTCAAAAACATGAATTTCCAAGTGTTGGGCTTACGGTTACTGTTCACTGCCACTATTCACTGGGTAATTCCAGATTACAACCTGAACTTTGGAAATTCATAACTAAATCTAGAAAAATCGTTTTAATGTGATTCCAATTTCTAATGAAATCTCCTTCATTTAAACTTGAGAGAAAAATATGAAAATGAGATCTTATTGTCCAGATCAAATCAGTTTATTCGTTGAACTTTACTGTTCATTTGGTAAATCTGGAAGTTCCAGTTTCTTTGCCCCATTTTCAAAAATTCATTTCTCCTTGTATACTTATCCAATTGAGTTTAATTACATATGGATTTAAATCTCCATATGTCTACTTTAATCTCACAAAAGTTTGAGGAAAAACGCATTCGTTTACTATATAAAATTAGCGCATGAACCTCACTGCCTCTGAGTAGTCGTTTTACCTTATTCCAGATTTCAACTCCTAACTTTGAAAAATCATAATAATTCAACTTCTTAACCAAATGAGGCGTTCTTGGTGTCCATTTAAAGCTATAGATCTTAGATATGTTCATACCAAATTTCATATGAAAAATCATCATATAAGTCAATCAAAATACCGATGGAAGTACACTACCTCAAATTGGATTTATGAGTAGCATGCATCATACAAACCAAAACATCATCTTGTAATTAAAGTGCACACTCTTTAAATTATGTACAGTCATCCATCAATATTTACCCTCTTGCCTTAAGAAGATCCAGCACCTAGAGCATGTTTAATTATATGGAAGGAATGAGATTTCATGGAAATCCCAATAGCAAGTAATATAAACTATAAGGTTATGCATGTTTGATTGAATGCCTAACATGTTATCATGCAATGGGAGCTAATTCATGCTTATACATAAGCAATTCTAATATGCATATTGTCATGACATATATTGCAAGGAGTATCACATACTCATATCACATCATCATCATCATCACACAACATTCCATGCTCAACCAAACCTTCATGCATAACAAGTAAGCAAAACAATCAAAGCACATAAGTTTATAGTTAGATATTCTTGCTACCTCTTGTAGATCCTTGTTCCTTTCCTTCTTGTAATGGTCTTTCCTTGCCACAAATGTCAAAACCTAGGCATTACAAGATAATTACCAAATTATAACTCCATTCCAAACAAAATCCAAGTCTAGTTTCAATAAGCTCCCTTTTTCCAAAAATTCCCATTTTGGTTCCAATGCTTCCCATACTTGTTCCTCCACTTTACCCCCACACAAAATCTCATTTTAAGACCATTGGAAGCACCAAAATTATGAAATTCAAATCACTATTCACGCGAGTGAACAGTACCCGTGAGGAATTTTCAACATTATAACCTTTAATTCCAATGGTTTCCAAGGTTTAAAACCTTTCCAATCCTACACAAAATCATCATATAAACTCAATGGAAGCATTAAATCATTGAAATTCCATTTTCTTCTATCATGAACAGTGCATGAACAGTGCAACCCGAAATGGTAAAGTGAAGAGCATCAACTCACCTTACTTGCTCTTTCAAGACCCTTGCTTCTTCCTTGCTTTCTTCCACTTTCTTTCTCTAGAACTCACTTCTCTCTCTAAAGGAGCTCTTGGGTGTGAAGAATGAATGGAAAGGGGGGTATTTATAGCAAAAGTCATGTGCCATTTGAAGGCCAATATCACTTTGGAAACTATTTGATCTAATGGTTAAAGGTTTGATCTTGGAATGTCTTTTCACTTTTCACTCAAGACCTTACCACCATGACATCACTAGCATGGCCTCCCTTGGTACACCTAACCCTTCCTCTTTTTGGGTGCCATTCTTGTGTCCTTGTGGGTCCCACCATGTGCAACACCTAATTCTTACTTTATTCTCTTTTTTTTTTCTTTTCAAAAATCCATAAATTATTTATTATTTGGACTTGGGCTCCAAGATAACTTTTGGGCCTTATTGGACTGGCCTAGGACGAAATGTTGGGCCTCTTTTAGGTCCAATAGCTAATTGGCACAAATCCCAATGTACTTTCCTTATACCAATATCCTTAAATTATCCTAATCTCAGAATAAATGCTAAACACCTCCTTTAATTGTTCTAACATTTTTAGAAATTCATTCTAATATAAAATGAATTCTCTACAAAGTTTCATAATTTTCTGAGACCCAGAAGTCCTGTTAAAAACTACATATGTTTCCTTTAACCCTTTATCGGTGTCCTTTTTCACCGTAAATTTCATAATTAATTCTACAGGACTCCTTTTTTACTTCTGTCAACTCCATAAATTCTCATATTAATTATAATAATTTACTATCAAATTTCATCTTATATCCATCCATTGTGTGAAATGACCAAAATGTCCTCCATTTACTTCTAGTTTCTTAGGGCATCACAGTGGCATTTTCGTAATTTTGCACTTTAGCTCTTAGACTTTCTTCCTCTTCCAATTAATCCTCATAAATATGGCCACATCTTTTTCTAAACATCTCATATATTTTATTCAATCTGTACATACAACTTAGTACAGAAATTAGGGATGTTACATTTCTCTCCCCCTTAAAATAAATTTCGTCCTCGAAATTTACTTGTACCTTAGTCAACAATCTTAAATATACATCCTCTTTAAATCTCTTTCTGCTTTATGACTAAGAATTGGGGGTATCCATCTCTTACCTTTTATCTTATTATCTAGCGGAGTACTTTCAATATCCGCTTCATGTTCTTGCTGTCATTACTCTTTTTGTATCAGTCAACTTAATTGGAGTTTATTTCTACTTCATCACAGCACTTGATCTTGTGCTATGCATCCATTTGCTTATGGACAACTCCTTGTACTAGACTTGAGAGTAGTGTCCATTTCTTTCATATCAAACTCTCTCGAATATTATTGTATTCGGGAGTTTCCCTCACTCACTCATCATACTTTCTAACACTTATCCCTTATTACTTCTCTTAGCATCTCGCAGAATTCTTTAACATCCGCAAACCTTCATCCTCTTTTTGTATAGAAACTCTTATAACTCTATTGTTGCTCTTATCATCTTTAATGATTCAACATCATACAGAGAGAGGACTTATGCAGTTATTCTTTTCTTTACTTTACTGCTAAGTAGGAGCATATACTCTAACATGCATAATGCCTGGCCAATATCTTTTAGGACTGTATACTTGCTCCTAAATGCAAAGCTCTAACATTCTCTTATGACTTTATCAGCCTCTCAGGAGAGTATTGCTCTTTTGCTTCTCGTTCTCCTGAACAAAGTCATAATTTAAATCTTTCATTTCAAATCCACTCTTATTTGGACTTGGCAGAAGGGTTTTAATCCTTTAATGTTCATAACCTTTCTAACTTTTCATAACTTTGTTTATCATTCATCATATATATGCCAAACTTCTATGGCATTTACACTCTTTCATATCTTACCCCTTAACATCTTGGTGTAACTCCAGGGTCTATCTTACTTTAACTTTTCACTTTTCTTACCTTGTCCATCTATACCAACTTCTGTGACAACTGGACCCTTTTTCATTACTCTTTCTTAGACTACTCTTGCCTTAACATCTTTCTGGACGAAGGCTACCTTACTCTTCTAAGCTTTAGCATTCTCTATCTCATATAACTACTGGGTTCTATCTTTACTTTAGACCTTCTTCTCTAGGTCTCTCTAGCCTTTTAATCTTTTTATCCTCATCTGGAGGATTTATCTGCTCATACTTTTCTGTTCTAAAAACATATGGGGTTCTCTTCTTTGTTCCTCAGGCAGACTTCTATAAAACTTTTGAATATCAACACTCAGACTTTAACTTGGACTCCGTCTTTGTTTAAAGAAAACTAAGTCCAGTCTGTATAATATAGGCTATATGAGGAAAATCATTATAAATAATTTTTCTGGATGAGTTTATCAACTAGTGAAGCTTCCTTACCTTAACTTCGTTTTTGGCATTCATCTTCCCAAAGAGATACTACATTGTACTCATATCTCATGGCTCATTACTTTCCTTAGGCTAGGTCTAACTGCGACCTCGGGATCTAACTGCGATCAACCGTCAGCCTCTTCAGAATCAACTGCGACTCTGGAACTGTTAGGATCTAACTGTGACCCTGGAGCCATGCTAGGATCTAACTGTGATCCTCCAGAATCTAACTGCAATTCTGTATATCTCCCGAAGATCTTAAACCAACAGACTAAGTTATAGGGTTCACCGCTTCTACTTGTTGATAACTTAATAAAAATTTAAAAATATTACGTTCAATAGCCCATATTATTGCCCAAGACTTTACTTATTTCCTCTCTTACTCAGGAGTTCCTTCTCATCTTTCTCTTACTGTGGCTTACCATGCCTTGTGCAATCATGGTTTAACCACCTGCCATTACATTCCGCTGCTATGGCCTCATCATAACTTCTCATGTAAATCTGTGCTCTAACTGCGAGCCATTTGAACTATGCTCTAACTGCGAGAAGACTGCATCAGATCCAACTCTTATCTGAAGAGTGATCTGTACTTATCTGAATCCAGTCTCTATCTCAGAGTCATCTGTTTCAAATTTAACTCTTTCTGTATACCATTCCTTTCAATAGCAATGGCTCTTAGTACTGCATTCAAATGCCTATAGAAAAACCTGAATCACCCCAATCATAAATCATATTAGAATATCATATCATAACTTATCATCCTATAAACTGAGACTATCTATCATCCTCCATATATTCCTTATTGCATATCATATGGTATGGGAGCAACATAATTTTCTCATAACTTCCTCACCATATATACTCTACCCTGCATATACTACGAAATGGGAGTATTCATCATGGCATACTCTAACATGCATGTCATTATATGACAACTGTAAGGAGATGCAACTATTCATCATCATAATTTGCTCAACCATCCATCAGACATTGTAATGAACTAAGTAAGCCTCAAAACATATTTCCTTTATCATATTGCCTATCATATCCTGATCATTCATCCTAAAACATCTATCTATTTCACTTAGGCTACCATGCTACCCTCTTATCAGGGTATAGACTTGACCCTTCTATCAAATAGGGGAGTTACTTTATCTTTAGAACCATGGCTATCTTTCTTTTTTCTAATCTTGCTTATAGCTACCGCTCTATTGAACTTCTGTGACTACCTGAGAAAACTTTTTCTTTATAACATGAAATCCAATCCGTAAATTAACTCTTTAATCATTCACTCTCTCTGTTCATATATATGAACTTGTCTAAACATTCATCAAAAGGGTTTCTCTTTCTCTATTTAACCTTTTGCCTCACGCTCATCTCTATTTAACTGAGAGGAATACTTTTCATAAACTTTACTCAAGGAATACTTCCCAGGTAAGCGGAATAGTCTCCATTTCTCTGGAGCAACTTTGGTATCTTTCTACTATCTCTTAACTCTTTCCGCGCGTATACATCAGTCTCAGTCTACTCTTGACCGGACTATGGTTCCTTCCTGGTCTTTTTCTTCATTCTAACCAATTTAGATCACATAAATCTCATTCATCATCTAGCACCATTACTTGTGTTCTCTAATAGCCCAGCACCCTTCCACATAGATGAAGGGAATTGGAAGACACGCAGCGGAAATTAACTTTAAAAATGTTTCCATTCCCAGCCAGGATCTACCGAATGTGTTTAAGTCAAGGAGAAAGAAGTGTTACCTTCGGTTTCAAGCTTTGGTCGCGACCTCAGTGTCCACCAGTCGCGACTCTTCGCCTCTGGAACATTTTAGTCGCGACCTCCTCTGCTTCTCGTCGCGACCTGAAGTCTCTGGAGTTTGTAGTCGCGACCTCGTCAGCTTCAAGTCGCGACCTGCCTCTTCTTTTCGGATTTCTGACGTTCAGATGCCTGTATGGTCGCGACCTCAGCGTGTTCTGGTCGCGACCTTGCTTCGTGTCTGGTCGTATCGTAGAAGTCGACAGCTCAGATCGGCTTCGTCTACCGGTATCCACACGAACAGCGTTCCAATAGCGAACGACGTGCTAGCGCCTCTTGTCCCTCTAGGGTTTTCTAGAGATTCCGTCCTCACCGTCTCTATCTCGGCAGTTTCTTATGTGCAAACCTTTTGCACTCTCCCTGCCCCCTCTTCTCACGTCTGAATGTGTGTGTAGAGATCTATATTGTCTGTAGAACCCTAGCTCCTAATGTCAAATATATAGGAAGCTATCGGGCTTCTAATAGGGCCGGGCTTCAGAATTAATCTTATATTAATTCTAAAATTAATACAATATTATATATTGCATAATTTAATAAGAAACTAATTAAATAAATATGGTTTATATTAAATCCGTCCCACAGATTTAATTCACCTATTTATTTAATTTAAAATAAAGATAAGACGGAATTATATTTGATTTATTCTTATAAATCAAATTTGAGATATCTTATCAATTTGAATTTCAAATTCAAATAGATCATATCCATTTAAATTCAAATTCAAAAGTGATAGAGATTTAATTTATCCTTATAAATTAAATCTTACAAATATCTCTTATATTATATATAATATATATATACTGATTTATATATATATAAAATATATATCCACCCTAGATCATTCATTGAATCTAGACATTTCTTAGATTCAATGAATCTGGACATCATAGCTCGCATTGGGCTGTTTTGTGTGCGACCCTGTAGGCCCATATGAAGTTGGCAGTGACCCAGTTACGATACTGACCCACAAGTCGTAAGCGGTCTCTAGCAAGGCATTACGACTACCCAAAACATATGAGGATTGTTAAACGATGTAACCTTTCATACAACCATATCACGTCCCTTTTGTCACACGATATTTCGGTCAAGGATGAGGCATGGTGAACGTCATCCTCCAGTTCCTGACCGTTACTTTCTCGATCCCTGAGTAGTCTGAATATAGAAATGGAACTACCCTTCCATTCCAGTATGGCCATACATTTCTCAGACTCACTCATCGAGGGGCCCAGTAATATCTCTCTACGAATGTGAGGGACAAATTCCATCTTGACCATTCACATTCCTCCGCATGAAAAACCACTAAGCCCGAGCATAGCCTTTATGATCACTCGGTCAAAAGTGACTTTTGACTAGGTCAAAGCTGAGCGTTTGTCATGTAGGAATCCATGATGATCTCAGGTCAAAGGGCATAGTGACATGGCTTGTATATGAGAGAAGCTTATGACTTGACCCATGCAGCTCTCCCATTGCGGGTCGGTCCAACACCCTGTACTCTTACATGTGCTTATGACTTTGATTTATATCTCTATATATCTTCAAAGTCATACTGGTCTTATTTCATCTCTGCTCCCACATAGATGACCGACCAGGGACATTTAGGATAAGATCACGAGTTATCCAAGGATTGTCATCATAGTAAACATGCAAATAATATGATAACCTGATACAATGATTGGGCCCTAGGGCACAATTTCCAACATCCTCCCACTTGCACTAGGAACAATCATTAATTTGTCTCAATCCTATTGACCTAACATGACGCTCATGTTTTGCCTGGACAAGCATTTTTGTTAGAGGATCAGCATCATTGTCTTCTCCTGCTACCTTGCATATTTTTTATATCACCTCTATCATTGATTTCTCTGATGAGATGAAATCGCCTGAGTATATGCTTGGTCCTTTGATGTGACCTAGGCTCTTTGGCCTGTGCAATGGCACCACTATTGTCACAGAACAAAGTTATTGGATCTGAGATGGTAGGTACCACCCCTAGTTCTGTAATGAACTTCCTGATCCAAACAGCCTCTTTAGCTGCATCAAATGCTGCTATATACTCGGCTTCCATTGCAGAATCTACTACAGTACTCTACTTAGAACTCTTCCAGCTTACTGCTTCATTATTCAGGAGGAATATGTATCCAGATTGCGATTTCTGGTCATCCTGGTCAATTTGGAAACTTGCATCTGTGTAACCAGTTACAGAGAGCTTGTCATCCAATCCACCATAGACCAAGAATAAGTCCTTAGTCCTTCTTAAGTACTTAAGGATATTCTTGACAGGAGTCCAATGGCCCTCACCAGGGTCCTGTTGATATCTGCTAGTCATACTTAAGGCAAACGAGACATCCGGTCGAGTACATAACATGGCGTACATGATAGATCCTATGGCCGAGGCATATGGAATCTTACTCATGCGACCTCGCTGATCTGGTGTACTAGGACACAAATCCTTGCTGAGGTGAATACCATGAGACATGGGTATGAAACCCCTTTTTGATTCGTGCATACTGAACCTATGCAGTATCTTGTCTATATATGTGCTCTCACTCAGTCCTAGATGAAGGGAATTGGAAGACACGCAGCGGAAATTAACTTTAAAAATTTTTCCATTCCCAGCCAGGATCTACCGAATGTGTTTAAGTCAAGGAGAAAGAAGTGTTACCTTCGGTTTCAAGCTTTGGTCGCGACCTCAGTGTCCACTAGTCGCGACTCCTCGCCTCTGGAACTTTCAGTCGCGACCTCCTCAGCTTCTAGTCGCGACCTGTCGCCTCTGGAGTTTGTAGTCGCGACCTACTCTGCTTCTAGTCGCGACCTGTCGCCTCTGGAGCTTTTAGTCGCGACCTCTTCAACTTCACGTCGCGACCTGTCTCCTCTTTTCAGATTTCTGACGTTCAGATGCCCGTTTGGTCGCGACCTAAGTGTGTTCTGGTCGCGACCTTTCTTCGTGTCTGGCCGTATCGTAGAAGTCGACAGCTCAGATCGGCTTCCTCTACCGGTATCCACACGAACAGCTTTCCAATTGCGAACGACGTGCTAGCGCCTCTTGTCCCTCTAAGGCTTTCTGGAGATTCCGTCCTCACCGTCTCTATTTCGGCAGTTTCTTATATGCAAACCTTTTGCACTCTCCCTGCCCCCTTTTCTCACGACTGAATGTGTGTGAAGAGATCTATTGTATCTAGAACCCTAGCTCCTAATGTCAAATATATAGGAAGCTATCGGGCTTCTAATAGGGCCGGGCTTCAGAATTAATCTTATATTAATTCTGAATTAATACAATATCATATATTGCATAATTTAATAAGAAACTGATTAAATAAATATGGTTTATATTAAATCCGTCCCACAGATTTAATTCACCTATTTATTTAATTTAAAATAAAGATAAGACAGAATTATATTTGATTTATTCTCATAAATCAAATTTGAGATATCTTATCAATTTGAATTTCAAATTCAAATAGATCATATCCATTTAAATTCAAATTCAAAAATGATAGAGATTTAATTTATCCTTATAAATTAAATCTTACAAATATCTCTTATATTATATATATAATATATATATAAACTAATTTATATATATATATAAAATATATATCCACCCTAGATTATTCATTGAATTTAGACATCTCTTAGATTCAATGAATCTGGACATCATAGCTCGCATTGGGCTGTTTTGTGTGCGACCCTGTAGGCCCATATGAAGTTGGCAGTGGCCCAGTTACTATACTGACCCACAAGTCGTAAGCGGTCTCTAGCAAGGCATTACGACTACCCAAAACATATGAGGATCGATAAACGATGTAACATTTCATACAACCATATCATGTCCCTTTTGTCACACGATATTTCGGTCAAGGATGAGGCATGGTGAACGTCATCCTCCTGTTCCTGACCGTTACTTTCTCGATCCCTGAGTAGTCTGAATATAGAAATGGAACTACCCTTCCATTCCAGTATGGCCATACATTTCTCAGACTCACTCATCGAGGGGCCCAGTAATATCTCTCTACGAATGTGAGGGACAAATTCCATCTTGACCATTCACATTCCTCCGCATGAAAAACCACTAAGCCCGAGCATAGCCTTTATGATCACTCGGTCAAAAGTGACTTTTGACTAGGTCAAAGCTGAGCGTTTGTCATGTAGGAATCCATGATGATCTCAGGTCAAAGGGCATAGTGACATGGCTTGTATATGAGAGAAGCTTATGACTTGACCCATGCAGCTCTCCCATTGCGGGTCGGTCCAACACCCTGTACTCTTACATGTGCTTATGACTTTGATTTATATCTCTATATATCTTCAAAGTCATACTGGTCTTATTTCATCTCTGCTCCCACATAGATGACCGACCAGGGACATTTAGGATAAGATCACGAGTTATCCAAGGATTGTCATCATAGTAAACATGCAAATAATATGATAACATGATACAATGATTGGCCTCTAGGGCACAATTTCCAACACTAGAAGCCTTTTAGATCTATCTCTATAGATCCTAATTCCTAGGATGTAGGTGGCTTCACCCAAGTCTTTCATCGAGAAAGATTTTTCTAACCAAGACTTGACAATCTGCAAGGTAGGAATGTCATTCCCAATGAGTAGGATGTCATCGACATAGAGTACCAAAAACACAACTGTGCTCCCACTAACCTTTTTGTACACACAAGGTTCATCAATGTTTTGAAGAAATCCAAACTCTTTGACTACTTCATCAAAACGATGATTCCAACTCCGAGATGCTTGCTTCAGTCCATAAATGGACCTTTGAAGCTTGCATACCTTACCAGAGTCCTCAGAACGCACAAAACCTTCAGGTTGTGTCATGTACACATCCTCAAGGAGCTTTCCATTAAGGAAGGCTGTCTTGACGTCCATCTGCCATATTTCATAGTCATAATATGCTGCAATGGCAAGGAGGATTCTGATTGATTTGGCCATTGCAACTGGGGAAAAGGTCTCATCATAGTCCACACCATGAGTTTGAGTAAATCCTTTTGCAACCAGTCGTGCCTTGAAGACATTTACATTGCCATCCATGTCGGTTTTCTCTTTAAAAACCCACTTACACCCGACGATTTTTACACCTTCAGGCGGGTCGACTAAGGTCCATACCTTATTGTCGTACATGGATTGCATCTCAGACTTCATGGCATTAAGCCATTTCTCAGAGTTTGGTCCCACTATAGCTTCTTGATAGGTAGTGGGCTCATTATGCTCAATGAGCAACACATCACGACTATCAGAAATCAGAAATCCATATCTCTGAGGCTGAAGTCGTGCCCTATTAGATCGCCTTGGGCCTTGCGTGACTTGAGGAGTCTCAACAACTTCTTGTGAGTCTTCTCTACTTTCCATCTCTAGTTCTGTGGCGTCTTGTGGCTCTCGAACTTCTTCGAGGTGTACCTTGCTCCCAGTGGTTCTTTTAGAGATAAATTCTCGTTCTAGAAAGATACCATTTCTGACAACAAACACTTTGTTATCAGTGGGGTTGTAGACATAATATCCCTTGGTTTCCTTAGGATATCCCACAAAAAGGCACTTTGAAGATTTGGGCGCTAACTTATCTGAGGCTTGTTGCTTAACATAGACCTCACATCCCCAAATCTTGAGAAAAGACAAACTAGGTTTCCTCCCAGTCCATATCTCATACGGAGTCTTTTCAACTGCCTTAGATGGAACACGATTCAGTGTGAACGCAGCTGTCTCTAGGGCGTGGCCCCAAAAGGATGGTGGAAGATCTGTTTGACTCATCATGGATCGAACCATATCCAATAGTGTTCGATTCCTCCTTTCAGAAACCCCATTCCATTGTGGTGTTCCTGGAGGAGTCAATTGTGAGACTATTCCACAATTCCTAAGATGATCGATAAACTCTTGGCTCAAATATTCACCACCTCGATCAGATCGAAGGGCTTTAATTGTTTTACCAAGCTGGTTTTGTACTTCATTTTGAAATATCTTGAACATTTCAAAAGATTCGGATTTATGTTTCATTAGATAGACGTAGCCATATCTACTGAAATCATCTATGAATGTAATGAAGTACGAATAACCTCTTCTGGCATTTGTATTCATCGGTCCACACACATCTGTATGTATGAGGCCCAACAAATCAGTGGCCCTCTCACTGTGCCCAGTGAAAGGCGACTTTGTCATCTTTCCTAACAAACAAGATTCGCAAGTATCATATGATTCAAAATCAAATGAGTTGAGAAATCCATCTTGATGGAGTTTAGAAATGCGTTTCTCATTTATTTGGCCCAGACGACAGTGCCAGAGGTATGTCGGATTCAAATCATTTGGTTTGACCCTTTTGGCGGTTATGTTATAGATATTTCCATGATTGGGTTGTTCCAAGTTTAATATGTAATGATCAACATGCAAATCACCATGAGCATAGAAAATATCATTACGATAAATAGAACATTTACCATTCCCAGAAATGGAAGTGTAACCTTCCTTATCCAAATAAGAAAGAGAAACAATGTTACTACTCAAAGCAGGAACATAATAGCAATTGTTCAAAACTAACAAAAGCCCAGTGGGCAGAACTAATTCATAAGTGCCTACAGCTAGAGCAACAACCTTTTCCATTCCCAGCCAGGATCTACCGAATGTGTTTAAGTCAAGGAGAAAGAAGTGTTACATTCGGTTTCAAGCTTTGGTCGCGACCTCAGTGTCCACCAGTCGCGACTCTTCGCCTCTGGAACATTTTAGTCGCGACCTCCTCTGCTTCTCGTCGCGACCTGAAGTCTCTGGAGTTTGTAGTCGCGACCTCGTCAGCTTCAAGTCGCGACCTGCCTCTTCTTTTCGGATTTCTGACGTTCAGATGCCTGTATGGTCGCGACCTCAGCGTGTTCTGGTCGCGACCTTGCTTCGTGTCTGGTCGTATCGTAGAAGTCGACAGCTCAGATCGGCTTCGTCTACCGGTATCCACACGAACAGCGTTCCAATAGCGAACGACGTGCTAGCGCCTCTTGTCCCTCTAGGGTTTTCTAGAGATTCCGTCCTCACCGTCTCTATCTCGGCAGTTTCTTATGTGCAAACCTTTTGCACTCTCCCTGCCCCCTCTTCTCACGTCTGAATGTGTGTGTAGAGATCTATATTGTCTGTAGAACCCTAGCTCCTAATGTCAAATATATAGGAAGCTATCGGGCTTCTAATAGGGCCGGGCTTCAGAATTAATCTTATATTAATTCTAAAATTAATACAATATTATATATTGCATAATTTAATAAGAAACTAATTAAATAAATATGGTTTATATTAAATCCGTCCCACAGATTTAATTCACCTATTTATTTAATTTAAAATAAAGATAAGACGGAATTATATTTGATTTATTCTTATAAATCAAATTTGAGATATCTTATCAATTTGAATTTCAAATTCAAATAGATCATATCCATTTAAATTCAAATTCAAAAGTGATAGAGATTTAATTTATCCTTATAAATTAAATCTTACAAATATCTCTTATATTATATATAATATATATATACTGATTTATATATATATAAAATATATATCCACCCTAGATCATTCATTGAATCTAGACATTTCTTAGATTCAATGAATCTGGACATCATAGCTCGCATTGGGCTGTTTTGTGTGCGACCCTGTAGGCCCATATGAAGTTGGCAGTGACCCAGTTACGATACTGACCCACAAGTCGTAAGCGGTCTCTAGCAAGGCATTACGACTACCCAAAACATATGAGGATTGTTAAACGATGTAACCTTTCATACAACCATATCACGTCCCTTTTGTCACACGATATTTCGGTCAAGGATGAGGCATGGTGAACGTCATCCTCCAGTTCCTGACCGTTACTTTCTCGATCCCTGAGTAGTCTGAATATAGAAATGGAACTACCCTTCCATTCCAGTATGGCCATACATTTCTCAGACTCACTCATCGAGGGGCCCAGTAATATCTCTCTACGAATGTGAGGGACAAATTCCATCTTGACCATTCACATTCCTCCGCATGAAAAACCACTAAGCCCGAGCATAGCCTTTATGATCACTCGGTCAAAAGTGACTTTTGACTAGGTCAAAGCTGAGCGTTTGTCATGTAGGAATCCATGATGATCTCAGGTCAAAGGGCATAGTGACATGGCTTGTATATGAGAGAAGCTTATGACTTGACCCATGCAGCTCTCTCATTGCGGGTCGGTCCAACACCCTGTACTCTTACATGTGCTTATGACTTTGATTTATATCTCTATATATCTTCAAAGTCATAATGGTCTTATTTCATCTCTGCTCCCACATAGATGACCGACCAGGGACATTTAGGATAAGATCACGAGTTATCCAAGGATTGTCATCATAGTAAACATGCAAATAATATGATAACCTGATACAATGATTGGGCCCTAGGGCATAATTTCCAACAATAGATATTGTCCACTTTCCCCTTAGGCAGGCCCCAGGCCCACATGAGGTCACAGTTTCATTCTCTAGGCACATGAGGACTTTAACCCCTTAGGCACCCGAACACGCGTCCTCTAGGTATCATAGCTATGTAGCGGAAGATATTGTCCCATCTCCCCTTAGGCAGGCGCCTCTAGGCCCACACGAGGTCAGGGTTTTGTTTCCCAGCACTGCCTGCCTACCACTCGTGCCTGCCTACCCCTACTGGGGCGCTTGGTGACGAGGGCGCTTGGTGAGTACTGGAAACGTGTTCATGAGGGAGAGGTATCCACACCCTTATAAGGCATGCTTCGTTCACCTCCCCAACCGATGTGGGACTAATATCCTGTTTTAGGGACTTTAACTTTCGAGAACTTGAAGCCATATGTTAGGCTCATTTCTTGCGCAAGCCTTATCCTAACTTTTGATTCTTTTGTTCATAAAAGACTAAATGAACAAAGTCTTTCCAAATGTAGATTTACTCTTGATAGTCATATAGAGGATCTACTTCTGAACATCATCTTAGACTAGCATGTATCTCTATTTCTCATACTGTTTAGCTTGCCTACATCATGTGCTAAACCTCTAACTGATAACCTTCAGTGAGGCTGGCATCTTCATCCTTCATCAGGTCCCTGCACATCTTCATCGTGACCTGAGTATGAACTAGGTGCAACGTATCCATGAACTTTAGTCGCGACCATCTCATTCTACTTGTCATGACTGGACAGCTCTACATTCTTTAGTCACGACCTCGGGTCACCTTTCGTCATGGCCTAACTTCTCGAGGACTTCTAGCTATGTTCCAAACTGTTTTACATCCGACCTGGATCTAACTTGCTTTAAACATTCCCTTATAATGTTCTTGTCTAGTCTTTACCCTAGTAATGGCCGATCCTTACACATCAGTTGTGAACCATTTGCCAAAAGCTCACTTAGCTTTACATGCCACGTAGGGTATATGGCAATATCTGGCTTATGGCCATCTCATATCATGCTACTAACATGAAAACTTAATCCAGGTCAATGCCCTCTATCACATCTCTATTTATCATCCTTGCTACGGCATTGAAGAACTGCAGCTAAATTGACTGCTCTTGATTTCTACTTCCTTCCATCCCTTAACCTAAACTAAGTAGTTCACTTCCCACAGCCTTTCTTGAGACTAGTATAGTCACATTGTCTATCTTTCATAAAGAAGGCTGGGGTGGATTAGGGCTAGAAATATCCCTTTAATCTTTATCTATACCCTCGTATATTCCTGGACTGGGATAATAGGAAGGGATGTCACAGATTGTAACTGGTTCTTAAGCTACTCATATCAAACTTATCCTCAAACTCTAGTAGAGGAGGAATAATATCTAGCCTACTTATAATCCGGTATCAGTTCTCAGCTTCCTCAGCCGTAATCTGTCCTCTTATCGAAGGAAGAGAGCTTATATCAGGGTTAGAGAGCACTCTATCAAACTCATCCTGTACATAATTACTAGACCCATCATTATCTAGTGCAGCATTATCTGATGCATACACAACATCTGACTCAATTTCTCATAATCTCCAGACTATAAATCTGAGTCTACAAAAATATGCATGGGGTACTTTACTATAAACCTTCCTGATTGAGTCCCTTATGATGTTATCTGAACTCTCTTCACTACCTGAAGAGTCAAAGTCTGGGTGTACCTCATCTTTATACAACATTACAGGTTGGGGGTTTCACTGATTAACTGATATTTCAAGCTTAACTTTTAGAATCCCCATGTCTACTGCTGCAACATTTGCTCTGTGTTCTGTCGTTGCGACCAAAAGTCTTCTTTCATCATGACTTATGACTTAACTTGTCGCAACTTGGACATCTGGCATCCTTAGTATCTGGTCATAACATAATAATTCGAGCTAGTTTTATAGCTTCCTTAGTCATGAACTGATTAGCTTTTGTCTCTATCCATAGAGGAATCTGCTTATTATTCTACTTAGTCCATCCATATTATGTTAATAAACACGAGACCTCGGCTGTATCGGCTGACTAAGATTAGCCATCGTAATTATATCCTTCGTAAGACTGTAAAGCTTGGGGTACAGCCTCATTCATCTGGGTGTCACTGTCTTCTGTCTAAACTTTTCCAAGTAGTGAACACCATCCCTATATCATACTCTAGGGAGAGAACCATTCAAATTTCTTATTTGTCTAAGGGATCAGTCTAACTAAACCAGAGCATCACTGAGCCAGAACCTTCTGTTCTGTGCCAGAATCTTATGCTCTAAGCCAGAACCCTTTGCTCTGATACCAAAATGAAACATCCTCCTTTATATCTCTCAAAGTACTCTTGCTATAGCTCTCCTGAAGTGGATTATATTTCTCTTGCCGAAAATCCTGGTAGAAAATAACTGTACTGATTCCCTACAGTGGTATCAGAGGCATGCCGTTTTATGTTTAAGTTAGGTTTGATTGTTGATACATGTGATGTATGTTAGACTTCTTAGCCGATTATATGATAACATGCGAGTTATGATGACATATATGGAATCCGTTTTATGTATGACATATAAGGAATCCGAAAGGAAACTGAAATCGATGGTGTATGTTAATTGATTTGATCAATTAATACTGATAAGGTCTAAGAAAATAGAATTAAGATTCTTGATTTGATTAATTAATATTCTTAAAAACATGATTGTACCGCCGTGGCTACCTGATTGTAGCATAACATAATCGTAATATGTACTGACTTTCCTGATGTATGAATGTTTTGAAACATTTATTACCCTTCAAATAGTATGAATTTTGATTCTTGAATATTTGGGTATGGTGAACAATATGGCTCTAGATTACAAGTGTTGTAATTTTTCTAAATACGGCCTGCGTGTCGTGCCTTCCTCTAATTACTCTCGTTGTACATTCTCTTCTTATCTCACTCTCCTCGAATGTTAAAACGAGGTTTCCTTATGTAATTTTTCTATTCTAATTAGACAGCTCCTCTCATTGGCTTAAGGGAACTTAGGATAGGTGAGCCATATTATATCACGTTTAAGATTATGCATCTTATGTTTATATGTTTGATATGTGTAACATCCATAATTTCTGTACTAAGTTGTATGTACAGATTGAATAAAATATATGAGATGTTTAGAAAAAGATGTGGCCATATTTATGAGGATTAATTGGAAGAGGAAGAAAGTCTAAGAGCCAAAGTGCAAAATTACGAAAATGCCACTGTGATGCCCTAAGAAACTAGAAGTAAATGGAGGGCATTTTGGTCATTTCACACAATGGATGGATATAAGATGAAATTTGATAGTAAATTATTATAATTAATATGAGAATTTATGGAGTTGACAGAAGTAAAAAAGGAGTCCTGTAGAATTAATTATGGAATTTACGGTGAAAAAGGACACCGATAAAGGGTTAAAGGAAAAATATGTAATTTTTAACAGGACTTCTGGGTCTCAGAAAATTATGAAACTTTGTAGAGAATTCATTTTATATTAGAATGAATTTATAAAAATGTTAGAACAATTAAAGGAGGTGTTTAGCATTTATTCTGAGATCAGGATAATTTAAGAATATCGGTATAAGGAAAGTACATTGGGATTTGTGCCAATTAGCTATTGGACCTAAAAGAGGCCCAACATTTCGTCCTAGGCCATCCCAATAAGGCCCAAAAGTTATCTTGGAGCCCAAGTCCAAATAATAAATAATTTATGAATTTTTGAAAAGAAAAAAAAAGAGAATAAGGTAAGAATTAGGTGTTGCACATGGTGGGACCCACAAGGACACAAGAATGGCACCCAAAAAGAGGATATTAATCAGTTTTAAGGCATGTCACAATATTATTCCACAAATTATTGTCCATAGCACTTCTTGCCACTTCCTTTCCATCTTTGGTAGAAGAAAATTTGCTATACTTTCCACTCTTGAGAATTAAACAAATTTATCAATAATAATCTATGCTCACTAAGACAAGACAAATTCAAATATGCAATGGGTAAATCGAATTGCAGCAGTTCTAATTAAGTCATTTCCATTTGCATATTTCCTCAAAAGGCGAATGAGTATTGTTCTTGTATAAATATATGTGGTAATTTTTCTACCCATGCTGATATTTTCTTTATGCAACACAGTTTTTTTGAAGTCCTCTAACACTAAGTCAATATAGTGGGTTGCACATGAAGCCCAATACAAATATTTCCTTTTCTCCATCAATTTTTGTCTAGCTGCTTTATAATTTACATCATTATGAGTTACTATTTGCACCATATTTTTCTCTCATACTTTATCCACAACTTCATCGAGCATCCCAAATACTTTGTCAGCTATCTTAGAAATTTCAGAAGTATCTAATGAATATAAAAATAATGTCCCTTTGGGACTATTCACTAGAAAGCTACAAATTGAACGCCTTTGTCTATCAATCCACCCATCAAACATTATAGAACAACCTGTTATGTCCATTCATTCTTAAAGTTCTCAAGCAAGGCTAGTGTATTTTTTTACTTCAAGATTTAAGTATTTTTCTCTAATCTTGGAGGATTAATTCCTTGACCAAATCTTCCTATAACTTCACACATCTTTGTAAACTCAAGATTTTTTATACAATTAAAAGGAATGGCACTTGTGTAAAAAAATGGAGCTACTTGCTTACAAGCTTCTTCCCTCAAGTCCATTTAAACATTCGATTGATGGTTGATTATGTATTGCTTACCCCTTTGCTATTATTTTTTGAATTTCTCAAGAAATTCATGATCCCTTTGTCTAACTTTTGACATTACTATAAAATAGGCTTTCTAAATCGGTTGAAAATGTTATTTTACACTAGACCACTAACCGGTGTAGAAAGTGTACCACCTTTTAAATTGGGTGGTGCATCGGTGTAGAAGAAATCTTTATCTAAACCAGTTTGAAAATAAGGTGTAGCAGGCTCATTTTCTAAGGGAAAAATAGAACATTTAAACCGGTCCCATTTGACATACGGTGTAGAATGTTCTAATGCCTACACATGTCGTTATCATGCATTTTCTACACCGGTTGTGATCACGACCTATGTAGATGAATCTATTTTCTACACTTCACCTGCACACAACAGGTGTAGATGAAATAATATTATGTATTGTTTCTACACTGAAATTCTGTTGTCTGGTTTAAATGTTATTTTTTTAATATGACCGATTCACTGTTTCATTACCCTATCCCCTGAAGCTTCATAAATAAACAACCCAAATATACGAATCACAAAAACATCAGTAGAGATATAGTTCAAGATAACAGAAACATAATTCAATTTCTCATTATTCATTTAATAAAATTCAATACAAAAAATGCAACAATTTGAACAGAAAATTAAAAAAATGTATTGAAAGGTAAATATATATTATTGAGAAGAAAGGTTTTTGAGCAAAAAGCTCAGCCCAACAATTGCGCAGGTCCTCAATATCTTGTTCAGGAAATGGGTCAGGTTGATCAAACACTAAAATATCAAATTAAAATAAAAGAAATTAAGGCATTAATAATATATATTAAATTGAAAAAAAATGAAATAATTAAAAACACAATTTTACCTCCTCAGTCAGGTCAATCATATTTGACATGATAATATTGAACATGTGTCTAACTATGCATAAGCTGCACAAGTTACTTTCTCTGGGTTGCCTTCGACTCTATAATATTAACATGATCAAAATTATTTGTTATCATCAAAACGTGGAGTCTAACACTTAATGCTTTTATAACTTTCGGTGTGATCCATTCAAGGTCATTCACCTCGTTGGTGTGCTTAAGACCCTTTACAATTGCGAACGTCCTCATAGCCTCATGACCAAAGTTATAAAGTTAGTAACCCATGTATTACAAAGACCATTGTTCTGTAGAAGAATACTCACGAGTTCATAATCTTCTTGACATCACCCGATGGCTTGTAATCAAAGGAGCATAAGAAGACAACTTTATAACTGTGCGTACATAGGATTACCAATTGCCAATGGTTGTTGTAGAAATTAAAAAAGAATGAATATTATCATTAAGCAAATAAAAAAGTAGTATGAAATAAAATGAAATATGATTATTCTTACTCATGCATATATGTTGCGAAGAAACAATTAATATCGGTTTCACTGAGCCTCCTCGAAATGTATTGAAGTCTGAAAGCTTGAGAGGTCCCTTTTCCATAAATCTGAATTGGTCATAGGAATCCAAACTTACCTTGTTTACATTTGGAAACCAACTCAACTTGCATGTACCTACAATTAATGCAAACACGATATTAGTTATAAGAGTTAAAAAATTTTCTTATATATTTACATTTAAATTAGACTTACCTAAAAACACTTGGATGCTCGTGACTGTCAATTGATCCTTAGGAGTGATAAGAGACGCCACATCCGTACAGTCAAGAAAGGCCAGTGCCCCTACGTCACCCACAAATGAATCCATAAGCAACAGGTTTACACATTGCATGGCACTCAAAGTGGGAGGTGAATATGACTAATGGGAAGGAGTTTGAAGTTGGCTTGGGGATGATGTGATGTGATCCAAAACAAGATGCTTTGGCCACAATATGAAAGTTCCCTTCGCCTGACTCACTATCTTCACCTCATTAATGAGAATTGGGACAAAGCATCTTCAATTATTGCATCTTCAACTGTCAACCTTAATTGATCATCCTGAATTTGGATGTGGTAGACAATTACCCCTAAGCTGTGGATGGAACTATGTGCCACTAACCGTCTAAGAGGATCCTCCCCATATAGATCATAAGGTTCACCATCCGGATCTGAACGATCCTCTAATTTTGGCCCAACAATGCAACAACTCCCTTTAGTGCTATGACAGGCTACAGGTGAATGTGTATGGGGGTACTTAGCTCCTATTACCTTAATGTCATCATGGACAACATTTCTTCCTTAAGCTTTGCTAACCCCTCTTGTAATTGTACATTAAGTGAAGCTTCTGCCTCCGCCCTCACAGTGGCCAACAATGATTCTAACTATGCCTGGGTACCACATGAAACATCCTTATTTTTGTACATCTTAGGGACCATTTGGTAGTATTTAGAACCACTTTCAAGGTCATTGAAGTCCAATTTCTCAATCTGGAGTTTTACTCTTATCGAGTACTGTTCACTATGTAAATTCCAGATGAGTGACTTGACTTCGAAAAATCATAACTAATTCTAGAAAAATCAGAATGCAGTGGTTCAAATTGCAGTGGTTCAAATTGCTACATGAAGCTAACTTAATACTATTTCAAGGAAAAATAACTCGTTGACCATTCCTTGTCCAAGTCAACGTCAGTCAAAGTTACAACTTTACTGTTTATCCAGCGTTTTTCTCCTGAATCTAGCATTTTGGTCCCAACTTTGATAATTTATATCTCCATGTGTAGACATCGAAATGAGACATTCTATATATCAAATCGAAGCTTGGTATGTCTACTATTTATCATAAACATATCATACATTTATTTAATCATTTATTATTTTTAATTATAGATCAAACATCACTATATCACCACGAGTTACTGTTCATGGTGGCAAATTCCATCAAGCAACTTTACATACATATGCATATATCAATCACATGTCAAACAAACATGCCAAACAATACTTATCATTAAATAATAAATCTTTATACAACAGGGCATGAACAAAATCCTCGTATCTCTATTACATCTTTCCTGCCTGAAATCCGGCAGTATAACTACTATACTTCATCTGTAAAAATAACTGATCTTGTACTGATTCGGTAATTCCCGTGAGAATTACCATTCTACGTAAGTACCCAGGAAAGACTGGATGAACCGACTAGGTCCACTCACTTCTAGACTCCTTAGACAGTACCTACGTACACAGTACGTATCATCTCCTTATGTTCAGTCTGAAAATCGGCAGCATAACTGCGTCTTACAGCATTCTCAAAATTCACTTCGACATAACCTCTCTGTAATGGGTTATAAATAGGGGATGAGATTCGGGGGAATCTCAGTAGCAAACGGTACTAAACAATGCATGCATTAAAGTAAATACTTGTGCTTGCTTGTGAAAGTGTAAACATTGTGTAATGTGCATGCTTCCATGTAACATATGAAATACAATTGGCCAAGGTAATAATAGAAACAGAGCTTCAATCATATACACATATGCACACAATTCAACAAAGTCATAGCACAATCAAGCATAACATTCAATACATACAAGTTTAGGGTAAGTTTACTACCTTATTGCTTTACTTCTTTCCACTTTAACTTTGCTTCTTCCTTCTTACTTTTCCTTGCTATGTGGCTGCCCTCTTTTGAGCACACCAAGCAATTCCTAACATCACATTACCATCCAACCATTACAATCTAACTTCTCTTGAACACTAAGCTTACATACATAACTTCCTTTAATCTTTACCAATTGACTTAGCCTTTGAATCAATTGATGTCTTGACCTTACCCTACACAATTTGGCCTTTTGAAACCATTTATGAACTCAAAACAACCAAATTCCAGCAACTATGCACTGTTCTGGACAGATTTGAAAAACATGCATAATTCTTTCAAAAATTCTCATTTTGATTCCAATGTTTCCCATACTTGTTCCTCCACTTTTCCCCCACACAAAATCTCATTTTAAGACCATTGGAAGCAACAAAATCATGAAATTCAAATCACTGTTCACACGAGTGAACAGTATCCGTGAGGAATTTTCAACATTATAACTTTAATTCCAATGGTTTCCAAGGTTCAAAACCTTTCCAATCCTACACAAAATCACCATACAAACTCAATGGAAGCATTAAATCATTGAAATTCCATTTCCTTCTATCATGAACAGTGCATGAACAGTGCAAACCGAAATGTTCTTCCATGGTAAAGTCAAGAACATCAACTTAATCCAACAACCAACCATGCAACTAGCTTGTTTAAGCTTGTCTAAACTATCTATGACATAAAACTCATGTTCCTCTCACATATACATAGAAATTCCAGCAGCATTTCTGAAACATCCTCCCTTAGACTCCTCAGAGTACACTTGCAGAAGCAATATTAGCTCAATCATATCTTAACTTAAGCCCAGAAATTAAAATTTCACTCTTAAGTTCCTTATTCTGAACCTTTAATTTGAAAATTAATTAATCTCATTCTACACAACCAAATGAGGCTTATTACCTATCCACGTAATGCCCCAGATGTGTACGACTGGCCTGCCAAATTTCGTGGCCAAACCCCTTCGTTACTAGGTCAAACTGAGGTCAGAACACTGCTGCCTCAGGACCTGCGAATTTCCCTTCTAATTTCTCATACACAAGTTGAACATGCCAAACAATATTTATTATTTAATAACAAAATGTCATACATAATCTTGCTATCTCTATTACATCTCTTTCTGCCTAAACTCGGGCAGCATAACCGCTACGCTTCATCTGTACAAAGAACTGAACTGTACTGATTCGGTAATCCCCTCATGAGAACTACCATTCTACGTAGTACCCAGGAAAGACTAGATGAACCGGCTAGGTCCACTCACTTCTAGCCTCCTTAGACAGCACTACGTACACAGTACTTATCATATACTGATGTTCAGTCTTTACTTCGGCAGCATAACGGCGTCTCCTAGGATTCTCAAAATCCACTTCAGCATAACCTCCCTGTACTGGGTTATGGATGGGGATGAGATTCGGGGGAATCTCAGTAGCAACAATCATAACAATATATGTAATGCAGTGTGATAGTGCTTGCTTGTGATTGTGTACAGATAAGTATGCTGCGTGCTTCCATACTCAATAACATATGATCATAGCATTGCAGTAGAGCTTCAAGCATAACATATAAGACAACAATCCAACCAAACAATAGCACAACAAATCACAAAGCCATTACATAAAAGCTAGGATTAGTTACTACCTCAAAGCTTAGCAGAGCTCTACTATCTCTATTCTGCTTCCAGCTCCGCCAGAACTTCCTTTCTTTCTTTCTTCCTCTCACTTTCTCTCTCTAGCACCTCCTCCTCTCTCTAAAAGGCTCAAAACCGTGGGATGCATGAAATGGGAGGGGGAGGGGGTATTTATAGTTTCCTTCAATGGCATTCCTGTAATTTTGAAGCCATATGAACTTGTGGTCCTGGTTTTTCCTGGAATTTCCTATTTTCTTTTATTCCTTTTTACTGCATCATGCATGACATCATCCAGGACACCTGACCGGGACACCTCAGCGCCACTTTATCACATGTCTGAAATCCTGGACACCTCAGCAGCTGACTCAGCATGCTGACTCACGGTCCAGTCTCTTGCCTCGTAAAGCGTGTCCTCAGCTTTATCTGCTTTCTCCAGACTAATGCCATGTGGCGCCTGGAAGAGACCTTGCACGCTTCCCAATGCTATCCAGATAAGTCCCAGACTTATCTGATCACCTCCTCGGTTTTCGTGCCAACCGAGTAACTTTACTTTACTGAAAAGTCATTAAATCATTATTTTAATGCCACTTTTCCCCCTGAATCACTGGGCCTGCGTTTTTGGGCCTGGAAATATCATCTTGGGTCTCTGATCCAGCCCAAGTACTCTGATGGCACGATTCCCAAGAAACACCCCTTGGCAAATTACCAAAATGCCCTTGGTTCCTTTTTCTTTTCTTTAATGAGTCTAGGGTCATTATTGTCTTTTCACCTCTTACCAGAGTACTTTTTGACCCTGGTCAACTATCCAGATAACTTCCCTGGACTGTCTAACCTTAGGCAAATGACCAAAATACCCTTTACTCATTCTTCAGCTGTTCTATAACATAGGGGCGTTTTCGTCATTTCGCACCTTTTTCCCGAACACCGGCCCCTTTTATCACTGGACTGATCTAATGGGCCTGGGCCTTCCCTGGTGTCACTAAAGGCCTTAGAAACACTATACGGCCCCCTGGCCACAGTCCGATCATCCCTATCGGAACTGCTTTTCCTTTACCGATTATAACTGTAATTTCCCATCTTTAGGAATTTTTACAGAAAAATCGGGACCTCAAATCAAAATTCTGTGACTCCTCATTCAACCCGGAATCCTTTTCTCTATCTCCCGGTATTTTCAGATATTTTATCCGGACCGGGCTGTTTTGGCCTGAAAAAGCACTCACGCGCACACTTTTCCAAAATGACCATTTTACCCCTGGTCACAGTTCTAATTCTTTCATACACATAGAGACCTCATATGCACATTTCACAGTTCAGTGAAATGATCAGCATAATTTTCTCTATTTTCTGGCAAAATATGGTACTCATCGGCTACCGGCCTGATCTTTCCCATAATTACGATTTTGCCCCTGCATTCTCTTTCTGGCCTCATTGCTCATCTTCTCATCCTTTATCTTAAGTTCTAGAAATTCTCTTTCAATAACTCATCCCTTAAACTCTTCGGGAGTCATCATTACTTGAAAGGCTCGACAACCCGCCCATATCAGGTTATCTTACACAGGAGCCAGCCCATATCAAGCTACCTGCAGAATTCCTAGGCTTAAGACTTAGGATATTTCTCACATTCCTCATCTTGAACCTAGGCGAACTAGACCCAAAAATTGGGATGTTACAATTTCCCCAATATTTAAGCCTAAAAAATCACTTAAACTCAAGCACAAACCATAAGAACAAAAGGTAGAAGCAAGGAGATAACTTACCTTACTTGCTCCTTCAAGACCCTTGCTTCTTCCTTGCTTTCTTCCACTTTCCTTCTCTAAAACTCACTTCTCTTTCTAAAGGAGCTCTTGGGTGTGAAGAATGAATGGAAAGGGGGGGTATTTATAGCAAAAGTCATGTGCCATTTGAAGGCTAAGATCACTTTGGAAACTATTTGATCTAATGGTTAAAGGTTTGATCTTGGAATGTCTTTTCACTTTTCACTCAAGACCTTACCACCATGACATCACTAGCATGACACCACTTGGGACATCTAAGACTACTTCTTGGCGCCATTTTTGAGTCCATATGGGTCCCACCATGTGCCAAACCTAATCCTTACTTTATTCTCTTTTTCTTTATTTCCAAAAATCCATAAATTATTTATTTTTGGACTTGGGCTCCAAGATAACTTTTGGGCCTTATTGGGCTGGCCTAGGATGACATGTTGGACCTCTTTTAGGTCCAATAGCTAATTGGCCCAAATCCCAATGTAATTTCCTTATACCGATATCCGTAAATTACCCTGATCTTAGCATAAATGCTAATCACCTCTTTTAATTGTTCTAACATTTTTAGAAATTCATTATAATATAAAATGAATTCTCTACAAAGTTTCATAATTTTCTGAGCCCCAGAAGTCCTGTTAAAAATTAAATGCGTTTTCTTTAACCCTTTATCGGTGTCCTTTTTCACCGTAAATTCCGTAATTAATTCTACAGGACTCCTTTTTGACTTCTGTCAACTCCATAAATTCTCATATTAATTATAATAATTTACTATCAAATTTCCTCTGATATCCATCCATTGTGTGAAATGACTAAAATGCCCTCCATTTACTTCTGGTTTCTTAGGGCATCACAGTGGCATTTTCGAAATTTTGCACTTTGGCTCTTAGACTTTCTGCCTCTTCCAATTAATCCTTTTTTTTACATAAATATGGCCACCTCTTTTCCTAGAAATATCATATATTTCATTTAACCTGTACATACAACGTAGTACAGAAATTAGGGATGTTACATTTCTCTCCCCCTTAAAATAAATTTCGTCCCCGAAATTTACAACATATACACTCTACCGAAATAAATCAGGGTACATCTCCTTCATCTTTTCTTCTGTTTCCCATGTAGCTTCATTCTCTGTTAGTCCTTTCCAGATCACTTTGACTATAGGAATCTGCTTATTACGCAGTTGTTTGACCTTTCTATCAACTATTTGTACTGGTCCAACTTCATAGGTCAGGTCATCTCGCAGCGCAACTTCATCTTGTTCAATCACATGCGCTGGATCTTGAACATACTTCTTTAGCTGGGAAACATGGAATACATCATGTATCTGGCTGAGATTTGGAGGAAGTGCCAACTTGTAGGCCACTGATCCTATCCTTGAGAGAATCTGAAATGGTCCGATGTATCTAGGATGCAACTTCTTCACCTTGATTGATCGTCCGGCTCCCGTAGTTGGAGTTAACTTAAGAAATACATGCTTGCCTTCTTCAAACTCTAACGACTTTCGTCGGACATCTGCATAACTCTTCTGTCGACTTTGAGCCGTCATCATCCTTTTTCTGATCATTGCAATCTGCTCAGTAGTCTGATCCACAATATCAGGACCATAAATTCTTCTCTCACTTAACTCAAGCCAGCATAAGGGAGATCTACACTTTCGTCCATAAAGTGCTTCGAATGGGGCCATCTGAATACTAGCTTGATAGCTATTATTGTATGCAAATTCTAATGGTAGATGAGTATCCCAACTGCCTTTAAAATCCAAGACACATGCTCTCAACATATCTTCTAGTGTCTGGATTGTTCTCTCAGACTGACCATCTGTTTGAGGATGATAAGCTGTGCTGAATCTGAGAGTAGTACCCATCTCTCGCTGCAAAGCCCTCCAAAAGTTTGACGTGAATCGAGGGTCTCTGTCAGACACAATACTGCTTGGAATTCCATGCAGTCTAATAATTTCCTTTAAGTACAATCTTGCCAACTTCTCTAGAGAATCCCTCTTATTTATTGCCAAGAAATGAGCTGACTTTGTCAACCGATCAATTACCACCCATGTTGCACATGCTTAGTTGGGGTCATAGGTAGTCTTTCTACAAAGTCCATGGCAATACTGTCCCACTTCCATTCAGGGACATCTAGAGGTTGCAATGTTCCTGCTGGCTTCTGATGCTCAATCTTCACTTTCTGGCATGTTAAGCACTTTGACACATAAGCTACAACATCTTTCTTCAGTCCAAGCCACCAAAATAATCTTTTAACATCATGATACATCTTGGTCATACCGGGATGCACTGTATATTGGCTTTTGTGCGCTTCATCCAGAATCTTCTCCCTTAGTCCCCTAGCATTGGGGATGTAGGGTCTTCCTCTAAACTACAATAATCCATCTGAGGAAATCTTAAAATTCTTAGTCTGCCCTCTCTCCAGCTTGTCCTTAAAAATCATTGCGAGCTTATCATGTTCTTGAGCCTCTTTAATCTCATCTTCTATACAAGCTTTGACATGTACTCCCCCGTAGGAACTTTCTGTCACTTGCATCTGATATAAAGGGCTCCAATCTCACATATCCTCAATCAACTTTAATTCTTTGATCATCATATATGCTACCTGCACCACCTTTCTGCTCAGAGCATCGGCCACTACGTTGGCTTTTCCTGGATGGTATTTAATTTGGAAATCGTAATCCTTTAACAATTCCATCCATCGTCGTTGTCTCATATTCAGCTCTTTCTGATCCTGCAGATACTTCAGGCTTTTGTGGTCACAGTACAATTCAATTGTAGCTCCGTATAAATAATGCCTCCATATCTTCAGAGCATAAACCACCGCTGCAAGCTCCAGATCGTGAGTGGGATAATTCTATTCATGCGGCTTTAACTGCCGAGAGGCGTAGGCTACTACTCTACCATGCTGCATCAACACACATCCCAACCCCTATTTACTAGCATCAGTGTAGACTACATAAGTATGAGCTGGGTCTGGGATAATCAGCACCGAAGTAGTGGTTAATTTCTGCTTTAACTCTTGAAAACTAGCCTCGCACTTCTTGTCCCACTTAAACTGCTGATTCTTTCTGGTAAGCTTGGTTAGTGGCAAGGCAATTCGAGAAAAGTCCTGGATGAATCTTCTGTAATACCCTGCTAAGCCTAAGAAACTTCTGATCTCTGTCACCGTCTTTGGCTGCTCCCAGCTTAAAACAGCTTCAACTTTGCTAGGATCCACAGCTACCCCGTCTTGGGATATGACGTGACCAAGAAATTTGACTTCTGAAAGCCAAAACTCACACTTAATAAGCTTAGCGTAGAGCTGGCTCTCTTTGAGGGTACCAAGAACAATTCTCAAATGTCTTTCATGCTCCTCAGCAGACTTGGAGTAAACCAGAATATCATCTATGAAGACCACCACAAATTGATCTAAATAAGGCCTGAAGATCTGGTTCATATAATCCATGAAAATTGCAGGCGCATTAGTCAAACCAAAAGGCATAACCAAAAACTCAAAATGCCCATAACGTGTCCTGAAAGCAGTCTTTGAAATGTCATCTGACTTAATTCTCAACTGATGATAGCCAGATCGTAAATCAATCTTGGAGAATAGACTTGCTCCAGCCAATTGATCTAGCAAATCGTCAATTCTGGGGAGAGGGTACTTGTTCTTAACTGTGATCTTGTTCAACTCTCTATAGTCAATACACAGTCTTAAGCTGCCATCTTTCTTTTTAATAAATAGCACTGGGGCACCCCAAGGAGAAACACTAGGTCGTATGAAACCCTTCTCTAAAAGCTTCTCAATCTGCTTCTTCAGCTCACTCATTTCATTAGGAGCCATCCGATATGGGGCTTTGGATACTGGTCCCGCTCCAGGCACAATATCGATTGCGAACTCCACTTCTGGCTCCGGAGGCAATCCTTGAATTTCCGTTGGGAAGACTTCAGGAAATTCATTAACTACTGCAATTGTCTCAATTCCTTCTTCGACTTCTGCTTGAACAGAGAGGAAAACCATGTATCCTTGACATCCTTTATGCAAGCATTTATTTGCTTGTGCCTCCATTATGAAATTCAGTCGTACTTCTGGACTCCGATCTGCTACCGTCGAACCAAGAACTAGCGTCTTGTTCTTGCAGTCCAGCATTACATTATTGGAGGACAACCAATTTAAACCAAGTATAACCTCCATCTCTCGAAAAGGCATGCATATTAAGTCTAGGGTTGTATAACAGTGCTCATACCTCACAATACTATTCAAACAAGCATCGGAGGTAACTACCCTAGTACTTGTGGGAGTTGTCACATATATGTCATAATGCAATTTACTAATCATCAGGCCTAGACGTCTAGCACACTCATATGAAATAAAAGAATGACTTGCACCAGAATCAAACAGAGTAATCACTGAGTGGTCATTAATATAGATTGTACCTTGAATCATCTCAGGTGATTTCTGTGCATCTTCTCTGGAGAGTGCAAATACGCGTCCTTGCGTTCGCGGCCTTTGATCCGCTGCTGCCTGAGGACATTCCTTTGAAAAGTGTCCTGGCTTTCCACAAGTATAGCAGACATTTTGGCCCATCCAACAAGGCCTATCCCCATGATTTTTCCCACATTTGTTGCATACTCGCTCTCTGGGATCTCTGTTACTCAGCCCTCCTCGGTAATTTCCTCTGCCAGGTCTCCTATTCTGCCATGGTTGCTTCCTTTTTCTATAGTTATTACTTTTTGCAGCATTTTGGCTTTGACCGGCCCTCTCAGGAATTATTTGTTCCCTGCTTACAGGCTTAGACAGCATCATGTGATTCAAACTGTTCTCTACTATGCGGCATGCCTCTACAGCCTTGTTGAATTAGCTGTATTGTTGGGGAGTTAACTTCTCCTTCAGTGTAGAGTTCAATCCTCTAATCATCCTTTCCGTCATCCAGCGCTCATCATCAACTTGGCGCAGGTAAGTAGAATACTGAGATAGACGGATAAACTTAGCAAGGTATTCATCAAATGACTCCTTCTCTCCTTGTCTCAGTACAAGGAATTCGGCTTCTCTTTCATCTTTGACAGATTGAGGGAAATATTTTTCATAAAACTGTTCAAGAAACACTTCCCAAGTAACTGGAATGTTTCTTGCTTGTAGAAGCAGTTCAGTGTTCTTCCACCACCTATCAGCATCCTTCTCTAGCTGATAAATGGCCATTTGAGCCTTTGTCTCAGTTGGACAATCAAGTACTTTAAAGATCTTCTCCAACCTACTGATCCAATCCTCAGCTATCTGAACATTGAATGTTCCTTCGAAAATTGGAGGATTATGCTTGCAAAATCTGATCATCCACTGCTGGATGCCAACTACATCTTCTCTCTGATCAGCCCGTCTCTGGGGTTGTACTGGCTGCTGCTGTACCCTCTCATGTTCTCTACTGGCTGTTCCTGCTGGGGCCCTTAGGTTACTTACTGCTTCTGCTACTGCTATAGCTATGGCGGCGTCTCTCTCCTGCTCATTGCGTGCCTGAGCTGCACGCATTTCTTCAATCATCTTTTGTTGTTGTTCTAGACGTTCTAGAATTATTTGATTAATATTCCTCGTATCTCTTTGTTCCTCTGTTGGAACAGTTTTTCTTGGTCGACCCATTTTGCTTTACGGTCTAGTAGAAAAATCTAACAAAAGAGGAATACGATAAACAACATAATTTGTATTCCATTCAAAACATGTCATATACATATAGGACCATACTGGTCTTTATACATAACATAACTACATGAAGAACATCATTATCTCTAAACATACCCTAGTCCTTCTTAAACTTGATTCTAATAAATTCCCCTACCATGTAGATTCAGTTCTAAAATATCCTCATATAGTTCCTCATCAAATTATTGGTCCAATCCTTGCTCCTGTCTAAAAGTCCTTTAAAAGTGTACAGTTGTTGAGCTAACTCTATAGCCCTCTCAAAGTGCTCTTCACTCAGATGCTTAGCTGGTAATATCTCTACAAATCATCTATTCAGAGCATTTCCTAATCCAGAATTCTTTCCTCTGATACCAAAATGAAACATCCTCCTTTATATCTCTCAAAGTACTCTTGATATAGCTCTCTTGAAGTGGATTATATTTCTCTTGCCGAAAATCCTGGTAGAAAATAATTGTACTGATTCCCTACAGTGGTATCAGAGGCATGCCGTTTTATGTTTAAGTTAGGTTTGATTGTTGATACATGTGATGTATGTTAGACTTCTTAGCCGATTATATGATAACATGCGAGTTATGATGACATATATGGAATCCGTTTTATGTATGACATATAAGGAATCCGAAAGGAAACTGAAATCGATGGTGTATGTTAATTGATTTGATCAATTAATACTGATAAGGTCTAAGAAAATAGAATTAAGATTCTTGATTTGATTAATTAATATTCTTAAAAACATGATTGTACCGCCGTGGCTATGTACAGATTATCCTTAATTTTCTGTACTGGTTCCTATGTACAGATTAAACGGAATATATGAGATCTGTTTCAGGAAAAAAATGTGGTCCTTTATGTAAAGAAAATGATTAAATTGCAAAAGAAAGGAAATGAAGGGACTTAAATGTAATTATGGAAAGTTTAAGGTTTGGAAAGAAAGGTAGACAAAAATGTGGGGTCTTAAAGTGTAATTTTAGCCAAATAAAGGGACTTAATTGTAAAGAAGAAAAAGTTCCCTGGGGCTAAAGTGTAATTAAAGAAAAATAGGCCAGAAGTGGTTTGGACCGCCCGACAGCATTTCAGTCCCAGATTTTACCAGAAGATAGGGCAGGTGGCGCCGGGTAACCCAGCCTAATACCGGAATTTTTGAAGACTCCAGATAGCCAGAAATGGACTGATCGTCCAAAAGTTATAAAAATTAATACCGGATACCCTAGATTTCAGATATAAGTGAGGAAATACAGGATGATGCGTCTTTATGGGACGAATGTCAGGAAACTGACAGAATACCGATAGGAGGTCTGTAGGAAAAGTTATTCACAAAATAAAAAATCCAGACGGGAGTGTGAGGCCTCCGGGGATCCGGGTACGAGATTTATCGGTATTTTTAAAGGGGCTGAATGTGATCGGATGACTTCAGTCAGATAACTGTTATAACCCATAGGGATGCCTGAACACAGTAAGACACTGTATCTGGGATAAGGAGCCGGTGTACGGAAAGGTGTATAATCGGTAAATAATAATTAAAATATTAGGTAAATTGTGGCAGAGGAAGATTCCTCGTAATACGTGCCATACAGGTAATGGACCCAGGAAGCCCAAAAATGGCGCCATTAGAGGCCCAATAAGACTCTTGGACTTATAGGTGGGCCAGTGTCCAGCAGAACCCCAGAAAAGTGAGAAATTATGAAAATGCCCCTGTGTTGTGCAAAAAGGGCAGCAGATGAATGGAGGGCATTCTGGACAGGCCTAGAGGCTAAGACATATCTAAATAGGGTTGACTAGAGCCAGTATATGCTTTGACCAGGTTCAGAAAGGTGTGAAATGACGATTTTGCCCTTAGGGTTAAAATAGGACAAGATAGGGCACCAAGAGCATTTTGGTCATTTCGCAGGAGATCTGTAACTGAGTCTGGACCCAGTATTAAAAATTTAATGATATAAAGGGTCTAGATACTAAATGTGAGGTCAGCAGACATAAAAAGGATTTTCAGAAAAATCAGATTCAGAAAACAGCACGTTTTTCGAGGAGACAGACCGGGCCGGTAAAGGAAAGCTTCCAGAAGGCTCTAGCTCTCTCCAAATTGCGCCATGTGAAGAATGTGGGTGGTGAGGTGTCCCATGAGTTGGCATTGAGTGATGTCATGCATGATGCAATAAAAGGAATAAAAGAAAATAGGAAATTCAGGAAAAACCAGGACCACAGGATCATAAGTCTTCCAAATTACAAGATTGCCATTGCTCAACACTATAAATACCCCCCCTAACTCTTCATTTCGGCACAAGCAAGAAAGAGAGGAAGAAAGAAGTTCTTGAGAGAGGAAGTGAGAGAAAGAAAGAAGTAAGGAAGTTCTGGTGGAGTTGGGAGTAGTAGAGAAGTTCTGAAGCTCTGCTTTTGAGGTAGCAACTAATCCTAGCTCTTATGTAATGTCTTTGTGATCTATTGTGCTGTTGTTTGGTTGGATTATTGTCTTATATGTTATGCTTGAAGCTCTATTCCAATGCTATGATCATATGTTATTGAATATGGAAGCATGCAGCATACTTATCTGTACACAATCACAAGCAAGCACCGTCACTCTGCATTACATATATTGTTATGATTATTGCTACTGGGATTCTTTTGAATCTCATTCCCAAATATAACATTACAGGGGAGGTTCTGTCAAAATAAAATATGGAAATCTTAAGAGACGCCGTTATGCTGCCGAAATTCCGGCAAGGAAGCAGGAACAGGGAAAGGAACTGATACGTACTGTGTACGTAGTGCTGTCTAAGGAGGCTGGAAGTGAGTGGACCCAGCAGGTTCATCCAGTCTTTCCTGGGTACTACGTAGAATGGTAGTTCTCATGAGGGAATTACCGAATCGGTACAACATCGGTTACTTTCTAAAGAAGAATTGTAGCAGTTATGCTGCCGGATTTTAGACAGGGAAAGATGTAATAGAAATATGAGGGGGTTAATCATGCACTGATATATAACAGTTGATTATTTAATATTAATTGTTATCTGGCATATATGACTAAAAATAGAAATATGTGTTGGTTGTATGCATGTGTATGTAAAGACTAAATGCTGAAAATAGGCTCAGTGAACAGTAACTCGTGAAGACCTGTTCATGTTTGATAAATAATTAAAAATAGCAAATGATTGAATTAATGTACGAAATTTTTAGGGTACAAAGTAGACATACTAAGATTTAATTTGATATATAATACTCCATTTGGATGTATATAAGAAAAGATATAAAATGCTAAAGTTGGGGACCAGAATGCTGAATTCAGGCGAAAATCACTGGATGAACAGTAAATTTTAAACATTTACCCATGTTGAATTGGTCAAGTAATGGTCAACCAATGATTTTTCCCTGAAATATAATTGAGTTACCTCCATGTATCACTTTGAACCACTTCGTTTAGATTTTTCTAGAATTAGTTATGATTTTTCAAAGTCAAGTCACTAGTCTGGAATTTGTCATAATGAACAGTACCCGATAAGAATAAAATTCCAGATTGAGAATTTGGACTTCAATAACCCTGAAAGTGGTTCCAAATGCTACTGAATGGTCCCTAAGATATATAAAAGTAAGGATGTGACAGATAGCTGGAGGACATCTAGACAGTTTTATTAACTCACTCATACATTTCAGATTTCTCCTATATGTCACATGATACGCACATCATCCATACATCCGATACATTCCTATACATTCTGACATAAAATTTTGATATACTATTCACACGCATCATTCCATTCATTCCATCCAGATTCCAGTTTCACGCACACACCATCTTCTCTCTCTCTATCTTCATTTCTCTTCTGCAACTTTGCTCTGTTCTAGTTAATAGAACCAGAGGAAAGTTTTGCAGTTCATCATCTTCATTTTCTCCTTCCATTTCCACATGACTACTGCTGCTGTACTGATATTTGCTGCTGGAGTTCAGATAACAATGCAAGGCTGAGCTGCTGTGCTTCCTTGTAGATGACGCCAACCAGAGTCTTTCAAGCTTAACAGGGAGTTATTGAGTCTTTAAGTCAGATTTCACTATATCTAGTTGATGTATTTACTTCTGGTTTATTGATTCAATTAGAGTAATAGATGACAAGGCACTAGGGAACCGAGTTGGATTCCTTTTTCCTACATTAATGAACCTTTGATTAATATTCATATTCTATTATCTCTAAGTTGAACGATTCCTATTCTCTATTGATGTCTGCGAGTTGTAGCGTTAATTGAGATTTAGCTAGCGAGTTGTTAGCTAACCTATTCTAGTTCAATTGATTAACTCTTGATATTCTATGGATAATGAAGGTAAGGCAATCTCCAAGGGAACACATTTGTCATCATTCATTAATCTCATCATTATGAACACTTAAAATTAGAAACAATAGCATAGACTTTTCATTCATTCTTTAGTACAAACAAATCATCACCAAACTCATCTGTTAACTTGTTAATTTGTGGCTCAATTGATTGATTAGGAACTCTAACATTCAGTAGCTCCTTGTGATCCGACCTAGGTTAGCCTCCACTTACTATTATTTAGCTTAGTTTTGTTTGATAATAGAAACGACAGTTATCATTGCCCAAGAAGAATAAAAAACTAACGAGGTATGTCTCAAAGCATCCAAGACAACAAAGTGGTATGCTCAAGACACATGACTAGAGATGCTAACAAATTCTTAAAGCTCACACCTAAAGAAGGAGGAAAAGTCAGCTTTGGAGTAATTACCAGAATTGAAGAAATTGGAAGTACAGATGGAATGAGGATTGAAGATGTCAACCTTGTAGATGGACTTTGTCATAACTTCTCAGTATTAGTCAAAATGAAGACAAGGACAACTGGGTGATCTTTGACTTTGAAGAATGCTTAATTGTCAACAATAAAGATCTAATACTAAATAAAGATGAATTGAAGGCAAAACTTAGAGTACCAGGGACGGTAACTATTATACTGGTTTGTTCAATTCAAATCTTTTTGAGAACTGTTTTGTGGGAAAACTTGATGAAAGTTGGCTATGGCATAAAAGGTTAGCTCATGTAAATATAAGTCAAGTTTCTAAACTAATTCAAAAAGGTTTAGTAATCGGTTTGCCCAAAAGGAATTTTGAAAATAATGTTTGTGATGCCTCTTAACTAGGAAAGTAAACAAAGTAATTTTTTAAATCTAAGAAGGTAATCTTAACAGAAAGACCACTTCAAATGCTTCATATGGATTTGATTGGTCCAGCAAGAGTCAAAAGTTTTGGAGGAAATGATAAACTCATATTTGTACAGATTTTTAATATGTTAAAAGAGAGTTTATTATTGATTCTTATCCACATTTACTACTATATTGAGCAAATTAGTTAATAATATGAAATTGGACAAGTGGAAATTCAAATGATGTGGTTTTAGTGCTTAATTGGATAAACAATCTATTAAATGTCCATTTCAGGTCAATACAGCAACCAATCAGCGAAGTAGAGCTTCCCTGTGGACTTTAGTCATGACCTTATGCACTCACTGTCGCGATCGTACATTAATCAGCAAAGAAGAAACGTTCTCTGTAAATATTAGTCGCGACCTGATGTACCTACAGTCGAGACCAAACTTCAATGTAGAGATCAATCAGCGAATGACAGAAGGTACAACTAGAAAGAAGGTGATTTAAGCATGGGATAAATTGCATAGCTGGACTTAACAGACTGCAAACAAGAGCTGATAACAAATTGCAAGTGGGAGATCATGCATGAGTTGAGCACTGTTCACACGTCTGGTACTATTTATATATCAGCATACTCCATCTGAACAGAATGAGCAAGTTGTTAACAGCAAGTGGGGAGCATGTGCTGTAAACAGAATACCAGATCATGTGCTCACAGCTGGAGGACAGCTGATAACAAATTGACTCACTCATGCATTTCAGATTCTCCTATATATCACACTATCTGTACAGTATTCTATATCATTCATCACCTGGACCTGACACTTCATATGCAGCTCTATTACCATTCACACATATCCATCCGTCATTCCATCTCATCTCACACATGCTATCTCTCTCTTTCTCCATCTCTATTTCTCTTCTATAACTTTTCTCTGTTCTAGTTAATAGAACCAGAGGAAAGTTCTGTAATTCATCTTCATCTTCTCCTTTCATTTCCACATGACTACTGCTGCTGTACCGATGGTTACTGCTGGAGTTCAGATAGTAATACAAGTCTAAGCAGCTGTGCTTCCCTGGAGATGACATCAAACCAGAGTCTTTTGAGCTTAACAGGGAGTTTATTGAGTCTTTAAGTCAGATTTAACTGTATCTAGTTGATGTATTTACTTCTGGTTTATTGATTCAATTAGAGTAATAGATGACAAGAAATTAGGGAACCGAGTTGGATTCCTTCTTCCTACATTAATGAACCTTTGATTAATATTCATATTCTATTATCTCTAAGTTGAACGATTCCTATTCTCTATTCAATGTCTGCGAGTTGTAGCTTTGATTGAGATTTAGCTAGCAAGTTGTTAGCTAACCTAATCCAGTTCAATTGATTAACTCTTGATATTCTGTGGATAATGAAGGTAAGGTAATCTCCAAGGGAACACACTTGTCATCATTCATTCATCTCATCATTATAAACACATAAATCATAAACAATAGCATAGAATTTACATTCAGTTTTAGTTCAAACAGTTCAACACACAACTCATCTGCTTAATTTGTTAAATTATGGCTCAATAGATTAATTAGGAACTCTAACATTCAGTAGCTCCTTGTGATCCGACCTAGGTTAGCCTCCGCTTTACTATTGGTTAGCTTAGTTTTGTTTGATAATTAAAACGACAGTTATCAGGAAACTTGTATACTCTTGTGATAGTCGATGGCTATTTTAGATTTGCATGGACTTTGTTTCTTCCTTCAAAAGATGAAACTTTGATGCTTTCATTGTTTTTTCTATGAAAGTCCAAAATGAGAAAGGTATTTCTATTGTGTCAATTATGACAGATCATGGAGGAGAATTTGAGAATCATGAATTTGCAACCTTCTGTGAACAACATAGGATTGAACACAATTTCTCGCTTCTTGAACACCTCAACAAAATGGAGTGGTGGAACTAAAAAATAGAGTCCTCACTGATATGGCACGAGCAATGTTGAACGAGAAAGGGGTATCTCAAATAGAGTCTATGTTTGAAGCATACTTGATTAGACACCCTACGAGCCATACAAAAGGAGAAAACCAAATACTGCTCATATGAGGATCTTTAGCATCAAGTGTTTCATTCACAATAACAACGAAGACAACCTCAGTAAATTTGATCCTAAATATGATAAGGGTATATTTTTTAGATATTCTAACAGTAGTAAAGCTTATAGAGTTTTTCATAAAAGGACTTTTACAATTGAAGAATCAATTCATGTTATTTTTTCTAAAGTTGAAAATTTTTCAAAACCTTCTTCTGAGGATGATGCTAAGATTATTCAAAAGTTTAAAACTTTGAATCTTAACAAAAAGCCACCATCACCTGATTCTAAAATGATTTGTGAAAATATTTCCCAAGATAATAATGATCAACCTAAAGCCTGGCATAATATAAAAGATCATCCTTTAGACCAGGTCATTGGTGAAGTCAATAAAGGGGTTAGAACCCAGAGACAAGTGTTTAGTGAAGTACATTTTTCTACATTCATTTCAAATATTGAACCAACCAATGTTGATGAGGCTTTATCAGATACCTTCTGGATAGAAGCCATATAGTAAAAGCTTAACCAATTTGAGAGAAATCAAGTTTGGGACTTAGTACCCAAGCCCACATATCATCCGATTATAGGCACTAAATAGGTATTCAAGAATAAGCTTGATGAATCTACAATTGTCACATCCTTATTTTTATACATCTTAGGGACCATTCAGTAGCACTTAAACCACTTTCAGGGTCATTGAAGTCTAAACACTTAATCTGGAATTTTATTCATATCGAGTACTGTTCACTGTGGCAAATTCCAGATGAGTGACCTGATTTTGAAAATTCATAACTAATTCTAGAAAAATCTAAATGAAGTGGTTCAAATTGATACATGAAGCTAACTCAAATATATTTCAGGGAAAAATCATTGGTTGACCAATACTTGACAAATTTAACGTGGGTCAACGTTCCAATATTACTGCTCATCCAATGACTTTCTCCTGAATCCAGCATTCTGGTCCCAACTTTAACCATTTATATCTTTTCGTGTATACATCAAAATTAGACATTATATATATCAAATTAAAGCTTAGTATGTCTACTTTTTACCCTAAAAATTTCGTACATTAATTCAATCATTTAATATTTTTAATGATTTATCAAACATGAATGGGTCTTCACGAGTTACTGTTCTCTGAGCCTATTTTCAGCATTTAGTCTTTACATACCCGAGCATACAACCAACACATATCATTCATACAGGCCAGATAACAATTAATATCAAATAATCAACTGTTATATATCAGTGCATGATTAACTCTCTCATATTTTATTACATCCTTCTCTGTCTAAAATCCGGCAGCATAACTGCTACAATTCTTCTTTAGAAAGTAACCGATGTTGTACCGATTCGGTAATTCCCTTATGAGAACTACCATTCTACGTAGTACCCAGGAAAGACTGGATGAACCTTCTGGGTCCACTCACTTCCAGCCTCCTTAGACAGCACTACGTACACAGTACGTATCAGTTCCTTTCTTTGTTCCGTCTTCGTTGCCGGAATTTCGGCAGCCTACCGGCGTCTCTTAAGATTTCCAAATTTTATTTTGACAGAACCTCCCCTGTAATGTTATGTTTGGGAATGAGATTCAAAAGAATCCCAGTAACAATAATCATAACAAAATATGTAATGCAGAGTGACGGTGCTTGCTTGTGACTGTGTACAGATAAGTATGCTGCATGCTTCCATATTCAATAACATATGATCATAGCATTGGAATAGAGCTTCAAGCATAACATATAGGACATCAATCAACCAAACAAAATAACACATCACAAAGACATTACATAAGAGCTAGGATTAGTTGTTACCTCAAAAGCAGAGCTTCAGAACCTCTCTACTACTTCCAACTCCACCAGAACTTCCTTACTTCTTTCTTTCTCTCACTTTCTCTCTCAAGAACTTCTTTCTTCCTCTCTTTCTTGCTTGCACCGAAATGAAGGAGTAAGGGGGGGTATTTATAGTGTTGAGCAATGGCAATCTTGTAATTAGGAAGACTTATGATCCTGTGGTCCTGGTTTTTCCTGGAATTTCCTATTTTCTTTAATTCTCTTTTACTGCATCACCCTGGACACCTCATGGGACACCTCATAGGACACCTCACCACCCATATTCTTCATGTGACGAAATTTGGAGGTTCTGGAAGCTTTCCGGTCCAATCCGGCACCGGCCCGGTCCATCGCCTCGAAAAATGTGTCGTTTTCTGAATCTGATGTTTCTGAAGATCCTTTTTATGTCTACTGACCTCACATTTAGTATCTAGACCTTTTATATCATTAACTTTTTAATACTGGGTCCAGACTCAATTACAGATCCCCTGCGAAATGACCAAAATGCCCTTGGTGCCCTATCTTGTCCTATTTTAACCCTAAGGGCAAAATCATCATTTCACACCTTTCTGGACACGGTCAAAGCTTATACTGGCTCTAGTCAACCTTATTTAGACATGTCTTGACCTCTGGGTCTGTCCAAAATGACCAGAATACCCTTTATTCATCTGCTGCCCTTTTTGTACAACATAGGGGCATTTTCGTAATTTCGCACTTTTCCAGGGTTCTGCTGGACACTGGCCCACCTATCAGTCCAAGAGTCTTATTGGGCCTCTAATGGCACCATTTTTTGGCTTCCTGGGTCCATTACCTGTATGGCACGCATTACGAGAAATCTTCCTTTAACACAGTTCATTGAATATTTTAACTATTATTTACCGATTATACACCTTTTTTGGACACCGGCTCTTTTTCCCAGATACAGTGTCCTACTGTGTTCAGGCATCCTTGGGGGTTATAACGGTCATCTGACCGAAGTCATTCGATCGCATTTAGCCCCTTTAAAAATATCGATAAATCTCCAACCCGGATCCCCGGAGGCCTCACACTCCCGTCTGGATTTTCTAATTTGCAGATAACTTTTCCTACAGACCTCCTATCGGTATTCTGTCAGTTTCCTGACATCCGTCCCATAAGGGTGCATCATCCTGTATTTTCCCACTTATATCTGAAATCTAGGGTATCCGGTATAAATTTTTATAACTTTCGGACGATCAGTCCATTTCTGGCTATCTGGAGTCTTCAAAAATTCCGGTATTAGGCTTGGTTACCCGGCGTCACCTGCCCTACCTTCTGGTAAAATCTGGGACTGAAATGCTGTCGGGCGGTGCAAACCACTTCTGGCCTATTTCCTTTAATTATACTTTAGCCCCAGGGAACTTTTCCTTCTTTATAATTAAGTCCCTTAATTTGGCTAAAATTACACTTTAAGACCCCACATTTTTGTCTACCTTTCATTCCTAACTTTAAACTTTCCATAATTACATTTAGGTCCCTTAATTTCCTTTCTTTTGCAATTTAATCCTTTTCTTTACATAAAGGACCACATCTTTTTCCTGAAACAGAGCTCATATATTCCGTTTAATCTGTACATAGGAACCAGTACAAAAAATTAAGGATATTACATTTCTCTCCCCCTAAAATAAATTTCGTCCCCAAAATTTACATTACACCTATCCTATAGAAATAATTTCGGATACTTCTCTTTCATCTTTTCTTCTGTTTCCCATGTAGCCTCTTGTTCAGTCAAGCCTTTCCAGATCACTTTAACTAAAGGAATTTGCTTATTCCGCAACTGCTTGACTTTTCTATCAGCAATTCGCACCGGTCCAACCTCATAGGTCAAGTCATCTCGCAGTGCGACCTCATCTTGCTCTATCACATGAGATGGATCTGGAATATACTTCTTTAATTGGGAAACATGGAATACATCATGTATCTGGCTGAGATTCGGAGGAAGAGCCAACTTGTAGGCTACTGCTCCTATCTTTGAGAGAATCTGGAATGGCCCGATGTATCTTGGATGCAACTTCTTCACCTTAATCGATCGTCCGGCTCCTGTGGTTGGAGTTAACTTAAGGAATACATGTTCTCCTTCTTCAAACTCCAACGGCTTCCTTCTGACATCTGCATAGCTCTTCTGTCTGCTTTGAGCCGTCAACAATCGTTTTCTAATTACCGCAACTTGTTCTGCAGTTTGATCCACTATATCCGGACCAAGCATTCTTCTCTCGCTCAACTCTAGCCAGCATAAGGGGGATCTACATTTCCGTCCATAGAGTACTTCAAAAGGTGCCATCTGTATACTGGCCTGATAACCATTGTTATATGCAAACTCTATAAGGGGTAAATGGATATCCCAGCTGCCTTTGAAATCTAGGACACATGCTCTCAGCATATCCTCTAACGTCTGTATTGTTCTTTCAGATTGACCATCTGTCTGAGGATGATAAGCTGTACTGAATCTGAGAGTAGTGCCCATTTCTTCCTGTAGAGCCCTCCAGAAATTTGAAGTAAATCGAGGATCTCTATCAGACACAATGCTGCTTGGGATACCATGGAGCCTAACGATCTCCTTTATATACAGCTTTGCCAGCTTTTCTAGAGAATCTCTCTTATTGATTGCCAGGAAATGTGCTGACTTTGTCAGTCGATCGATTACTACCCAAACCGCATCATGTCTACTTGGTGTCAAGGGTAGTCCTTCCACAAAGTCCATGGCAATCCCATCCCATTTCCACTCAGGGATATCTAAAGGCTGCAACATTCCTGCTGGCTTTTGATGTTCAACTTTCACTTTCTGGTAGGTTAAGCACTTAGATACGTAAGCTACAACATCTTTCTTCAGTCCAGGCCACCAGAATAACCTTTTAACATCATGGTACATTTTGGTCATACCTGGATGTACCGTATATCGGCTTTTATGTGCTTCCTCCAGAATCCTTTCCCTTAATCCCCCAACATTTGGGATATAGGGTTTTCCCCTAAACTGTAGCAATCCGTCTGGGGACATCTCAAAATTCCTTGTCTTCCCTTTCTCCAGCTTGTCTTTGAATATTGCTGCGAGCTTATCCTGTTCCTGAGCCTCTTTGATCTCATCTTCTATGCAAGTTCTAACATGAACTCCTCCAAAAGGATTCTCCGTCAGTTGCATTTGATATAGAGGGCTCCAGTCGCGCATATCTTCTATCAGTTCCAATTCCTTGATCATCATGTATGCAACCTGCACCACCTTTCTACTCAGGGCATCAGCTACCACATTGGCTTTTCCTGGATAGTATTTAATCTGAAAGTCATAATCTTTTAACAATTCCATCCATCGCCGCTACCTCATGTTCAGCTCCTTCTGATCCTGCAGATACTTCAGGCTTTTGTGGTCGCAAAACAACTCTATCGTTGCCCCGTATAAATAGTGCCTCCATATCTTCAGGGCATAGACCACCGCCGCAAGCTCCAGATCATGAGTGGGATAATTCTCTTCATGTGGCTTTAACTGCCGAGAGGCGTAGGCTACTACTCGACCTTGCTGCATAAGCACACATCCCAGCCCCTGCTTGCTAGCATCAGTGTAGACTACATAAGTCTGAGTTGGGTCTGGAATAATCAGCACGGGAGTAGTCGTTAATCTCTGCTTCAACTGCTGGAAGCTAGCCTCGCACTTCTCATCCCACTTAAACTGCTGATTCTTTCTGGTCAGCTTGGTAAGTGGTAAGGCAATTCGAGAAAAGTCTTGAATGAATCGTCTGTAGTACCCTGCTAGGCCGAGAAAACTTCTAATCTCTGTCACTGTCCTTGGCTGTTCCCAGCTCAAAACTGCTTCAACTTTGCTAGGATCTACAGCTACCCCGTCTCGGGATATGACATGACAGAGGAATTTGACTTCTGACAGCCAAAACTCGCATTTACTCAGCTTAGCATAGAGCTTATTCTCTTTAAGGGTACCAAGAACAATCCTCAAATGCCTTTCATGCTCCTCTGGAGATTTGGAGTACACCAGAATATCATCAATAAAGACCACAACGAACTGATCTAGATAAGGCCTAAAAATCCGGTTCATATAGTCCATGAAAATAGCAGGTGCATTAGTTAGTCCAAAAGGCATCACCAAAAATTCAAAATGTCCGTAGCGCGTTCTGAACGCCGTCTTTGGAATATCATCTGGCTTGACCCTTAGTTGATGATAGCCAGATCTCAAGTCAATTTTGGAGAATAAGCTCGCTCCTGCCAATTGATCTAGCAGGTCATCAATTCTGGGAAGAGGATACTTGTTCTTAACTGTAAGCTTATTTAATTCCCTGTAGTCAATGCACAGCCTTAAGATACCATCTTTCTTCTTGACGAACAGTACTGGAGCACCCCATGGCGATACACTGGGTCGTATAAAACCCTTCTCCAATAGCTCCTCAATTTGCTTCTTCAGTTCCATCATTTCGTTGGGAGCCATCCTGTATGGGGCTTTTGATACTGGTCCAGCTCTAGGTACAATGTCGATCGCAAACTCCACTTCACGCTCCGAAGGCAATCCCTGAATCTCCTTTGGAAAGACTTCAGGAAATTCATTGACTACAGGAACCTCCTCGATGCCTTCCTCCACTTCTGTTTGAACAGAAAAGAATACCACATATCCCTGACATCCTTTCCGTAGACATTTTTCTGCCTGAGCCTCTGTCACGAAGTTCAGTTGTACTTCTAAGCTCCGATCAGTGATCTTTGGACCAAGAACTAGGGTCTTGTTTCTGCAGTCCAACATCACATTATTGGAGGATAACCAATTTAAACCGAGTATGACCTCAATCTCCTGGAAAGGCATACAGATCAGGTCCAGGGTGGTACTGCAGTGCTCATAACGCACCACACTATTTAGATAGGCATCAGATGTGATCACCCTAACGTTGGTGGGGGTTTTCACCTGTATATCATAACGTAACTTGCTGATCAGAAGGCCTAGGCATTTAGCACATTCATAAGATATAAAGGAATGACTTGCACCCGAATCAAATAGGGCAGTCACAGCATGATCATTGAGATAGATTGTACCTTGGATCATCTCAGATGATCGCTGAGCATCCTCTCTAGTGAGTGCAAACACTCGTCCCGCCGTCCTTGGCCTTGGATCAGTTATAGCTTGAGGACATTCCCTGGAAAAATGTCCGGGCTTTCCGCAGGTATAGCATACATTCTGGCCCATCAAGCATGGTCTGTCACCATGATTCTTTCCACACTTTTCACATACTGGGGCCTTTGGATCCCTGTTACTGGATCTTCCGCGGAAATTTCCCCTATTAGGCCTCTTGGTCTGCCACGGTCGCTTTCTTTTCTTATAGCCGCTCCCACTGGCCGCTTCTTGATTCCGTCCGGCCTTATCAGGAGTCGCTTGATCTTTACTCCCAGATCTGGACAGCATTCTATGATTCATGATGTTCTCAACGATTCGACATGCTTCCACAGCCTTATTGAACTGGCTGTATTGTTGGGGAGTTAACTTCTCCTTTAACATAGAATTCAGCCCTCGAATCATTCTTTCTGTCATCCAGCGTTCGTCATCCACTTGGCGTAGGTAAGTTGAATATTGAGATAGCCGGATGAACTTGGCCAAATATTCATCAAAAGATTCTTTTTCTCCTTGCCTCAGCACAAGGAATTCAGCCTCCCTTTCATCTCTGACAGATTGAGGAAAATATTTCTCATAAAATTGCTCAAGAAATACTTCCCAGGTAACTGGAATATCTCTTGCTTGGAGAAGTAACTCTGTATTCTTCCACCATCTATCCGCATCCTTTTCCAATTGATAGATGGCCATTTGGGCCTTGGTTTCAGTCGGGCAGTCGAGGACCTTAAAGATCTTCTCTAATCTACTGACCCAATTTTCTGCTACATGTACTTCAAATGTCCCTTCGAATATGGGAGGATTGTGTTTGCAAAATCGCACCATCCATTGCTGGATGCCAACTGCCTCCTCCCTTGATTCAACCCTTCTCTGGGGCTGTTCCGCCTGCTGTGGTACTTCTTCAGGTTCTCTACTAGTTGCTCCTGAAGGCTCTGGCGGTCTTAAATTATTTACAGCTGCTGCTACTGCCGCGGCTATGGCAGCATCTCTTTCTTGTTCATTTCGTGCTTGAGCAGCTCTCATTTCTTCTATCATCTTTTGTTGCTGTTCTAGTCGTTCTAGAATCATTTGATTAAGGTTGCCAGCCTCTCGGGATTCCTCAGCTGGAATAGTTCTCCTCGTTCGTACCATTTTGTTATACTTAAAAATAGAAGGGAATACGATAAATAACATAATTCCTTTTCATTTCATTTCACACATAATATACATACAGAGTATATGTACATATCACAGTACCATTCTAGTCTTTTATACATTAGAAATATTACTCTAATTTTTCTTAAACTTCATTCTAATATATTCTCCTACTAGGTAGATCCAGTCGGATATGGTACAATATGATTCTCTATCAAAATACTGGTCCAACTCCGATCTCCAGGTAGGAGTCTTCGGCAATACGTCATTCATAATTTCTAGCCAAAGCCCCATGGTTAACACATTTGGATCCCAGGCTTGATATATGGCTTTCACCCTTGTGATAAACTCCTAGTAGACCGAATAATCTTGATCTATGTTTTCGAACAGGGTCTGCCTCAACTCGTATAGTTGTCGGGCTAATGCTACCGAGCTCTCAAGTTGCTCTCTACTCAGGTTCCTCCCTGGGACCATTCTTACGATTAAACCTCCCAAGTACATTTCTACTAGAGTCACTTCGGGCCTACTGGGATCTGGCGCATTACTCTGAACACGTACTTGGCTGGATCCTGAACTGTCTGTTATATTCAAGGGTACCGCACTTATAGGAATGGCAGGAACAGGGCCTTCTGTTATCACCTCCTGATCATCAATTGGAAAGTTTGATCCTACCGAGGAACTATCCTCCTCAGAATCACCAGCTACTGGAGGGGTCCAGAGGTCAGAATCATTGCTTACTATCTCTTCTTCTGAACTATCTGAACTAGAGACCTCTGGTCTTAATTCCCATTGGTTTACTGTAGTTTCAGACCCAAATCTATGTCTAGCCATCCTGCAAACACTAACTTAGTGTCAATTATGACGGCTTTATCATGGTATATCTTTCTATAAATCATCTACTCAGAGCATTTCTTAAGCCAGAATCCTTTGCTCTGATACCAAAATGTCACATCCTTATTTTTATACATCTTAGGGACCATTCAGTAGCACTTAAACCACTTTCAGGGTCATTGAAGTCTAAACACTTAATCTGGAATTTTATTCATATCGAGTACTGTTCATTGTGGCAAATTCCAGATGAGTGACCTGATTTTGAAAATTCATAACTAATTCTAGAAAAATCTAAATGAAGTGGTTCAAATTGATACATGAAGCTAACTCAAATATATTTCAGGGAAAAATCATTGGTTGACCAATACTTGACAAATTTAACGTGGGTCAATGTTCCAATATTACTGCTCATCCAATGACTTTCTCCTGAATCCAGCATTCTGTTCCCAACTTTAACCATTTATATCTTTTCGTGTATACATCAAAATTAGACATTCTATATATCAAATTAAAGCTTAGTATGTCTACTTTTTACCCTAAAAATTTCGTACATTAATTCAATCATTTAATATTTTTAATGATTTATCAAACATGAATGGGTCTTCACGAGTTACTGTTCTCTGAGCCTATTTTCAGCATTTAGTCTTTACATACCCGAGCATACAACCAACACATATCATTCATACAGGCCAGATAACAATTAATATCAAATAATCAACTGTTATATATCAGTGCATGATTAACTCTCTCATATTTTATTACATCCTTCTCTGTCTAAAATCCGGCAGCATAACTGCTACAATTCTTCTTTAGAAAGTAACCGATGTTGTACCGATTCGGTAATTCCCTTATGAGAACTACCATTCTACGTAGTACCCAGGAAAGACTGGATGAACCTTCTGGGTCCACTCACTTCCAGCCTCCTTAGACAGCACTACGTACACAGTACGTATCAGTTCCTTTCTTTGTTCCGTCTTCGTTGCCCGAATTTCGGCAGCCTACCGGCGTCTCTTAAGATTTCCAAATTTTATTTTGACAGAACCTCCCCTGTAATGTTATGTTTGGGAATGATATTCAAAAGAATCCCAGTAACAATAATCATAACAAAATATGTAATGCAGAGTGACGGTGCTTGCTTGTGACTGTGTACAGATAAGTATGCTGCATGCTTCCATATTCAATAACATATGATCATAGCATTGGAATAGAGCTTCAAGCATAACATATAGGACATCAATCAACCAAACAAAACAACACATCACAAAGACATTACATAAGAGCTAGGATTAGTTGTTACCTCAAAAGCAGAGCTTCAGAACCTCTCTACTACTTCCAACTCCACCAGAACTCCTTACTTCTTTCTTTCTCTCACTTTCTCTCTCAAGAACTTCTTTCTTCCTCTCTTTCTTGCTTGCACCGAAATGAAGGAGTAAGGGGGGTATTTATAGTGTTGAGCAATGGCAATCTTGTAATTAGGAAGACTTATGATCCTGTGGTCCTGGTTTTTCCTGGAATTTCCTATTTTCTTTAATTCTCTTTTACTGTATCACCCTGGACACCTCATGGGACACCTCATAGGACACCTCACCACCCATATTCTTCATGTGACGAAATTTGGAGGTTCTGGAAGCTTTCCAGTCCAATCCGGCACCGGCCCGGTCCATCGCCTCGAAAAATGTGTCGTTTTCTGAATCTGATGTTTCTGAAGATCCTTTTTATGTCTACTGACCTCACATTTAGTATCTAGACCTTTTATATCATTAAATTTTTAATACTGGGTCCAGACTCAATTACAGATCCCCTGCGAAATGACCAAAATGCCCTTGGTGCCCTATCTTGTCCTATTTTAACCCTAAGGGCAAAATCATCATTTCACACCTTTCTGGACCCGGTCAAAGCTTATACTGGCTCTAGTCAACCTTATTTAGACATGTCTTGACCTCTGGGTCTGTCCAAAATGACCAGAATACCCTTTATTCATCTGCTGCCCTTTTTGTACAACATAGGGGCATTTTCGTAATTTCGCACTTTTCTGGGGTTCTGCTGGACACTGGCCCACCTATTAGTCCAAGAGTCTTATTGGGCCTCTAATGGCACCATTTTTAGGCTTCCTGGGTCCATTACCTGTATGGCACGCATTACGAGAAATCTTCCTTTAACACAGTTCATTGAATATTTTAACTATTATTTACCGATTATACACCTTTTTCGGACACCGGCTCTTTTTCCCAGATACAGTGTCCTACTGTGTTCAGGCATCCTTGGGGGTTATAACGGTCATCTGACCGAAGTCATTCGATCGCATTTAGCCCCTTTAAAAATACCGATAATCTCCAACCCGGATCCCCGGAGGCCTCACACTCCGTCTGGATTTTCTAATTTGCAGATAACTTTTCCTACAGACCTCCTATCGGTATTCTGTCAGTTTCCTGACATCCGTCCCATAAGGGTGCATCATCCTGTATTTTCCCACTTATATCTGAAATCTAGGGTATACGGTATAAATTTTATAACTTTCGGACGATCAGTCCATTTCTGGCTATCTGGAGTCTTCAAAAATTCCGGTATTAGGCTTGGTTACCCGGCGTCACCTGTCCTACCTTCTGGTAAAATCTGGGACTGAAATGCTGTCGGGCGGTGCAAACCACTTCTGGCCTATTTCCTTTAATTATACTTTAGCCCCAGGGAACATTTCCTTCTTTATAATTAAATCCCTTAATTTGGCTAAAATTACACTTTAAGACCCCACATTTTTGTCTACCTTTCATTCCTAACTTTAAACTTTCCATAATTACATTTAGGTCCCTTAATTTCCTTTCTTTTGCAATTTAATCCTTTTCTTTACATAAAGGACCACATCTTTTTCCTGAAACAGAGCTCATATATTCCGTTTAATCTGTACATAGGAACCAGTACAGAAAATTAAGGATATTACAACAATCATCATTAAAACTAAAGCTAGATTAGTTGCAAAAGGTTATAATAAAAAAGAAGGTATTGATTATAAGGAAACATATGCTCCAGTACCTAGATTGGAAGCTATACGGGTACTCTTAGCCTTTGCTTGTTTAAAGATTTCAAACTTTATTAAATAGATTTGAAAAGTGCTTTTCTAAATGGTTTTATCATGAAAGAAGCCTACGTTAAACAATCACCTGGTTTTGAAAGCTTTAATAATTCAGATTATGTTTACAAACTTAAGAATGCTTTATATTATTTAAAGTAAGCTCCAAGAGCTTGGTATGAATGTCTAAGCAGCTTTCTGTTAAACAAAGGTTTTGAAAGAGAAAAAGTAGACACTATACTTTTTGTTAAAAGAAATAAAAATGATTTGTTAGTAGTACAAATTTATGTTGATGATATTATTTTTGGAATTGGAGAAGTTACGGCTAAAAAGCTAACTATCAGAAAATGCATTTAATGCTACTATCTACTGTTGTCAATGACCAACAGCTATATCTCTGCTTCACTCAAGCCTTAATGTGTCTAACGGATAACTTACAATCTGAAGCTATAAATACAAGGCAAATTGAATGCTAAAGTTAAGAAGTTCAATAACCTACGAGAAAGCATTTAATTACGTTCATTGTTTATTCTCTGAGCTTTAGCGTATACTCTGTTTTACTTTACATAAATAGAGAACATTATGAGAGAGAAAAATTTATGTGCTTCAGTGATTATGATATCTTCTCTATGAGAGAGACTTGTTATTTCTCTATTTTAATTCAGAGTTGCTTAAGAGTGTGGGACTCTTGAGTGGTGTATAACCTTACGGGTTGTAGGGGAGTGAGAGGGATTCTAACGTTGAATGTACTGAGGTGCTAAGAGACGATGTAATCTTGGAGGATATAGTGAAAAATCTCAGAGGGAATATGAGGACTGGACATAAGCCAAGTGGTTAGGCTGAACCAGGATAATCTCTGGTATTAACTTCTTCCTTCTATTACTCTCGGTGATATCACTCTTAACTTGTCTATTTCATTTTTGAAGAGTTTTAAATTTTTAAATATCATCCAATTCACCCGCCTTGGGTGTAATTGCCAAAACTAACAGAATTTATTACACCTGTTTATGTAATTTACTGTGGAGTGGTTATTTTTAGGAGGAAAAATATGGGATTAGAAGAAGGCCCAAGCAAAAGGTTGAAAAATGCGTAATTATTATTTTGAGATGAATTTATTAGTACAGGGAAGAAGTTTAAGAATATGACTGAATAAGCTAAGGAGGCGGGAAAGGCCTGGAAGGAGTTTCCTCTTTGTGAGCAGAATAAGTATAAAGAAAAGGTGGAGAAATCATGGCCTGAGAAGACGAGGAAGAAGAAGAGGAGGAAGAAGGAAGTTACTTTTAATACTCGTTGTTCACTCTCGCAATTGAAGGCATTGTTGAAATTTATAAATGAAGATAAAGAGTTAATAGGGAGAGTAACAAGTTTAAGATTCTATAATTTGCTTCATGTGGGAACAACAAGAGTCCCTCGTGGCCTCTTAGCTTCCTTCTTTCAATCATACGATCCCCGACCCATCAATTCAGAATTAGGAGTAAAAGATGTTAAGCAGTTGCTTGGAGTACCCTATAATGGGGATGAGTTAAGAGTGGACGTGGATGATGATGATGATAAGAGGTTGAAGATTGAGTATGGTAAAGTCTCTTATATGAAGATACTGGATGACATAAATTATGGGCAGTACAAAGATAAGTTTGATTTGTTGTTCATGTTATATGTAGTTGGGACTTTTTTGGCTCCCATTGCGAGCATAATAGTCAGTGATAAGCTGTTGAAGGTGATGTGTTGCACCATGAATGGATTTCAACACTTTGACTGGGCCACATACATCATCAATATGTTGTGGAAAGATATGGCAGATTATGTTAAAGCATTCAAAAAGAACAAGACATGTAGTTGCAACATGGGAGAATACGTGTAACTATTGGTGGTATGTATTTTTTTAGCTCTACTTCTACCTATATCCATTAACTAAAAATGTTAGAACTTATGTATTTGATCTTGCTTTTATATTCATGGGCATTTTGTATAGTGATAGTCATAGTGAAGTGAGGGGTGTGAAGGATGACAAAAAATATTGGCTCATTTAGACTTGTATATGTTCATATTTGTAATTTTAATACTCCATTAATTAGTTATTCATTTGAACATGTTTTTAATTATGCTATGAAGGATTTGAAGAAGTTGCATGCACGATTAATGGTTGTCATTTAAGAAAACAATTAAAGGCTTGTTAGTGTAGTTGAGAAGGGGCTGCTGAAGGTACAACTGAAGATAGAGAGCAAGCGTAATAGAGACGATGAAGCCCCTATTGAATAGTTGTTAAAGGTGAAGATGATTGTCATAGTGAAGACAATGAAATGAAACAAGAAGGTAGTGAGGGAGATGAAGAAGAAGAAGAAGCTTGTGAGAGGGGAGAAGGAGAAGGATGCAACCCCATGAATGTGTTTGGGAATGATGATAATAACGAAAGGGTTTAGCCCATAAATGTGTGTATATCTAATGAAGCCTGTAACACCTTACTTTTATACATCTTAGGGACTTTTTGGTAGTATTTAGAACTATTTAAACATCCCTTGAAGTTCAATTACTAAATCTGGAATTTCCAAGACTGCAAGTACTGTTTATTTGGTATTTCTAAATTTGGTGATGAACTTCAAAAAATCATAATTAATTCTAAAAAATAAAATAAAGTCGTTCAAAAGGATACGCGAAGCTAAAATAGTGAATTTTTAGGGGAAAATATCACTTAGACTAAATGCTCAGCCAATTAAACAGTATCAGCGCCAAATTTCACTGTTTATTTAGTCAAAAATTTTGAAAACAGTTTCTAGTCCCTAATTTTAAAAAATTCATTCTTTTTGTATAGACATTGAAATAAGGCATTTGTAATGTCAAAACATAGCTTGGCATGTTAACTAATTACTGCTAAAATATTGTATATTTATTCCATCATTTACTATTTTTATAAACAGCCACAACTGTACTACTTTTAAGCATACATTGTACATTACAACATTAATACAATTATAACAAATTCAGATATCATCACACTATCCAATCCCTAACTTTTCTTCATGCAACTTCACCTCCTTCTATCTTTGGAGAACCTATTAGGATTAGGGTGACATGGAGGGGATGAGATTTCTGGGGAAATCTCAGTAGTAAACGGATACCATACAATGTATGCAACTACATGGCTTGATGTCAATATGTTTGCACTTAATGGTCATACTTGCATAATGATAACTTTACATGCTTCCATGTTTCCATAATTATAACATATGTCCATGGCATAAAAAGAAACAGAGCGTTACTCAATCATACATGCTTCACATAATCAAAGTAAGCAACCATCACATAAAACATCTAAGCAACATAAGCATACAAGTAGGTAAGTTCATGGCCTCTATTCCTTGCTTTTCCTTACTCTTTTCCTTTCTCACTTCTCCTTGATGTGTGGCTTCCTTCTTGAGCACACAAATCAAAGCCATTATGTATTCATACATTCATCCTGATCTAATTCAACTAACATTTCAAAAACATTAAACTCAATTAACCACTTAATCCCTAACTTTCTTTATTTGTGATTAATTGCCTTGTCTTTTGAATTAATTTGTGTCTTGACTTTACCCTATACAATTTTGCTTTTTGAACCTATTTATGGCCTTAGAATCATGAAATTTCAGCTTCTTCATGAAATTCTGGATCGAACCGAAATAGGGCACATATTTTCTCAAAAATTTCTCATTTTGATTTCCAATGCTTCCAATACTTGTTTCTCCCCTTTATCCCACACAATTTTTCATTTCAAATCCATTGGAAGCACCAAAGTCATAAAATTCTCATTACTGTTCATGTGTATAAATAGTAATAGAGTGGGTTCTAAATTTTTATTTTCTAATTACAATGCTTCCAAAGTTCAAATCTTATTTAATCCTACACAAAATCATCATTTGAATTCAATGAAGGTATTAGATCATTGAAATTCAACTTGGTCCAGAACAGCCCTAGACTGAATGGCCTTCATCAATAGAAAAGCCAAGAACACAACTTAATTCAATAACCAATCATTAAATCTAGCTTATCTAAGTGTTAATTACATAGTTCTAACTTCAATTTCTTCTTCCTTCAATGTTGTACAGTTGTGGACAGCAAGCATAGTCTAAGGAAAACTCAATTTCTAACCATTAAAACCTAGGTTTTATCCTTCAAAAACACTTATAAATAAACTAGGAAGGATTTCTTACCTTATGCCTTTAACTACCTTAGATCAAAGCCCCTTGAAAGTCCCCCTTGAATTTCCTTGAAATAGGTCAAGTTTTCATTTGACAAGAGTTTCCCCAAGGTTTCCTAGTGTGTACAGTTTTGATGCTTATGGGGGTATTTATAGCAAAATTTTAAGGGCTTAGGGACCCTTTTGCCCTTCAATTTCCTAATTATTACATCCCCTTATCTCTCCTCTCATTGGTTGCTTTCCTTGATTAATTATCTTTAATCATCATTAACTTAATTCTTATATTATTTTAATATAAATCAATATATGCCAAGACTTCTCCTCTCTTGCTTGGCTTCCATGTGGCATTTGGACACCTCACATGCCACTTTGCATTATCTCTTGATTTTTCTTAATTTCTTTCTTTAAAAATTCATAAAATATCCAAAAAAAATCATTTGGCCACATGATACATTCTTTGACATCTTGGGCTCTTACTTGACGCCACTTTGAGCTGGTTTAGGCCCAAACCATTAGTTTTGCACACATCTCAATTGATAAACTCAATTTGTATTGATTTTCATTATTTAAAGAGGTTTTATTATTGATTTTATCCCTATTTACCAATATGATGAGCAATTACTTAATAAAATAAAATTAGAACAGTAGAGAATTAGTTGGTGAGATTTTAGTGATTAATTGGATAAATAATCTGTTATTTTAATTTCCATTACAGGAATACAGTGACCAATCAACATATTAGATGGAGGTTAGTTGACAGCTGAACAAGAGACGATTTAAACATGTGCTAGATTAAACAAGTGGGTTAACAGAATTAAATGCTGGAAGGAATCCACATATATGCTATAACAGATTGGGCATGTGCTGACAGCTGGAGGGAGTCTAATTCATAACTGAATTCACACATTACATACTTCCATAATAGCTCAGCATATCAGCACCCACTCTACTATTCACGTATGATACTGTTCACGCACACATACACATGATCTGAACAGAATCACACTTTTGGACTGATCACTCATTGTATACCCTCTCATGCCATCTCAGCTGACAGTCACACCATTCACACACTTCTCCTATATATCACACCATTTATATATAAAAATGACAAAAATGGTGTCGTTGCCGGGGAGCCTTACTTGTTAAGGTTTCCTAAGCAATCTGCTGGGCCTAAAAAAATATAAAGAGTAGATAGGTGTTTTAGTTTTTTTTTGCAAATTTAGCTTTGCATTGTTAAGTCACAACCAATTACCTTTTCAGTCATGACAATCGTGCAAAAATTGATTTCTGAGTGTCTCTAAGATTTTACAGCACAACCAGATACATTTTTAGTTGCGACCTGCAATTAGTTTTTAACTCAAATTTGCTCTCTGTGAATTCTAGTTGCGATCAGAGTATTTTGTGGTCGCAACCAAATTTTTTTATCCATTAGTTTTCTTCTCAATGATTTCCAGTCGCAACCAAATTGACACTAAGTCATGACCAAAAATCAGTGCTCAATTCAGATTTACTCTCTGTGATTTTTAATCGCGAAGTAAGTGATATTTGGTCGCAACTAAAAATTTCTAACTTCAAGCATTTGCTCTATGTGATTTTTAGTCGAACCAAAGTGACATTTGGTCGCGACTAAAAATCCTGATTCAAAAATTTTGCTCTCTGTGACTGACAGTCTCGACTTGAAGATCATTTTTGTCGTAATATCTGCTCTCTGTACTTGTTTGTCGCCACTTAGAGTCTATTTAGTTGTGACCTTATCTTTCTGAACTGCAATTAACTGATCTCATCTTCTGAAATTGCTGCATTGTGATATCTTGCATCATTGTTGAGTGTGATTTGCATGAACAGAAACTCTGAATTCTTTCCATTGGATATAGAAATCAATAGAACACTTAGACAAATTAAGATCTTAAATCAAGCTACTGTTGCATCTATTGTTGAGCCTAGTTCTTCTGGTGAATCTATTGTGGCTAAAACTGAATTTGCATCTGGTGATATCTTGGATAATCATTTTTCATGGAACATGTTAATGAGGGTGTAGCTCATACTCAAAATCAGAATTAGAGGTGGTAATTTGGGTTGGGCCCGCTGGCTCAACCAGCTAACCCGAAAAAAAATGGCGGGTTGGGTTGCAAAAATTGCAACCCATTTGGATGCCGGTCTTTTTGACCCGCACCCGCCAAGCCCGCACCCATATGGATGGTGACAAAGTTGACTAAATAAATATTTTGAGAACTTCAATCATGATTCGAATCCAATTAATATTGACATATGTGAATTTTTTTTTAAAAAAATTAGCATATAGCCATATACATATAAAAAAATAAAAAATAAATAAAAAAAACTGGCGGGTTGGCGGGCTCGGGTTGGGGTTTCACCAACCCGCCTGGAGGCTGCTGGTTTTAACCGGCCCGCCTCCATCTTAACCCGCGGCGGGCCAACCCGTATTCAGCGGGTTGGCCCGCATTACCACCCCTAATCAGAATAATCTTAATGAGCAACATGCTGAGAATAACATGAATAATAGAAGGGCACGTAGGAGCATAAGAGAACTCACTTTTTCTAATGCAAACTTTAATCCCTTTCGTATTTTTCCTACTTTAGATGTTAATTTTGAGCTGAAAGGTCCTTTGTTAAGTAACTTACTAAAGTTTTATGGATTGGCAGGTGAGGATCCTTTCAAGTATTTGAAGACTATGCAGTGGGTTTGCTTATCCATAAAACCTGAGGTGCTGATATGGAAGCTGTGCACAGACAAGTATTCCATTTTACACTTGAAGGAAATGCAAAGCAATGGTTTTATATGTTGCCACATCATACACCTCAAGCCTTAGACTCCTGGAATAACTTGAGGAATGCTTTCTTAGAGACATACTTCCCAACATCAAAGACTGCTACATGGAGGAAGGAAATTTTTGCTACAAAATAGTATGCTGAAGAGTCTTTCTGAGTTTTGGGGAAGGTTCCAAGAGCTGCTAGCTAGATGTCTATACCACCATATTCCAAGTGAGCATTTGGTGCAGTATTTTTATTCAGGATTGTGCTTTGCATGTAGAAAGAATTTGGATGCAACTGTTAGGTGTACTATTGATAATTTAACTCCTGAGAAGCATGGAACTTAATTGAGAAGATAGCAAAAAATAACTAGCAGGATGGGGGATATGATGCTAGACAAGTTTATGAGGTTTCTGCTAAGTCTTCTTCTCAAGATTATAATAGGCTATTTTCTCAAGTTGCTACAATGAATGCTCAGATCAACAATCTAGCTGCTCAACTGAGCAATTCACATGTTCAGAGCCCATACTCTCAAGCTCTAGTTGCTCCTAGTTGTCAGCTTTATTCTTCTCTAATGTATACCAGTGACAAGTGTCATACACACTATGAGGATGTATCAACTATCTATAAAGGTAAACCAAATCAGTATCCACAAATGAATCCATACTCTAACACATAATGGAGGATGGAGAGATCATCCCAATTTCAGATGAAGAGATGGAGGTGGAGACAGGAATTTTGGGCAGAATATATTCAACAATGATAGGCAATTGGCTAAATCTTCTAGAGCTATGGAAGTACCTACTACTACAAAGGATGCTGGAATATCTTATATACTCAAAAGCATTAATGTGATGAAATCAAATATAAACTCCATAAACATAAACTTCATCTTTAACTTTAAGGACTTGAGATTTACAGTGGAGAGCAACCTAGCAAAGACAAATTCTAAGTTTACTGTCTTGGAGACTAGAATTGAGCAGTAGGAAACCAATACTTTAAACATGAATGGCTATGTATCACAATTAGCCAATTCAACAAGTGAAGTTCAGGCAAGGATCAGTGGAGATCTACCTTCAAATACAGTTGTTAACCCCAAAATTGTGAATGCTATAATCTGCAAAGTGAAGAGTAAGTTGGGGAGCAAGTTGCTGATACTGAAAATAAAAATGAAGGTGAGGTAGACACTGATTCCAGCAGTCTAATGAAGAAAACATTGAGAATTCTAAAAGCAAGAAGGAAGCACAACTCCTTGAGAAGAAAGGGTTACAGAAAGTCAAATAAATTCTGCACATGATTCTAAGGGTTATGGACAGCTAAACAGAAAGGAAACTGAGCTACTAGAGACTATGGATTCAGAGTCAAGAAAGCCTAGGGTGGATACAACTGAAGAAGCACAATCAGCAGAAAGTTTAGAGCTCAAGCAGGAAGAAGCAATTTTTGGTGTAAATAAGAAAGAAGTGAATCTTAAGGACTTACTTGTTGCAAAGGAACTCATGAGTAGCAAGAAAGTCTTAGAGCAACAGAACAAGGAAATCATTGATTGTTTCAGCAAGGTTGAAGTAAATGTGCCTATGATAAAGAGGGTTCAAAGAGTGCCAGAATATGCAAAGTGCTTGAAGGAAAGTTGCAACCACAAGAAAAGAGACAAACCTAATGAACTGGTGCAAGTGGGACCTAAAGCTTCTGCACTTTTCAAAGCTCAATTTCCAGTAAAGTGTCAAGATCCAGGTGCATTTTCCATTCCCTGTATAATTAGTAAGATAACTATTTCTAGAGCATTATTAGATTTAGGTGCTGCTATTAATGTGATGCCTAGTTTAGTTTATCATGCTCTGGAAGTAAATTTGATTAAGCCAACTAAAGTGTTAGCTCAATTGGCTGATAAGAGTATTATAAATCCTAAGGGACTCTTAGAAGATATTCTCGTTCAAGTTAAGGACCTTATTTTTCTTGTGGACTTTTATGTTTTTGATATGACAAATGAATCTCTTGATGATGGTACTCTTATTCTAGGAAGGTCATTCTTGAAGATAGCTAACACCATGATTTGTATGAAAGAGGGAATTATTAAAATGGAATTTGGTGGGCACATAATTCAGTTTAACATGTATAGACACCCACATCAAGATTATTCTCTCATAGGACTTAATATGATTGATGCATTACGTGAAAATAAGTGTGATGAAGTTAAAAAACATTCCATTTCCTACTCCTCCACTGATTTCTCTTCTTTTTCTTCATCTAATGGTGATGTGTTATGCATTAATTCTAACATTGATGCCTGGCTTCCCATTATGGGTGTTTTTTCTTCATCTCTATCTACTATTTCTTCCTTTGGAACTAACCACACTGTTTCAAGTGATGCACAATATCCAGGAAAGTTTTTGGTAAATATAACAGAATTGCAGGGCAAGGACATTATAGTAGAGTTTGAGAGTCAAGAAGTCAAAATTTATAGGTTAAGGAAATTTTAATTTAATAGTTATAGTATCATTTATTCTAACACTATTCAGAGGAGTTTCAACTTGGAATCTTTAGACATCTTAGGGCTGTAGGAATTAAAGGATGTTATTTAACATCAACAGAATTGCACTGCTGGAACTTCAAAAAGAATTGCTACTAGATACGTTGCTGAATTGGTGCAGAAATTAGAAAGTAATGCATCTGGAGTGGAGCCTAAGGAGTTGATTTATGAATTTCGTAATTCTGTTATCACATTATTTGCATGTTTACTGTGATGACCATCCTTGAATAACTCATGATCTTATCCTAAGTGTCCCTGGTTGGTCATCTATGCGGGAGCAGAGATAAAATAAGATCAGTATGACTTTGAAGATATATACAGATATAAATCAAAGTCATAGGCACATGTAAGAGTACAGGGTGTTGGACCGACCCGCCATGAGAGAGCTGCATAGGTCAAGTCATAAGCTTCTCTCATATACAAGCCATGTCACTATGCCCTTTGTCCTGAGATCATCATGGATTCCTACATGACAAACGCTCAGCTTTGACCTAGTCAAAAGTCACTTTTGACCGAGTGATCATAAAGGCTATGTTCGAGCTTAGTGGTTTTTCATGCGGAGGAATGTGAATGGTCAAGATGGAATTTGTCCCTCACATTCGTAGAGAGATATTATTGGGCCCCTCGATGAGTGAGTCTGAGAAATGTATGGCCATACTGTAATGGAAAGGTAGTTCCATTTCTATAGTCAGACTACTCAGGGATCGAGAAAGTAACGGTCAGGAACAGGAGGATGACGTTCTCCATGCCTCATCCATGACCGAAATATCGTGTGACAAAAGGGACGTGATATGGTTGTATGAAAGGTAATATCGTTCATCGATCCTCATATGATTTGGGTAGTCATAATGTCTTGCTAGAGACCGCTTACGACTTGTGGATCAGTATAATAACTGGCCCACTGCCAACTTCATATGGGCTACAGGGTCGCACACAAAATAGCCCAACTCGAGCTGTGATGTCCAGGTTCATTGAATCTAAGACATATCTTGATTCAATGAATAAATCTAGGGTGAATTTATATATTTTTTATATATATAAATTTGGATTTATATATTATATATAATATAAGAGATATTTGCAAGATTTAATTTATAAGGATAAATTAAATCTCTATCACTTTTGAATTTGAATTTAAATTGATATGATCTATTTGAATTTAAAATTTAAATTGATAAGATATCTCAAATTTGATTTATGAGAATAAATCAAATATAATTCCGTCTTATCTTTATTTTAAATTAAATAAATAGGTGAATTAAATCTGTGGGACGGATTTAATATAAACCATATTTATTTAATTAGTTTCTTATTAAATTATGCAATATATGATATTGTATTAATTTTAGAATTAATATAAGATTAATTCTGAAATCCAGCCCAATTAGAAGCCCGATAGCATCCTATATATTTGACATTAGGAGCTAGGGTTCTACAAAGACGTGAGAAAAAGGGGCAAGGAGAGTGCAAAAGGTTTGCAGATAAGAAACTGCCGAAATAGAGACGGTGAGGACGGAATCTTGAGAAAGCCCTAGAGGGATAAGAGGGGCTAGCACGTCGTTCGTGATTAGAACGCTATTCGTGTTAATACCGGTAGAGGAAGCTGATCTGAGTTGTCGACTTCTTGCGATCGAGAAAAGAGCACCAGGTACGATGAAGTCGAGACCAGTTGACATAGAGGTCGCGACTAAATTGGCATCTGAATGTCAGAAATCCGAAAAGAGACTTCAGGTCACGACTAGAAGCAGAGGAAGTCGCGACTGCAAACTCCAGAGACGACAGGTCGCGACTGAAAAACTCTAGAGGCGACAGGTCGTGACAAGAAGCTGAGGAGGTCGCAACTGAAAACTCTAGAGGCGAAGAGTCGCGACTAGTGGACACTGAGGTCGTGACCACATCTTGAATACCGAAGATAACACTTCTTTCTCCTTAACTTAAACACATTCGGTAGATCCTGGCAGGGAATGGAAAAAAATTTTAAAGTTAATTTCCGCTGCGTGTCTTCCAATTCCCTTCATAAATTACTTGGGTCTTTTACTACTCGTCTAATAGGATTTAGAACTTATGTAATGATTTTGACCACATTGGATAAGACATTTACTTTTCTACTTTACAACTTGGTTGTAAGAAATTATTTGGGTTAATTATTACTTGTCTAATGGGATTTAGAACTTCTGTAATGATTTTGATCACATTGGATAAGACATTTACTACTTTACTTAACAACTTGGTTGTAAGAAATTACTTGGGTCAATTACTACTACTCGTTTAATTTGATTTACAACTTCTGTAATTATTTTGACCACCTTATATTTACTAATGGGATTTACAACTTCTGGAATAATTTTGACCACCTTATATGAGACATTTACTACTTTGCTTAACAATTTGGTTAGAAGAAATTACTTAGGTTAATTACTACTCGTCTAATGGGATTTACAACTTCTGGAATAATTTTGACCACCTTATATGAGACATTTACTACTCTGCTAAAAACTTAGTTGCAAGAAATTACTTGGGTCAATTACTACTCGTTTAATGGGATTTACAACTTTTGTAATGATTTTGACCATATTGGATAAGACATTTACTACTCTGCTTAACAATTTGATTGAAAGAAATTTTTGGATACTACTCGTCTAATGGGATTTACAACTTCTGTTATGATTTTAACTACCTTATATAAGACATTTACTACTTTACTTAACAAATTGGTTGCAACAAATTACTTGGGTTAAATACTACTCTTCTTGTGGGATTTGCAACTTCTATAATGATTTTGATCACTATATTGGATAAGACATTTACTACTCCGTTGAACAACTTAGTTGCAAGTTATGACATTTGTGAATTACTACTCTTGTAATGGGATTTACAACTTTTGTAAATAAGTAAATCCAATAACCTTCAATCATAAGTCTCTTTACTAATAACACTTTCAATGACATTGACCACTTTACTTACGGCATTTGCCAAAAATAAGATAGCCTATGACAGTAATTACATTACATGTATTGAAATGACAAGTGAACATTAAGATTCCACTTGATCCTAATGTTTTCTTGTCATTAACATTAAATAGCATATTCTATGCACTACATTCTTACAAAAATGACCACTTGTATACCACAAACCTTCTCCAAAAAATATTATGAAGGGTTTGAAGTCATTCCATACACACACATATGAACTCCAAAAAATATCCATAAGGTACTGACACTGAACTTCATATTGGGTTTGGATTTTTTCATGTTCTTCTTGTGTGCCAACCTTGGTGGCATGCGCTAAAGTGATATATTTCCTTGTTTTAGAGCTAAGACTCTTTCCTTTTAGTTCTTGGCCTTTCTGGTGGTTGTTTTGTCAAAGGTGGTGTTAGGAATGTTTGATCAACTATGTTTTCCATCCAACAGTCATTAGGATTTGGCATGTCGATTGTCACCACAGAAATCACGGTCCTACTATAAATCTTTTGCTGGGAGGTAAACTTGTAACACTACTCATCAACATAATCGTACACATTAAGATGGAGAGCCTTGATGGCCATACAAGCGTGTGTACATGGAATGCCTGACATTTGCCACTCTGCACAGCTGCATTAATGTGAATCAAGATTCACATGTAGGGCTCTATCTGATGTATGGACACACACATTCCCTCCTGCGTAAGGTACAAGAGTCATATGTCAAGCATTAGCCATATTCTCCATGACTTTTGTATTTATGTTTGGGCCTACACCATTTTTGCATTTACTCATAGCCATTGTTGCTGCATACATCTTCCTTGCCACTTTCTCATGATGCTCATGGATAAGTTGGGCAAAATTATGACGTCTCTCCTTCACAATCCAAAATTTGAATGACTCAGCAAGGTTCGTCGCTATATTATCCTATTGTTTACATGGGAACTTGCTTAATGCCCACTTATCAACATCACTAAGATTGATAAGCCACTCAAATAAGTGTGGATTGAAATTTCTCATGTTTTTCCGTTGCTTGATCAAATTCATGGTCAAGCCTTACAAATGCAATATTATCAAGCAATTTTAGTCTATCTTCCCGTATTTGTCCACTCATCTTTCTCTTACCTCTTTAATTTAATCATTTCTACACTAAAGTTCTCCTTCACATGCCTATAAAAGTATGCATGCCTGTCACCTTTGAATATTGCTTAGAAAGCACATATTATTGCCTTGTGATGATCAAACAAAATTGTTAATTGCATAGAACTAACTATTCATTGAATCATGTACAGAAACCATGTCTACTCCTCTAATGTCTCTCCCTTGACAATTGCATATGCAAACAGAAATAATTCATTGTCTGCATAGTAGCTGAATTACCAACAACGTTCCCTTATATGGTCCACTTAAATGAGTTCCATCAATGTACAGTATAGGTCTACAACCAGTAATGAACCCTTCTATACATCATCCATAGCCTATGAATACACGCTCAAATGTGTTCCCACTAGCCACCTATTCAGCTATAGTTTTGTCATAACTTTCCTTCAACAGTTCCCATATCAATGGTATTAACATGTAAGACTGATCAGGTTTGTCATGTATGCCCTCCAATGATTTTTTTCCTTGGCCCATATGCTCACTTGTATGTCAACCTCACAAATAATCTCTCTCTAAGCCCTTCCTTATTTCATTTAGACGCTTGTTTTTGTTAGCTTCTATATGTTTTGATGATGTCAAAAGGGAATCAAAGAATTAAGTTGTTTAATGATGTAAAAAGTGTTTTTAAAGTGATCAAAATTGTTTTTTATTCAAATGAAGTTAGAAAGAAAAATAGAAAGATTTAATCGATTAGTCATTCAATTAATGATACTTAACCGATTAGTTAAATCGATTAATGATATCAATTAATCGATTGGTTGTTAGATTAATATAAATGCAACATTCTTTATTATAAAGGAATACCAGTTAATAGATTAGTTAATCGATTAATGAGTAACCATTAATCCATTAAGTGTTCGATTAATGCCATTAGCCAGCCTTCTAGAATTGAATTGATAAGTCAATTAATTGATTACTTATAATTAATCGATTGGTTCTCAATTAAACTTTTAAGAATAGTTTTCAATATAAACAATAATGACTCTATTAATCGATTGGTTAATCGATTAATTTATATTAATCTATTAACTATTTGATTAATCAATAAAGAATACATTTTGTGAAATTCAAATATGAATACATTAATCGACTGGTTAATCGATTAATTTAAATTAACAGATTAACTGTTCGATTAATCTGCTTTGAAATATTCTCTAATTCAATTCTTCTAGAGACATTAATCGACTAGGCATTCGATTAACTTATATTAATCGATTAGTTAACTATTAACTTCAAAATTTTCAAACATCCTTCTATACTTACTGTGGAGATGATTTCAATACTTTTCTAAATTACTTATGATTGATTCAAGTTATAATATGCTTATGTTTCTCATCATTCTTTATGATAAACCTTTTGAGAAACTTGTCTTACTAAAATTACATCATATATGCTTGAATAATCAGATCAGTGTGATGCTCTATTTTCTGTTTCACACATTAATTGAAATATTGATCGAATTAATTCTAATTAATGGATTAATACAACATAATCTTTTGAAAAGAAATATTGATCTTGATGTGTTTATAACTAAGTTGATTTTATACACTTGATCAATATTTAATCTACCAATTATGATTGAGCATGATTTTATATTACTGTCATATCATTATGAGATTGATTATATTTTGAGCTTGTTTATTTCATCAATCCTTACTTCAAATATTTATCTACTAACACGTGAATCAAATGAAGTGTTTACAGGATTAAGATTAGAAGTTCATATTTTGTTATGTTCAAAAATAAAAATAAGATTAGGTCGAGATTAAAGCTAACAGACATTAAACGACAAAAAGACACGTTGTGTCAGAAGCCTTAACAACTACAACGGCTAGTTCAATGGTCATATTTCTAACAGAAGAAAAACTCAACGAAAGAAAGCCTCAACGGAAATAATGCTCAACGATCATAAGCATTAACTATCAATAGAAGAGCATTCAAAGTTAAGAGGTTGATGATGATGAAGACGATGACAAAAATGAAAAGACAATGAGTTATCAACGAAGAATATATATAGCCATGTGATGAGGCTGAATTGTCATCATTCAATCCATCAAAATAATAATAATTGCACCCTATTAATGTAGTATAAGGAACAACCCTATCGTTCTTCTCAAGGAGCCCTTTTTGTTAGAATCCTAGCAAATTGGTGACAAACCCATTGAAAACCTGAGTAAAAGTAAAATGGGTTTTGGGTTTGATTGATTTTTTATGCAATAAAATAAGGGTACAATAAAATACATGTTTTTGTATTTTTGATTAAGAGGAAAACGAGTTGGTTTGCGAAAAAATATGTTATGGAAGACTCTTGATGATGAAAATATATCTATCCTTGCTCTTAATTTGATATGGGAGTTTTGAAATCATTAAGTCTTAAATAAAACCTCAATCGATCGATTGAGTCCATAACATTAATATTTCTTAAACTCCTTTGATCAAAGCTAGTTTAAAAACTCTTAATGAACTGTTAAAAACCACTTAGCTTTAATCAAACCAGATGATAAAAATGTCCTCCAATGATCATTGATCGACAACCCTAGATTTCAAGCAATTAAATTAATTACCAACGATCGTTGATAATAGTCCAACTATCCTAAAATCGAAACTGAAATATTATATGAAAAACTAACATTCAAATCATCCAAAGTCAATTACAATTGTCTAATCTGAGAATAATCAATCGACATTCAATTCCTTGTTCATATAATGGAAATCCTAGATCTAGAAGCATCAAAACATGATAGAAAACTCCCCAATGCAGTCCATGAGCTCAAGATATGAGATACATCACCAAGAGACTATAGATTTAGCTTCTCATGACTCTTACTGTGCTTCAATCGCTGCCCAAATATGATGCCATAAGAAAGCAGAAAGGGTGATGGAAAGATAAATGATGGAAGATGTGTGTAGGTAGTGGAGAGAGTATAAAAAAAGAGTTTGAGTACTGCTTCTTAGCCAAATCTAGCAAAAACCAGCCTCCCTGCGTCTACGGCTTCCCTTTCCCTTTAACATCAGATTGACCTAATAAAAAATGCGTAGCTTCACAATTGTCTTATTTGGTCGCGACCAGATACATGTTTTGGTCGCGACCTTTAAACGCAGAGAAACTTCCCAGAAGAAATTAGGTCGCGACCTGAGGACACTGTGGTCGTGACTTAAGGCCATAAAAGCTGCTTCCTTGATTTGATTCTCTCTTGTGATTTCTTTTCTGCTCACATTAGTCCTTGGTTCTCCTCCAAAGTACCTGCAATTCAAAATCAAAGCTCACTGTAAAAGTCCCACAGTAAAAGAATAACATATATGCAGTTTGGAGGAGTTAATTTAACATTTTACCCTTTAAACAACATATTGCCAAGCACAATCATGTATTACCACAAAAGCACAATTATAGGCATAAAATGAATGGTAAAGTTGTTATAAAGCCCTAAAAATGTCATAGAAACCATACAATTTATATCTTATCAATTCCCCTACACTTGAACCTTTGTACTCCTGGACAAAGAAATGAATTACACCTCAGCTAACACTATTAAATCTAAGATAACAACATAATCCATAGTCTAACCTTTAGACAATTAATTCAACATCTTTTGGGAATGCAAAAATGATAATATGAGCAATGCCAAGTAATCAACTACTAAATGAAACCAACCTTAACTATATTAATTTTTAGGATGTAAGGATGTAAGTGTTTAGCTCTCTATATCCTCTCATTGTTAGGGTTCTTTCACTCAAATTCAATTTGGAAAACACCCTACTATATGCTTGTAATGACTCTAAATCTTATCTACTATATAACACCTACGCAAAGAATCAAGAGGTCTTTTAAGGGTGAAATGATGGAGGTAGGCCACGTGGAATGGAATATGAAGGATTAAAAAGTACTATATGCATTCAATAATGAATATATAGCATGAATTCATGTCTTCAGAGATGTAGATGTGGTAATTGTACTAATAGGAATTGATAATATTGCCTTCTTTATTTCTCCTTTTATTTTTTTTGCACCTTATAATAGAAGATGTAGCACAACATCACAATAATAATGATTTTTTTACATGAATAAAAATTGTATTTCGAAATGATGTTGTAGCATATATGACTTTCTATAAAAAATGATGGAAAGAAAAAGTGATGGGATCAAAGGGGGTGACTACGGATATAATATGTAACGGGCTTGTGTTTGGGATAAAAGGGTTTAGAAATGAATGCATCTATCATATTCAATAACATAAATGCGCAAGTAATTTTCAACTCAGAGCTAAGACAAGTTATAGAGGATATAAACCAATTGAATAATCACTTAATATAGGAATTAAGGTCGAGAATCCTTCCAACTAAGGTTTTCATCTAAATTGCTCATAAGTTAAAGTCGCAAACAATGTTCATCATTCACTAGGCATTAAAACACTTATCACAACTGAAACCCCTCTTAAATGATGATTTAAAAGTTCTAAAGTAATCACTCAGAATCATGTAATAATCCCAAATCTAACAGTAAAAACTTAAGTGTCTCCAATTCAATTTCCAATATTTTCAGAAAAAAAATTCAAGTGTGAAAATGGTTTCTATAAACTCTATGCAAAAGGTTGAAAATAAGAGGGAAATGAATCATTTATAAAGCACCTTAGTAGCTTAAAAGAAATCTTTTTATATAGCATTGCACAAAGCAAAGAGAAGGTAAATGGACATTTTCACACTCAGGTCGCAACTGAAAATAGTGAAGGTATCGACCAAATTTCACAGTGAGTGCTTGCTATGCACTTACAACATCTAGTCACGACAAGGAAAGATTATGGTCGCGACAAAAGTAAACAGAGAGGTATAGTTGCGACCTCATGCACTCGTGTCACGACTGGTTTTCACAGAGACAGATAGCATATTAAGTCCAAAATTCCATGTCAAGTTGCAACCATACAACACATAGGCCATGACGAAATAGCACAGAGACTACCACTTGATAGTTTTCAAAGCCCAAAACATCTTTTACACTAAAATCTTTTTAGATAACCATAAAACATTTTAAAGTGGGGATCCAATTTTTAGTAATTCATCACACATTAAGATCAAAGACCAAAAACTTTGTGATGAAAGATTGGATTAATCGAAGAATTTTACACTAATTAGCACAGAAACAAGAACATCTCCCCCGCACTTAAACTTGACAGTGTCCTCACTGTCAGCAGAATTAAAATAAAAAGGATCACAACAGGGGAGCAATGAACTTCTCCTAATTCTCCCAAATAACCCTTAACCATTTTCCACCACAAATTAACACAAAACTCAATGCAAATTTCACAATGAAGCTCGTAGTCACGTTCAAATCATACATTGCAAAACAAGGAAAGCAAAGATGACAAGATGAGTAAACTATAGCATGCAATTGAGTGTGTAAACAGCTCAGTGAATCAACAATAAGTAGACAACACATGGACAACACAGGAGTATTATTTAAAATAGAAATAAAGTAAAAATAAACGCTATCCTATTGAATCATCCCTTTCTAATCATCAAACAGATATTACATCAGGAAAACTTGTAAAAAGTAAGAGATAGGAAAGGGACAACTTGGCCTCAAGGCGGCAAAGCAGATCCTCATAAAGTTTCAAGAGGTGGCCATTTGCCTAGAAGATTTTGCCCGTCACCTCCTCTTTTAACTCAATCATCCCAAAGTCTTGGACTTTAACAACTATGTAAGGTCCATCCCAGCTAGTTTTAAATTTACCATGTTTGAACTTCAACCTAGCTTGGTACCTTAACACTCTATCACCCTCCTTAAACCTCTTTCTCAAAATATGAGCATCATGGATTAATTTTGTCTTTTGTTTATAAATTTTAGAGCTACTGTAGGCATCCAATCTAATCTCTTCTAGCTCTTGAATCTGCAATAACCTCTTTGGACTAGCTTCTACAAGGTCCTCATTGCAAGCTTTCACTGCCCAAAATGTCTTATGCTCTATTTCCACAGGCATATGACAAGCTTTCCCAAAAATTATCCTATAAGGGGACATGCCTAGAGGGGTTTTAAAAGCTGTTATGTATGCCCATAAAGCATCATCAAGGCTTAAGTTCCAATCCTTATTGGATAGCTTAACAATCTTTTCTAGAATATACTTTATTTCCCTATTAGAAACCTCTGCTAGACCATTAGTTTGAGGGTAGTATCGAGTTGAGACTTTATGAGTTACACCATATTTTGCCAATAAGCTGTTGATTAACTTATTGCAAAAATGGGTACCTTGATCACTGATTAATGCTTTCGACACTCCAAATCTACTAAAGATATGAGACCTTAGAAACTTGGAGACCGTTTGGGCATAATGTATTATAGGGATGGCCTCTAGCCACCTTGATAAATAGTCTACAGCCAATAAAATATAATAAAATCGAGCTGAAGGGGAAAAGGTTCCAAGAAATCTATCCCCCATACATCAAAAACCTCATAAAATAGAATAGGTTGTTGCAACATCTCATGCCTTTTACTAATCCCCCAAATCTTTGGCACCTATCACAAGCTCTACAAAATTCAAAAGCATCTTTAAAAAGGGAAGGCCAATAGAATCCAGATTCAAGGATCCTACGTGTAGTCTTTTTCCCCCCAAAATGACCACCACAAACCTATGAATGGCAAGCTTCTAAAACTGATTTGTGATCTTGGTCTGGGACACATCGTCTTAATACTTGATCTGAGTACAACTTCCACAGAAAATGTTTATCCTAAATAAAGTACTTAGATTCACTCTTGAGCTTTTAGCCTGAAAACTAGACAAATGAGAAGGGGTTAGACTAGTTTCAATGAAATTAGGTAAATGAGCATACCAAGGTTCTACAATAGCAACCAAACAAAGAGATTGATTAGGGAAAGAATCACAAATAAGATTAGAACTAAGTACTCCCCTTATCTTTGTTGGTAATCTGCTTAGGTAATCTGTAACGTGGTTCACATTTCCAGCTCTATCCCTTACTTCTATATCAAACTCTTGGAGCAATAGCATCCATCATAGAAGTCTTAGCTTAGACTGAGGTTTATGGAACAAATACTTGACTGCTGCATGATCTGTGTTGACAACTTTGGAGTTAATGAGATATGCTCTGAATTTATCCAAAGCCATGACGACGATTACAAACAGTTCTTTCTCAGTAGTGGTATAATTAATTTGAGTAGTTTCAAGTATTTTTTAGGCATAGGCAATCACTCAAGATAAATTACCTTGTATTTGACCTATCATAGCTCACACAGTATAATTGGAAGCATCACATGATACTACAAAAGGAAGATCCCAATCTAGTGAGGTTAGAATAGGTGGAGAATCAACCTATTCTTCAATTTTTCAAAAGCCTTTTTGCAATCAGTAGAAAAAACAAATTCAGTGTCTTTTTGCAGAAGCTTTGAGAGTGGCAAAGCAATTTTACTAAAGTCTTTGATGAATCTTCTATAAAATCCAACATGCCCCAGAAAAGATCAAAGTTCTTTTAAAGTTGTGGGGTAGGGCAACAAGGAAATGACTTCAATTTTTACTTTATCCACCTCAATTCCCTTGCTAGATATAAGATGTCTAAGTACTATTCCATGATTGACCATAAAATGGCACTTTTCAAAATTCAAAACCATTTTTTCTCAACACATCTAGCAAGGATTCTATCAAGGCTCTCTAGACACTCATCAAAGGAATTACCATATACAATAAAATCATCCATAAACACATCCATGCATTTTTCAATGAAATCAGCAAATATAGAAAGCATACAACACTAAAATATGCCAGGAGCATTACACAAACCAAATGGCATTTCTTTTATAAGCATATATACTAAAGGGACATGTAAATATGGTCTTTTCTTGGTCCCTCAGGTCTATTGGGATCCAGAAATATCCTGAATACCCATCTAAGAAGCAATAATGACTTTTTCCTACTAATCTCTCAAGCATTTGATCAATAAAAGGTAAGGGCAAATGATCTTTCCTAGTAGAGTCATTTAACTTCCTATAATCAATACAAATCCTCCATGAATTTTGCACTCTATTAGGTATCAATTCATTATTCTCATTCTTTGCTACTGTCAATCCGCTCTTTTTAGGTACTACATGCACATGAGATACCCATTCACTATCTAAAATAGCATATATGATTCCTGCCTTTAACAATTTACTAATCTCCTTCCTAATCACATCAGAGATCAATGGGTTTAATCTCCTTTAGAGTTGTTTAATTGGCTTGGAATCTTCATTCAGCAAAATCCTATGAGTGCAAACAGTGGCATCTATCCCTTTTATATCAGCTAATTGCCAACCTAAAGCTTCTCTATTCTTCTTAAGCACACTTAATAACCTAGACTCTTCACTAACAGTTAAAGAATTAGAAATTATCACTGGAAATTTCGAGTTTGGCTCAAGATAAACATACTTAAGGTTAAAAGGCAAATCTTTTAACTCTAATTCTAGGGGTTACACAATAGAAGGGATCAGATAGGGAAAATCATTTAAATTAGTAATACTCCCTTTTGTAGATTCTTGGAGGTCGCTCATGTTCAGCTCATTAGGAATGTCCATCTTACCTTTAATCTCTTCAGGAGTTGCACCAAACTTAAGTTGGTCTACAGCTACAACAAAGTTGAGATCACTCTTTTTCATACCTGTATCATTGTTAGAGATCAAATCATTTAAGAATCTTAAAGTATGAGATGTAATTTTGGACTATGAGTGAGGATAAGTAGAGTTAGAACATATTGGCCCTTTAACCAAAACAGTGGAATGTGGAACTGAAGGAATTAGAAACTTACTGGTCGTGACCCATATTGACAGAGAGCATCTTTGGATGTTTTGATCATGACTTTTGAATCCACAGTTCGCAAATCAAAGTCTCGGGAGTTGCTAGTCACAACCAAAAACTTATCTTGTTGCGACTCCATTTCACAGAAAGTCTCTTCCTCAGCAAGTTCAAATCTAGTCGTGACTTGGAGCCCTTCATGTCGTGACTTGGGATCATATAAGCTTGACCCCTCTTCGTTTATTCCACTTCCAGCTCCCAAATTACCTTGTGACCCTATAAAATCACTCACAAATTTCTTTCCAAAAACATTATCACTTGCAATTGATGAAATCGAATCAAAATTTGATAATGAGAAATCTTGGGAAACTGAAAACATGCTATTTACATCAAAACAATTGAAACATGATGCATTGCCTTCACAAGAACAAGAAAAAGAATAAACAAAAGAAAGAGATTCAAAATAATCATCATAAGCTCTCAAAGATGAATTTGAATCCTCATACTATGAAATGCTTCATGGGAGTTATGGGAATTATACAACAGAGAATCATACCAAACTCAATTCATGCTCATTCCTAGTCTCTTCAACAGTATAATCAATGGCATTCAACCCAGCAAAAGCAGAATTATCAAAAGGATATTTCATTGCTTCATTCATATTGAAAGTTACTACATGTTCTCCAACTTCCATTGTAATGGAACTATGCTTCATACTAATAATTGTCTTAGAAGTTTGAAGGAAAGGTCTGCCTAGGATCAAAGTGCTCTCATTCACTAGCTCACTGGACATGTCCAGAACGTAAAAATCAGCTAGGAACACTAAGTCATTGACTTGCACTAGAATATCCTCAAGAATTCCCTTAGGATATCAACTTAATCTATCAGCCAACTGGAGCACTACACTTGTGTCTCTAAGATTATTAATACCTAAAGCTAAGTATACCGACCATTACATTAATGGAAGCCCCTAGATCTAATAACGCTCCCTTAATATGAACCTTTCCTATTGTGCATGGGATAGTGTAAGATCCTAGGTTTTGGCACTTAACTGTAATTCAGCCTTAAAAAGTGATGACACATTAGCACTCACCTGAATTCTCTAAAGAGGCTGAAACTTTTCTTATCAGCACACAATTCTTTCAAAAATTTAGCATATTTGGGATTTCTCTTGAGGAATTCAACCATAGGAATGTTTATTTATAACTTATTGAGAAGAGTGTAAGCATCTTTTACAAATTCAAGGTCAGTCTTTTTCTTTCTAGCAAAATAAGCTTTAGGAAAAGGGAGATCCTTTATACTTACCTCCTTACCTATATGCATAGAGGCTCCTTGCTTGCTTGACTCTGCCTTCTCCTCAACTTGCTTTCCTTTGTATGCTGGACTTGGCATTAATGCTTCCTCTTCTTGAATCTCTTGTAATCCCTCTTGTGTTTGTGAGTTCTCTTCTTGGGTTGCCTTCTTAATCATTAGCTGCTATTCTTTAAGACTTTCTGATTTCCCAATCTTCATCCGTGACTGATGAATTTTTAACTTCAACATCTTCAAAATTCTCCTTTGGTGTATCATCTTCCTTAAAATGCACCTTTCTCCCACTTCTGAGTGATATGGCATTAAGACCCTTCGGATTAATAACAGTGTTTGAAGGTATGCTTCCACTGCTCTTTGTTTGGATGTCACTCACTGTATTAGGAACTTGAGTTAAATGACTGATAATATCTACATTCTTAGAACTTAACTCCTCAAGTTTCCTGTGCACATCTACAATATCTTTCTGCATACTTTGAAGAATTGAAGCTATGGAGGTGAATTGACCATCATTCTCTTTGAGCTTCTTGTCTATATTGGTCATTTACCCGTCCATGTTGTTTATTTGTTCCGCCATACTCTTCAATAATTAAGAAGTCTCATATGGTCTTGATGCCACTAAAGTATTAGGGTGAGTTGAAACCATAGACCTTGCATTACTTTGGTAGTTGCTTGAGGAAGCACCACCTCCTTGGAATTGATTTGGCCTATTTTCCCTACTCCCACACCTAAAATTTGGGTGGTCTCTCCAACCAAGATTATATGTGTTAGAGTATGGGTCTCTCTTCTGGTTTTGGTGGTCTCTCCCTGGATACATTGCTGCTACTTCTTCATACTGTCTATCACATGTACTTGAAGCATGCATCATTGAACCACATGACTCATATCCTGAAACTAATGCTTGTGAGGTTCCTACTGCATGCACTTGCTTCGTAGAATGTAGCTCTCTTTTAATTAAATGCATCCTCTTTTCCATTCGGTTTCCTAGAGCTGCTATTTATGCTAAAATCTCATTCGAATTCCCAAAGATGATGTGGGCATTCTCCTTGGATCTTCAGTCTGATGGTCTTCATTAGCCATTTTTTGGAATAACTCCCAACTTGCTTGTGGAGTTTTATCTCTCAAAGATCCATTTACTATTGCATTCAAGGACACCTTGTTATGAGGAAGTAGACCATCAAAGAAAATGTCTACTAAATCAGCCTTCCTGATGTTTTGATGGGGACATCGACCCAATAAATTGATAAATCTCATCCAATATTCATGTAATGACTCTCCATCCTATTGCAGAATATTTGTAATCTCCTTCTTTATCCTAGTAGTCTTAGAGGCCAGGAAGAACTGCTCTAGAAATGTTGACTTTAGCTGATCCCATGTAAGAGTTGAGAAATGAGTTGGCAGATTGTATAACCACTCCTTAGCCTTTCCTTCCATAGTGAAATGGAAACGCCTCCTTAAGACGTCATCCAATGTAGTCATTGGAGACTTCATCGAAGAGCAGGTCATATGCATGGTTTGTGAGTGGCGATGTGGACATTCTCCTGTAAAACCATGAAATTTAGGTAAGGCTACAATCAAAGCTCCTTTAATTTTAAAATTAGCCTCTTTAGTGTAGAAACCATAAGGATCATAATTCACATGTGAATGATTTATTTCCCTCACACTTCTATTATCTTTTACATTCACTAGTATTTCATTTTCTCCTTGTCTATTATGCCCATTATGATTAATCTCAGCCATATTAGGAATTTCTAATGGAATCTCTAAATTAAGTTCTATTTTAGATCCCAGAATACTAGAGGATGAACTAGATTATATTGATCTCACCTCTTCTTCAACTACAACTTTACTATTTCCTTCTTCTCTAAATTCCCTTTTTAGTTTCCTAAGTTGTCTTTCAATTTCAAGTTCAAAAGGCACTAATGGTTCAGTTCTTCTACACATGCAACACAGAAACAATAAAAAATAGCTAAGCAAGCAATCAAAATCATAGAAGTTTTATAGCAGAAAATGTCAACTAGTCGTTACACAAGGGTGTTTAGGTCGCGACCCCCGAGCACAGAGAGCAAAAGTTCTTAAAAATGGTTTTTAGGTCGTGACACAAATGTACTCACATTGCGACTAAATAACACAGAGAGTGATCAAGTACCACAGTAAAGCAATTTGGTCGTGACACAAATGATTTGTGGTCACGACTAAATGTCATAGAGAGTGATTTGGCAAAAACTTAGGAAAAATGCAGAATGCAATACAATTAAAAATAACAAAAACTAAAATTAAAAAAAAAACTGACTCAGGTAAATAATGGAATTAATAATCAATTACTAAGGAACCAATTACTTGGCTCCCTAGCAACGGCACCATTGATGAGGCTGAATTATCGTCATTCAATCCATCAAAATAATAACAATTGCACCCTATTAATGTAGTATAAGGCACAACCCTATCGTTCTTCTTAATGAGCCCTTTTTATTGGAATCCTAGTAAATTGGTGACAAAACCATTGAAAACCTGAGTGAAAGTAAAATGGATTTTGGGTTTGATTGATTTTTGATGCAATAAAATAAGGGTGCAGTAAAATAAATATTTTTTTATTTTTGATTAAGAGGAAAATGAGTTGGTTTACGAAAAAATGTTATGGAAGACTCTTGATGATGAAAACATATTGACGAGTGCTTCGGATTGTCGCAGTCTGAGCCATCAAAATTTAGTGAATTGCACCCTAGTATGTAGTATAAGGCGCAACCCTATCGTTCTTCTCGAGGAGCCTTTCTAAAGGAAACCTAGCAAATTGGATGTCAAGTTTAACCGTAGACCTGAGTAAAGTAAATGGTTTTGTTATTTTGTGGGTGCAGTAAAATAAAGATGCAGTAAAATAGATGTTTTTATGTTTTTGTTTAAGATGGAAGATGATTGGTTTGTGAAAGTAATATATGATGATAGGCTCTTGATGATAAAAAATATCTATCCTTGCTCTCAATTTATATGGAGTTTTGAAATCACTAAGTCTTAAATAGAATCTCAATCAATCGATTGAGTCCAGAACCCTAATATTCTTTAAACTCCTTTGATCAAAGCTAGTTTAAAGACTATTATTGAACTGCTAAGGATCACTTAGTGTTTAATTTAAAACAGATAGAAGAATGCCCTCGAATGAGCGTCGATCGACTAACCCTAAAATTCAAGCAATCGAATCAATTAGCAACGATCGTTGACAACTGTTCAACTAACTTAAACTCAAAACTGAAATATTGAATTTAAACCAGCATTCAAATCATCCAAAGTAAATTACAATCGTCTAATTTGAGAATAATCAATCGATATCCAAACTTGTTCATATGATGAAAAACCCTAGATCTAGAAGCAATCAAAATATGACAAGACATAAATTAGAATAGAAGAAACTCCCCGTTTAGTTCGTGAGCTCAAGATACTGGGTCCACCATCAAGAGACTAAAAGTCTAGCCTCTCATGACTTCTACTGCACTGCAATCGCTGTTCAGATATGATGCCATGAAGAAACGATGAAGAGATGAATGGTGAAAGGGGTAGAGATGTGTAGAAGGTGTGTAGAGATCGCTTGAGTACTATTTCTTAGCCTAATCAGGTCCAAAAACCAGCCTCCTCTTGACGGCAGCCTCCCTCTCTTCTTATAGCAGCATGACCTAATCCAAAACGCGCAGCTTCAGCGATTCCGTACTATTAGTCGTGACCAGATACACTTTTTGGTCACGACCTATAAACGATGAGAATCTTCCAGAAGAATTATGGGTCGCAACCTTAGGACTCTATGGTCGCGACTAAGTAGCACAGAGGCGTGGTTCCACTTTCATTGTCTTTTGACTTATTTCCTAGTCCTTGTTCTCTTCCAAAGTACCTGCAATTCAACATAAAAGCTCACTGTAAAAGTCCAGATCAGTAAATAACCGAATATCTGTAGTTTGAAAGAGTTATTTACCATTCTACCCTTTAATTAGCACACTGCCACGCACAATCATGTAATACACAAAAGTACAATTTAAGGCATGAAATAAATGGTAAAGTTATTATAAAAATTTCAAAATTGTCATAGAAACCATATACAAAATATGTCTTATCACATATCTATTCTTGCTCTTAATTTGATATAGGAGTTTTGAAATCACTAAGTCTAAAATAAAATCTCAATCGATCAATTGAGTCCATAACATTAATATTTCTTAAACTCCTTTGACCAAAGCTAGCTCAAAAACTCTTAATGAACTGTTAAAAACCACTTAGCTTGTAATCAAACCAGATGAAAAAAATGCCCTCTAATGATCATCGATCGACAACCCTAGATTTCAAGCAATTGAATTAATTAGCAACAATCGTTGATAATAGTCCAACTATCTTAAAATTGAAATTGAAATATTATATGAAAAAACAACATTCAAATCATTCAAAGTCAATTACAATTGTCTAATCTGAGAATAATCAATCGACATTTAATTCCTTGTTCATATAATGGAAATCCTAGATCTAGAAGCATCAAAACATGAAATAGGTGCAGATTAAAATAAAAAACTCCCTAGTACAGTCCATAAGCTCAAGATATGAGATCCATCACCAAGAGACTACATATTTAGCCTCTCATGACTCCTACTGTGCTGCAATCATTACCCAAATATGATACCATGAAGAAAGCAGAAAGGGTGATAGAAAGATGGATGATGGAATGTGTGTAGGTAGTGTAGAGAGTGTAGAGAGAGAGTTCAAGTACTGCTTCTTAGCCAAATCTAGAAAAAACTAGCCTCCCTGCCTCTGTGGCTTCCCTCTCCTTTTAACATCAGATTGATCTAATAAAAAACGTGTAGCTTCATGACTGTCTTATTTGGTCACGACCAGATATATATTTTGGTTGTGACCTTTAAACGTAGATAAACTTCCCAGAAGAAAGTAGGTCGCGACCTGAGGATACTTTGATCGTGACTTAAGGTCACAGAAGCTGCTTCCTTGATTTGATTCTTTCTTGTGATTTCTTTTCTGCTCACATTAGTCCTTGGTTCTCCTCCGAAGTACCTGCATATCAAAATCAAAGCTCACTGTAAAAGTCCCACTAATAAAAGAATAACATATATGCAGTTTGGAGGAGTTAATTTACCATTGTACCCTTTAAATAGCACATTGCCAAGCACAATCATGTATTACCCCAAAAGCACAATTACAGACATAAAATGAATGGTAAAGCCCTAAAAATATCACAGAAACCATACACAATTTGTGTCTTATCACCATGAAATATTAGAAAGTCATTAAACCTAGAAAGTCTTCAACTTTCCATTCATTAGGTATCATTCCTTGAGAGAGAAAAATATTATGTACAATAATGTACTATCCACTCTATTCAAGAGAGTCTGAAATCCCTTCATATTTTACCTATATGAGAGCAAGCCTTGAAATCAGGGGATTCAAGATTGGCATTTACTCGTATATGAGTAAGGGGGAGCGTTGCCACCGAAAAGTGGTGTAACCTCAGGATTGAGGTGGTTCTTAATTAGCCCTAAAAATTGAAGTTGTAAAGGCTACCAAGTGCTTGTTGTAATCTTGGAAAATAGTAGATTGAAAATCTCAGTGGGGAGCTGAGGACTAGATGTAGGTCAAGGAAGGACCAAACCAGGATAAATCTATTGTGCAACTTCTTTCTTCCTTAACTATTTCATTTCCATTAACTTATTTTGAATATCTTATCGAAGTTTTCAAATTGATTTGTTTCACTGATCATATTTCAAAAAGTGTTTTAATAAGTTTTTAAAATCTATCGAACACTCAATTCATCCCCCTATTGAGTGATCTAGTCTATCTGCCTACAACTAACAGTTTATGTGATCCCTGACCTCATCAATTATAATTATTGATGTCAAGCTAGCACTTCCACCATATGTCACTTTAAGATTGTCTTGAGCACTGTGAACATGTTCGTTTATGAATTTTGTCCACAGACAACTTTCAACCTTACATTTCACATACATATTGTCCTTATAATTTTTGATATATTTGTACTCAAACCGGTGCGCAATACTGAACTTGTGCAACGTCTTTTTAAATTTGTCCACATTTACACAAATTTGCACTGCTCCTAACAACTCTTCCTTCTATTTCATAGAGTTCATTTTTGGCATCGATGTTTGTGTACTCTGTACTCCACATGGCAGGCTTAAATGAAGTTCTCCATCACCACTATAACTTTTACATTCAATAGTATTTTGGTCAAACAGAGTCTCCAAAATGTTACCTTGGCTCCATGAAAACAGACACCTTTGTTCTGACAGTCCGAACAAATCCTCAACACTAGATGCAAAATAACAAGTTTTGCAAAAATATTGACAACAACAATAAAATGATTAACAACTTTCATAACCACAAAAATTCCCATTTATATTTCTAGATCATCCCTTTCTTTTGGTATATTATCATTAACTGTAACTGCTACATAAACATGGGCACTGTTGTTATTCAACTAAAAAAGATTTCAACTTCACCATCACACTGATATCTATTAATATCCACTCTTCAAGTTTCATTGTATATTTCATGTCATAACTATTACCATCTATACCAAACCATTCACCTATCATTACCCTCAAATATTTCAGTAACATCCCCTCCTTTATCAATTTTACCTTCACATTTTCACCATTATATTTAACTCCAACTTCAACATTATATACAAAATTCTCACCTACATGGAAAAAAACAAGTAATTGCCTTTGAAGATGTTAATCCAATATTAGATGTCATCTTGCCTACTAACCTGCAACAAATAAACAATCCCTCCGAATGAAAATTCCTTAACAATCATAATTCAACACTTTACAAAACCACCACATCACGGACTTCCTCCATTCATCACTTTCGTTATTAACCACATATATTCTTACTATTTCAACTCAAAGTTCACAATGCACACACTAGAAGAATCTGTCGTCCCTAATCAGTACTCATTTTAAGTTACTATTTGAACTAACTCATTTTATATATCATTTAAAAGGGCTCGGTGATGGCTTCCTTGTAATCTACTACATTTTTGGGAGTGTCACTAGCTAGCTTTTATCTCTACAATGACGGTGGTCTGATTTACTTTAAGCTCCAACTTTTAACTCCCTCCTACTATAAACCCACAAACCCACTTACCTACAACCAGCAAAATAAACAATGACAACAGCATGGTGATAATTGGAGGAGTAAAAGAGGAATATTTGTGTCCAAAACTTACTTACACTTTCTCCTTTCTAACTTTCGCACTTCAAAGATGTCTCCCGCAAGCTTTGTCACCTTCCCATGCTCGACAAAATGCTTCCTTCTTGATTTCTTCTGCCTTAATGTACGTTGTACATAACTTGGGGCAATTTCTTCCTTTCCCTAATATTTTCAAAGGACATATTGGTACTTATGACTAATCTGTCATTTTACAATATACTCTATTTAGAATTTTAAATTTCATAAGGTATTTTCTTGTCTTTTTCCCTTAATTTTATATATAAAAAAGAAAGAAATACCATATTAAATTTTCTCTATATATTTTTTCAGAGAGTGGGACTCAACACGCTATGTACGTGCTCTCTCTCACTCTATATCTCCTTTACCCCTCTGCAACTACAGCTACATCGCCTTCTCATCTTCTTCCTTCAACTTGCTTGCTCTTTCTTTCTTCTGCTTTCATTCTATTATTTTGGCTTTGATCTCATTCCTCTGTTCACATTTCTCTTTCTGAATAGAGGTCACCTTTGTTGTATTTTGTACCCCCTTAACATTTGCTTTGATTTCTTCTTTTTGTTCCTCTTTATACGAAGAATTGACTAAAGGTTTGAGACGCCTGGGAAAATGAAAGTGACGTAGAAAGATAAAGGAAAAGTTAATTTGGGATGAGATGAGGAGCCCTTCCGCTTCCCCCATGGCTGGAGCTGCCACTCATTCACAAACCTTACCCAAGCTTCTTGTCTGGCTCATCCTCTTCGTTTCTCTCACCTATATTGTTTACACGCTCAAGCTTGTTTCTATATCACGCTCTTACGATGAGGGACCCTTCTCCACAGACCGCCTCTCTTCCTCCTCTACCACCACGCTTAGCATTGTACCCAGAATCATAATCAATGTTACAGTGATGGGCGGCGAGAAGCCATAGATCATGCTAAGTAGCCTTTAGCAATGGAGGGAGAGAGAGGGTGGCTATTGGAATTGGAACTAGGAAGAGGGAGATAATAGGGAGTAAGAAGGGATAATTAATTGCTGGGAGAAAAGAGTAATTTTAGAAGAGGAAAATTGTGTGATCGACAAAAAAGAGACGGAAGTTTAGGTCTATTAACCAGGGCCGTAAAATTGCTCTGTTTTTAAACGATCGTGTTTACTTTTATACCCTTTAAAATTTAATGGTGCCAAACGCTCATGCTGAAAAATTTCGTTGTTAAAATTGTATTTTAACCTTTAAATATATATATACCTCTTTTTGGCAATTTCCTACGGTCAGGCGTTATGGATATCCACTGCCACGATGATGTCCAGAACCAGGATTTTTTAAGAATTCAAGGTTGAAAGGATGAGTTGAAGAGACTGCGTGGGATCCCACAGAGAAGGAGTTTTTTTAATGATAAAATGACAATTTAAGCTGAATGTAAAAAATATATAATTACTATAATATTATTAACTTACATCAGATTTGTAGAATGCCACTTGTTTTCTATTCATCCTTCGTAACAATTTCCGTTAAAAAAATAACGGTCAATTATAGGCGGGGTTCATAATAAAAAAAATAAAGAGTTAGGCAGGCGAAATTTATACTTTAAAAAATTAAGGAAGTTATATACAACTCACTTAATTATTTACATCTGTAATTATATCATATTTATGGGGCTCTTCTTATTTCACATTGTTGCAATTACCTATATGTAAAAAAAACTAATTGGTATCAAATGAAAGATATAGTAAATACTTTTTATTGAAAGAATCAAATAATATTTATATTGAAAATGTGAAATATAATATCTGGGGTGAAAAATGATATAATTGAGAGGTGTAGACATGAAATTAAAAGATAAGATTGATTGATTTCGAGTTTGGAACTAAATGTTTGCATTTTATTATATATAATGAATCTCCCCCTATATTGGAGCTAGAGATCATACAAATACGAAGAGACATCCATAGTTATATGACCAAGGCCATACATAACAGGGGTTATTTGTATGTAGTAGTTTACCATCTTCTTGTATTGAATATTATTACATATTTATTAATGATATATTTGATTTTCATTTCACAAATTTATAGTTGTACTTATAGTTTTAGTTAATACCTACTGTCACTACCGTTGCCCCCTCCCCTTCCTTTGCCGCCGCCACCACCATGGCCACCTCTGCCACTACTCCCTCTGCTCCCTCCTCCACCACTACCACCGCCTCCTTCTTTTCAGCCACCACCATAACTGCCTCCACCACTCCCTCCTTTACTCCCACCCCCACTTCCTCCATGACCACCGCCACCACCATGGCTACCTCCTCCACTACCACCCCCACTACCTCCTTTCCATCCCCCACCACCTCCACTGCCACTTTCTCCTTTTCCGCCTCCACCACCTCCTTTACGGCCACCTCCACTACCTCCTTTTCCACCACCATGGCTACCACCTCCACTACCTACTTTTCCCCCACCCCCACTTCCTCCATGGCCACTTCCACTACCACCACCACCCCAACCTCCGCTACCTCCTTTCCCACCACCACCACTACTTCCTCCACCAGTTCCTCCTTTTCCTCTGCCACCATAGTTGCCACCACCTCCGCTTCCTCCTTTCCCGCCACCACTACCACCTCCGCCACTTCCTCCATGGTTGCCTCCACCCTACCCCCACTCCCTCCTTTATTACCACCTCCTCCGTGGCTGCCACCGCTCCCGCCACTTCTTCCTTTTCCACCACCACCATAGCTGTCGTCGCCACCACTACCTCCAAATACCTCATAAGTGTTATCTTCACCACCTCCATAACCAACACCAGTTGCATTCGTATGTTCCGTAATTCTAGCTTTAGATTCTTCAGCAAGACCCACTGTAACGAGAAAACGTCACACAATTGACCATTGTCCAGACGAATTAATGATTCATAGTGTGTGTTTAGATAGATTTTTAGAAAATAGCTTATGAAAAAAAAAAGCTCTTAGGTAGCTTTTGGAAAAGGGCTTTTAGAAAAAAGTTTATGAAAAAAAAAATTATTCTAGATAAATGAGTATTTGATAATTATTACCAAAAGGACTTTTGTAATTGGAAAATTACAAAAAATGGTATAATTTTATTAAAAGTATGAGAGAGGAGAGAGGGTGGAGAAGATAGAAGAGAGATGAGAGAAAATGGAAAAGATAAAGGAGAGATGAGAGAAAATGGAAAAGATAAAGGAGAGAGGAGAGAGAAGGGATAGTGAAAAAGATAGAAAAGAGAAGAGAGAGGATGTAAAAAAAATTAATGGTAAAATAGTAATTAAGTAATCCATAAGCTCTTTTACTGTTCTAAAAACTACTCTGACCAACTTATCTGAAACCATAGTTTTAAATCATGGTTTAGTCCAGAAGTCCTTTTGGACAAATATGATTGTTTATTTTAAAAATTTTCTAAACCAAGATTTTACCCAAACAAACTTTTAAAACCATGATTTCTATAGAAACTAAACAGGCCTATAGTAGCAAACGCGTTTTACTTGTACGATGAGAACTTAATTTAGGGGAAATTAAGGAATCTTTTGCAGTACTTCAAAGAATTGGATGTCTGCGCTTTACTACAGTTGCATTATTCCCCATTACTTTATATACGTTAAAATTTTATGATAGATTTATTTAAACTCTGACTTTGGTTAACGTCCATAAAGTATAATAGTACAAGCATTATATATAGTTTCTTATTTGGGGGCTGATATGCATTATAGGTTTGGAACTTTGAAACTTGCGATTCCCAAATTAAAATGTTTGTACGCTCCTATATATATGATCCTGAGTAATGTATGCCTAAATCAACACACACGCATAGTTACATACATTAGACAAACACAATTTTCAATATCACTATCTATAATTATCAATCTATATTTATATACTACCTTACTTCCTTAATATAAGACTCAATTGACTAATTTAGAGAAATTAAAAAAATTAAATAAATTATTTTAAATATTTATATTTATCGTTTTTCTCTAAACTATTTGACTGAATTATAAATTGATATATAATCTAATGATACTTAACATATTCTATAATTAAGTTATTTGTTTATCTTTTTTAATCTATCTAAATTAGTCAACTGGGTCTTATATTAAGGAATAAAGAAAGCGTATAATTTATTAAAAAAAACACACTATTCCATTAGGTGTGAGACTCACAATCTTATTATAGGAAACTTCCTAAGTATTTAATTAATTATATATATTAATAATTTCTAAAGCTTATAAAATATACTGGATTTAACTTTATTTTGGTGCAACATTTAACGTTATGAAATATTTGCAAATCATAATTATACATAATCACACTAATTAGCTGAACAGGAGATATTTACGCAAAAAAAAAAAAATCGCAGTTAAAGAGTTTATTATCTAGTTTTAATTGTAGAAATTTAATTTTGCACATGGTAATAAAAGAGATATGCGTAATTCAGCATTAATATATAGACCATAGAGAAACAAGAATATTACATAAGAATAAAACTTAAAAAAAATATTTGCAATTTAGCGTTATTGTATTAACTAAAAAGCATAAATAATATTAAGATGATAAATAATACTTGTAACCATTTGCCAAATTTGTTGGAGTAACAAAGCCATTATAATCCTATAAAAAACAATATAATGATAGTGAAAAGTTACGGTTTTGGTTTAGGATAATTCAAACCTTGTAGCTCACCATTTGAGGGCTCATGTCGTGCAGCTACCGAATTAGAAATGAGAACCACATAAAGCAGGAAGAAAAAGAGAATGAAGGCCTTGATGATCATTTTGGTCAGAGACTTTAATTTAGACTCTGAGAAGGACGTGATGAATTGAACGTGCATGCTCTCAAGACCCTAATATATAGTAATGTAAATCAAGCCTTGAAAAAAATAAATATTGTTGCATGTTATCAAAATGGGTGCAAATTACAAGGCTTTCGCTGAAGGGTCCTTTTCTTTTCATTCGACACGCACCCCATTGAAGCATTGAAGCAAGACGTGTGTGCCAATACAAGCTTAGTAATAGGTCGAAATAACGACAAGTATCACGTAAATTTGGATAACATGCAAATATCATCTAGTTTTGTTATGGAGAAAATTTAGATCAATTTTTTTTTATATATGTGTCCTACTTTTATAATATCTTTATTTAACTTAAATTTACATAAAAAATAGTACACATGGCAAAATATGATTGCGGAACTTGACATAATATATATAAAGAACTTCTATTGTACTTTTGTTAAATATGGTAAGCCTACCAAAGTCCATTTAAATAGATACACTCTAATACTAAATGAACTCCCTCTATTCCTATTATTGGAGGCCTTCTAGAATAAATTCATAGTTGCTAATATAAGTCTCCTAAAGGTTACTAAGTAATAGTTTTTATTTTTACTCCTATTGTAAATTACTAAAATGAGAATTTAACTCTAATTCAAATGTAGCCTCGAATGTCGTGTTCTCTCTCTAGTAGGGCAAAGTTAAAAAAATTTCTATTTTTCATAGTTTTGGTGAGATAGTTGAAAGTGACTCGTAATTAATAAAGACCAAAAAGGGTAAGCTAAAACACTTTTAACTATCTATCAATAAGAAAAAAAATAATAATTATAACTTAGTTAAAGTAGTAAAGTTGTCTTAAAATTCAATAAGTTTCTATAATACTCCTATTTATCATATACTAAATTCTAATATCATATTAATTCTTACTCCCTTTTATTACACTTATTAATTAAGGACAGTGTATATGAAAAAAAATAAATTCTTAAAATATGTAAGGTAATTTACAATCAGGATGAAGTGTTCATTATTTTAGCAATATTTCATCCCAAATATTCTACCGTTAATATAGAACCATATCTATATATATATATATATAAGAAAAAACATAATTAAGTATCTGTTTAAATGAAGTTAGGTAAGCTTCTCAGTTAACATATATAACTAAAAAGATATGTAGTTGCATGTTATCCAAATTTGCATGCCATATACTGTTGCCCTTATTTCAACCTCTTACCTTGAATCTTCACACACTTCTTTCTTCAACACTTCAATGGGGTGCGTGTCAAAGAAGGAGACAAGGACCCTATTATTTAGCCTCTAAGATAAAGCCTTGTAACTTGCACTCATTTTCATAACATTCGGAGAAATATTTACCTCTGGTGCTTGCTTTATCACCTTTAGAAGAATTATTCGATCCACAATATATTCCTTCGGTCTTTTTTAATACATGATTTAATTGGGGAGTTTATTTTAGTCCTAAATATAAAGTATATTTTATATATTTATTAATTTTTTCTAAATTACCCCTACTGATATTCTCTCAACTATAATCAAGTCAGACTAGGAGGGAGCTAGGGTGTTAAGAAAGATGATTAAGATATTTTAGAGAAAAAATATGTCATATTAACTAATTTTCTTAATCTAATCAAATTAATTAAATATGTCTTATATTGAGGACCAGAGCAGTAAGTCACTTAGAAAGTAATTAACGGTTATTTGTTAAATTTTTCCAACTCCTTATATTTTTTCTCTCCTTCAAAAGCTCATTTAATATAGGTAACGTTGGAAAAAGATTCAATTTAAAACATATTTAATGAGTTAACTACTAATTTTTTTATTCTAGTGAATTAGGTAAAGTAACTATATTTTGAACCGGAGGGTATATATATATACCATATATATATTGAATATTAATGTAGAGAACGTTCAATTGTCATCTCTTTCCCATTATTTTAATTGTTGCATAATTGGAGTAATGAAAAATTGAAAAACTATTTATGTACGTAATTTTGTGCATTTTTTACTTATTTATTTTTAATTTTGAAACTTTATTTCTTCAAGAGGAGGAAGGCAAGGGAGTGCATTATGTTAGTGGGACTGCTTCTCTGAAGAGTACAAGAAGAAGAGATGAAGAAGAAAGTTGTGTACAGTGTCTTCAAGGCGTGTGAAGCAATTTCATTTAGGCTTAATTCACCTCCACCTATTTTTAGGGTGCAAATTGGGTTGAATGGCGAATTTCCTGCCGGATACAATGAAAGACCCTTGAGTTTGGATTGCACTCTCAATCTCAAGCCAAGACAAACAACAGCCTTTATAAAGTGATAATTTGACTCTATCTCTGTGTGCACTCAAAAACAAAGGCAATGAGTTTAATCTTGTTATGTATCTCAAATGTGTATGTTGTGTGTCTCAAATGAGAGATAGTGATGGGTATTTATAAACCTTGGATAGATGGGTGAAGTGATGTCTCTTGGAGCAACACCTCTTCAATAAGAAAGTCATAATCATATGTTGAGATTCATGATGAACCACAAATGTTAATTCATGAACCAACATAAATTACATAATTAATAATTATTTTCCATATAGAGTAACAACTTTTTAGGTATATAACTCCCAATACAACCCTTCACGTAAATTCCTTAATTTATAAGGACATGACTTTCCAAAAAAACACATCTCTTCATCCCCCACCATTTTAAAATGATCATAAACTCTTATCACTTCAAAAATATCAATGTTGTTAGTAAAGGTATCTCCAGGATTTGAACCTTTACATAAGTAAGACTTGGTTTCACCCATCCAAAATAATATGATAGACTCACCTTTGAACCAATTATCTCATGTGAACAGGTGTTCATGAATTACGCATGAGATATCGGACCATTGTATGCCACTTTAACTTACACATTTATGGCCTTGTGTTCGTATCATTTTCATGAGTGCTTTCAGAGTCAAGCCCTTATACTCTTCACTCTCACATAGGTAGACTCCGTCAAGAGCACCACCATGAATAAATGCTCTAGCAAATATATGCTTACAAGTTTATTAAGAGCCAAATTGATGCTCAACCTTCCACTTCAAAAAATAGGTATTTTGTAGCAATTATTTTATGGTGTTTCTAGTGTTTAAAACTGCTAGAAATTGGTTTTTTAGAGGTTGAACGAACCGCTAGAAAATCTGGTGCTAAAAAGTAGTTTCTAGTGGTTTTGGGCATCGCTACAGATAGTGATCAAAACGGTAGAATATTTCTAGCGGTTCAATAAAACGCCAGAATAGACATGGCAAGAGAAGCCAAAGGGATGCCGTTGGTAGCTATGAACCGCTAGAATGTTCTTGGTGGTTGGCAAGAAACAAAATTTTTAGGATAGCGCCAAAATTTCTAGCGGCTAGGAACTGTTAGAAAGGTGGCGCCAAATTTTGAATTTTTTAAAAATTGTTCCAGTGTTTAGGCTCCAAAATTTGAATTTCCCATGTTTGTTATTTTCTAGCGGTTTGTAATTGCTAGAAAGTTCATTCTAGGGGAAAAACTAAAAATCCAATTTTTTATTATTATAAAATATGATATTATTAATTAGGAAACCATTAAATAGATTATATCATATGATTATGTTAATATGTAAAATTACCAATGCATTACATGTTGTATAAAAAATATATTGTGATAAATAATAAGCAATTAAATTATGATTGTATCATATGAGTTTAACTTAATTTGTTAAGGTATTGAGTTAGAGATGTAAGAATTGGAGATGGGATAGCTTATAGTGTTGAACTTCAATTCATAAGTTAAAGAAGTGGTTTGGATTGGTTGAGATGAAGAAAGAAAATCTGAAAGAATAAAATATAAATATGTTAGTAAACTATAAATGAAGATAAATAAAATAAATAAACTCTTACCATGTAAAGAAACAAGGACAAGAAGGATAAGAGAAAAAAAATTTTTAAGGAAAGAGATGAAGGAGAGGAGATGTGGGAATGAATGAGAGGGTGAAGTGGTATTTATGGAGGTCTGGGTAGTATTTCTAGCAGTTTTGTGCTTTTTGTAGCAGTTTTATCTCCGAGGCAATTTCTAGCGGATCTAGAACCTCTAGAAATGCAAAAAAAATTATTTTTTAAAAATTGAACCACTTTTGATTTATTTGTACATATTTAATTTATATATAGAAAGAAATTATTGCATAACTGATAGAAATCATTGATTCTGTTATTCTTGATCATCATCCTACTTGGAAGGAGAAATTAAACAAATTATTGTTAGGATTATTAAATATATTTAGGAAAAAATTTAGTACCATGTAATTTAATAAAAGACATATACCTGACAATGGCTAAATTATCATCTTCTTGAAGGAAGAAGTCTTTAGGATTTGTCAGTTGGAAGGGATGAATGTCATAAGTAATGTCACCATCACCCATATCATAAAGATCCCGAGGCTTGAAATAGATGAGCATATTTCGGTCTTTATATTTCTCATCCTGCATATAGTAAACTTGGTGTGCCTCAGACACAAGAATACATGGCTCATCATCCTCAGATTCCCCCATATGAATGAGTCTAGAAAAATTAACAGCAGTAATGCCCAAATGGTCAGTACTGAGTCCCAGTGAAGTTGTTGTGTTTGCCCATGAGCACTTGAATAGTGTTACAGAGAAAAGCTGGTAACTTAAATCAATGATGTTAATCAGCTTTCCTTAGTAAGTACCTCCAAAATGCATGTTGGCGTCACTACTGCTAGCGTAGCATCTCGTCCTAAATGTGCAACCGTACAAAACTTGAACCCGTTGACATTATATGATTTATACCTTCTTGCATGGTCTAACAGACTGAGGGAAATGGTTTTGAGTTTATTTGCATACGGGCTGACGTCATAATTTTTTGATGTGTGAACCATCTAGGGAACTCTCTATGAAATTTCTTATCAATCTCAACGGAACACGCGCGCCCTCGTAGATGTTGCTTGAGATAATTTCTAAAGTCATTGCAATGAAGTGCAACTTGTTAGAGTGAGTGAGGAATATATATAAAGTGTAAAAGTTGATAAATGCATAATAATTATTGCATGAAGGGTTTGACTTAGCTGCAATTTACAAAACATAGCTGTGTGCTTAGAGTTTCTCTGTGGGAGTGAGTATAAAAGAATTCACATCCTCCAACTGGTTTTCCCATAAGAGGAAATAAAGTTAACATTGAAGGATAAGGAGGACAATCATCAACGTGACGAGGGAGGTTAAAAGATATCTACATCTCATCATCAAAGTACCTTGAACAGAAAGTTAGGACCTCATCTCCAGAATAACCTTTTACTATTGACCCTTTTGGCCACGCCTTATTTCTAACATATGAGTTTAATTTCCCTAAGTACTTGTAGGTTAATATTCCATTAATAATTTTGAACAATAAAAAAAATAGAATTAAAATACGAGAATAAAAGATCATCTAGTACCTCTCTATAGGGTACATCCATCGATATTAAACCGACCTAGCGACCTTTGCTTCTCGTACAAGGTGGACGGTCAAGTGGACCATGACAGTGAAAAATGATAAAGGAAACATCATCTCCAAGTGACAAAGTGTAAGAATTATTTGATTTTGTAGCTATCGAGCTCTTCAGGTATTAAGACCTTTGCTCACAACTTCATGAAAAATGAACACAGCTCCGATAAAATGACTGATACATCAGCAGGAAGTATGTTTCTCAAAGCCAGTGGGAGTAACTGTTACATGAGAATATGAGAGTCATGACTCTTTAACCTAGTAACCTTTCAAACCTGCAATTCGATACAACTTGAGATGTTGCTAGAATATCCATAAGGTACTTTTATGTTATTCAACGTCAAAAGGAAGATATCCTTGTTCTCTTTGTCAAGGTGAATCTAGCTTAATGGAACTTGTTGTTTTCATCAAGCCAAGACACTTCACGAATTCCCTAGACCCGTAAATCTGTTCTAACTGCAAGATGGTCTTTGGACTTTCATGCTTCGTTAAGCAACGTATAGATCACATTATCACACACATTCTTCTCAATGTGTATAACGTCTAAACTGTGGTGTAGCAAATTAGATTCCCAATAAGGAAGAGTGAAAAATATGCTTATATTCTGCCACTACATAGGCTAAGCACCAAATATTCCACAAGATCGTCGTCCCAATCGTTCGAGATCCTCATTCTTGCCAAATTCAACATCAACATCTTGTAACTGCCGCAGGACATCCCCATCAGACAAAGTAACAGGAGGATATTTCCTTTATTGGTTGTCATCAAAGCAAATTCGTTGCAATCTAAATATATGCTTGGAATTGAGGAACTGACGATGTCCCATGAAGTGCGATAGTTCAAAAGGCAAAATGGTACAGAGTCAAAGTTGTACTCTGGATAGGCCAACCCAGTATGCACGATCTAGCCAGATAAAATTCTAAAACAGGGAAAATCACTTATCGTCCACATCAAGGAAGCGTTGAGGTTAAACAGTTGCCTCTCATATGAGTTGTACATCTTAACACCATCCATCCACAGCTCTATCAATTATTGTATCAACAGCTGCAAGTAGACATCTTTATCATTCCCCAGTGCTTTCTTGCCAGAATGATCATGGAAAGTAGAAATGAGCTCTGTTTCATGCACATCTAAGGTGGAGGATTGTACAGAATTAACACCACTAGCCATATATTATAGGTTCTGCTCATGCTTCCGAAGAGATTGAAACTATCAGTTGCCAATCCAAGACAAACATTTCTAAGATCATCGGTAAAGTTTGGAAATTTCACATCAAACGCTTTCCACGCCTCTGAATCTCATGGGTGTCTTAACTTGCCATCTGGATTCTGCTCAGTCACGTGCCATCTCATATGCTCATCCATTTTTGATGACATATACATTCTTTACAACTGCGATCTCAAAGGAAAGTACCTAACAATCCAATGTATTGAGAACTGTATTAAATTTTATTCAGATACATAATAAGTAACACATTATATTGCAATAAATTGTACCTTAGAATTTTGGCCGGTTTCTTCTGCTTTTCCCCTTTTCATACTAACTTGTACCGAGATATCTTACATCGCTTACAAATTTCCCTGTTTTCATCTTCTCCCTAATACAACATACAATCATTTGGGCATGCATCTATATTCTTGTAGTTCAAGCCAAGTTTGTTAATAATCTTCTTTGCCTCATAAAAAGATGGAGGGAACTCAGCTTAAGGAAAATAATCTCCTAGTAACCTAACAACATGAACATTGCTTTTTCAGTCATACCACATAGGCATTTAATATGATACATCCTTACCAAGAATGACAACTTAGAATAGTTTGTGCACCTAGAATAAAGAGGTTTATCAGCTTCGTTCATGAGGTCAAAAAACTCCCAGGCAGTTTCATTACTAATGAACTCCAGACGAGGCCCCTCTACTTCATTCGACTCCTCACTTTCATGAAAGTATAAAGCATCATGCACAACATTGTTCACGCCATCAAATTCTTCTGCTCGTACTCCCATTCGTGAAATTATGGGAATTGACTCAGCAATCATATTTGGTTGTTCCCCATATAGTTGCCAAAAAAACTTACTCTCGCGAGAAGGATTTAAATATCAAATAATCTTTAACAACATCTATTACACTTTTTAAAACTACATTTATGACATAGGCACAAGATCTTACCATTTATGGAGGCATTAACAGAAGCAAAATCCAAGAAATTGTTTAGTCCGACCAAATATTGCAAGGTCGACAAATGCAAGTTAATCCATGACCTATCTATCATTAGTATTGCTCAGATCTCATAAAAATTTAGTGGTAAAGCTCAGATCTCGTTAGCACTTCAAAAGGAAAGCTCAAATATAAGTTAAAATGAACTTAAGATAAAGTTGTTCAGCTTTTAAAAAAAGGGATCCAACGGCTACGTAACGGTCAAAAGTTTTTAGCAGCTACATTTCTAGCTATTTGTAACTGTCATACCTTACTTTCCTAAACTCCATCTTCTCCAAAATAGTATCTTGTTATGTTTGAAAAAGATAAGGGTGAGATTTTGGGGAAAATCTCAGTAGCAAACGGTGCCATTTAATGCATACAAGAAGAATACAAGTGCATGACATGTTTCCATTATCTTTCTTTAGCTTCCATTTGCATATTATCATGCTCCATGCCTATCACTATTATGCATAATCATAAACTCATAAAGGGTAGAGTGTATATCATTCAAACATATCATACATTATCATCACGTATCATAATCATATCAACACACAAGCATATACATCAAGCATATAAGAATGGGTAAGTTCACTACTTGACGTGTAGTCTTTCCTTTAGTCTTTAGCCTTGGCTCTAAGATTCCTTCTTTTCATAGGTCAGAGCCTATACAAGACACAATAATATTATTATCTTATCCAGTATAACTCTACTTAACTTAAGCTTATTTTGAGGTAATACCCCTAATATGACAATCCCCTAACTTTCTTTCTATCCAGGGCTAACCTTATAGAGAGAGATATTTCTCTATTCTAACTATTAAATTTATAAGAACAATCCTCTAATTTACTAGAGCAGGGACTAGAATAAATTACTTATCTTATTCCTAAGCTTGCCAAGTCCCTAAGCTCCTAACTCGGTCATAACTCCTTCTTTTTCTTCCTTTCTTTCTCTTTCTTTCTCTCTTTCTCTTTCCCTTCTTCTTGCTGTAGATGTGTGGAATGGAAGGGGTAGGGGTATTTATAAGTGAAGGGAAATGTAATAGACGGTCCAGATCGAATCGCGATGAACGGCTCAGGTCGCTTAGCTTCCTCAAGAAGCTTCGCTTGCATCATCAAGATAACATCATCAACGACACCTTGCATGCTAGGTGGCACCTTGGTGGGTCCCTTGGGACACCTCACCTGGTGAGTCATCGCTTCTGGAAACCTCCAGTCTGATCTATCTAATCCTATACCAGCTTAGTCCAATTTCCCAAAAACTATACTATTTTCTAAATCTATTTGTTCTGACATTCCATAATATGCTTTCTGATCTTAAATCTAGTATCTGGATTCTTCCTACCATTGATATTCTTGGATTGGGTATTAACTTAATTACATATCCCTTAGCAAATTACCAAAATGCTCTTGGTTCCTCTTTATTTGCTTTAATAATTCTAGGGGCATTATTGTCTTTTCTCATTTCAACAGAGTACTCCCTGATCTTGGTCAACTATTCTGGGAACTTTCTTTGAACGTCTAACCTTAGTCAAATGACCAAAATACCCTTTTCTCATTCTTTAATTATTTTATAACATAGGGGCATTTTCATAATTTTACACTTTTTCTGAATATTTCTAGACACTGGCCCCTTTAACTAATGAACTGATATCATGGGCTTAGGCCTTACTTGGCGACATCATGGCCTCTCTATGACATCATCTGGACTCATTCAATCCCAGCTTACTTACTGCTTAAGTTTCATAATCGGATACTGGGTGTTTTCAAACTCCCGTCAAAATTCACTAAACGGTGAATAACTTTTCTTACAAATCTCCTTTCGGGATTCTGTCAGTTCCCTAACCTCTAGCTTCACAAGACGCACCTTCCTGTAACTTTTCACTTATATCAGAGGTCCAGAAGGTCTGCTAAAAAATTTAGATAACTTTCAGACTATCAGATGAACATTAGCTATTTAGAACTCTAATAAAATTTATGTATCAAGCTAGATTAACCAGCACAAATTTTTCTATCTACTAATAAAATTTGGGACTGAAATGCTTTTGGGCAGTTCTAAGCCTCTTCCAGCTCAATTTTCTCATAATTACCATTTTACCCTTGGAAACTTTCCCTCCTTTCAATTAAATCCCTTAACTTTTCATAATTACACTTAACGGCCCACAACTTGTGTCTACTTTTATTTCATACCATAAAACTTTTAGACTTTTCACTCTAGTCCCTTTCTTTTCCAAAATGACCATTATGCCCCTAGGGACTTTCACTATTTACATATAAGTCCCTGTACTTTTACTTATTTGCAGTTTAGTCCCTAAAACCCCTCTGTATGTTTCTGGGACTTCTGCTCAAAGGAGTCTGGTAGCCTATCTATTTCAGGTTAGTTTTTGAGTCTTTGGGCCTAAAAATTAAGATATTAAGTAACCGCTAGAAAATCTTGCCCACACTGGAAATTTCTAGCAGTTATTAATCGCTATAAAAGTTTGAACATTTTTTAAATTCAAATTTCCCTCTGTCCTGAACATTTCTAACTGTTGAAATAGCTAGAAACGTGGAGAGAAATTTGAATTTCAAATGCCATAGAAGTTTCTATTGGTTTGTAACCGCTAGAAATGTTCAGGACCGAGGGAAATTTGGGTACGGAACTTCAAATTTTGTGTTAAGGTTTCTAGCGGCTAATAATCGCTAGAAACGTCACACTTGGAGGGAAAATTATTTTTTGAATTTTAAACATTATATTAACTTAAAATATTAATAAACAATATTAACTTAAAATTAACTATAAAAAATTGTAGAGACATTGTAAAAAATTGTAACTATAGTTAAAATTATGAATGAAACAAATTGTCAAATATTAAACAATATTTGTATTATAATTTATTACAATTAAACAATATAAACATCAGCGGTGTGTGACAGCATTTGCCTCATCCTCAAAAGGCTATTGGAGTAGGCGGACAACGAGGGGCTATGCAGGCTGGTCAAGCACGAGCCAGTCTGGAGCTAGTATCCTAATCAGATGCTCTATGACCACAGTGGTTGTACAAAACCAGTTGAGCTAGCCCTGAAACTGTCGCTAGACACCTTCAGTAACTTATCGTTAGACACCCTCAGTAACCTTCGACCGGACATCCTCGCTAACTTTTTGTCTAAAATCCTCCTCCATTGCTAGTCTAAAATCCTTCACTAATCCTCAGATGATCTCATCTTGCACCTCGGGGTCCAACTCAGGGGCTCTAGCGCGCTTCATTCCTATGCTTGTCTGGTGGGATGCCGTTGCGGATTGAGAAGTCCCCAGCGTTTGTAAGGACCAGCACCACCTAAGCGAGCCAGCCTAATTGGTGTTACGGTCGACCGCGGCCTGCCAACAGTGATGCTAGGGGACCAAGGCGAACCCTTGTTACTCCCACAGCTCGGTATCCACCTGAGCCATGCAAGCTTGTCAAAATTAACATAGGCCAATTAGTATTGAATATTTAAACTTAACTATCATTATTTAATTAATCAATATAATTAATTACATATTGTCATCTCTGCTACCTCAGTTGTCGAAAGAGTCCCATTCTGTAGCATGTTGAGGTAAGGCCATATCTTACTGTATGTAGGCGTGACCCCCCACTCCTGTTGGAGCTTTGCCATTTGTAGATTAAATGGAGACAATAATTATTTAAAAATTATATATACAAACAAAATGTATAAATTATAATTTTAATGTACATATTATTTAATCGTAGGAGACAACGAAGCTTTTGGAGCCAGCCTTATGCTACATTGTCTGCTGCCTGATGCTGCCCACATTCCTTCATGTGAGGGCCGAAAACAAAATATAATAATATTAATAAAAATTCAAAAAAAATTAAAATTAATACAATAATATTAATATCATATGTATTTATTGCTTAGGCGAAATCCTTAAGTAGATGTAGTGGGCCCAATCTTGCTTCAGGATCCATCGGGTACATCCTCCATAATGTTCTACAAGGGTTTTGCCCCACAGATCCCCACTCTGGTTCTTCCACGCTGCCCTTATCTTCTTGAGGATGAAGCCTTCAGCTACTCTCCCACTATGAATTTGCCCTATAATAAAATAAAAGATAAAATTTTAGTCATTATATAGATTAGGTACATTTAATATATATTATATATAATCTATATATAGATTACATAGATTCAATGTATTAAATCTATATATAATATATATATTAAATCCATCTAAAAATATATATTAATATAGATTATATAGATTAATTAATTAATCAAATAAGTGACTAATCATATAAATATTTAATTAATCATATAGATTAAATAATTAATTATTTTAAATAAAAATATATCTTACCTTAATCATCTCCCAGGCTGTATTATTTTAGTAATATCCTATTTTTAGGCCCTGAGTCCCAGAAAGTAGCCTGAAATAAATAGGCTACCATACACCTTTGAGTAGAAGCCCCAGAAATATACAGAGGATTTTTAGGGACTAAATTGTAAATAATAAAAATTCATGGACTAAACTGTAAATAGTAATGGTTCAGGGACTAAACTATAAATAGTGAAAGTCTAGGGACTAAAATGTAAAAAGTAGAAAGTTCAAGGATTTAAGTGTAAATTTAAAAAGTCCTAAGGGCTAAAATAAATATAGAGATAAGTTATGGGTCATAAAGTGTAATTATAAAAAGTATAGTATAAGACAAAGTGAAATTTGGCACATTTAGGGACTAAAGTGTAATTTGTCAAATTCAGGGGCAAAAATGGTAATTATGGGGAAATTGAGCTAGAGATGGCAAAAAATTGCTTGGAAGTATTTTAGTCCCAAATTTTACCAAGAGATAGAGAAAATTATTCTAGTCATTGTGATGTGACTCAGAATAATTATTTGAGGTCCTAGATAGTTGATATGGATCTGAAATCCTGAAAGTTATCCAAATTTTTTATTAAACCTTCTGGACCTCAGATATAAATGAAAAGTTATAGGAAGGTGTGTTATTTGAAGGGAGTTCTGTAGAAAAAGTTATTCACATTTTAGTGAATTTTGAAGGGAGTTCGTGGATGCCTGATATTTGGATATTGAAATTTAAGAAGTAAAAGAGTTGGGTCTAAGTGGCCCCAGAATGGCGCCAAAGAGGGGTATTCCACATGGTGTAGGGCCCAGTACAGTGAAACAGTAATTCAGTATGATCCAGGAAAAATACAAATACCCTTACAGATAACTAAGGAAAGTGATATCATAAGGGAAATTTTATCATATATTTATAAGTATCTATTTAATAAATGCTCCCTAGGTAAATAATACCATTGGAACACGTGGAAATTATTGAACTACAAGACATTCTAATAATTCAGAAAAATCCCTTTATACGGTATATGAGTGTACAGGATTGGACATAATGTACTGGAGGTTTTTAGAAGCGATGACTCACCATGTGAGCTATCTAGTGGGACATACACAAGGTGCCACCTAGCATGATGATATAAGGGTGATGATGTCATCAAGATGATGCAGGCAAAACTTGGTGATGAAGCAAGCGATCTGAGCCATTTATCAAAATTCGATCTGGACCATCCATTCCATTTCAGTCCACTTATAAATACCCCACCCCCTCCATTCCAAGGCACATCCATGGAAAGCAAGAAGAAGAGGAGAGAAAGAAAGAGAAAGAAAGGGAAAAAATGAGGAGGCCCGACTAAATTAGGCACAATCCAAGAAGCTTAGTAGCTCAGTAAACTTAGGATTGAGCTAAGTAACCAATCCTAGTCTCTGCTCTAATAAATTATAAGATTGTTCTGATAGATTTAATAGTTATAGTTATGGAATCTCTCTTGATAAGGATAACCATGAAGAGAAAGAAAGTTAGGGGATTGTTGGATTAAAGAAAATTACCTCAAGATAAACTTGAGTTAAGTAAAGCTATACTAGATAGGATAATAATGAAAATATTATTATGCCATGTATAGGCTCTGACCTATATAAAGAAGGAGCCTCATAGCGAAGGCTAAGGACTAAGGAAAAGCTATTCGACAAGTAGTGAACTTATACCTAAACTTGTATGCTTATTGCTTGAGTGTTGTTAATATGCTATTGACTTGTCTTGATTATGTGAAGCATGTATGATTGAGAATACTCTTTTTCTTTTTATGATATAGCCATATGTTATAAGTAAGAATCATGAAAGCATGTATATGTCATTATTCAAGTGTAATCATACAAAAGCAAGCATGTTTAACACTAAGCATATACTTGCATATATTGTTTGTGATACCGTTTGCTACTGAGATTTCCCCAGAAATCTCATCCTTTCCATATCAATCCAATCATAGCAGGTTTCTCAAGATAGAGAAGATGAGGATGCATAAAGAGAAGTTAAGAATTATTTAGCATGATTGATTTGTGATTGATGTATGTTATGCATATGTATGTAAAGTTGGTTGCTGGAATTTGCCTCTGTGAACAGTAACTCGTGGTAAGGCAGTGACCTTTGAGCTATAATGAAAAGTAGTAAATGATAGAATAAATATATAATATTTTACCAATAAATAGTACACATATCGAGCTTCGATTTCATATGAAGAACTATTCATTTGGATGTCTACAAGTGGCGATATAATTTTTTAAAATTGGGACCAAAATGTTAGAATTAGTGGAATCACGTTAGATGAACAGTAAACTTTGAGCATTGACTAACGTTGACTTGGTCAAGGTGTAGTCAAATAGTTATTTTTTTCTGAAAGAAGATTAAGTTAGCTTCGCGTAGCAACTGGAAACACTTCATTTTGATTTTTGTAGAATTAATTATAATATTTTGAAGTCAGGTCACCTGCCTAAAATCTACATAGTGAACAGTAATCAGTAGAGTAAAATTTCATATTATATAATTTGACTTCAATGACATTAAAAGTGATTCCAGATGCTGTCATTTGGTCCCTAAAATGTAAGAAAATTAGAATGTGACATTTTGGTATCAAGTTCTAGCTTAGTAATTAGAATTAGAAAGTTCTGGTTTAGTAATGCTCTGATTTAGTTATATTGACCCCCTTAAACAAGTTAGAGATTTAAATCCTTAGTGAACCAAAGAAGTTCCGTCCCTAGAGTAAGATGTGAGGATGATGGTTCACTGCTTAGAGAAAGATTCAGACAAGGAATCTTAAAGAAGCAGTGACTATGATAGTCTAGTCTTAGTTAGCCATTACCCCCGAGGTCTCATGTTTCTTAGCATGATGTGCCTAGACTGAGTAGGATAACGTCTGGGGAATAGTTTCCTCTACTAATAAAGTCAAAAGCTGACCAATCTAAGGTCAAGGAAGCTGCAAGAGTAGTTCACAACCAGATACTACAGAAATGATGAGAATGAAGGCACCAACCTCGCTAAAGTTTATTAGCTAGAGGATTTGTACAAGGTGCAGGCAAGCCAGATAGTATAACGCACCAGGATGCAAATGCTCAATTTAAAGAGATATTCAAAATGGGTCTACACTATGAAAGACTTCGTCAAACTAGTTTTTTTTGAAAGAAAGAAGTAGAAGCTAGATTAAGGCTTGCCTAGAGATATACCTAGTAGATGGATTAAGACTAATGATATGAGACAGTAAAGAATTACATATATTACCCTATAGACAAAGAATACCCGCTTACCTGGGAAGTCTTACACGAGCAGTTTTACGAGAAAGGATTTTTCTCAGTTAGAAGAGACTAAGGTTAAGTGATAAGATAGGGTAAGAGGAACCCTTTTTGATAAATACTTAGTCGAGTTCATTGAAATGAATGATGAAAGATCTATGACTGAGCAAGTGACTTGTGAATTGAATTCTATGCTGCAAGAAAGAATTCTTTCCAAGTAGTTGTAAAGGTCCAACGGAGTGGTGGAGGCATGCAAGATTATATAGAAATACTTGCGATGCTTAGAAAGGGTAAAAGTCAGAAGATGAATAGAGAAATTAAGAATAGAAGAGGTAATGAGTTAGGAAGTATAAACATGCAATCAGAACCTAAAAGATACAAGATATGTGATAGAAACCACAGAGATAGGTTTTGATTGGAAGGTCAAGGAATTGCTACATATGTGGCAAGTTGGGACATTTTTCCTAGGAGTATTTGCAGAGTATGACAGGTGAGAGACCCTAGATGTAAGAAAGAGTTTTGCCCTAACTAGAGAAAAGTCAAGGAAGTCGCCTGAGATGATTAAATGGATGATTAACGATGGCTAAGTAGATGCGATATGTGACTCGATTGTCAGTTATTTTATTTGTAACATATGACTATATGGGACAACTGGCTCTTCCTATGAGCACTCTACTATATAATAAACATGTTTCTCTCCTACTAGCATATGGATCATCATGACCCATGTATGTTTAACTAGTAATGCCTGGTATAGACACTGTTGAGCTATCCTAGACCTGATATGTTAGAGATAGATAAGGAACTAGAGGAACTAGAGTAAAGGAGATGCTAGAATATACTCAATATAGTTAAACAGATAAATGTTATCGACATACCTATGGACATATGATTACAGTACTTAGGACATATCCCTTCAGTAGGGATGAGATGCATGAATGATATACCATGAACATGAAATTAAATGAGATGTAGTTATGAAAGATAATACATCTCTGAGAGGGAGCAGCATCTATGTGATGAAAGTTAACGCACTCGCAATGGAGCTAGATTGGTTGCTCTTGAGATAGAGTCAAGAGAATGGACAGTGCAGCTTATGTTAGAACCATGTCCACCAAATGAGATGTACATATTATAATACTTACATGTATGGTAAAGCCTGTGTAGCTCTTTACAGTACTACATATAGCAAAGTTATGAACGATGAGAATGATATAAGAAATTCCTGAGTGATAAAGAAAATGAGTAAAGTCTTAATAGATAATCTTGGCTTCTGTTACCAATCTTGGGGAATTATCAATTGAGTTACCAATTAAGTGGAAGTGGCTAACCTTAGTCCATTGGTTGTAGGTCTTCTAGAGATAAGGATACAGTACAATGGAATCACAATATATTTCAGAGGATCATAATTAGATCCTAGCATGGCTCACATAGAATAAAATTCTAGGGTCGCAGTTAGATCCTAAAGAGGCTTATGGTTGATCGCAGTAGATCCTAAGGTCGTAGTAGACCTAATAGGAAAGGAAAGGAATGAGCCATAAGTACAGTATTTCTTTGAAAAGACGATTACCAAGGACAATGTTAAGGTAGGGAAGCCTCACAAGTTAGTTAACTTATAATAGTGAGAGTACCCACGATGTTAATTTCAGATAGCCTTATTGTTATAGACTGAACTCAAAATCTTCTTACACGAAGAAGAAATTAAAGTTAATAGAGTTAAAGTTTCCAGTCTTGAGTACCAGGTATTTATAAGTCTATAGGTAGTAGGCCTAAGGAAGAGAAGAAGAATATCTCATGAGATATGAGAAGGGGTCGAGTAAGAATAGAGAGATCCCTAAGATGAGGCTAAAGAGAATGAGAATAAGAGCCAAATAGACCCAAGAGAGGCAGTATGAGAAGGGTATAGGATAGTAAAATACCAGGGTAGGAGCCTGTTAGCACTAGTACTTTAGATTATCATCAGCACTTTTTAGTTAAGCATGCTCAGGCAAGAGTAGCCCATTGATGGGTGACTCCCTGGGAAGTGATGAGAAAGGGTGCAAATGCCACAGAGGTTTGGCATAGATGCACAAAGTTATATAAGATTATAAGAAAAGTTAAGAAGAGTTAGAAAAAGTTATGAAAAGCAAGAGAGTAGAACCCTTATGTTAGATCCAAAGAGAGGATATAAAAGGAAAGATTTAGATTATAACTTTGTTTCAAGAGAAAGAAAGGCAAAAGAGTAATATTCTCCTGAGAGGCTGGCAAAGTTGTAAGTAAAAAAAGAATGTTAGACTTATGGTATCTCAAGATACGCAAGGAGAGATATGCAATGAGACATGTAATGAAGTAATGAGATAAGTACAGATAAGTAGTGAAAAGTATAGTAAGAATTAAGAGAAATGACAGAAACCCCAGAATTATATCAAAATTATGAAAGGTTAGATATGAAAGAAATGGACACTACTCACAAGTCTAGTACATTAAGTCATCCTAAACAAATAGATGCATGAAAAGTAAGCAAGTAATAGAAAGAAGCAGACTTCAACTCTGATTAAGTTGACTAGGATAAAATGGAGCATAGAAGCACGAGAAAGATATGAAGTTTACGGATGTTAAGAGAACTCCGCCAGATGTCAAGATAAGAGATAGATACCCTAAGCCTTAGTCATAAAGTATAAGAGGATATAGAGAGGATATATATCCAAGATAATTTGACTAAGGTACTAATTAAATTTTGAGGACGAAAGTTATTTTAAAAGGGGAGAATTGTAATATCCTAATTTTCAGGCCCAGAGTTCCCATAAAGTAGCCTGAAATGGATAGGCTACCAGACCCCTTTGAGCAGAAGCCCTATAAACATACAGAAGTTTTTTAGGGACTAAACTATAAATAGTGAAAGTTCAGGGACTAAACTGTAAATAGTGAAAGTCCAGGGACTAAATTACAAATAGTGGAAAGTTCAAGGACTTAATTGTAAATTTAAAAAGTCCCAAGGCCTAAAATAAATATAGAGATAAGTTATGGGCCATAAAGTATAATTATAAAAAGTATAGTAAGGGATTAAAGTGGAATTTGGCAAATTCAGGACCTAAAGTGTAATTTGTCAAATTCAGGGGCAAAAATAGTAATTATGAGGAAATTGAGCCAGAGATGGCCAAAAACTTCCCAGAAGAATTTCAGTCCCAAATTTTACCAAGAGATAGAGAAAATTATTCTGGTCAATATGATGTGACCATGAATAATTATTTGAGGCCCTATATAGTTGATATGGTTTTGAATCCTAAAAGTTATCTAAATTTTTTATCAGACCTTCTGGACCTCAGATATAAATAAAAAGTTATAGGAAGGTGCATCCCATGAAGCTAGAGGTTAGGGAACTGACGAAACCCCGAAAGGAGTTATGTAGAAAGTTATTCACGTTTTAGTGAATTTTGACGCGAGTTCATAGACGCCTGATATCTAGATAGTGAAATTTAAGCAGTAGAAGAGCTGAGTCTAAGTGGGCCCAGAATGGAGCCAATGAGGGCCATTCCACATGATAGTAGGGCCCAGTACACTGAAACAGTAATTCAATAAGATTCAGGACAAATATAAGTACCCTTACTGTTATAACTGGGGAAAGTGATCTGATAAGGGAAATTTTATTAGATATTTATAAGTATCTATTTAATAAATGTTCCCTAGGTAAATAATACCATTGAAAAACATGGAAATTATTGAACTACAGGATAGTCTAATAATTCAGGAAAATCCCTTTTATACGGGATATGAGTGTACAGGATTAGACATAATGTATTGGAGGTTTCCAAAATCGATGACTCACCATGTGAGCTGTCTTGTAGGACCCACACAAGGTTCTACCTAGCATGATGACATAAGGGAGATGATGTCATCATGATGATACAGAAAAAACTTGGTAAAGAAGCAAGCGATCTGAGCCGTTCATCGAAATTCGATTTGGACCATCCATTCCATTTCACTCCACCTATAAATACCCTCACCCCCTCTATTCCAAGGCACATCCATGGCAAGAAAGAAGAAGAGAGAAAGAGAGAAAAAAGATAAAGAAAGAGAGAAAGAAAGAGAAAGAAAGGAAGGAAGAAAAAGGAGGAGGTCCCCAAACTAAGAGCAATCCAAGAAGCTTAAGGGCTCAGTAAGCGTAGGATTGAGGTAAGTAACCAATCATAGTCTATGCTCTAATAAATCATAGGATTGTTCTTATAGATTTAGTAGTTAGAATTATGAAATATCTCTTGATAAGGATAGCCGTGAAGAGAAAGAAAGTTAGGGGATTGTCAGATTAAGGAAAATTACCTCAAGATAAACTTGAGCTAAGTAGAACTATACTGGATAGGGTAATAATGAAAATATTATTATGCCATGTATAGACTTTGACCTATGTAAAGAAGGAACCTTAGAGAGAAGGCTAAGGACTGAGGAAAAGCTACCCGACAGTAGTGAACTTATACCTAAACTTGTATGCTTATTGCTTGAGTGTTGTTAATATGCTATTGACTTGTCCTGATTATGTGAAGCATGTATGATTGAGAATTCTCTGTTTCTTTTTATGCTATGGCCATATGTTATAAATAAGAATCATGAACGCATGTATATGTCATTATGCAAGCATAATCATACCAAAGCAAGCATGTTTAACACTAAGCATATACTTGCATATATTGTTTATAGTACCGTTTTCTACTGACATTTCCCCAAAAATCTCACCCCTTCTATATCAATCCAATCATAGTAGGTCTTCTCAAAATACAGGAGATGAGGATGCATGAAGAGAAGTTAAGAATTATTTAGCATGATTGATATGTGATTGATGTATGTTATGCATATGTATGTAAAGTTGGTTGCTGGAATTTGCCTCTGAACAATAACTCGTGGTGAGGCGTGGTCAACGAGTTATTTTTCTTTGAAAGAGTAAACTTTGAGCTAGAATCTATGACCTTTGAGCTGTAATGAAAAGTAGTAAATGATAAAATAAATATATGAACAGTAAACTTTGAGCTAGAATTAGGGGAGTAACGTTGGATGAATAGTAAACTTTGAGCATTGACTGACATTGACTTGATCAAGGCGTGGTCAACGAGTTATTTTTCTTTGAAAGAGGATTAAGTTAGCTTAGTGTGGCAACTTGAAACACTTCATTTTGATTTTTCTAGAATTAATTATGATTATTTGAAGTCAGGTTACCTGTCTAGAATCTACACAGTGAACAATACTCAGTAGAGTAAAATTCCAAATTGTATAATTTGACTTCAATAACCTTAAAAGTGGTTCCAGATATTACCGTTTGTCCCTAAGACGTAAGAAAATTAGGATGTGACATCATTCGCCTGCGCTTCGACGTTCTTCCAGTCCTTTATGTGAATCTGCTATAGGGTCTACTACTTACCAACAAGGCACATATACTTGCTATAAAGTTGGCTCCCGCCCCTAGCCAGTTGGCCCAAATTACTCAGTAGCAACAATACGCGTCTGCTGGTGATAATAGAGAGCTCTTTAACAGTGAGCCTCTTATCGAACATGTGGCCTTAGGAGTCTGCAACATATAATTTGAAATTTAATTACATATGAATTAAATATAAACAACCTTTTGTATAAATAAAATAATTACCTTTGAACTTCACATTAAAACTGCCCTGGCACCTTCGAGCACAACATGGCTCATGCTAGGCCCGCTGATCCTCCTCCTCTCGAGGATGCTCATACCCCTGATCCTCCTCCTCCTCCTCGTGGGCATGCTAATCATGATGAGAAGCTATAGCATCTGCCATGAATTATGTGATCCCCTCCTCGCTGAGATTGTAGTTATCGATGTTGATATCTAGCCCATGACTCGTACCACCCCTAGAAGTACCTACCGTAGAAAAAAGATCCTTAGTGGGTGTAGTGGGTGTTTCAAGATCAACTGGCTCATTCTCGGGTCTTTGACTTATCATAATACAATAAATAAATGAATAAAATAATTTCAAATAATAATAATTTCAAAAACACAATAAATAAATGAATAAAATAATTTTAAATAATAATTTAAAAAATACAATAAATAAATGAATAAAATATATCAAATAATAATAATTTTAAAAATACTATAAATAAATAAAATAAAAAATAACTTCAGAAAAAATTCACAATTAAATTTAAATTCTTACCTTAAAATGAAAAGTACTCTATAGATCTGAATCTGGATATGATGTGTATAGATAATTTGTTAGAGCTCAACCTCACAACTCGCCAAAAGTGAGGAAATAGGGATGATACTGTGTATATATAGGGTTGCATTTTCTAGTAGTTCTGCCAAAACTGCTAGAAAATGGAACCATAGGTGAACCGCCACTTGCCATGTGTCCTGACCTATCGGTAATCATTAACATTTCTAGCGGTTTAGGGGAGAATGCTAGAAATTTCTTTCAACATTTCTAGCGGTTGTCCCCAGAACCGCTAGAAATGTTAATGTGTTACAACCACTAGAAAATGTCCAATAGCCGCTATAAATGTCCATAAACTTTCTACGATTGGCAGAACTGCTAGAATGTTTGTTGACCTTCTGCATTCTATATCAGTGTTTCTAGCGGTTGGTGTTGAACCGCTAGAAACATGGTCAAAGGGGTTGAAATTTCTAGTGGTTTGTCCCATAGCGGCTAGAAATTACCTTAGTTTCTAACGATTCATGTGAATCGCTAGAAACGTGTCACTGCTAAGTGTTCCCCCTTTTAGTCTCATGGTTACCAAGTAATTTTGAACCTTGAGATGTATAAAAAATGTCAAGTACTTGCAATCATTCTGATAGGGTACTTTCACTATTGAACTCAAGACTGATGAATGTCAAGTGTGTGTTGGGTTTCTACTATTGGTAATTAAGGTTTATAAGGCTTTAAACCCATTAGATTTAATATTTTTAACACCATATCATTTGTCAGACATTTTGTCAAAGGATATGCAAAATTCAATTCAGATCTTATATAACTGATGGAGATTACCCCATTCAAAATCAAATCCTTTACATAGATGTGTCTTAACCAATATGTCGCGACTTTCCATTATAAACTTGGCTATATGCCCTTGAAAGAGCATACTTACTATAACAATGGATAGATATTAGTGCCATCAGCTTGGACCATATAGGAATTTCAAGTAACAAGTTTCTAAGCCATTCTACTTCCTTGTTACTTGTAGCCAATGTTATAAACTCAGAGTCTATACTAGAGTATGCAATATAGGTATGTTTCTTAGATCCCCAAGAAATAGCACCCCCACCTAAAGTGTATACCCATCCACTTGTGGAAGCATGATCCTCTGAGTAACTTATCCAACTAACATTTGTATATCCTTGCAAAATTGAAGGATTACCACATTAGGTCAAGCTATAGTTTATTCTTCCTTTCAAGTCCCTTAGTACTTTATCCACAGCATGCTAATGAATTTGACTTGGATTGATTGTGTATCTACTTAGCCTTCCCACATAACATATGATATATATGGTCTTGTACATGTCATAACATACATCAAGCATCCAATTATCTTTAATATTCATGTTGTCTCACAGGACAACCTTCATTTGGTACTAAATTCATACTAGAATCAAATGAAATAGAAATAGGACAATCAAAACAATTAAATTTCTTTAATTTTTCTCAATGTAATGAAGCTGGGAAAGACCAAGACAATTATTATCCCTAATAATCTTGATTCCTAGTATGACATATGTTTGTCCCATATCCTTCATTTCAAAATTTCTTGACAAGAATTTCTGTTTTATTTACTTCATCCAAATCAGTTCCAAATATTAACATGTTATCAACATGCAAACAAATCATGACACCTTTTTCTACTAATAAATTTACCATATCCAAATCAGTACATGAAATTTATCATTATCGTTCCCTCTTTTTTTGAGGTCTTATAGGCTATCATTCCTGCACCATATGTACCTTCTCATAAGCATCGGTGTCTTTTATATCATACCATACTCCTCTTCTAACTAAAGATAATCCCCCAATTACTCAAGAGTCACTTTTAAGTTTCTCACAATCCATGAAGGAGGAAGTTTGTTAAAGACAATTATGATTCCATCCATATGCATGTCATTATTTGAAACTATTCAAACAACGCATCATTCCATAAAAAAATTCAGCAATTATTCTAATTAAATTAGAACATAACATAATAATTATCAACTCATCTAACTAACCATAGAATTTCCCATGATAATTATCAATCTAGCAAATTCAAGATCTATTATGCTCCTTATCACTTTTTATCATGATTAAACATGATCCACAAGTAATATAATCACTTTTAATTTCTCACAATCCATGAAGGAGGAAGTTTGTGTTGGAAATTGTGCCCTAGGGGCCAATCATTGTATTATGAACATTGTTGATTTATGAATTTCTTAATTATGTTATCACATTATTTGCATATTTACTGTAATGACCATCCTTGGAAAACTCATTATCTTATCCTAAATATCCCTGGTCGGTCATCTATGCGGGACCAGAGATGAAATAAGACCAGTATGACTTTGAAGATGTATAGAGATATAAATCAAAGTCATAGGCACATGTAAAAGTACAAGGTGTTGGATCGACCCGCTATGAGAGAGCTGCATGGGTTAAGTCATAAGCTTCTCTCATATACAAACATGTCACTATGCCCTTTGATCTGAGATCATCATGGATTCCTACATGACAAACGCTCAGCTTTGACATAGTCAAAAGTCACTTTTGACCGAGTGATCATAAAGACTATGTTCAGGCTTAGTGGTTTTTTATGCGGAGGAATATGAATGGTCAAGATGGAATTTGTCCCTCATATTCGTAGAGAGATATTACTGGGGCCCTCGATGAGTGAGTCTGAGAAATGTATGGCCATACTATAATATAAAGGTAGTTCATTTCCATAGTCAGACTACTCAGGGATCGAGAAAGTAACGGTCAAGAACAGGAGGATGACGCTCTCCATGCCTCATCCATGACCAAAATGTCGTGTGACAAAAGGGACGTGATATGGTTGTATGAAATGTTACATGGTTCATCGATCCTCATATGATTTGGGTAGTCGTGATGTCTTGCTAGAGACCGCTTACGACTTGTGAGTCAGTATAGTAAATGACCCACTACCAACTTCATATGGGCCTATAGGGTCGCACACAAAATAGCCCAACACGAGCTATGATGTCCAGGTTCATTGAATCTAAGATATGTCCAGATTCAATGAATAATCTAGGATGGACGTGTATATATATATAAATTCGTATATATATATTATATGATATAAGAGATATTTATAAGATTTGATTTATAAGGATAAATTAAATCTCTATCATTTTTTAATTTAAAATTTAAATTGATATGATATAATATAATATCTCAAATTTAATTTATGAGAATAAATCAAATATAATTCTGTCATATCTTTATTTTAAATTAAATGAATAGGTGAATTAAATCTGTGGGACAGATTTAATATAAGAAACCATATTTATTTAATTGATTTCTTATCAGATTACGCAATATATGATATTGTATTAATTTCAAAATTAATTTAGGATTAATTTTGAAATCTAATATCCTTCAGAACACCGATAGTATCCTATATATTTGACATTAGGGGTTAGGGTTCTTGGAAGGAGAGTGCAAAAGGTTTGAATATAAGAAATGGCCAAGATAGAGACTGTGAGGACGGATTCTTGAGAAAAACCCTAGAAGGACAAGAGGCGCTAGCACGTCGTTCGTGGTTGGAACGCTGTTCGTGTGGATACCGGTAGAGGAAGCCGATCTGAGTCATCAACTTCTCCCGATCGAAAAGAAAGCATAGGCATCCTGAATGTCAGAATCCCCGAGCCACTAATAATTGGAATATTGAAGGTAACACCTCTTACTACTTGACTTAAACACAATCAGTAGATCCAAGTAGGGACAGGAAAAAATTTAAAGTTAATTTCCGCTGTGTGTCTTCCAATTCCCTACAGTTTGTTATAGACAATTATGATTCCATCCATATGCATGTCATTATTTGAAACTATTCAAACAACGCATCATTCCATAATAAAATTTTCATCAATTATTCTAATTAAATTAGAACATAACATGATAATTATCAACTCATCTAATTAACCATAGAATTTCCCATGATAATTATCAATCTAGCAAATTCAAGATCTATTATGCTCCTTATCACTTTTTATCATGATTAAACATGATCCACAAGTAATATAATTACATAATTTAAAGCAAAATAATTGCATCACACGACATCATGAATAAACCTCATGAATATATAGACCATATTAAAGAGATGCAAATAGATACTTATCTCTCTCCTTTTCCATTGACCAAATGAATTCAAGATGACTTCTTGCAAAGTTCCTGGATCAAACCATCTTTATTTCTTCTCACAAGCAAAACTGGACCCATCTCCACAAGTTGCCTCCTTCAAATCTTTCTAACTTCACAAAATTGGTAGTCAATTCCTTCAAAGAATCCATTTGTTTGCACGGAATTAAGCTTAAAAAGATTGTTGGTGGGACTGCTTCTCTGGAGAATACAAGAAGAAGATATGAAGAAGAAAGTTTTGCACAGTGTCTTCAAGACATAGGCAGCAGTTTCCTTTAGGTTTAACCCTTCCCCACTATTCCTATCTTATAAGATGCAAGTTGGATTGATCGATGAATTTCCTGCAGGATACAATGAAAACTCTTGAGTTTGGATTGCACTTTCAATCTCAAGCCAAGACAAACAACAACCTTTACAAAGTAATAATTTGACTCTATATCTGTATGAATTCAAAGACAAAGGTGATGAGTTTGATCTTGTTATGTATCTCAACTGTGTATGTTGTGTCTCTAATGAGAGATGGTGATGAGTATTTATAGGCCTTAGAGAGATGCCTTGGAGTGGTGTCTCTTGAAGCAATACATCTTCAATAAAAAAGTCATAATCATATGTTGAGATTCATGATGAACCCCATACGTTAATTCATGAACCAACATAAATTGCATAATTAATAATTATTTTCTATGAAGAGTAACAACCTTTTAAGAATATAACTCCTAACACAACCCTTCACATAAATTCCTTAATTTATAAGGACATGACTTTCCAAAAAAACACATCTCTTCAATTTAGAATATACCAAAATATTATGCTATAAAATCAAAGGTTTTGGTGAAGGGTAGTCTTTTAAGTTTCAATTAATAAATAATCTTTTTAAACTCTTAGTAGAATATTCTTAACTGGCGTAGAAATTAGTTTAAAGTATATATAAAATTAAATAAAATATCTCTAAAATTTTAATAAAATTAAAGGGATGTTAATTTGTTTTACTAGAAAAAGTCCTCCATCTAATTAAAGCACCCTCAACTAGGGGAGGAAAAACGTTAGGCCCTTATCCGTTGCTTATGGCCTAACGTATTTTGAGACTCATCTAACATATTTAGTAAATAGGCTAAGCTCAGGTTTAGACATGTTGCCAGGCCTATTTCGGCAAAGAAATAAGGTCTTTTTTCATAAAACCTTGCTTACAAGCCTATAGATCTAGCTTATTTAAATAGCTTTTACTTTTCTAATTTACCCTATTTTATATAATATAATCTAAATTAATTTTATAAATTATTTATAAAATTACTAACTTAATTTTAACCCTAAATTTCACATCCCATCATTTACACACAAGGTCAACCCTTTCATTTTCAGTCATTCACCTCCCCCTCTCTTCTCTTTGATTGCTCAGGACGTCAACACTAGCTCAATCCCTCTCCTCAGATGGCAATGCTTTTTTTTTTACCATTATAAACAAATTTTCTCATCTGTATTATTGTAAACTTGTAATTGTATTGAGTTTTTATGAGATATTATAATGAATAGAATTTTATTATTTTATTGTAAATTTAAATCAAATGTATTTAAATAATTAAATCATATTTAATTATTTTATAATCTCAAAGCCTATTTAAGATATAATGTAGACTTTGAAATAGGTTTGAGTTGTTATATATGGAATTGGATACATAGGCTTATAAGTTTATTTAAAGCCTTACATTTTAAGTAGTCTATTAAAAAAAGCTTTTAGGCTTTTCGAAGGCTCAGGTTTAAACCTAAAATAAAGCCTATATATCTCAAGTTCAGACTTTAGATTTTAGTTGCAAGCCCAGGTATATTTAGGTAAAGCTTAACATAGCCTATTTCCAGTTTTAACAAGCTGGTCCTGGAGTTTGTCCAACTTTTATTTTATAAATATGTTAATGTCAGGGATGTTACAGTACATGACCAATTCTCTAGATTAATTAGTTCAGTAGTGTATTGTCCGAAGGTTCTAGTTGAGTTTAGTTTAATCCAGCAGTTGTTTACAGGCTATAAGTGTTGTTATATAATTAAACCAATTTTCTGGATTAGTTCAGGCCACGTGGCTAAGCTTGTGTGCTACACTTCAACAGTCAAATGTACTCACGTCAATCTATATATATCACAGTTCTAAGCCTCAGCTCTTCACTTAAGCTGAGAGCTCTCACCGTGAGGAAGGGCCACGGTGAAAGTAGGTGAAAGGAAGAGATGTTGATGCTATGGACTCTCCGCCTGCGAAGAAGATGCTCCACGGTGCTAGGGCGCACACTTCTTCGAAGTGTCGAAGCTTGAGGAGGAAATTGGTTCAAACGGTTTTTTTTTAATTAAGATATTTATTTTATTTAAAAACAAAATAAAATGTGCATTGTTTCAGTTTAGTCATCAATCAACTAGGATTAAAATTAGTTGAGATGTTATGTTTTGATTAGATAAAGTTTAGATAATATGATACTTCTAAAGTATATAAGTATTTCCTCTATAGACTGTCAAAAGGACTTGAGATGGCCTGGTTTGGACTAGAAAATTGTTTTTATGTTAGAGACGAGTTGAACTAGAGTTGAGTCGGGACCCAAAACTAGACTAGAAATCGGAACTGCTTTTAGAAAACTGGGCGGGATTTTAGGCTTGACAGAGATAATGTATGAAGAAAAAAAATAAAAAAAAGCCTATAAAAAATAGATCCTTTAAAAAATTCTAATATATTTTTAGACCATTTGTAGCTATAAATATCGTGTTATTCCATTGAAAACTTCATACTTTGAGGTGTTATTATGTTGATAATTGCACTTTTTATAGATTTATTTCTTATATATATTATATACATAAAATTATTTTTATAAAATTTGTATTTAATTATTATGTCATTGGTTGGACTTTCGATCTAATATTTTGAACCATGAAAATCGAGACTCGCTGCCTCTTCTAGTTCGAAGTCCCGTGACTTTCTTTTGAATACAAGGGGAAAAGAAAACTTGTACGGACTTGTTGGCTAAGAGAAGTTTATAGGTAAAATCTTTTAAGAGAGTGGGTTTATACTATACAGGAGAAACATTCATGATGATAGTTTCAAGTTTCAACATCCAGACGATCGTGGTGAGCTAGAGAATTGGCACAACAATTAGCTTCTTTTGACATGAGATCAAAAGTGACAGTCCAGTCACGTATTAGACCGCGATGAATTTTGGCCATTGAGAGAATGATCTTGAGATTGGTTGCTATTGATTAGCTGCAAGGCTTCTACACTAAAGACAAAAATTTTGCGATAACCTTGACTCCAACTAAGACAAAGTCGTTTATGGAACCCTATAATCTCTATGGCAGTAGGAGAAGTCACTATTAGAAAAAAATATTTTTAACGACGATTAAAAATGACATTTTACAGTGGTTTTATGAGCTACGTGAATTCTATCGCAGTTGTAAGTCTAATATTTAACGGCGGTTTTAAAACTGCCATTAAATATTAGACTTACAAAGGCGATTTAATATTAAAATTGTCGTTAAAGTGTAATACATTAATGGCGGTTATATTATTAATCTCCATTAATGTATAATTTTTCTATGGTCGTTAAGAGTCATTTTTTTATTTCTTAAGCTTTACACAACAATTTTTTGTAAAACAGTCGTGGAAAGAGTTTTTTGAATTATTTTTTTTATTTATTATTTTATGCCATCCTACATTTAGTATAATCAAGACAAACCAATTAATTCCATATATTAAAGTATGAAGTCAACAATCCCAAAACCCAAATGGTCATAAAATCATCCAAATTGGTAAACTTTCAATTAACCTATATATCTATACATCATATGTACAAGAAGGAAATAGTTGAAGATGAATTCTAAACAAGTTAAAAGACAATTTCATGCATCAAAATATTAACCAAAAATGTACTTCATCATGTTTACAAAACAATAAGTAAATGTAAGAACTAAGAATATTAATCATGCAATGAATTAACTAATCAAAGGGACATTTATTACAACAGAATAAACTAATTTCCTACTAGTCTATATCCACCCAAATTCCTTCACAATGATCATCTCTAATAGCATATTCATCATCTTCCAAATCAAACTCTGTTGTTGTTATAGGTGGAGCAGTTGTAAAAGGCAAGGTTTCGTCGAGGTTGAACTCTAAGTCACTGTCGTCACCAATCACTTGCCTTTTACCTTGGAGCACGATGGAAAGATATTTATTTGCTAGATTGGTGACATGAAACACATGAATTACTTGACTTGCTAAGATGAATGTCTCATCTAGGTATCAAACTCTCAGAAGATTGACTAAAACAAATCCAAATTTCTCATTTACTTGGACATCATTACTATTAACCCACTTACATCTAAAGACTGGCACTTTAAACCTAGAGTAACTAACCTCCCATATCTCTTCAATCACTCCTTAATATGGCATAGAAGCTAATGTTAGCATTTTATCTTTTTTGAATTAGAAAAATGCATCACTTCGGCCATAACCATAACCCCACTATTCTGTATTGTACTTTGTAATACTTTACTTTCATACGTATTAAGGACCATTTGGTAGCATTTAAAACCACTTACAAGTCCATTGAATTTCATTCTCAAAATCTAGAATTTCCAAATTCACTGTTACTGTTCATTTGGTAATTCTAGATTTGGCGATGAAATTAAAAAAAATATAACTAATTCTAAAAAAATTGAAATGAAGTGGTTCAAAAGGATACTCGAAGCTAACATAATGTAGTTTAAGGGAAAAATATTTTTCAGACCAATTGATCTTTCAACTAATACAGTTCTATGTAAAAGTTTACTATTTAGTTGGTCAAACATTCTAAAAACATATTATGGTCCATAACTTTAAAAAAATTGTTCTCTTTGTATAGACATCAAAATAAGGCTTTCTTAGTGTCAAAACAAAGATTAGCATGTTAACTAACTACTTCTAAAATATCATACATTTATTACATCATTAAATATTTTTAATTATAGACCAAAAGTCATAGCTTAAAACTGTTTATGGTTCAAGTGTAGAATTTTAACAACTAACTTTACATACATTCATTTCAAAACTTGTCCACAACATAACCATACAAGAAAACCATATCATCATTCATCATTCTGCTTCTCTCATGCTTGAGGTCCCTGTTAATTGGAGATATAAATTGGGGTGAGATTTCTGGAGAAATCTCAGTAGTAAACGGTACTAAACAATGTATGCATCAATGCTTGGTATTTGTACTTGCTTGTGATCATGTTAACATAATGTATTGTGCATACTTCCATGTAACATATGAAATATAATTGGCCAAAGTAATCATAGCACAGAGCTTCAACAATTACATGTGAATAACATTAATCAATCAAACCATAACACAATCAACCATGCAATCAACACATACAAGTTTAGGTAAGTTTACTACCTTGATGCTTTACTTTTCTTTATCTTCTTTCTTGTCACCTTTCCTTCATATAAGGTTGTCTTCTTGATCACACAAATCAAATCCTAATATTGCATATTCACACATGCATTAAAATCTCATTTCAATCAAATTTTAGAAACATTGAACTTGGTTAACTAACTAACCCCTAACTTTCTTTATTGGTGGTTAATTATTTTATCCTTTGAACTAACTTGTGTCTTAACTTAACCCTACACAATTTTACCTTTTAAATCCATTTATGATCTTAGAATTACAAAATTCCATCTCCTACACACCTTGCTGTACAAAACCGAAAGAGTGCACATAATTTTCTAAAAAAATTTATTTTGATTCCAATGCTTCCAATACTTGTTTCTCTACTTAATCCCACACAATTTTTTATTTTAAAACCATTGGGAGAATCAAAATCATGAAATTCATATTACTGTTCATGCATATGAATAGTAATAGAAAGGGTTTAAAAATCCCATCTTTTAATTCCAATGCTTCCAAGGCTCCAACCTTATTCAATTCTACACAAAATCATCATTTGAATTGAATAGAAGCATTAGATAATTGAAAATCACACTCTTCCAATCCAGAACAGCACTGGCCAAAAGTTTTCTTCAATGTACAAAGTAAGAAATTTCAATCTAATTCCATAACTAACCATTCAAACTAACTTGTCTAAATGATAATTTCATAGTTCTAGCTTAATCTTCCTTTTCTTCCTTTATTGTATCCTTTTGGGCAGCAAGGGATCCAAGGGAGAAATGAAGTTTCTAACCATTAAAACATAAGTTTCTTCCTTCCAAAATACTTATAAATAAACTAGGAAGGATTACATATCTTAAGCCATAACTACCTTGGATCAAAGTACCTTAGATCTCCCTTGGTTCAAGCTTGAATAGGTTGATATTTTGGTTGACAAGAGTTTCCCCTAATGGTCCAAGAGCATCAAGATTTTGGGAAGAAAATGAGGGATATTTATAGCAAATTTCCAAGCGTCTTGGGACTAAAATATCCTCCATTTTCCTAATAATTACAACTCCTTAATCTTGCTTCCTATTGGTTGATTTTTTAATTAATTATCCTTAATCATAATTAGTTAAATTCTTATATTATTTTAATATAATTTAGCACATGGGATAATACTTCCTTCATGCTCTTGGTGACATGTGGGATGTGTGGGTTCCACAAGGACACCTCACATGCTAACAGATCTTCTTGATAAGTCTCCTTATTATTTTTTTCATAAAAAATAGCATAAAAATCCCATTTGACCTCTAACACTTCCTCAGCACCTTGGGACTTCATATGATGCCATCTTGGGCTTGTCTAGGCCTAAACCATTAATTTAACATAATTCCAAGCCACCTCCTATTATTTCCTATACCGATATCATTATATTACCCTGATTTTTTAAATAAATTCTATAAAATTCTTTTGAGGGTTTTGACATTTTTAGAAATTTATTATAATATAAAATGATTTTTTTTGTAAAGTCTCATAATTTTCTGAGACTCAGAAGTCCTAACAAAAATTAATATATTTTCTTTAATTCCTTTATTGATATCTTATTTTACCTTAAATTTTGTAATTAATTATACAAAACTCCTTTTTGAGTCCTGTAAGTTTCATAAATTATTATATTAATTATAATAATTTACTATAAAATTTTATCGGATTCTGAGGTCCAGAAGATATTATACTAATTTTCATATTTTGAAAATTAATATCAATTTATTGGGACCTTAAATCAGAATTATGAGAGATATGCCTGGCCCAAATTCCATTCTCTATTTATTAGTAAAATTTGGGGCCAAAACATTTTTGAGAAATTTTGGAAATTTTCTTGCCTAACTTTCCATAATTACACTTTTGTCCTTAAAAAGTTTTAAACTTTTCACTTAGGTCCTTTTATAACCTTTCATTTTCTACCTTCCTTAGTACTTTTTATCTTTACAATTTAGTCCCTTTCTTTATAACCTTATCTAATTATTATCTTTTCTTTCTGTTTATAGTCACAATCCTTTCCAAACCTCTTTCCTCTATAAGTATTATACAGATAAGAAAAATTAGGATGTAACATACTTTTATCATCTTGGAATTTTGTGTAAAAAGAGTAACCATTTATATTATCCTTCCCAACACAACTTCAAAATTAGGCCCTGCAGTTAGCATTTGTATTGTCTCAGAAAGATTGTTATCCTTTAACACTTCTTGCTTGAACCATTCTACAAAAGACCTGTTGTGCTCATTAGCTAGTTGCATATCGCTCTTTATTGGGTTCATGTTCCTGAGCATATTCTTGTGAGCATCCAAGTATGTCAGAACTTCATCTTTATTGCTCAAAATGTAAAAATGTGCTTGCATCACTAATTCGTGAGACATGCACTTCACTTTGGCACCACGAGTTCCCTTGCTTTTTCTCCCTTAGTCATGTTGAGATTGAGGAAGTCCAACTGCCTTTACCCCAGCAAGATTTGAGTTACAAAACTCAACTGCCTCCTCAGCTATATACCTCTCAACAATTGATGCCTTGGGTCGATAAGAATTTTTAGAATACCCTTTAAGGATTTTCATATTTCACTCAAACAGGTACATCCACCTCAAACACACATGGCCACAAAGTATAAACTCATGTATCAGGTGAGCAATCAAATGGACCATGGTGTCAAAAAATACTAGGGGGAAGTGCATCTCTAACTGGGAGAGGATAACATAACCTTTGTTCTCCAATTCATCCAACTCAGCAGGATCAATCACTTTGCTGCAATCAGCATTGAAGAACATCAAAGTCTAGTAATAGTACTCCTCACATCATCTTTCATAATGCCCTAAATAGCCGCTGGTAGTAATTATTTCATCAACATGTGGCAATCGTGAGACTTTATTCCCATTATCTTCAAATCTTGTATTGACACAAGCTTTCTAAAATTCCATGAATACCCTTGTGGCACCTTAATACTATGCAAACAATTACATATGCTTATTTTTTCATATTTGGATAATGTGTGTGCCACTGGATACAAATAAACTCTCTTACTACCCTCTCTTTATTATGGAAGTAAAGGTACTCTTATTCCCATTTTAGCTAAGTCTCGTCTAGCATTGACCCCATCCTTACTCTTTCCACTGATATGAACAAGGCTCTCACACATGTATGCTCCACATGCATGACATCTAGATATGTCTCACTTCAAGACTCCGCCAACATGACAACCGAATTGACTCTGTTCGTACATAGCCCAAGCCGAAGGTTTCTAGGCTCATAACCAAATTGAGAAAATTTCTGATCTATTGTCTTCCATTGAGGAGAATCAATTGGGTGACGAAGTTGTTCATCATTTATTTTCTATCGAAATGTCGTCTCAAGTTCTTTGCATGTGTGGCGTTAGCAAACAAATGCTTAAACCGTGATATTATTGGAAGATACCATAACACCTTCGAAGGAAAGCCTTTGGTAATCTCATCACAATCATCACCATCTTTTTTCACTTTGTATCTTGAAGTGCCACATTTAGGGCATTTATTCAGCCTTTCATACTCATTTTTGTACAATATGTAGTCATTAGGGTAAGCCTATATCTTCTTATATGACAAACCCATCGACACAATACTTTATTTGCCTCGTACATTGATCTTAGTAGTATATTGCCTATAGGAAGGGCATCACTCAAGAACTTGAGCAATTCTGTCAAACTATAATCAGTCCAACCATTTCTCGATTTTAAATTCATCAATTGCAACACAAATTTCAACCTTATGTACTCATCTTTAGTCCCCGAGTACAATGGCGTCTCGACATCATTTAGAAAACTTTCATGTATAGGAGAGAACTGTGGAAATGATTCAACTCCAATATCATGAAACATATCCAAAATTCTATCCCCAAAGTTATCGTTCACAACTTCCTCATGCAAAGGAGTCCTCCTAATCTCACCGTGCTAAATCCAATTTGTATATCTTAAACTTATCTCATCACATATAAGATGCTCTCTTATATAAGGAATAGACAATCTGTTACAGTTGAAATAGTTGACACAGAAGAGCAACCCATCCCTTTTCTTCAAAGCATTCCTCAGAACAAATTCAAGAAACTTTTCTATCATATCTTCATATTCCTTAGTAGTTCTCTTAGCTTTCATCCAACTACGATCCATTATTCCCTAAATGTAAACAATCTCAGTAACCAAATCCATCAAATAGGAAATAAATAGGAACCAATATTTTTTATAAGCCATTTAACAAACAAAAAGTACAAAAATGAAATCTTTAGTAAGGTAAGATAGCCCATAATATATATTACAGTTTATAACAAATAAATTAAACAACAGAACAATTGACAAAAACACACACAGATTCAGAAAATTTGAAACATGCACCCATAAACAAATAGGAACCAATGTAACAAACCAAAAGTACAAAGATCATGATGTCTTCAATACAAGGATGATAGCTCATAAGATATATGATAGCTTATAAACAACAAACATCCAAAATAGCAAGAAAAATGAGCAAATAACGAAGTTAAATGGTGATTTACGGCATTGACAACGTAGAACGATGACTGAGAATGACTTTATCGATAGAGATAGGCACCAAAAATAGGAGGAAAATGCCAGGAAATGACATTCGTGTAAGTCTGTCATTGTTTAGTAGCGCAACAGAACACACAAGGCTGTGAACAAGTGAAACTGAAACTGTACTCTACACGAGGGATTTTGAATTTTTACAGAATTTTACACGACAGTTTTACACTAAAACCGCCATAAAATTGATTTTTAACGGCGGTTCTCAGTTGAACTGCTGTTAAATGATAATTTAAGGGCGGTTTGAAATAAATCTGTCGTTGAAAAGTTTTAAAAATACGACTTATTTACAAATATGCTACTACCTTTTTTTTACTGCATTTTTCTTTTAACCACTATAAGATAGTGTCATGATAAGTGTTTTTTCTAATAGTGAGTGTAACCTTATCTTTTGATGAAACCAAATATCTAACTCACAAAAATCCCCCCTCCCTAAAAAAAATCCCTTGTACCAAACAAGTCCTTAAGAGTGAATGAAACTCCATTCCAATAAGAGTGAAGCTTAAGCATGAACCTAATACGCCCTCACGACAAACATAAAAACACACTTTAGTAACATAATACTTCTAGTAGTTATGAGGTTAATGTTGGAAATTGTGCCCTAGGGGCCAATCATTGTCTTATAAACATTATTCTTTTATAAATTTCTTAATTATGTTATCACATTATTTGCATGTTTACTGTGATGACCATCCTTGGATAACTCATGATCTTATCCTAAATGTCCCTAGTCGGTCATCTATGCGGGAGCAGAGATGAAATAAGACCAGTATGACTTTGAAGATATATAGAGATATAAATCAAAGCCATAGGCACATGTAAGAGTACAGGGTGTTGGACCGACCCGCTATGAGAGAGCTGCATAAGTTAAGTCATAAGCTTCTCTCATATACAAGCCATGTCACTATGCCCTTTGACCTGAGATCATCATGGATTCCTACATGACAAACGCTCAGCTTTGACCTAGTCAAAAGTTACTTTTGACCGAGTGATCATAAAGGCTATGTTCGGGCTCAGTGGTTTTTCATACGGAGAAATGTGAATGGTCAAGATGGAATTTGTCCCTCACATTGTAGAGAGATATTACTGGGCCCCTCGATGAGTGAGTCTGAGAAATATATGGCAATACTATAATGGAAAGGTAGTTCCATTTCTATAGTCAGACTACTCAGGGATCGAGAAAGTAACGGTCAGGAACAGGAGGATGACGTTCTCCATGCCTCATCCATGACCGAAATATCGTGTGACAAAAGGGACGTGATATGGTTGTATGAAAGGTAATATCGTTCATCGATCCTCATATGATTTGGGTAGTCATAATGTCTTGCTAGATACCGCTTACGACTTGTGGATCAGTACAGTAACTGGCCCACTGCCAACTTCATATGGGCCTACAGGGTCGCACACAAAATAGCCCAACTCGAGCTGTGATATCCAGGTTCATTGAATCTAAGACATATCTTAATTCAATGAATAATCTAGGGTGGATTTATATATTTTATATATATAAAAATTTGTATATATATATTATATATAATATAAGAGATATTTGTAAGATTTAATTTATAAGGATAAATTAAATCTCTATCACTTTTGAATTTGAATTTAAATTGATATGATCTATTTGAATTTAAAATTTAAATTGATAAGATATCTCAAATTTGATTTATGAGAATAAATCAAATATAACTCCGTCTTATCTTTATTTTAAATTAAATAAATAGGTGAATTAAATCCGTGGGACGGATTTAATATAAACCATATTTATTTAATTAGTTTCTTATCAAATTATGCAATATATGATATTGTATTAATTTTAGAATTAATATAAGATTAATTCTGAAGCCCGACCCAATAAGAAGCCCGATAGCATCCTATATATTTGACATTAGGGGCTAGGGTTCTACACACAAAAGAGAAAAAGAGGCAAGGAGAGTGCAAAATGTTTGCAGATAAGAAACTGCCGAAATAAAGACGGTGAGGACGGAATCTTGAGAAAGCCCTAGAGGGATAAGAGGCGCTAGCACGTTGTTCGTGGTTGGAACGCTATTCGTGTAGATACCGGTAGAGGAAGCCGATCTGAGTTGTCGACTTCTTGCGATCGAGAAAAGAGTACCAGGTACGACGAAGTCGCGACCAATTGACACATAGGTCGTGACTAAATTGGCATCTAAACGTTAGAAATCCGAAAAGAGACTACAGGTCGTGACTAGAAGCAGAGGAAGTCGCGACTGCAAACTCCAGAGACGAAAGGTCGCGACTAGAAGCTGAGTAGGTAGCGACTAAAAACTCCAGAGGTGAAGAGTCGTGACTAGTGGACACTGAAGTCGCGACCATATCTTGAATACCGAAGGTAATACTTCTTTCTCCTTGACTTAAACACATTCGGTAGATCCTAACTGGGAATAGAAAAATTTTTAAAATTAATTTTCGCTGCGTGTCTTCCAATTTCCTACAGTTAAGTGTGTCATGAGTCCCATATTAGGGAGCCTCACAAATAGAGTAAAGTTTATAAACTCAAGGGGTTATCCCTAGACTAATTTTTTAAGATTGAACTCTCGCTTTAAGCTTATGTTTATCACAAAGTGCCTTAGTTCTAAGGTTCCATCTTTGGTTGTGCATTTACAACTTCACCAACATCCGTAGAGGCAATATCGGCCCGAACGGCCACCCCTATATCCACCATGGTTATAGTCATCGTTCGGTACCTTCCATACATATAAAACGTTAGAGGTGTACCTCAGCTGCGAATATATAAAATGAGGAAAGATGTTAGAGGTGTACTGTAACAATTTATTCATAGTATTTATATACTTTTTTCTTGATAATATAAACAAAATCTTTGGGAAAGTGACATGTTTTTCTTGATAATATTGTATATACTGTACCATATGGCTTGTTTGGAAGCGTCAGGTGAGAAAGGCGACATCTCTTAAATAAGGATGAATATTCAAATTTTAGGGATTAATATAACTATGGTAGGTAAGTTACCCTTAATTTATTTGGGCTGGATATTGCTTGAATATAAATTAGTCAATAATAATGAATATCAAATAGTTATATAAAAAATATAGTGCAAACATTTGTATTGTTATTACAGCCGTCAAAATTAGTTGAGCCCATTAGACTGGCTTTTTTAAGTCAGTTTAAATGGTGTGCCAGATTTGAATTTTAAAAGATGAAAAATGAAATCGAGTTTAAAACAGCTAGCCCTTTTAGAGCTTAAAAATAAAAAATCTTGCCCTTTTAAGCCCTTCTATTTTTTTAATGTTAAAAATTTAAAAGCTTATGAATTAAGAATTATAAATTATTAATACCAATTATCTTTTAGCTTATGATCCCAAAATATTATTTAATCTCCCCATAAATCATATTGGTTGCAAGGCTTTACTTTATATAATGGTGATGAAGATAAAATCCTTGAGATATTTTTGCCATAAAAAAAGAGCGTACTTATAGTGATGAAAATGAAGAAGATAATAATCATACTGATACTGCTAATGTTTAGCTCACAGCTGGAAAAAAGCATTTCAACACCGGTTGAAAATGGCATTCAACATCGCACACACAACCGGTGTAGAAACGGACCGTGTAAAAAGTCATACATTTTACACCGGTCCTATAATCGGTGTAGAATGTATAATTTTTTACACCGGACTACATTTTAAATCGGTTCACATTTACATCCGGTGTATTATTTTTAACATCTGCACCGGTTGAATATTGGGACGGTGTAGATTTTTCAAATTTTTAAATTTTTAACACCGGTTGAATATTGGGACGGTGTAGATTTTTCAAATGTTAACACCGGTTGAATATTGGGACGGTGTAAATTTTTAAATTTTTAACACCGGTTGAATATTGGGACGGTGTAAATTTTTAAATTTTTAACACCGGTTGAATATTGGGACGGTGTAGATGTTATTAAATTTAATTTATATATGTTCTTACTACACCGGTGGGTATGTACCTCCGATGTAGATGTTATTAAATTTATATTTGATAGATTTCGTTGGCTTGAAGCTTCAGAAGTAAACTGCCCAAATGTAATATATGACTCAATCATCGATCATCATCATTATTACCATCGGTGTGATCCATTCAGGGTCCCTCACCAAATTAGCGTGCTTAAGGCCCCTTGCAACTGCGAATGTCCTCATAGCCCTATGACCAAAGTTAACAAGTTAGTAACCCATTTATCACACAGATCATTGTGTATAGAAGAGAACTCACGTACGTGTTCATGATCTTCCTAACATCCACCGAGGGCTTGTAATGGAGGGAGCATAAGAAGAAAACTTTATAGCTATGCTTACATAGGATGACAAGTTGCCAATGATTGCTGTAGAGATTAGTTAAAAGAAAATGAGTATTATAATTAAGCAACTACAAAACTAGTATATATAAAATAAAATGAAACATTATTATTCTTACTCATGCATATATGGTGCGAAGAAACAATCAATATCGGTTTCACCGAGCCTCTCTGAAATGTATGCAAGTCTCGAAGATTGAGAGGTCCCTTTAGCATAAATCTGAATTGGGCATAGGAATCCGAACTTTTTTTGTTTGCCCTTGGAGGAAACCAACTCAGCTTGCATGTACCTACAGGCAATGCATGCACGACATTAGTTGTAAGACTTGAACTTTGTTATTACATATATTTACATTTAAATTATACTTACATCAAAAACACTTGGATGCAGCCGGAGGTCAGTTCTTCCTTGGGAGTGATCAGAGATTTGACGTCCGCATGATCCAGGAAGGCCGGTGCCCCCATGTCGCCCACAACTGAATCCATAGGCAACGCGTCCACATGGAACGTTTTGTCATATGCCATTAGGATCACACGTTGCATGGCATTCAAAGCGGGAGGGGTGGGAAGTTGGTCGGGGGATGAGGCGACGTGATCCGAAACAAGATGCTTTGGCCACAATATGAAAGTCCCTTTTGCTTGGCTCACTGTCTTCACCTCATCAGTGGGAATTGGGACAAGAGCATCTCCAATTAGCACGGCTTCAACTGTCACCCTTAATTGATCGTCCTGAATTTGGACGTGGTGAACAGTAGTTGCCCCTAGGCTATGGATGGAGCCACGTGCCACTAAGCGTCTAAGAGGATCCTCAACATATAGATCACAATGTTCTGCATCCTCTGACAGCGGCAAGCAACAACTCCCCTTAGTGCTTTGACGGACTGCAGTTGAGGGCGGGAGGGGATCAGTTGGCTCTTGCTGCCTTGATGTCATCATGGACAACATTTCTTCCTTCATCTTTGCGAACCCCTCTTGTAATCGCGCCTCAATTGAAGCTTCTGCTTGTGCCCTAGCCTCTATCCAAGCTTCTTCCTTAGCCTCTGCCCTTATGGTGGAGAGCAAGGATGCCAACTCTGCCCTCGGCACCACATGTGGGGAACGTATTTGAGATGCTCCAAAGTAATCTCTTATACCCACACCTCTTCCAACTCCCCTGACACGGCCCCCATGTTCTTGTTTCCCAGTGGCAACAGTCAAGATGTCATTCCTACCATCTGACTTGAAGGATCCATGGGACTCTTGTTGTTTAAGATCACTCTATAACATAGAAAGAACAACAAACATAAGGAAAATGATATAATTATATATAGTCTACTATCACAAAATAATGCAAGTAGTGCTTACAATTTTTTCAGCAATCATGCGAGCATTGCCGCTTGTAAAAGCTCCGCTCTTTCTTTGGCGAGCGTACAACCATTTTTCTTCGCGACGTATCGGAGAGGGGGGGTCAAGAAGAACACTAGGATCCGACCCAGCACTTTCTTCTAACCTCTTCCTCTTGGCCCCCAACAACTCTCTTTCTGCCTTCGCGTAACCCCCTCGAGACATTGTGTGGGGGCAATCATTCTTGAGGGCGTATTCAATCGCTTTTGCTCTTTTTTCCTACAAGACATGAAGTATTTAAAATCAATACATATGATACTCTGATACGTTTTCTGCAACCACATACAAAAGGATACACTCACCATTGCTACTGGCGTGGTCCGATTCCTAACAAATTGTTCCCACGCAGCTTCGTCAATGAATTGATACTTGCTGCATGGAGAAGGTTGAGGATGACCACTTCTGTCCTGTCCATGCAGATACTGACGAGCTAGTTGTGTCTTGAATGCCCTCCAACGCTCACAGCAATAAGACAACGTCTTCTTCTTCAAGAACTCATTGTTGGGCACATCGTAAGTGAGCTGCAATGTTTGCCATTGAAAGCAGAGTAATCAACAAACAGTTGTGTATTTGGTATTGCTCTGCATGCAATATTAGATAGTTCCTATACCCGGATAGTGTCCCAAATTTGATTCTTCACGCGATCATCCACAGCATCCCAAGTCAAATAGGTGATGCTAGGCTTGTTGCGTGCTAGGAGGCTGACAAAACTTACGTACTTTGTCCTGTGTTCACCAGTTGGGTTCCAGTTTCTGTCAAACTCTATCGGAAGCAGTTTCCCCTCTATCCTGTCCTTCGTAATGTCTTTCAAACGAGTCGCACTTCTGCCCTTCCTTTGCTTAGTGGCGCTTGGAGCATCGCCAGCCTCAATCTGAGTAACTCTATCCTCCATATTCCTATGTACGCAATAACAACATCAAAAACATTGAAAACAGACTTAACCCTTTTTCCCTCAACCCGTCAGAACACACAAAACTTGTTCCTTTAGCAGTTATGAATGGAAAGATGTGCCAGCATTCATCAGGAAAAATAGAAAACCTAGATTAAACGAACATAAAAACGGCATCGCACGTACACAGGGAAAAAAATGCAGAGAACACGTACACTTACGGAATAGCAGAACGAGAGAGGTGACAGAGAAGAACGACTGACCGAGCACGGAGAAGCCTCGCGAGAACCACAGAGCACGACGAGCGGCGATAAAAAAGAGTATGTGAGAAAGGAGAAGATTGAAGGTCATCGCGCCAAGAGGCGGGTTAAAAAAATGAATATAAACATTTAACACCGGTTGTAAATAATTCTAACCCGGTCAAAACATAAACGACGTAAAAGTGAAACATTTTACACCGTCTAATTTTAACAACCGGTGTCAAAAATAAACATCGATAATTATAACACCGGATAAAGTATAACCCGGTGTAAAATCGAACAATAAATTATTATTAGACGTGACCTGTTACACCGAATATCACTTAAGACCGGTGTTAAATGTTGTAGTTTTTTTTTAAAACTTCACCACCTTATAATATCATCCCATCCTTAGCGTCACAACATTCTTATCAGAACAAGAATCTGTCTCTGTTATTATTACATCAAAATCATATACGCAATCATTACAAGAAACTTAAAATTGCATGTTTAGACTAAACAAGAAACACATAGAAATTAATCAGAATCCACTTCTTCATTTAATTGTGGTAAACCTACTGAAAAAGAAGGGATCTCATAAAAAGAATCATCATTATCAACAACACTTTTCCCTTGGAGCGCGACAGACCATCTTTCATTCTGAGGATCAGTGATAAAGAACACTTGCTTTGCTTGGTCTGCCATAATGAAAGGCTCATCCCCAAAACTTATATTATTCAAATCCACCAGTGTAAATCCTAACTGATCGACCATAACACCGTTGTTTACATTAGCCCACTTGCATTTGAATACGGGAACTTTGAATTTGGAGTAGTCCACCTCCCAAATCTCTTCAACAACGCCATAATAAGGGATGGCTGCTAATTTAGGATTGTTGTCTTTTGAACTAGAGAAATGCATAGCTTCAGCCACTAACATAACACCACTGTTTTGCACGCTACTTCTATCATCTAGGGACTTCGTATAAAAGGAATACCCATTGATATCAAATGAATTCCAACAGATCACATTATGTTCAGGACCACATGCCAACCATCTAACTGTATCAGAAACACAATCCTCATTTTCAACCTCCAATTTGAACCAATGTGCAAAAGATTTGGTGTGTTCTCTAATGAGCCTTTGCTCTGTCATCCTATTATTTGTTTTCCGGACAAGATCTTTATGAACAGCAATATAGTCTTGAACTTCATCAATGTTATTCAAGATGTGTAAGTGTACTTGCTGCAGTTCATTACGATCAACACTCCTCACTGACATTCCGCGTTGACCCCCCTGTGTGGCAATGGGTTTGTGGAGACCAGTAAGTCTTGCTTTAGACAGGTATTGTTGACAAAAGTCCATAGCTTCTTCGGCCACATATTTTTGAACAATGGATGCTTCGGGCCGACTTGGATTCTTCATATACCCTTTAAGGATTTTCATGTATCTTTCAAATGGGTACATCCATCGTAAGTATACAGGGCCACACAGTTTTATCTCTCGCACTAGATGAACGATGAGGTGTACCATGATGTCAAAAAAGGAAGGAAGAAACTGTTTTTCAAGCTGGCACAAAATAACATAACCCTCATGCTCCAATTCCTCCAACCTTTCAGTCTCAAAGACTTTGCCACATATAGCATTAAAGAAGAAGCAAAGTCGGGTTACAATGTGTCTCAACTCATCTTGAAGGATTCCTCGAACAGCCACTGGGAGTAATTGTTGCATCAGTACATGACAATCATGAGACTTTTGGCCTACTAATTTCAAATCTTTCATGGACACAATCCTCTTAAGATTAGATGAGTACCCAGAGGGAACTTTGATTCCTTGCAAACACTCACAAATACTTCTTCTCTCAGCCTTGGACAAAATATTAGTCTCTTCAACATGATAGCTCCCCTCACCATCTGGCCTCGGATGTAACTCCTCCCGTATTCCCATTTCTTCCAAATCCAATCTTGCCTTCAAACCGTCTTTGGAACTACCATGTGTGTTGAGAAGTGTTCCAACAATGCTGTCACACACATTTTTCTCCACATGCATCACATCAAGACAGTGCCTTACATGAAGATGTCGCCAATAAGGAAGCTCAAAGAACACAGATCTTTTTTTCCATACATTTTTCTCACTTTTCTTGGTAAGCTTACCGAAAGTGACATTGATGTCTCTCACCTTTTCATAAACTTGTTCGCCAGTCAATGGCTTTGGAGCATTTTCAAATTCTTGGCCGCCATAAAATTTCTTCTTCAGTCGACGGTATGGGTGGGCTTGTCTTAGAAATCTCCTATGACCTAGGTAGACCGTCTTTCTTCCATGACGAAGTTGATAGTAGCAAGTCCCTTCCTCACAAATCGGACATGCTTTATGGCCCTTAACACTATACCCTGACAAATTTCCGTATGCAGGAAAGTCATTAATTGTACAAAAGATCAAGGCCCGCAAATTGAAGACCTCCTTCTTAACAGCATCAAAGACATCCACACCTTCCCATAGCTTCTTCAAATCTTCGATCAAGGGTGTTAGGTAAACGTCTATGTCATTTCCCGGTTGTTTTGGTCCTGAGATCAGCATGGACAACATTACATACTTCCGTTTCATACACAGCAAGGGAGATAGGTTGTAAATCACCAGAAGGACGGGCCATGAACTATGGATACTACTAAGGCTACTATAAGGGTTCATTCCATCCGTACTAAGTCCAAGCCTTAGGTTTCGTGGTTCATTGCCGAACTCGGGAAATAAGTCATCAATCTTCTTCCATTGCAAAGAGTCAGCAGGATGACGAATCTTTCCATCATTAATCCTTTCATTTGCATGCCATAACAATTTCTTTGCATCATCTTCATTAGAAAAAAGTCGCTTAAACCTTGGTAAAATTGGAAGATACCATAACAACTTGGCAGGAGAGTTGTTTGATCTGTACCTTGGTGTCTTACATATTGGACACTTCTCCTCATCTTCAAACTCTTTCCTGTACAATATGCAATCATTTGGGCATGCATGAATCTTTCTATACTGCATGCCTAAAGGACCTATTATTTTCTTCGCATCATAATAGCGTTTGGGTAAAGCATTTTCTTCAGGAAACATGTCCTGTAACAAGTCAAGCAATTCTGAAAAACTACTGTCACTCCACCCATGCCGAGCTTTCACACTTACCAATCTCAACACTGCATTCAACAGGTTGTATTTTCTGCACCCTGGGTATAGAGGCTTTTCTGCATCATTGCACATATTACCATATGCGTGTGACCGCATAAAAGCATCTTCTCCAACATCACGAATCATGTCCTCTACTCTATCATCAGTATCCATGTCATCGTCAAAGGTATGTTCCACCTGTTCACCATGCCATACCCATACCGTGTAACTCTTGCAAAACCCCTCACAAATTAGATGAGTGTAAATATCAGCAGGACTTTGTTTCCTCTCATTCAAACAACTCACACAAGGACAATAAAACCTTCCATTGTCATCATCACCATTCCGTTTAGCAAAATCCAAAAACTCCTTCACCCCCTCAGCATACTCAACACTTGTTCGTTTAGCATTTATCCAACTACGATCCATATTTGTGGAAGACTATAAGAACTAGAAAAGCAGAAAATAAGAAATTAAACCATTACGTTGCAGCTAATGCATGGAGAGAATAAATTTTCAGTTCGCGAGAGGAGTTCAAAACAAAACTCACCGTCCGTGAAGCGCCGAGAAGTCTTAACGCGCGAACCAGGGAAAAATGAGAGATGGAAGGCGCGAGAAATGTACCAAATAAAAGAGTATTTGGAAAAAAATAAGAAACTATACACCGGACAAACTGTTACACCGGTGTAGAAATAAATATAAAAGTTGTATTTATAGTATATTTTACATCGGACAATATATATGGACCGGTGTAAAATATATCAGTTTATTTATAGTATATTTTACACCGGTCAATAAATATGGACCGGTGTATAATATATCAGTTTTTTTTTCCTACATCCAGAGTCAGCCATGTCATCAACTTTCTCCCAAAAAAATATATACATCAGAATATATAAAAGTTGCAATCTTTCACTACTCATCAGACTCAGAGTTTTGGGAGTCATCAGATTGGGTGAGATCAACAGGATTAAAGAAGCTATCACGGGGTTGATGGCGGCGAACTTCTGAGCGGAAATCCCTGAAACTTGCTTTCAGTCTGTCAACTTTGCGATTCAGTTCTTCCACAGAGTCCTCCAGCCCATTGAAGCGCAGTATGAGTTCCTCAAGCCTCTCAATCAGAGTCACAACCAGGGGAGGAGGAGAAGGAACAGAAGGGTGAGGATCAGGATGTTTGTCTTCAAAGTCGTCTCTGTTTCTTTTGTTGGGCGGAGAAGGAGGCGTGCGTGAGGAAGAGGCCATTGGAGGAGTCAGATAGATGAAAAGAAAATAAAACAGAAGAATGGTATACATATATATATGGTTAACGTTCATGATCAATAAGAATATAGAAGAATGCGCAATTGGCCTTCTATCATAATGACTACAAAGTATAAACGTTGGGAACCCAAGAAGTGAAATGAAAGGTCTGACAAATAAAGAAGCGAGCGGGAAATCATAGACAGGAAACTGAAGAGGCGATGAAGCTGCACCGGGTGTTTATATTTAAATCGGTTAATTTTAAAACCGGTGTAAACATTTAATTTTTTTATAAAACAGACACCGGACTATATATTTCCACCTCGGTCAATATAAATACGCTGTAGAAAGTAAAAATCTAAACCGGACGAAATATTTCCACATCGGTCTCTATAACATCCGCTGTAGAAAGTAAACATCTAAACCGGACTAAATATTTCCACATCGTTCATGAGTAAATACGGTGTGAATATTTCATTTTATTTACAAAAATGCCACCGGTCATTTTTGTAAAACCGTCTCCGCATTGACCGGTTTAAAAATGGGGATTTCGATTGCCCATTTTCCACCAGTGGCTATTAAGTTTCTTTCTATCGTTTTGTATGCTTTATTTAGTTTTGGTCACTTTTGAATTTGGACAATACTTTATTATTATTATTTTTATATACAAATTTTAGGGCAAGACTCTTAACTCATGATCCACAGAGATTAGCTCAAGTAGAGATGTGCATACACCCAATTAATTCTAACTTTAGTAGTACTGGCCCAAGCAGGGATAATACATTATTAATAGTGCTTGATGTGTTTTTATACATCATTAATGTTTGATGTTTGATATGTATTAGTTTTGAAAGTTTAAATAATAGTTTGACATTTTATTTTACCAATATTTATTATCATTTTATTTAACCATAATTTATTTTTTATATTTCAAAATAATTTTAAAAAATTAATAAAATAACATGATTCTGCTCCATTCCTGCGCGTTGCTCATTGTCCTCCCATTCTCTTCCCTTCCTATTGCTCATTCGTTTTCTCCTCCTTTTTTCTTATGTTGGTTCTTTCTTGGTATGGTAGTAAGACCATTTTAATTTATAAATTTATTTCTCTTTCATATTTGTATACTTATTTTTATTAACTTATGTATTTATTATTTTCAGGTCCTTTCTACATAAATTGTTGGGTCCATTCAATCATTTCTATATCATATTTTCTCTACTTTTTTCACTTTCTAACTCTATTTTACACCTTCTTTTATCTACTTCAATAATTTTTTAACTATCTAATATCAATTTATATAGTTTTATATCTTAAATATTTCTCATCAAATAAAATATATCAAATTACATATATCTACATATATACATACATAGTATTAAAAATTTATATATTTATATATATAATTAGAAGTACCATTAAATGGCATTTTTAATTTTTTTTACTTGGGCTACAACATTTGTAGCGGTTATGTGACCACTACAAACTCTCGACGCGGGAAAAAAATGAGCTGTTATATTAAATTATAATATTTTTTAAAGTTTGTAGCGGTTATTTAGCCGCTACAATTTTGACACCATCATAAAAATTTTCGTTTACCAACTAAATATTTCGTTACCTTACAATTTCCCATAAAAAAATACGGTTTTGTAGCGGTTAACTAACGGCTACAAATTTCAAACCTTTCTTTCAGATTGAAATTTTTAGCGGTTATGTTCACCGCTACTACATTACATAAATCGCTGTAAATGTTTGTAGCGTTTTGACTGTTAGGCGCAGTGGTTATGTAAATTGTTACAAATGTGTTTGCAACGCATGAATTTGTAGCTATTTGTCAAACTACTGTAAACATACTTTCTAGTAGTTATACAAAGTCAAAAAAGTGACCGCTACAAAATATATTTTTTTTTTGTAGTGAGCCCACATATTCTTGGGCCAACTTTTAAAAATATGATGATTTTTTTACACAGGGATTCTAAAAGGTTGACTTTTTAAACCCTGGCCCTTTAAGAGCTAGACATTTTGGGCTGGCCTTATTAACAACTCTAATTGTTATATTAAGAGTGTTTATATCATATATTTTTAAATATCAAGAGGGCCGATGTTTATTATCAGGAAAGATAGTTAATCACGCCCCCACCCTCTCTGTTTTTGGAAACTTTGAATTCATTCATTGTTACCTTCTCATATTCACGATCCAAATCCGAAAACTATATAATAATAATAATAATAATAATAATAATATGTCTTTTTAAATTAAAATTATTTTTATTTTTAAATTAAAAATTAAAAGCGTAATTATAGTTATAAATAAATGTTTATAAATTGATAAATATAATAAATTGTATTTATTGAATAACATGGTATTATTCATCTAACTTCATTCTCATCATTGCCCTTCCGTCACATTCTTACTTGGTTAATTAAATAGGTCACATGATATATCTCTTTCTAGGAACTTTATTACATTTCTTGTAGTCATTCTCACTCCATTTATAATCTCATTAACACTCTTAGCCGCAATTACTATCACAGAAAATGCAATTACCATTCAGATAACATTTTAATCAAGTAACATAAATGTATTCGGATCGGGATCCTCACAGAAGCAGCTTCCCTCATAATCACCTTATCTCCTCTTCTTTTATCCCTCCCCTTTCAAACAAAAATAAAAAATCTTATGCATCCGCTAGCCCCTCTTTTAAATGTTCTTTTAAAAAAAAAGTTTTTACAACCACTTTAAAAAAGTGTTTTTCAATTTTTTTTTAAAAAAAGTGTATTTTTTAATTTTTTAAAAACACCATTTTAAAGTGTTTTTTAAAAAAATGTAAACAAAAATGTTTTTTTAAACACCTTTTTTTTTTATTTAAAAGAGAGAAGTGGATGCATAAAGGAAGAGTAGGTAAGGTGATTATGAGGGAAGCTGCTTTTAAGAGGATCCCGATCCAATGTATTCAGCTCTCACTTGTCATGAGAGAATTAATATTACACAAGTAAGAAAACCACCCCAATTTTATTGTATCTTCAATTTTTTTATTAAAATAATTAAAGGAAGATTAATTTACCCAATTTTATTTTTAAAAAAATTAAATTCATTAAAATCTCATCACTGATTTTATGTTAACTCTTTTTTTACTTTATAGGATTTAAAATATAAATATGTTATATTAAACGATTAAAATTTAATAATACTTTGTCAACATTTAATTGCACCTATATTTTTTAAATTTATTGAGTTAACATTTTCTGTTCAGTAAAATTAATAGTGTTCCAAAGCAATCTCTCACTAGTTTATTTTAAAAATGCTACAAATGTTAGAAATTGTGCCCTAGGGACCAATCATTGTCTTATAAACATTATTGTTTTATGAATTTCTTAATTATGTTATCACATTATTTGCATGTTTACTGTGATGACCATCCTTGGATAACTCATGATCTTATCCTAAATGTCCCTGGTCGGTCATCTATACGGGAGCAGAGATGAAATAAGACCAGTATGACTTTGAAGATATATAGAGATATAAATTAAAGTCATAAGCATATGTAAGAGTACAGGGTGTTGGACCGACCCGCTATGAGAGAGCTGCATGGGTCAAGTCATAAGCTTCTCTCATATACAAGCCATGTCACTATGCCCTTTGACCTGAGATCATCATGGATTCCTATATGACAAACGCTCAGCTTTGACCTAGTCAAAAGTCACTTTTGACCGAGTGATTATAAAGACTATGCTCGGGCTTAGTGGTTTTTCATGCGGAGGAATGTGAATGGTCAAGATGGAATTTGTCCCTCACATTCGTAGATAGATATTACTGGGCCCCTCGATGAGTGAGTCTGAGAAATGTATGGCCATACTGGAATGGAAGGGTAGTTCCATTTCTATATTCAGACTACTCAGGGATCGAGAAAGTAACGGTCAGGAACAGGAGGATGACGTTCTCCATGCCTCATCCTTGACCGAAATATCGTGTGACAAAAGGGACGTGATATGGTTGTATGAAAGGTTACATCGTTTATCGATCCTCATATATTTTGGGTAGTCGTAATGCCTTGCTAGAGATCGCTTACGACTTGTGGGTCAGAATAGTAACTGGCCCACTGCCAACTTCATATGGGCCTACAGGGTCGCACACAAAATAGCCCAATGCGAGCTATGATGTCCAGATTCATTGAATCTAAGAGATGTCTAGATTCAATGAATACTCTAGGGTGGATATATATTTTATATATATAAATTAGTATATATATTATATATAATATAAGAGATATTTGTAAGATTTAATTTATAAGGATAAATTAAATCTCTATCACTTTTGAATTTGAATTTAAATGGATATGATCTATTTGAATTTGAAATTGAAATTGATAAGATATCTCAAATTTGATTTATGAGAATAAATCAAATATAACTCCGTCTTATCTTTATTTTAAATTAAATAAATAGGTGAATTAAATCTGTGGGACGGATTTAATATAAACCATATTTATTTAATTAGTTTCTTATTAAATTATGCAATATATGATATTGTATTAATTCAGAATTAATATAAGATTAATTCTGAAGCCCGGCCCTATTAGAAGCCCGATAGCTTCCTATATATTTGACATTAGGGGCTAGGGTTCTACACATCTCTACACACACATTCAGACGTGAGAAAAGGGGGCAGGGAGAGTGCAAAAGGTTTGCAGATAAGAAACTGCCGAAATAGAGACGGTGAGGACGAAATCTCTAGAAAGCCCTAGAGGGACAAGAGGCGCTAGCACGTCGTTCGCGATTGGAACGCTGTTCGTGTGTATACCGGTAGAGGAAGCCGATCTGAGCTGTCGACTTCTTGCGATCGACCAGACACGAAGCAAGGTCACGACCTATTGACACTGAGGTCCCGACCATACGGGCATCTGAACATCAGAAATCCGAAAATAGGAGACAGGTCGCGACTTGAAGCTGACGAGGTCGCGACTACAAACTCCAGAGACGTCCAGTCGTGACGAGAAGCAGAGTAGGTCGCGACTAACAACTCCAGAGGCGACAGGTCGCGACTAGAAGTTGAGGAGGTCGCGACTGAAAGTTTCAGAGGCGAGGAGTCGCGACTAGTGGACACTGAGGTCGCGACCAAAGCTCGAATAGCGAAGGTAACACTTCTTTCTCCTTGACTTAAACACATTCGGTAGATCCTGGCTGGGAATGAAAAAAATTTTAAAGTTAATTTCCGCTGCGTGTCTTCCAATTCCCTACAGTGGTATCAGAGCCATGCCGTTTTGTGTTTAAGTTAGGTTTGATTGTTGATACATGTGATGTATGTTAGACTTCTTAGCTGATTATATGATAACATGCGAGATATGTATGACATATATGGAATCCGTTTATGTATGACATATACGAAATCCGAAAGGAAACTGAAATCGGTGGTGTATGTTAATTGATTTGATCAATTAATATTAATAGGGTATAAGGAAATAGTATTAAGATTCTATATCAGAAAAAAAAATTTATTGGGGCGCTGCCCCACACCCCGCCCTCTAACCGGCTAGCGGGACCGCCGTGGCTACCTGTTCGTAGCGCAACATAATCGTAAGATATACTAGCTTTCCTTATGTATGAATGTTTTGAAACATTTATTGCCCTTCAAATAGTATGAATTTTGATTCTTGAATTTTTGGGTATGGTGAACAATATGGCTCTAGATTACAAGTGTTGTAATTTTTCTAAATACGGCCTGCATGTCGTGCCTTCCTCTAATGACTCTCGTTGTACATTCTCTTCACATCTCACTCCCCTCGAATGTTAAAACGAGGTTTTCTTATGTAATTTTCCTATTCTAATTAGACAGCTTCTCTCATTGGCTTGAGGGGACTTAGGATAGGTGAGCCATATTGTATCACGTTTAAGATTATGCATCTTTTGATTAGATCACTGCATGTATGTTTTATATGCATAATACTGGTATGAGATACAACCGAGATACACGCAAATCGGATAGTTAATTAAACCCTTTAAAAGAAATCTTAAGTCATATGCCGTCAATTAATGAACACTTGTTAAAACCTCGATCGCTCATTTGTAGGTCCACCAAAGTGGGTGCATTTGAGTTATCCTGGGGAGATAAGCAAGAGTAATGGTGCTACTCTTATGTTTGTTATTGTTTGACTTAATTGAGATTATCAAAACGGTTTTGGGTCTCAAGGCATTAGATGGGATTAAAACATGCCGGATCATATGATGATGGAATCCCATAAATATCTAAGAATTACATTTGATGTAATTGGTATAGTTGTTACCTACCTAAATAACTTAAAGTTGAGCGTCCTGCCAAAGAGGACTCAAGTTTAAGCCAAATATGGATCTTAGCCCACTAATTATTACATTGAGGGTTGTTTTATTCAGTGGGAGATTGCTAATTCGCTTGCATATTTTAATTGTAGAATCATGACGACTAGTAATACCGCTGCATTATCGTTGCGATCTGTCCTTGAGAAGGACAAACTCAATGGGACAAACTTTCTTGACTGGTTCAGGAACTTGAGAATTGTTCTCAAGCAGGAAAGAAAGGTATATGTCCTAGATCAACCCATTCCTGAGGAGCCAGCAGCCAATGCTTCTAGAGCTCAGAGAGATTCTTATGCGAAGCATAAGGAAGACTCTGTCGATGTGGGATGCTTGATGCTTGCCACCATGGTTCCGGAGCTCCAAAGAGATCTGGAACACATGGAGGCTTATGAGATGATTGTGCATCTTAAGGAAATGTTCCAGCAACAGGCAAGGCAAGAGAGGTATGAGACCACTAAGGCCTTACATTCCTGCAAGATGGCTGAAGGTGCATCAGTGAGTACTCATGTCTTAAAGATAAAAGGGTACATAGATCACCTTGAGAGGTTTGGATTTCCCATGAGCCAGGAGTTAGCTACAGATTTGATCTTGAACTCACTCCTGGAAAGTTATGACCAGTTTGTCATGAACTACAACATGAACAACATAGAGAAATCTATTTCTGAACTGCATGGGATGCTTAAAACTGTTGAGCCGACTGTTAAGAAGAAGCCCAGTACTGTTTTGATGGTTCAGAAAGAAAAGGGTATGAAAAAGAAAGGCAAGGGCAAGGGGAAGGGTCATGGCTCATCTGGTAAGACCAAAGAGTCAGGCAAGCCCGAAACCAAACCTGCACCAAAGAAGGCAAAGCCTCCAAAGGAAGGAGTTTGCTTCTTCTGCAATGAACCGGGTCATTGGAAGAGGAATTGCAAACTCTACCTTGAAGATCTGAAAAAGAACAAGAAGGATAGCGGGGCTATCGCTTCAGGTATTTATGTTATAGACATTCATCTCTCTACTACCACTACATGGTTATTAGATACTGCATGTGGTTCTCACATTTGTACAAATGTGCAGGGCCTAAAGGACAGTAGAAAGTTGAATAAGGGCGAAGTTGACCTACGAGTTGGAAACAGAGCAAAGGTTGCTACTTTAGCTGTAGGCACTTATGAATTAGTTCTGCCCACTGGGCTTTTGTTAGTTTTGAACAATTGCTATTATGTTCCTGCTTTGAGTAGTAACATTGTTTCTCTTTCTTATTTGGATAAGGAAGGTTACACTTCCATTTCTGGGAATGGTAAATGTTCCATTTATCGTAATGATATTTTCTATGCTCATGGTGATTTGCATGTTGATCATTATATATTAAACTTGGAACAACCCAATCATGAAAATATCTATAACATAACTGCCAAAAGGGTCAAACCAAATTATTTGAATCTGACATACCTCTGGCACTGTCGTCTGGGCCATATAAATGAGAAACGCATTTCTAAACTCCATCAAGATGGATTTCTCAACTCATTTGATTTTGAATCATATGATACTTGCGAGTCTTGTTTGTTAGGAATGATGACAAAGTCTCCTTTCACTGGGCACAGTGAGAGGGCCACTGATTTGTTGGGACTCATACATACAGATGTGTGTGGACCGATGAATACAAATGCCAGAAGAGGTTATTTGTACTTCATCACATTCATAGATGATTTCAGTAGATATGGCTACATCTATCTAATGAAACATAAATCCTAATCTTTTGAAATGTTCAAGATATTTCAAAATGAAGTACAAAACCAGCTTGGCAAAACAATTAAAGCCCTTCGATCTGATCGAGGTGGTGAATATTTGAGCCAAGAGTTTATCGATCATCTTAGGAATTGTGCGATAGTCTCACAATTGACTCCTCCAGGAACACCACAATGGAATGGCATTTCTGAACGGAGGAATCGAACACTATTGGATATGGTTCGATCCATGATGAGTCGAACAGATCTTCCACCGTCCTTTTGGGGCCACGCCCTAGAGACAGCTATGTTCACACTGAATCGTGTTCCATCTAAGGCAGTTGAAAAGACTCCGTATGAGATATAGACTGGGAGGAAGCCTAGTTTATCTTTTCTCAAGATTTGGGGATGTGAGGTCTATGTTAAGCAACAAGCCTCAGATAAGTTACCGCCCAAATCCTCAAAGTGCCTTTTTGTGGGATATCCTAAGGAAACCAAGGGATATTATGTCTACAACCCCACTGATAACAAAGTGTTTGTTATCAGAAATGATATCTTTCTCGAACAAGAATTTATCTTTAAAAGAACCAGTGGGAGTAAGGTACACCTCGAAGAAGTTCGAGAGCCACAAGACACCACAGAACTAGAAATGGAAAATAGAGAAGACTCACAAGAAGTTGTTGAGACTCCTCAAGTCACGCAAGGCCAACGGCGATCTAATAGGGCACGACTTCAGCCTCAGAGATATGGATTTTTGATTGCTGACAATCGTGATATGTTGCTCATTGAGCATAATGAGCCAACTACCTATCGAAAAGCTATAGTGGGACCAAACTCTGAAAAATGGCTTAGTGCCATGAAGTCTGAGATGCAATCCATGTACGACAATAAGGTATGGACCTTAGTTGATCCGCCTGAAGGTGTAAAAATAGTAGGATGCAAGTGGGTTTTTAAAGAGAAAATCGACATGGATGGCAATGTAAATGTCTTCAAGGCACGACTGGTTGCAAAAGGATTTACTCAAACTCATGATGTGGACTATGATGAGACCTTTTCCCCAGTTGCAATGGCCAAATCAATCAGAATCCTCCTTGCCATTGCAGCATATTATGACTATGAAATATGGCAGATGGACGTCAAGACAGCCTTCCTTAATGGAAATCTCCTTGAGGATGTGTACATGACACAACCTGAAGGGTTTGTGCGTTCTGAGGACTCTGGTAAAGTGTGCAAGCTTCAAAGGTCCATTTATGGACTGAAGCAAGCATCTCGGAGTTGGAATCATTGTTTTGATGAAGTAGTCAAAGAGTTTGGATTTCTTCAAAACATTGATGAACCTTGTGTGTACAAGAAGGTTAGTGGAAGCACAGTTGTATTTTTGGTACTCTATGTCGATGACATCCTACTTATTGGGAATGACATTCCTACCTTGCAGATTGTCAAGTCTTGGTTAGGAAAGTCTTTCTCAATGAAAGACTTGGGTGAAGCCACCTATATCCTAGGAATTAGGATCTATAGAGATAGATCTAAAAGGCTTCTAGGACTGAGTCAGAGCACATATATAGACAAGATACTGCATAGGTTTAGTATGCAGGAATCAAAGAGGGGTTTCATACCCATGTCTCATGGTATTCACCTCAGCAAGGATTTGTGTCCTAGAACACCAGATCAGCGAGGTCGCATGAGTAAGGTTCCATATGCTTCGGTCATAGGATCTATCATGTACGCCATGTTATGTACTAGACTGGATGTCTCGTTTGCCTTAAGTATGACTAGCAGATATCAACAGGACCTCGGTGAGGGCCATTGGACTGCTGTCAAGAATATCCTTAAGTACTTAAGAAGGACTAAGGACTTATTCTTGGTCTATGGTGGATTGGATGATGAGCTCTATGTAACTGGTTACACAGATGCAAGTTTCCAAATTGACCAGGATGACCAGAAATCGCAATCTAGATACATATTCCTCTTGAATAATAGAGCGGTAAGCTGGAAGAGCTCTAAGCAGAGCACTGTAGCAGATTCTGCAACGAAAGCTGAGTATATAGCAGCATCTGATGCAGCTAAGGAGGCCGTTTGGATAAGGAAGTTCATTACAGAACTAGGGGTGGTACCTACCATCTCAGATCCAATAACTTTGTTCTGTGACAATAGTGGTGCCATTGCACAGGCCAAAGAGCCTAGGTCACATCAAAGGACCAAGAATATACTCAGGCGATTTCATCTCATCAGATAAATCAATGATAGAGGTGATATAAAAATATGCAAGGTAGCAGGGGAAGACAATGTTGCTGATCCTCTAACAAAGCCGCTTGTGCAAGCAAAACATGAGTGTCATGCTAGGTCAATGGGAATTAGGCAAATAAATGATTGTACCTAGTGCAAGTGGGAGGATGTTGGAAATTGTGCCCTAGGGGCCAATCATTGTCTTATAAACATTATTGTTTTATGAATTTCTTAATTATGTTATTATATTATTTGCATGTTTACTGTGATGACCATCCTTGGATAACTCATGATCTTATCTTAAATGTCCCTGGTCGGTCATATATGCGGGAGTAGAGATGAAATAAGACCAGTATGACTTTGAAGATATATAGAGATATAAATCAAAGTCATAAGCACATGTAAGAGTACAGGGTGTTGGACCGACCCGCTATGAGAGAGCTGCATGGGTCAAGTCATAAGCTTCTCTCATATACAAGCCATGTCACTATGCCCTTTGACCTGAGATCATCATGGATTCCTACATGACAAACGCTCAGCTTTGACCTAGTCAAAAGTCACTTTTGACCGAGTGATTATAAAGGTTATGCTCGGGCTTAGTGGTTTTTCATACGGAGGAATGTGAATGGTCAAGATGGAATTTGTCCCTCACATTCGTAGAGAGATATTACTGGGCCCCTCGATGAGTGAGTCTGAGAAATGTATGGCCATACTGGAATGGAAGGGTAGTTCCATTTCTATATTCAGACTACTCAGGGATCGAGAAAGTAACGGTCAGGAACAGGAGGATGACGTTCTCCATGCCTCATCCTTGACCGAAACATCGTGTGATAAAAGGGACGTGATATGGTTGTATGAAAGGTTACATCGTTTATCGATCCTCATATATTTTGGGTAGTCGTAATGCCTTGCTAGAGACCGCTTACAACTTGTGGGTCAGTATAGTAACTGGCTCACTGCCAACTTCATATGGGCCTACAGGGTCGCACACAAAACAGCCCAATGCGAGCTATGATGTCCAGATTCATTGAATCTAAGAGATGTCTAGATTCAATGAATAATCTAGGGTGGATATATATTTTATATATATAAATTAGTATATATATATTATATATAATATAAGAGATATTTGTAAGATTTAATTTATAAGGATAAATTAAATCTCTATCACTTTTGAATTTGAATTTAAATGGATATGATCTATTTGAATTTGAAATTGAAATTGATAAGATATCTCAAATTTGATTTATGAGAATAAATCAAATATAATTCTGTCTTATCTTTATTTTAAATTAAATAAATAGGTGAATTAAATCTGTGGGACGGATTTAATATAAACCATATTTATTTAATTAGTTTCTTATTAAATTATGCAATATATGATATTGTATTAATTCAGAATTAATATAAGATTAATTCTGAAGCCCGGCCCTATTAGAAGCCTGATAGCTTCCTATATATTTGATATTAGGGGCTAGGGTTCTACACATCTCTACACACACATTCAGACGTGAGAAAAGGGGGCAGGGAGAGTGCAAAAGGTTTGCAGATAAGAAACTGCTGAAATAGAGACGGTGAGGATGGAATCTCTAGAAAGCCCTAGAGGGACAAGAGGCGCTAGCACGTCGTTCACGATTGGAACGCTGTTCGTGTGGATACCGGTAGAGGAAGCCGATCTGAGCTGTCGACTTCTTGCGATCGACCAGACACAAAGCAAGGTCGCGACCTATTGACACTGAGGTCGCGACCATACGGGCATCTGAACGTCAGAAATCCGAAAAGAGGAGACAGGTCGCGACTTGAAGCTGATGAGGTCACGACTATAAACTCCAGAGACGTCCGGTCGCGACGAGAAGCAGAGTAGGTCGCGACTAACAACTCCAGAGGCGACAGGTCGCGACTGAAAGTTTCAGAGGCGAGGAGTCGCGACTAGTGGACACTGAGGTCGCGACCAAAGCTCGAATAGCGAAGGTAACACTTCTTTCTCCTTGACTTAAACACATTCGGTAGATCCTGGCTGGGAATGAAAAAAATTTTAAAGTTAATTTCCGCTGCGTGTTTTCCAATTCCCTACAACAAATGCTTAAAGTACTTAGATGATAACTAAATAGCTAGAACTTACACACACATCACAATTCGACGTGTGGAATGAAACTCCATTCCCATAAGACTGTGAAGCCCAAGCATAATGCTAATTGTCTCACGACAAACATGAAAACTCACTTTTATCGAAATACTTATTGTACTTATTATGTGAAGTGCCTTAATTCTTTGGTTCAGTCTTGGGTTGTCCATTTACTGCTTCACCAGCGTACGAACAGCATCTTCTACAAGCCTCCATAATATCCACCTCCGCAACATCCATAGCTGCAATATCCTCCCCGACGACCACCCCCATAGCCACCATGGCCAGGGTAGCCACCTCCATATCCACCATGGCCTAGATAACCACTGCCATAGCCACCACAGCTGGGTAGCCTCCATAATCATATTTGGCATCATCAACCTCACCATGGTTTTTTGTCTCTAATTCAGCTGCAAATATACAAAATGAAGATGTTAGAGATACTCTGACATTTTATTCATAGTACACTTTTTTCTTGTTAATATAAACAAAATTTTGGAAAAGTAACATGCCTTATGAAGCCATACTGTATTAAATGTAGTAAAACAAGTAAAATTGTAAAAGAAATTATAGATTTTTTCTTTATGACTAATTAAGCTTTTCATATGGAATATTTGCAAATGTAAGGATTTCAAAGGAAATATATATCACCAGCATAACAAAAAATATATATCATGAAAATTAATACTACATCCATCCCTTTTTATAATATTCAAATAATCGAATTACATGGTCTAAGAAAACTGTTAAAATTAATTAAAAGTAATAAATATATAGGCAATATACTTTTTCTCTAAATTTCTTATTTATAAGCTAAGTGGGTAAATGATAGAGTAATAATGAGAAAAATAATGAAAGAAAATGTATGGAGAAAATTAATTAAAGGTAAAATGTCCAGACAATCCTAAAATGGATCTTATAAAAAGGGTCAAAGGGAGATATAGTATATCTTCTCGAATATCGATATCGATAGTGTAATTCAAAACAAATGGATCCAACTCACCATGATTAGAGGAATAGTTAGGCAAGTCTCTAGCCATTACCTCTTAGGAGATAAAGAGTAAAAGATCAAAGAGAGCAAGAAGAAGAAAGGCTAACTTAGAAGCCATTGGATGAGTTGCTTAGAACGAAAGGATACGTAATGGTTGATAATAGAACTATTCGTATCCTCTATATATATGCACAGTCCCTCGTGTAAAAGAGCTATGAATTGGGTGCACATGCAGTTGGGAGTTAGGAAGTAGGTTTTCCATTAATTAGAAATCTTATCTAAGCTACGTTATACATCTCCAATTTGATCTTCGTTTGACTTTTATTTTGGAAAAATTCCAATAAAATACCACATGAATTCTGAAATTCTAAAAAAGACATACAAATATATAAACAGATATATTAGTCACAAGTATCAATGTGGTATGTTAAAATTTTAGGGAAAAGATAAAACTATCCCTAAGTTGTGGGCATTGACTATATTAATAACGAAATTGACAACACGTATAATGATTTTAACTATTTTGATAATGAGATTGACTACTCTTATTGGATCAAGTTCTGGGGCATTAATTACACTAATAATAAAATTCACATAAGATGTAATAATTTTAACTATTTTGTTAATAAGATTGATTACTATGTTTGACAAGTTATTGATGAAAACAATAGATAAAGTTGTGGACATTTACTACATTAGTAATGAGATTAATAATACGTGTAATAATTTTTAACTATTTTGATAATGATATTGGCTACTCTCTTTAGATTCTAGGATAGTTTTGTCCTTTCCCCTAAAAATTAAAATTTCATATTGATACTTTGATCAATCTATTATTTTATATATTCGTATGCTTTTTTTAGATTTTGAGAATCCAAATAATATGTTTTTAGGGATTTTCCCTTTTATTTTCCCCTTATTTTGGGTTACAATATTGAAAATATTAACTGCAATGTAATTCAAACAGAATTTATGTTTGTATCAAATGGCATAGTTAAAAAGCAGTGGCGGGTTAGATCAAGTGGAAAAGACCCAATATTTCTTAAATATGGTTGACTATTCAAATTTTTTATGGATTAAAAAACTATATTAAAAAGGTCACCCTTTAATTTATTTGGGCTGGATACTGTTTGAATATAAATTAGTCTGTAATAAATATCAAATAGCTATATAAAAAATATAGCTTTCAAAGGGTTTTTGTTTCTTTTGTTTTTTTACATGTCAAAAATACGTGGCCTATCTTTCTTTTGATTTTTCTTTATTTAATCAATAGTATAACCCCTTTTGAAATTTAGAACACAAAGAGTTTTTACTTCTCTACAACAAGTGCACTTCTCGTGATTCAAATTTGTATTCTTCTCCTTATAAGGATGAAATCGTTTACTATCTTAACTAACATAGCTTGTTAGTTAGGGTCGATCTTTCTCAAGCAATATAATATTTAATGTTCATTTCTTCTGGAAAAACAATCATGCTAGATGAATTTCCTTCCGTTTGTGACTAAACACAAGTCAAATTCAGATCACCCCATAATACCTCTTACTATATATATATAAGTGCTTTTTTGTTGCAGAATTAGGGTTTGGTATCAAACATCTTAGTTGGCAATATACGATGGAGTGCTCAAAATATGTATTGCAAGATTTGGAATTTTTATAGTTTAGTGTCCCTTAAAAGAGACTTCGAGTTTGACTTATTACCAATCTTATAAGAAACTCATTTTAAGAAGAGATTTAAAAAAGTCACATTATTGAGTCTATATTGTTCTATGAGGTCTAATCTTTCAATTCTAAACACTTAACGTACTTTTGGGAAGAACACAATGACATCCCTTTTCTAAAACCTATACTTTAATCCAATTTTTAACAGAGTCAAAAATATTTTATTAAAGATTCTAAAATACTTTATTTTATTAATTGAAATTATGTTAAAAAAATTGTTTTGACCTCATAATCTAATTGTCTTCTCTCCCACCAATGATAATAATTAGATAAATATTTTACAAAAAACATTATACATTAATTAACATATATCATATTGACTAATTTATCACTCATTACTGTCTTAAGTTTTTTTTTTTTATAGAGAATGGGGCCAAAGCCTAAAGAAACAGGGAAAAAAACTAGAAAACAAAATCTCTTGGGCAAGACTCGCCCATCATATCCCTATCATTATCTTAAATTCCTAATCATTAAGTTAATTTTTTACATACGTGCTTGGAATATTATTTTAACTAATTTATGTATTTAATCTTTAAACATTTATCGAATAAATTGATTTACATAACTTAAAAATAAAATATGATAGGAAAAAAATTAAAATATATTTGCGTAAAATTATTTTTGGAAACCTAAACGATTTTTGAACAACATTTATGTTTTTTTTGGGTAATAAAGAAGCTTCTATTACTACCAAAAGAGTAGGATTTACATTGAACATTTACAGACAAAAGAAGAGAAAATTGGAAGCCACATTCTAGAAAGAATACCCCTAATTATTCTTCACTCAGAAGTAAATATATACCGAAAAAACAAAAAGCAGAAGCCTATACAAGATACTAATTAATAGCTAGCTTTGCAAAGATTGTGTACTTTTCATTGCTATTTAATTGTGTGCATTCCTTTCCCTCTAACTATGGCAAATTACAACTGTAAACATATAGCATTTGTATGAAACAAGAGTTTCATCTGAATCACATGGATAACCATCCTCTCCACCTATTAAATTGCCTTGGAACGCAAGTAATTCCAATCGAACTACAAAGTTTCATAGAAGATCTCTAGCTCATCCCTATTGAAAAAAACAATTATTCCTCATGATCAAATCATTTACTAGGATTTGAAGATCAAGCACTCTCGTCCTAGTAAGCAGTCTTTTTTGGATTCTCAGCCACAATATAAAAACATGTTCTGGAATTGAGTATATAGACCACACAATTTTGTCATACCTAAGTCTTTCATGCTCTCCTTGGAGCCATTAGTATCCACAGCTAATTGTGTATTTTCCTGTATAACTTGAAATCCTTTCCCATTATCATATATATAGCCAGGAGCAAATTTCATTTTTGTTACTTTAATGAGTTTTGTTTTTCAAAACCATCAAACATCTATCGGAGCTGTGAAAATGGAAATAAAATTTCACATTTTAGATACACCCCATTTATCGATTTCACCTAGAGATTATCTTCATTGGAAGTAAGATCCCAAATCTGCATAGTTATGCTGCCTTATTCCAAATATCATATCTTTTAATCCCGAGGCCACCCATTGTTTTTTTACAGACATTGGTCTTTTTAATCTGCATATTTATTGGGCCTTTTATTTTTTATGGTATTTTCGCCCATATTTATTTATGTATGTTTTAATTAGGGTTTTAGGTTCTAATGGCATATTACCGCGTTTTGGCTTATATTGTTAACTAGAGATTGCTCCCCCATACGTTGCACAGTACGTGAGAAAAAATATGTTATAATTAATTATTTATAATCATTATAAATTACTATGTATTATTAAAAAAAATATTTATCACGACGTTACTTCACGACGTGAGAAAAAATCAGAGTGAAAGATATTTTTAACGGTTGTTGTAACATCCCAATTTTTGGGTCTAGTTCACCTAGGTTCAAAATGAGGAATGTGAGGAATATCCTAAGTCTTAAGCCTAGGAATTCTGCAGGAAGCTTGATATGGGCTGGCTCCTGTGTAAGATAACCTGATATGGGCGGGTTGTCGAGCCTTTCAATTAACGATGACTCCCGAAGAGTTTAAAGGATAAGTTATTGAAAGAGAATTTCTAGAACTTAAGATGAAGGATGAGAAGATGAGCAATGAGGCCAGAAAGAGAATGCAGGGGCAAAATCGTAATTATGGGAAAGATTAGGCTGGTAGCCGATGAGTACCATATTTTTCCAGAAAATAGAGAAAATTATGCTGATCATTTCACTCAACTGTGAAATGTGCATATGAGGTCTCTATGTGTATGAAAGAATTAGAAATGTGACCAGGGGTAAAATGGTCATTTTGGAAAAGTGTGCGCGTGAGTGCTTTTTCAGGCCAAAACAGCCCGGTCCGGATAAAATATCTGAAAATACCGGGAGATAGAGAAAAGGATTCCGGGTTGAATGAGGAGTCACAGAATTTTGATTTGAGGTCCCGATTTTTCTGTAAAAATTCCGGAAGATGGGAATTTACAGTTATAATCGGTAAAGGAAAGGCAGTTCCGATAGGGATGATCGGACTATGGCCAGGGGGCGTATAGTGTTTCTAAGGCCTTTAGTGACACCAGGGAAGGCCCAGGCCCATTAGATCAGTCCAGTGATAAAAGGGGCCGGTGTCAAGGAAAAAGGGTGCGAAATGACGAAAATGCCCCTATGTTATAGAACAGCTGAAGAATGAGTAAAGGGTATTTTGGTCATTTGCCTAAGGTTAGACAATCCAGGAAAGGGTATCTGGATAGTTGACCAGGGTCAGAGAGTACTCTGGTAAGATGGGAAAAGACAATGATGCCCCTAGACCTAATAAAGTAAAGCAAGAGAGACTAAGGGCATTTTGGTAATTTGCCAAGGGGTGTTTCTTGGGAATCGTGCCATCAGAGTACTTGGGCTGGATCAGAGACCCAAGATGATATTCCCAGGCCCAAAAACGCAGGCCCAGTGATTCAGGGGGAAAAGTGGCATTAAAATAATGATTTAATGACTTTTCAGTAAAGTAAAGTTACTCGGTTGGCACGAAAACCGAGGAGGTGATCAGATAAGTCTGGGACTTATCTGGATAGCATTGGGAAGCGTGCAAGGTCTCTTCTAGGCGCCACATGGCATTAGTCTGGAGAAAGCAGATAAAGCTGAGGACACGCTTTACGAGGCAAGAGACTGGACCGGTGAGTCAGCCTGTTGAGTCAGCTGCTGAGGTGTCCAGGAATTTCAGCATGTGGAAAATGTGGCGATGAGTCAGCTGCTGAGGTGTCCACTGAGGTGTCCTGGATGATGCAGTAAAAAGGAATAAAAGAAAATAGGAAAATCCAGGAAAAACCAGGACCACAAGTTCATATGGCTTCAAAATTACAGGAATGCCATTGAAGGAAGCTATAAATACCCCCTCCCCCTCCCATTTCATGCATCCCACGGTTTTGAGCCTTTTAGAGAGAGGAGGAGGTGCTAGAGAGAGAAAGTGAGAGGAAGAAAGAAAGAAAGGAAGTTCTGGCGGAGCTGGAAGCAGATTAGAGATAGTAGAGCTCTGCTAAGCCTTTGAGGTAGTAACTAATCCTAGCTCTTATGTAATGTCTTTGTGATTTGTTGTGCTATTGTTTGGTTGGATTGTTGTCTTATATGTTATGCTTGAAGCTCTATTACAATGCTATGATCATATGTTATTGAATATGGAAGCACGCAGCATACTTATCTGTACACAATCACAAGCAAGCACCGTCACTCTGCATTACATATATTGTTATGATTATTACTACTGAGATTCCCCCGAATCTCATCCCCCATATATAACCCATTACAGAGAGGTTATGCTGAAGTGGATTTTGAGAATCCTAGGAGACGCCGTTATGCTGCCGAAGTAAAGACTGAACATCAGTATATGATAAGTACTGTGTACGTAGTGCTGTCTAAGGAGGCTAGAAGTGAGTGGACCTAGCCGGTTTATCTAGTCTTTCCTGGGTACTACGTAGAATGGTAGTTCTCATGAGGGGATTACCGAATCAGTACAGTTCAGTTCTTTGTACAGATAAAGCGTAGCGGTTATGCTGCCGGAGTTTAGGCAGAAAGAGATGTAATAGAGATAGCAAGATTATGTATATGTCTTGTTGTGTATGCCATGCTGTATGACATTATGTTATTCAATTATAAGTGTTGTTTGGCATATTCAATTTATGTATGGTAAATTAAGGGGAAATTCGCAGGTCCTGAGGTAGCAGTATTTTGACCTCAGATTGACCTAGTAAACGAAGGGGTTTGGCCACGAAATTTGGCAGGCCAGTCGTACACATCTGGGGCATTACGTGGATAGGTAATAAGCCTCATTTGGTTGTGTAGAATGAGATTAATTAATTTTCAAATTAAAGGTTCAGAATAAGGAACTTAAGAGTGAAATTTTGAATTTCTGGGCTTAAGTTAAGATATAATCGAGCTAATATGGCTTCCACAAGTGTACTCTGAGGAGCCTAAGGGAGGATGTTTCAGTTGTTATGTAAAAATCCGCCGTTAAAAATATTTAAAAAGGAGTAAAAATAGTTTAACGGGATTTTAACGGCAATTTTTTAAAAATTATTATTAAAAATTGAAATCCTAAGTGACTGCCTCCTGCTTTGTTTCTTCTGTTGGAAATTGTGCCCTAGGGGCCAATCATTGTATCGGGTTATCACATTATTTGCATGTTTACTGTGATGACCATCCTTGGATAACTCGTGATCTTATCCTAAATGTCCCTGGTCGGTCATCTATGCGGGAGCAGAGATGAAATAAGACCAGTATGACTTTGAAGATATATAGAGATATAAATCAAAGTCATAGGCACATGTAAGAGTACAGGGTGTTGGACCGACCCGCTATGAGAGAGCTGCATGGGTTAAGTAATAAGTTTCTCTCATATACAAGCCATGTCACTATGCCCTTTGACCTGAGATCATCATGGATTCCTACATGACAAACGCTCAGCTTTGACCTAGTCAAAAGTCACTTTTGACCGAGTGATGATAAAGGCTATGCTCGGGCTTAGTGGTTTTTCATGCGGAGGAATGTGAATGGTCAAGATGGAATTTGTCCCTCACATTCGTAGAGAGATATTACTGGGCCCCTCGATTAGTGAGTCTGAGAAATGTATGGCCATACTAGAATGGAAGGGTAGTTCCATTTCTATATTCAGACTACTCAGGGATCGAGAAAGTAACGGTCAGGAACAGGAGGATGACGTTCACCATGCCTCATCCTTGACCGAAATATCGTGTGACAAAAGGGACGTGATATGGTTGTATGAAAGGTTACATCGTTTATCGATCCTCATATGTTTTGGGTAGTCGTAATGCCTTGCTAGAGACCGCTTACGACTTGTGGGTCAGTATAGTAACTGGGCCACTGCCAACTTCATATGGGCCTACAGGGTCGCACACAAAATAGCCCAATGCGAGTTATGATGTCCAGATTCATTGAATCTAAGAGATGTCTAGATTCAATGAATAATCTATGGTGGATATATATTATATATATATATAAATTAGTATATATATATATTATATATATAATATAAGAGATATTTGTAAGATTTAATTTATAAGGATAAATTAAATCTCTATCATTTTTGAATTTGAATTTAAATGGATATGATCTATTTGAATTTGAAATTCAAATTGATAAGATATCTCAAATTTGATTTATGAGAATAAATCAAATATAATTCTGTCTTATCTTTATTTTAAATTAAATAAATAGGTGAATTAAATCTGTGGGACGGATTTAATATAAACCATATTTATTTAATTAGTTTCTTATTAAATTATGCAATATATGATATTGTATTAATTCAGAATTAATATAAGATTAATTCTGAAGCCCGGCCCTATTAGAAGCCCGATAGCTTCCTATATATTTGACATTAGGAGCTAGGGTTCTACACACAAGACATCTCTACACACACATTCGGACGTGAGAAGAGGGGGCAGGGAGAGTGCAAAAGGTTTGCACATAAGAAACTGCCGAGATAGAGATGGTGAGGACGGAATCTCTAGAAAGCCCTAGAGGGACAAGAGGCGCTAGCACGTCGTTCGCGATTGGAACGCTGTTCGTGTGGATACCGGTAGAGGAAGCCGATCTGAGCTGTCGACTTCTACGATACGACCAGACACAAAGCAAGGTCACGACCAGAACACGCTGAGGTCGCGACCATACGGGCATCTGAACGTCAGAAATCCGAAAAGAAGAGGCAGGTCGCGACTTGAAGCTGACGAGGTCGCGACTACAAACTCCAGAGACTTCAGGTCGCGACGAGAAGCAGAGGAGGTCGCGATTAAAATGTTCCAGAGGCGAAGAGTCGCGACTAGTGGACACTGAGGTCGCGACCAAAGCTTGAAACCGAAGGTAACACTTCTTTCTCCTTGACTTAAACACATTCGGTAGATCCTGGCTGGGAATGGAAAAATTTTTAAAGTTAATTTCCGCTGCGTGTCTTCCAATTCCCTTCATCTTCTTCTCCCTCTTATGTCACCCACTAGGGGTGTGCAATGGGCGGGCTGGGCTGGCCCCATGGTCAGCCCGTAGCCCGCCCGCGAAATGATAAATGGGCACGGGCTAGCCCATGCCCGTACCTCGTTTGGGCTGAACCCGTAATAAACAGGTTGGGCTGAACCCGTTTGGGCTCAAATGGGCATGGGCAGCCCGTTTATGAAGGGTGAAAAATTTTCTTATTTAAACCAATTTGAAGTTCTAATAACAATCAAAATAAAACAACAGTGTATACATAATACAATTGTTCATCATAAAATCTTAAAAGAAAACATAATCGTAAATACAAATATATAACCACACAGTCCACAATGCACACAAAATATAATCATTTTTAATAGAACTATGATCATGCATCATCTTCATCATTCTGAGCTCATTTTCCTTCCTGCTCAAAATTAGCAATACAGATAGCTTCAAATTAAAACAAACAGAAATAGAAGCAATACATAATGTCAAATGAAAATAGTCAGAAACAGAAGCAATACAGAAGCAAAGCAAAGTAATACAGAAGCAATACAGAAACATATCTCCTAATCTTGTTAACACAGACAGAAGCAAAGCAATACAGAAGCAGGAACATATCTCCTAACTGAGCAATACAGAAGCAAAGCAATACAGAAGCTCATTTTCCTTTTTACAGATAGCATTTCATAGTGCTAATCATATATAATACTATTTAGTACGTGAATTATGATGAAGGCTAGTGATTATTGGCTCCAGTGGCATGTTAATGATGGGAACATATGTGTATTCATAATAATATGAAACATTGCTCTTAATCTTCATAGACAAAATACTCACCTCAATATCACCGAAAGATACCAACCCCATTTGCCTGAAAAGTTGTTCCCCTGTCTCCAACTTGATTGCATATACGAGGAAGGGAAAGAAGCAATATAGAAGCAAAGTAATACAGAAGCAATACAGGAATATATCTCCTAACTGAGCAATACAGAAGCAATACAGAAACAGAAGCAAAGCAACAGCAATTCCAGCAATTCCCGTAATTCCACAGACACTCAGTTTTTACAAAACCAATTCTCATAGCAGCAGAAGAATTAAAGCAAGTAAAAGGCATCATAAAGACATAAATATTGAGGAGAATCAAAGCAATTCAGATTGATTGATTGAAGAAGTCTTCAGAGAGAATTCTCGGTTGGTACGGACAAATGAATAGGCATCACAATTCACAGGCAACAGAGGAAGTAGAAGACGAAAAGAAGTAAAAGAGAAGAAGAAGAAGAACCCTAATCATCCAAGTACGGAAGGAGAGGGGCTAGGAGCGACGTCGAGGAAAGCTGAGACCGACGTCGACAAAACCCTACTACCCGAGAGCGACACTGAGGAAACCAGAGAGCGACCACGGTAACAAGCCGCTGTTTCTTGTTGCTTCTTCTTGCTTGCTCCCAGAGGTGACTAGCCGACTACTGCCTGTGTGAGCTTCAATCGTTTGGCTTGCTCTGTTGAAGCTCAGGTGAAGCTACAGCTGCTGTGGAGCAAGGAATCGCCAAATGGCCAAATGGGTGGCCTTGCCTACTGGGTACTCGCCTTAACGACGGCAACGGCGACACTAGCGCTTAACTAAGGCTCCTGAAATGCTGAAATGCTAAATTAGGGCAGGAAGTACTGAATAAGTGAATGTGCTGAGGACGGGAGGCGGAACTGCGGTCTGCGGAAGCGGAAGGAAGGTTTGGCTTATTGGAATATTTGCTATAATTAAAATAAAAAAAATAAAATATATGTATATACATATACGGGCGGGCACGGGCAGCCCGAAGGTGTGCCTGTGCCCCGCCCGTATAAAGTATGTAGCCCGCCCATTTAAGCCCGCCCGTTCCGGGCTTAATTTGGGAGGGCCCAAACCGGGCAAATCGACTATGGGCTCGGGCGGGTGCACCGGGTAGCGGGCACTTTACTCAGGCCTATCACCTACCTTCCTTTTTCCCTTCATCGTACTACCAATTACTTCATCTTATGTCTGTTACGTCACATCCAACTTCTAATTATAATAAACAAAATAAAAAATAAGTGCCCATGGGTTTCCCTTTACCGATACGTACGTCCAAAACACTACTTCTATTGGCTACATCAAATTTAAAAATATGTAATTAGAAGTTGGATGTGATGTAATGGACAAATTTATTTTGGCCGTGCGTATCGGGGAAGGGAAACCACGAGCACTTCCTATTTATTTTGTTTATTATAATTAGAAGTTTGATGTGACGTAACGGATATAAGATGAAACAATTGGTAGTACAGTGAAGACAAAGAGGAATGGTTCAACTGGCAGTCACTCAAGTTTCAACTCTTAACGGTGATTTTTTAAAAACCGTTATTAAAAGTGATTAGAGTGGACATGTAACAGCGATTTTTAAAAATTACTGTTAAAAGTTTTTAAAAATTTGGACCTGATTACAGTTTTACTTTCACTTTTTTTTAGCCATTTGAGGTCCCGTTTCTCTGCCCCACCATGACAGGCTTGCACGAAGGTCATTTTTTAGTGTTTTTCTCCTATTTTAAGGGCATATCTCCATCATTTTCTGTTGTTTTCATCATCGTCCTCAGTCGTGAAAGCTGTAAATCACTGTTTAATTGCATTATTTGATCATTTTTCTTATTTTTCTATTGTTTTATTGTTTATAAATTGTAATACATCATATATATATGCTATCATCCTTGTATTAAAGACTTATAAGTTTTATTTTCCATTCACCATCTTTCTAGATCTTCAACTTTTTTAACAGATCGATAACTTATTCTCCAGATATAGTCCAATACTTTTAGTGAGGCTGACTATGGTGGCTAACAATAGGTGGTGATAGATGTATCTTATTGGAAAAAGCTCGAAAAAGCTTCTGGGTCTTTAGTTTCTTCACTAGACTTTGACTTCTTTCCAAATCTGGTATGATGCTTTTGATGAGCATGGATGAGGTGGTTTATGGTGGGTGTAGGCCTAGTAAAGCTTAAAAAAAAATAAAAATTCTAGCTTTCCATAGCGGTTTTAGCCAGCACCACCGTGGAAAGAATTTCACCTTTTACAGTAGTTTTTTGCTTAAAATTACCGTAAAAAATTTACCTTTAACGGCAGTTACACAACTGCTATTAAAAAATAGACTTACAATGGCAGTAGAATTCACGTCGCTCCCAAAATTGTCATGAAATGCCACTTTTAACCGTCGTTAAAAGCGTTTTTTCTAGTAGTGATAGTTAGAAATTTGAAATACTATATAATTAGTTAATGTGATTACTAATTAATTACTATCATGGGCACAAAATTTTCAAATATCAAAGTGGTTTATAATTATTGTTAGAAATTAAAAATATCATAGAATCAATTAATAGAATAACTAAATAATTACTATTGTTAGGGCTCAAAATCTTTCAGGGATCAAAGTGAGATTACTGATTGGAATTATTGATTGCAGCTTGTAGACAATTGAATTGAAAATATTGAGTTAGATCATCTTAGACCCATTTTTTAACTAAATTAAATATTATAAAATTTTAAGAGAATATTTATTAAAATTTAAAACTAGGATTTTGAAGAGTTCTAGCTAGTTTCAAGGCGCGCAAGTGTATTCTATTAGATATACTCCATTTTTTTAGAAGGAGAAGAAGCCCACTATTTTCTTTCTCAAAACTTGATTATTAAAAGAGAAAATTATTTTGCAAATACCTATATTTTTTTTCAATGTTTAATTTAGTACTTATATTTTTTTCTACTTGTTAAATCCTTTAATTTTATAATGTTACCATTGTTAACCTTTGTAACTTTATTCTTTTGGCACCGTTAGCATCCTTGTACAAAAACTCTTAATCCTTAGCTTGCTTGATCACAAAGTACATTGATTTGCTATAGAATTGCTTGAGTTTTCAATTGGCAAGAACTTCCCCAAGGCTTCTCTAAGGCCACAGTTTTGCACTAAAGGAGGGGTATTTATAGCCAAAACTTTGGTTTCGTAAGACTAATCCACCCTTGCAAGTGCTGATTCTGATTTTCAGAAGATACTGTAATAATTTTCAAATTTTGAAAATTAATATCAATTTATCGGGACCTTAAATCAAACTTTCAAGTTGCGTTAAATTGACCAAAATAATTTTCTCTATTTTATTGTAAAATTTGGGACTGAAACATTTCTGGACAATTTTTGGGCCTTTTTTGGCTTAACTTTCTATAATTATCATTTTGCCCCTCTTGAAAATTACACTTTAGTCCCTCAACTTTTCATAATTACAATTAATGGCCCATAACTTGTGTCTACTTCCATTTTACACCATAGAACTTTTAGGATTTTCACTTTAGTCCATTTCTTTTTCAAAATGACCATTATGCCCTTGAAACTTTCATTAATTATAATTTAGCCTCTTTGGCTTTACAACTTAATACATTCTCAAATTCTTTGACTTAAATCTTACCTAATCCTTGTCTTTTCTTCTGCTTATCATCCCTATCCCTTAACTTCTTTCCTTTATTAGTCTTATACAGATAGAGAAAATTTAGAATGTTACATTTCTAAGCCCTTAAAATAAATTTCATCCTCAAAATTTAATTATTACCTTAGTCAAGTAACCTTGAATATGTCTTCTTTTTATATCCTTCTCTATTTTATGACTAAGGCTCAGGGTATCTATAGAAATTGTATCTTCTATCTTGGCATCTAACAGAGTTTTCTTAATATCTGTGGAACTTCATAACTTCTTTGTGCTGTTACGTTCTTTTCTATCACTTGCTTACTTGTCATTTATCCATATATTTATGGACGACTCACTGTACTGGACTTGTGAGTAGTGTCTATTTGTTTCATGCATAACCCTTCAGAAATTTGATAAAATTCTGGGGTTTCTATCATTCATTTCACTTCTCACTATACTTTTCATTACGTATCTTATTACATATCGTGGGATACTATAGAGATAATATCCTCTTTGGCTTATCATTCGATCAGTCTCTTAGGAGGATTTTGCTCTTGTACTATACTCTAAGTCTTTCCTCTTAAATCTTTTCTTTAGATTTAACATAAGGGTTCTGATTTCTCACTTCTTAGTTCTCTGGGTATTTATATTGACTTCCTAATGGTCACCCATCATTATACTACCCTTACTTAAGCACGCTTAACTATTGGGTACAAATGGGTTAATACCTAATTATAATTTGTAGGGCCATAAGTCATTCCCTATCCCTACTTATATAATCATATTCTTCTACTATACTGCCTTATACCCTCTTTCTTTTCTCTTTATAGGTCTATGCATCTCTTATTCTCTTTAGCTTCCTTTTAGGGACTTACCTGCTTACATTTGGTCCCTTCTAAATTTATAGGAGATTCTCTCTTCTCTTCTTCAGGCATGCTTCCTACAGACTTATGATTACTTTGTACTCAAGACTGAAAAATTTTAATTATTACATTTAACTCCTTCCTTGTGTAAGAGAATCCTGAGTATAGTCTATATAGTAAGATTTATCCTAGAAAAATGTCGTGGTACTCTCTCTGTATGAGTAAATCATATTGTGAGGCTTTCATACGTTAGACTCATCCTTGGTAATTGTCTTCCTAGGGAAATACTGTGTTGTCACAAATTTCCATGGCTAACCTTTTCTTTCCCTCAGACTATGTTAAATCGGATCACCCGTAATCGCCCTAAGCCTTTTTCAAAATTACTGAATCCTGAAATAATGCTTCGATGAAAAACATGTTAGAAACATATCACAGTTTCCTGGAAAATTCAAAACCAACAGACTAAGTCATAAGTATAGCCACTTCCACTTATTGATAACTCAACTAATAGTTCCCCAGGACAATTTATAAAAACTACTATTATCTATCTAGACTTTACTCATTTCCTTTATCACTTAGGAGTTCCTCATATCATTTTCATCTTTCTTATCATAACTTTACTTTCTCTATATGACTCTCGCTAATATTAGCAGAGTTCTTCATAGCATCATTTTCTTTTATGGCTCTATGCAAAGCTACTGAGGAATTTTCTCATCTCATCTGGTGGACAAGGCTTTATCACAAACTGCACTATCCATCCCTCTAAAATGGTTTGATCTCAAGAACATCTGGTTCTATTTCATGAGTAATATCATCCATTGCTTAGACGCTACTCTTTTTCAGAGCTGCATCCTTACTTTCATAACTATATCTCATTTCATTTCATGTTCATAGTACATCATTTGTATGTCATATTTCTATTAAAAGAATACGTCTTGAGTACTGTAATCATGTGTCTATAGGTATGCCTCTAATGTCTCTTTAATTATCCTTACTAAAACATTCTAACAACTTCTTTGCTTCAGCTCTTTATTTAACTTACTATCGTCATCGTATAATAAACTCTTATTTTTTATCTTAAACTCAAGCCTAATTTCTTAAAAATTAATTAGGACTAGCTAGCTTATCTATTCCTTCCTTTACTTTTCTCTGTTCTACTATTGTCTGTCCTCTCAGGATAATAGTTATTTATGCAAACTATCAGTCTAGAGTAACATAGAGGGTGCATGCCAAACATATAATTTAAATATGTAATTGTTCTTATGGCAATAGGAGTAAAGCATGAATATTAATTTAATTCATACCTTGTATCAGCTCAGGTGACTTTATTGCCTCTTCCTTATTCAAGGAAAATACTCTTCCCTGATGTTGAGATCTTTCCTCTATAGCATTTTATGGGTACTCCTTGACATAATGTCCAGGCTTGCCATATCTATAACAAACTCCTTGACCTGCTAAACAAGGCCTACCTCCTTGGTTCCTACCACATATTTCACACATGTTCTACCTTGGTTGCATGTTGCCCCTTCCTGACCTACCTCTTTTAGTAGTAGCTCTCTGTCCTGAGCCTGATCTAAACCACTTCCTATTACCGTTTGCTGAGGCTGACGGCCCTGCTGGAACCATTCTAATTGGAGGTACTATAATAAGTTTATCTTTTAGGCCTTCAGGGCTATTCTCTATAATCCTACATTCAACCGCTTCATTAAATCTTTGTATCTATCTAGGCAAAATCCTTTCTCTCAATGAAGAATTCAGTCCTTGAGTTAATTTCTCTGTTGTCCATCTCTCATCGTTCATGTGATTCAGATATGTAGAATAATGAGAGAGGTAGATGAACTTGGCTAAATAGTCATCAAAGCGTTCCTTCTCATTCTGTCTTAAAATCAAGAACTTAGCCTTGAGCTCATCCCTTACGGACTGGGGAAAATACTTGTCGTAGAATTGTTCGAGAAAGATTTCCCATGTAAGAGGGATATTTCTTGCTCGCAAAATAATTTCTGTATTTCTCCACTAATGGTCAACATCTTTTTCTAGCTTATATATAGCCATTTGTACCTTTTGCTCTGAGGACAATTTAAAACTTTGAAGATTTTCTCCAAGCAGTTCACCCAATCCTCTACAGTTTGAACATCAAAGGCTCCTTCAAATGTAGGTGGATTGTGCCTGTAGAATCGTTCTATCCATATTTGTATATTTTCTTACTCCACTACAGACCCCGGTTGTCTATTCGATCCAGTTCCAGTCTGTCCTTGGCCATACTGTGGTTCCTCAACGATCCTTCTTCTGTTCATCATAAATCAGCTACAGCTATTGCTACTACTGCTGCTATAGTATCATTTCTTTCCTGCTCCTGACGTGCTTGCATCTCTCGAATTTCATCCATTACCTGTTGTTGTTGTTCTAGTCTATCCATAATAATTTGCACAGGGTCTGTATGGTTGCTAATCCCCTCATTATGGGGCTCTACAACTTGGGGTCTAACTATTCTATGGGTATTAACAATTATCTCTATTTTCTCTAGTCTATAATTGAGAAAACACAATCAAATGTATGTATATTAACTTTTCTCTATTTACTATCAAACATATATACATATAGTGGAACAGTGTTCATACATATTAGCAAAGTCATGTTCACACATCACATACATATACATAATAGTTATAAGTAACTGTCTCATGCTAAACATACAGAGTATGTCAACATTACATAATGTACACTAAGACCTTAGTTCTTATTTTACTTATACTTCTAAGCAAGTTTGAACCTTTTAACTCAGGTTCTCTTTGCAGGAAGAACTAATCGTACATACTGCCCTAAACTATGAATCCATTCCTGAATATTGCTAGGAGGGTTATGCTCAATGTACTCCCTGAAACTTTACTACCATGTCATCATGTACGGAAGTCTCTGACTCGCCATAAGCTCATCCCACTCTGTTATAGTGTATACTTGGTCAAGATTAGTACCTAAATTTCCATAACAAAGGTAAAGTCTTAATATTGCATCTAGAAAATCCAGATATACTGTTTGGTCTTGATTCTGGCTTCTATCTAATCCATCACCCAACTCTAACAATTCGCTCTCCACAGCTTTCTTGACTCCCATCCAGTCATCAACACCTTCCTCTTGATGAAGGAAATATTCCCCGGGCCTCTCCCTACTTGGTCCTACTTGCTCAACTTCAGGAACGTAAAATGTCAGAAGTAATGGCCTACTTGGACTAGGGATGTCAAACTGAAGTAAGTCAACAAAACTATATGGACTAGGATTTGGATAATAAGGGGATGACACTACTAGATACCATGCATGGTGGGAACTCTGGATATAGGCAAACCCAATCTAAGAAATCATCATTATCTAAAATAAACTTCTCTAGACATAACGATTTGGGTATGGAATACCATATTCATCTATAGGAATTGCAAGAGGAACACTATACTATAGCTGAGGGTAAATGCCTAACTCAGCGAGAGAAATAGGTACCATATCTACTCGCTCTCCAAACTGCATATTCAGGCCTTTAGAAGACTATCTGGACCCTACTAAAACTGACTGTTGCTGTGGATGGATTCCTCCTCCGATGAGGTATCTATAAGATCTGGGTCTTCCTCACCTACTTCCTTAGGAAAGGAATCACCTTAGTTTACTGAGGGAATAGAGTTCTGTCTACGAACAACCATTATCTATCCCTGCAAAATCTAACTTAATTGAATAACGTACTTAAATAAGATAGCTAAACTATCAAAATTAGAGCAGTTTCTAGCCTAAACTTGGGCCATAACCTCTTGTTTTGATACCAAAAATATAACACTTTAATTTCTTACATCTTAGGGACCAAATAGTAGCATCTGGAACCACATATATGATCAATGAAATCAAATTGCACAATTTGGAATTTATGACCACTAGTTACTGTTCATATGGTAAAATTTTAGACAAGTGACTCAACTTCAAAAATTCATAATTAATTTCAAAAAAATTGAAATAAAGTGGTTCAAGTTGCTACTCGAAGATAACATAAGCCTCTTTAAAAGAAAAATATGAATCTGACAAAACACTGGGCTAATTAATATAGTATTGACACTGTTTATTTGGTCAATTTTACAGTTTCCAGATTTGGTTCCCTAAATTTGAAAAATTCATTCTCCTTGTATAAATATCGAAATAAGGCATTCTTTATACCAAAACGAAGTTCAAAATGACTATTATCATCATGTAAAGTCTTATACTTTTATTCAAAAGTTAACTATTTTTCCTAAGTCTCAACAAAACATGACAAGAACTTAAATAAGTACGCAATACACATTACATACTTTCATAAAAAGTCAACAAAGTATCTATGCATCATAACTTCTTCATTTTTCATCCTTGCTTCCAAAAGATGGTCATGCTAATACATTTATATAATGGAAGAGGTGAGATTTCTGGGGAAATCTGAGAAGCAAACGAAAACCAAACAGTGTATACAACTCAATGTTTGATGTTACAATGTGTATGCTTAATGATCATGCTTGCATAATGATATCTATACATGCTTCCATGTTCCTTAAATTATAACATATGGCCATAGCATAAAAATAAACAGAGCATAACTCAATCATACATGCTTCATATAATCAAGTAAGCAACCATCACATAAACATTCAAGTAAACAAAGCATACAAGTTAGGTAAGTTTACTACCTTGGAATAGCTTTCCTTTAACCTTTTCTTTCTTGGCCTTTTGTCTTCTCTTTCACAAATGTCAAAGCCTAATCATGGTAAAGGAATTCACTTATCATAATCCATAATAATTTAGCTTTGAACCTTACTCAAAAATTTAGTTTCATTATCCGAAATTGATAAACTCATAACTTTCTTTATTTGTGATCAATTGTCTTGTCCTTTGAATTAATTTGTGCCTTGACCATATCCCACACAATTTTATCCAAGGAATTCAAATATGGATTTAGAATTGAAAAATTCTAATGTTTCCTTCAGGGCTTGACAAAAACAGAAACACCACCCACAATTTTCTAAAAATCCCTCTTTTTAATTCCAATGCTTTCAAGACTTTGATCTTACTTAATCCTACAAAATTTTTCATTTTAAACCCATTGAAAATATCAAAATATGAAATTATAATCACTGTTCATACGCATGAACAGTACAGAGAAGGTTTCAAATTCTCCCTTTCTCAATTTCAATGTTTCTAAGGTTCCAATCTTATTCAATCCTATACAAAATTATCATATAAATTTAATAGAAGCATTAGATCATTGAAATTCAACCTTCTTTCTCCATTTTTGTCCTAGGCCAAAAGTTACATGAATTGAGATTTCAAGGATTACACAATTAATTCAAACAATAGCCAACAATCCAAGCTTATCTAGGTTAATATTTCATAGTTCTAACTTGTTTTTCATCTTTCTTCATTTCTATCCAGATTTGGCTAGCCATGGTTAGAGGACAGTAATCCACTTTCAAACCATTAGAAAATAGTTTTCAAACTTCCAAAACACATATAAAAAGATGAGGAAGATTGCTTATCTTGATCCTTAGTTTGCTTGATCACTAAGTGCCTTGATTTGCTATATAATTGCTTGAGTTTTCAATTAGCAAGAACTTCCCCAAGGCTTCTCTAAGGTCACAGTTTTGCACTAAAGGGAGGGGGTATTTATAGTTAAAACTTTGGTATCTTAAGACTAATCCACCCTTGCAAGTGCTAATTATTACAATGGCTTAATTCTTCCTCTCATTAGTTGATTTTATGATTAATTACACTTAATCATCATTAACTTAATTTTTATATTATCTTAATGTAAATCATCACATGGGATAATGCTTCCTCCTCCTCCTTGGCGCCATTTGGAAAGCATGTTGGTTCGACAAGAACACCTCACATGTCTTCTTGAATTATCTTGTAATCTTTTATTTTCTTTTCTTTGTTTAAAATATCCAAATTTGACTTGAGCCCCAAGATTTGTTCTTGGGCCTAATGGGCTTGTCTAGGACGCCATCCTTGGGTCAATATCTACTAGGCACAATTCCCAAGGCACATCCTATACCGATATTCTTAAATTTTCCTTATTTTTTAAATAAATTCTATAAAATTCTTTTAAGGGTTAAGAAATTTTTAGAAATTCATTCTAATTTCCTAAAAATTCTCATAATTTTTTGAGACCCAGAAGTCCTGATCAAAATTCATACGTTTTCCTTAAATCTTTTATCGGTGTCCGATTTCACCTTAAATTTCATAATTAATTCTACAGGACTCCCTTTTACTTCTATCATTTCATAAATTCTTATATTAATTATAAGAATTCACTACAAAATTTTATCTGATTCTAAGATCCAGAAGATACTATAATAATTTTCAAACTTTAAAAATTAATATTAATTTATCGGGACCTCAAATCAAAATTTCTGTTAGGTTAAATCGACCGAAATAATTTTCTATATTTTATGGTAAAATTTAGGACTGAAATATTTTTAACAATTTTTGTTCCTTTTCTGACTCAATTTTCTATAATTATCTTTTTACCCTTAAACTCTTGAAAATTGCACTTTAGTCCCTCAACTTTTCATAATTACACTTAATGGTCCATAACTTGTGTCTCCTTCCATTTTGCACCATGAAACTTTTAAGATTTTCATTTTAGTCCCTTTCTTTTTCAAAATGACCATTATACCCTTAAAACTTTCATTAATTACAATTTAGCCCCTTTGACTTTACAACTTAATACATTCTCTCATTATTTGACTTAAATCTTACCTAATCCTTGTCTTTTCTTCTGCTTATCATCCCTATCCCTTCTTAACCTCTTTCCTTTATCAATCTTATACAGATAGAGAAAATTTGAGATGTTACATGATGCTTGAAGGAAGTGAAGAAACTAAGCCTATAATTGATGAAACAGAGCTTGAAACAGGAGTAATGATTTTCAAAACTCCTCCAGCAAAATCAAAACGCTAAGACCCATTAATTCCATATTTGATTTCCACATTCCCAACCTCTGTATTCGAAGAAAACGACGAAGCAGAGCCTCTATTTGCCACTGAACCTTAGGTTTTGACTAAAAAATACCCTCAACTTTGTTCTGGCCCTCACCACCATTATACGATGCCTGGGTGGTGCTTGACATGGATATAGATCCTTATGATACTAGCATTGATGTCAACACGTACCCCTAAGATTTGTCGACTATATTTCTTGGATTCTACCTTGCGATAATTAACTCTTGAAGTCGAGCAAAGCACCAAGCCTCCAACATGGTTCTTGGGTCAAACATTCGAACTAAGGCTTCGAGTTCTAGTTTCAAGGCTGTTGTGTAAGCGTCGAGTAAATAGTCCTTTAGAAAGTCCAGCCTTGACGAAATCCGATCGAACTCCATATTGAATTAGGTAAGTGGCTCTCTTTGTCGAAGGTGGGTGAATTCCAATCTTCTTGCTATATTCTGAGTCATTGTAACCATCCTAAGAACGCCTTCATAGAGCTCGTTGACAACCATTCTCAATGCTCTATTTTCGATCATTGGTTGCTCAAGAATCTGCACTCATTCTACCATGATTCTTGTTTCTTGAACACTGGATAGAACCATCTTTTTCTTGCCCTGCCATAGCAAAGAAATCTCTTGTACTCTGGCTATACGTCGGGCTTCAAACATGGTCCTTGGATTAAATAATCGGACGGAGTCAGTGATTTCTTCCTTTAACGCTCTACGTACATGTCCACCAAATGCGCTTCTGAAAGGTCTAGTCTTGCCGAGATAATGTCAAACCTGACGTTGAATTCTGTCAACGTCCCAGTTTGCCGAAGGTAAGTTAGCTCTGTTATCGGCTTCTCAGAGGGTGGGCTGTGGGCAATGTTTCGTATCTCCAGTGCCATTGCCTGTATTTCTTGATGGAAGGTGCACCCCATGATCTGAATTTCATCGCGAAAGCCCAGAACTATCTCTTGTAGTTCATCCACGCTCTACAATTGTTGCTCGACGTTCTGCACCCTAGCTTCCATTTTTCTGGTGTTTTCTTGTATTATGGTTTCCACCATTCAGAGTCGAGGTCCAAGGAACGCGTGCTCTGATACCAATGATGCGTAAATTAATTGAAAATGAAAGAGAAAGAGGGGAAATAAGGGAAACATAGAGGAAATTCAAGAAAGAGAGAAAGAGACAGAGGGAAATCAGAAGAGAAGTAGAAACAGAGGGAGACAAAGACAAAAGAAGTCTAGAATGAAATGCACGTGTTTACTATAGACTCATTTCATAATATTGTTATCCGGTATATTGCTATTTATAGACTATGGTCACAATAATAAACATTAATTACTTATAGTAAAACTAACAGTTGAACATTATAACCATATAACTCTTCGTTGTTTTGGTTTTTCTCCAACTCGCTTAATTTGCTTGGTCACTCTTCAACTGGCTTGTCGCGTGAGTTATTTTTGTGATTTTGTTTTTGGTTTAAAATTGGCATTATGATTTATTTTTATTTTAGTTTGGTTGTGGGAAATCCAACAAAAGGGAAGGAGGTGAATCAGAACAAAGGAAGGGCTTTTTTTTTGTTCGATGGCATTTTGGCTTGGATTTGCTTTATCAAAGCATTTAAAGTTTCACTCGCTGATGTAGCAAAGGTAGTGTTTTCTTTTGGAGGGAGCAAAGGTAGTATTTTAATGTACATGATTCAGTTAAAAAAACAAGTACATGTGAAAGCTTCAAAAGTTTACATTACAGGTGTAGAGTGTGATTTATTTCCTTATTCTTTGCGGTAACTCTGCATCAATTGATTCTCACCTAATTTAGTCTGATCATGCCTTCCCTACAAGTTCTAAATGATATGGAAAGGTTTCATATGAAAAATACTTGTACTGCAATTATATAAAATAATTATTGTCTAATGAATGAACTCTACCAGTTTCTTGCTTGATTATATTTGTGAAATAAACATAAATTCTGGAATTGACAACATTGTTTCAAATACTTAAATGTTTTCTCCTGGAATTGGATTGCTTATTTTTTGTGGCTATCATCCAACAAAAATAAAATGAAATTGTAGCCTAGAAACTAATTTCTTGCAAGGAGCTTGGGCTTGGATAGTTTTTTTAAGTTTCTTTTGATGCTTCTGGGATAGATTGTCATATGTACATTGTTATGATTTTATATTACTATTTCCAAGCCTTTATAAGTTTTCCCTTTCTTCCGAGAATAGGCTTATCTAACTTTGTTATAAATTTTTAGCTATGATAATGACTTGGTTTTTTGATACTCTAATGCAGCTTGGCATATATCCATCCTACGGCCAGTGAGTGACCTCATTCCATAAGAAGCATGGGATAGTTCAGTTGCTTGAAAGCCTACTTATTTTCATAAAAGGTAGGCATTCTGATATGGCTTTCATCTTATTTGTATAAACAGTTATGTCTACTGTCAATAATGGAAGATAAGAATGCTTATATTCGTTGGCCACAGTGATGATAAATTAGTGAGTAGGGAATTGAATGGATTAGATTGATTTTAAGTTGTTCCAGTTGTATCTTTTGCTGAATTGTGCTTTGGTCTAAACCCATGTCTGAAAAATGACCCTTTTTTAATCAAGATGACAAGAGTTTTTCCTAGTGATTTTCTCCTTTCTTACCATTGTAATTTAGGGATATAGATGTTGTGGGAACAAGATTAATGGATCCACAAAGAGTCAAATTAAGACATGCTTCCCAATGCTTGTATCTAAATATTGAGATTGAAATAGGTTGAAACTAATTAGATACAGAGGTTTCCTTATTCATTTGTGATCCAAAAACCTTACTTAGTTGGGTGCTAGTAAATGGCTAATGTTTCTATTTTAATCACTGTTCAGATGATCTCTCAGGGTGCATCAAAGGTATTAACGTGATCAAATTCATATTTTCCTCCATTGCATATGCTTTTAGGGATTATCAGCCTTTTCTTTTCCATATGCAATTGAAGCTTTGCATATGTGATTGGACATTTAGCATATATTCACAATTTATTTGATGCATTGGCATATTATTGGCTGATGTAGTGAAGCGCAAGTATGTTTGCATCTTCATTAAACATGTCTTGTGGGAAGGACTTGGGTAGGTCTGTTGTTTCCAAATTTGTTACCTGAACTAGGCACTCGTTCACAGAATCAAGAAACTTGGGTTTTCCTTTTATAATGTGCCTGATCTTTCCTGATTTATTTTCTGCCAGCTCAATATTTCGTTGGTAGTCATAAATGACAGTGAAGCTGAGCAGCGTGTGAAGGCTTTACACTCGGCCTTCTTTGATAGCGAAGAATATGCGTTTGGAAATGGTTCTGTTTCTGTTTCTGCATTATCATAGGAAAACGTGGGGGCCGAAATTTCTGTCGTGGCAATGTAATTCACACTTAAATTATATCAATCCAGCATTTTCAGTCATTCTACCCAAGAAGTAGCTGAAAAGGGAAGTGGATGGTGAGAAGAAAATCATTAGTTGGGCGGAATCAGGGAAGTGAGTACTTGTTCTGGAATTGTTGATTGCCAATATACTAAATGTTCATATTCTCTCACTATTTTACTTACGCATGTCAATGGAAATTGGGAAGTATGAGAAATCTTGGAATACCTTGAAATGTTTTCCAATGTCGTGTCTGATAACGCACCGGTTAAAGCTAAAGTTTAAAAAAAAAATGTTATTCGTTCTGTTATTCTCAAGAAGGAAAAATTTAGTGTCGCTTCTCTATCATATAGAATTCTTAAGAGCGGAAGAGTGGATAATTCAGATTATTATCCAACGAATGGATTTTTCTAAGGGTAGATAATATTTTGGAGATCGACTTGACATGATGAGTGTTTAGAATTATATTATAAAGGCGTCCAAAATTACGTATGAGGTGTGTGAATTTTGTATGAAAACAACCTTAAATAAGTACAACTTTACTAAAGAAAAGCTTATCATAACAAGTGAATAAAATTGTTTAATGGTTGCATTTTTGGTTTGTTCAGGGATACTTACCACTTTAATCACCAAATGACACCTTAGGTCAGTGTCAGCATAAAAAACAGTGTTTTTAAATCTGGATTTTGTAGGAATTTATTTGAAAATTTTGTAAAATTATACGAGGATTAAATCGCCCAAAATCCAAAATTATGGGGACAAGCTTTTCAAACTGGATCTTGGGGACTAAAGTGAAAATTATGATAAACTATAGGGACAAATTATTTGTTTTCTCCATCTATTATTACTTTTTTTAATTATTTTTTATTGTATTTCTATGTAAAATCCATATAGATGATGGAGATGAGCCTTCACAGCTACATTTTTCTATAGGATCTTTGTGTAATTGGTCATTTAGTTAATCAAATTAAAGATAAAATTGTTGAGTATAGACAAATCTAGTAGTAATATATTGTACCTATACTTTTATTAAATATTTGATTTGAAATTTCCATCGCTATTAAATCATATTGTATTTTTACTTTTTATATATGTATTTTAACTAATTTTACTTCCCTCTTTAATTACTTACATTAATCAAAATATATAAAATTAATTTTCTAATTATGGACAAGAAAATAAAAAATTTAAATATAAATTCTTAATTATATATTATTAATTACCAAATAAATCATATATATATGTATGTATATTATTTATTATTTTAATATCACACAAAAAATATAAATTTAAAATTACACTTTATATAATTATCATCTTACCTCATGAATTTTCTAGTAATTTACCTATAAAAAAAGTTATTATAATAATAACTATCTAAACATTTATTTTTTCAGAATCACTTTTCTTCCAAAACCTATTTTTCATAATCACTTTAAAATCACTTTTCTCCATAATCTCTTCTCTAGAAACTAAACCAAACTTGCTCATACTCCCTTCGGTCCCTTTTTAAACAACATTTATTCACATTTATCAAAGTGTTAGTTAAAATTAGTTAAAATAATGAATATATCATAAAAGTAATTTATTTTTTAAATATTCTCTTATTTATGATGATGATGGGTGGGAGATAGAATGAGTGGAGAAAGATATAAGAGAGAATGAGTAGAAAGATTAATGTAATTAATTAGAGAGTAAAGACTGAATATATTAAATTTTTAGACAAACTTAAATTATTGTTTATATATAGGACTACCTTATGAGAAAAAATGTTATCTATAAAAGGTATCCAGAAGGGAGTATTACATGCAAATATGCAATCATCTCGACTTTCAATCAACATTTGAGAGAGTCCAATGCAATATTTTTAGACCCTTTTAAAAATATAAATTGAGATTGTTCTGAGCAAAAATATATATAAATATATTAAAATGATTGTACTTTTGACTTTCGATTGTTGTTTGTCTGAATTTGAATTTATAAAATATAGACATACAATTATTTACCTTTGGATTCACACCATACACTTATTTATAACTAGTATAGTACCCGTATATCGATATACGTATGTAAGTAAGATGGCACATATGTTATAGAAGGTGTCATGTATGGCAAAATTATTATTCACTCGGAATTTTTTGGGTTAAGTATAGTGCAAAATACCTCCTTATATCTTATCTTGCATTAGACTACTAGTGCAATGCACGAGTGAGATGGATGGTCTGTTAATTTTTCAAGACAATATTAAGATATTATAATAAATGTGAATATTTAAGAAAAAAAATACTACAGAAAGACAAAAAATGTTAAGTACCAGAATTTTTATAAAATTTTACTTCATGACGGAACCTTTAAAATTTTATAAATTAAATTTAAAATAAAGGATAAAAACATGGGAAGTTTATGGAATGCATCATGGAAGAGAAGATTTTTTTAAGATATTTTTATTTGCATTTTTTATTCTATAAATTTTAAATTTTTTCAACAATGAAAGTAATAGTTGAATACTGAAGCTTTAAATTTTAGTGAAAAGTTGCATTTTTTATTCCACAAATTTTAAACCATAATTAAAAATAAATTTAAAAATTGAGGATAAAAGATAGGAAGTTATAATAATGGAATGGATTATGCGAAGAAGATTTTTGTAAGATATAATAATTATAGTAAAATATCAAAAACATTTCTTAAAATTTGTTGTTCAAAATTTTTTAAGATATTTTAATTTGTGTTTTTTATGTTAAAAATATGAAATTCTTTTAACTAATGAAAGAAATAGGAGTAGTTGAATAACCAAAAACTTTAAAATTTCATAAATTAATTAAAATATAAGGATAAAAAGATGGGATGTTATGATAATAGAATGGATCTCGGGAGAGAAGATTTTTTAAGATATTTTACTTCGCTCAAATATCAAATTTGTTTTAACTAATGAAAGTAATAGTTGAATACCAGAAGCTTTAAAATTTTGTAAAAATTGCTATTTGAATTTTTTAAAGATTTTTTAGGTTACATTTTTTAGGATTAAGGTATAAATTTACTCTAAAAGTTTTTCCTCATGAACAATGGTGTCCCTGTGAGTTTTTTTTATAATGTAACCCTAAAAAATTTAAAACGTAAAAATGTTACCTCACTCTATTAAAAAATTAATATTGACAGTCAAAAAATTGACATTGACTGTTAATATTTTAAACGGTAAATAGTAATATTGCTCTATTTTAATACTAATAGTGTAATTTTAAACCTAAAAATACTTTAGAGACAACATTGTTCTTGAGTGAAACTTGCAAAATAAATTTACACATTAACCTATTTTTTATTCCACAAATTTTAAATTTTAATTAAAACTAAATTTAAAATTTTAGGATAAAAAATCGGAAGTTGTGAGCATGGAATGGATAATGGGAGAAGATTTTTTTAAGATATTTTAATTTGCGCTTGTTATTTTACAAATATCAAAATTTTTTGATGATATTAACTGAATCCTATTATCAGGTATCATAATTTTGGAGTTTGTGCATACCCCTCCTAATATAGGTGTCTTCTTAAGGAATTGAACTCGAGACCCTAGAGGAATGTTGTAAACTTTAATTTTTTTGTAAAAATTGTTGTTTGAAAAGTTTTTAAGATTTTTTAAGTTACATATTTATTTCACAAATTTTAAATCATAATTAAAACTAAATTTAATTATTGAGGATAAAAGATCAGAAATTATAATCATGGAATGGATTATAATAATTATAGTAAAACATAAAAAATGCTTATGTATCTTGTCATAGGTTTTGCCACGTGGCACGTTAGTTTGCTTGTTAGGTACCCCTCCTATTATATATTTAATAGATGTTTAAATTCGACTTATACAACAGGATGTCAAATAATTGTGACAGACAATTATTTACCATGCAGTGCTGTGTGAATAAGCACCATCCACCTGAACCATGATACTTCCAACCTCCATATCCGTGGCAGCAGTGAGTGTAGTGCCTTTAGAGCCTCGGATTTTGGTCTGTCTCAACTGAGTCTTGGCTTTAATGAAGCTGATCAGTATTCGACTCAATATTCTCAAAGACTCGGTCATTCCTGCGTCTCCAAAGGAGCCCTTCCAGTTTTCATCGACACGACCCATCTTGCTACTGATATTCATGAGGCCCATGGATTGCATTGGAAGAAATTTTCGTTAAGATTATGCTTGATAATCGATTTCCACAAAACTTCAACATTAGCACAGTCTCTTAGAATATGCAGCATATCCTCAACACCATGCCCACTCCAAGCACAGTCGGCCGCCGAACGTATCCCTCTTCTTATCAGCTCTTGGTTCGATAAGAGTCTATTATGAAGAGTTAACCATATGAAGGTTCTACAGCGGTGAGGAACATCCATCTTCCAAACTTTTTGCCATACTGGGTTGCTACTCAAATTCTCAATGCGTAGCATATTATATGCAGATTTGAGAGTGAAGTTGCCATGTTTCTCACAGCGCCATCTTACCATCTCACTCCCCAAACTCCCGGTAACTCTTTTGTTTCCTTGCATCACCTTATACCAATTATCTCGAATTCCCACCCATAATCTAGACCCAGGGCGCTTGCTATCAATTTTCGGCATAAGATCGTTGCCACAGTGGTATTTGTGTCTGATGACTCTAGCCCATAATGCATCATGATTCTTCATCAGGCCCTACCCAGCTTTCATCATAAAAGCTCTATTTTGCAATCTAGCATGGCGGATACCCAACCCTCCATGTTTCTTCTCTCTACATATAGTATCCCAATCCACTAGGTGTGTTTTTTTGACGCTCTTCTGTAGATCCCCAAAGGAATCCCCTAGCCTTCTTTTCAATATCTTCACAAGTACCTAAAGGGAGGGAGCATGTTTGCATTGGATAAAGAGGAATAGCTTGTATAACAGACGTTATTAAGATATGGCGTCCAGCCAATGACATGGATTTAGTCTTCCAACTGCTCAGTCTAGAGCGAATCTTATCCACTAGAAATTGATATTCTCTTTTTTAACCCTGTCATGGTGTAGAGGAACACCCAAATATTTCCCAAGATTCGCAATACTAGTAAAGCCCAGCTGATTACTGAGTTGGGTGCGCCTATTATGGTTCACATTATTAGGGAAATAACCCGAGTCTTTGACTGGCTCACCTTTTTACTAGAGAGAAGACAGAATCTATCAAGGCATCTCTTGATCACCTCCACTTGATCCATCGAAGCTTCTGCAAACAAGATGAGATCATCCGCAAAGAAAAGATGAGAGATAGGGGGGGTCCGTTTTTTCAGAGTCTAATAGGTTTCCAATCTTCCTCATGAATTTCTTCCTGTATCATGTGAGCAAATTTCTCAATACAAATAACAAAGAGATAAGGGGATATAGGGTCACCTTGGCAGACTCTGCGAGAAGGAGAGAATTCTTGCGTTTTATCAACCTCCTAAAGAATTTGCTTCACAACCGACGAAATGCATTGGCGAATTACCTTAATAAGATTCGATGGCTCGTTCATCTCTTCAAGACAACCAATGATGAAATTCCAGTTTAATCGGTCATACGCCCTTCTCTAAGTCAATTTTGATACCATATATCCTTTTGTACCCTTCATGGTACGCATTGAATGAATAACTTCTTGTGCAGTAATCACATTAATTCTATTCACCACCACCTTCGTAACAATTTTATAAACTACGTTGCATAAACCGATAGGTCTTAAGTTTGAATCTTTTCTGGTTTTTCTTTCTTAGGAATGAGGACAATTAGAGTACCATTAATATCAGATATAAGCAACGGGATTCTAAAAGCCTCTCGAACAAAAGTACTCACAGACTTACCCACGTGGTCCCACTGACTTCGGAAGAAAAGAGCATTGAGTCCATCTAGGCCTGGAGATTTAAGTGCCCCCATACTAAAGACAGCTTGCTTGATCTCTTCATCCGAAACCTCCTGCTTCATCATATTTAGTTACGACTGATCAATAGCAGGGTAAGTAAATTTTCTTGTTTGAACAGGTTGCTGAAAATAATTACTTTGGAAGAATTGCTTATAAAAGGACAAGGCTATATGCTTTATTTCATCAGTCTCTAAGCACCAAACTCCCTCGTCATTAAGCAGGGCTTCAATCTTATTTCTTTTCTTTCTCGTATTAGTCTTGGCATGAAAGTATTTAGTGTTTCAATCACCCAAAACATACCATTCGCATTTAGCTTTTTGGGCCCATAAGAGATCTTCCTGAATAAGCACCTCCGCAAGTTCACTCCATATTTTCTGCATAAGTAAATTCAAGGACTGTTTGTTAACGCAGTCCTCAGAAGCACTATTTAATCCTTCTAATATGTTCAGGAGATGACGTTTCCTTCTTCTAAGTGGCCAAACACTTCCTGACTCCACACTTTAACGTCAGATGTTAAAAGAAGAATATTCTCAATTACATCCTCACATCCTTTCCATGATTCTTTCACAAAGCTATTAAAGTTTTCGTGCAGGACCAAAGAGGCTACGAAGCGGAAATGAATTTCTCCAGCAATAGATCTATTGACGTCTTCAAACAGCCGAAATAGTAATGGTCGATGATCCGATTTGAAAAAGGGGGGATGCATCACAGAGGAGTTAGGAAAAGTTTGGAGAAATTCTGCATTCGCCAGAATCCTATCCAGTCTGCTCTCACTTCCCTCTCTCCTCCAAGTATAATAAGGTCCTTTACAACCCAAATCTGTAAGCTCCATATCAGAAAACCATCTGCACATATCTCAATCAACATAACTTCCCAGAGCTCTACTTGACCGACGATCGTGATTAAAAAGTGTTCCATTAAAGTATCCTTCGATGCACCAAGGTCCTGTTGGAAAATTTTTCATATAAGAGAGAGCGTTCCACAGTATTCTTAGCTTCACAGGATTAGCACTTCCGTACACTGCAGTAATAAAGGTTTTTGTCATCCCAATATCTAGGCTAACATGAATGAATTGCCCATGAGTGCCGAGTACTTCAAAACCAGTTACCATTTTTCAACAAGACCCAAAGTCCTCCACTAAAGCCACACTCATCAACCACTTGAAAGACATCTTCCCTCTCCTCTTCACGCCATCTCGTCATCTCCATTCATCTCTCAAGCCATTCACCTACTCTATTCATGTCACCCACGCCTCCATCCATCATCATCTCTATCTCTCGGCCTCCATTCATGCACCCATCACATCACTCCGTCCACCTCTCCACTCAACACTACACCCATGGTCATCTCCACAATAGTCAATCCATTTCATCTCGGCACCAGCATCGACAAGAACAAGTACGGCGAGACATCATAGGCATAGAAGTAGAATGGAACCAATAGCGACGACACCACTCCTCTTCAGCCTCTACTCATCATCTCCATTTCACGACTCCATTCATTCATCTCCAGCAGTCAGTCCCGTCGACGACAGCAAGGAGAGAGGCAAAGAATAGCTACAGAAGAAGGGCAAGAGAGCAAATGAGAAAAGGAAGAAGAAGGGTATGTAAGGAAGAGGGAAGAGAGAGAAGAAGAAAAGGAAGAAGGGCAATTTTGTCTTTTCCTCCACATTTTCAAAGGACAGATTGGTACATATGACCAATCTATCCTTTGTGAAATTAGAATCATTGATTTGAAATTTTAGATTTCAAATGGTATTTTCTAACTTTTTCCCCTTTTTATTTAAATATAATATTTAATATCTTAAAATATTAAATATATTATTTATATGAAGCAATGAATAAGGGAATAAGTTTTTGTTTTCATAGGTTTTATGTTTAAATTGATACATCTACTATTATGTATTATACTCCTCCAGTTCTTAATCTATGAACTAATTGAGTATTTGATCTTGATCTTAAATATAAAATATATTTCTTATATTTATCAACTTTTTTTAAAATTATTTCTATTCATACTCCCTCAAGAATAATCAAGTAAGAGAGGGAAGATAGAGTTAAGGAAGATGATTATCATATTTTTTTAAAAAAATATCATATTAACTACTTTAATATAATCAAACTAGTTAAATAAGTCATATATTAAAGATCGGATGAGTATATAGCAAAATAATTTTCCCTTCTTAAAAACATTAGAGGAAAGAAGAAGGATGAATGTCGAAGCATGTGTTCTGATTTCTATTGCTTGCCTTGGCTCTTGACTGCAGCAGTATCAACTGAGCTTCCTTGTCGTCGTTGATCTTGCGATCAAGGTAGATCTACAGCTCATTATAATAGCCAAATCCCATGTTTCCATGTTTGCTCCACTTGGCTCCCAAATCACATACTCTTCAACTGCGTTCATACCTTGTTTAATAGGCTACAAAGAGAAGGAAAGACACAACTAACCACTTACTCTATATTTGGATGGAAAGAAAATTAGGAAGAAAAGAATACTAGAAAGGAAAACTCCTAAAAATAGTAAATTTTTTTTACCATTTTTAGAAATTTTTCTCATAGTATTCTCTCCTTATTTTCCTCTCATTTTTCTCTCAATCAAGACATATCCTTAAAGTATAAGGTTTAATAAAAAGAAAAAAACTATTTTAATAGAGGTCAAGTAGTCGAATAACCGACTAATTTGTAGGTACCTATATTTTCTCTTCATTTTTAATTGGTATATGTATCTATGTCTCTCTTTATTAAATTATTTAGTTTTACTCTATTAACATTGTTATTCTCTATAACTTAGCCATGTTAGCATTGTTACTTATTTACTACAGGGGCTAACAGCGGTAACAGATAATGTTAAAAGATTTACTATAAATACAAAAATATAAAGATATTAAATTAAAAATTAAAAAAAAGTATAAAAGTCTATTTTCTCCTAAAAGTAAATATCATGTCACTAGACGAAAGAGCCATTCGCCCAAAATCTACGTTGACAATCGATCACGTCCCATGCTTCATCAATGTTTCTGAATAATTGAATATTATTGGCCACCAAGTCGCCTAACAATAATTATTGGGCATTTAAGACTAATAAAAGTGTGAACAACTTGTTTTGTCGATAGGACTTATTCTTAAAGTTATATTACAGGCAAATATGCAATCGTCTCAGTCAAGATTTGAGAGCGTCCAATGCAATTTTTCTAGACCCTTTTAAAAATATAAATTGAGTGTTTGCTCACAAAAAAACATATATAAATATATTAAAATGATTGTATAGTTAGATGACTTTCGTTGCTTATTGTTGTGGTCTAAATTTGATTGTAGTATTGTATACTCTTTCTGATCCTTAATATAAGAGTTAGTTAAATAATTTAGATAAATTAAAGAAGTTAAATAAATTATTTAATCATAACTTGTAGGAAAATGGGCTGGTCTATCCTTGGTGTATTAGGCCCAGTCCCATATATGTGTAAGTGGGACTGAAGTGTAAATATCTAAAAGAGTTGGGTCATCAATGTGAATATTCCATGATATTCAAACTAATGGAGGGAATGATTATGATAGTAACCACCCACTACCCCTCCATTACTCCTATATGCATACATGACTGGGTGAAAGAAAAAAAAAAGAACAATACATAAGTTTTCGAGAGGCTGCTCTGTGTGGGTGAACTTGCTCTCTTCTATTTGGTAAGATAGAAACTCTCTTTTCTCCTCTCTTGTGTGTCTTTACTGTGTACCAGAGACTTGAGTCCAATAACGGTGCCGGGTTGCTGTGTGGGTACTTGAAGCTAGAACCAACTACAGGTATGCCTGAAAACCTACAGTAGTATCCGAGCCAGGTTCTTATTTTTATAATTATTTCCGCTGCATGAATCTGTCTCTGTTAGTTTTTCATGTCATCTTACATTGTAGACATGAGAGAGTGAAAAACTGCATCGTACGGTTAGTTACATAAATTTGTGGGTTTCTGTAAGCAACTGATTTAGCCTCTAAAATTAGTACCATTGAGAAGAGCTCACAAAAAGAAATGATAATAGACTCTAAGAACGTCGAAAACGGACATCGGAGGGTAGAGTTATGAAGGAGAGAAGTTTTGAGTAAAATTTGGTCACCTGAAAACCTCTGATCTAGGCTTCAAAAATAGTCACATTGCGTAGAGCTCGCGAAAACGATGGAAAACAATTCCAAAAAGTCAAAAACGGATGTCGAACGGTGGAGTTATGGAGGAGAGAAGGTGGTGGGTCAGATAGACCTGCCCACCTTTGTAAAATGGGTAGTCGTGACCCGGTTGGAGGTTGAAGATGACCTCCAGCCGAAACAACGCCATTTTAGCTGCCTCATTAAAAAGAACGCAAGACGCTGGAGCTAAAAAAACAAAAAAAAAACTTTTTTGGCTGCATACGAGGCCCAGCCTGATTAAAAAAAATTATTTTTTATTTTGGGCTAAAGAGAGGCCCAACCCAAAACTAATAAAAAAACATTAACTTTTGTTTTAGGTTACTGAGAGGCATAGCTCAGAATTTAAAAAAAAATAAAGAAAGGATTGGGCCTAGGGGTACTGGACCTTGTTGGATAAATGGATCCAACCTAGATCTATGATTTAAAAAAAATTATGTTAAAAACAAGAATTTTTTTTCCATAACTGCCACATGGCGAGTATGCCATGTGGCATCTCCAGACTGGCACGTGGATGTCATGCGCCAGTGCCAAAATTGGGTCTGTCTATTTTTTTTATTTTTTTTGTATTTAATCTTCCAGGGGCTGTGAGGGCACGCCCGGACTCCGTTGAGTTGCAGTTTGTTTCTAAAAACCTTAAAATCAAAATCTTTATTTTGATATATAATTTGCCCTTTTGGGGGTAATTTTTGACCTATTTATGAGTATCTAGTATATTTTCTAGAACTTTTAGGTGTTCAAAAATTCTAAAAAATTATGATAATTTATATCATTGAATTTCTATGTGAAAATGCGTTGAAGGACTTCAAGTAGTATTGAAATCACTTAATATAGTTATTTAAACTCCTCATATCTGAATGATAAAGTTCTAGAAAATGAACCTCAGAGTGAGGATTCAAATCCTAAACTTCTTGAAGAAGAAGATCTGGAGGAGCTTATAAAGATTAATGGTCTAGAAGAAGATCTTAATGAGGACCCTAAAGAAAATCCATATACGAATCTAGAAGGGGATCTTGAGCAGAACCCTGAGAAGGATCATAAGGATCTAGTGGAAGATCCTCTACCTGAGGAGCTTCAATTGATGTTCATAGATTTTGGATCTAACTCTACACCTTCTCTTCCTAAATAACTTATAATTGGGGAAGAAGAAGAAGTAATCCAACCCAAGTACCCCAGCTTCGGCTAGCTAAAGATCAAGTAGTCATACTCACGAACAAAAAAAAGTGCATTTATAAAGTTCTCCATGATAATGCCAAGTTCATGACTAATAAAAAAAGTTTACGCTAAAGTCATGATGAAATACTTAAGATAAGTAAGAGATAGAGGCTGGCGTACCAGAAAATCTTTCTAGATTGACGCTATAGAGAGAACTTCAAAATTTATGCTTAAGTCACTAAAGCTCATAAAACTAAGGAGAGATGTTCTTAAAATTTTATTCCACTGTTATATTGATTGTTGTCTCTTAGTACTGACACTCCTTATGTTTTATATTGCTTTTGAAGACATGATTTCATATATTGTAAATGGAATACAAGTCTTGTTTTATTTAAAGAAGTTCATTTAAAATGCAATTTGATTATTCATGTATAATCTAAGCATGCTTCTTATAAGTGGGAGCTTTTAGAAGATGGGGCTTCTAAAAGTAGCATTTTATTGTTAAAGTACTCAAGTAGAATTCTTATAGCATATAATGATTGTTGTTAGTATCTTTGTGATGGGAAGTATAAATGTATGCTCCTGATTGTGGATCTTGTAATGTCATTATTTTCTATTCAAGAGTAATATAAGTACACAACATTGTATACTTCACAGTGCTATATGACTCAAATGTTCTTCGGTATGATTCTCTTTATAAGAGAACCTAGATTTGCCTAAGAATTGAAAATGACAACTAAGAACATTATTGCTAATCTAAATAAGGATGAAAACTCAATGGGGATAACTGGAATATTTGGCACCAAAAGGTCCAATACATCTTAGAGGAACAAGATGCTATTAAACCTTTGACGACTGCTATGGCTAAACCTGAAAATGGGAATTCGGCCTAGCACAGGAAAGACCAAGAGGCACCAGGCTTGGAGGAAGACAAATAGCATAGTTAGAATCACACTTCTTAGTACCATGGCAAAAGACATCATATGTAAATTTGAGTGAACAAAACCGCTCAAGCCATGTGGATTGTACTAAAGGATAAAATTGGCAGTGTTTTTACCATTGAGCTTAGGAGGTTGACGATTAAGTTCAATACCTTAAGCTTACGCCAAACACTCCTGTGAAGCAATATCTAAGAGAGATGGCCAACATGATTGGAAAGCTGAAGGAAGCTGGTCATACCTTGTCTGACAAATAGTAAGTGCAAGCTATGATCAGATCGCTCACTACTGGTTGGGGGCATATGAAAGTCAACTTAACCCACAATGAAAATATAATTACTTTTAATGATATAACTAAGCATTTGGAGTTGGAAGATGAGCATTTAGAGGGTTATAGAACCTCTGGACAGACCTATTTGACTATGATGCTGGTACTTCCCATTCAAAGCTCTACTTCCAAGAGGGCAAGAAGTTCCAAAAGAAAGGGAAGAAGGGTGTTCCTCAATTTCAAAAGGGCAAGAAATAATTCAAGAAGAAGGGTCAGAAAGGCGAAAAGCAGAAACTGGACCTGAAAAAGGTCAAGTGCTTTGCCTGCCAAAAGATAGGCTATTTCGCATGTAATTGTTCTAAATAGGATAAAAGCAAAAATGTATTAGGGAATTATGTGAATTTGCATGCCTCATATGTTTCTAGTATTGGTTTCCTAACAGAAACAATTTATTCTTCTTGGGTTATTGATTAAAGCTCCACAAACCATGTAACCAAAGATTGATAATCCTTCATGGAGTACCATCGAAGCAAGTGGCTTTATATAGGAAACAATGCAAGAATCAAGGTTAGAGATATTGACACCTAAAAATTCACTTTATGTGGTGGAAAGATCTTGATACTTTATGATGTGCTTCATGCTCCCAACATCAGCGAAACTTGGTCTCTGTGTTATGTTTTTCAGAGTTTGGGTTTGAAGGAACTTACATGATAAAGTTGCAGACATTTTTAGCAACTTTGTCTCTTATGGTTCAGCTTTCCAATTCAAAAAGTTCTTTGTTATGGATATTGTTGGTGGTTCTAGTGTTAATAAATGCTTTGCTATTTCTACCAATATTATTGATATGAATGCCTGGCATGCTAGACTAGGACATATTAATCAAAATAGCATGATTAAACTGGTAAAAGAAGGATACTGGGTTTCTATTGCAATCATGGAAATGTCCTTATGTGAAAACTATCTAGATGGCAAGGCAACAAGAAAGCCTTTCAGTAAGGGAACAAGAGCTGAGATTCCATTGAAATTAACCCATTCTGACATTTGTGGTCCAATGAGTGTGAGGGCAAGGCACGGAACTTGGTATTTCATTAACTTTATTGATGACTTTTCATGATATGGTCGTGTCTATTTGATCTCACATAAGTCTGAGATCCTTGAGTATTTCAGACGATATATTAATGAGATAGAGAATCAAATGGACAATAAAATTAGAACGTTGTCACTGATTGAGGTTGTGAATATTTGTCTGATCAATTCAGACAGCTCTATGAGAAAAAAGAAGGGAAAATTAGGCAACTACTATCCCTGGAACTCCACAACAGAATAGAGTTTTTGAAAGAAGAAATATAAATCTTCTAGACATGGTTAGGTCTCAATTTCATATTGGGTGACATTTTTTTTGACATCAACATTCATGCTTAACATGTGCCCTCAAAATTAGTTGCTTCCATGCCCAAAGAGTCATGGATGAAACACAATTAGGATCTAAGCATCCTTAGACTATTGGGGCCAGTCGCGTATATCCGTGATGATTCCCATGAGTAAGGGAAGTTGGGTCCTAAAAAAAATGTTTCTTTATAAGGTACTCTAAATAGTCCAAAGAATACATTTTTATAGGTGAAAATGAAGATAGAACAGTGACTAAAATAGTACCAATAGATGCCACATTCATTGTGATAGAATTTTCTAATAAGGGAGATGTTGACCACATTATATCTCTTTATGAGACTCAAGAACATAACAGTACTGAACAAATTGACAGACCAAAATCCTCTAGGTATGTCAATCTGAATAGGAGCCAAGAAATGTCAACATAAAGACCGAGACAAATAAAAAAAAAAGGTAAGCAAGTAGCTCCGGTCATAAGGAGTAACAGGAAAAGTGTTCCAAAGAGACACTTCCAAATAGAAGGCGAAGCACTATTAGTTACTCCAGAAGGGGATGATAAACCCCACTATGTTCATGAAGCCTTGGCAGGTCCTGCTAAGGAGGAATGGAAGAAGAAATTGGCTCAATGGAAAAGAACCAAGTCTGGGAGTTAGTTGATTTCCAAAAGGGCGCAAAGCCATTGGGAACAAGTGGGTTCTCAAAATTAAGAGAAAGATGGATGGATCAATTGATAAATATAAAGCTCAATTGGTTACAAAGGGATATATACAACAGGAAAGTATAGACTATGAGGATACTTTTTCACCTGTTGTGTGCTTTAACTCAATAAGACTTATTTGGCAATAGTAAATTACATCAGATGGATGTAAAAAAATTGTATTTTTTAATGATGATCTGGATGAAGAAATCTATATGCAACAACCATTAGATTTCATTAAGAAATGAATGGACAATAAGGTCTGTAAACTCAGAAGGTATATTTATGGATTGAAGCAATCATCCAGATAGTGGTATTTGAGATTTCATAAAGTAATAACCTCATATAACTTCCAGTTAATAAAGGAAGACCACTGCGTCTACATTAAGTAGTTTGAGGATAATTTTGTTATATTATCTTTATATATAGATGATATACTATTGGCCAGAAATAGTCTAGATTCGGTAGTAGCTATTAAAGAATGACTCTCATTAAACTTTAAAATGAAGGACATGAGGAAAGCAAAATACATTCTTGGAGTTAAGATCCAAAGAGATTGATCAAGAAGGATCCTCTCTCTTTCACAAGCGAGTGATATCAAGAAAATACTTGAGCGATTCAATATGAGTGACTGCAATCCCGTGGATATTCCTTTGGCCACTGGAGTGGCCTTAAATTCTGACATGTGTCCCAAAATTGAATTAGACAAAAAATAGATAGAAAGAGTTCCATATGCCAAAGCCGTTGGTAGCCTGATGTACAGACTAGATATCTGTTATACAGTAGGGTTGGTAAGCATGTTCCAATCCAATCCCGGTGATAAACACTGAAAAATAGTGAAAAGGATATTGAGATACTTGTAGGGCACATCTTATGCACTGTGTTATGAGGTAAGCGATCTACGCCTAGTGGGATACTAGATCGACTTCAGGTTATACCTTGCTGAATAATGGCGCCATATGTTGGAGTAGCAAGAAGCAAACGTGCATTGTCTTATACTTTATGGAAGATGAGTTTGTATCATGTACTACAGCAATGCAAGAGGCTTTGTGCCTGAAAAGATTCATAGAACCACTTGGATTTGGAAATGAGAGTAACAATCTGGTGATAGTGCACTGTGGCAATACTGAGGCCATAACCTACACCAAAGACACCCAAGTATCATAGCAAGACCAAGCATGTTGACATCAAGTACAATTTTGTGATGGATTATATAATATAGAAAATTGTTACCGGGCAATACATTTTCACCAAATATGTGGTAACAGATCCCCTAATAAAGCCAATAGGCAAAGAAGTCTTTGAGACATGTAAAAGCTCTTGGTATGCATAAAATGTGAAATGTAAACCTTATGTAATACTTTTATGATTGATGGAATTATGTTTTTCATCATTACTTTATGTGTCTGTGTGAAAGTATATAATGTCTAGTATGTCGTACGGGTAAGAGAGGTTGGCTCTCTCACACGAGCAACCGCCTTTGACGCTCAAGTGGAGTGTGCAAAGATGAGAATTTGTGTTCACCAGTAAAGCGGCAAAGACTACTGATATGGTAGAGAAGAAACACAAACTATATGTCAGATCAGCTAAAGTGTAGCAAGTCAAGATGAGATCCGTATACATGAAATTAGATTGACCATGAAAACCTACTTCCATGATGCCTATAGCCAGAAAACAAATCCTTCAATGTCGATGTCATAGAGATGAACACATGTGCTAGAAGAACCGCAAAAGGAAAGCAAGTGAAAGATCCCTGTTTCATTACCGTGTGAGCCCTATGAAGGAACGATCATTCCATTGGTGTCTTTTGACTTTGACAATATCATGGAAGTATAGTTCAACGACTACTACTTTAGCATATATCCTGCGATCATGATAGATACGATCTAAGTAATTACGCTAGGAAAGTGGTTGATCCATATTGAAGTGATATATGGACGAAAGGAAGATTACCTACAATATACATATGTATGCTAGTGTCTGTGACATGTCCCTTATGATATTTTATTTTCATAAGTGTGGACACTACAAGGCTTACAAGAAAGGCAATATGAGCCAATTTAATTGGAGAGGGATTAGATTTGTCATAGAAAAGTGTATATCAGTAAATCTAAGACATCTGAGGCATATTATTAAACTCAATCTACACGAACAAGCTACACGAAGAAAAGGTTATCTTGTACTGGTCCTATAGAAGGGATTTCTAGTACAGGCACCTAGATGCAGACGTCATGCCCATGTGGTCACGGTAAAGCACTTAGTATGATAGAAGAAAAAGAGAGTATAAACCCATAATCCCTAACCCCCCAAGTGTGAGTGGGAGATGTAGGAAAATGGGTTGGTCCATCCTTAGTGTATTAGGACTAGAACCATATATGTGTATGTGGGACTGAAGTGTAAATATCCAAAAAAGGTGGATCATCAGGTGAATATCCCATGATATTCAAACTGATAGAGAGAATGACTATGAGAATAACCACCCACTATCCCTCAATTACTCCCATATTCGTACATGATTGGGTGAAAGAAAAAAAGAACAATACAGAAGTTTTCGAGAGGCTGCTCTGCATGGGTGAACTTGCTCTCTTCTCTTTGGCAAAACAAAAACTCTCTTCTCCTCTCTTGTGTGTCTTTGCTGTGTACCAGAGACCTGAGTCCAGTAACGGTGCTGGGTTACCATGTGGGTACCTGAAGCTAGAACCAACTATAGGTACGCATGCAAACCTACATAACCAAATTCAACTTTTTAAGATGAATTCATATTATACACTCCTTAATATACTTAAATTAGTCAATAGTTCTTAAGATGGTACCGTCATTGCAGTAAAGAAAGTTGATCTCCTGGTCAATGGTTATATGAAGATATATGGCCATTATTTGACAAAGGGGAAGAGGCCTCACCTGGTGATTGTAGGAAACTGATGGCAACCTGACGGTGATACTATAGTAAACTTGGTGGAGGCGCACGAGGTAGCGCATCAGTATTTGGAGTTGGGAGATGGCACATTACGTGGTACCATTTGTGACGTTGTATTAGAGGATATAGGGGGAACATGGCGGAGGTGTTCCTATGATGCGGAGGCCGATGCTATTGTTCTATGTGGCTCCGAGTATGGCTAGCTTAGCTTGGGACTCCATTATTGGCTAATTCGATTATGCTTCCAAGATGCTACTTCTCCTCTCCCTCTTCCCCTTCCAAGGAGCCATACCCCATGCATTCATGTTGCCTCCTTCTATCTTTGCCGTGGTGTCTCTGTTCTTAGTTATGGTGGTCACTGTTTATAACAATTTACTCCATTTTAATATGGAAAATATGATAGATATAATAGCCCCTGGAATGTTTTAAACCTTAATAAAATAGTTAAATTATTTAAAATTCCACGTCAACCTGAAATGCTATTTGTTAGGGTGGCATGGAAAGGTGAAATGGCATAAACCATTAAATTTAGGTACTGGAGTTAGATAGTAAAAATATGAAAGTTCAAGGTCTTAGTTTTAAACTTCTAAAGATCATGGAGGTGATATGCAACACACTTAAAGTTCATGGAAGTTTTGTATATTTTAGCCAATTTTATATGGTTCAGAATTTAGATGACTTTGTTTTTAAATTAAGAGATTTATTTTTTAAAAAATAATAAAATATAAATTATTTTAGATTAGTCATCAACCAACTAGAATTTAGATTATTGGACAGAGTTTAGATGATATGGTACTCCTAAAGAATGTAAGTATTTCTCATGACCAAATCACGAATGTTTCCTCCATGGATTGTCAACCGGACTCGCCAATAGCTTGGTATGGAACCAAAAATTGTTTTCATGGTAGAGACGAGTTGAACTAGGGTTGATTCAGGACCCACACTTGACCAGGAATTGGAACTGTTTTTAGAAAACCATATGAGATTTTGGGACAAGTAGAAAAAATGTTGAAGAAAAAAATTATAAAAGCCTATAAAAAATAGATCCTCTAAAAAATTTTAATATATTTTCAAAGCATTTGAAGCTAATATTGTGTTATTTCTTCATTGAAAACTTCATATATTGTTATTATGTATGAATATAATTATTTTTTATGAAAGTTTTATTTAATTATTATGTCATTGGTTCGACTTCATATCTAATCTATTGAATCATGAAAACTAAGGCTTGCTAACTTTTCTAGTTCAATGTCCCTTGACTTTTGTTTTTCAATAACAAGGTGCGAGTGTTCGCCATTTAGCTTAATCGCAAGCATATGGGTAGCTAGTATAAAATTGTCGTTCCCACAAAGATTAAGGCAAAAGACAATGTATTCTTGCAATTATATTTTCAATTAGGTTGAGGAATCAAATATTTAAGCAAACAATATTTTAACAAGTGAATTAATGTAAAATTAAAGAGATTAACTAGAACTAAATTAAAATTCTCACTTCAAGACAAAAGAGATATGTAGGGTCATCTATCCTCTTTTTACTTCATGAACCTTAGCAATATTACCTTCCAATCACAAGAAATGATAATATGTGTTTGCCAAAGGGTTCAAAACACTTGATTAAACTTTCTCAAGTTAAAATTACATGCTCTTTTCCATTAAAGTGCTCAATCTCTTGATCCAATTAATAAAAACTAAGTTAAAGAACCAACCCTTTTCTTGACAATGTAAGTTTGGGGCAATATCTCTTTTCGAACCAAATAAAAACATCCATTCTCAAAGGAACTTCAGATCAAATATGATTTTAAACAAGTTCAAACTTAAACTAGTTTCTCAAGTCTACCTTAAGTGAACAAAACAACCCAATGGCTTTTCTTAACAATGTAAGTTTGGAGCAATATCTCTATTCGAACCAAATAAAATCATCTATTTTCAAAGGAACTTCAAGTCAAACATGATTTTAAACAAGTTCAACACTTAAAACTAGCTTTCTCAAGTCTAACTCAAGAGAATAAAAAAACCTAATGGTGATCAAGCAATAAGAATATATTAAAATCACACACATAACAATCATTACTCATAAAAGGAGGTAAATACAAGGTTCAATCCTAAAAATGGTTCAAGACAACCCTAGAAATGAAAGATTTAGCTATCATAGTCTCAAAATAAACAAAACTAAGCAAAACAATCTGATTCATGACAAAATTAAGTGAGAAAATGAAAGAATAAGAAGAAAAACAAAGAGTTGTGTATCCAAATCTCTTCTTTGCTCATATCCTAAGCCTCCAAGCCTTTAAAACTTCATTCCTAAGCTCAAAACCCCTCACTTTTGGTCTCTGGAAGTGTGGAATGGCAGCCACCATCAGGTTGCTTCAATAAAAACCCTATTATTTTGCATCAGTTTTTGAAACACAGAGTTCAATTTTACATGTTCGCCATAGCAAATGGTATAGAGAGGGAAAGTTTCCTCTTACGAACTTTTCACCGTGGTGAGGCTACAGCTCACTACTGCATCAGGTATAAAGAGTACCAATCTTCACTTCTGCAAAGTTGGCTACAGCGAGGGTATTTTGGCCATGGCCATGGGTATAGTCCCCGCATTCTTTGAGCTTCATCTTGTTTCCCTTGCTTCAAGGAATCTTTTGGCTCTTTACTTAAGGTTTTCATCCATCTCCAAGTTCCTAAATCAATAGCAATGCTTATGAGACTCAACCTTAATCAAAATATTCGCATTTTAACTAAAGAATCCAAATTTGAGTTTCTAGGTAATATGCACATTTTCCTCAATAAGTATCTACAATATGAACAATTCTATTAAAAAATGTTTAAAAGAGATAGAAAATGTGCAAGAATGATAAGAATTTCCATGAGTTATCATATCCCCAAACTTAAACTTTTGCTTGTCCTCATGGAAAACACAGAACAACTCTATGAATCAATAAATTGCTAACTTGAAATTGTCCTCATAGGTTGCTCAAGAAGTTATACAAGAAAGGAAATCAAGGTAATACACAAAAATGCATGATTCATAATCTCAAAGCAAGCTTTTCAACAATCTTGGAGCGTGTGTGTGATTAGAATCAAAAGATATATATAACACTTGAACATGTATACAAAGTCACAGTAGTAGGCCTAGCCTCACCTAATTCCAACTTGTTAAAGATAGAAAGAGGCATGATATTGACAATAGCTTTAAGATCACATAATGCTTTACCTAAATTTTTTTTCCAATGTGATAAGGGATAGAGAAGCTACCGGGTTCCTTCATCTTTAGAGGGATTTGCTTGATGATATATGTGAAGCTTTTAGTAAGAGCAACCATTTCAAACTCATTAAACCTCCTCTTCTTAGAAAGCATATCCTTCATGAACTTGTCATATTTGGGCATTTGTTCCAAGGCCTCTACAAAAGGAATATTGATGTGTAGTTGTTTTAACATAGCCTAGAACTTATTCAATCGCCTATCATCTTGTTGTTTCTTAAACCTTTGAGGAAATGGAAGCGGAAGCATATAAGGTTTTACCTTTTGTTTTTTCTTTTTCTCAACACCATCATTTTCCACTTGTGCTCTTTCTTCTTCTTTTCTTGTTTCTTCTTTCCATTATCCTCATCGACATCAACCTCCTCAACAACTTCTTGACTTTTATTAAGAGCAATATCACCATCAGCTTTATTGCTTACTTCACAAGGTCTAGGTATATCAAGTAATTGCTTACCACTTCTCAAATGAATAGCTTTACAGTCTTCCTTGCCTTCCCTTCTTGGATTAAGAACATTGTCACTAGGTAGGCCGAGGACAAGACATTTTTTTGAGAAGCCATTTGGCCCATTTGAACTTCTATGTTCTTGATTGCTATGTCATGTAGAGCAAGTTTGTCCTTGTTTTCAACTTTATTGGCCTCTTGGTTTTTCAATATTTTCATTAACATTTGCTTTATTTTGGACTGACTCACATGTTTTTGTTGATTTTTAAATCCCGGTGGAGCCATAGGTTTAGTCCCAGAAGTGGAAGCATACTTTGGATTTAGTGAATTCCCTTCTCTATAAGAAAAGTTAGGGTGGTTTCTCTAACCCCAGTTATAGGTTTGAGAATAAGGGTTGTTTTAAGAATTCCTTTGCATATAGTTAACTGTTTGCAATGTGTAAGGGCATTGATCTGAATGATGTCTTTCTCCACATTGTTTGCAAGAATAGAAAATAGTTTGAATAGCATTAACCCCCATGGTGTTACCCTTCTTTATTTGAACTCAAGTTATTCAAACTTCTTGGTTATGGCTTCAAGTTGTGAGGCAATGTCCTTTGAAGAGTTTGGATCCCTATGAGTGCGATATGCATTTGTTCTCTTATGTGACTTTTGCATATCACTAGAAGACACTTCTTTATACAAGTTATATAGCTCATTGATTTTCAACTTCCTAATGTTTCCTTTTGCCTCATTGTGATAACTATCATTCTAATTATCAAAAGAAACTAAGCTAACCAATAGTAAAGTGAAGCTAACCTAGATCGATTCACAAAGAGCCTAAATAGATGCCAAAGTTCCTAACTAATCAAATGAACCACAATTTAACAAATTAATGCAATGATCTATGAGATGAAATGTTTGAATAACTTTTGAATGTAAATCATATGCTACTGTTTATGATTTTAGGTGTTAATAATGATGTCATGAATCAATGACAAGTGTGTTCACTTGAAGATTACCTTACCTTTATTGTCCATAAAATATGAGTTAATTAGTTGAATTAAAATGTGTTAGCTAACAACTCGTCAGCTAAATCTCTATCAAAGCTACAACTCGTAGACATTAAAAAAAGAAATCTGAATCATGCAACTCAAGAGGTAGAAGAAGATAAATTAAACAAGTACAACTTTACTCTGCTATAGAATTGCTCTAATTAACCATAGCCATGTCCAACTAGTTCAAGGATGAAGATCAATTAAAGCTCAATTATACAAAAATAAGAAATCCAACTCAGTTCCTTACTATTCATCATCTACTAACTCTAATTGAATCAATAAAACTAGAATGAAATATAGCTACAGATACATTCAAATCTAAAATTAAAGACACAATTGAACTCCTTATTTGCAGATCAAGGACTCTTGTTCAGCTTCATCTCCAAGAGAGCACAGCAAATCTAGCCTTGCATTGCTATCAAAACTTCATCAACAACAGCAAGATCAACAGCAGTTATGGTGAATATAGAAGATAGAAGATGAAGATGGAAGTGAAGGTTTCTCTGGCTCTCCTACCCAGAACAGAGAAAGATTGCAGATGAGATGAGAGAGAGAGTGATAGCATGAGAGAGAGAATGTGATGGAGAGTTGTGTGGAATCAAATAGAGAGGGTCAGAGATGACCTGAATGGGTGAATGAATGAATGATAGATAGATGGAGTGCCAGCTGGATGAGCAGTGGAATGGGTGAATAAATTTGTTCTCCCCAGCAATGTTAGCGTGTCTCTTCACTCTATTTGTTCCTTGTCCAGCACATGCTTCCATCTCCTTTTGTTCCTTTTGTCATAAATAGCAACTTTAGGCAACTGAATGGAGAAGAGAATAAACCTACTTGAAAGGGAGCTACATTCTACAAAATAAGTACATGTAGTGGGAACTTCACAAGCATTAGTTACAGGATGTGATTCATGCGGTTCAATGATCCATGCTACAAAAACATGTGATAGACAATATGAAGAAGTAGCAGCAATATATCAAGGGAGAGACAATCAATACCCGAAGAGAGATCCTTATTCAATATATATAATCCTGGTTGGAGAGACCACCTAAATTTTAGGTGGGCGAGTGGTGAAAATAGGCAAAATCAGTTTCAAGGTGGTAGTGCTTCTTCAAGCAACTATCAAAATAATGCAAGGCCTATTATTCCTACTCAACCTAATGCTTTAGCAGAACCAAGATAGGATGATACTTCTCAATTGTTGAAAAGTATGGCTGCATAAATGAACAACATGGACGATAGAATGACCTATATAGACAACAAGCTAAAAAATAATGATGGTCAATTTACCTCCATAGCTTCAATTCATCAAAGTATGTGGAAAAATAATGCAGATGTGCAGAGGAAACTTGAGGAGTTAAGTTCTATAAATATTGATATTACTAGTCATCTAACTCAAGTTTCCAATACTGTGAGTTATATTCAAACAAAGAGTAGTGGCAGCATATCTTCGAATACTATTATTAATCTGAGGGCTCTAAATGCTATTTTATTAAGAAGTGGTAGAAAGGTTCATTTCAAGGAAGAGGAGTCAACCAAGATATTGAGGACTTTGAAGTTGAAAATCCATTATTGTCACCGATGATAATTGGGAAATCTGAGAGTGCTAAAGAGCAGCAGCTCATGACAAAGATATCAAACGAAGAGGAGAATTCACAAGCACAAGAAGAAGAGCAAGGGATTCAAGAAGAAGAAGAGATAATGCAAAGTCTAGAGTACAAGGGGAAACAAACTGAGAAGAAAGTAGAGTAGAGCAAGCAAGGAGCCTCTATACCTACAAGTAAGGAGGTAAGTATTAAGGATCTCCCTTTTCCTAAAGCCTATTTTGTTGGAAAGAAAAAGATTGACCCTAAATTTACAAAAGATGCTTATACTCTATTCAATAAACTAGAAATAAATATCCCTATGGTTGAATTTCTTAAGAGGAATCCTAGGTATGCTAAATTTTTTAAAGAGTTGTGTGCTGATAAGAAAAAGTTTAGGCCTCTTGAGAGAATTTAGGTGAGTGCTAATGTGTCATCTCTTTTTAAGGCTAAATTACCTATTAAGTGCCAAGACCTAGGATCTTACACTATCCCATGCATAATAGGAAAGGTTCATATAAAGGGAGCGTTATTAGATCTAGGGTCGGCCATTAATGTAATGCCTTAGTCGGTATACTTAGCCTTAGGTATTAATAATCTTAGAGACACAAGTGTAGTGCTCCAGTTAGCTGATAGATCAATTAGGTACCGTAAGGGAATTCTTAAGGATATTCTAGTGCAGGTCAAGGACTTAGTGTTCCCACCTAATTTTTATGTCCTAGATATGTCCAGTGAGCTAGTGAATGAGAGCACTTTGATCCTAGGCAGACCTTTCTTCTAAACTTCCAAGACAATTATTAGAATGAAGAATAGTTCCATTACAATGGAAGTTGGAGAACATGTAGTTACTTTTAATATGAATGAAGCCATGAAATATCCTTTTGACAATTGTTAAATGCTATTGATTTTGTTGTTGAATAGATTCAAGATGAGTATGAATTGAGTTTGCATTATGGGCATGATTCGGTGTTGCATCAATTTCATAATTCCCATAAAACATCTCAAGAGCATGTTGATTCAAATTCGTCTTTGAGTGCTTATGATGATTATTTTGAATCTCTTTCTTCTATTTATTCTTTTCCTATTATTGTGGAAGCAATGCACCATGTTTTAATTGCCTAGATATAAATAGCATGCTTTCAGTTTCTCAAGATTTCTCATTCTCATCAAATTTTGATTATATTTCATCATTTACGAGTGACATTGCTTTTGGAAAGGAATTGTTGAGTGACTTTATAGGATTACAAGATTGTTTAGAAGCTGGAAGTGGAACAAATACTGAAGGGTCGAGCTTAGGTGATCCAATGTCACGACTTGATGATCTTCACTTCACGACTAAATATCAACCTCCTGAGGGGATGAGCCTCTGTGATAATGAGTCACGAATAGATGATTGTTTGGTCGCGACTAAAGAGCATAATGACCAGAGGAGAAGACTATGTGTATCCCAGTCACGACCAAAGGAGGTACAAGTCGCTACTGCAAACTCTAAAGACACTCTTTATGAACTTGAGTCACGACGAGAAGTTAAAGACAAGATAGAAAGGTCGCAACTTGGAATCCCAGATACAACAAGTGAACTTCAAGTTTTTTCAATTCCACAGTCCAATGTTTTGGTTAAAGGACCAACATATTCTAACTCTACTTTTCCTTAATCACATTCTAAACTACATCTTATACCTTAAGGTTTATGAATGACTTAATTTTTAATAATGATGCAGGTATGAAGGACGATAAACCCAAGTACGTTATAGCTGTAGACCAACCTAAACTTGGTGCAACACTTGAGGAAATTAATGTAAAAGTGGAGAATCTGAATGAGCTAAAGAAGAGCAGCCTTCAAGAATCTATAAAGGGGAGTATTTCTAATTTCACTGATTCCCCTCATCTGATTCCTTCTATTGTTCAACCCCCATAACTAGAATTAAAAGATTTACCCTTTAATCTTAAGTATGCTTATCTTGAGCTAGACTTAAAATTGCCTGCGATTATTTCTAGTTCTTTAACTGAAAGTGAATAGTCTAGGTTATTAAGTGTGCTTAGGAAGAATACAAAGGCTTTGGGTTGGCAACTGGCTGACATAAAAGGGATAGATGCTACTGTTTGCATTCATAGGATTTTGTTAAATGAAGATTCCAAACCAATTAAACAACCCCAACTGAGATTGAACCTATTGATCTCTGATGTGGTTAGGAAAAAAATTAGTAAATTTCTGAAGGCAAGAATCATTTATGCTATTTCAGATAGTGAATGGGTATCTTCTGTTCATGTTGTTCACAAAAAGAGTGGAATCACAGTAATAAAGAATGAGCATAATGAATTGATACCTAATAGAGTGCAAAATTCATGGAGGGTCTGTATAGATTATAGAAAGTTGAATAACTCTACTAGGAAATACCATTTTCCTTTGCCTTTTATTAATCAGATGCTAGAGAGATTAGTAGGAAAAAATCATTGTTATTTCCTAGATGGGTATTCAGGCTACTTTCATATTCCAATAGATCCGAGGGACCAAGAAAAGACCACATTCACATGTCCCTTTGGTTTATATGCCTATAAAAGAATGCCATTTGGTTTGTGTAATACTCCTGGCACATTTCAGCATTGTATAATTTCTATATTTGCTGATTTCATTGAGAAATGCATGGATGTGTTCATGGATGATTTTACAGTATATGGCAATTCTTTTTACCAGTGTTTAAAGAGCCTTGATCAAATTCTTGCTAGATGCATTGAAAAGAAATTGGTTTTGAATTTTGAAAAGTGCCATTTCATAGTCGATCATAGAATAGTACTTGGAAATATTATATCTAGCAAAGGAATTGAGGTAGATAAAGCAAAAATTGAAGTAATCTCCTCGTTGCCCTACCCCAAACTTTAAAAGAACTACAATCTTTTTTGGGGCATGTTGGATTTTATAGAAGATTTATCAAAGATTTTAGCAAAATTGTTTTGCCACTTTCAAAGCTTCTTAAAAAAGACACTGAGTTTTTTTTTTCACTGAATGTAAAGAGGCTTTTGAAAATTTAAAGGATAAGTTAATTTCTCCACCTATTCTAACTTCACCACATTGGGATCTTCCTTTTGAATTATCATGTGATACTTCCAATTATGCTGTGGGAGCTATGTTAGGTCAAAAGGAAGGTAATTTATCTAGGGTGATTGCTTATTCCTAAAAAATACTTGATGCTGCTCAAATTAATTACACCACTACTGAGAAAGAATTGTTTACAATTGTAGTGGCTTTGGATAAATTCAGAGAGTATCTCATTAATTCTAAAGTTATTGTTTACACAGATCACACAGCATTTAAGTATTTATTCCATAAACCTCAATCAAAGCCAAGACTTCTATAATGGATGTTACTGCTTCAAGGGTTCGACATAAAAGTGAAGGATCATGCTGAAAATATGAATCATGTTGCAGATCATTTGATTAGATTGCCAACAGAGACAAGGGGATTACTTAGTTCTAATCTTATTTGTGATTCTTTCCCTGATCAATCTCTTTGTGTGGTTGCTATTATAAAACCTTGGTATGCATATTTGGTGAATTACCTCAAAATTGGCATAATCGTATCTCATTTGTCTAAATTTTAAGCGCAAAAGCTCAAGAGTGAGTCTAAATATTACATTTGGGATAACCCCTATATGTGGAAAATATGTTTAGATCAAGTATTAAGAAAATGTGTCCCTGATAAAGACCACACCCTAGTTTTAGGAGCTTGCTATTCTTAGGTTTATGGGGGTCACTTTGGGGGAAAAAGGATTGCACATAAAGTCATTGAGTTTGGTTTTTATTGGCCTTCACTAATTAAGGATACTTTAGGTACCAGAGATTTGGGGAAATTAGTAAGTGTCATAAGATAACACAACAACCTATTATGTTTTGTGAAGTTTTTGATGCATGAGGAGTAGATTTTATGGGACCTTTTCCACCTTAAGCTAGTTTTCATTATATCTTATTAGTTGTAGATTATTTATCTAAGTGGATAGAGGCTATTCCTACGAGACTAGATGATGCCTAGACGGTCTCCAAATTTCTAAGGTCTCACATCTTTAGAAGATTTGGAGTACCAAAGGCATTAATTAATGATCAAGGTACCCATTTTTGTAATAAGTTAATCAATAACTTATTGGCAAAATATGGTGTAACTCACAAGGTCTCAACTCCATACCACCCTCAAACTAATGGCCTAGCTGAGGTTTTCAATATAGAAATAAAGCACATCCTTAAAAAGATTGTTAAGCCATCCAATAAGGATTAAAACTTAAGATTGGATGATGCTTTATGGGCTTACATAACAGCTTTTAAAATACCTTTAAGCATGTCCCCTTATAGGACAGTTTTTGGGAAAGCTTGTCATATGCTTGTAGAATTAGAACATAGAACATATTGGGTAGTGAAAGTTTGTAATGAGGAACTTATAGAAGCCAGTTCATAAAGGTTGTTGCAGATTCAAGAGCTGGAAGAGATTAGATTAGTTGCTTACAGCAGCTCTGAGATTTATAAGCTGAGGACAAAATTAATTCATGATGCTCATATCTTGAGGAAGAGGTTTAAGGAAGGTGACAAATTGTTGAGGTACCAAGCTCGATTCAAGTTCAAACATGGCAATTTCAAAACTAGCTAGGATAGCCTTTATACTATTGTTAAAGTTTATGGCTTCAGGATGATAGAGTTGAGAGAGGAGGTGACGGACAAAATCTTTCAGGCAAATGGCTACCTCATGAAACTCTATGAGGAGTCTACTTTACCTCCATGAGGCCAAGTTGTCCCTTTTCTATCTCTCTTACCTTTTGTACACTTTTCTATTGTGATGTTATGTTTCATATGTTGGTTTGATGAATTGGAAAGGGATTATTAGTGGGAATAGTATTTATTTTTTTTTAATAAATTCCTCTGTTGTCCATTTGTTACCTACTTATTGTTGTTGTCTTTATCACCTACACACTCAATTGCATGATATAGCTTACCTATCATTTCATCTTTGTTTTTCTTAACTTGCTTGGTATGATTGAAATGTGATTGCGTACTTCACTGTGAAATTTGCATTAAGTTGTGTGATGTTTTGTTGTTGGGTAAGATTTAGGGTGATTTCGGCGAGTTAGCAAAAGGTTTAGAGTATATTAAAGAGTGATTGTGCACTTTGGTCATGACTATATACTAATATGGTTCTTCGAAAGAATTGAGTTCTCTGTGTGCATTAGTCGCGAATTTAGATAATTTAGGTCGCGACTATAACCCATTCCTAGAAACTGACCTCTGTGTATTTCAGTCGCGACCTCAGTAACATATTCAACTATGCGTTTTGAGCATCAAACTTTTTTTAACTCTATTGGCCTACATACCCCATAACCGTAGTTGTGCGTAACTTCCTTCCTCTCTGTTTCATCTTGCTACAACACGCTTCTAACCTCTGTTTCTTTTTTCTTTCTGTTCTTGTTGCGCCATTGATTTGTTTCCTCAGCCTCTTCATTCTCCTTCATCTTGCTAAAGCTTTCTCCTTCTTGCTCTAAAGGATTGCTTCTTCAATTTCCATACCCTAGCAGTTTGCATTTCCTCCTTGACCAAAGTTAAGAGCTTACCACTCTTTTGCTACATTTATTCATGGTAGTTTTCTCTTCCCTCTTGATTTTCCTTTAGTTTTCTTATCTTTTTTATGTAGTTTCTAGGTTTTATTTAGTTTTGTTTTTAGAGACATTTGGGAATTAGGAAATGTTAGTGTAGAAGTGGGTAAGTATTTTTTAGGGTTTATATCTATCTAGGCCGAACTGTGGCGGGTTTTGTTTAAGATTGATGGACATTGGCTGAAATCTTTGTTGATTTGAAATTTTTTATGTTTAGTCTCGACCATAAGTCACAGAGACTTAAGGTCGCGACCTGAGAATTGTTGAGTCGTAACTATACATCCTAAACAAGCATTTTTGAACTAATTTTGTAAAAGTCAGCCAATGTCACCTCAATCTTAGTGAGAGGGATTTATCAAGGGTAGAGGATATCTTTATATTGATTAGTTATTTGTTTGATATGCTTGATTAGATGGCTCGTACAAAGAGTCCTGAAGTTAACAAGAAGTCTCGATCAAGAGCCCCTACAAAACTAACCTGGAAGATGGCAGAAGAAATGTTTAACACAAGAGTCATTGTTCAAGAGAAGGAATTCCCAGCATATGATCAGGTGGATTACTGTAAATTAGCTATAGACCAGGGATTTAAGGAATTGATGAAAAGGAGGTCTAAAGTATATGGCAACTCCATATCACTTCTGCCTTGGAGGAGTCATTAGGACTGGGGTTTAGAAACAAGGAATTTTTCATTGATGATTTTGACATTAAAGCATTCCACAAATTGCCAACTCTATCTAAGTGTCGATTTCATCATTTGAAAATTCATTTGGATGAGGTTACTTGGGATATAATTTTGGCTGTTTTGGGAGAAGAAGGAGATGAATGGATGATAAACTCATATTTATATTGATTTTTAATATGTTAAAAGAGAGTTTATTATTGATTTTATCCACATTTACTACTATGTTGAGCAAATTAGTTAATAATATGAAATTGGACAAGTGGGAATTTAAATGATGTGATTTTAGTGCTTAATTGGATAAATAATCTATTAAATGTCAATTTCAGGTCAATACAACAATCAATTAGCAAAGTAGAGCATCCCTGTGGAATTCAGTCACGACCTGATGTAGCCAACGTCGCAACCATACGTCAATCAACAATGAAGAGCATTCTCTGTAAATATTAGTCGCGACCTGATGTAATTATAGTCACGACCAAACTTCAATACATAAATCAATCAGCGAATGACTTAAAGAAGGGGACAGCTGGACAGAAGGTGATTTAAGCATGTGATAAATTGAATAGCTGGATTTAACAGACTATAAACAAGAGCTGATAACAAATTGCAAGTGGGAGATCATGCATGTGTTGGCACATAAGGGAGCACTATTCACACATCAGCATACTCTATCTGAACAGAATGAGCAAGTTGCTGACAGCAAGTGGGGAGCATGTGCTGTAAACAGAATTGACATGTGCTAACAAAAGCAAGTGGACTAAAGAAGAGATTGGTTCATGTATCTGATCACCCATTTCATCTGCAGCTATATATCCATCAGATTCCACACTTCATGATGGCAGCTTATACACACATAATCCATAATTCATATATCATATCCACACGCAAACCACTCTCTCTCTCTCCATCTCTATTTTCTCTCACACCACCTACACTTCTGCTCTATTTTGAGCAGAAGAAACAGAGACCATTTCATCTTCATCTTCTCCTTCTTCTTCTTTATGATTGTTGCTAAGCTTTCTATTGCTGCTGGAGTTCAGAAAACAATGCAAGGCTAAGCTGTGGTGCTCTCTTGGAGATGACACTAAACTATAATCCTTGAGCTGAACAGGGAGTGCCATTATGTCTTTAATTCATAATTAAATGTATCAAGTTGATGTATTTACTTTTGGTTTATTGATGCAATTAGAGTAATAGATGACAAAGAAGTAGGGAACCGAGTTGGATTTCTTATTTCTGCATAAATGATCCTTTGATTAATTCTCATCTTTGATTGAGTTGAACATAGCTGTGATTAATTGAAGTGATTCTGTTTAATTCATATTCTACTACCTCTGAGTTGAATGATTCCTATTCTCTATTCAATGTCTGCGAGTTGTAGCTTTGATTGAGATTTAGCTAGCGAGTTGTTAGCTAACATATTCTAATTCAATTGATTAACTTCTCATATTCTGTGGATAATGAAGGTAAGGTAATCTCCAAGGGAAGTCGTTAATTCATTTCACCATTTTAATCACTTAAAATCATAAACAATAGCATAGGATTTACATTCAATTTTAGTTCAAACATCTCATCACACAATTCATCTGATTAACTTGTTAATTTGTGGCTCATTAGATTAATTAGGAACTTAGCAATCCATTTAGGCTCCTTGTGAATCGACCTAGGTTAGCCTCCGCTTTACTATTAGTTAGCTTAGTTTTGTTTGATAATTAGAAATGACAGTTATCAAAATGGCGCCGTTGCTGGGGAGCCTTACTTGTTAAGGTTTCCTAAGCAATCTCCTGTGCCTCAAAAACATAAAGAGTAGGTAGTTGTTTTAGTTTTTCTGCGAATTTTGTGTTTTATATCTATTAAGTCGCAACCATTTGGCTTTTGAGTGCGACTAAAGTGCTCTGTGATTTCTTGTCACGACTAGATACACATTTGAATATTTTTCAAAACTTTTCATCTCTATGATTTTTAGTCGCAACCAAATTGACACTTAGTCCCGACTAAAACTCTCTGTGGTTTTTGGTCACAACCGGAGTGCATTTTGGTGGCAACCAGAAATTTCTAACTTGAAACATTTGCTCTCTGTGATTTTTAGTAGCAACCAAAGTGACATTTAGTCGCGACCACAAATCCTGATTCAAAAATTTTGTTCTCTGTGACTATTAGTCGCGACTTGAAGTTCATTTTTGTCGCGATATCTTCCCTCTGTACTTTTTAGTTGCGACTTGAGCTTTTTGAACCTCGAATAACTGATCTCAATTTCTGAATTTGCTGTATTTCTGATATATTTGATCTTCTGCATTATTGTTGAGCATTGTGATTTGCATAAACAAAAGCTCTAAATTCTTTCCATTGGATAGAGAAATCAATAGAACACTTAGGCAAATTAAAAAGGCTAAAATCTTAAATCAAGCTAGTGTTGCATCTGAGCTTATTTTTTCTAGTCAATTTGTTGCTGCTGAGATTGAACCTGCATCTGGTGATATTTTAGATAATCATTTTGTCATGGAGCATGTTAATATAGGTGAATCTCACACTCATAATCAGAATAATCAAAATGAACAACATGCAGAAAATAACATGAACAATAGAAGGCCACGTAGGAGCATAAGAGAACTCACTTCTTCTAATGTAAACTATGATCCTTTTCACACTGGTTCTGCTCTAGATGTGAACTTTGAGTTGAAAGGTCCTTTATTGAGTAACTTACCAAAGTATTAGGGATTGGCAGGTGAGGATCCTTTCAAGCATTTATAGACTATGCAGTGGGTTTGCTCAACTATGAAGCCTATAGGTGCTGATATGGATGCTGTGCAGAGACAAGTATTTAATAATTTTGCTCGAAGTACAAAAGCTAAGTGTAGGGGAGTTGATAAACTCATATTTGTACTGATTTTAGTATAGCTAAAGAGAGTTTATTATTGAATTCTTTCCCCATTTATCAATATAATTGAGCAATTAATAAATAAAAGAGAATTAGAACAGTTGGGAATTAATGAGATTTTAATGATTAATTGAACAAATAATCTGTTTATTCCAATTTTCCATCATAGGCCAATGCAGTAGCGACCTGATATACCTACCGTCGCGACCAACCGTCAATACAGAATCAATCAACAAAGGACTTAAGGGAGAATGACAGCTGGACTTGAGGAGCTGATGGCATGCGATATCACATGGGCTAAATCCAAGAATTAAGGAACTGAAGCAAGTGGGATATTCAGCACATGTGTAGCAACAGAAATCACATAGAAGGGAAGCATATGCTATCATGCAGATGATACACTTTGCATCACACATTCTAGACAGCACACATACCTCATACACATGACCTTACTCATTCCATACTTCTATATGCATTCTCATTGCACTGTTCACGCAGATGGCACTGTTCACGCGCACACACACACACACACCTAATCTGAACAAAATCATATTCTGGACTGCACAGCTCATTCACACATTCCACACACATGCCATCTGCATATTGATTTCACACTTCTATATATTCCATAACTTCATTCATAATCTAGACACATCACATTCACGCAGACCACTCTTCTCTCCATCTTCACTTTCTCTTCTACAACTTCCTCTGTTCTAGTCAATAGAACTAGAGGAAGGTTCTGCAGTTCATCTTTACATGACTACTGCTGTGCTTTCTGTTGCTACTGGAGTTCAGATGGTAATGCAAGGCTAAGCTGCTGTGCTCTCTTGGAGATAAAGCTGAACCATAATCCTTGAGCTGAAACAGGGAGTGTCATTGTGTTTTTAATTCAGATTTGATTGTATCGAGTTGATGTAATTAATTTTGTGATTACTAACGCAATTAGAGTAGTAGATGACAAAGAAGTAGGGAACCGAGTTAGATTTCTTATTTCTGCATAAATGAACCTTTGATTGATTCTCATCTTTGATCGAGTTGAATATAGATGTGATTAATTGAAGTGTTTCTGTTTAATTCATATTCTACTACCTCTGAGTTGAATGATTCCTATTCTCTATTCAATGTCTATGAGTTATAGCTTTGATTGAGATTTAGCTAGCGAGTTGTTAGCTAACATATTCTAATTCAATTGATTAACTTCTCATATTCTATGGATAATGAAGGTAAGGTAATATCCAAGGGAACACACTTGTCGTTAATTCATTTCACCATTTTAATCACTTAAAATCAGAAACAATAGCATAGGATTTACATTCAGTTTTAGTTCAAACATCTCATCACACAATCCATCTGATTAACTTGTTAATTTGTGGCTCATTAGATTAATTAGGAACTTAGCAATCCATTTAGGCTCCTTATGAATCGACCTAGGTTAGCCTCCGCTTTACTATTGGTTAACTTAATTTTGTTTGATAATTAGAAACGACAGTTATCAATGGACCTTCAGGGGGCAAACAAAGAGATATTTGGAGAGGGAGTTCATGAATGATGAAGCACAAATTTGGCTCAATTTTATGACGTATAATGTGATGCCTCAGGCTCACATTTTGGATGTAAACAAAAAAAGACCTATTCTGCTTTGTCTATTCATGACCCAACGCCATTAGACATTCCTCACATTGTCTTTAACTCTATTTACCATTGTATAAATTTTGCCACAGCTCTTCTGGTTTTCCCGCACTTGATCACAGATTTATGTAAGGTTCACAGGATCTGTTTCCTCAAAATTGACATTTTTCTTGACCCTTATATCACCAAGTGTTATAGTGTATCTAAAGCTAACAAGAAGGCTGGTGAATAAAGGAATGCAAAAAGGGGGAAAATCATCTTGGGTCTCTGATCCAGCCCAAGTACTCTGATGGCCCGATTCCCAAGAAACACCCCTTGGCAAATTACCAAAATGCCCTTGGTTCCTCTTTATTTTCTTTAGTGAGTCTAGGGGCATTATTGTCTTTTCATACCTTACCAGAGTATTCTCTGACCCTGGTCAACTATCCAGATAACCTTCTTGGACTGTCTAACCTTAGGCAAATGACCAAAAGACCCTTTACTCATTATTCAACTATTCTATAACATAAGGGCATTTTCGTCATTTTGCACCGTTTTCCCGGACATCGGCCCCTTTTACTATTGAACTGATATTATGGGCCTGGGCCTTCCCTGGTGTCACTATGGGTCTTAACAACCACTATATAGCCTCTAGCCACAGTCCGATCATTTCTATTCGGACTGCTTTTCCTTTACCGATTATAATTGTAAATTCCCATCTTCCAGAATTTTTACAGAAAAATTGGGACCTCAAATCAAAATTCCGTGACTCCTCATTCAACCCGGAATCCTTTTCTTTATCTCCTGGTATTTTCAGATATTTTATCCGGACCGGGCTATTTTGGCCTGAAAATGCGCTCACGCGCACACTTTTCCAAAATGACTATTTGTCCCCTGGTTACATTTCTAATTCTTTCATATACATAGAGACCTCATATGCACATTTCACAGTTCAGTGAAATGATCAGCATAATTTTCTCTATTTTCTGGCAAAATATGGTACTCATCGGCTACCAGCCCGATCTTTCCCATAATTACAATTTTGCCCCTACATTCTCTTTCTGGCCCTGTTACTCATCTTCTCATCCTTCATCTTAAGTCCTAGAAATTCTCTTTCAATAACTCATCCCTTAAACTCTTCGGGAGTCATCGTTACTTGAAAGGCTTGACAACCTGCCCATATCAGGTTATCTTGCACAGGAGCCAGCCCATATCAAGCTACCTGCAGAATTCCTAGGCTTAAGACTTAGGATATTCCTCACATTCCTCATTTTGAACCTAGGTGAACTGTCTCGATCTTGTAGGTTAAAGACTTAACTCATCTTTAAATCCTGAAGGACTTAGCTCATCCCTCGGATTCCTACAAAATACAGGTAAATGATCCGCCCATATCAGATTACTACCCTGGGACTACGTGTTTAGCAGCCTGCCCATATCAGACTACTTCCCAGTTCTCCTAGACCAAAAATTGGGATGTTACATATTACTCAATTGAGCAGCTAAATTGTTGATCTGAGCATTCATAGCAGTAACTTGAGAAGATAAGCTATTGTAATCTTGAGAAGAAGACCTGGAAGAAACCTTATGAACTTCTCTAGCATCATAGCCCCCATATTGCTGGTCATTATTTGCTATCTTCTCAATCAAGTTTCATGCTTCATCAGGAGTTAAATCATCAATGGAACCCCTAGCAGCTGCACCGAAATTCTTTCTGCATGCAAAGTGCAATCTTGAATGAAAATATTGCACCAAATGCTCACTTGGAATCTGGTGGTATGGACATCTAGCTAGCAGCTCTTGAAACCTTCCTTAGAACTCATAAAAAGACTCTTCAGCATACTATTTTACAGCAAAGATTTTCTTCCTTAATGTAGCAGTCTTTGATGTAAGGAAGTATCTCTCCAAGAAAGCATTCCTCAAGTTATTTTAGGAGTCCAAGGCTTGAGGTGTATGATGTGGCAACATATAAAACCATTCCTTTACCTTTCCTTCAAGTGTAAAATGGAATATTTGTCTCTGCACAGCATCCATATTAGCACCTACAAGTTTTATGGATAAGCAAACCTACTGCATAGTCTTCAAATACTTGAAAGGATCCTCACCTGCCAATCCATAAAACTTTGGTAAGTTACTTAATAAATGACCTTTCAGCTCAAAATTAACATCTAAAGTAGGACAAATACGAAAGGGATCAAAGTTTGCATTAGAAGAAGTGAGTTCTCTTATGCTCCTACGTGCCCTTCTATTATTCATGTTATTCTTAGAATGTTGCTCATTAAGATTATTCTAATTATGAGTATGAGCTACACCCTCATTAACATGATCCATGACAAAATGATTATCTAAGATATCATCAGATGCAAATTCAGTTTCAGCTACAATAGATTCACCAGAAGAACTAGGCTCAACAACAGATGCAACACTAGCTTGATTTAAAATTTTAGCCTTCTTAATTTGCCTAAGTATTCTATTGATTTCTATATCCAATGGAAAGAATTCAAAGCTTCTGTTCATGCAAATCACACTCAAAAATATGCAGGATATCACAATGTAGCAATTTCAGTGAATGAGATCAGTTTAATCATTGTACAGAAATATCAGGTCGCGACTAAACAGACTCTAGGTCGCGACTATAAAGTACATAGAGCAGAAGAAAACTAATGGATAAAAATTTTTAGTTGCAACCAAAAGGCACTCCGATCGTGACTAGAATTCACAGAGAGCAAATCTGAGTTAAAAACTAATTTCAGGTCGCAACTAAAAATGTATATGGTCACGACTACATATGATAGAGACGCTCAAAAATCAATTTTTGCACGATTGTCACAACTGAAAAGGTAATTGGCTGCGACTCCAAGACATAAAGCACCAAATTTGCAGGAAAAACAAAACAAAACACCTATTTACTTTTTATGTTTTTTAGGCCCAGCAAATTGCTTAGGAAACCCTAACAAGTAAGGCTCCCCGGTAACGGCACCATTTTGATAACTGTCATTTTAATTATCAAACTAAACTAAACTAACCAATAGCAAGTGGAGGCTAACCTAGGTCGATTCACAAGGAGCCTAAATGGATGCTAAGGTACATAATTAATCTAATGAGCCACAAATTAACAAGTTAATCAGATGAATTGTGTGATGAGATGTTTGAACTAAAACTGAATGTAAATCCTATACTACTGTTTATGATTTTAGGTGTTTATGATGAGGATATGAATCAATGACAAGTGTGTTACCTTAGAGATTACCTTACCTTCATTATCCATAGAATATCAAGAGTTAATAAGTTGAATTACAATAGGTTAGCTAACAACTCGCCAGCTAAATTTCAATCAAGCTACAACTCGCAGATATTGAATAGAGATTATGAATCATTCAACTCAGAGATAGAAGAAGATGAATTAAACAGATACAACTGTACTCTATTATATAATCACTCTAATTAATCACAACCATGTCCAACTCGGTTCAAGGATGAAAATCAATCAAAGCAACAATTATGCAGAAATAAGAAACCAACTCGGTTTCCTACTCCTTTGTCATCTACTAACTCTAATTGTATCAATAATTATAGAATCAACTACATCAACTCGATACAATCAAATATGAATTAAAGACATAATGAATTCTCTATTTCAGCTCAAGGATTCTGGTTTAGCATTATATCTAAGAGAGCACAGTAATTTAGCCTTGCATTGCCAGCAGAACTTTAACAGTAAGAGAAGGTACTGCAGCAATCATGGTGGAAGAAGAAGGAGAAGATGAGATGAGTGTTAACTTTCCTCTAGCTCTATTGACTAGAACAGAGGAAAGTTACAGAAGAGAAATGGAGATGGAAAGGAAAAGAGTATGGTGTGAGTGGATCTGGTAGAATGTGATCTGATATGAATGAATGGAATGCTGATGGAATGGAGAAGAATGAGAGTGATGTGGTGTGATCAGTGGATATGGTAGTGGGGAATAGAGTGAGGTGTGAAATGAGAGAATGATGGTGTGGAATCTGATATGCGTGATGAATGATGGATGATACAGAAAGTGTGCTGATGGTGTGATATATAGGAGAAGTGTGTGAATGGTGTGACTTTCAGCTGAGATGGCATGAGAGGGTGTGCAATGAGTGTGATCAATCCAAAAGTGTGATTCTGTTTAGATCATGTGTATATGTGCATGAACAATAGAGTGGGTGTTGATATGCTGAGCTGTTATGGAAGTGTAGAATGTGTGAATTCAGTTCTAAATTGGACTCCCTCCACATGCCCAATCTGTTACAGCACATGTATGGATTCCTTCCAGCATGTAATTCTGTTAATCCACTTGTTCAATCTAGCACATGCTTAAGTCTTCTCTTGTTCAGCTATCAACTAACCTCCATCTAATATGTTGATTGGTCACTGTATTCCTATAATTGAAATTAAAATAACAGATTATTTATCCAATTAATCACTAAAATCTCAACAATTTATTCTCATTTGTCCAATTTCATTTTATTAATTAATTGCTCATCATATTAGTAATGGGGATAAAATCAATAATAAAACTCTCTTTAAACACTCTAAAAATTAATACAAATATGAGTTTATCAGTTGCTCTCAGCCACTCTCATTTAGACTCCTTTCTCCTCATCTCATTTCTTCCTCCTAATGTAACATTCTAAAATTTTATTCCTAAGATCTAAATAACATTAGGATGTTATACATTAATTAACTAAAGATTTAAAATAGATCAAATTCATTATTTGAAGTCTGGAAATATAGAATGATTGAAAATTGAAGTGTAAAACCCTAATCGGGCTAAATGAGGTATAATGATATCTTTATAAGGTATTGGATTTTTCTTCTACGAACAAAAAGGAAGTAGAAATTACAATCAGCAATTATTTATTTATATTGATTTGAGTTTAATGAGATTATTTTATGGTAATTGGAATTTACCATATAATTATTTGAGTAATGAGAATTTATCCAGAATTAAATTTTCAAAAGAGAAAATTCATAAAGTTCAGTAAGGTTAAATAAAGTCATTTAATGCATTTTTAAGTTATCATCTTATAATTATATAATATTATGTAAATGTTATTTAAGTAGGATATATAAACTTAATCCAATTCTTGAAATTTTAGGGAATTGCTAGAAAAGTTAAATATATAAAAAAAACACACAACAGAAAAAAAACAATATATATATATATATTATAATAAATGAAATAGCCTGATTGGGGGAGGGGATTCATACCTTTCTTGATACCCTCCCCCATTTCACAAAAAACACACACAGAGCAAGCAAGAGGCGACTTCGACAGTGGCGATGGGATGGAGAGGGTGGGAGAGAGTTTGAGAGTGAGAGAGAAAGGAAGAGATTGTTTGGATTCTACTAGGTAAGTTATCTACCTTCTATCTCTAAGTTTCTCTCTCTTATTTTTAGTTTTTGAAAGAGGAAACTTTAGGGTTTGTTAGATTTCAAACTTTTGGGTGTTTCAACTGATGATTTGGTTTTTGAGGACTTTTGCTTGAATATTTGATTTGAGGAAACTAGAGTTAGGGTTTGAATGTTGAGAGATATGATTGAATATGATAATTTTACTGATTAATTTTAAATTTAATGATTGTGTTATATTTATTAGAGGTATAATTCTTATTTAATCAGTTTAGATTGTTATTAGAACTTGTAAATTGAAAATATGTATTTTTGTTGGAACCTTAACTTGGAGAAATTTAGGATTTTGATCAAATTAAATAGTTTTGAGTTAATTGTTAATTCAAATGATTTATTGAAATTTAGAAATGATGGAATTTAATATTGGGACGAAGAATTGGATATTATACATAAGATTTGGAAGTTAGAGGTATAAGTGGGGACTTTAAGTTGATTATTTGTTTAGCAATTTGATTGATGATAAAATCTAAATTAAATGATTGAATTAGGTTTATTTAAGGTATTATTAAATTTTTAATGGTTTAGTTTTGAGATTTAAGTTTAAAATAAGATGTTGGAATTTTGAATAGAATTTTGGGGATTCTTATTAAAGTGAACAATTGATGGTTTATTGAGGATTCAATTAAGTGATTTGGGTCTTGGAAAAATAGAAAGTTGTATGGAAATCATTAATTATGAATTATAGGAGGTTTGAATTTTTTTTAAGGAAAGTTATAAACTTTAACTATATATTGGTAACTAATTACTCAAATGGCTTATATATATTAATATGTTGTTATATTAATTACGCAGATTGATTAGTAAATTATGGTCTAAGCACGTGGCTCCTCATTATAGTACTTATATTAGTTTTGGCGAGAAGTAACAACTTCCCACTTGTTTTACATGCTAATGTCTTGCTTATGAGTAGTTTTGATTTATTAAACTATTGGAACACTTTTGTAATTATGTTATGTATACAGAAATAAAATCTGTCTTGTGGGAGTTGAGTTTCGAAATGCAATCCTTGGAATCTATGATACTATCTTGGAATTTATGATATTATCTTGGAACATATGACAATATGCGGAAAATGATGAAATGTTGACTTGAAAATGGATTATAGAATTTGAAATTGACAACGTGTTGAATTCTTGATGATGATATATAAGATGGGAATTGGTGAGTGATTTGTGTTTGTTACCGTCACATGATGAGCCCTCTATTAATGCATGATAGTTGGCTCCCTTACGTCCCCCACAATGAGGGATAGGCCCTTGTGGCTCCTTTACGTCCCCAGAGTGAGAAATAGGCCTTTATAGGCTCCTAAATTATCCTATAGTGAGGGACTGTGGTTATTGGGATTGCATTTGCATAATGAAACTGATTGGTCATTCACGAGGTATGAGAACTGAGGTACGAACCATGAGAACTATTGTTAACTGCTTTATGATATTAATGATTATAACTATCACACTTGACACCTCATGAGAACATGTTGGTGTCTATGATCAGTTGGACTGTTGGTTACTGAGACTTTTGTCTCATCCCGTGGTTATTTAATATTTTTGAGTGATAGCTCTCATGTTGGTACCTCAAGGAAGGATCCAGAGGCATGGTTATCCGTTAATCTCTATATAACCTTCTCTGTTTTGTTATGTGATGAATAGTTATATATTGCCACAGTATGGTTCATTTTGCATACTATGATGTGATGTAATAATTTATTTAGATTTAATTTTTGAAATACGTACTGGTAGTGGGCTTGAGGCCTTAGGTTGTTGCTTGTGATTGGTTGATTTGTGGATCCACTTTTAGAAAATGTAATATTATGAATTTAGTTATGAAAGAGTATTATTCAATATCTTGGTTGTGAAGTAGCCTTATATGATGTTATTCCTGGGTTCGATGTCCAGAGGCCCATTTGAGATTATTGTATTAATAATTGTTATTTTACTGTGGTAGTTAGGGGTGTGAAGTTTAATAACCATGTTAGTGAGGTTTAATCCCTTCTAACATGGTTATGCATGTGAATGATTATGTGAACTTATTTTATCCATGCTAGTTTCTAGAGTTGAGTTTATTCTTTTTCTAATATGGATTTTCTTGATTGATATTGGAGGTTTTAATTATCCATGATAGATCTTTGTAAATTTTGATTGTTCCTTTTCTATCATGGATTGGTTTTGGAAATGAGAATAATATTCTTTATATACATGATAGCCATTTTGTATTGATGAAAGTCTCTTTGCTATCATGGATATCCTTATTGAAATGAGTTGAAACCCTTTAACCATGATAGCGCTTTGAAATAGTAGCTTGGTCTTTTCTATCATGGTTAACCTTTTGATAGTTGATAACTTCTTTTATAGCCATGGTTGGGTTCAAACAATTAAAGAAACTCTTTTCTTCTATGATAGTTTTCAAATAACTAATTCTCTTTTCTATCACAATAGTTTACTAGAAATAGTTTTAAGTGGTTAAACAGGTTTAAATAAGGTTAATTATTGCGATTAGCTGGAGAATTTTATAACTTGGTATTAGTTTCAAGCTTTTTTGAATGTGTTACATAGCATATTAGTGGCAATATATACTATTCATACATATCCTTCCCTGTTAATAGGTTGCATCCTTAGGAGGGGAGAAAGGGTATGAAACTATGAAAGTTAACATATTATTATCGGGTCTGCACCTTTAAATAGTTCATTTTAAGACAAACAAGGGAGATAAAGTTAAAATTAAGTGAGAAAAGTTAAATGGTAAAGATGGAATTAGATAGAATGAGAGGTTAAAGAAATAGTAAGGAAGAAGAATCTTGTGTTTGAAGCATGATAGTTAAGCTTCATACTATGTTTAATACCAATATTGCATGAGAAAATGTGTCTTTTAGGGTAAATTGTGACTATTGTATAAGTAAAGCTAGTATTAAAAGAGTATTAACAATTATTTATAAAAATTTGTTGTTGTCTAAGTGACTATTCATAAGATAAGTAATAAATATATCCCTTCATGTAGCTTACACCTTGATGCTTTTTAAGCAATGAAGTCACTACAGGAGTTGGTAAAATATATTATCAGATATTTTATTGCTATAAGAAAGAGATTCAAAAAAAAATTTAGGACAAAATAGAAGTGAAGGTGAAAAAAATGTTTTTTTAGGACTTTTAAGTAAGTGGAAATTAAGATTAGACGAAGTTTGGTTTAGAAATGACTAGGGTCGAGATATTATTGAAATCATGAGAAATTTAAATACTATATAGATTGTTATAGACTACAATAGGAAAGGCGCATTGAAAAATATACGAATTTTAAGGAAGTTGATGAAACCATAAGTTATAGGAGGATTGTAAGGTCGAAAGAAACAACTATATCTATAATCAATGATGTAGGATTAATGCTACAGTATCATGTGAAAAAAAAAACAGACTTGAAAAGGTAGAGGTTAGTTATTAGAAGCATTAGACTATGATTACAAGTGAAAATGTGTAATGATTGAAGCAGGACCACTATGGAATGACGAGGTTTAAATGATTTTCTTTTTCTTTTTCTTCATGAAGTTGAAATATATATACACACACACACATACACACACTTATGTGTAATTAAAGTATGAATATGTTTGTACTTGAAATAAAGTCATGAATATATTTTTGCACTATAATGAGCCTATTTGTGAGAGGGAGCTGGAATTGCAAATCCTTATGAATTATATACTCACTTAAGAAGTGTTATTAATGAGTGAGCACGATATGAGTATTTTGGGTAGTTGGTAATATGGAAGCAAGGATTTATGCGATCGAGGCATTGTTTGAGGTTCTAGATTTTGATTTGGCACTTTATTAACTATTGCGGGTATTGTTCAGATCTGAAAGTATTGCAATTGATGTTGATAGATGATAGTGAATTGGGTTGAGTCACTAATCTTTTTACGAGCTTAGAAATATTGATGCACACTCACAAGCCATAGGGCTATCAAGCAAAACTAGACTAACTAATACAATATGCAATATAGCAATGCTAACCTAGATCGATTTCTTTGAGGAGCCGATTACAACTACTATGTAACGAGGTATTAATTACAAATTACCCGAGGGAAAGTGTGGAATAGAATGGACACTAACTAGACTCAACTAATCTAAAGCTACCTAATATTTGTGATTTTTATATTTTTTTTTTTAACAATGGAATGGAGGATAATGGACGATAGATGAAGTGAACTCTCCTTGATGCTAGTCTTAACTATTCTTCCTTGTTCCAATTAATTAAGTTCAATTGCACCTAACTTGTCCTAAGTAGCCAAAGGACCAGTGAAGACACCTTCCCCTAGCCAACACATTTTACTATCTAAATTCCCCTAGCCACCTAGGTTCACTTAGTTCATTAGAGATGTCTTAAATGCTACCTCATATCATATTCACAAAGGTCCTCTTACTCTCACAGCTGGAAAAAAGCATTTCAACACCGGTTGAAAATGGCATTGAACATCGCACACACAACCGGTGTAGAAACGGACCGTGTAAAAAGTCATACATTCTACACCGGTCCTGTTACCGATGTAGAATGTATAATTTTTTACACCGGACTAAATTTTAAATCGGTTCACATTTACATCCGGTGTATTATTTTTCAAATGTTAACACCGGTTAAATATGGGACGGTGTGTTGAATGTAGACTTTTTTACACCGGTCTTCATGTTAAAGCGGTTCACATTTACATCCGGTGTATTATGTTTTAACATCTACACCGGTTGGAATATTGGGACGGTGTAGATTGTTCAATTTTTAACACCGGTTGAATATTGGGACGGTGTAGATGTTATTAAATTTAATTATATATGTTGTTACTACATCGGTGGGTATATACCTCCGATGTAGATGTTATTAAATTTATATTTGATAGATTTCGTTGGCCTGAAGCTTCAGAAGTAAATTGCCCAAATGTAATATATGACTCAATCATCGATCATCATCAGTTCAAGATGCCAAAGACATATATAATTCAATTGCTCATTATATTATTCATTGAATAAAACTCAATACAAAAATGCTACAATTTGAACAGAAAAATGTATTCAGTGAAAGACAAATACTATTGAGAAGGAAGGATTTGAACAAAAAAACTCTGCCCACCGATTACGCAGGTCCTCAATATCTTGGTCAGGAAATGGATTAGGTTGTTCAAACATCTGAAATATGAAATCAAAATCAAAGAAATTAAGGCATTACTAATTTAGATTAGATTGACAATTAAGAAATATGAAATCATTCAAAATACAATTTTACCTCCCCAGTTAGGTCAATCCTATTTGCCAAGATAATATTGACCATGTGTTTGACTATGTAGAAGCCGCACAAGTTGCTTTCTCTGGGTTGCCTTTGACTCTGTAATGTTAACAAGATAAAAATTATTTCTCATCATCAAAACGGGGAACCTAGCTAACACCTAATATACTTTTATTACCATCGGTGTGATCCATTCAGGGTTCCTCACCAAATTAGCGTGCTTAAGGCCCCTTGCAACTGTGAATGTCCTCATAGCCCTATGACCAAAGTTAACAAGTTAGTAACCCATTTATCACACAGATCGTTGTGTATAGAAGAGAACTCACGTACGTGTTCATGATCTTCCTGACATCCACCGAGGGCTTGTAATGGAGGGAGCATAAGAAGAAAACTTTATAGCTATGCTTACATAGGATGACAAGTTGCCAATGATTGCTGTAGAGATTAGTTAAAAGAGAATGAGTATTATAATTAAGCAACTACAAAACTAGTATATATAAAATAAAATGAAACATTATTATTCTTACTCATGCATATATGGTGCGAAGAAACAATCAATATCAGTTTCACCGAGCCTCTGTGAAATGTATGCAAGCCTCGAAGATTGAGAGGTCCCTTTAGCATAAATCTGAAGTGGGCATAGGAATCCGAACTTTTTTTGTTTGCCCTTGGAGGAAACCAACTCAGCTTGCATGTACCTACAGGCAATGCATGCACGACATTAGTTGTAAGACTTGAACTTTGTTATTACATATATTTACATTTAAATTATACTTACATCAAAAACACTTGGATGCAGCCGGAGGTCAGTTCTTCCTTGGGAGTGATCAGAGATTTGACGTCCGCATGGTCCAGGAAGGCCGGTGCCCCCATGTCGCCCACAACTGAATCCATAGGCAACGCGTCCACATGGAACGTTTTGTCATATGCCATTAGGATCACACGTTGCATGGCATTCAAAGCGGGAGGGGTGGGAAGTTGGTCGGGGGATGAGGCGACGTGATCCGAAACAAGATGCTTTGACCACAATATGAAAGTCCCTTTTGCTTGGCTCACTGTCTTCACCTCATCAGGGGGAATTGGGACAAGAGCATCTCCAATTAGCACGGCTTCAACTGTCACCCTTAATTGATCGTCCTGAATAAGGACGTGGTGAACAGTAGTTGCCCCTAGGCTATGGATGGAGCCACGTGCCACTAAGCGTCTAAGAGGATCCTCAACATATAGATCACAATGTTCTGCATCCTCTGACAGCGGCAAGCAACAACTCCCCTTAGTGCTTGGACGGACTGCAGTTGAGGGCGGGAGGGGATCAGTTGGCTCTTGCTGCCTTGATGTCATCATGGACAACATTTCTTCCTTCATCTTTGCGAACCCCTCTTGTAATCGCGCCTCAATTGAAGCTTCTACTTGTGCCCTAGCCTCTATCCAAGCCTTTTCCTTAGCCTCTGCCCTTATGGTGGAGAGCAAGGATGCCAACTCTGCCCTCGGCACCACATGTGGGGAACGTATTTGAGATGCTCCAAAGTAATCTCTTATACCCACACCTCTTCCAACTCCCCTGACACGGCCCCCATGTTCTTGTTTCCCAGTGGCAACAGTCAAGATGTCATTCCTACCATCTGACTTGAAGGATCCATGGGACTCTTGTTGTTTAAGATCACTCTATAACATAGAAAGAACAAACATAAGGAAAATGATATAATTATATATAGTCTACTATCACAAAATAATGCAAGTAGTGCTTACAATTTTTTCAGCAATCATGCGAGCATTGTCGCTTGTAAAAGCTCCGCTCTTTCTTTGGCGAGCGTACAACCATTTTTCTTCGCGACGTATCGGAGAGGGGGGGTCAAGAAGAACACTAGGATCCGACCCAGCATTTTCTTCTAACCTCTTCCTCTTGGCCCCCAACAACTCTCTTTCTGCCTTCGCGTAACCCCCTAGAGACATTGTGTGGGGGCAATCATTCTTGAGGGCGTATTCAATCGCTTTTGCTCTTTTTTCCTACAAGACATGAAGTATTTAAAATCAATACATATGATACTCTGATACGTTTTCTGCAACCACATACAAAAGGATACACTCACCATTGCTACTGGCGTGGTCCGATTCCTAACAAATTGTTCCCACGCAGCTTCGTCAATGAATTGATACTTGCTGCATGGAGAAGGTTGAGGATGACCACTTCTGTCCTGTCCATGCAGATACTGACGAGCTAGTTGTGTCTTGAATGCCCTCCAACGCTCACAGCAATAAGACAACATCTTCTTCTTCAAGAACTCATTGTTGGGCACATCGTAAGTGAGCTGCAATGTTTGCCATTGAAAGTAGAGTAATCAACAAACAGTTGTGTATTTGGTATTGCTCTGCATGCAATATTAGATAGTTCCTATGAAGGGAATTGGAAGACACGCAGCGGAAATTAACTTTAAAAATTTTTTCCATTCCCAGCCAGGATCTACCGAATGTGTTTAAGTCAAGGAGAAAGAAGTGTTACCTTCGGTTTCAAGCTTTGGTCGCGACCTCAGTGTCCACTAGTCGCGACTCCTCGCCTCTGGAACTTTCAGTCGCGACCTCCTCAGCTTCTAGTCGCGACCTGTCGCCTCTGGAGTTTGTAGTCGCGACCTACTCTGCTTCTAGTCGCGACCTGTCGCCTCTGGAGCTTTTAGTCGCGACCTCTTCAACTTCACGTCGCGACCTGTCTCCTCTTTTCGGATTTCTAACGTTCAGATGCCCGTTTGGTCGCGACCTAAGTGTGTTTTGGTCGCGACCTTTCTTCGTGTCTGGCCGTATTGTAGAAGTCGACAGCTCAGATCGGCTTCCTCTACCGGTATCCACACGAACAGCGTTCCAATCGCGAACGACGTGCTAGCGCCTCTTGTCCCTCTAGGGCTTTCTAGAGATTCCGTCCTCACCGTCTCTATTTCGGCAGTTTCTTATCTGCAAACCTTTTGCACTCTCCCTGCCCCCTTTTCTCACGACTGAATGTGTGTGAAGAGATCTATTGTGTGTAGAACCCTAGCTCCTAATGTCAAATATATAGGAAGCTATCGGGCTTCTAATAGGGCCGGGCTTCAGAATTAATCTTATATTAATTCTGAATTAATACAATATCATATATTGCATAATTTAATAAGAAACTGATTAAATAAATATGGTTTATATTAAATCCGTCCCACAGATTTAATTCACCTATTTATTTAATTTAAAATAAAGATAAGACAGAATTATATTTGATTTATTCTCATAAATCAAATTTAAGATATCTTATCAATTTGAATTTCAAATTCAAATAGATCATATCCATTTAAATTCAAATTCAAAACTGATAGAGATTTAATTTATCCTTATAAATTAAATCTTACTAATATCTCTTATATTATATATAATATATATAAACTAATTTATATATATATATAAAATATATATCCACCCTAGATTATTCATTGAATCTAGACATCTCTTAGATTCAATGAATCTGGACATCATAGCTCGCATTGGGCTGTTTTGTGTGCGACCCTGTAGGCCCATATGAAGTTGGCAGTGGCCCAGTTACTATACTGACCCACAAGTCGTAAGCGGTCTCTAGCAAGGCATTACGACTACCCAAAACATATGAGGATCGATAAACGATGTAACCTTTCATACAACCATATCACGTCCCTTTTGTCACACGATATTTCGGTCAAGGATGAGGCATGGAGAACGTCATCCTCCTATTCCTGACCGTTACTTTCTCGATCCCTGAGTAGTCTGAATATAGAAATGGAACTACCCTTCCATTCCAGTATGGCCATACATTTCTCAGACTCACTCATCGAGGGGCCCAGTAATATCTCTCTACGAATGTGAGGGACAAATTCCATCTTGACCATTCACATTCCTCCGCATGAAAAACCACTAAGCCCGAGCATAGCCTTTATGATCACTCGGTCAAAAGTGACTTTTGACTAGGTCAAAGCTGAGCGTTTGTCATGTAGGAATCCATGATGATCTCAGGTCAAAGGGCATAGTGACATGGCTTGTATATGAGAGAAACTTATGACTTAACCCATGCAACTCTCTCATAGCGGGTCGATCCAACACCCTGTACTCTTACATGTGCTTATGACTTTGATTTATATCTCTATATATCTTCAAAGTCATACTGGTCTTATTTCATCTCTGCTCCCGCATAGATGACCGACCAGGGACATTTAGGATAAAATCACTAGTTATCCAAGGATTGTCATCATAGTAAACATGCAAATAATATGATAACATGATACAATGATTGGCCCCTAGGGCACAATTTCCAACATCCTCCCACTTGCACTAGGAACAATCATTAATTTGTCTCAATCCTATTGACCTAACATGACGCTCATGTTTTGCCTGGACAAGCGGTTTTGTTAGAGGATCAGCATCATTGTCTTCTCCTATTACCTTGCATATTTTTATATCACCTCTATCATTGATTTCTCTGATGAGATGAAATCGCCTGAGTATATGCTTGGTCCTTTGATGTGACCTAGGCTCTTTGGCCTGTGCAATGTCACCACTATTGTCACAGAACAAAGTTATTGGATCTGAGATGGTCGGTACCACCCTTAGTTCAGCAATGAACTTCCTGATCCAAATGGCCTCCTTAGCTGCATCAGATGCTACTATATACTCGGCTTCCATTGCAGAATCTGCTATAGTGCTCTGCTTAGAGCTCTTCCAGCTTACTGCTCCATTATTCAGGAGGAATATGTATCCAGATTACGATTTCTGGTCATCCTGGTCAGTTTGGAAACTTGCATCTGTGTAACCAGTTACATAGAGCTCATCATCCAATCCACCATAGACCAAGAATAAGTCCTTAGTCCTTCTTAAGTACTTAAGGATATTCTTGACAGCAGTCCAATGGCCCTCACCAGGGTCCTGTTGATATCTGCTAGTCATACTTAAGGTAAACGAGACATCCGGTCGAGTACATAACATGGCGTACATGATAGATCCTATGGCCGAGGCATATGGAATCTTACTCATGCGACCTCACTGATCTGGTGTATTAGGACACAAATCCTTGCTGAGGTGAATACCATGAGACATGGGTATGAAACCCCTTTTTGATTCCTGCATACTGAACCTATGCAGTATCTTGTCTATATATGTGCTCTGACTCAGTCCTAGAAGCCTTTTAGATCTATCTCTATAGATCCTAATTCCTAGGATGTAGGTGGCTTCACCCAAGTCTTTCATCGAGAAAGATTTTCCTAACCAAGACTTGACAATCTGCAAGGTAGGAATGTCATTCCCAATGAGTAGGATGTCATCGACATAGAGTACCAAAATTACAACTGTGCTCCCACTAACCTTCTTGTACACACAAGGTTCATCAATGTTTTGAAGAAATCCAAACTCTTTGACTACTTCATCAAAACGATGATTCCAACTCCGAGATGCTTGCTTCAGTCCATAAATGGACCTTTGAAGCTTGCATACCTTACCAGAGTCCTCAGAACGCACAAAAACTTCAGGTTGTGTCATGTACACATCCTCAAGGAGCTTTCCATTAAGGAAGGCTGTCTTGACGTCCATCTGCCATATTTCATAGTCATAATATGCTGCAATGGCAAGGAGGATTCTGATTGATTTGGCCATTGCAACTGGGGAAAAGGTCTCATCATAGTCCACACCATGAGTTTGAGTAAATCCTTTTGCAACCAGTCGTGCCTTGAAGAAATTTACATTGCCATCCATGTCAGTTTTCTCTTTAAAAACCCACTTGCACCCGACGGTTTTTATACCTTCAGGCGGGTCGACTAAGGTCCATACCTTATTGTCGTACATGGATTGCATCTCAGACTTCATGGCATTAAGCCATTTCTCAGAGTTTGGTCCCACTATAGCTTCTTGATAGGTAGTGGGCTCATTATACTCAATGAGCAACACATCACGACTATCAGAAATCAGAAATCCATATCTCTGAGGCTGAAGTCGTGCCCTATTAGATCGCCTTGGGCCTTGCGTGACTTGAGGAGTCTCAACAACTTCTTGTGAGTCTTCTCTACTTTCCATCTCTAGTTCTGTGGCGTCTTGTGGCTCTCGAACTTCTTCGAGGTGTACCTTGCTCCCAGTGGTTCTTTTAGAGATAAATTCTCGTTCTAGAAAGATACCATTTCTGACAACAAACACTTTGTTATCAGTGGGGTTGTAGACATAATATCCCTTGGTTTCCTTAGGATATCCCACAAAAAGGCACTTTGAAGATTTGGGCGCTAACTTATCTGAGGCTTGTTGCTTAACATAGACCTCACATCCCCAAATCTTGAGAAAAGACAAACTAGGTTTCCTCCCAGTCCATATCTCATACGGAGTCTTTTCAACTGCCTTAGATGGAACACGATTCAGTGTGAACGCAGCTGTCTCTAGGGCGTGGCCCCAAAAGGATGGTGGAAGATCTGTTCGACTCATCATGGATCGAACCATATCCAATAGTGTTCGATTCCTCCGTTCAGAAACTCCATTCCATTGTGGTGTTCCTGGAGGAGTCAATTGTGAGACTATTCCACAATTCCTAAAATGATCGATAAACTCTTGGCTCAAATATTCACCACCTCGATCAGATCGAAGGGCTTTAATTGTTTTGCCAAGCTGGTTTTGTACTTCATTTTGAAATATCTTGAACATTTCAAAAGATTCGGATTTATGTTTCATTAGATAGACATAGCCATATCTACTGAAATCATCTATGAATGTAATGAAGTACGAATAACCTCTTCTGGCATTTGTATTCATCGGTCCACACACATCTGTATGTATGAGGCCCAACAAATCAGTCGCCCTCTCACTGTGCCCAGTGAAAGGCGACTTTGTCATCTTTCCTAACAAACAAGATTCGCAAGTATCATATGATTCAAAATCAAATGAGTTGAGAAATCCATCTTGATGGAGTTTAGAAATGCGTTTCTCATTTATGTGGCCTAGACGACAGTGCCAGAGGTACGTCGGATTCAAATCATTTGGTTTGATCCTTTTGGCGGTTATGTTATAGATATTTCCATGATTGGGTTGTTCCAAGTTTAATATGTAATGATCAACATGCAAATCACCATGAGCATAGAAAATATCATTACGATAAATGGAACATTTACCATTCCCAGAAATGGAAGTGTAACCTTCCTTATCCAAATAAGAAAGAGAAACAATGTTACTACTCAAAGCAGGAACATAATAGCAATTGTTCAAAACTAACAAAAGCCCAGTGGGCAGAACTAATTCATAAGTGCCTACAGCTAGAGCAGCAACCTTTGCTCTATTTCCAACTCGTAGGTCAACTTCGCCCTTCTTCAGCTTTCTACTGTCCTTTAGGCCCTGCACATTTATACAAATGTGAGAACCACATGCAGTATCTAATACCCATGTAGTGGAAGTAGAGAGATGAATGTCTATAACATAAATACCTGAAGCGATAGCCCCGCTATCCTTCTTGTTCTTTTTCAGATCTTCAAGGTAGAGTTTGCAATTCCTCTTCCAATGACCCGGTTCATTGCAGAAGAAGCAAACTCCTTCCTTTGGAGGCTTTGCCTTCTTTGGTGCAGGCTTGGTTTCGGGCTTGCCTGACTCTTTGGTCTTACCAGATGAGCCATGACCCTTCCCCTTGCCCTTGCCTTTCCTTTTCATACCCTTTCCTTTCTGAACCATCAAAACAGTACTGGGCTTCTTCTTAACAGTCGGCTCAGCAGTTTTAAGCATCCCATGCAGTTCAGAAATAGATTTCTCCATGTTGTTCATGTTGTAGTTCATGACAAACTGGTCATAACTTTCCGGGAGTGAGTTCAAGATCAAATCTGTAGCTAACTCCTGACTCATGGGAAATCCAAGCCTCTCAAGGTGATCAATGTACCCTTTCATCTTTAGGACATGAGTACTGACTGATGCACCTTCAGCCATCCTGCAGGAATGTAAGGCCTTAGTGGTCTCATACCTCTCTTGCCTTGCCTGTTGCTGGAACATTTCCTTAAGATGCACAATCATCTCATAAGCCTCCATGTGTTCCAAATCTCTTTGGAGCTCCGGAACCATGGTGGCAAGCATCAAGCATCCCACATCAACAGAGTCTTCCTTATGCTTCGCATAAGAATCTCTCTGAGCTCTAGGAGCATTGGCTGCTGGCTCCTCAGGAATGGGTTGATCTAGGACATATGCCTTTCTTTCCTGCTTGAGAACAATTCTCAAGTTCCTGAACCAGTCAAGAAAGTTTGTCCCATTGAGTTTGTCCTTCTCAAGGACAAATCGCAACGATAATGTAGCAGTATTACTAGTCGTCATGATTCTACAATTAAAATATGCAAGCGAATTAGCAATCTCCCACTAAATAAAACAACCCTCAATGTAATAATTAGTGGGCTAAGATCCATATTTGGCTTAAACTTGAGTCCGCTTTGGCAGGACGCTCAACTTTAAGTTATTTAGGTAGGTAACAACTTTACCAATTACATCAAATGTAATTCTTAGATATTTATGGGATTCAATCATCATATGATCCGGCATGTTTTAATCCCATCTAATGCCTTGAGACCCAAAACCGTTTTGATAATCTCAATTAAGTCAAACAATAACAAACATAAGAGTAGCACCATTACTCTTGCTTATCTCCCCAAGATAACTCAAATGCACCCACTTTGGTGGACCTACAAATGAGCGATCGAGGTTTTGACAAGTGTTCATTAATTGACGGCATATGACTTAAGATTTCTTTTAGAGGGTTTAATTAATTATCTGGTTTATAAGATGCATGTATCGCGGTTGTATCTCATACAAGTATTATGCATATAAAACATACATGCAGTGATCTAATCAAAAGATGCATAATCTTAAACGTGATACAATATGGCTCACCTATCCTAAGTCCCCTCAAGCCAATGAGAGGAGCTCTCTAATTAGAATAGGAAAAGTACATAAGGAAACCTCGTTTTAACATTCGAGGGGAGTGAGATGAGAAGAGAATGTACAACGAGAGTTATTAGAGGAAGGCACGACACGCAGGCCGTATTTAGAAAAATTACAACACTTTGTAATCTAGAGCCATATTGTTCACCATACCCAAACATTCAAGAATCAAAATTCATGCTATTTGAAGGGCAATAAATGTTTCAAAACATTCATATATCAGGAAAGTCAATACATATTACAATTATGTTGCGCTACGATTAAATAGCCACGGCGGTCCCGCTAGCCGGTTAGCGGGCGGGGTGTGGGGCAGCGCCCCAATAGAAATTTTTTTTTGATAAATAATCAAGAATCTTAATTCTTTTTCCTTAGACCCCATCAATATTAATTGATCAAATCAATTGATATACACCACCGATTTCAGTTTCCTTTTAGATTCCGTATATGTCATACATAAATAGATTCCATATATGTCATACATATCACGCATGTTATCATATAATCAGCTAAGAAGTCTAACATACATCACATGTATCAACAATCAAACCTAACTTAAACACAAAACGGCATGGCTCTGATACCACTGAAGGGAATTGGAAGACACGCAGCGGAAATTAACTTTAAAAATTTTTTCCATTCCCAGCCAGGATCTACCGAATGTGTTTAAGTCAAGGAGAAAGAAGTGTTACCTTCGGTTTCAAGCTTTGGTCGCGACCTCAGTGTCCACTAGTCGCGACTCCTCGCCTCTGGAACTTTCAGTCGCGACCTCCTCAGCTTCTAGTCGCGACCTGTCGCCTCTGGAGTTTGTAGTCGCGACCTACTCTGCTTCTAGTCGCGACCTGTCGCCTCTGGAGCTTTTAGTCGCGACCTCTTCAACTTCACGTCGCGACCTGTCTCCTCTTTTCGGATTTCTAACGTTCAGATGCCCGTTTGGTCGCGACCTAAGTGTGTTCTGGTCGCGACCTTTCTTCGTGTCTGGCCGTATTGTAGAAGTCGACAGCTCAGATCGGCTTCCTCTACCGGTATCCACACGAACAGCGTTCCAATCGCGAACGACGTGCTAGCGCCTCTTGTCCCTCTAGGGCTTTCTAGAGATTCCGTCCTCACCGTCTCTATTTCGGCAGTTTCTTATCTGCAAACCTTTTGCACTCTCCCTGCCCCCTTTTCTCACGACTGAATGTGTGTGAAGAGATCTATTGTGTGTAGAACCCTAGCTCCTAATGTCAAATATATAGGAAGCTATCGGGCTTCTAATAGGGCCGGGCTTCAGAATTAATCTTATATTAATTCTGAATTAATACAATATCATATATTGCATAATTTAATAAGAAACTGATTAAATAAATATGGTTTATATTAAATCCGTCCCACAGATTTAATTCACCTATTTATTTAATTTAAAATAAAGATAAGACAGAATTATATTTGATTTATTCTCATAAATCAAATTTAAGATATCTTATCAATTTGAATTTCAAATTCAAATAGATCATATCCATTTAAATTCAAATTCAAAACTGATAGAGATTTAATTTATCCTTATAAATTAAATCTTACTAATATCTCTTATATTATATATAATATATATAAACTAATTTATATATATATATAAAATATATATCCACCCTAGATTATTCATTGAATCTAGACATCTCTTAGATTCAATGAATCTGGACATCATAGCTCGCATTGGGCTGTTTTGTGTGCGACCCTGTAGGCCCATATGAAGTTGGCAGTGGCCCAGTTACTATACTGACCCACAAGTCGTAAGCGGTCTCTAGCAAGGCATTACGACTACCCAAAACATATGAGGATCGATAAACGATGTAACCTTTCATACAACCATATCACGTCCCTTTTGTCACACGATATTTCGGTCAAGGATGAGGCATGGAGAACGTCATCCTCCTATTCCTGACCGTTACTTTCTCGATCCCTGAGTAGTCTGAATATAGAAATGGAACTACCCTTCCATTCCAGTATGGCCATACATTTCTCAGACTCACTCATCGAGGGGCCCAGTAATATCTCTCTACGAATGTGAGGGACAAATTCCATCTTGACCATTCACATCCTCCGCATGAAAAACCACTAAGCCCGAGCATAGCCTTTATGATCACTCGGTCAAAAGTGACTTTTGACTAGGTCAAAGCTGAGCGTTTGTCATGTAGGAATCCATGATGATCTCAGGTCAAAGGGCATAGTGACATGGCTTGTATATGAGAGAAACTTATGACTTAACCCATGCAACTCTCTCATAGCGGGTCGATCCAACACCCTGTACTCTTACATGTGCTTATGACTTTGATTTATATCTCTATATATCTTCAAAGTCATACTGGTCTTATTTCATCTCTGCTCCCGCATAGATGACCGACCAGGGACATTTAGGATAAAATCACTAGTTATCCAAGGATTGTCATCATAGTAAACATGCAAATAATATGATAACATGATACAATGATTGGCCCCTAGGGCATAATTTCCAACATCCTATACCCGGATAGTCCCAAATTTGATTCTTCACGCGATCATCCACAGCATCCCAAGTCAAATAGGTGATGCTAGGCTTGTTGCGTGGTAGGAGGCTGACAAAACTTACGTACTTTGTCCTGTGTTCACCAGTTGGGTTCCAGTTTCTGTCAAACTCTATCGGAAGCAGTTTCCCCTCTATCCTGTCCTTCGTAATGTCTTTCAAACGAGTCGTACTTCTGCCCTTCCTTTGCTTAGTGGCGCTTGGAGCATCGCCAGCCTCAATCTGAGTAACTCTATCCTCCATATTCCTATGTACGCAATAACAACATCAAAAACATTGAAAACAGACTTAACCCTTTTTCCCTCAACCCGTCAGAATACACAAAACTTGTTCCTTTAGCAGTTATGAATGGAAAGATGTGCCAGCATTCATTAGGAAAAATAGAAAACCTAGATTAAACGAACATAAAAACGGCATCGCACGTACACAGGGAAAAAAATGCAGAGAACACGTACACTTACGGAATAGCAGAACGAGAGAGGTGACAGAGAAGAACGACTGATCGAGCACGGAGAAGCCTCGCGAGAACCACAGAGCATGACGAGCGGCGATAAAAAAGAGTATGTGAGAAATGAGAAGATTTAAGGTCATCGCGCCAAGAGGCGGGTTAAAAAAATGAATATAAACATTTAATACCGGTTGTAAATTATTCTAACCCGGACAAAACATAAACGATGTACAAGTGAAACATTTTACACCGGCTAATTTTAAGGACCGGTGTAAAAAATAAACATCGATAAGTATAACACCGGATAAAGTATAACCCGGTGTAAAATCGAACAATAAATTATTTTACAAATTGTCAGACGTGCCTTTTTACACCGGATATCACTTAAGACCGGTGTTAAATGTTGTAGTTTTTTTCCAACTTCCCCACCTTATATCATCCCATCCTTAGCATCACAACATTCTTATCAGAACAAGAATCTGTCTCTGTTATTATTACATCAAAATCATATACGCAATCATTACAATAAACTTAAAATTGCATGTTTAGACTAAACAAAAAACACATAGAAATTAATCAGAATCCACTTCTTCTTCATTTAATTGTGGTAAACCTACTGAAAAAGAAGGGATCTCATAAAAAGAATCATCATTGTCAACAACACTTTTCCCTTGGAGCGCGACAGACCATCTTTCATTCTGAGGATCAGTGATAAAGAATACTTGCTTTGCTTGGTCTGCCATAATGAAAGGCTCATCCCCAAAACTTATATTATTCAAATCCACCAGTGTAAATCCTAACTGATCGACCATAACACCGTTGTTTACATTAGCCCACTTGCATTTGAATACGGGAACTTTGAATTTGGAGTAGTCCACCTCCCAAATCTCTTCAACAACGCCATAATAAGGGATGGCTGCTAATTTAGGATTGTTGTCTTTTGAAGTAGAGAAATGCATAGCTTCAGCCACTAACATAACACCACTGTTTTGCACGCTACTTCTATCATCTAGGGACTTCGTATAAAAGGAATACCCATTGATATCAAATGAATTCCAACAGATCACATTATGTTCAGGACCACATGCCAACCATCTAACTGTATCAGAAACACAATCCTCATTTTCAACCTCCAATTTGAACCAATATGCAAAAGATTTGGTGTGTTCTCTAATGAGCCTTTGCTCTGTCATCCTATTATTTGTTTTCCGGACAAGATCTTTATGAACAGCAATATAGTCTTGAACTTCATCAATGTTATTCAAGATGTGTAAGTGTACTTGCTGCAGTTCATTACGATCAACACTCCTCATTGACATTCCGCGTTGACCCCCCTGTGTGGCAATGGGTTTGTGGAGACCAGTAAGTCTTGCTTTAGACAGGTATTGTTGACAAAAATCCATAGCTTCTTCGGCCACATATTTTTGAACAATGGATGCTTCAGGCCGATTTGGATTCTTCATATACCCTTTAAGGATTTTCATGTATCTTTCAAATGGGTACATCCATCGTAAGTATACAGGGCCACACAGTTTTATCTCTCACACTAGATGAACGATGAGGTGTACCATGATGTCAAAAAAGAAAGGAAGAAACTATTTTTCAAGCTGGCACAAAATAACATAACCCTCGTGCTCCAATTCCTCCAACCTTTCAGTCTCAAAGACTTTGCCACATATAGCATTAAAGAAGAAGCAAAGTCGGGTTACAATGTGTCTCAACTCATCTTGAAGGATTCCTCGAACAGCCACTGGGAGTAATTGTTGCATCAGTACATGACAATCATGAGACTTTTGGCCTACTAATTTCAAATCTTTCATGGACACAATCCTCTTAAGATTAGATGAGTACCCAGAGGGAACTTTGATTCCTTGCAAACACTCACAAATACTTCTTCTCTCAGCCTTGGACAAAATATTAGTCTCTTCAACATGATAGCTCCCCTCACCATCTGGCCTCGGATGTAACTCCTCCCGTATTCCCATTTCTTCCAAATCCAATCTTGCCTTCAAACCGTCTTTGGAACTACCATGTGTGTTGAGAAGTGTCCCAACAATGCTGTCACACATATTTTTCTCCACATGCATCACATCAAGACAGTGCCTTACATGAAGATGTCGCCAATAAGGAAGCTCAAAGAACACAGATCTTTTTTTCCATACATTTTTCTCACTTTTCTTGGTAAGCTTACCGAAAGTGACATTGATGTCTCTCACCTTTTCATAAACTTGTTCGCCAGTCAATGGCTTTGGAGCATTTTCAAATTCTTGGCCACCATAAAATTTCTTCTTCAGTAGACGGTATGGGTGGGCTTGTCTTAGAAATCTCCTATGACCTAGGTAGACCGTCTTTCTTCCATGACGAAGTTGATAGTAGCAAGTCCCTTCCTCACAAATCGGACATACTTTATGGCCCTTAACACTATACCCTGACAAATTTCCGTATGCTGGAAAGTCATTAATTGTACAAAAGATCAAGGCCCGCAAATTGAAGACCTCCTTCTTAACAGCATCAAAGACATCCACACCTTCCCATAGCTTCTTCAAATCTTCGATCAAGGGTGTTAGGTAAACGTCTATGTCATTTGCCGGTTGTTTTGGTCCTGAGATCAGCATGGACAACATTACATACTTCCGTTTCATACACAGCAAGGGAGATAGGTTGCAAATCACCAGAAGGACGGGCCATGAACTATGGATACTACTAAAGCTACTATAAGGGTTCATTCCATCCGTACTAAGTCCAAGCCTTAGGTTTCGTGGTTCATTGCCGAACTCGGGAAATAAGTCATCAATCTTCTTCCATTGCAAAGAGTCAGCAGGATGACGAATCTTTCCATCATTAATCCTTTCATTTGCATGCCATAACAATTTCTTTGCATCATCTTCATTAGAAAAAAGTCGCTTAAACCTTGGTAAAATTGAAAGATACCATAACAACTTGGCAGGAGAGTTGTTTGATCTGTACCTTGGTGTCTTACATATTGGACACTTCTCCTCATCTTCAAACTTTTTCCTGTACAATATGCAATCATTTGGGCATGCATGAATCTTTCTATATTGCATGCCTAAAGGACCTATTATTTTCTTCGCATCATAATAGCGTTTGGGTAAAGCATTTTCTTCAGGAAACATGTCCTGTAACAAGTCAAGCAATTCTGAAAAACTACTGTCACTCCACCCATGCCGAGCTTTCACACTTACCAATCTCAACACTGCATTCAACAGGTTGTATTTTCTGCACCCTGGGTATAGAGGCTTTTCTGTATCATTGCACATATTACCATATGCGTGTGACCGCATAAAAGCATCTTCTCCAACATCACGAATCATGTCCTCTACTCTATCATCAGTATCCATGTCATCGTCAAAGGTCTGTTCCACCTGTTCACCATGCCATACCCATACCGTGTAACTCTTGCAAAACCCCTCGCAAATTAGATGAGTGTAAATATCAGCAGGACTTTGTTTCCTCTCATTCAAACAACTCACACAAGGACAATAAAACCTTCCATTGTCATCATCACTATTCCGTTTAGCAAAATCCAAAAACTCCTTCACCCCCTCAGCATACTCAACACTTGTTCGTTTAGCATTTATCCAACTACGATCCATATTTGTGGAAGACTATAAGAACTAGAAAAGCAGAAAACAAGAAATTAAACCATTACGATGCAGCTAATGCATGGAGAGAATAAATTTTCAGTTCGCGAGAGGAGTTCAAAACAAAACTCACCGTCCGTGAAGCGCCGAGAAGTCTTAACGCGCGAACCAGGGAAAAATGAGAGATGGAAGGAGCGAGAAATATACCAAATAAAAGAGTATTTGGGAAAAAATAAGAAAATATACACCGGACAAAATGTTACACCGATGTAGATATAAATATAAAAGTTGTATTTATAGTATATTTTACACCGGACACTATATATGGACCGGTGTAAAATATATCAGTTTATTTATAATATAATTTACACCGGTCAATATATATGGACCGGTGTAAATTATATCAGTTTTTTTTCCTCCAAAGACCAGCCATGTCATCAACTTTTACATAAAAAAATATATACATCAGAATATATAAAAGTTGCAATCTTTCACTACTCATCAGACTCAGAGTTTTGGGAGTCATCAGATTGGGTGAGATCAACAGGATTAAAGAAGCTATCACGGGGTTGATGGCGGCGAACTTCTGAGCGAAAATCCCTGAAACTTGCTTTCAGTCTGTCAACTTTGCGATTCAGTTCTTCCACGGAGTCCTCCAGCCCATTGAAGCGCAGTATGAGTTCCTCAAGTCTCTCCATCAGAGTCACAACCAGGGGAGGAGGAGAAGGAACAGAAGGGTGAGGATCAGGATGTTTGTCTTCAAAGTCGTCTCTATTTCTTTTGTTGGGCGGAGAAGGAGGCGTGCTTGAGGAAGAGGCCTCTCACAAATGGTATACATATATATATGGTTAACGTTCATGATCAATAAGAATATAGAAGAATGCAATTGGCCTTCTATTATAATGACTACAAACGTTGGGAACCCAAGAAGTGAAATGAACGGTCTGACAAATAAAGAAAGCGAGTGGGAAAGCATAGACAGGAAACTGAAGAGGCGGATAAGAAGAAGCTGCACCGGGTGTTTATATTTAAATCGGTTAATTTTAAAACCGGTGTAAAAATTTAATTTTTTAATAAAACAGACACCGGACTAAATATTTCCACCTCGGTCAATATAAATACGCTGTAGAAAGTAAAAATCTAAACCGGACAAAATATTTCCACATCGGTCTCTATAAAATACGCTGTAGAAAGTAAAATTCTAAACCAGATAAAATATTTCCACATCGGTCTCTATAAAATACGCTGTAGAAAGTAAAAATCTAAACCGGACTAAATATTTCCACATCGTTCATGAGTAAATACGGTGTGAATATTTCATTTTATTTACAAAAATGCCACCGCTCATTTTTTTAAAACCGTCTCCGCATGGACCGGTTTAAAAATGGGGATTTCGATTGCCCATTTTCCACCAGTGTCTCATGAGGACCCTAGACACCTAGCTCATTCAATTGAAAGCTTAAGAACATGAACAACCAATTACAATAAACAATAGGTCCACAAGGCAATCAATTATCAACTCAAGCAAATTTGATACAAATAACAAACATCCAGACTACACATACCAGCAATAATCCTGATATGATACAACAAGATGACTTTTCAACTTCCAAGGATCCTTTGCATATTCCAATTGGACCAATCACAAGAGCAAGAGCTAAATGAATTAAGGAAGCATTGAATGGGTTAGTACAAGAGGAATTGACAAAGCAAATGACAATTGGAGCAACAAATCAGATTAAAAATATTGAGGACGTCATTAATTTTATTTGTGTTGAAAATGGGGCTGCTGAATTTTGGGCTTAGAGACATTAATTTAAAGGCCTTGGACCAAGTAGTATACATGGGAAGACTCATTTGGGCCTAAATAATCACTTTTTGGGTTTAAAATGTTGATTCTATTTGTATTATTGTATTTATGCGAAATTATTTATTAGTTCGCAGACTTGACTTTTAGAGTTTCAAGTTACTTGCATTATTAAATCCTGGTTATTTTATTTACTATTTTGAGTTCTTAGGTTATTTGAGTTCCTAGGTTGCATTTAATACTTTTTATGTCAGATTTTGAAATGATATTTTCAAAAATATTGTATGACTCATTTTGGAATCAAATAGAATTGTTGATTGAAAGTTGCATTTTTGCACTTTGTTTCTTGAGAGTGGATTCTCTCTAGGATTCTTCATAGAACTAACAGACTTATCGAGTCTTGATCAAACTTGTGACGTCTTCTAACACTTTAGGTCCTTATTATTCTGTGTTCAAGTGGATCAATAGACCTCTGTTTAGCGTTCTTGGGGTGCGTATATTTGGATTAATTATGGGTTCATGGGATTTTCTCTAGTGAGTTTGCACCAAATCCTCTCCTAAATACACCAATCTAGGTCCTAATACCATAGAAGCTCAAATCAGCATATACAAGAGAATGGAAACTGAAATAAGATACAATAAAACTTCCCTATCAGCTCTAGGAACTCATAATAGCTGAATCAATCAACAAGGAGGTGCGAAATCATGATTCCATAGCTTGAAGATAGCTACACCGAGCTCCACATCCTCTAACGGCCATCAAATCATGATCTGGAATGGAGTAAGTGTCGGACTTGGACGAATGAAGGAGATGAACAGCGGTGGAAGGAGGAAATCAGCAAGAAACTGGTATAGAGCGACGGCAACTGGAATCTGCAGACGAGTCCGAGCTAAATGGTCGATCGTCCTGTGAGCGCGCGAAGATGGAGATATGAGTCATTGAGAGCGTTATCTGTAGAAGAACAAAACGGTGTGTTCTGCCCCTGGGTCCTTTGCTGTAAGTTTTCAATTTCAGGTCCTTAGTTGTCAATACCTCTTGGCCCTTCTTTACATTTCTATGATTTTAGGTCCTTGAGTGACAATAACTTTAGGCCTTGACTGTAATTTCTAAGATTCCTCCCCAATTGATTAATATTGACCAAAGCTCGCTACAAAACATACCAAGCCAAAGGGATCAAAGCACTAGTACACAAAAATCCTATAAACATCTACAATTGCACTAAAAACCTAATAAATGACTTCATTAACCTTTATGCCTAAAATACCTAATATTAGTGTTAAGGAGCTAACATATAACATATAAAATGTATGTAAATATTGACACTTATCAACTTCCCTACACTTAGACTTTACACTCTGGGGAAAACATCAAATCAAAACACAATGCAAAAGAGGAAAAATGAAGTGGAAGGAATAGGCAAGCTCAAGAGTTTTAGCCAGAATGCAATCCAAAAATGACTCTTCAATCAATATCAATTCATGAAACGTTTTAATGCCAAGGAATCAATAGTGATATACAATTTAGTCCAAGTGAATAAGATATAGAAAACCACACAAGGGATAAGTCACTCAACTCACTAGTGTTTAGGGTTCTTTCACTCAATTCACTTGCTCTAATACTTTACCATATGCTTGTAGTAGCTCTACCTCTCCACCACTCAAATACATTCATTCAAGAATCATGAGGACTTTTAGGTTTGTAATGTAAGGTTATGGATAGGTGAAATATGATATGCAAAATGAACAAGTAGAATCCAATAGCATTAGCAATGTTCAATTGAAGGGTGATTTCAAACTTTAACTCTTGAGATGCAATATCACTTTTATTCCTTTTCTTCTTTTCTTTTCTATTCTTTTGTTTTCCTTCTTTTCAATTCTTTGTTTTGATTGTCTTTTTTACGTCTCTTTCTCTGGTTTTCAATTTTTCTTTTCCTTCTTCTTTTCTCTTCTCTTTCTTGCAACCAAGCTCATTCATGCACAATATCATCATCAATCCCTTAATTGAAATCAATGAAATGCTAATCAATTCTAAGTGAATGAATGAATGAGATATGCATTCCTGCAAGAAAAGAGGGTTAAATGAATGAACAATAACTAGTAAGGCTCAAAATGGGTAGCAAAGGATATATATCATGCAAGGGTTGGCCATTTGGCCTAACTAGCTAATTTTAATGAATGCCTCAATCATGTTCAAGAGATGCAATTTCTACATGCGGCCTTGATTAAGAGCTAGGACAAGTTCTAGAGAGCAATATGAACAAGTGAATGCACACAAAGAGATGAAGATAGGCATGAAGGCTCAAAGAATCCTTCTGAGTAGGCTATGTTTTCCAAATTCATTGACAACGGCTAAATATAATATCACTCTCAATTCAAAGGCATTAAAACATGTCACTTCATAACAATAATTTCCAAGCCAATTATCAAATCACAAATGCAACAATGAGCTCTTAAGACAAGCTTAATCCTTCAAAAAAATTGAAAATCAAGGTTTTTGTGCAAAAAGAAAAGTCTAACACAACACAACACAACACAACACACAAAGAGATGAAGATAGGCATGAAGGCTCAAAGAATCCTTCTGAGTAGGCTATGTTTTCCAAATTCATTGACAACGGCTAAATATAATATCACTCTCAATTCAAAGGCATTAAAACATGTCACTTCATAACAATAATTTCCAAGCCAATTATCAAATCACAAATGCAACAATGAGCCCTTAAGACAAGCTTAATCCTTCAAAAAAATTGAAAATCAAGGTTTTTGTGCAAAAAGAAAAGTCTAACACAACACAACACAACACAACACACAAAGAGATGAAGATAGGCATGAAGGCTCAAAGAATCCTTCTGAGTAGGCTATGTTTTCCAAATTCATTGACAACGGCTAAATATAATATCACTCTCAATTCAAAGGCATTAAAACATGTCACTTCATAACAATAATTTCCAAGCCAATTATCAAATCACAAATGCAACAATGAGCTCTTAAGACAAGCTTAATCCTTCAAAAAAAATTGAAAATCAAGGTTTTTGTGCAAAAAGAAAAGTCTAACACAACACAACACTCACTCCTCCACACTTAATCTTGCATTGTCCTCAATGCAAGCTTAGACTAATGATATGAGACAATGAAATAAAAATGCACAAGGACAAGGGAAAAGGAAGAGTGCACACCACTAACAAAAGACAAACAAACACACAAGCTACCTTTTACTATGGATTGGTCTTTCCCCCACACTTGTTCAACAACATATAATCAAATAGAAACAATAACAAGATAAGGAAAGAGACAACCTTCTATCATGGCAGCTTGTAGCTAGAGAGGAAAATTAGGATGAATCTCAGTTTTTCCCCTAAGCGGTTGTGCAAGCTCCATAGAAAGGGAATCTGAAAAATATGGACTCGGAAAGGCATGAGTATATCCTCTCAAGTAGTTAGCCTGTAGAACTTCAGCCAAGACCACAGCAGTATCCACTCCAAGTATGCCACATGAATCAAAGTACTTGAACCCATGAAAAGAAGTGGAACAAGTAAAGTGGCTAAGTGGTGTGTGAAGTGTAAGAAGCCTAGAATCGGGCACATTCGATAGCAAGTGCTTATCACAACCAACAAAATCAATCAAGTCATTTAATGAGAAAGAGCAAGCAACAATAGAGACTATAGAATCAACTGGCTATCATCAATGGTAATGTCAAAATCAAGTACTACTCTTTCATTCAAAGCAATAGCCAAAATGAGTTTCATTATCTACTAATATGTCAGGAGATAAATCACAAGATAGGATTTGAGAATAGGGATCACGAATATGCTTGATATCATCTAGCAAATATGTTTGATCAATGGATGCAAAATTATGTTCAAGCAATTCAAGAGAATCTAAAGATATGTATGACTAGAATTGTGGAATGCATTATCAATGTGAGTAGTGAGCATAGGCATGACATCATCAAAAATGGGTGCATCAAACTTATGAAAGCACGGATTAACTTTAGGACTAACAACCAAATTCAAATCAACATTTATATCTTCACTCGTGTGAAGTGGAAGATGCGGAATCCAATCTAGAATTGGAGTGCACCACATCACTATCACAAGTGGGAGAGGAAAGAGAAGAGGAAGACAATATCTCACAATCATGTGTAACATGCATATTACTAGGTACTATAGGCAATTCATGGTGGGATTGATCATCAATTAAGATCATACAAGTGGAAGTATGCTTGAAAACTTGAATTTTATGAATTGGGTTTTTACCTTTGGATTGAAGTATTGCTATGTCGCTCACAAGCTTGCCCATTGCATCCTTATAGTCTTCCAACTCCTCTTCAAGTTTCTTGGAATATCCACAACCTTTGATCTTTTCAAACACTTTGAGGTAATTTGACTTCAATCGATCAATGGTCTCTGTAAGCATTTGAATCTGTTTATCCCTAGGAACTAGATGAGGTAAGGTATAATCCCAATCACAGGAAGAATCAAGACAATCCATAATGAAAAGGAGTGGATAAATTTCAATCAATGCAATCTATCAGTGTTTTTACAGTAACTAGAACTCTTGTACAATCAAATAAATACCAAAGAACATCAATGAACGGAGAGGTGGATAAGTGAAGAGCTATGTGCAGTAAAATAGTTGCTGGCTGAATTCCTGAGGCTAAGATTGATCCAGAGAAAAAGTCACTGCAGCAACAGTATTAAATAAGTACTAAAAGATTCAGCAAATTGGACTATGCAAAGACACTCAGCAATGCAGCCAATGAGAGTTTACAGCTTATGCAAAGTCCAAAGTAATGGAAGTGTGCAAATTTATTCTTGGAATAGATTTAGCAAGTGTGCACAAATTTTGAAATCTGGTCAAATATATGTCAACAGAAATTCTAATGTGGTACAGAACAGATCCACAGTGTAATAGGTCAAAATTCAAGTCAATCATAGCAACAAAATTCAACTTCCACACCAGAAACAATGTTTAGCCTATCAACCGGTGACTTTTCAATAATTGGCATTTTCAAGTACTTGAAAGAGTAGAGGAGAAAAGGTTTTGAATGCCAAAGAACAAAGGAAACAGGCCAAAGAAAATGCTTTGTCAGAGTACATTCTCTGTAGCGAAGGGATTTCTCCAGTGCTCCTTCGCTCCAGTGAAGTGCACAGGGGGAAGGATTTTTAAAAAGTTCAGGGTTTGCTGCAGCAAACTTGGGTTTTGGCTGCAGCGAAAGTTGCAGAAATGCTGTCAGCAAGCAACAATGCAGCAGGCAAAATTGAGGATTGTGAGCCAAACACTTAAACTGACTTCAACCACTCCTTTCCTATCAAATAAGATTTGATTAGACACTTGGCACGCACACCAAGATGACAAGGAATGCAATACTGTTTCAACTTAAGTTTTTTCTTTTAAGATTTCAAGATGCACTCCAGTGTCTTAAATTGCCAAATCAACCTCAAACGATCCAAAATCAGTTTTTACATGTCTAAAACCTCAACCATGACTTGAACACTGCAAATGACCAACACTTCACAAAATTTCAGATTTCAAAACCTCAATGATCAAAATGCATGTTCCAAAATCAGTCTACCAAATTTCCCAACTTATGATACAGTGCAATCTTGGAAACTCTAACTCTCAAATCCTTTTGCCCACACAAAAATGCACTTTATGACAGAAAATTCCCAGTGACCAGCAATGCAAAATACTCTCAAGAAATCAGCAATAAGAGTATTTAATCATCCAGCAAGGTAACAAAATTATCAATCTTCACCTATTTCATGTTTTGATGCTTCTAGATCTAGGGTTTTCATTATATGGACAAGGGATTGAGTGTCGATTGATTACTCTTAGATTAGACAATTGTAATTGACTTTGGATGCTTTGAATATCGTTTTAATATAATATTTCAGTTTCAATTTTAAGATAGTTGAACTGTTATCAATGATCGTTGCTAATTAATTCAATTGCTTAAAATCTAGGGTTTGTCGATCGACGACCATCCGAGGGCATTTTCATCATCCGATTTGAATTACACACTAAGTAGATTTTAACAGTGTATTAAGAGTTTTTAAACTAGCTTTGATCAAAGGAGTTTAAGGAATATTAATTCTCTGGACTCAATCAATCGATTGAGATTTTGTTTAAGACTTAGTGATTTCAAAAACTCTATATCAAATTAAGAGCAAGGATAGATATGTTTTCATCATCAAGAGTCTGTCATCACATACATCTTTCACAAACCAATGCATTTGCATCTTAATCAAAAAGACAAAAATATTTACTTTACTGCACCTTTATTTTATTGCATTTAAAAAATCAACTAAACCCCAAAACCCATTTTGCTTTCACTCAGGTTTTTAATAGATTTGGCACCAATACGCTGGGTCTCCAATAGAAAAGCTCCTCAAGAAGAACGATAGGGTTATGTCTTATACTATATTATTGGGTGAAAATATTATTATTTTGATAGATTGAAAACGACAATCCAACCTGCTCATCAATGGCGTCGTTACCAGGGAGCCAAGTAATTGGTTCCTTAATGATTATTTACCTAAGTCATTTTTGTTTTTAATTTTAGTTTTTGTCATTTTTTAATTGCATTACATTCTGCATTTTTTCTGAGTTTCTGTGAAATCACAATCTGTTGCACTGAGTTGAGACCAACCATCACTTGTGTCGCGACCAAATTGCTTTGCTGTGGAGTTACTCTCTGTGAACTTTCGTCGCAACGTTCACAACTTCTGGTCGGGACCATTTTGGAAAATCTACTCTCTGTGTTATTTAGTCGCGACCTGAGTAATTTTGAGTCGCGACCTGATAACCAATTTTTAAGAATTTTTGCTCTCTGTGTTCTGAGGTCGCGACCTACACACCCTTTTGTCGCGACTTGTTGACACTTTTTGCTGTGAAACTTCTATGTTTAATTCCGATTGCTTGGCTAGCTATTATTTATTGTTTTAAGTTGCATGCGTAGAAGAACTAGACTATTAGTGCCTTTTGAACCTGAAATTGAGAGACAACTTAAGAAGCTAAGGAGAGAATTTAGAGAAGAGGCAAGGTCATCAGGATCTAACATGGCTGAGATAAATCATAATGGGCATAATGGGTATAACAGACAAGGAGAAAATGAAATACTAATAAATATGGAAGATAATAGAAGCGTGAGGGAAATAAACCATTCGTATGTGAATTATGATCCTTATGGTTTCTATACTGAATACGCTAATTTTGAAATTAAATGAACTTTAATTGCAGCCTTACCTAAATTTTATAGTTTTGCAGGAGAATGCCCACATCGCCACTTATAAACCGTGCATATGATATTCTCTTCGATGAAGCCTCCAATGACTGCATTGGATGATGTCTTAAGGAGGTGTTTTCATTTCACTATGGAATGGAAGGCTAAGGAGTGGTTATATAATCTGCCAAATCATTTCTCCACTCTTACATGTGAACAGTTGAAGTCGACATTTCTAGAACAGTTCTTCCCGGCCTCTAAGACTACTAGGATGAAGAAGGAGATTGCAAATATCTTGCAACAGGATGGAGAGTCACTACATGAATACTGGATGAGGTTTATCAATTTGTTGGCTCGATGTCCTCATCATAACATCACGAAGGCTGATCTAGTAGACATTTTCTTTGATGGTCCACTACCTCACAACAAGGTATCCTTGAATGCAGCAGCAAATGGGTCTTTGAGAGATAAAACTCCACAAGCAAGTTGGGAGTTATTCCAGAAAATGGCTAATGAAGACCATCAAACTGAAGATCCAAGGAGAATGGCCACATCATCTTCGGGCAATTCAAATAAGATCTTAGAAGAAATAGCAGCTCTAGAAAACCGAATGGAAAATAGGATGAACTTAATTGAAAAAAAGATGTATTCTACGAAACAAGTTCATGCAGTAGGTACCTCACAAGCACTGGTTACAGGATGTGAGTCATGCGGTTCAATGATGCATGCTACAAATACATGTGATAGACAATATGAAGATGTAGCAGCAATATATCAAGGGCTAGACCACTAATACCAGAGAGAGACCCATACTCCAACACATACAATCCTAGCTAGAGAGACCACCCAAATTTTAGGTGGGAGAGTGGGGAAAATAGGCCAAACCAATTCCAAGGAAGTGGTGCTTCCTCAAGCAACTACCAAAGTAATGCATGGTTTATGTTTCCAACTCAATCTAATACTTTAGTGGCATCAAGACCAGATGAGACTTCTCAATTGTTAGAGTATGGCAGCACAAATGAATAACATGGATGGGAGAATTACCAATATAGACAACAAGCTCAAAGAATAATATAGATGTGCACAGGAAACTTGAGGAGTTAAGTTCCAAGAATGCAGATATTACCAGTCACTTAACTCAAGTTTCCAATACAGTGAGTGACATCCAAACAAAGACCAGTGGCAGCATACCTTCAAACACTGTCATGAATCCAAAGGGTCTGAATGCCATATCACTCAAAAGTGGAAGACAAGTGCATTTTAAGGAAGATGATGCACCAAAGGAGGATGTGGAAGATTTTGAAGTTGAAAATTCATCCTCTTCACAGATGAAGATTGGGAAATCAGAAAGTCTTAAAGAATAGTAGCTCATGATTAGGAAGACAACCCAAGAAGAGAACTCACAAGTATAAGAGGAACTACAAGAGAAGCAAGAAGAGGAAGTGATCGTGCAAAGTCCAGCATACTTAGCAAACTGAGGAGAAGGCGGAGTCTAGCAAGCAAGGAGCCTCTAAGCATACATGTAAGGAGGTAAGTATCAAGGATCTCCCTTTTTTTAAATCTTATTTTGCTGGAAAGAAAAAGATAGACCCTGACTTTGCACAAGATGCTTATAATCTCTTCAATAAGTTAGAAATTAATATCCCTATGGTTGAATTTCTCAAGAGAAATCCTAAGTATGCTAAATTTTTAAAAGAATTGTGTGCTGATAAGAAAAAAATTAGGCCCCTTGAGAGAATTCAGGTGAGTGCTAATGTGTCATCACTTTTTAAGGCTGAATTACCGGTTATGTGCCAAGACCCAGGATCTTACACCATCCCATGCACTATAGGAAAGGTTCATACCCAGGGAGCATTACTAGATCTAGGGGCTGCCATTAATGTAATGCCTTGGTCGGTATACTTAGCCTTAAGTATTAAGAATCTAAGAGACACAAGTGTAATGCTCTAGTTAGCTAATAGGTCGATTAGGTATCCCAAGGGAATTCTTGAGGATATTCTTTGCAGGTCAAGGACTTAGTGTTCCCAGCTGATTTTTATGTTCTGGACATGTTCAGTGAGCTAGTGAGTGAGAGCACTTTGATCCTAGGCAGACCTTTTCTCCAAACCTCCAAGACAATTATTAGTATGAAACATAGTTCCATCACAATGGAAGTTGGAAAACATATGGTAACTTTCAACATGAATGAAGCAATGAAATATCCTTTTGATAATTCTACTTTTGATGGGTTGAATGCCATTAATTATGCTGTGGAAGAGACTAGGGATGAGTATGAATTGAGTTTGCATGTTGGGTATGATTCTGTGTTGCATAATTCCCATAACTCCCATAAAGCATTTCAGGAACATGAGGATTCAAATTTTTCTGAGTGCGTATGATGAATATTTTGAATCTCTGTCCTCTATTTACTCTTTTTCTTGCTCTTATGAAGGTAATGCATCATGTTTTAACTGTTTAGATGTAAATAGCATACTTTCACCCTCTCAAGATTTCTCATTTTCATCAAATTTCGATTCAATTTTATTATTTGCCAGTGATAATGTTTTTGGAAAGGAGTTTGTGAGTATTTTACAGGTTCACGAGATACTCTAGAAGTTAGAAGTGGAACAATTGAGAAGGGTCGAGCTTCTGTGACCCCAAGTCTTGATGTGAAGTCCTACAAGTCGCGACCAAATATCAGCCTACTGAGGGTAAGTCTCTTTGTGCAACTGGGTCACAACAAGAAGACCTAATATCATGACTAAAGACTCTAGAGAACTGAAGTTGCGACTCAAAGATGAAGAGGTCGCGACCAAATATTCCAGAGATAGCCTCTGTGAGTTTGCATCACGATGAGAAGTTGAAGTTAAACTAGATAAGTCACAACAAGAAATGGCAGATACAATCAGTGACTTTCCAATGCTTTCAGTTCCACACTCCACTGTTTTGGTTAAAAGGGCCAATATATTCCAACTCTACTAATCCTCACGCACAGTCCAAAATTACCTCACATACTTTAAGATTCTTGAATAATTTGATCGATGCCAATGATGCAGGTATGAGAGAGGGTGATATCAACTATGTGATGTTTAGTCATGGTCTATGCTTCATCTATGTCGCGACTAGAACTCTCTGCGAATTTTGGTCATGACTAAATTACCTATTGTGTTATGACTGGAACTCTCTGCGAATTTTGGTCATGACTAAATTACCTATTGTGTTATGACTGGAACTCTCTGCGAATTTTGGTCGCAACTGGATTGTCATTTGGTCGCGGCAAGAACATATGTGTTTAACAGGATTCCTCTCGGTGATTTTGAGTCACGACCAATGTCCATTTATGTCGCGACCAATAATCCCTATTTTCAAAAAATTCATTTTCTGTGTAAAACTGTCGCGACCAGATATCCATTTTGTCGCGACTAACATTGATCCTCTGCTGTAAATTCCTTCTATTTCATTCTAATTGGTGTTTGGTTTTTGGAATTTACTGTCATGGATTCAAAATTAAACTTTGAACATATACTTTTGACATTAGCAAGCTTGATGAAGTGTTAGTTGCTTGTTTCATTAATTCACTACTGGAAATTGTGCATCATGAATGATTAATCTCATGTATTTTGTTTAAAATTTATGCAATCTAGTCATGTGAGCTGATCAGGATGAGTAAGCCAGATGGAAGCATTTTGAGCGTTCAACATATACTCCTTTACATTGTGTGAGACCATCTAGTTTGGTAACTTTGAAGAACTTGTCTCAATCCTTGATTCAAAACCACATTAGCTCCATGGAATTATGAAAATGATAAGGGCATTCCTTTCAAAACCCTCTTGACCAAACAGAAACCACATAAATATTAAACCCTTTGCTCATTGTTTTAAAAATTTTATCCTTGATTAATGAATACTGTATAAAATAGTTGTTGCTACAGTTATTCTTTAATTATGTATAATTGTCAAGTTGCAAACAATTATTAAATGTCTGAACCTCAATGAATTGTTATCTGGTTCAATAGTACAAACAAGGAAAAGTACAAAGAAAAGAGAAAGAAAGAAGAAAGAAAAAAAAAGAGTGTTATTCAACTTGTACTAAAAGAAGATAGTTTGTGACTTGTTATTTTCTACAGTTGCATTGGAACTTTGATTGTGTACAGTATTTCATTAATCATTGACATGTATTTCCATTTCATCATCTAGCCTGTCCAACTTTACAACCATAATAAAGACCCTTTGATTATCCCTTGTAGCATTCAGTGGTGGAGATGTAGGATGGTTACAAGCCTATGGAAAGCCTAAGCTAGATGGTTGAGTGAAATTACCTTGATAAGAAAGGGAGTGAAACACTATACCTTATGAGAAAATCTCAATCTAGTTGCTTACTATGATTTAATTGCATAAGTTTGATTCTTTGATTGCTATTAGATTAGTTTGGATTGTTGCCAATTGAAGAAAAAGATTGATGACTACAAGTACTTATGCTAAATCTGTTTTGCCAACTTTGCTAAACGTGTGTGTTTGAAATATTTAATATGTTAAAAGCTAAGTGTGAGGGAGTTGATAAACTCATATTTGTATTGATTTTTAATATGTTAAAAGAGAGTTTATTATTGATTTTATCCACATTTACTATTATGTTGAGCAAATTAATTAATAAAATAGAATTGGAATAATTGAAAATTAAATGATGTGATTTTAGTGCTTAATTGGACAAATAATCTGTTTATTCTAATTTTCTATCACAGGCCAATGCACTAATAGAATGGATTAAAGGAAGGGACAGCTGGACAAGAGGAAATAGAAGCATGTGTTGCAACAGAAATCACATGGAAGGGAAAGCTAATAGATTCATGCACATGCTGTCATGCAAATGACACACCTTGCATCACACATTTTGGACAACTCACACATATGACTTCACTTATTCCACACTTCCATAACAGCTCTCACTGCACTGTTCACACAGACTGCACTGTTCACACACACACTCCATGTGAACAGAATCACTCATTTCAGCAAGAGCTCATGCACTCCATACCTGATTCACACTATTTCAGCTGACTCTCACACAATCTGTCACCTCTCTCATATCTTTCACACTTCTATATATTCACATCATTTTGCACATATCATCCATCATTCATTACGCAGCTCAGACTCACCTTCACCAATCTGATTACATACCACACACACATCATTCATTCCACCAGTTGCACTTCACGCACACCTTCATCTTCTTCTCCATCTCCATTTTCTCTTCTACAACTTTTCTTTATTCTAGCCAATAGAAACAGAGGAAAGTTCTGCATATCCATTTCATCTCCACTTGATCCTTCTCTTCCACCATGACTGCTGCTATACCTACTGTTGCTGCTAAAATTCAGATGGCAATGCAAGGCTAAGCTGCTGTGCTCTCTTGGAGATGATACTGAACCAGAATCCTTGAGCTGAACAGGGAGTTTCATTGTGTTTTTAATTTAGAGTTAAATGTATCGAGTTGATGTATTTACTTCTGGTTTATTGATGCAATTAGAGTAATAGATGACAAAGAAGTAGGGAACCGAGTTGGATTTCTTATTTCTGCATAAATGATCCTTTGATTGATTCTCATCTTTGATCGAGTTGAACATAGCTGTGATTAATTGAAGTGATTCTGTTTAATTCATATTCTACTATCTCTGAGTTGAATGATTCCTATTCTCTATTCAATGTCTGAGAGTTGTAGCTTTGATTGAGATTTAGCTAGCGAGTTGTAGCTAACCTATTCTAATTCAACTGATTAACTTCTCATATTCTGTGGATAATGAAGGTAAGGTAATTTCCAAGGGAACACACTTATCATTGATTCATTTCACCATCTTAATCACTTAAAATCAGAAACAATAGCATAGAATTTACATTCAGTTTTAGTTCAATCATCTCATCATACAATCATCTCATTAACTTGTTAATTTGTGGCTCAATTGATTGATTAGGTACCTTAGCATTTATCTAGGCTCCTTGTGAATCGACCTAGGTTAGCCTCCTCTTTACTATTGGTTAGCTTAGTTTTGTTTGACAATTAGAAATGACAGTTATCAGATGCTGCAACAACCTATTTTGTTTTGTGAGATTTTTTATGTTTGGGGAATAGATTTCATGAGACCTCTTCCACCTGCAGCAGGGTTTCATTACATTTTATTGGCTATAGACTATTTATCTAGGTGGGTGAAAGCTATCCCTACAAGACTAGATGATGCCCAAACGGTTTCCAAGTTTCTAAGGTCTCCTATCTTTAGTAGATTTGGAGTACCGAAAATAGTAATCAGTGATCAAGGCACCCATTTTTGCAATAGGTTAATCAATAACTTATTAGCAAAATATGGTGTAACTCATAAAGCCTCAACCCCATACCACCCTCAAACTAATGATCTTGCAGAGGTTTTGAATAGGGAGATAAAGCACATTTTAGAAAAGATTGTTAAGCCATCCAATAAGGATTGGAACTTGAGACTTGACGATGCTTTATAGGCTTACAGAACAGCTTTTAAAACCCCTTTAGGCATGTCCCCTTATAGGACAGTTTTTGGGAAAGCTTGTCACATGCCTGTGGAGATAGAGCACAAGACAGTTTGGGCTGTGAAAGCTTGCAATGAGGACCTAGTAGAAGCTAGTTCAGAGCGGTTGTTACAGATTCAAGAGCTAGAAGAGATTATATAGAATGCCTACAGCAACTCTGAGATCTATAAACAAAAGACATAGGCATTTCATGATGCCCATATCCTGAGGAAGAGGTTTAAAGAAGGTGATAGTGAAACATCCTCCCTTAGATGCCTCAGAGTACACTTGCGGAAGCTAGATAGTTCGATTATACCTTAACTCAAGCCCAGAAATTTAAAATTTTACTCTTAAGTTCCTTATTCTAAACCCTTAATTTGAAAACTAATTTATCTCGTTTTACACATCCAAATTAGGCTTATTACCTATCCACGTAATGCCCCAGATGTGTACTACTGGCTTAACAAATTTCGTGGCCAAACTCCTTCATTTACTAGGTCAAACTGAGGTCAAAACACTGCTACCCCAGGACCTACGAATTTCTTTCTCATAATATCTCATACACAAATTTAATATGCCAAACAATATTTATTATTAAATAATTAATTGTCATACAATAGGGCATACACAAAATTCTCATATTTTAATTACATCTTTCATGCCTGAAATTCGGCAGTACAACGACTAGGCTTCATCTTTAAAAGTAACTGATTTTGTACTGATTCGGTAATTCCCGTGAGAACTACCATTCTATGTAAGTACCCAAGAAAGACTGGATGAACCTGCTAGGTCCACTCACTTCCAGCCTCCTTAGACAGTACCTACGTACACAGTACGTATCAGCTCCTTTCTTTACTACTGCTATCTTGTCATAATTTCGGCAGCATAACGGCTTCTCTTAAAATTCTCAAAATTCATTTCAACATAACCTCCATGTAATGGGTTAGACATGGGGAATGAGATTCGGGGGAATCTTAGTAGTAAATAATCATAACAATATATGTAATGCAGTGTGACAATGCTTGCTTGTGATTGTGTACAGATAAGTATGCCGCGTGCTTCCATATTCAATAACATATGATCATAGCATTGCAGTAGAGCTTCAGACATAACATATAAGACAACAATCCAACCAAACAATAGCACATCCAATCACAAAGTCATTACATAAAAGCTAGGATTAGTTACTACCTGGCTAGCTTAGCAGAACTCTACTATCTCTATACTGCTTCCAGCTCCGCCAGAACTTCCTTTCTTTCTCTCTTTCTTTCTTTCTCCTTCTCTCTCTTCTTTCTCTCTCTTTTCCTTGCAAAACCATGATGAATGAAAGGCAAGGGGGGTATTTATAGTTTCCACCGATGGCACTTCCGTAATTCTCAAGAACTCTGAACTTGTGGCCACCGATTTTCCTAGAATTTCCTATTTTCTTTATTCCCTTTACTGCATCATCATGACATCATTCAAGGGACACCTCATGGGGACACCTAATCTATCACATGGCGCAAATGCAGGCTCTTGGGACACCTCACCAGCTGACTCAGCATTTCCAGACGGTTCTAGAGTCTTGCACCGGAATACACGGCTGAGATCGTGCCACGTGTCCTGAACTTTTTCTTCCTCCTCTATGTTGGCGCCATGTGGCATCTTGCTGGCACCTTTCACGCCATCTAATGCTATCCAGATAAGTCCAGGACTTTATCTAATCACCTCCTCGGTTATCGTGCCGACTGAGTAACTTTACTTTATTGAAAAGTCACTAAAACATTATTTTAATGCCACTTTTCCCCACATATATACTGGGCTACGTTTTTGCACCTTGGGACTGCTATCTTGGGCCCTGATCAAGCTCAAGTACTCTGATGGCTCGATTCCCAAGAAACATCCCTTGGCAAATTACCAAAATGCCCCTGGTTCCTTTTTCTTTTCTTTAACGAGTCTAGGGGCATTATTGTCTTTTCACCTCTTACCAGAGTACTCTCTGACCCTGGTCAACTATCCAGATATCCTTTCTTGACTGTCTAACCTTAGTCAAATGACCAAAATACCCTTTACTCTTTCTTTCACTATTTTACAATATAAGGGCATTTTCGTCATTTTACACCTTTTCGGCATATTTCCGGACACCGACTCCTTTTATCAGATAAACTGATATACTGAGTCTAGGCATCCCTTTGGGTCATATCAGGCATCTGACCGATGTCATCTGACCTCATTCAGTCTCAGTTCAAATAATGATAAATCGCCCTATCGGATACCCGGAGGCCACACACTCCCGTCTCAATTCACTAATTTGTGAATAACTTTTTCTACAGACCTCCTATCGGTATCCTGTCAGTTTCCTATCATCCGCCTCATCAGGGCGCATCATCCTGTAACTTCTCACTTATATATGAGATCTAGGATATCCGGTAGAAATTTTTTATACTTTTAGACTATCAGATCAATATTGGCTATCTGGAGTCCTAGAAATTTCTTGTATTAAGATGGATTATCCAGCATCATTTCCTCTATCTACTGGTGAAATTTGGGACTGAAATGCTTCCGGGCAGTTCTAAGCCACTTTCGGCTGAACTTTCTATAATTATCATTTTGCCCCTGGAAACTTTTCTTCTTTTCAATTAAGTCCCTTTAACTTTCCATAATTATTTCATACTCATAGAGACCTCATATGCATATTTCACAGTTCAGTGAAATGATCAGCATAATTTTCTCTATTTTCTGGCAAAATATGGTACTCATCGGCTACCAGCCCAATCTTTCCCATAATTACAATTATGCCCCTGAATTTCCTTTCTGGCATCTTTACTCCTCTTCTTATCCTTCATCTTAAGTTCTAGAAATTCTCTTTCAACAACTCGTCCCCTGAACTCTTCGGGAGTCATTGTTAATTGAAAGGGTTGACAACCTGCCCATATCAGGTTATCTTACACAAGAGCCAGCCCATTTCTAGCTACCTGTAAAACTCCTAGGCTCAAGACTTAGGATACTCCTTACATTCCTCTTTTTGAACCTAGGTGAACTGTCCCTATTTTGTAGGTCAAAGACTTAACTCATCTTTAAATCCTGAGGAACTTAGCTTATCCCTCGGATTCCTACAAAATATAGGTAAGTGATCTGCCCATATCAGATTACTACCCTGGGACTACGGATTTAGTAGCCTGCCCATATCAGACTACCTCCCAGTTCTCCTAGACCCAAAAATCGGGATGTTACAGATAGAGTGTTAAGGTACCAAGCTAGATTCAAGTTCAAACATGGTAAATTCAAAACTAGCTGGGATGGACCTTACACAGTTGTCAAAGCCCACGACTTTGGGACAATCGAGTTGAAAGAGGAGGCGACGGGCAAAATCTTCCCAGCAAATGGCCACCTCTTGAAACTTTACGAGGAATCTGCCTTGCCGCCTTGAGGCCAGGTTATCCCTTTCCTATCTCTTACCTTTTACAAGTTTTCCTAATGCTATATGTTGATATATTGGTTCGATGATTGGAAAGGGATGATTCAGTAGGATAGTGTCTATTTTCAGTTTATTTCTATTTATTTTCAGTTTACTTCTCTTTTGCATAACACTCCTGTTCCATCCATGGTCTGTTTACTTGTTGTTTCTACTATGGGTTGTTTACACACTCACATGCATGATTTTAGCTTACCCATCATGTCATCTTTGCTTTAATTGTAATGCTCTGTATGATTGGAATGTGACTGCGAGCTTCATTTTCAAATTTGCATTGAGTGATGTGTTTACCTGCTGTTTTGGAGCCCAATTGAATTGACCTTCTATAATGCTGTGACTTTTGATACTTTTACTAATAGTGAGGACACTGTCAAGTTTAAGTGTGGGGAGATTCTCTTATCTCTGTGCTAATTAATGTAAAACTTCTTCACTTAATCCAATCTTTTATCATAAAGTTTTTGGTTCTTGATCTTAATGTGTGATGAATTGCTGAAATTGGATCCCCACTTTAAACTGTTTTGTGGTTAGCTAAAAAGTTTTAAGTGTAAAAGATGTTTTGGGCTTTAAAATCTATCATATTGTAGTCTCTGTGAAATTTGGTCACGACCTTTCCTATTTTCAGTCGCGACCTAGCATGGAATTTTGGACTTTATACGTTCTCTGTGAAAATTGGCCGCGACTTATGTCTAATATGGTTGCGACCTGGTTTGAAAATTGGTGATTATGAACTCTCTGTAAACACTGTCGCAACGCTAGTGTCTTTTGGTCTCGACTCTATCTCTCTGTGCATTTGTGTCGCGACAGGAACCTGTCCTAGTCGTGACTAGTTTTGGTAAGTTAGAGCCAGCACTCACTGTGGAATTTGGTCTTGACCTTCACTGTGTCTAGTCGCAACCTGAGTGCAAAAATGTCCATTTACCTTCTCTTTGCTTTGGGTAATACTGTATAGAATGATTCCTTTTGAGCTACTAAGCTGCTTTATAAATGATTCATTGCCCTCTTGCTTTTCAACCTTTTGCATAAAGAGTTTACAGGAACCATTTTCACACTTGAATTTTTTGTTTAAATTTCTTGGAAATTGAATTGGAAACATTTAAATTTTCATTGTTAGATTTGGGATTATTACATGATTCTAAGTGATTACTTTGAAACTTTTAAATCATCATTTGAAAGGGTTTTCAATTGTGATAAGTGTTTTAATGCCTAGTTAATGATGAACAGTGCTTGAGACTTTAGCTTATGAGCAATTTAGATGAAAACCTTAGTTAGAAGGATTCTCGGCCTTAATTCCTATATTGAGTGATTATTCAAATTGGTTTATATCCTCTAGAACTTGTCTTGGCTCTGAGTTAAGAATTACTTGCACATTTATGTTATTGAACATGATAGAGGCATTCATTTCTAAACTCGTTTACCCCAAACACAAGCCCTTCACATATTATATCCATAGTCACCCCCTTTGAGCCCATCACTTTTCTTTTTCCATCATAGAAAGTTATATATGCATGAACATCTTTCCAAAATAAACTTGTTATTCATGTAAAAACTTATTATTATTGTGATGTGCTACACCTTCTATATAAAAGGTGCTAAACAAAAAGAAGACAAAAGAGCATATTGCACTAAAAAAAATAGTGCAAGAAAAAAATTGAAGAAAGAAACAAAGAAAAGAAAAGAAAAAGAAAACAGAAATGAAGAAGGCACTATTATCAACTCCTATTAGCATAATTATTGCTTCTACATCTCTGAAGACATGAATTCATGTTACATATTCTTCATTGAATGCATATAGTACTTTCTACCCTTCATATTCCATTCCACAAGGCCTATCTCCATCATTTCAACCCTAAAAGACCTCTTGATTCTTTGTATAAGTGTTATATGGTTGCTGAGATTTAGAATCATTACAAGCATATGGTATAGGATGTTTTCCAATTTGAATCAGAGTGAAAGAACCCTAACAATGAGAGGATATAGAGAGCTAAACACTTACATCCTTAGGTTGATTTCATTTAGTAGTTGATTACTTGACATTGCTCATATTATCACTTTTGCATTCCCAAAAAGATGGTGAATTAATTGTCTTCAGGTTACATTGTGGATTATGTTGTTATCTCGGATCTAATAGCGTTAGTTTAAGTGCAATTCATTTCTTTGTCCAGGAGTACAAAGGTTCAAGTGTGGGGAAATTGATAAGACACAATTTGTGTATGGTTTCTGTGATATTTTTAAGGATTTTATAATAACTTTACCATTTATTTTATGCCTAAAATTATGTTTTTGTGGTAATACATGATTGTGCTTGGTAATACGTTGTTTTAAGGGTAAAATGGTAAATTAACTCCTCTAAACTGCATATATGTTATTCCTTTACTGGTGGGACTTTTACAATGAGCTTTGGTTTTGAATTGCAGGTATTTTAGAGGAGCAAGGACTAATGTGAGCAGAAAAAAAATTCCAAGATAGAGAATCAAATCAAGGAAGTAGTTTCTGTGTTTTTCAGTTATGACCAAAGTGTCCACAGGTCACGACCTAATTTCTCCTGAGAAGTTTTCTGTGTTCTCAGGTCGCGACCAAAAAATGGATCTGGTCACGACCAGAGAAGATAGTCGTGAAGCTGCGTTTTTTTGGTTAGGTCAACCTACTGTTAAAAGGAGAAGAGAGCCGCAGAAGCAAGAGAGGCTTGTTTTTGACCTGATTAGGTTAAGAAGCAGTGCTCAAACTCTCTCTACACCCTCTCTACACCCTCTCCACTACCTCCACATGAAACATCCTCCCTTAGACCCTTCAGAGTACACTTGCGAAAGCAATATTAGCTTGATTATATCTTAACTTAAGCCCAGAAATTTAAAATTTTACTCTTAAGTTCCTTATTCTGAACCTTTACTTTGAGAACTGGTTTATCTCATTCTACACATCTAAATGAGGCTTATTACCTATCCACGGAATGCACCAGATGTGTACAACCGGCTCACGAAATTTCATGGCCAAATTCTTTCATTTACTGGGTCAAACTGAGGTCAGAATACTGCTACCTCAAGACCTGCGAATTTCTCTTTTAATTCGTCATTCACAAATTGAACATGCCAAACAATATTTATTATTGAATAACAAAATGTCATACAACAAGGCATACACAAAATCCTCATATTTCTATTACATCTTTTTTTGCCCGAATTTCGGCAGTATAACCGCTAGGCTTCATCTGTACAAAGAACTGAACCGTACTGATTCGTTAATTCCCTCATGAGAACTGAAGGGAATTGGAAGACACGCAGTGGAAATTAACTTTAAAAATTTTTCCATTCCCAGCCAAATCTACCGAATATATTTAAGTCAAGGAGAAAGAAGTGTTACCTTCGGTATTCGAGCTTTGGTCGTGACCTCAGTGTCCACTAGTCGCGACTCCTCACCTCTGGAACTTTCAGTCGCGACCTACTCTGCTTCTCGTCCCGACTAGACGTCTCTGGAGTTTGTAGTCGCGACCTCGTCAGCTTCAAGTCGCGACCTGTCTCCTCTTTTTCAGATTTCTGACGTTCAGATGCCCGTATGGTCGCGACCTCAGTGTCAATAGGTCGCGACCTTGCTTCGTGTCTGGTCGATCGCAAGAAGTCGACAGCTCAGATCGGCTTCCTCTACTGGTATCCACACGAACAACGTTCCAATCGCGAACGACGTGCTAGCGCCTCTTGTCCCTCTAGGTCTTTCTAGAGATTCCGTCCTCACCGTCTCTATTTCGGCAGTTTCTTATCTGCAAATCTTTTGCACTCTCCCTACCCCCTTTTCTCACGTCTGAATGTAGAGATGTCTAGAACCCTAGCCCCTAATGTCAAATATATAGGAAGCTATCAGGCTTCTAATAGGGCCGGGCTTCAGAATTAATCTTATATTAATTCTGAATTAATACAATATCATATATTGCATAATTTAATAAGAAACTAATTAAATAAATATGGTTTATATTAAATCCGTCCCACAGATTTAATTCACCTATTTATTTAATTTAAAATAAAGATAAGACGAAATTATATTTGATTTATTCTCATAAATCAAATTTGAGATATCTTATCAATTTGAATTTCAAATTCAAATAGATCATATCCATTTAAATTCAAATTCAAAAGTGATAGAGATTTAATTTATCCTTATAAATTAAATCTTGCAAATATCTCTTATATTATATATAATATATAAATACAAATTTATATATATATAAAATATATAAATTCACCCTAGATTATTCATTTAATCAAGACATGTCTTAGATTCAATGAACCTGGACATCACAGCTCGAGTTGGGCTATTTTGTGTGCGACCCTGTAGGCCCATATGAAGTTGGCAGTGGGCCAGTTACTATACTAACCCACAAGTCTTAAGCGGCCTCTAGCAAGACATTAGGACTACCCAAAACCGTGGGATGCATGAAATGGGAGAGGGAGGGGGTATTTATAGTTTTGATGGAGGCATTTCCGTAATTTTGAAGCCATCTGAACTTGTGGTCTTGGTTTTTCAGGAATTTCCTATTTTTCTTTATTCCCTTTTACTGCATCATCAAGGGACACCTCAGGGGACACCTCATCAGTCACATTTCTCATATGGCAAAATTGAGAGAGCCAAGAAACCTTCTGGAAGCTTTTTAGTCCAGTCCAGTATCGGTCCGGTCCGGTCCGATTTCCTACAAACCGGACTCAACGGCTAAGATTGTGCCACGTGTCCTTAACTTTTCTTCTCCCTCTAGACCAGTGCCATGTGGCGCCTGGAAGGGACCTTTCACTCCATCCCATGACCTCTAGATAAGCCCCAGATTTTATCTGATCACCTCCTCGGTTATCATGCCAATCGAGTAACTTTACTTTACTGAAAAGTCACTAAATCATTATTTTAATGCCACTTTTTCTCACATTTATGCTGGGCTACGTTTTTGGGCCTAGGAATATCATCTTGGGTCTCTGATCCAGCCCAAGTACTCTGATGGCCTGATTCCCAAGAAACACCCCTTGGCAAATTACCAAAATGCCCTTGGTTCCTCTTTATTTTCTTTAGTGAGTCTAGGGGCATTATTGTCTTTTCATACCTTACCAGAGTATTCTCTGACCCTGGTCAACTATCCAGATAACCTTCCTGGACTGTCTAACCTTAGGCAAATGACCAAAATACCCTTTACTCATTCTTCAACTATTCTATAACATAAGGGCATTTTCGTCATTTTGCACCGTTTTCCCGGACACCGGCCCCTTTTACTATTGAACTGATATTATGGGCATGGGCCTTTTCTGGTGTCACTATGGGTCTTAACAACCACTATATGGCCTCTGGCCACAGTCCGATCATCTCTATTCGGACTGCTTTTCCTTTACCGATTATAACTGTAAATTCCCATCTTCCCGAATTTTTACAGAAAAATCGGGACCTCAAATCAAAATTCCGTGACTCCTCATTCAACCCGGAATCCTTTTCTCTATATCCCGGTATTTTCAGATATTTTATCCGGACCGGGCTGTTTTGGCCTGAAAATGCGTTCACGCGCACACTTTTCCAAAATGACCACTTTACCCCTGGTCACATTTCTAATTCTTTCATATACATAGAGACCTCATATGCACATTTCACAGTTCAGTGAAATGATCAGCATAATTTTCTCTATTTTCTGGCAAAATATGGTACTCATCGGCTATCAGCCCGATCTCTCCCATAATTACGATTATGCCCCTGCATTCTCTTTTTGGCATCTTAACCTCATCTTCTCATCCCTCATCTTAAGGTCTAGAATAACTCATCCCCTAAACTCTTCGGGAGTCATCGTTAATTGAAAGGCTCGACAATCCGCCCATATCAGGTTATCTTACACAGGAGCCAACCCATAGCAAGCTACCTGCAAAATTCCTAGGCTTAAGACTTAGGATATTCCTCACATTCCTCATTTTGAACCTAGGTGAACTATCCCTATTCTGTAGGTTAAAGACTTAACTCATCTTTAAATCCTGAAGGACTTAGCTCATCCCTCGGATTCCTACAAAATATAGGTAAGTAATCCGTCCATATCAGATTACTACCCTGGGACTATGGGTTTAGCAGCCTGCCCATATCAGACTACCTCCCAGTTCTCCTAGACCAAAAATCGGGATATTACACCACACATCTTCATTATTCATCTCTTCATCTCACCTTCTGCTTTTCTCCATGGCATCATATTTGAACAGCGATTGCAGCATAATAGGAGTCATGGGAGGCTAAATCCTTAGTCTCTTGGTGATGGATCTCGTGTCTTGAGCTCATGGACTATACTGGGGAGTTTTCTATTTTAATTCACCTATTTCATGTTTTGATGCTTCTAGATCTAGGGTTTTCATTATATGGACAAGAGATTGAGTGTCGATTGATTACTCTTAGATTAGACAATTGTAATTGACTTTGGATGCTTTGAATGTCATTTTAATATAATATTTTATTTTCGATTTTAAGATAGTTGAACTGTTATTAACGATCGTTGCTAATTAATTCAATTGCTTGAAATCTAGGGTTTGTCGATCAATGACCATCCAAGGGCATTTTCATCATCCGATTTGAATTACACACTAAGTGGATTTTAACAGTGCATTAAGAGTTTTTAAACTAGCTTTGATCAAAGGAGTTTAAGGAATATTAATGCTCTGGACTCAATCGATCGATTGAGATTTTGTTTAAAACTTAGTGATTTCAAAAGCTCCATATCAAATTAAGAGCAAGGATAGATACATTTTCATCATCAAGAGTCTGTCATCACATACATCTTTCACAAACCAACGTATTTTGAAACATCCTTCCTTAAACCCTTCAGAGTACCCTTACGGAAGCAATCTTTACTTTATTAATTCTAGCAGAAAATAACTGTACTAATTCGGTAATTCCCATGAGAACTACCATTCTACGTAAGTACCCAGGAAAGACTGGATGAACCGGCTAGGTCCACTAACTTCCAGCCTCCTTAGACAGCACCTACGTACACAGTATGGGGTACCTTACTATAAACCTTCCTGATTGAGTCCCTTATGCTGTCATCTGAACTCTCTTCACTAACTAAAGAGTCAAAGTCTAGGTGTACCTCATCTTTATATAGCATTACAGGTTGGGGGTCTCACTGATTAACTGATATTTCAAGCTTAACTTTATGAATCCCCATGTCTACTGCTGCAATATTTGCTCTGTGTTCTGTCGTTGCGACCAAAAGTCTTCTTTCATCGTGACTTATGACTTAACTTGTCGCAACTTGGACATCTGGCATCCTTACTATAGTATCTGGTCACAACATGATACTTTGAGCTACTTTTATAGCTTCCTTAGTCATGAACTGATAAGATTCTGTCTCTATTCATAGAGGAAATTGCTTCTTAAACATTATTCTGCTTAGTCCAGCCATATTGTTTTAATAAACATGAGACCTCAGCTGTATCGGCTAACTAAGATCAGCCCATCGTAATCATATCCTTCGTAAGACTGTAAAGCTCGGGGTACAGTCTCATTCATCTGGGTGTCACTGTCTTCTATCTAAACCTTTCCAAGTAGTGAACACCATCCCCATATCATACTCGAGAGAACCATTCAAATTTCTCATTTGTCTAAGGGATCAATCTAACTAAACCAGAGCATCACTGAGCCAGAACCTTCTGTTCTGTGCCAGAATCTTATGCTCTGCGCCAGAACCCTTTGTTTTGTGCTAACTTTATTCTCTATTAATGCTAGAAATCATCTGTTCAGAGCATTTCCTAAGCCAGAATCCTTTGCTCTGATACCAAAATGAAACATCCTTCCTTAGACCCTTCAGAGTACCCTTACGGAAGCAATCTTTACTTTATTAATTCTCTCCTTCCGAAAATCCTGACAGAAAATAACTGTACTGATTCGGTAATTCCCATGAGAACTACCATTCTACGTAAGTACCCAGGAAAGACTGGATGAACCGACTAGGTCCACTCACTTCCAGCCTCCTTAGACAGCACCTACGTACACAGTATTTTCTATATTCTGCCAGTACAACAGCATTTTCTAGTAAATATCCTTAAACCTCAACCTTAATTCTTGACCTTAAATTTTGAGCTTAAACCTTAACTTTACTTATACTCAATTGGAACTATTTTAGAACATTAGAATCTTAACCCCAAAAACATGTATTTCCAAGAGTTGGGCTCGGGTACTATTCACTGGGTAATTCCAGATTACAGCCTAAACTTTGGAAATTCATAATTAAATCTAGAAACATCGTATTGAGGTGATTCCAATTTCTAATGAAATATATTTCCTTTAAATTTGATAGAAAAATATGAAAATGAGGTTTACTTGTCCAGATCAAATCAGTTTATTCGTTGAACTTTACTGTTCATTTGGTAAATCTGGAAGTTCCAGTTTCTTTGCCCCATTTTCAAAAATTCATTTCTCCTTGTATACTTATCCAATTGAGTCGAATTACCCATGGATTTAAATCTCAGAATGTGTAATTTAAGCTCACCAAATATCGCGGACACACTCATTCATTTCCTATATGTAAACCACGTATGAACCTTACTGTATCAGATGACTTGTTTTATCTTGATCCAGAGTTTAAGTCCAACTTTGAAAAATCATATCAATTTGAAAACTTAACAAAATTACGTGTTCTTGATGTCCAATTAAATATCTGTATCTTATCTATGTTAATTCCAAATTTCACATAAAAACTCGCTGGATAAGCTACTCAAACCATCGCTGGAAGTAGACTGACTCTCATCGGATCCAGTGCATGCATACAATATACATACCAATATATCATCACATAAATTAAAGGCATGCTTTCCAATTCATACACCATTCATACATCCACAATTAACTCCTTCCTTATGATGTTCCAGCACCTAGATTAGGGTTATGGGGGGGTGAGATTTGGGGGAATCTCAGTAGCAAACAATACCAAACAATGCATGTATTAATGTAAAGACTTGTGCTTGCTTGTGAAAGTGTTATCATAGTGTGATGAGCATGCTTCCATGTATCATATGAAATACAATTGGCCAAAGTAATCATAACATAACAGAGCTTCAATCATCTACCATATACACACAATTCCACCAAGCCATAGCACAATGAAGCATACATTACATACATACAAGTTTAGGGTAAGTTCACTACCTTGGATTTAAACTTTCTTTCTTATTCTTGCACTTGCTTCCCAAGCTTTTCAATCATGAAGCTTTTTGGTCAATCATTCCCCAACACCTTCTTAGAGGTTTCAAGGTCCTAAACACATTCATATTCATTACATAATCCATTAGGACCATGAACTCAAACACTACTCAAGACTACCTCTCTTGAACCTTTAACTTGCTTTAATTAACATAACTTTCTTTAATCTTTGCCAATTAACTTGGCCTTTGAACCAATTGATGTCTTGACCTTACCCTACACAATTTCACCTTTTGAATCCATTTATGAACTCAAAATAACCAAATTCCAGCAAGAATGCACTGTTATGTACAGATTTGGAAAAGCATACATAATTCTTCCAAAAATTCTCATTTAGATTCCAATGCTTCCCATATTTGTTCCTCCACTTTTCCCCCACACAAAATCTCATTTTAAGACCATTGGAAGCATCAAAATTATGAAATTCAAATCACTGTTCACGCGAGTGAACAGTAACCGTGAGGAATTTTCAACATTATAACCTTTAATTCCAATGGTTTCCAAGGTTCAAAACCTTTCCAATCCTACACAAAATCATCATATAAACTCAATGGAAGCATTAAATCATTGAAATTCCATTCCCTTCTATCATGAACAGTGTAAACCAAAATGGTAAAGTCAAGAACATCAACTTACTTCACAACCAAGCATGTAACTAGCTTGTTTAAGCTTGTCTTAACTATCTATGACCTAAAACTCATATTCCTTTCACATATACACAAAAATTCCAGCAGCATTTCCCCAAGATTTAAGCCTCAAAAACCACTTAAACTCAAGCACAAACCATAAGAACAAAGGGTAGAAGCAAGGAGACAACTTACCTTACTTGTTTCTTCAAGATCCTTGCTTCCTCCAAGCTTGAGAGAAAATTTTGCAAGAGGTTCCCTACACTTCTCCTTCATGGTTTTGGCTTGGATTTGAGGGGGTATTTATCGAAAAATCTTGGAAAAATTGAAGGCCAAGATCACCTTGAAAACTATTTGATCTAATGGTTAAAGGTTTAATCTTGGAATGTCTTTTCTCTTTTCACTCATGACATCACCACCAAGCCAAGTTGAGATAAAATCACATGACAAAAATCAGCTCCTCCCCTTGCCTTGTACGCCATGTGCAAAGTCCTTGTGGGTCCCACCATGTGCAAACTCTTTTGTTTCCTTTTTAAAAAAATCCATAAATTATTCATTATTGAACTTGGGCTCCAAGATAACTTTTGGGGCTTATTGGGCAGGCCTAGGATAACATGTTGGGCCTTTTTAGGTCCAATAGCTAATTGGCCCAAATCCCAATGTACTTTCCTCATACCGATATCCGTAATTTACCCTAATCTTAGCATAAATGCTAAACACCTCTTTTAATTGTTCTAACATTTTTAGAAATTCATTCTAATATAAAATGAATTCTCTACAAAGTTTCATAATTTTCTGAGACCCAGAAGTCCTGTTAAAAATTACATATGTTTCCTTTAACCCTTTATCGGTGTCTTTTTTCACCGTAAATTCCATAATTAATTCTACAGGACTCCTTTTTGACTTCTGTCAACTCCATAAATTATTATATTAATTATAATAATTTACTATCAAATTTCATCTGATATCCATCTATTGTATGAAATGACCAAAATACCCTCCATTCATTTTTGGTTTCTTAGGGCATCACGGAGGCATTTTTGTAACTTTGCACTTTAGCTCTTACACTTTCTTCCTCTTACAATTTAATCCCTTTCTTTATATAAATGGCCACATCTTTTCCTGATAAATCTCATATATATTTCATTCAATCTGTACATACAACTTAGTGCAGAAAATTAGGGATGTTACATATTTGCATCTTAATCAAAAAGACAAAAATATTTAATTTACTGCACCTTTATTTTATTGCATCAAAAAAATCAACCAAACCCCAAAACCCATTTTCCTTTCACTCAGGTTTTTAATAGATTTGGCACCAATAAGCTGGGTCTCCAATAGGAAAGCTCCTCGAGAAGAACTATAGGGTTGTGCCCTATACTATATTATTGGGTGCAAATATTATTATTTTGATGGATCGGAAGATGACAACTCGACCTGCTCATCAAGCATCCATTGCTGGCATATCAAAGGGAATTCATAAGAAGCAATAGAGAAAGGCCCAAGGAGCATGTTCTACCTCGAGAATAGACTATCACAGAGTACCATTCAACTATCTTGAGGATCTCTCAAGCTTCAAATTTTAAATCAATTGAGAGGCTATTGCAAGTATTTGTCAGAAGCAATCAAAAGATGTAATGGGTATGCAAAGGCAATTCTTCTTCCACATGAGGTAAAGGTACAACGGTAAACTTCGCACATTATCTTGCTTAACACATTTTCAAAGTTTACCTCATATCTTTATAAATGAACATTGCAACTGCTTTCAATTTATCTTTATATACTCCTGATATGATTTGATATGTAAATATCTTTTAAAAGTAGAAAAAGCAATGTTCATAAATATGAATCTTTATGCATAAAGACATATTTACTTTACTATACTCAACTATCTCAATGTGATTATGTGCTCTGAATGTGAAATATGATGAATTTCCTACAATTAATCTATGATGGATCCAAGAAAAATGGATATCCTAGAAGTAAAAAGATTTATAGTGTAGGAAAGACAGAGAAAGCTGCACCTTAGAAATACAGCTACAAAGAAACATATTCACATTCTGAGGAAGCAGATGTTTGATTTTGGTGGTGCTGAATCCTACAAATATGAAGAATCAGGAAGCAACCCATAGAAATCAAATATATGCTGGAACAAGAGCAATGATGGTGAAATATATCTCTACCCAACCTTGTGATTATTAAATTCATATTAGGGTAATGGATACTTGTTCCTTATTAAATTCCATTAGCAAATATTTCATTATATATTTTCAGATTGCTAAATGGATTATAGTATGATATATGCATATGTTTTCAAATATAATTTAGATTTACAATAAAATGCATATTCATATTTGAAAAGAAAATTTTTTTTGTGAAGACACATTTTTTTCATCAATATTGGAGATTAAATACATTTGAAAGGAAACTTTGAATTTCCAAACATAATATTCAATTTTTCTCTCCAAACATTTGATCCTTAATATGGTTAAGAAATCAATTCTTGATTGAAAATACATATTTAATTTAAATAAAGCATTATTTTGTGAGCTTTATATCCTATAAATCTGTTCAAATTTTACAAGCTCAATTTTTCCCCTACTTATTTAGTTTTATTCAATGAAAATCTATATGTTTTGATGATGATATATCATGGTGTGTTTCCACAATTATTTTAGAAGATTAGTACTAACCATTCTCCAAGAGAGAAAGAAATTTTGGATTTATGACAAGAGAATATGAAGATATCTCAATGAACTACAATGGTGTATCAAAACTGAGATAGCAGAGGAAATGATTACTGTGAATACAAGATGCTGCTCAAAGAGGGAAAGGAAAATGAGTCAATACATCAAGTGGCAAAAATTTGAATAAGCTTTCTTCAAACTTCTCTTTACATTGAAAATATGTTTGTGGAATTTTTAATGTTAATGTGTTGTTCTTAACATGATATGTATATCTCTATAGTTTTAAAATGTCTCTTGTGTGAATATATTTTCAAAAAGTTCATAAAAAAAGGGTAGAAGTTAATATCTTTTCAATGATTTCAATTTCAAAAGATTAATTCATTCATAATTTGAATAAATGATGTTTGAAACTTTGTTTAAAATAATTTTACTTTGAGAATAATTGATTAAATATTCGATTAATGTCAATTAATCAAACAGCTAATCGATTAATCATAGTTGAAAATTCATTCAAAGCGTTTATGTTGAAATTAATCGATTAAGAGATCTATGAATGAATATTAATCGAATAGGTAATCGATTAATGTGTTAAAAGATGGTTCTTTTGAAGATTGATCGATTAATGAGTATTAATTGAACATCTAATCGATTAATTAGTGTCAATTTGTGTTTAAATGTTATTTTATTCACAATTAATTAGAATTAATCGAATAGCTAATGGATTAATTGATAAAATTAATCGATTACTTAATTGATTAATAGGCATTAATCGATTAATATAAGTTTTTAACAGTTATCAGTTGCGACTCTTCACTTCAACCCTAATCGATCATTTCCCAAATTCTCTCAACGCCAATCTCTAAAAACCCACAAATTACTTTAAGGGAAAGCTTGCATACCTACTTCTGATCAAAACCCACCCAAAATTTTCTCCAAATTCCTCCATTTCACCGATCAGTTCCTCATTTTTCAGAATTAAATAGATCGAACTAAAACAACCAATCTAGATGGTTCTAAGCAACAACCTTCAAAATCTGTCTCTATGATAAACTCATATTTGTACTGATTTTAGTGTGGCTAAAGAAAGTTTATTATTGATTTCTATCCCCATTTATCAATATAATTGAGCAATTAATAAATAAAATAGAATTAAAACAGTTGAAAATTAATTGATGAGATTTTAATGATTAATTGAACAAAAAATTTGTTTATTCTAATTTTCCATAACAGGCCAATGAAGTCGCGACCTGATGTACCTACCGTCACGACCAAACTTCAATACAGAAATCAATCAGCGAATGACTTAAAGGAAAGGACCGCTGGACAAGAGGAGATGGAAGCATGTACTGCTAAAGAATAGCATTCACGTGGGAAATATGGCTGAGAAGAATAGATTCAGTCGTGCATGTACTGGATCTAGGAGCTAATAACAGAAGCAATTGGGTTGACAGCTGGAACATGTGCTGCAACAATTTAACATGTGTTGGATCCAGATCTGATAATAGATTGCAAGTGGGAGATCAAGCATGTGCTGTAACAAAACAGAACTCCACACATATGGCACTGTTCACGCACACAACATCCTCTCACACCATTCACATTATCTCCAAATCAATCACACAGACAGTACAGATCCATATCAGCACCTGAAATTCAGTCATCACCCATTCCACACTTCTGCTATATATATTACGCAGACTACACAGCCAGGGGATGATTGATTCATAATAGATTCATAATTCATAACACATTCCATGGACTACTCTTCTCTCCATTTTCATTTTTCTCTTCTGCAACTTCCTCTGTTCTAGTCAATAGAAACAGAGGAAAGTTCTGCATATCCATTTCATCTCTATTTGCTCCTTCTTCTTCCATCATGACTACTGCAATGCTTTCTATTGCTACTGACAATGCAAGGCTAAGCTGTTGTGCTCTCTTGGAGATGACACTAAACTAGAATCCTTGAGCTGAATAGGGAGTTCATTGTGTTTTTAATTCAGATTTGATTGTATTGAGTTGATGTAATTAATTCTGTGATTACTAATGCAATTAGAGAAGTAGATGACAAAGAAGTAGGGAACCGAGTTGAATTTCTTATTTCTGCATAAATGATCCTTTGATTGATTCTCATCTTTAATCGAGTTGAACTTAGCTGTGATTAATTGAAGTGATTTTGTCTAATTCATATTCTACTATCTCTGAGTTGAATGATTCATATTCTCTATTCAATGTCTGCGAGTTGTAGCTTTGATTAAGATTTAGCTAGCAAGTTGTTATAACATATTCTAATTCAACTGATTAGTTTCTCATATTCTGTGGATAATGAAGGTAAGGTCCAAGGGAACACACTTGTCATTGATTCATTTCATCATCATAAACACATAAAAGCATAAACAATAGCATAGGATTTACTTTAAGAATTTAGTCAATATCTCATCTCACAAATCATATGCTTAACTTGTTAATTTGTGGCTCATTAGATTAATTAGGAACTTAGCATCCATTTAGGCTCCTTGTAAATCGACTTAGGTGATAAACTCATATTTGTACTGATTTTTAATATGTTAAAAGGGAGTTTATTATTGATTCTTATCCACATTTACTACTATATTGAGCAAATTAGTTAAAAATATGAAATTAGACAAGTGAGAATTAAATAATGTGATTTTAGTGCTTAATTGGATAAATAATCTATTAAATGTCCATTTCAGGTCAATACAGCGATCAGTCAGCAAAGTAGAGCGTCCCTGTGGAATTCAGTTGTGACTTTATGAACTTTACGTCGCGATAAAACTTAATCAGCAAAGAAGAAGCGTTCTCTGTAAATATTAGTCGCGACCTGATGTACATACCGTTGCGACCATACTTCGATACAGGAATCAACCAGCGAAGGAATGAAGGGAGAATAATAGCTGGACTTGAGGAGCTGATAGCACATGGGCTAAATCCAAGAATTAAGGAACTGAAGCAAGTAGGATATTCAGCACATGTGCAGGATCCAGATCTGTTAACAGATTGCAAGTGGGAGATCAAACATGTGCAGTAACAGAACTGAATCTACATATTTGGCACTGTTCACGTGTGCACTGTTCACATATCAGCATTTTCCATTTGAACAGAATGAGCAAGTTGCCAACAGCAAGTGGGAAGCATAAACAGAATACCAGATCATGTGCTAACAGCTGGAGATGGAGGGAATCTGGACAGCTCCATTGACTCACTCATGCATTTCAGACTTCTATATATCACATGATACACACATCATCCATACATCCGATACATTCCCATACATTCTGACATACAGTTATGATATACCATTCACACGCATCATTCCATTCATTCTATCCAGATTCCAGTTTCATGCACACACCATCTTCTCTCTCTCCATCTTCATTTCTCTTCTGCAACTTTGCTTTGTTCTAGTTAATAGAACCAGAGGAAAGTTCTGCAGTTCATCATCTTTATTTCCTCCTTCCATTTCCATATGACTACTGCTCCTGTACCGATATTTGCTGCTGGAGTTCAGATAACAATGCAAGGCTGAGCTGCTGTGCTTCCTTGGAGATGACGCCAACCAGAGTCTTTCAAGCTTAACAGGGAGTTATTGAGTCTTTAAGTCAGATTTAACTATATCTAGTTGATGTATTTACTTCTGGTTTATTGATTCAATTAGAGTAATAGATGACAAGGCACTAGGGAACCGAGTTGGATTCCTTTTTCCTACATTAATGAACCTTTGATTAATATTCATACTCTATTATCTCTAAGTTGAACGATTCCTATTCTCTATTGATGTCTGCGAGTTGTAGCGTTAATTGAGATTTAGCTAGCGAGTTGTTAGCTAACCTATTCTAGTTTAATTGATTAACTTTTGATATTATGTGGATTAAGGCAATTTCTAAGGGAACACACTTGTCATCATTCATTCATCTCACCATTATAAACACTTAAAATCAGAAACAATAGCATAGACTTTACATTCAGTCTTTAGTACAAATAAATCATCACCAAACTCACCTGTTAACTTGTTAATTTATGGCTCAATTGATTGATTAGGAGCTCTAACATTCAGTAGCTCCTTGTGATCTGACCTAGGTTAGCCTCCACTTACTATTGGTTAGCTTAGTTTTGTTTGATAATAGAAACGACAGTTATCAAAATGGCGCCATTGCCGAGGAGCCTTACTTGTTAAGGTTTCCTAAGCAATCTCTTGGGCCCAAAAACATAAAGAGTAGGTAGTTGTTTTAGTTTTTCTATGATTTTCTATTTTATATCTATAAAGTCATGACCAATTGCTTTTTCGTCGCAACTAAAGTGCTCTGTGATTTCTTGTCGCAACCAGACTACATTTGGTCGCAACCAGAAATCAGTTTTCACCTCAGATTTGTTCTTTGCCACTTTTAGTCACGACAGGAGATCTACTTGGTTGCAACCAAAAATATTTTTCTTCAAATTTTCATCTCTGTGATTTGTAGTCGCAAACAAATTGACACTTAGTCACTACTAAACCTCTCTGTGATATTTAGTCGCGACCTAATTGCATTTTGGTTGAAACGACAAATCTCTTATTTTAAACATTTGCTCTCTGTGATTTTTAGTCTCAACTAAACTGACATTTGGTCACGACCAAAAATCCATATTCTGAAAATTTTGCTCTCTGTGACTAACAGTCATGACTTGTGGTTCATTTTTGTCGCGATATTTGCTCTCTGTGATTTTGAGTCGCGACCTGTAGTACTTTTTATCGCGACCTTATATTTCTAAACTGCGACTAACTAATTTCATTTGCTGAATTAGCTGCATTACTGATATATCTGGTCTTCTGCATTATTGTTGAGCGTGATTTGCATGACCAGAAGCTCTGAGATCATTCCTTTAGATAGAGAAATCAATAGGACACTAAGGCAACTTAAGAAAACTAAAAATCAAGCTAGTGTTGCATCTGTTATTGCTGATACTAAACTTGCATCTTTTGATATATTAGATAATCATCTTGTCATGGAGCATGTTAATGTAGGTGAAGCTCAGACTCATAATCAGAATAATCAAAATGAGCAATGTGCAGAAAATAACATGAACAATAGAAGGCCACGTAGGAGCATAAGAGATCTCACTTCTTCTAATGCAAACTATGATCCTTTTCAAACTTGTCCTGCTTTAGACGTGAACTTTGAGTTGAAAGGTCCCTTGTTGAGTAACTTACCAAAGTATTATGGATTGGCAGGTGAGGATCCTTTCAAGCATTTGCAGACTATGCAGTGGGTTTGCTCAACTATGAAGCCTGTAGGAGCTGACATGGATGCTGTGCAGAGACAAGTCTTTCATTTCACACTGGAAGGAAAGGCAAAAGAATGGTTCTATATGCTGCCATATCATGCACCTCAAGCTCTTCACTCTTGGAACAACTTAAGAAGTGCCTTCTTGGAGAGATATTTTCCTTCATCAAAAACTGCTGCATTGAGAAAGGAAATCTTTGCTGCAAAATAGTATGCTAAAGAGTCTTTCTATGAGTTTTAGGGCAGATTTAAAGAGTTGCTGGCTAGATGTCCATATCATCAGATTCCAATAGAGCATTTGGTGCAGTACTTTCATTCAGGATTACGCTTTGCATGCAAGAAGAATTTGGATGCAGCTGCTGGGGGTTCAATTGATGATTTGACACCTGATGAAGCTTGGAGCTTGATTGAAAAGATAGCAAACAATGACTAGCAGTATGGAGGATATGATGCTAGACAAATGCATGAGGTTTCTGTAAAGACTTCTCAAGATCATAGTAATCTGTGTTCTCAAGTTGCTGCTATGAGTGCTCAGATCAACAATCTAGCTGCTCAACTGAGCAATTCACATGTTCAAAGCCCATACTCTCAAGCTCTAGTTGCTCCTAGCTGTCAATTCTGCTCTTCTCCGATGCATATCAGTGCAAATTGTCCTTCACATCATGAGGATATCTCAGCCATTTATCAAGGCAGACCCAACCAGTATCCACAAAGGAATCTATATTCCAACACATACAATGAAGGACGGAGATATCATCCTAATTTCAGATGGAGAGATGGAAATGGAGCTGTGGTCAAAACAGATTCAACAATGACAAGCAAGTGGCTGAATCCTCTAGAGCCATAGAAGTGTCTAATGTTGCAAAAGATAATGGAATTTCTGAGATACTCAAGAGCATCAATGTGATGAACTCAAATATAAATTCCATGAACATACACTTCAGCTCTAACTTCAAGGATTTGAGGTCCACAGTGGAGAACAACTTAGCAATGGCAGAGTCTAAGTTTACTGCTTTAGAGAGCAAGATAGAGCAGTGGGAAACAAAAGCTAAAAATATGAATGGCTATGTATCACAGCTAGCCAATTCAGTAAATGATGTTCAAGCCAGAATGGGAGGCAACTTACCTTCCAACACAGTTGTTAACCCAAAGTTTGTAAATGCTGTGAGCTTGAGAAGTGGAAGAATAGTGGGGGAAGCAGATGCCAATGATGATGACAGGAAGAACAATAAATCAATTGAGCAGCAGAGCAGATCAGAGAGAAGCAAGGAGAAGGATATGCTGCAGCAGAATGAGCAAGCTTTATTAAAGGAATCTGCACAACCACCTGTGATGCAGGAAGTAGCAACTAGTCCTAGCACTGCAAGTCAGGAATCCAACAGAATTCAGAATAAAAAGGAACATGAAGATGCAGAGAAGAATGACAAAGAGATAAGTATTAAGCACCTACCTTTTCCTAATGCATACAAGTGTCCAAAGAAGGTTTTTAAAGAAAAACAAGAACAAGATATTCTGAATCTGTTAGGTAAATTAGAAGTTAATGTGCCACTTGTGGATCTAATCAAGAGTATACCTAAGTACGGGAAGTTTATGAAATAACTCTTCACTAATAAAAGAATCTGCAAACCAAATGAAAGGGTGCAAGTGGGATCTAGTGTGTCAGCTTTACTTAAGCCACAACTTCCTATAAAATATGATGATCCAGGTTCATTTACAGTTCCAATTACTATTGGAAAGTTTCAGTGTGCTAATGCTTTGTTAGATCTTGGTGCAGCTATTAATGTCATGCCAACTTCCATCTATACATCATTAGGCATAGGCATGGACTCACTTAAGGAGACTTCAATGATAGTACAGCTTGCTGATAGAACCACTAGGAAACCAGAGGGACTGTTAGAGGATATATTAGTTAAGGTCAAAGACTTGATTATACCTGCAGATTTTTATGTCTTAGACATGACACAAGAGTCAAATTCAAAGGGACCTATTATCTTGGGTAGGCCATCCTTAGGACAGCCAACACTGTGATAAGCATGAAAAATGGGAGCATCACAATAGAAGTGGGTGATAATGTCATAACTTTTAATGTCTATGAAGCAATGAGACATCCATTTGAAGATTACTCACTGTTAGGCTTAAGTACAATTGATGCATACATTGAAGAAGCTAAAGATGAACATGAGTTGTTGATGTAGAATTCTGAAAAAGCTGAATATGAATTGTTTGAATTTGAAATTTCTTCTTCTTTCTTATTTTCTTTGGATAGTAGTGGTGATGTGTCAAGTATTAACCAAGTTTCAGTTGATAGCTTACTTTCCGCCCTACAATCTTTTTCTTTTGATGTTACTGATATTTCTATTGAGGATTTTATTGTAGAAACAGAATTGGAAGTTGCAAAACTTGTGATGACAGAAATGATGAAACCTGTTGCAGCTGTAGAAACTAGGAAGTTGGGGCCATCAACTGTTTAGCCACCTGAGTTGGAACTCAAACCACTTCCTAGTAACCTTAAATATGTGTTTTTGGCTGAAAATAGTACATTACCTGTCATAATTGCTAATGCACTTTCTATTTCTGAGGAAGAGAGATTGATTTTAGTCTTAAAAACACATAAGAAAGCAATAGGTTGGACTCTAGCTGATATACCTGGTATAGATGCATCTGTATGCACACATAAAATTCTGTTAAATGATGGAGCTAAGCCTATTAAACAGCAACAAAGAAGGCTAAACCCCTTGATATCTGATGTACTCAAGAAAGAAGTGACTAAGTTGTTAAATGCTGGCATTATTTACCCAATTTCAGACAGTGAATGGGTGAGTCCAGTTCATATGGTGCCTAAGAAGAGTGGTATAACTGTGGTAAGGAATGAAAAGAATGAACTAATCCCTACTAGAGGGCAGAATTTGAAACATCCTCCCTTAGACTCCTCAGAGTACACTTACGGAAGCAATATTAGCTTGATTATATCTTAACTTAAGCCCAGAAATTCAAAATTTTACTCTTAAGTTCCTTATTCAGGACCTTTAATTTGAAAATTAATTAATCTCATTCTACACAACCAAATGAGGCTTATTACCTATACATCAAAAGCAGAACTCCAAACTTCTATACTGCTTCCAACTCCACCAGAACTTCCTTTCTTTCTTTCTTTCTCCTTCTCTCTCTTCTTTCTCTCTCTTTTCTTGCCAAAAATGTGGGATGCATAAAATGGGAGGGGAAGGGGTATTTATAGCTTTGATGGATGGCATTTCTGTAATTTTGAAGCCATCTGAACATGTGGTCCTGGTTTTTCCTGAATTTTCCTATTTTTCTTTATTTCTTTTTACTGCATCATGCATTACATCATCCAGGACACCTCACCGGGACACCTCATCGCCACATTCTTCACATGTCACAATTCCTGGACACCTCATCAGCTGACTCAGCAGTTCAGTCCAATCCAGTACCGGTCCAGAGTCTTGCACCGTAATACGTGTCCTCAACTTTTCTTCTGCCTCTAAGATTGCGCCATGTGGCATCTAGAAGGGACCTTTCACGCCTTCCAATGCTATCCAGATAAGTCCCAGATTTTATCTGATCACCTCCTCGGTTATCGTGCCGACCGATTAACTTTACTTTATTGAAACAGCATTAAAATAGTATTTTAATGCCACTTTTTCTCACATATCACTGGGCCTACGTTTTTGGGCTCTGGGAATGTTATCTTGGATCCTGATCAAGCTCAAGTACTCTGATGGCTCGATTCCCAAGAAACATCCCTCGGCAAATTACCAAAATACCCCTGGGTGCCCTTTCTTGCGCTATTTTAACCCTAAGGGTAAAATCATCATTTCACACCCTTCTGTACTCTGTCAGGGCATATACTGACTCTAAGTAACTTTATCTATATGTGCCTTGGCTCCTAGGCCTGTCCAGAATGACCAAAATGCCCTCATACATCTACTACCCCTTTAGTACAACACAGGGGCATTTTCGTAATTTCGCACTTTTCCGGGGTTCTGCCGGACACTGGCCCACCTATCAGTCCAAGGGTCTTACTGGGCCTTGTTGGCGCCATTATTGGGCCTCTCAGGGTCCATTACCTTCATGGCACGCATTACGAGGAATCTTCCCCTGTTAATAATTATTGAATATTTTATCTATTATTCACCGTTTATACACATATCCGGACACCGGCTCCTTATGTCCGATACACTGGCCTGCGGTGTTCAGGCATCCCTGTGAGTCATATCAGTCATCTGACCGAGGTTATCCGAACTCATTCAGTCCCTTTTCAAATACCGATAAATCTCCTACCCGGATCCCCGGAGGCCTCATACTCCCGTCTGGATTTGCTAATTTGTGAATAACTCTTTCTACAGGCCTCCTATCGGTATTCTGTCAGTTTCTTGACATCCGCCCCATAAGGACGTATCATCCTGTATTTTTTCACCTAGATCTGAAATCTAGGATATCCGGTATGAATTTTTATAACTTTTGGACGACCAGTCCATTTCTGGCTATCTGGAGTCTTCAAAAATTCCTGTATTAAGCCAGATTACCGAGCGTCCCTTGCTCTCTCTACCGGTGAAATCTGGGACTGAAATGCCGTCAGACAGTCCAAACCACTTCCGGCCTGTCTTTCTTTAATTACACTTTAGCCCCAAGGAACTTTTCTTCTTTTCATTTAAGTCCCTTTTTATTTGGCTAAAATTACACTTAAGGACCCCACCTTTTTGTCCTTAAACTTTTCATAATTCTTTCATACTCATAGAGACCTCGTATGCACATTTCACAGTTCAGTGAAATGATCAGCATAATTTTCTCTATTTTCTGGCAAAATATGGTACTCATCGGCTACCAGCCCAATCTTTCCCATAATTACGATTTTGCCCCTGCATTCTCTTTCTGGCATCTATTCTCATCTTCTTATCCTTCATCTTAAGTTCTAGAAATTCTCTTTCAATAACTCATCCCCTAAACTCTTCGGGAGTCATCGTTAATTGAAAAGCTCGACAACCCGCCCATATCAGGTTATCTTACACAAGAGCCATCCCATATCAAGCTTCCTGCAGAATTCCTAGGCTTAAGACTTAGGATATTCCTCACATTCCTCATTTTGAACCTAGGCGAACTATCCCGATTCTGTAGGTTAAAGACTTAACTCATCTTTAAATCCTGAAGGACTTAGCTCATCCCTCGGATCCCTACAAAATACAGGTAAGTGATCCGCCCATATCAGATTACTACCCTGGGACTACGGGTTTAGCAGCCTGCCCATATCAGACTACTTCCCAGTTCTCCTAGACCAAAAATTGGGATGTTACAGAATTCATGGAGAGTGTGCATTGATTATAAGAAATTGAATGATGCAACTAGGAAGGATCATTTCCCTTTACCATTTATAAATCAAATGTTGGAAAGGCTTGCTGGAAAAGCTAATTATTGCTTTCTTGATGGTTTTTCAGGATATTTTTAGGTACCCATTGCACCAGAAGATCAAGAGAAGACTACATTTGCATGTCCATTCGGTACCTATGCCTATAGGAGGATGCCATTTGGCTTGTGCAATGCTCCTGGAACATTTCAAAGAGCCATGATGTCCATATTTAGTGAATTCTTGGAGAGAAACATGGAGGTATTCATGGATGATTTTACAGTGTATGGTAAGGACTTTGATGAATGTTTAGAGAGTCTAGAGAAAGTCTTAGCAAGATGCATTGAGAAGAGGCTTGTGCTAAATTTTGAGAAGTGCCATTTTATGGTATATAAAGGCATAGTTCTAGGACATTTAATATCTAAGAATGGGATTGAGGTAGATAAAGCTAAAATTGAAGTTATTTCTTCTCTTCCTTATCCCAAAACTTTAAAGGAAATAATTAAGGTCATTACTAGGGCATGCTGGATTCTATAGAAGATTCATAAAGGATTTTAGCAAGATTGCATCTCCATTATCTAAACTCATGCAAAAAGATGTAGAATTCTGTTTTGATGATACTTGTAAGAGAGCATTTGACACTATTAAAACTATGCTTATCACACCACCTATACTTGTTGCACCTAATTGGCACTTAGATTTTGAGCTTTCATGTGATGCATCAAATGAATCTGTAGGTGTCATGTTAGGACAGAAAGATGGTAAGCTATCCAAAGTCATTTCATATGCCTCTAAGACATTAGATAGTGCTCAACAGAACTACACTACTACAGAAAAAGAACTCTTTGCTATAGTGTTTGCACTTGACAAATTCAGATCTTATCTTTTGAGTTCTAAAGTGATTATATACATTGACTATGCTGCTATAAAGTTCTTGTTTAAAAAGCCACAGTCCAAGCCTAGACTCTTGAGATGGATGCTACTAATCCAAGAATTTGATGTGGAGATAAGGGACAAAATTGGAGCAGAAAATGTGGTAGCTGACCATTTGAGCAGATTGCCTGAAAATACAACGGGATTATTAGATTCTGACATCATTTGTGATACATTTAGAGATTGTTCTATTTCTGTGATTTCTGTAATTACACCTTGGTATTGCCACATAGTCAACTACATTGTTACTGGTCTAATTTCACCTTCTTTATCTCATTTCCAGGGTCAGAAGATCAAGAATGAGGCAAGATTTTACATTTGGGAACCACCCATTCTTTGGAAAATATGCAGTGATCAAGTTATTAGAAGATGTGTGCCAAGTGAAGACATTTGAAAGACATTTCAGTGCAAAGAAGACTTCCAGAAAGATTTTGGATGCTGGTTTTTATTGGCCACAGATATTCAAAGACTGCTATGAATACTGCAAGGCTTGTGACAGATGTCAATGTTTCGGTGGACTGACTAAGAGACATGAAATGCCTCAGCAACCTATGCTGTTCTGTGAGGTGTTTGAAGTATAGGGCATCGACTTCATGGGGCGATTTCCTCCATCTTTTGGTTATGCATATATTCTGTTAGCTGTGGATTATCTCTCTAGATAGGTGGAAGCTATACCAACAAGAAAGGATGATGCAGTGACAGTTTCAAAATTTCTGAAGTCAAACATCTTTTCAAGATTTGGTGTGCCAAGAGCTATAGTGAGTGATTAAGGCTCTCATTTCTATAATAAGATTTTAGGAGGGTTATTTGCCAAGTTTGGGATCAAGCACAAAGTTTCAACAGCTTATCATCCTCAAACAAATGGTCAAGCTGAGAATTCTAACAAAGCTATTAAAAGGATTCTGGAAAGGATAGTAAGACCCTCAAGGAAATATTGGAGTACAAGGTTAGATGAAGCTTTGTGGGCATACAGAACAGCTCATAAGACACCACTTGAGATGTCCCCATACCAAATGGTCTATGGTAAAACATGTTATCTACCAGTAGAAGTTGAGCACAAAGCATTCTGGGCAGTTAAAGCTTGTAACATGGATTTTGACACTGCTAGAGAAGAAAGAATGTTGCAGATTCGGGAACTAGAAGAAATAAGACTGGATGCCTATGAGAATTCCAGAATCTACAAAGAGAAAGCCAAGCTTCTTCATGAAGAAAGACAAGCTTCTTCAGAAAGCCAATTCCAGAATCTACAAAGGTTGTCTCTTTCCTTGTTTCCCCACTTACAATAGTCTTCTTTGATCAGCTATATTATATACTTGAGCTATAATTGTTTGATTAAGTGTGGGGGAGGAGACCTAGTCAGTAGGGTAGATAAATATCCCATAAATAAATCAAAGATTTCGGTTTAGTGTTGCCATGATCATTATTGCTACCTTTGCATATGTTTATTACTTCTTCACATTGTGGACAATGTAGAATTTAAGTATGGGGGAGGATGAACTTGATGGGTGAATAAAAATCAGATATTTGCACTGATTTTGTATTTTGGTTGCTACCTCATACATTTTATGTCGTGACTAATGTGTTCAAATTATAAAAAATTTCTTCTCTGTGAATATTAGTCGCGACTATTGCTTATTTTTTTCACGACCAAAAGTTCAAATTTTTCTGATGTTTACCCATCTGTGATGTTTAGTCGTGGTCTGTGCTTATCTTTGTCACGATTGTAGCTCTCTGTGAATATTAGTCGCGACCATTGATTATTTTTGTCGCGACTGTAGCTCTCTGTGAATATCCGTTGTGACTAGGTTGTCATTTGGTCGCGACTAGGAAATGTGTGTTTAACAAGGTTACTCTCGGTGATTTTAAGTCATAACCAATGTCAATTTATGTTGCGACCAATATTCTCTATTTTCTAAAAATTTCCCTCTGTGTAAAACAGTCGCGACCTTATGACCTTTTTGTCGCGACTAACATCTATATTCTGCTGAAAAATCCTTCTATTACGTTATGGCTGTTGCTTGGTCTTCAGAATTTATTGTCATGGATTCTAAATTGAACTTTGAACATATAATCTTGAACATTGGCAAGTTTGATGAAGTGTTAGTTACTCGTTTCATTAATTCACTACTAGAAATTGTGCATCATGATGAATGATTAATCTCATGTATTTTGTTTAAAATTCATGCAATCTAGTCATGTGAGCTGATTAGGATGAGTAAGCCGGATGGAAGTATTTTGAGCCTTCAACATATACCCCTTTACATTGTGTGAAAATGATAAGGGCATTTCTTTCAAAACCCTTTTGACCAAACAGAAACCACATAAATATTAAATCCTTTGTTTTACCCCTTTGAGACCTTCATTTTCTTTAAAAATTCCATCCTTGATTAATGAATATTGTACAAATAGTTGCTGCTTTAATTGTGCATAATGGTCAAGTTGCAACCAAGTGTTGAATGTTTGAACCTCAATAAATTGTTATCTGGTTCAAGAAATCAAAAAAAGGAAAAAAATGTATAGAGAAAAGTACAAAGAAAAGAGAAAGAAAGAAGAAAGAAAAGAAACCAGATGCAAAAAAAAAAGTGCTATTCAACTTATATTAAAGGAAGATAGTTTGTGACTTGTTAATTTCTGCAGCTGTATGATTGGAACTTTGATTATGTGCAGTATTTCATTAATCATTGACATGCATTTCCATTTCATCATCTAGCCTTTCCATCATTACAACCTTAATAAAGACCCTTTGATTCATAACCCTTGTGGCATTTAGTGGTGGAGATGTAGGATGATTACAAGCCTATGGGAAGTCTAAGCTAGATGGTTGAGTGAAATTATCTTGATAAGAGAGGGAGTGAAACACTATACCTTGTGAGGAAATCTCAACCTAGTTGCTTACTATGATTTAATTGCATGAGTTAGATTCTTTGATTGATATAAGATTAGTTTGAGTTGTTGCCAATTGAAGGGAAAGATTTATGATTGCAAGTACTCATGCTAAATCTGTTTTGCCAATTGTGCTGAACATATGTGTTTAAATTCAGTTTTGATCCATAATTTTGCTCGGAGTGAAAAAGCTAAGTGTGGGGAAGTTGATAAACTCATATTTGTACTGATTTTTAATATGTTAAAAGAGATTTTATTTTTTATTCTTATCCACATTTACTACTATATTGAGCAAATTAGTTAAAAATATGAAATTGGACAAGTGAGAATTAAATGATGTGATTTTAGTGCTTAATTGGATAAATAATCTATTAAATGTCCATTTCAGGTCAATATAGCAATCAGTTAGCAAAGTAGAGCGTCCCTGTGGAATTCAGTTGCGACTTTATGAACTTCACGTCGCGACAAAACTTAATCAGCAAAGAATAAGCGTTCTCTGTAAATATTAGTCGCGACCTGATGTACATACCGTCGTGACCATACTTCGATACAGGAATCAACTAGCGAAGGAATGAGGGAGAATGACAGCTAGACTTGAGGAGTTGATAGCACATGGGCTAAATCCAAGAATTAAGGAACTAAAGCAAGTAGGATATTCAGCACATTTGCAGCAACAGATTGAACATGTGCAGGATCTAGGTCTGTTAACAGATTGCAAGTGGAAGATCAAACATGTGCAGCAACAGAACTGAATCTACACATTTGGCACTATTCACACGCGCACTTTTCACACATCAGCATTTTCCATCTGAACAGAATGAGCAAGTTGCCAACAGCAAGTGGGAAGCATAAACAGAATACCAGATCATGTGCTGACAGCTGGAGATGGAGGGCATCTAGACAGCTCCATTGACTCACTCATGCATTTCAGACTTCTCCTATATATCACATGATACGCATATCATCCATACATCCGATACATTCCCATACATTCTGACATACAATTCTGATATACCATTAACACGTATCATTCCATTCATTCCATTCATTCCATCCAGATTCCAGTTTCACGCACACAGCATCTTCTCTCTCTCCATCTTCATTTCTCTTCTGTAACTTTGCTTTGTTCTAGTTAATAGAACCAGAGGAAAGTTCTGCAGTTCATCATCTTCATTTTCTCCTTCCATTTCCACATGACTACTGCTGCTGTACCGATGTTTGCTGCTGGAGTTCAGATAGCAATGCAAGGATGAGCTACGGTGCTTCCTTGGAGATGATGCCAACCAGAGTCTTTCAAACTTAACAGGGAGTTATTGAGTCTTTAAGTCAGATTTAACTATATCTAGTTGATGTATTTACTTCTGGTTTATTGATTCAATTAGAGTAATAGATGACAAGGCACTAGGGAACCGAGTTTGATTCCTTTTTCCTACATTAATGAACCTTTGATTAATATTCATATTCTATTATCTCTAAGTTGAACGATTCCTATTCTCTATTGGTGTCTGCGAGTTGTAGCATTAATTGAGATTTAGCTAGCGAGTTGTTAGCTAACATATTCTAGTTCAATTGATTAACTCTTAATATTTTGTGAATAATGAAGGTAAGGCAATCTCTAAGGGAACACACTTGTCATCACTCATTCATCTCATCATTATAAACACTTAAAATCAGAAACAATAGCATAGACTTTACATTCAGTCTTTAGTACAAACAAATCATCATCAAACTCATCTGTTAACTTGTTAATTTGTGGCTCAATTGATTGATTAGGAACTAACATTTAGTAGCTCCTTGTGATCCGACCTAGGTTAGCCTCCACTTACTATTGGTTAGCTTAGTTTTGTTTGATAATAGAAACGACAGTTATCATTAGGTTAGCCTCCGCTTTACTATTGGTTAGCTTAGTTTTGTTTGATAATTAGAAACGACAATTATCACTCTAACACGCCTCAAGCCTCTCAATCAAAGGAGAAGAAGAAGAAATTTCTGCCCAAGGTGGCCAAGGAAGGGCTAGAAGTCCCATAGGGCAAAGGGAAGGCACCAGTGAGCAAGGCGCCATCGGGGAAGGTGAAGATCAAGCATCTGAACCCTCCCCTCAATCTAAGAGGAAGGCCAAGACTCAGATAGATGCCTCAGACACAGACTCTGATCCTAATTTCATAGAAATGCTAGAGAGAATGGTCAAGTCTGCAACTGAATCTCTTGGGAAGAGACAGAAGACCTCAAGGAAGCCCACTGCATCATCTGTTCCCTCAAAGCCACAGTTATCAAGATTTGTATTTCTTCAAGATAACATCAACCTAGATGTTGATATGGCTCTATTTAACACTAAATTTAGGGGGGGAAGTGCTGTCCTATAGTATCCATAGATATATCTACACTTAGGACAGATCATAGAGTCAATTTGGACCTGATTGACCCCCTTCATCATTATAAGAGATGGCTAAGGATCAATGAGTCATATAGCCTAGAAGTAGTTAGGAGATTCTACTGTAATATGGATATATTCGACTCTTTGGATGAAGAGGAGAATATTGTAGATAGCTATCTCACTACTAAGCTCAGGGGTAGAGAAATCAAGCTAGATTTTAGTGTCATCACTCTGAAGTGATGAAGCCTATAGATCAGGCAAAAGAATACCATATTTTGCTTCAGACCAACAAACCTTATTCGGAATCCCTGACTTTTAGCCCGAGTCAGATGTATGATCATTATCGTATCATCCACTACATCTACTCCCGGTGCATGATTTTTAATTCCTCAAGCTTCAGTTACATGAACTAGCAGGACTACTCACTCTGGCAAGGATTATCAGCGGAGAGAAGCTCAACCTAGAAGCTTTCATCTATAACCAAATGAGGGATTTTTGCTTGAAGAGGATGAGGACTACTCCAATGCCTTTTCCATAGCTTGTCTCCTTCATCCTCAAGCATTACAACATTCATCATCGGGAAGGAAGGAAGAAGGAGGAGATCAGTGCATTCGGTATGACACAACTGAACAAGATCATCAGGAGGCAAGGCTCCCAGAGATCCTCAGGCCAAGCAACCCTCTGCCAGTGCTTCACTTCCTCAGGACGAAGGTCATTTCTCTGCCGAACTACAATTTTCTACAGCTCCATCCTTTCTGGGAGCATTTATTCAGAGGTATCTTCAGATAGAGTTTACAGAGTTGGAGAGCAGACTCACAGCTCCTAGGAAGGAAGCTGACTTGGCTCAGGAGAGACGTAGATATGGGATCCAGACTATACTTGAAGTTCATATATAGGATTCCCAAGCTTTTAAGGAAGAGGTCAGAGAGCGACACAAGGCCTTATCTGCATGACATGCTCACATTCATGAAGAAGTGTCCAATGTCAAGAACCTTATATTGGCTTACATCCATAGCATGAGACCTTCCTTCACTGAAGGAGAACTTCAGGACCCTTCACCTTCTCAGCTTGTTCAGCCTACTTTTACCTCAATACCTTCCTTTTCCACAACCTCAGAATTTACACCTACTCCCACACTTACCTTGGTTGTTCCACTCCTTCCTATCAGCTTAGCATTAGCCTTACCACTACCACAGCTTCCCTTAGTCATTCCTTCCTCCCTTGCCCCGACCTTTTTAGATGATGTTAAAAAAGGGGAGAGAAGAAGTGAAGAGGAGAAGGAATCCTCCTCCATGGAGTCGCTAGACTGATGTTTATTTGAGTGATTTAATTTTATGTTTTGACTTGTATATGTTTGCTTTCCAATTGTTTGTAAAACTTTTAAAGTTTTAATGAAATGTTATTTATGAGGTTATTCAGTTATTTATCCATTACCTTGTTATATTTTGACTAAGATGCAATTGAATTTAAAAAGGTTTTCAACTTAACTTCACTTTATTGTTATGAGTTTTGCCATCATAAAAAAGGGGGAGAATGTTAGATTGAATATGTTTTGATGATGACAAAAGAAAAGAATTGAGTTAATATTTTTGAAGGAATGGAAATGTTTTTAATGGAACAAAGTAAAAGAGAATGAAGTTAATTAAAGTTGTGAAAAATTATTCTTGAAGTAATGAAAATGATTTTGGAATCAAATGAAGTTAAAAGAATTGAATGTTAGATTAATTGAAAAAGCAGCCTTCTATTTTAAAAAGAAAATCAATTAATTGATCAGTTAATTGATTAATTGGAGACAATTAATCGATTAATGTCAACTGGCTTGTCTTCTGTATTTAAGCTTAAAAGTAAATTAATCGATTGGTTAATCGATTAATAAATTGAAAATAGATTTTCTCTTGAATAAAGATTTTACGATTAATCGATTAGTTAATCAATTAATCCATATTAATCTGTTAACTGTTCAATTAATCAGAGAAGTACCAGTTTTATGAAAATTCAAATATATATCAATTAATCGATTGGTTAATCGATTAATATGCATTAATAGATTAAGTGTTCAATTAATTTGTGTTGAAATATTTTCTCGTTCATTTTTCTAAACACATTAATCGACTAGGCATTCAATTAACTTGTATTAATCGATTAATCCAAGAAACTTTTTGAAATTTAAAATTTAGCTCTATTTTACGATACAAATTCATTTCAAATTTTAAATGATTGATTTATAAGATAATTTGTCAATGTTTCTTAATATACTTCATTCCAAATCTATCTAGAAACTTATTTATTCAAAATAACATCATATATGTTAGAATCATTCAATCATTTTGATGCTCTGTTTTTCTATTTCATATGCCAATTCTAAATAATCAATTAGATAATCGATTAATATAGAATAATATTTGAAAACAAGCAGAATCTTTGTGTGATCTTAAAGTGTTTGCGACTAATTTAATCTTGTCACTTGATCATTGATTGAACAATTAAATATGAATGAGCATGCATTAATCCGTGAATATTCTTGTTGTGATTAAATCTATTCAAGCTGAATTTTAGTTATTTAAATCCTCATTTCACGTGTTTATATACTAACGATTAAATCTTGAAGTGTTTACTGGATTAACATCAAAGAGTTTATAATCCGTTAAGATCAAAGCTAAATCAGATAGTAGACCAGGAGTAAAGCCAATGAACTCTCAATGGTAAAAAGACACTTTGTCAAAAACTTTAACGGCTAGTTTCAACGGTCATATTTTCAGCGGATAGAAAACTCAACAGAAAGAAACCTCAATAGAAACAATGCTCAACGGTTACAAAGATCAACTATAAATAGAAGAACATTCAAAGTAATGAGGTTGGTGACTGATAACTGTGATTTTAATTATCAAACAAACTAAGCTAACCAATAGTAAAGTGAAGCTAACATAGGTTGATTCACAAGAAGCCTAAATAGATGCTAAAGTTCCTAACTAATCCAATAAGCCATAAACTAACAAATTAATCAGATGAGTTGTGTGATGAGATATTGAATAACTTCTGAATGTAAATCCTATGCTATTGTTTATGAATTTAAGTGTTAATAATGATGATATGAATCAATGACAAGTGTGTTTCCTTGGAGATTACTTTACCTTTATTTTCCATAGAATATTAGGAGTTAATCAGTTGAATTAGAATATATTAGCTAACAACTCGCATCTAAATCTTAATCAAAGCTACAACTCGCAGACATTGAATAGAGAAATATGAATCATTCAACTCAAGAGGTAGAAGAAGATGAATTAAATAGAGAAATATGAATCATTCAACTAGTTCAAGGTTGAGGATCAATCAAAGCTCAATTAAACATCATCAGGAAATCTAACTCGGTTCCCTAATGTTCATCATCTATTAACTCTAATTGAATCAATAAAACAAGAGTTAACTACATCAACTCGATACAATTAAATTTGAATTAAAGACACAATTGAAACTCCCTATTTCAGATCAAGGATTCTAGTTCAGTATCATCTCCAAGAGAGCACAATGGATCTAGCCTTCCATTGCTATCAAGACTTCAACAATAGCAGTAAACAAATCAGTAACAGTCATGGTGAATGTAGAAGAAGAAGATGAAGATGGACTGCAGAACTTTTCTTTGGTTCTATTGCTTAAAATAGAGAAAAGTTGCAGATGAAAGAGAGAGAATGGATATGGGGAGATATGTGCAGTGGTGGCGTGAGATGTGATGTGTGTATCAGATAATGGAATGATATATAGAAGTGTGGAATGAGTGACTAGTGTGCATGATATCTAATATGAATGGTGTGTGTGTGAACAGTGGAATGAGTGCTGATATGATGAGCTGTTATGGAAGTGTGGAATGTGTAAATGAAGTGTCCATGCAGAAGCCCAACATGTGAGAGCTGTTGTCTACATTCTGTTATAGCACATGTGTGAATCCCCTCTCAGATCCAGTGCAGCACATGTGTCCAACAATCTTATAGCACTTGTTTCTGTTACCCATGTGCCCAATCTGTTATCCACTCTGTTCAGTCCAGCTGTCATTTCCTTGTCATTACATTCTGATTAATCTTATCCAATTCAGTTATAGCAACAAGTTGACTTGGTGCTTAATGATCATTTCCTACAATGGGAATTTAAAAGATGCAAATTATTTATCTAATAAGATAATATTCTAATATATGACCAAAATTATATCAATTAATTCCTCATTATTCTCATTTTATTTTATTACTTAATTGCTCATCATGTTAGTAAATGGGGACAGAAATCAATAATAAAACTCTCTTTAAACACACTAAAATCAATATAAAAATAAGAGTTTATCACTGACGATAAATGATAATAGGATGATGAGATATCAACAATACTCAATCATGACAGCATCAAATAGCCAGTAACCCAGAAAACATTCCAACTCTCCAATTTTCATGTATTATTCTGAGAGAGATTTTCAGACAGCTTCAATGTCAATATACTCACTCTATTTGAGAGTTAGTAATACCCTTCTTTCTTCATTTCCTTTGAGAGCAAAACCTTGGAATAAGGGGATTCAAGGTTGGGAATTGCTCGTGTCAATTTAAGGGGGAGCATGGCCATCGGAGTGTGGTGTAACCTCAAGTTTGAGGTGGTTCTCAATTAGCCATTAAAATTGATATTGTAAAGGCTACTAAGAGCCCGTTGTAATCTTTGTGTTTATAGTGGATTGAAAAATCTCAGTGGAAAACTGAGGACTGGACGTAGGTCAAGGAAAAACTAAACCAGGATAAATTATCTGTGCCAATTCTTCTTCCTTAATTCCTTGATTTCCAGTGATCGGTTTTTAAGCAAAATTTTCAAATTATAATGTTTTATTCATTAGATTCTAAAAGAGTTTTAAAAAATTCTTAAAAGTTGTTGTTCACCCAATTCACCCCCCTCTTGGGTGATCCGGCCTATCTACCTGGAACTAACATAACAGACTGCCCCAAAGAGAACAACCAAACCTCAATGATGACACAACACTATGTGACAGTAACAGTCCCAACAACCCCAGCAAAACTATGTATCACAAATTCCTCCAGCAAAACAAATGATATCAACCACAATGTAAAAAGAAAAATCCTTGTTTAGTTTTTCACAAAATTTTCTATAAAATGATAACAAAATGTTATACCTATCTTAATCACTAGCTAAACCCCAGTCAAATGTAATGGACACCTAATTTACCTAGGAACTAGGCTCCCCTGGCAATGACACCATTTTGACAAGCCTTATCAAACAAAAATAGACTAACTAATGCAATATACTAATCCTAATCTAGGTCGATCTCTTCAAGGAGCCGATTACAACTACTAGTGAATTAGGTATTAATTACAAATTAACCAAGGGGAAGTGAGAATTAAGTGGATATCTAACTAGCATAGGATAGGACTAAACTAGTGTTTATGATTTTCTATTTTTAATGTGGAATGGATGATAGGATGCTTCCTTGATGAATGACTTAACTATTCTTCCTTGATCCAATTAGTTGAGTTCAATTGCACCTAACTAACAAAAGGACTAGTAAAGACACCTTTCATTACCTAAATTCTCCCAGCCACCTAGGTTCATTTAGTTCATTAGAGATATCTTAAAGGCTAGCTCATATCAGATTCACAAAAGTTCTCTTACTCTCAATAGAACCTAGACACCTAGCCCATTCAATTGAAAGCTTAGAACACGAACAACCAATCACAATGAACAATAGGTCCACAAGGCAATTGACTATTCATTCAAGCAAATCTAATACAAGTAACAGAATCCAGATTACACATACCAGTAATAATCCTCATAAATATACATCAATCACAATCCTAGAAACCTAGCTAATTGTAATTGAAATACAGAAAGAGTAGAAACTGAAATAACGTACAAGTACACTTCCAAATCAACTACAGGAACTCTGAATAGTCGAATCAAACATCAAGGATTGGAAGAATCATGAGCTCATGACTGGAGAACAGTGATAAACTCATATTCGTACTGATTTTTAATATGTTAAAAGAGAGTTTAGTATTGATTCTTATCCACATTTATTACTATATTGAGCAAATTTGTTAACAATATGAAATTGGACAAGTGGGAATTAAATGATGTGATTTTAGTGCTTAATTGGATAAATAATCTATTAAATGTCCATTTCAGGCCAACACAACAATCAATCAGCAAAGTGAAGCTTCCTTGTGGACTTTAGTCGCGACCTTATGTATTCATAGTCACGACCAAAATTAAATCAGCGAAGAAACGTTCTCTGTAAATATTATTTGTGACCTTATGTATGTAAGGTCGCGGCCAAACTTCAAATGTAGAAATCAATCAGCGAATGACAGAAGGGACAACTGGACAGAAGGTGATTTAAGCATGTGATGGATTGCATAGCTGGACTTAACAGATTGCAAGTGGGAGATCAAACATATGCAGCAACAGAACTGAACTCCACACATCTGGCATTGTTCACGCGCGCACTGTTCACACATCAGCATTCTCCATCTGAATAGAATGAGCAAGTTGCCAACAGCAAGTAGGAAGCATGTGCTGTAAATAGAATACCAGATCATGTGTTGACAGCTGGAGGACATCTGGACAGTTCCATTTGACTCACTCATGCATTTCAGATTTCTCCTATATATCACACTATCTGTACAGCATATGATATCATTTCATCACCTGGACATATCCATTCACGCAGATCTCTCACCTCACTTATTCACAAGCACCATTCACACATTCCATCCATACATTCAGGTCACTCACGCACACCATCTCTCTTCTTCTCCATTTTCATTTCTCTTCCGCAAGCGTGCCTCTGTTCTAGTCAATAGAAACAGAGGAAAGCTCTGCACATTCATCCTCATCGTCTCATTCCATTTCCATCATGACTACTGCTGTACCAATGGTTACTGCTAGAGTTCATATAGCAATGCAAGGCTAAGCTGCTGTGCTTCCATGGAGATGACACCAAACCAGAATCCTTGAGCTTAACAGGGAGTTCATTGAGTCTTTAAGTCAGATTTAACTATATCGAGTTGATGTATTTACATCTGGTTTATTGATTCAATTAGAGTAGTAGATGACAAAGAAGTAGGGAACCGAGTTGGATTTCTTATTTCTGCATTAACCTTTGATTAATTCTCATCTTTGATCGAGTTGAACATAGCTGTGATTAATTAAATTGATTCTGTCAATTCATATTCTGCTATCTCTGAGTTGAATGAGTCCTATTCTCTATTCAATGTGCGAGTTGTAGCTTTGATTGAGATTTAGCTAGCGAGTTGTTAGCTAACCTATTCTAATTCAATTGATTAACTCTTGATATTCTGTGGATAATGAAGGTAAGGTAATCTCCAAGGGAACACACTTATCATCATTGGTTAGCTTAGTTTTGTTTGATAATTAGAAACGACAGTTATCAAAATGGCGAATGGCGCCGTTGCCGGGGAGCCTTACTTGTTAAGGTTTCCTAAGCAATCTCCTGGGCCCAAAAACATAAAGAGTAGGTAATTGTTTTAGTTTTTCTGCGATTTTTTGTGTTTTATATCTATAAAGTCCTGACTTGTTGGTTTTTTCGTCGTAATTAAAGTGCTCTGTGATTTATAGTCGCGACCATATATATTTTTGGTCCCAACCAGAAATCAGTTTTCAACCCAGATTTGCTCTCTGTCACTTTTAGTCGTGACCTTATAACTAATTGGTCGCAACCAGAAATATTTTCTTCAAATTTTCAACTCTGTGATTTGTAGTCGCAAACAAATTGACACTTAGTCACGACTAAAACTCTTTGTGATTTTTAGTCGTGACCAAAGTGTATTTTGGTCGCAACCAGAAATTTCTGACTTCAAGCATTTGCTCTCTGTGATTGATAGTCACGACTTGTGGTTCATTTTCGTCATGATATTTGCTCTCTGTGATTTTTAGTCGCAACCAAAGTGACATTTGGTCGCAACCAAAAATCCATATTTCGAAAATTTTGCTCTCTGCGACTGACAGTCGCGACTTGTGGTTCATTTTTGTCGCGATATTTGCTCTCTGTGATTTTGCGTCACGACTTGTAGTACTTTTTGTCGCGACCTTATATTTCTAAACTGCAACTAACTGATTTCATTTACTGAATTTGCTGCATTACTGATATATCTAGTCTTCTGCATTATTGTTGATCGTGATTTGCATGACCAGAAGCTCTAAGATCATTCCTTTAGATAGAGAAATCAATAGGACACTAAGGCAACTTAAGAAAACTAAAAATCAAGCTAGTGTGGCATCTGTTATTGCTGATACTAAACTTGCATCTTTTGATATATTAGATAATCATCTTGTCATGGAGCATGTTAATGGAGGTGAAGCTCAGACTCATAATCAGAATAATCAAAATGAGCAATGTGCAGAAAATAACATGAACAATAGAAGGCCACGTAGGAGCATAAGAGATCTCACTTCTTCTAATGCAAACTATGATCCTTTTCAAACTTGTCCTGCTTTAGACGTGAACTTTGAGTTGAAAGGTCCCTTGTTGAGTAACTTACCAAAGTATTATGGATTGGCAGGTGAGGATCCTTTCAAGCATTTGCAGACTATGCAGTGGGTTTGCTCAACTATGAAGCCTGTAGGAGCTGACATGGATGCTGTGCAGAGACAAGTCTTTCATTTCACACTGGAAGGAAAGGCAAAAGAATGGTTCTATATGCTGCCACATCATGCACCTCAAGCTCTTCACTCTTGGAACAAGTTAAGAAGTGCCTTCTTGGAGAGATATTTTCCTTCATCAAAAACTGCTGCATTGAGAAAGGAAATCTTTGCTGCAAAATAGTATGCTGAAGAGTCTTTCTATGAGTTTTGGGGCAGATTTCAAGAGTTGCTGGCTAGAGTCCATATCATCAGATTCCAATGGAGCATTTAGTGCAGTACTTTCATTCAGGATTGCGCTTTGCATGCAAGAAGAATTTGGATGCAGCTGCTAGGGGTTCAATTGATGATTTGACACCTGATGAAGCTTGGAGCTTGATTGAGAAGATAGCAAACAATGACCAGCAGTATGGAGGATATGATGCTAGACAAGTGCATGAGGTTTCTGCAAGGTCCTCTCAAGATCATAATACTCTATCCTCTCAAGTTGCTACTATGAGTGCTCAGATCAACAATCTAGCTGCACAATTGAGCAATTCACATGTTCAAAGCCCATACTCTCAAGCTCTAGTTGCTCCTAGCTGCCAGTTTTGCTCTTCTCCAATGCATATTAGTGCAAATTGTCCTTCACACTATGAGGAAGTCTCAGCCATTTATCAAGGCAGATCCAACCAGTATCCACAAAGGAGTCTATACTCCAACACATACAATGAAGGATGGAGAAATCATCCTAATTTCAGATGGAGAGATGGAGGTGGAGCTGCTGGTCAAACCAGATTCAACAATGACAAGCAAATGGCTGAATCCTCTAGAGCTATAGAAGTGTCTACTACTGCAAAGGATGATGGAATTTCTGAGATACTCAAGAGCATTACTGTGATGAATTCAAATATAAATTCCATCAACACAAACTTCTCCTCTAACTTCAAGGATTTGAGGTCTACAGTGGAAAGCAATCAAGCAAAGACCAACTCTAGATTTGCTGCTTTGGAGAACATAATTGAGCAGTAGGACACCAACATCTCAAACATAAATAGCTATGTATCTCAATTAGCTAATTCAGTGAATGATGTTCAGGCAAGGTTCAGTGGAGATCTACCTTCAAATATAGTTGTTAATCCAAAACATGTGAATACTATAAATTTGCAAAGTGAAGAGCAAGTTGGGAAACAAGTTACTGAAGCTAAAAATGAAGATGAAGGAGAGGTAGACACTGATTCCAGCAGTCTTATGAGTAGCATTGAGAAGTCTGAAAGCAAGGAGGAAGCTCAATCTCTTGAGAAGGAAGAAGTTACAGAAATTCAAATTGATTATGCACAAGACTCTAAAGGTACTGGGCAGCCAAATAGCAATGAAACTGAGCTACTTAAGGCCTTGGATTCTGAGTCAAGAAATCCTAGTGAGGATAGAACAGAAGCACAATTAGCAGAAAGTTCAGAGCTCAAGCAGGAAGAAACTCATTCTGGTTTAGCTGAAAATGAAGGACACATGAAGGATTTACTTGTCCCAAAAGAACTCATGAGCAGCAAGGAAATTTTGGAGGCACAGAACAAGGAAGTCATCAATTCTTTTAGCAAGATGGAAGTTAATGTACCTATGCTGGAGAGGGTGCAGAGAGTACCTGAATTTGCAAAGTGTTTGAGGGAGAGTTGCAATCACAGGAAAAGAGACACACCTAATGAACTGGTGCAATTGGGACCTAAAGCTTCTGCACTTTTCAAAGCTCAATTTCCAGAGAAGTGTAAAGATTCAGGTGCATTTTCCATTCCTTGCACAATTGGTGAGATAACTGTTTCTAGAGCATTGTTAGACTTAGGTGCTGCTATTAATGTGATGCCTAGTTCAGTTTATCATGCTTTAAATATGAATTTGATTAAACCAACTAATGTGTTACCTCAATTGGCTAATAAGAGTATTATAAGGCCTAAGGGAATCTTAGAAGACATTTTAGTTCAAGTTAAGGACCTTGTTTTTCCTGTGGACTTTTATGTTTTGGATATGATAGATAAGTCCCTTGATGATAGTACTCTTATTCTAGGAAGGCCATTCATGAGGACAGCTAACACCATGATTTTCATGAAAGAGGGAATTATTAAAATGGAATTTGGTGGGCACATAATTCAGTTTAATATGTATAGACACCCACATCAGCATAATTCTCTCCTAGGACTTAACATTAGGAGTGTTCACGGGACGGGTCGGGACCGGGACAACCCCGTCCCGTGTCCCGTCCCGATACAGTACACGGGACGCAAAATGCGTCCCGTGTCCCGTCCCGTCCCGAATTTGTCCCGGTCGGGACCGGGACCGGGACGGGACGGGAATTCCCGATATATTATAATAAAATCATCTCAATAAATTATTCCATATAAAATGCCCCAGCAACTTACTCTAAATACCAACATTTCTCCTTAATATAATATAATAACTTACCCATATAAGGGAAAAAAAGTAATAGTAAGAAAGAATAGAAATATCAATATAAAAATATCTGTATAAGAATAAAAATATCTATATAAGAGTGGGAAAGATAGGATAATATAAATTTTTTTAAAAAAAATAAAAAATCGGGACGGGACGAGATTCCCGAGGGACGGGCCGAAACCCGTCCCGTCCCGAATACCAACCTTGTCCCGTCCTGGGACGGACCCGTCCCGGTCCATTTCGGGACGGGACGGACCCGTCCCGAAATCCCCGGGACCGGGTCGGGACACCCGGGACGGGACAAGGTTGGACACCCCTACTTAACATGGTTGGAGCATTACTTGAAAAAGAGTGTGATAATAGTTGTGAGCTTATTAAAGATGATGAGGTTGAAGAACTTTCCATTTCTTTCCCTTCCACTGATTTCTCTTCTTTTTCTTCATCCAATGGTGAGGTGTTATGCATTAATTCTAAGATTGATGGCTGGCTTTCCACTATGGGTGATTTTTCTTCATCTCCATCTACTATCTCTTTCTTTGGAACTAACCACACTTTTTTAAGTGATGCCCAATATCCAGGAAGGTTTATGGCAGAAATGCAGGGCAATGTCATTACAGCAGATTGTGAGAGACAAGAAGTCAGAATTTATGGGTTAAGGAAAATCTCATTTAATATCCTATATTCTAACCCTGCTCATTTGAGTTTCAAATTTTTAGTCATCTCAGGGCTGCAGAAATTAAAGGATGTTCTTCGACATTAACAAAATTGCACTGCTGTAACTTCAAAAAGAATTGCTGCTGGATATGATGCTAAATTGGTGCAAGAATCAGAGAGCAATGAATCTGGAGTAGAGTTTAAGAAGTTGAGCCTATCTGTTATTCAAACTCCAGAGATTGAGCTTGAACAACTTCCAAAGAGTCTGAAGTATCCAAGACAATTCAATAGGAAGGGGCATCTATGGAAGCTATTCAAGGAGAATTTCAAGCCCCCATAACAGTCAGGTTGTCTCCTTTCTTGTTTCCCCACTTACAATAGTCTATTTTGATCAGTTTTACTATATACTTGAGCTATATTTGTTTATTAAGTGTGGGGGAGGAGACCAAGTCAGTAGGGTAGATAAATAACCCCATAATAAATCAAAGAGTTTGGTTCAGTGTTGTCATCATTATTGCTACCTTTGCATGTGTTCATTACTTCTTCACATTAAGGACAATGTAGAATTTAAGTGTGGGGGAGGATGAACTTGATGGGTGAATAAAAATCAGATATTTGCTGTGATTTTGTCTTTTGGTCGCGACCTTATACTATTTTTGTCGCGACTAATGTGTTCAAATTGTCAAAATTTCTTCTCTGTGAAGATTAGTCGCGACCATTGATTATTTTTGTCGCGACCATAAGCTCATATTTTCTGATGTTTATCCATCTCTGATGTTTAGTCGTGGTCTGTGCTTATCTTTGTCACGACTGTAACTCTATGAATTGTAGTCGCGACTAGGTTGTCATTTGGTCGCGACTAGAACATATGTGTTTAACAGGTCTACTCTCGGTGATTTTTAGTCGCGATCAATGTCAATTTATGTGGCGACCATTATTCCATGTTTTCTGAAAATTTCTCCTCTGTGTAAAACAGTCGCGACCATATTTCCATTTTGTTGCGACTAATATTGATTCTGCTTACTCTCCCTACTGCGTTCTGGTTGTTGCTTGGTCTTTTGAATTTACTGTCATGGATTCTAAATTGAACTTTGAACATTGGCAAGTTTGATGAAGTATTAGTTGCTTGTTTCATTAATTCACTAATGGAAATTATGCATCATGAATGATTAATCTCATGTATTTTGTTTAAAATTCATGCACTCTAGTCATGTGAGCTGATTAGGGAGAGTAAGCCAAATGGAAGCATTTTGAGCCTTCAACATATACTCCTTTGCATTGTGTGACACCATCTAGCTTGGTAACTTTACAGGACTTGTCTCAATCCTTGATTCAAAATCACATTAGCTCCATGGAATTGTGAAAATGATAATAAGGGCATTTCTTTCAAAATCCTCTTGACCAAACAGAAATCACATAAATATTAAATCCTTTGCTTTACCCCTTTGAGACCTTCACTTTCTTTTAAAATTCCATCCTTGATTAATGAATACTGTGCAAGATAGTTGCTGCTGCAGTCAGTCTTTAATTGTGAGGTTGCACTACTTGTTGAATGTATGAACCTCAATATATTTGCTATTTGGTTCAAGAAAAATGAAAACAAAGATGAAGATATAGAGAAAAGAAAAAGAAAAGAGAAAGAAAGAAGAAAGAAAAGAAACCAGATGCAAAAAAAAAAAAGTGCTATTAAACTAATATGAAAGAATTAGTTGTGACTTGCTATCTTTATGCAGCTGCGTGATTGAAACTTTGATTATGTATAGTATTTCATTAATCATTGACATGCATTTCCATTTCATCATCCAGCCTTTCCAACATTACAACCCTAATAAAGACCCTTTGATTCATAAACCTTGTGGCATTTAGTGGTGGAGATGTAGGATGGTTACAAGCCTATGGGAAACCTAAGTTAGATGGTTGAGTGAAATTACCTTGAGAAGAGAGGGAGTGAAACACTATATCTTGTGAGGTAATCTCAACCTAGTTGCTTACTATGATTGAATTGCATGAGTTAGATTCTTTGATTGATATGAGATTAGTTTGGATTATTGCCAATTGAAGGGAAAGATTTATGATTGCTAGTACTCATGCTGAATCTGTTTTGCCAATTGTGCTGAACATGTGTGTTCAAATTCAGTTTTGATCCATAATTTTGCTCGGAGTGCAAAAGCTAAGTGTGGGGGAGTGGAGTTAATAAACTCATATTTGTACTGATTTTTAATATGTTAAAAGAGAGTTTAGTATTGATTCTTATCCACATTTACTACTATATTGAGCAAATTAGTTAACAATATGAAATTGGACAAGTGGGAATTCAAATGATGTGATTTTAGTGCTTAATTGGATAAATAATCTATTAAATATCAATTTCAGGCCAACACAGCAATCAATCAGCAAAGTGGAGCTTCCCTATGGACTTTAGTCGCGACCTTATATTCACAGTCGCGACCAAAATTAAATCAACGAAGAAGAAGCGTTCTCTGTAAATATTAGTCGCGACCTTATGTATGTAGAAATCAATCAGCGAATGACAGAAGGGACAACTGGACAGAAGGTGATTTAAGCATGTGATGGATTGCATAGCTGGACTTAACAGATTGCAAGTGGGAGATCAAACATATGCAGCAACAGAACTGAACTCCACACATCTAGCATTGTTCACGTGCGCACTGTTCACACATCAGCATTCTCCATCTGAACAGCATGAGCAAGTTGCCAACAGCAAGTAGGAAGCATGTGCTGTAAACAGAATACCAGATCATGTGTTGACAGCTGGAGGACATCTGGACAGTTCCATTTGACTCACTCATGCATTTCAGATTTCTCCTATATATCACACTATCTGTACAGCATATGATATCATTTCATCACCTGGACATATCCATTCACGCAGATCTCTCACCTCACTTATTCACAAGCACCATTCACACATTCCATCCATACATTCAGGTCACTCACGCATACCATCTCTCTTCTTCTCCATTTTCATTTCTCTTCCGCAAGCGTGCCTCTGTTCTAGTCAATAGAAACAGAGGAAAGCTCTGCACATTCATCCTCATCGTCTCATTCCATTTCCATCATGACTACTGCTGTACCAATGGTTACTGCTAGAGTTCATATAGCAATGCAAGGCTAAGCTGCTGTGCTTCCATGGAGATGACACCAAACCAGAATCCTTGAGCTTAACAGGGAGTTCATTGAGTCTTTAAGTCAGATTTAACTATATCGAGTTGATGTATTTACATCTGGTTTATTGATTCAATTAGAGTAGTAGATGACAAAGAAGTAGGGAACCGAGTTGGATTTCTTATTTCTGCATTAACCTTTGATTAATTCTCATCTTTGATCGAGTTGAACATAGCTGTGATTAATTAAATTGATTCTGTCAATTCATATTCTGCTATCTCTGAGTTGAATGAGTCCTATTCTCTATTCAATGTGCGAGTTGTAGCTTTGATTGAGATTTAGCTAGCGAGTTGTTAGCTAACCTATTCTAATTCAATTGATTAACTCTTGATATTCTGTGGATAATGAAGGTAAGGTAATCTCCAAGGGAACACACTTGTCATCATTCATTCATCTCATCATAAAAACAGAAATAATAGAATAGATTTACTTTCTGAAGTTAGTTGATAGTTCAAAACACAACTCATCTGCTTAATTTGTTAATTTGTGGCTGAATAGATTAATTAGGAACTTTAACATCCATTAGCTCCTTGTGATCCGACCTAGGTTAGCCTCCACTTACTATTGGTTAGCTTAGTTTTATTTGATAATTAGAAACGACAGTTATCAAACAGCTACACCGAGCTTCAAGATCTCCAACGGCCATCAATTCACGATCTGGAATGAGAATGGCTTTGGAATTGGATGGATGAAGAGGATGAACAGTGGAATTGGAGATATCTTGCAAGAAATGGTGATGGAAGGTGAAATTTGGCCAGAACGATGGAGAAGAGATGGAGGAATGGATCTGAGATGAAGTGTAGAGGTGGTTGAATGTGAGATGTGTTTGCACACGAACGAAAAATAGGAATCAGAGAGTGCAATCTGAAGAAGGTTGGAACGCACCGTTTCAGCCTTCAGGTCCTTCGCCGTAATTTTTCAATTTTATGTCATTAGTGGATGAGAAGTCCTTTTTGCATGAGCTTTTATTAAATTCCTAACTAACAATGGTGTCAAAGACACATTGAAAACAGGGGAAATCTTGGGTTTTCAAAATTGTGAGAAATAGTGTCACTTGCTTTTAAAATAAAGTGCAATGAAATAAATGTTTTTGGGTGTTTTAATCCAAGCAATAGAGAAAAATGGATTTGGGTAGTGAAAATGTAATGAGAGTGAACTTTTGTGAGTGAAACTTGGCAATCCTAACTCTTTTCAAAGATATGGGAGTTTAGCTTAATTTAACTAAGTCTAATAGAGAAAAACCTTGATCAAAGAATCAAGTTCAATGTATAATATAGAGTCAATCACACTATAATCCAATTAGAATTAGCCCTTTCATTTGCATTGTTATGAACCACTGCAATTGAAAATAATTGATGCAATGTCCTCTAGTGATGTCAAACAACACCACAACTCCAATCAATCAAGCCAATACCAATAATCCATGATAAATAGAAAGCCACAAAGAATCAAATGACATATATATAAATTTAACTAACAAAGGCATGAAAAGATTCAATTACAATGTTACAATTCAAGAGAAATTCAACCAAATCCTTAAGGCCTAAAAACATCGCAAGATTAACTATAATCAAAGTAAAACTACACATCTCATAATATCATTTCTTATAAAACTCAAACCCCATAGGAAGTATGTGTAATTTCATCATTTACTCTCAATTTACAAATCTCGAGATTAAAACCAAGATCAAGATTAATGAATGAAATGTGTGTAAAATTGGTATAAAATCCTCATGAAAGCAAACAATTTCATTTTATAAGTGTAGTACATATATGGACTTATCAATTCCCCCACACTTAATCATTTATACTCCTGGACAAAGTTTTCTTCAACACACCAATAAATCGAATGGAAAAGATGAAAATAAATATCATGCTAAATTATGATCGACTACCCACCAAGTCATCATTCCTTAAGAGAATCAGGATTGGTGAATTAACCAATGCAAAGCAATTAACACAATGCCTAATCAATCCAAAATGCATGAGCAAGAAAGATTCACTCGGAAAAAATGTTTAGCACACATTCTCACTTCAAGGGTTAATTTTCTCTCAAATTCACATGGAAAAACACTCTACCATAGGCTTGTAATAGCTCTAAAATCTCCACTACTCAACCAATAACCATGCATCAAGTCAAGAGTTCTTTAAAGGGTTTTAATGACGGAAAGGCCAAAATGGAATGGAATGGATGAATATAAGTGTGAAATTCAATAAATAAAAGTCACTTCACATTCCCTTTTCAATTCTTATTTCCTTTTCACTCAAGGAGGATGCTTTTATTAAAATCCTTTCCTTTGAACTTCTTTATGTTTTTCTATCCTTTTTTTTTATCTTTCTATTATTCTTTCTCAACTTTTCAAACTCAACACCTATGATCCCAATCCAAGAGGATATGAATGCTCTTTCATAGTCATTTGAAACATGATTGACCAAAGTAACAATCCTTTCAACACTAGTATGGAAATCATGAAAAATTATGAAAGTGAAGGCTCAAGGTGTTAACAATAGTATGTGTTGGGTAAAAAGGTGATGAAATGAATGCTTCTATCATTCTTAGCACACAATCAAGAGTTAAGACAAGTTCTAGAGAATGCAACCAAATGAATAATCACAGTATTTAAGGAATTTAAGGCCCAATTATCTTTCCAACAAGGCTTGTATCTCTCAAGCTCATACTATAGGTGCAATTAAACTTGCATTAATCATTAAGCATTAAATCAATTCACCTCAAATGAATTCCCTAAAAGAATTCAAACTAAACAAGCATAATTAATCACTCTAGAGCCTGAATGAAACTCATAATCTCCAAAAGATTCTATGGACTTTTTTCATTTAAAAATTACCAATATCCAAAAGTTCAAATTAGGGTTCAATTTCATTCAAAATCTAGATGCAAGAAGGTTGAAGAATGGATTAATGAAATTGCATTGTCAAAGGTGCCTATGCAGCCCAAATCACACCCTTCTAGACAGTATTGCACTAAGCAATGAGAAAGACAAATTTTCCCATGTCACGACAAAACAGTGACTTGGTTGCAATGAAAGGGTACAGTGAGCTAAATTCGAAAAATTTCAAAGAATTTCAACAGAATACAATGCATCCATATCCATTTTATCTACCTATATACAGAATGCATTAATTCTATCTAGAGTCCTTGTCCAAATCAGCAATTCATCACCAAGGAAAATGAAAAGCGATGAAGAATGGACCAAATTAAAAAAAAAATTCTCAAATGCTACACATTTCATACAGAAACCTCATGAAACAATCATAATCCTCCCACACTTAAGTAAGACAGTGTCCTCAATGTCAAGAATAGGGATTCACACATCAACATGCATATAGGAACAAAATCAATCATGAGAACAAAGGAATCACAATTGGAAAACAGCAGCACTGTTAACCCACAAGTTAAACATAGTCCAAAGAAAAGCAACATCCATCATCACCAAAAATAGGCAACATATCCAACATCCCAAAATGTCAAAACCAGAAAAATAACAAACATCCATAATTGACCAAATATTCAACAGTCAAGGTCAACAGGATCCACAGGAGGAGTCTTGGGTATATCATCTCATCACCATCATCATCATCATCATCGTCCTCATCATTTCCCCATAGTGCCTCAGCAGCTGCAGCAGTATTTCCACCACCAGCAGGGTCCCTCGGAGGTTAAGATGGTCCAGCACCGGATATATCAGGGAAGTGGAAGTCCATGTTTCTTTTAAATCCCGACACTCCATCATGAAACTGCTCATAAAGAGGAGGAAATAGAACTCCCATCTTGAGTTCCATCCCAAAAAGCATAGGATCAACAATGGCATGTCTCTTATACTCCTGAGAAAATGAAAACCGCTTAAGCTCATCCAAAGAAGTCACATGAGTGCTCAATGTATCCAATTGTTTGCTAAGGGACTCAAACCAAAAATTAGAGCTACTCTCCAGGATATCTTAGGTGGGTGGGTTACTTGGCTCTTCTTCTCCACCTTGTTCTTTCACTTCTTCTCCCTCCAACTCAACCAAAGGCCTTTTTAGCTTCTTGTTCGCAGGCCTCCAATTCCCATATACTTAATAGGTTGAGCAGTATAAAAACTGGATCCGTATCCAACACAGGCACCTTCTTTCAAAGTGTCCTCCACACATTGAAGTGTGACAAGCCTCCAAAATGGACCTTGTTTGGTCATCAGGGACACCTTAGGTAAACCTTGGCCAGCACAACTCTTGCACAGATATGGAGTATCCCAATAGTAGTAAACAGACTTAGACTTGAGCTTCTGAACCTATGCCAAAGATAAATGAGAAGGAGTTCGTCTGGCAACCAGGTAATTCACCATATTGGCAAACCAAGGATCAGAAATACAAACAGAACACAAAGATGCATCAAGAAATGAATCACGCATAACAGAAGAGTCAGTTACTCCCCTTGCTTCTTCCGGTAGACGTCTCAAATGACCAGTCACCAAGTTGACCTTCCAGCCCTATCCTTTATCTCAATATCAAACTCTTGCAACAAAAGAATCCATCTCAATAGTCTAGGCTTGGATTGGGGCTTTGTGAAGAGATACTTTACAGCTGCAAGGTTAGTATAAATGACAACCTTAGAATTAATCAAATAAGACCTAAATTTGTCCAAGGCAAACACAATAGTAAACAATTATTTTTCAGTGGTTGTATAATTACATTGGGCAGAATCAAGAGTCTTAGAAGCATAAGCGATGACTTCAGAAACTTTCTCATCTTTTTGACCTAACAGCTCCCACAGAAAAATTTGATGCATCACAAGACAACTCAAAAGGCAATTCTCAATTAGGGGAAGTTAGAATAGGTGGAGAAACCAACCTACTTTAAGTTCATCAAAGGCCTTTTCACAAGCATGGTCAAATTCAAAGTTGATATATTTTTGAAGAAGTTTTGACAAAAGGCAAAGCAATTTTACTAAAGTCTTTAATAAACCTTCTATATAACCCTACATAACCAAGGAAGGATCTCAAATCTTTCAAATTTGTGGGGTAGGGAAGAGAAGAGATTACTTCAACTTTAGCTTTATTAACTTGAATACCATCACAAGAAATTAAATGCCCAAGCACAATACTAGGATCAACCATGAAATGACATTTTTTAAAATTTAAGACAAGCTTTTTATCAATGCATCACTCAAAAACCTTGAAAAGACTAGATAAACATTCATCAAATGAAGTACCTAAAGTCATCCATGAAGATATCCATCCAATTTTCCCAAAAATTAGAGAAGATAGAAATCATACCCTGATCAAAAGTACCAGGGACATTGCAAAAAGACCAAAGGGCATCCGTTAATAGGCATAAGTGCCAAAAGGGCAGGTGAAGGTGGTTTTCTCTTGGTCCCTAGGGTCAATAGGTATCTGAAAGTATCCTGAGTACCCATCTAGGAAATAATAATGACTTTTACCCACTAGTCGCTCTAACATTTGACCAACAAAGGGTAAAGGAAAGTGATCTTTCTTAGTGGCGTCATTTAATTTTGTATAATCAATGCTGACCCTCCATGCATTCTAGACTCTAGTGGGGATAAGTTCATTTTGATCCTTTTTAACCACGTTAGAAATTAGAGGATTCAAGTGCCTCTGACTTTGCCTAAATGGCTTTGCTTCATCATTCAACAAAATCTGAGTACAAACAGTAGCATCAATACCTTTTAATATCAGCTATTGTTCAACCAATTGCCTCTCTATTCTTCCTAAGAACCCCTGGAAGTCTACACTCCTCATCACAACTCAAAGCATTAGAAACAATCACAGGCAACCTAGAATAATCTTCTAAGAAAGCATATATCAGATTAAAGGGCAACTCTTTCAAATCAATATCAGGAGGTTGAACTATATAAGGAATCAATGGAATGAGTTTAGGTGTACTCCCCTTTGAAGCATCTGTTTGGGTGCAAGCTAAGACTTGACTTGCTTCGAATGGTTGTTCAAGAGGTATACCAAAAGTATTGAGTCAAGTTGGACTTGACCTACAGCAATAACCACCTTGGGAATTGTACCATTTGATCCTGCATTGCAATCAGAAATAAGATCCAAGAATCTAAGAGTATGGGGTGTAATTTTTGACTTATAAGCATAAGAAGTCAAAGGAGAGAGAATTGGCCCTATAACCAAATGTTTCAAAGTCTTTTGGTGCAGCACATGAGATGGTGGAGGAGCACGAATCAATTTGTCTTCTTACAAGTCTGACTCACTTCATTGCGATGAAGTGATTTCCAGTTGTGCCTTTCTTCACAAAGAAAGGGTACAAAGAGCATTATCAGATAAATTATTCTCATTTGTCACGATGAGACCTTCCTTTGGTTGAGACAATTGGTCACAGAGGCTCTCCCCAAGTGCCTTTCCTCCACATTCAGCATCAATCATGTTTTGAAGTCCTTCATAATTGGTCAACAAATCCTTCCCAAAAGCTATATCACTAGTGATACAGTACAGCAATATGACTTTTCAACTTCCAAGGATCATTTGCATATTCCAACTGGACCAATCACAAGAGCAAGAGCTAAAAGAATTATGGAAGCATTGAATGGGTTAGTGCAAGAGACATTGACGAAGCAAATGGCAATTGGAGCAACAAATCAGATTAAAAATGTTGAGGATGTCATTAATTTCATTTGTGCTGAAAATAGAGCTGTGAACCTATTTTAGACTTGAAGACATCAATTTAAAGGCCTAAATAATCACTTTTTTGCTTAAAATGCTGATTCTATTTTTAGTATTGTATTTGTACGAAAATTAGTAATTAGTTGGTAGACTTGACTTTTAAGTTTTCAAATTACTTGCATTAAGTCCTTATTATTTTATTTAAGTTAGTATTTACTATTTTGAGTTCCTAGATTGCATTGAATGCTTTTTAGGTCAGATTTGAAGTGTATCTCTTCAAATACATTGTATGACTTATTTGGAGGTAGATTGGAATTTTGAATAAAAAGTTGCATTTCTACATTTTGTCTCTTCAAAGTAGATTCTCTTTAGGGTTCTTAACAGAAATAACAGACTTATCAAGGCTTGATCAATCAAGGTCATTGTTCTTTTATGTTTAAGGGTTCAAGTGGATCAGTAAACATTTGTTTAGCTTTCTTGGGGTGCGCATATTAGGATTGGTTGTGGGTTCATGGTATTTTCCCTTGTGGGTTCACACCAACTAGAGAAAGAAGAAATGGATTCAAATCCAAATGAGAATGTAAAGTCTTGGGAAATGAAAAGCATGTTATTTACTTCAAAATAAATTAATACATGATCCATCACTTCCACAAGAATAAGACAATGAATAAACTTAGTTTAATGAAGAACAATAATCCTCATAAGCACTCAATGAAGAGTCCAATTCAAATGATTCTAGATCAATGCAAAGAACCTTAGCACCATTAGACACAAAGTCATACTCAACATGCATGATAAATTCATGGTCTTCTCTAACTTCTTCCAAAACCATATCAATAGCATTTAAACCTATGAAAGTGGAATTGCAAAGGGATATTTTATTACTTCATTCATGTTAAAAGAGATTACTTGATTTCCCACTTCCATAGTGATTGCACTATGCTACAAACTAATGATGATTTTAGAAGTAGCTAGGAATGGTATTCCTAAAATCAATGTACTATCACTTATCAACTCATTGGTCATGTCTAAGATCAAAATCAGCCGATAATCCCAAATCTTTGAGTTTTACGAGAATGTCCTCTAAGAAACCCTTAGGATGCCTAATAGTCCTGTCAGCCAATTGCAACACTACCCTAGTGTCCTTAATGTTACCAACTCCTAGGGAATGATAAATAGACAAAGGCATAACATTTATAGCAGCCCCTAGATCCAATAAAGCTCCCTTGATATGGACATGTGATAAACTCATATTTGTATTAATTTTTAGAGTGTTTAAAGGGAGTTTCATTCTTGATTTTATCCCCATTTACCAAAATAATGAGCAATTAATTAATAAAATAAAATAAAATAAAATAGGAATAGTTGGGAATTAATTGATGAGATTTTAATGGTTAATTGGACAAATAATCTGTTTATTTTCTATTACAGGCCAATGCACTAACATAATGAATTAAGGGAAAATGACAGCTGGACTAAAGGAGCTGATGACATGTGATAGCACATAGACTAGATCCAAGAATTGAGGAACTGAATCAAGTGGGAGATTCAGCACATGTGCAGAATAACAGAAATAATGGGCTAACAGATTGTGGACTCATGTGCTGGCACTAAAAAAGAGATTAGTCACGCATGAGACACAGCATAGCACAACTCATTCACACATTCGATACCCCACTGGTGAGAACCCACAAGGAAAAGATCCCACGAACCCACAACCAATCTGAAATATACTCACCCCTAGAAAGCTAAACAGAGGTCTAGTGATCCACTTGAACCCTTGAGCATGGAAGAACAAGGACCCAAAGTGTTTGAAGATGCCACAAGGTTGATCAAACCTTGATAAATCTGTTAGTTCAATGAAGAACCCTAGAGAGAATCCACTCTCAAGTTGGAGGTGCAAAAACGCAGCCTTTCATTACCCAAAATCAAGTCTGCCTCCAAGAGTGAGGTTTACAATGTCTTATAGGGTTACATTGAGATATTTGACCTAAAAGGCCTTAAAACGAAATTAAACATCATACAAGTCCAAAATATGATTAATTAGGCCCAAAACAAAATAAAAAGGCTTCTCATGTGTTGTACTTGATCCAAGCTCCTTAAGTTGAGGTCTCCAAGCCCAAGACATGATCAGCAGCTCCATTTTCAGCCCAAATGATGTTAATGACATCCTCAGCTTCTCCATCCAGATTTGATGCTCCAACAAATGCCATTTGCCTTGTCAAGGTGTCTTGTACTAGCCCACTCAAAGTTTCCTTAATCCTTTTAGCTCTTGCTCTTGTGATTGGTCCAGTTGGAATTTGCAATGGGTCATTAGCTTGTTGTATCGCATCATTCCCTCTCTCCTGAAAAGGATTCGACCTCGAATCATCGCCTGTATCAAAAAGAGATAAATCAGCCACATTGAAAGTAGCACTAACATTATACTCACCAGGTAAATCAATTTTGTAAGCATTATCATTGATTCTTTCAAGCACTTGAAATGGACCATCTCCTCTTGGAGCTAATTTGGATTTTCTTTGAGTTGGAAATCTTTCTTTCCTCATATGCACCCACACCCAATCACCAGGATTAAAGAGAACACGCCTTCTTCCTTTGTTAGCCTTGGATGCATATTGCTCATTTTTCTTTTCAATCTGTTGTTGCACCCTTTGATGAAGTTCTTTCACCATTTCAGCTTTCTTTGTCCCATCAAGACTTACCCTCTCATCAATAGGCAATGGTAATAAATCCAAAGGAGTTAGGGGATTAAAACCATACACTATTTCAAAGGGAGAATAATCAGTAGATGAATGCACACTCCTATTGTAAGCAAATTCAATGAATGACAAGCAATTTTCCCAATTCTTCAAGTTCCTTTGAATCACAGTTCTAAGCAATTGAGTTAAAGTTCTATTAACTACTTCAGTTTGTCCATCAGTTTGTGGATGACAAGCAGTAGAAAACAACAATTTAGTTCCCAGCTTACCCCACAAAACCCTCCAAAAATGACTCAAAAATTTTGTATCCCTATCAGAAACAATACTTTTAGGAACACCATGAAGTCTTACAATTTCCTTAAAGAACAAATCAGCAATATATGTGGCATCATCAGTTTTATGGCAAGGAATGAAATGTGCCATTTTAGAAAATCTGTCAACAACCACAAATATGGAATCCATTCCCTTTCTTGACCTAGGCAAACCCAAAATAAAATCCATTGATATATCTACCCAAGGTTCACTAGGCACTGGTAAGGGGGTGTATAAACCATGTGGCAAGACTCTAGATTTAGCCCTTTTACAAATTATGCATTTAGCACAGATTCTTTCCACATCACGTTTCATTTTAGGCCAAAAGAAATGTTCATGCAGAACATCCAAAGTCTTTTTTACACCAAAGTGACCCATTAATCCTCCCCCATGTGCTTCTCTCACAAGTAATTCTCGTAAAGAACATTGAGGCACACACAATCTATTTTCTTTAAACAAGTAGCCATCAACCCTATAAAACTTTTCAAATGCTTTCTTTTCACAAGCAACAAACACTTCAGAAAAATCGGCATCAGTACCATACAATTCCTTGATATATTCAAAACCAAGCAACCTCGTATTTAGAGTAGTGAGAAGAGTATACCTTCTTGACAATGCATCAGCCACCACATTTTCTTTACCTTTCTTGTATTTGATGACATATGGAAATGTCTCAATAAATTCCAGCCACCTTGCATGTCTCTTGTTCAGCTTGCCTTGGCCCTTAATGTGCTTCAAAGATTGATGATCAGTATGAATTACAAATTGTCTAGGCCAAAGGTAGTGTTGCCAATTCTCCAATGCTCTCTTAAGTGCATAGAGCTCCTTGTCATATGTTGGATACTTCAAGGCTGCTCCATTTAACTTTTCACTAAAATAAGCAATTGGCTTTCCTTCCTGCATCAAAACAGCTCCTATTCCAACTCCAGATGCATCACATTCAATCTCAAAAGTTTTGTTAAAATTAGGCAATGCTAACACAGGTGCAGAACATAATCTATCCTTAAGTTCAATGAATGCAACATCTTGTTCTTTATCCCATTTAAAACCAACAGATTTTTTTATAACTTCAGTAAGTGGTGCAGCAAGTGTGCTAAAATCTTTCACAAAGCGCCTATAAAAACTAGCCAAGCCATGAAAGCTTCTCACCTCAGTTATACTTTTAGGTGTTGGCCATTCTTTTATAGCTCTTATCTTTTCTTCATCAACTTCTATTCCTTTAGCACTCACCACAAAGCCAAGAAAAACAATTTTATTCATACAAAAATCACACTTTTTTAGATTTGCAAACAATTTTTCCTTTCTCAAAACATCAAGCACACAATGCAAATGATCCAAATGCTCCTCCAGACTTTTGCTATAAATCAGAATATCATCAAAATAAACCACAACATATTTTCCAATGAAAGCACGCAAGACATGGTTCATTAATCTCATGAACGTGCTAGGTGCATTAGTTAGCCCAAATGGCATTACTAACCACTCATACAAACCATGTTTTGTTTTGAAAGCTGTTTTCCACTCATCCCCTTCTCTCATTCGAATTTGATGGTATCCAGATTTTAAGTCAATCTTAGAAAAGACAATGGAACCATGCAATTCATCAAGCATATCATCTAATCTAGGAATGGGATGGCGATACTTTACAGTGATATTGTTAACAGCTCTACAATCAATGCACATCCTCCAAGTTCCATCTTTCTTTGGCACAAGAAGCACTGGAACTGCACATGGACTCAAACTTTCTCGAACATATCCTTTTGCCATGAGCTCTTCCACTTGCTTTTGAAGCTCCTTTGTTTCTTCTGGATTGCTTCTATAGGCTGGCCTATTAGGAATTGTCGCTCCTGGGATGAAATCAATTTGATGTTCAATTCCTCTTGTGGGTGGTAATCCAGGTGGTATGTCTTCAGGAAACACCTCTCCAAATTCCTGCAACAAAGAACCAACAACACTTGGAAAAGAAAAGCTAGAGTCATTAGTGTTCAAAAAGGATTCCTTGTAAACAAGGAGAAGCAAATGTTGTTCAGCCAAAAAGGCACTCCTTACTTCACTTCCCTTTGCATAAAAACTCATCTTTTCTTTTCTCTCTTCACTCCTCTCTTTTTTTTGAATTTCTTTCCTCTCTTTACTCCTCTCTTTTTTTTGAATTTCTTTTCTCTCATTTTTCAGTTCACTCTCTCTTTCTTCTCTCTCTTTTCTCATCTTGAGTTGATCCTCATACACTTGCTTTGGAGTCAATGGTACAAGAGTAACGGGTCTATTGTTCATTACAAAAGAATACCTATTGGTAAACCCATCTTTCTTCACCTTTCGATCAAACTCCCAAGGTCTTCCCAAAAGCAGATGTCCAGCATGCATAGGAACAACATCACACAATATTTCATCACAATATTTGCCAATTGAGAAAGAGACCAGAACTTGCTTAGCAACCTTAATTTCTCCACATTCATTCAACAATTGCAGCTTGTATGGTCTAGGATGTCTAACAGTAGGCAAATTTAATTTCTCAACCAATGTAGTTCTTGCAACATTTGTAACACTCCCACCATCAATTATCAAATTACATACCTTGTTATTTATTAGGCAGCGAGTATGGAAGATATTTTCCCTTTGCTCATTCAACTCTTCCTCCTTCACTTGACAATTTAAGGCTCTTCTAACCACAAGGCATTCTCCTTCCACAGCATATTCAACCCCATCATCACTAGCATCTTCAAGTAGGGGCATAGAGTTATCACTTTCACTCTCACTTTCAGTCACAACTTCATTATTTTTCAGAATCATGACTCTTTTGTTGGGGCATTGAGAAGCAATATGACCTGTACCCAAACACTTGAAACACTTTATATCCCTATTTCTAGAAGTTTGGAAATCAGATTTACCTTTGCTTTTTGATGGAACTTCTTCTTTGCCTTTAGTGGTCTCCTTTTGGATAGCTTTTTCTCCTTTCCTCCAATTCTGTTTGAAAGAAGAACTGGATCCAGAATGAAATTTTGAAGCACATTTACGCTTGAGTTGTTTTTCCACCTTAATGGCCATATGCACCATGTCTTCTAGCTCCACATAATGATGCAATTCCACTACGTCAGCTATATCTTTGTTCAACCCACTTAGAAATCGAGCCATGGTTGCTTCTCTATCTTCTTGCACATTAGCTCTTATCATGGCCAATTCCATCTCCTTATTGTACTCCTCCACACTCCTAGAACCTTGTGTAAGGGTCTGCAACTTTTGGTAAAGCTCTCTAAGATAATGGTTGGGAACGAATCTCTTCCTCATTAGAGCTTTCATTTCTGTCCAAGTTGTTATAGGCCTCTCTCCATTATTCCTCCTATTAATGCCCAACTTATCCCACCAAACAATGGCATAATCAGTGAATTCTATTGCTGCCAACTTCACTTTCTTGACTTCAGAATAATTATGACACTCAAAGATCATTTCTATTTTCTTTTCCCACTCTAAATAGGCTTCAGGATCACTTCTACCTTGGAATGGTGGTATTTTCATCTTGATGCTTCCAAGGTTCCCATCTACTCTATCTCTCCCCCTTGGGTTATTTCTGCCATGTCTTTCTCCCATACCTATCCCCTCTATGCCTATTCCCTATTAGTTAAGCTTCAGATTCAGAATTGAATTCACCCTCACTATCACCAACTTCATTATTTCCAGATTCAAAGTCATCCATAGAAACCCCCCTTTGCCTTTCATGCCTTCTAGGATTAGGTTGAGACCTTTGCAGATTTGCAATCCTTTCATCTTGTCTATCCATTCTATCCCTTATCTCTCCATAAACCAAATTCATCCGTTCAAAATGCTGCTGCATTGCCCTAAGGGTATCATTGACACTTATTGGATTTTCACCTCCACCGGATGTTCCATCTGCATTAGACATTGAGACTTCAAGAAAAATAATCGTGTTAGTGAAATAGAGTCCCTCACAAATTTTCTTACGTGTTTCCCTCAAGAATGACACTCAACACTCGTGTTTCACTCAAACTTGGCTTTTAAATTGAGGTATGTCACTCTTGCCTTTTTCCACTCTTAAATCCCTCTTGAGGCTCTTTAAAGAACTAAGCAATTTAAACAAAGCAATCACAATATGCAGAATCAGCCAACACTTGGGAACACTGGGACATCAAGAGTATTGAATATGGACTTTCAAGAAGAATCAGAAACAGATTCTGGGTATGAAGATGATTTGCTCAAAACACTTCCAGCACAACAATTTTTCTTTTTCTTTTTTCTTTTTTTCTTTTTTTTTCTTTTCTTTTTGTACTATTTTCTTTTTGTCACTGAAATGCAAAGAAAATCACAAAAATACCATAAACATAACAGAATGAGCAATCTGAACCCAGAAATTCCAGAAATTCCAGAAAAACGCGTCCATTTTAGAATGGGTATAACTTTCCCTAGGAAACTCGGATTTAGATGAAACCAAAACGAGCAGAAATAAGAGATTCTGAACTATGAAAATGACCTATTAAACATCACAAAACTCAACGGAAAGATGGATGAACAAGTGCGACAATTTCGATGACAGACTGAAACGCAGAAGACGAACAGACACAAAATAAGACACCAAAATTATGAACGAAATTGAAGGTAATCAAACATAAAGATATGACCTGAGTTTAGATCCAAAGCTTTGATACCAAGATGGTGAGAACCCACAAGGAAAAGATCCCACGAACCCACAACCAATCTGAAATATACTCACCCCAAGAAAGCTAAACAGAGGTCTGGTGATCCACTTGAACCCTTGAGCATGGAAGAACAAGGACCCAAAGTGTTTGAAGATGCCACAAGGTTGATCAAGCCTTGATAAAAAGTGTTTGAAGATGCCACAAGGTTGATCAAGCCTTGATAAATCTGTTAGTTCAATGAAGAACCCTAGAGAGAATCCACTCTCAAGTTGGAGGTGCAAAAACGCAGCCTTTCATTACCCAAAATCAAGTCTGCCTCCAAGAGTGAGGTTTACAATGTCTTATAGGGTTACATTGAGATATTTGACCTAAAAGGCCTTAAAATGAAATTAAACATCATACAAGTCCAAAATATGATTAATTAGGCCCAAAACAAAATAAAAAGGCTTCTCATGTGTTGTACTTGATCCAAGCTCCTTAAGTTGAGGTCTCCAAGCCCAAGACATGATCAGCAGCTCCATTTTCAGCCCAAATGATGTTAATGACATCCTCAGCTTCTCCATCCAGATTTGATGCTCCAACAAATGCCATTTGCCTTGTCAAGGTGTCTTGTACTAGCCCACTCAAAGTTTCCTTAATCCTTTTAGCTCTTGCTCTTGTGAATGGTCCAGTTGGAATTTGCAATGGGTCATTAGCTTGTTGTATCGCATCACCCACGCACTAGATTCATCATACCACACACACGCCAACTGCACACTCATTCCACACTTCTGCTATATATTCATTCATCCATTCAGACAATGGACATCACACAGAATACACATCATTCACACTGATCATTCACGCATACTCCATTTCATTTCCATATCCATTTCTCCATCTATCTCCATTCTCTCTCACGTCACCTGCACTTCTGCTCTGTTTTGAGTAGGAGAAACAAAGACCATTCCATCTTCATCTTCTCCTTCTACTTTCATGATGACTTGTGCTATACCTTCTGTTGTTGCTGAAGTTCATATGGTAATATAAGGCTAAGCTGCTGTGCTTTTTTGGAGATAATGCTGAACCAGAATCCTTGAGCTTAAACAGGGGAGTTCATTGTGTCTTTAATTCAGATTTGATTGTATCGAGTTGATGTAATTGATTCTATAATTACTGATGCAATTAGAATTAGTAGATGACAAAGGAGTAGGGAACCGAGTTGGATTTCTTTTTTCTACATAATTGTTGCTTTGATTATGTTCATCCTTGAACCGAGTTGGACATGGTCGTGATTAATTAGAGTGATTATATAATAGAGTACAGTTGTATCTATTTAATTCATCTTCTTATATATCTCTGAGTTGAATGATTGATATTCTCTATTTAATATCTGCGAGTTGTAGCTTGATTGAGATTTAGTTGGCGAGTTGTTAGTTAACCTATTCTAATTCAACTAATTAACTCTTGATATTCTGTGGATAATGAAGATAAGATAATCTCCAAGGGAACACACTTATCATTGGTTAATTTCCTCATCATAAACACCTGAAATCATAAACAATAGCATAGGAATTACATTTAGTTTTAGTTCAAACATCTCATCACACAATTCATCTGATTAAATTGTTAATTTATGACTCATTAGATTAATTAGGTACCTTAGCATCCATCTAGGCTCCTTGTGAATCGATCTAGGTTAGTCTGTACTTGCTATTGGTTAGCTTAGTTTTGTTTGATAATAAAATGACAGTTATCAACATGTCCAACAGTACAAGGAATTGTATAGGAAATGGGATCTTGGCACTTCACAGGCAACTTAGATTTAAACAAAGAATAAACATTTGCACTCAATTTAATTCTCTCAACAGGGCTATAATTTTGTTTGCTAGTGAACAATTCTTTCAAAAATCTAGCATGCTTAGGATTACTCCTAAGATACTCAACCAGTGGCATATTAATGTCAATTTTGCTAAACAAAGTATAGGCCTTTTGTGAAAAATCCTCATCAAACTTCTTACCCATATGAAAAATTCTAGGAAAAGGGAGTTTAGCAAGTTTTACCTCCTTACCTACTTGCTTTGAGGCTGCATGAGTAATACTCAACTCTGCTTGCCCTTCCACATTCTTCCCTTTGTAGAATAAAGTGGTCACTTGAGCCTCCTATTCCTTTGATTCCTTTTCTCTTTCAAACATTTGCTCTTCATCTTCTTCTTCTTAGCTTTTCTTTAATGTAAATAACCCTTAGCCATCAGTAGCTATTCTTTAGCACTTTCACTACTTGGCAATTTCATGGGTGACAAAGGTGGACTATAGGGTTTATCTTCATCATCTCCCTTGTCGGACTACTCATCTCCTTAGAATCTCACATTCCTTCCACTCCTTAGGGAAATTGCATTCAATACCTTAGGATTGATCCTTGTGTTGGAAGGTATATTCCTATTACTTCTTGCTTGCATATCACTTATGGTGTTAGTGACTTGAGTCAAGTGGGTTGTAATGTTGGCATTCTTCAAGTGGAGCTCTTCAATCTTCCTATGCACATCATCATTATTTTGCTTCAAACTTTGAAGAATAGTAGTGATGTTAGAAATATGCCCATCTGCTCTTTCAAATTATTATCAATGTTGCAAACTATCCCATCCACGTTAGATAATTGTGCCGCCATGCTTTGAAGAAGTTGAGAAGTCTCATCAACTATGGTTGGTATAATGGCATTGTTATGAGCACTAGGAACCATTGGCCTAGAAGTGTCTTGGGTATTTCTTGAAGAGGCTCCACCACCTTGCAATCGGTTTTGCCTATTTTCATTATTAGACCAACGAAAGTTTAGGTGGTTTCTCCCACTGGGATTATAGGTATTGGAATGAGGATCCCTCTTTTGATATTGCCCATTTCTTCCTTGGTTCATTGTCAACATTTCTTCACAAGTCTTATCACATGTGTTAGTGGCATGCATCATAAAACCATGTCTCACAACCGGCCACAAGTGCTTGAGATATCCCAACAGCATTCACTTGCTTGGAATGTAAATCCCTCTCTATGATATTCATCTGTCTCTCCAACTTGTTGCCCTAAGCAGCAATTTCAGCTATAATATGCTTAGAAGAACCAGACTAAGGAGTAGTAGATGTCCTCCTAGGATCTTCTGCTTGTTCATCATTAATTGCCATTTTTTTGTAGTAAATCACAAGTTGATTGTGGAGTTTTATTCCTTAACTATCCATTAGCAGCAAAATTCATAGAGGCCCTAATATTTGGCAATAACCCATCATAGAAAACATCCACCAAATCTTCCTTGGAGATATTGTGATGTGGGCATTGAACTAATAACCCAATAAATCTTGTCTAATACTTATAATTAGATTCATTATCCCTTTGGAGAATATTGTTAATCTCCATTTTTAACCTTGTAGTATTTGATGCCGGGAAGAACTTCTCAAGGAAAGCACTCTTCAATTGATCCCATGTCTATGTAGTAAAATGCTGAGGTAGATTATACAGACACTCATTGGCTTGTCCCTCAAGAGTAAAATGGAATGCCCTCCGAAAACATCATCCAAATTGGCCACCTATGGCTTTATAGAATAGCAAACCATATGCATGGTTTAAAGATGGAGGTGTGGACATTCACCTGTGAAACCATGGAATTTAGGTAAATTAGCAAGCAAAGCACCTTTAATTTCAAAGTTAACTTCATCAGTGTAAACACCCTAAGGATCATAGTTCATATTAGAATGATTAATTTCCTTAATGCTTTCTCTATTTTTCTACATTGTTTGGTCCATTAACTCCTAGGTCATTCTCACCATGCCTATTATTCCCATTAATATTATTACCATGCCTATTATTACCATTATGACTCTCAGGTGTGGTAGTGTCTAGAGTAGAATAATATAGGTTTTGTTTCCTTCTTGATCTAGTAATGGTATACTACTCTTAAGGCATAGGTCACAAAAGAACTAGCCTTTAGCCTTCTACCCCTAGGCATACACAACCAAATTGAAAAGAAATCACACAAAAATACAGCACAGAAATAGGGTAACAACTTTGTCATGACAAGCAGAGACCTTTGTCACGATGAACTATTATAGATAGCTCAAACAACAGCAGAAATAGACCTTCTTTTGCGACAAACCAGAGCCTTGGTCATGACAAACAGGTACAAAGACAATTTTTAGGCAACTTTAGTACAGACTTCATAATTAAGCAGATACTCACTTCAAAATAGAGCACAAAGCTCTAAAACCTTGACTCAAGTTCAAATATGGTTCAAAAGCATTCGAAGCGCTCAAGGGAAATTGAAGAGATCAAGCTTCTCAATAGAAATTTGACCTATAGCAACAATTTATGTCCAAGAATCAAATCCAGTGCAAGAAGAATAGCAGTACACTTGATTAAGAGCAAATGCAAATGAGATGCAAGATGCAAATGCAAAACAAAAGAAAACAAGATATTTGGTTGATTTTCTTGATAATTTAGATGTTATGAAGATGCAAACTATACTACGGCTCACAAAAATGACCCAAGTATCAATAATGAAGTTGACAATCAATTGCTAGGAACCATTAGTGGCTCTTTGGCAATACCGTTGATGAGAAGACCTTTTTGTCTTTAGCCACTACTACAAAATAAGCTTTCTAAAGTCCCCTTTTTAAACCGATTTCTGCGGGAAAGATTTAAAAACAATGATTGGTGGCATTTTTATAAATAAGGGTGAAATATTTACACTTGATGTACACATGACCAGTGTAAAAGAAATGAGCAATGACATTTTTTGTAAATAAGGGTGAAATATTTATACCTGATATACATGTGACCAGTGTAAAAGATGAAATATTCTACACCTGATAGAATGGCATCGGGTGTAGAATGTCCTTGCTATTAAAAATCTAACAAAAAGCCCTAGTTTTTGCATTTCTCTATCTTCAAATATCATATCGTTGTCTATGGAAAAAACCAAACAAGGGAGAACACATGGTGACGGGAAGCTCCACCTTCGTAACACACTATCTAAATCTCGCTGAAGAAGATAACCTAGATATGTGACGACCCATACCTGTGCTCGTCGTTCTCTATTATTGAAGTCCGTCATTCTCGCCTCAAAAGCTTACTAGAGAAGAAGATCTAGGATGGGTGTCTATTTTCTTGTTTCTTTATTTCTGGGTTTTGTTTAAATATATTTCTGTTTGCTTTTGAGCAGGTAAGCTGGAGGAATTGAAATGGCATTTTTGTGATGTCTTCAATTAGGAGATGACGTTTCTGGGTTTTCGTTTCTGTATATATATCTGGGTTTTCGTTTCTTTCATTTTTGGGTTCTCTGGTTTTTCTTTCTTCCTCTTTTTTGTTCTCTGCTTGTGTTTTACAGGTAGTTATTCTTCTTCATCACTCTCCTCCTCCTTCAGATTTGTGACAAAGAAGGAAATAACTTTGGTGCTTTAATGACAAAACTAGTTAAGCTTCTCTGATATGAACCTAGAGTTTTTTTATTCTAGCTTTTTTTTTAATTTTTACATTACTTTTTAAATCGGTTGTATGGAATAACCGGTTTAAAAAAGATGATCTTCTACACCGATTGTACAACTGGTGTAGAATATCAGACTTTTTACATGGGTTATTTCTACACCGGACCAAAGTCTAGTGTAGAAACCCCTTTTCAACCAATTTAGAAAGCCTATTTTCTAGCATTGAGCCTTAGGGGTTTTCAAATAAAAAAAATTATATTTTCCAAGGATTGTTGATGGTACAACCTAGGATCATCTCTAAGGAGATTTTATTAAATTCCTAACTAAAAATGGTGTCAAAGACATCATTGAAAATAGGGGAAATCATGGGTTTTCAAAGTTGTTGTGATAAATTGATAGAGAAGCATGGCATGATCAAGCATCAAAGGAAGACCAAAATACGGAGCGTGGAGCCCAAGCTAAAAGATGGAAGTCCAATACTCTAAAAGACCCATTACAAGGCATTGCAGGCCCAATGACGAAAGCAAGGACCAAATCTATGAAAGAGGCGTTGAATTATTTGACAAAAGATCTTAAAGAGTTAGAACCTATTTATTTGAAAGAAGCATCCCTCAATCAGCCCATCAAGGGTCCAAACATGGTGATTACATTGCTAGAAGCCAAACAAGATAATGCACAAGGCCCATGTGCAGTCTAGATTGAAGAATTCACTCAAAATACCATGTGACAAGCATGTGCCTTGGAGGAGCATAAGTGACGTCCAAGAATATTCAAGGAGCATCAAGAAGGCGTCTTTATGTATTAGTTATGGTTTAATTTCGTTTTTTTAAGTTTCCATTTCTATTTGCATTAAATAAGGCCTTTTGGTCAAAAGATTGCATAAGAATATTTTAGGTTAGTTTCCTATTTTTAGGTAGCAGCCTTTTTCTTCAAGAAAAGGTAATTTTCCTATTTCCTTTAGCCTTAATTGGTGCCAACCAAGATAGTCAATCATCATTAAGGCACATTTATAGCATTTATGACGTAGGGTTTTTTTATTCTATATTGTTCTTTTGCTGCCTATGTAAGGCTACGTTTTTTGTAATTGGAGCAGATTTGAATGAATGAATTTTAGAGAATTTTATTTCTCTTGAGTGAGCTTTGCTTGCCGCCTCATATTCTCGTGGGAATACTCGACTTTATCAAGGGCTGATCATCCTTGTGGTGTCTCCATGGCTAGGGTTGTAAGAGACAGGTTCTCTTAAGGTCCTACCTTCGATTGTTCGTCTAGTTTCCTAACTTGTCTCTAGCCGATCCGTATTCGTACCTTATATCATAAATAGTGTCACTTTCTTTTAAAATAAAGTCCAATGAAGTAAATGTTTTTGGGTGCTTTAATCCAAGCAACAAAGAAAAATGATTTTGGGTTATGAAAATGTAATAAAAGTGAACTTTGGTGTGTGAAACTTGGTAATCCTAGCTCTTTTCAAAGATATGGGATTTTAGCTTAACTAAGTCTAATAGAGAAAAATCTTGATCAAAAAATCAAGTCCAATGCATAATCTAGAGTCAATCCCACTATAATCCTTAGAGTTAACCCTTTGCATTGTTATGAACCACTTAGTTTTGTAATTGAAAACAATTGATGCAATGTCCTCTAGTGAAGTCAAGCAACACCACAACTCTAAGCAATCAAGCCAATACCAATAATCCATGATAAATAGGAGGCCAAAAGGAATCAAATGATATATATATAAATTTAACTAACAAAGTCATCAAAAGGTCCAATCACAATGTTCTAATTCATGAGAAATTTAACCAAATCCTCAAGGCACAAATATAGCAAGATGTATAGTCCAAGTACATCTCCTAATGAATATAGCAGAAATTGAAACAAAACTACTCCCCTTGCTATCCTTTTGATAACCGTCGTTTTAATTATCAAACAAGAAACTAAGCTAAACAATAGTAAAGTGAAGCTAACCTAGGTCGATTCACAAGGAGCCTAAATAGATGCTAAAGTTCCTAACTAATCCAATGGGCCACAAATTAACAAATTAATCATATGAATTATGAGATGAGATATTAAGTAACTTTTGACTATAAATCCTATGCTACTGTTTATGAATTTAGGTGTTAATGATGATGATATGAATCAATGACAAGTGTACTCTTGGAGATTACCTTACCTTCATTATCCATAGAATATGAGGAGTTAATTAGTTGAATTAAAATGTGTTAGCTAACAACTCGCCAGCTAAATCTCAATCAAAGCTACAACTCGTAGACATGGAATAGAGAAATATGAATCATTCAACTCAAGAGGTAGGAGAAGATGAATTAAATAGATACATCTGTACTCTGCTATATAGAATTACTCTAATTAACCACAGCCATGTCCAACTAGTTCAAGGATGAGGATCAATCAAAGCTCAAATAAACATAATCAGGAAATCCAACTCGATTCTCTAATGTTCATTATCTACTAACTCTATTTGAATCAATAAAACTATAATTAACTACATCAACTCGATACACTTACATCTAGAATTAAAGACACAATTGAACTCCCTATTTCAGATTAAGGATTCTGGTTCAGTATTATCTTTAAGAGAGCACAATAGATCTAGTGTTCCATTACTATCAGAACTTTAACAGTAGCAGCAAGTAGATCAGCAACAGTCATGGTGAATTTAGAAGAAGAACATGACGATGGAAACAGAACTTTCCTCTAGTTCTATTACTTAGAACAGAGAAAAGTTGCAGATCCAAGAGAGAATAGAGATGGAGAGAGAAGTCAGATCTGGATGAGTGATGAAGTTTGGGATGATGTGTGATCTTGTAGAGTCAGTGAATGGGAGAGTTATATGTGAGAGGTGGTGGAAGCCTCAATGAATGAATGTTGGCATGAATCTCTAAACAGTGTCATATGCGTGATCTCTCCACAAGTGAATCCAGTCTGATGCCTCCATCCAGCATGTGCCTTCCAACAGAAAAATGAATTATGTTTCTCCCTCATGCTGTCACTTCCTTGCCATTACATTCTGATTAATCTTATCTAATTCAGTTATAGCAACAAATTGACTTGGTGCTTAATGAGCATTTCCTACGATGGGAATTTAAAAGATATAAATTATTTATCTAATAAGATAATATTTCAATATATGACCAAAATTATATCAATTAATTCCCCATTGTTCTCATTTTATTTTATTTGTCAATTGCTCAACATAATAGTAAGTGGGGACAAAATCAATAATAAAACTCTCTTTAAACACACTAAAATCAATATAAAAATAAGAGTTTATCAATTCCCCCACACTTAGCTTTTGCACTCCAAGCAAAATTATGGATCAAAATTGAAATTCAACACATATCCAACAAAATTGGCAAAACAAATTCAGCATGAGTACCTGCAACCATCAATCTTTTCCCATCAATTGGCAATAATCCATATCAATCAAAGAATCTAACTCATGCAATTAAATCATAGTAAGCAGCTAGGTTGAGATTTCCTCACTAGATATAGTGTTTCACTCACCTCTTATCAAGGTAATTTTTCACTCAACCATCTAGCTTAGGCTTCTCATAGGCTGGTAACCATTCTACATCTTCACCACTAAATGCCACTTTGCAATCTATTAAGTCTAGCTATGCAATTCATCACATGCTTAAATCACCTTCTGTCGTTTGCTGATTGATCTCTGCATTGAAGTTTGGTCGCGATGGTAGGTACATTAGGTCGCGACTAATATTTACAGAGAATGCTCTTCTTTGCTGATTGAACGTATGGTCGTGACGTTGAGTATATCCGGTCGTGACTGAATTCCATAGGGATGCTCTATTTTGCTGATTGATTGCTGTGTTGACCTGAAATAGACATTTAATAGATTATTTATCCAATTAAGCACTAAAATCACATCATTTAAATTTCCACTTGTCCAATTTTATTTTATTTATTAATTTTCTCAACATAGAAGTAAATGTGGATAAAATCAATGATAAACTCTCTTTTAACATATTAAAAATCAATACAAATATGAGTTTATCAATTCCCCCACACTTAGCTTTTGCACTCCGAGCAAAATTATGGATCAAAACTGAATTTAAACACACATGTTCAGCACAATTGGCAAACAGATTTAGCATAGGCACTTGTAGTCATCAATCTTTTCCTTCAATTAGCAACAATATACGACTAATCTCATAGCAATCAAAGAATCAAACTTATGTAATTAAATCATAGTAAGCAACTAGATTGAGATTTCCTCACAAGGTATAGTGTTTCACTCCCTCTCTTATCAAGGTATTTTCACTCAACCATCTAGCTTAGGCTTCCCATAGGCTTGTAACCGTCCTACATCTCCACCACTGAATGCCACAAGGTTTATGAATCAAAAGGTCTTTATTAGGGTTGTAATGTTGGAAAGGCTAGATGATGAAATGGAAATGCATGTCAATGATTAATGAGATACTGCACACAATCAAAGTTCCAATCATGCAGTTGCAGAAAATAGTAAGTCACAAACTAATTCTTTTCATACAAGTTGAATAACACTTTTTGCATCTTGTTTCTTTTCTTTCTTCTTTCTTTCTCTTTTCTTTGTACTTTTTCTTTTTTTTTTCTTTTTTTTTTCATTTTCTTGAACCAGATAGAAAATATATTGAAGTTCAGAGATTCAACAAGTAGTGCAACTTCATCAGTTATTTCACAATCAAAGATTTACTGCAGCAGCAACTATCTTGTACAGTATTCATTAATCAAGGATGGAATTTTAAAAGAAAGTGAAGGTCTCAAAGGGGTAAAGCAAAGGATTTTAATATTTATGTGGTTTTTGTTTGGTCAAGAGGGTTTTGAAAGAAATGCCCTTATCATTTTCACAATTTCATGGAGTTAATGTGCTTTTGAATCAAGGATTGAGACAAATTCTGCAAAGTTACCAAACTAGATGGTGTCACACAATGTAAAGGAGTATATGCTGAAGGCTCAAAATGCTTCCATCTGGCTTACTCACCTTAATCAGCTCATATGACTAGATTGCATGAATTTTAAACAAAATACATGAGATTAATAATTCATGATGCCCAATTTCCAGTAGTGAATTAATGAAACAAGCAACTAACACTTTATCAAGCTTGCCAATTTTCAAAATTATATGTTCAAAGTTCAATTTTGAATCCATGACAATAAATTCCAAAGACCAAGCAACAACCAGAACGCAGTAGAAGGAATTTTCAGCAAAAGATAGATGTTAGTCGGATAAAAAGGTCATCAGGTCGTGACTGGTTTACACAGAGAAGAAATTTTCAGAAAATAGAGAATATTGGTCGCGACTCAAAATCACTGAGAGTAAACCCGTTAAACAATATTTTCTAGTCTCGACCAAATGACAACCTAGTCGCGATGGAAATTCACAGAGAGTTACAGTCATGACAAAGATAAGCATAGACCACGCCTAAACATCACAGATGGGTAAACATCAGAAAATATAAACTTCTGGTCGTGACGAAATAAAGCAAAGGTCGTGACTAATATTCACAAAGAAGAAATTTTGACAATCTGAACATATTAGTCGTGACAAAAATAGCATGGGGTCGCGACCTAAAGATAAAATCACAGTAAATATTTGATTTTTATTCATCCATCAAGTTCATCCTCCCCCACACTTAAATTCTACATTGTCCTCAATGTGAAAAAGTAATGAACACATGCAAAGGCAACAGTAATGACCATGACAACACTAAACCAAAATCTAAGATTTTATTTATGGGACTATTTACCTACCCTACTGACTTGGTCTCCTCCCCCATACTTAATCAACAAATATATCTCAAGTATATAGTAAAATTGATGAAAGCAGACTATTGTAAGTGGGGAAATAAAGAAGGAGACAACCTGAATATCATGGGGGCTTACAGTTCTCTTTGAACAGCTTCCATAGATGGCCATTGATCTTGAATTGTATATTATGCTCTAGATTCCTTGGAAGTTGTTCAAGCTCAGTCTCTGGAGGTTGAATAACAGTGATAACTGTCGTTTATAATTATCAAACAAAACTAAGCTAACCAATGGTAAGTGGAGGCTAACCTAGGTCGGATCACAAGGAGCTACTGAATGTTGAGTTCCTAATTAATCTATTGAGCCACAATTTAACAAGTTAAGCAGATGAGTTGTGTTTTGAACTATCAACTAAGGACTGAATATAAAGTCTATGCTATTGTTTCTGTTTTTATGTGATTAAGATGATGAGATGAATGAATAATGACAAGTGTGTTCCCTTGGAGATATCCTTACCTTCATTATCCTCAGAATATCAAGAGTTAATCAATTGAACTAGAATAGGTTAGCTAACAACTCGCTAGCTAAATCTCAATTAACACTACAACTCGCAGACATTAATAGAGAATAAGAATTGTTCAATTTAGAGATAATAGAATATGAATATTGATCAAATGATCATTAATGTAAGAAGAAAGAATCCAACTCGGTTCCTAATTCCTTGTCATCTATTACTCTAATTGAATCAATAAACCAGAAGTAAACATATCAACTCGATACAAGTACATCTGAATTAAAGACTCAATGACACTCCCTGTTTCAACTCTAAGATTCTGGTTCGGTGTCATCTCCAAGGAAGCATAGCAGCTCAGCCTTGCATTGCTATCTGAACTCCAGCAACAAACATCGGTACAGCAGCAGTAGTCATGTGGAAATGGAAGAAGAAAATGAAGATGATGAGCTGCAGAACCTTTCTCTGTTTCTATTGACTAGAACAGAGCAAGGTTGCAGGAAGGGAATGAGAATGGAGAAGAAGAAGATGAGGTGCGTGAGATCGTATGGAATGTTGGATGGAATGTGTGAATAGTGTCTCCGAATTGTATGGCAGAATGTATGGTGATGTATCGGATGATGAATGATGTGATATAAGAAGTCTGAAATGCATGAGTGAATCAATGGAGCTATCCAGATGCCTTCCATCTCCAGCTGTCATCACATGATCTGGTATTCTGTTCAGCACATGCTTCCCACTTGCTGTTGGCAACTTTCTCATTCTGTTCAGATGGAGTGTGCTGATGTGTACAGTGCAGTGTGAACAGTGCCAGATATGTAGAGTTCATTTCTGTTGCTGCACATGTTTGATCTCCCCCTTGCAATCTGTTAAGTCCAGCTATGCAATCCATCCCATGCTTAAATCACCTTTCTGTCCAGCTGTCCCTTCAGCCATTCGCTGATTGATTTCTGCATTTGAATTTTGGTCGCGACCTTATATACATCAGGTCACGACTAATATTTGCAGAGAGTGCTTCTTCTTCGCTGATTGAAGTTTGGTCGCGACGGTGAATCAATAAGGTCGCGACTTAATTCCACAGAGACGCTCCACCTTACTGATTGATTGCTGTGTTGACCTGCAATGGACATTTAATAGATTATTTATCCAATTAAGCACTAAAATCACATCATTTAAATTCCCACTTGTCCAATTTCATATTATTAACTAATTTGCTCAATATAGTAGTAAATATGGATAAGAATCAATAATAAACTCTCTTTTAACATATTAAAAATCAGTGCAAATATGAGTTTATCAACTCCCCCATAATTAGCTTTTGCACTCTGAGCAAAATTATGAATCAAAACTGAATTTAAACACACATGTTCAGCACAATTGGCAAAATAGATTCAGCATGAGTACTTGCAATCATTAATCTTTCCCTTCAATTGGCAGCAATCCAAACTAATCTTATATCAATCAAAGAATCTAACTCATGCAATTCAATCATAGTAAGCAACTAGATTGAGATTTCCTCACAAGATATAGTGTTTCACTCCCTCTCTTATCAATGTAATTTCACTCAACCATCTAGCTTAGACTTCCCATAGGCTTGTAACCATCCTATATCTCTACCACTGAATGCCACAAGGTTTATGAATCAAAGGGTCTTTATTAGGGTTGTAATGTTGGAGAGACTAGATGATGAAATGGAAATACATGTCAATGATTAATGAAATACTGTACATAATGAAAGTGCCAATCATGCAGCTGTAAGTCACAACTAATTCTTTCATACTAGTTGAATAGCACTTTTCTGCATCTGGTTTTTTTCTTTTCTTTCTATTTTCTTTGTACTTTTCTTTTTCTTTGTATTTTTCCTTTCCTTTTTTTTTATTTTCTTGAACCAGATAACACATATATTGAAGTTCAAATATCAACAAGTAGAGCAACTTCACAATTAAAGACTTATTGCAGCAGCAACTATCTTACACAGTATTCATTAATCAAGAATGGAATTTTTATAGAAAATGAAGGCTCAAAGGGGTAAAGCAAAGGATTTGATATTTATGTGGTTTCTGTTTGGTCAAGAGGGTTTTGAAAGAAATGCCCTTATCATTTTCACAATTCCATGGAGCTAATGTGGTTTTGAATCAAGGATTGAGACAAGTTTTGCAAAGTTACCAAACTAGATGGTGTCACACAATATAAAGGAGTATATGTTGAAGGCTCGAATTGCTTCCATCTAGCTTACTCACCCTAATCAGCTCACATGACTAGATTGCATGAATCTTAAACAAAATACATGAGATTAATCGTTCATGATGCACAATTTCCAGTAATGAATTGATGAACCAAGAAACTAACACTTCATGAAGTTTACCAATGTTCAAAAGTTATGAGTTTAAAGTTCAATTTAGATCCATGACAGTTAATTTCAACTGACCAAACAATAACTAGAACGCAGTATAAGGATTTTTCAGCAGAAGGTAGATGTTAGTCGCGACAAACATGTCATAAGGTCGTGACTGTTTTATACAGAGAAGAATAGTCGCGACATAAATTGGAAATGGTCGCGACACAAAATCACCGAGAGTAACCTTGTTAAACAAACAATTTCTTATCGCGACCAAATAACAACATAGACTATTCACAGAGAGCTACAGTCGCGATAAAGATAAGCACAAACCACGACTAAACATCACAGGTGGGTAAACATCAGAAAAATTTTGAGCTTCCGGTCGTGACAAAACTAAGCAATAGTCGCACCAATCTTCACAAAGAAGAAATTTTGACAATTTGAACACATTAGTTGCGACATAAAAGTCATTGGGTTGAGACCTAAAGACAAAATCACAGCAAATATCTGATTTTTATTCACCCATCAAGTTCATCCTCCCCCACACTTAAATTCTACATTGTCCACAATGTGAAGAAGCAATGAACTCATGCAAAGGCAGCAATAATGATCATGACAACACTAAACCAAAATCTTTGATTTATTCATGGGATTATTTATCTATCCTACTGACTTGGTCTCCTCCCCCACACTTAATCAACAAATATAGCTCAAGTATATAGTAAAACTTATCAAACCAGACTATTGTAAGTGGAGAAACAAGGAAGGAGACAACCTGACAGTTATGGGGGCTTGAAATTCTCTTTGTACAGCTTCCATAAATGGCCCTTAACCTGTAATGCTGTACCATCTGCTTCATCCTGCTTTGTTGGTATAGCCTTCACCCATCTTAAGAGATAATCTACAGCTAGCAGAATATAGGCATAGCCAACAGATAATGGAAATGGTCTTGTTGATATAATGCTATATTATCCAGTTTTGTCCCTGCAGTGAAATTCTCAACAACTATGTCTTTTCCTGCAAATTTATCATATTGGTTCTTTCTAAAGCCTTCATTCAAAGGGTCAGTAGCAGAAAAAGACATTTCAGATTCAATCATATCACTTTCTTGCTTATTAGAATTTTGTAACAACAGCAATTCATGTTTCTTTTTAGCTTCTTCAATGCATGCATCAATTACACTTAAGCCCAACAGTGAGTAATCTTGATGTGGGTGTCTATACATGTTAAACTGAATTATATGCCCACCAAATTCCATTTTAATTATTCCTTCTTTCATGCAAATCATGGTATTAGCTGTCCTCATAAATGGCCTTCATAAAATAAGAGTACTATCATTAAGGGACTTATCTATCATATCCAAAATATAAAAGTCCACAGGAAAAACAAGGTCCTTAACTTGAACTAAAATGTCTTCTAAGATTCCCTTAGGCCTTATAATACTCTTATTAGCCAATTGAGCTAACACCTTAGTTGGTTTAATCAAATTCATATTTAAAGCATGATAAACTGAACTAGGCATCACATTAATAGTAGCACCTAAGTCTAACAATGCTCTAGAAACAGTTATCTCACCAATTATGCAAGGAATGGAAAATGCACCTGGATCTTTACACTTTTCTGGAAATTGAGCTTTGAAAGTGCAGAAGCTTTAGGTCCCAATTGCACCAGTTCATTAGGTGTGTCTCTTTTCCTGTGGTTGCAACTCTCCCTCAAACATTTTGCAAATTCAGGTACTCTCTGCACCCTCTCTAGCATAGGCACATTAACTTCCATCTTGCTAAAAGAATTGATGACTTCCTTGTTCTGTGCCTCAAAAATTCCCTTGCTGCTCATGAGTTCTTTTGGGATAAGTAAATCCTTCATGTGTCCTTCATTTTCAGCTAAATCAGAATGAGATTCTTCTTGCTTGAGCTTTGAATTAACTACTGATTGAACTTCTTCAGTTTTGTCAACTTCTGGATTTCTTATCTCAGAATCTTTAACTTCTGGTAGCTCACTTTCTTTACTGCATAGCTGTCCACCATCTCCATAATCTTGTGCAGAATCAATTTGATTCTCTATAAGATCAAGTGTAACTTCCTTCTTCTCAAGGAGATGTGCTTCATTTTTGCTTTTAGACTTTTCAACACTTTCAGTTTTCTCAATGTTCTTCCTCATTAGGCTGCTGGAATCAGTGTCTTTACCACCTTCATCTTCATTTTCAGCCTCAGTAACTTGCTTATCTTGTTGCAGATTTATAGCATTCAAAGGTTTGGGGTTAGCAACTGTATTAGAAGGTAGATCTCCACTGATTCTTGCTTGATCATCACTTATTGAATTGGCTAATTGTGATACATCGCCATTCATGTTTGAAGTGTTGGTTTCCCACTGTTCAATTCTGTTCTCCAAAGCAGCAAATCTAGAGCTAGTCTTTGCTTAATTGCTCTCCACTGTAGACCTCAAATCCTTGAAGTTAGAGCAGAAGTTTGTGTTGATGGAATTTATATTAGAATTCATCACAGTAATGCTCTTGAGTATCTCAGAAATTCCATCATCCTTTGCAGCAGTAGACACTTCTATGGCTCTAGAGGATTCAGCCACTTGCTTGTCATTGTTGAATCTGTTCTGACTAGTAGCTCCACCTCCATCTCTCCATCTGAAATTAGGATGATCTCTCCATCCTTCATTGTATGTGTTGGAGTATAGATTCCTTTGTGGTTACTGGTTTGGTCTGCCTTGATAAATGGCTAAGACTTCCTCATAGTGTGAAGGGCAATTAGCACTGATAAGCATTGGAGAAGAACAAAACTGCCAGCTAGGAGCAACTAGAGCTTGAGAATATGGGCTCTGAACATGTGTGTTGCTCAATTGAGCAGCTAAGTTGTTGATCTGAGCACTCATAGTAGCAACTTGGGAAGACAGATTACTATGATCCTGAGAAGACCTTGCAGAACCCTCATGCACTTGTCTAGCATCTAATCCTCCATACTGCTGGTCATTGTTTGCTATCTACTCAATTAGGCTTCATGCTTCATCAGGTGTTAAATCATCAATGGAACCTCCAGCAGCTGCATCCAAATTCTTTCTGCATGCAAAGCGCAATCCTGAATGAAAGTACTGCACCAAATGTTCCATTGGAATCTGATGATATGGACATCTAGCCAGCAACTCTTGAAATCTGCCCCAAAACTCAGAAAGATTCTTCAGCATACTGTTTTGCAGCAAAGATCTCCTTCCTTAATGCAGCAGTCTTTGATGAAGGAAAATATCTCTCCAAGAATGCACTTCTCAAGTTTTTCCAGGAGTGTAGAGCTTGTGGTGTATGATGTGGCAGCATGTAGAACCATTCTTTTGCCTTTCCTTCTAATGTGAAATGAAAGACTTATCTCTGCACAGCATCCATGTCAGCTTCTACAGGCTTTATAGTTGAGCAAACCCACTGCATAGTCTACAAATGCTTGAAAGGATCCTCACCTGCCAATCCATAATACTTTGGTAAGTTACTCAGCAAAGGACCTTTCAATTCAAAATTCACATCTAAAGCAGGACAGGTGTGAAAAGGATCATAGTTTGCATTAGAAGAAGTGAGTTCTCTTATGCTCCTATGTGGCCTTCTATTGTTCATATTGTTTTCTGCACATTGCTCATGTTGATTATTCTGATTATAAGTATGAGCTTCACCTACATTAACATGCTCCATGACAAGATGATTATCTAATATAGCACAAGATGCAGGTTCAGTATCAGCAGCAACAGATGCAACACTAGCTTGATTTTTAGCTTTCTTTATTTGCCTAAGTGTCGTATTAATCTCTCTATCCAAAGGAATGAGTTTAGAGCTCTTGTTCATACAATTCACGCTCAACAATGAAACAGAAGATCAGATTTATCAGTAATACAGCAAATTCAGCAAATGAAATCAGTTAGTCGTAGTTTAGAAATATTAGGTCGCGACAAAAACGACTACAGGTCGCGACGCAAAAACACATAGAACAAATATCGCGACGAAAATGAACCATAAGTCGTGACTGTCAGTCACAGAGAGCAAAATTTTCTAAATATGGATTTTTGGTCGTGACCAAATGTTACTTTGGTTGCGACTAAAAATCACAGAGAGCAAATGCTTGAAGTCAGGAATTTCTGGTTGCGACCAAAATACACTTTGGTCGCGACTAAAAATAACAGAGAGTTTTAGTCGTGACTAAGTGTTAATCTAGTTGCGACTAGAAATTATAGAGAGCAAATGTTTGAAATAAGAGATTTGTCGTTGCAACCAAAATGCACTTAGGTCGCGACTAAATATCACAGAGAGGTTTAGTCGTGACTAAGTGTCAATTTGTTCGCGACTACAAATCACAGAGATAAAAATTTGAAGAAAAATATTTTTGGTTGCGACCAATAAGATCTCAAGTCGTGACTAAAAATGACAGACAGTAAATCTGAGTTGAAAACTGATTTCAGGTTGCGACCAAATGTGTATCTGGTTACGACTTGAAATCACAGAGCACTTTTGTTGCGACTAAAAAGCCCAACGGTCGCGACTTAACAGATATAAACAGAAAAAAATCGCAGAAGAATTGAAAACAACTACCTACTCTTTATGTTTTTGGGCCCAGGAGATTGTTTAGGAAACCTTAACAAGTAAGGCTCCCCGGCAATGGCGCCATTTTGATAACTGTCGTTTCTAATTATCAAACAAAACTAAGCTAACCAATAGTAAGTGGAGGCTAACCTAGGTCGGATCACAAGGAGCTACTGAATGTTGAGTTCCTAATAATCTATTGAGCCACAATTTAACAAGTTAAGAAGATGAGTTGTGTTTTGAACTATCAACTAAGGACTGAATGTAAAGTCTATGCTATTGTTTCTATTTTTATGTGATTAAGATGATGAGATGAATGAATAATGACAAGTGTGTTCCCTTAGAGATATCCTTACCTTCGTTATCCTCAGAATATCAAGAGTTAATCAATTGAACTAGAATAAGTTAGCTAACAACTCGCTAGCTAAATCTCAATTAACACTACAACTCGCAGACATTAATAGAGAATAAGAATTGTTTAATTTAGAGATAATAGAATATGAATATTAATCAAATGATCATTAATGTAAGAAGAAAGAATCCAACTCGGTTCCTAATTCCTTGTCATCTATTACTCTAATTGAATCAATAAACCAAAAGTAAATATATCAACTCGATACAAGTACATCTGAATTAAAGACTCAATGACACTCCCTGTTTCAGCTCTAAGATTCTGGTTCGGTGTCATCTCCAAGGAAGCACAGCAGCTCAGCCTTGCATTGCTATCTGAACTCCAGCAACAAACATCGGTACAGCAGCAGTAGTCATGTGGAAATGGAAGAAGAAGATGAAGATGATGAGCTGCAGAACCTTTCTCTGTTTCTATTGACTAGAACAGAGCAAGGTTGCAGGAAGGGAATGAGAATGGAGAAGAAGAAGAGGTGCGTGAGATCGTATGGAATGTTGGATGGAATGTGTGAATAGTATCTCCGAATTGTATGGCAGAATGTATGGTGATGTATAGGATGATGAATGATGTGCGTATGATGTGATATATAAGAAGTCTGAAATGCATGAGTGAATCAATAGAGCTATCCAGATGCCTTCCATCTCCAGCTGTCATCACATGATCTGGTATTCTGTTCAGCACATGCTTCCCACTTGCTGTTGGCAACTTTCTCATTCTGTTCAGATGGAGTGTGCTGATGTGTACAGTGCACGTGTGAATAGTGCTAGATATGTAGAGTTCATTTCTGTTGCTGCACATGTTTGATCTCCCACTTGCAATCTGTTAAGTCCAGCTATGCAATCCATCCCATGCTTAAATCACCTTTCTGTCCAGCTGTCCCTTCTAGCATTCGCTGATTGATTTCTGCATTTGAATTTTGGTCACGACCTTATATATGCATCAGGTCGCGACTAATATTTGCAGAGAGTGCTTCTTCTTCGCTGATCGAAGTTTGGTCACGACGGTGAATCAATAAGGTCAGGACTTAATTCCACAGAGACGCTCCACCTTGCTGATTGATTTCTGTGTTGACCTGAAATGGACATTTAATGGATTATTTATCCAATTAAGCACTAAAATAACATCATTTAAATTCCCACTTGTCCAATTTCATATTATTAACTAATTTGCTCAATATAGTAGTAAATGTGGATAAGAATCAATAATAAACTCTCTTTTAACACATTAAAAATCAGTACAAATATGAGTTTATCAAACAAGTGGGCTCAACTCCTTAGGCCCAACTCCAGATACATTGCTCTCTATTCCTGCACCAATTCAGCATCATATCTAGCAGCAACTCTCTTTGAAATCCCAGCAGTGCAATTCTGTTGATGTTGAAGAACATCCTTTAACTTCTGCAGCCCTGAGTTGACTAAAAATTTGAAGCTCAAATGAACAGGGTTAGAATACAGGATATTAAATGAAATTTTCTTGAACCCATAAATTCTGACTTGTTGTTTCTCAAAGTCTGCTGTAATGACATTGCCCTGCATATCTGCCATAAATTTTCCTGGATATTGTACATCACTTGAAATAGTATGGTTAGTTCCATAGGGAGAAATAGTAAATGAATACAAAGAAAAATCACCCATAGTGGGAAGCTAGCCATCAATCTTAAAATTAATGCATAACACATCACCATTGGATGAAGAAAAAGAAAAGAAATTAGTAGAGGAGTAAGGGATGGAAGGTTCTTCAACTTCATCACCATTTTCAAGCTCACAAATATCATCAAACTCTATTTCAAGTAATGCTCCAACTATGTTAAGTCCTTGGAGAGAATAGTTCTGTTGTGGGTGTCTATACATGTTAAACTGAATTATATGCCCACCAAATTCCATTTTAATTATTCCTTCTTTCATGCAAATCATGGTATTAGCTGTCCTCATGAATGGCCTTCCTAGAATAAGAGTACTATCATCAAGGGACTTATCTGCCATATCCAAAACATAAAAGTTTACAGGAAAAACAAGGTCCTTAACTTGAACTAAAATATCTTCTAAGATTCCCTTAGGACTTATTATACTCTTATTAGCTAATTGAGCTAACACTCTAATGGGTTTAATCAAATTCATTCCTAAAGCTTGATAAATTGAACTAGGCATCACATTAATAGCAGCACCTAAATTTAATAATGCTCTAGGAATAGTTATCTTGCCAATTGAACATGGAATAGAGAATGCACCTGGATTTTTACACTTCTCTGGAAATTGAGCTTTGAAAAGTGCAGAAGCTTTAGGTCCCAATTGCACCAGTTCATTAGGTGTGTCTCTTTTCCTGTGGTTGCAACTCTCCCTCAAACACTTTGCATATTCAGGCACTCTCTGAATCCTTTCTAGCGTAGGCATGTTTACTTCAATCTTGCTGTAGATATTATTGACTTCCTTGTTCTACTGCTCTAAGGCTTTCTTGCTACTGATAATTTCCCTTGGGACAAGTAAATCCTTCAGTTGTACTTCTTTTTCTTCTGAATCAACAATTGTTTCTTTCTGCTTAAGCTCTGAATTAACTGCTGATTGTACTTCTTCAATTTTGTCAACTTCTGGATTTCTTATCTCAGAATCCTTAACTTCTGGTAGCTCAATTTCTTTACTGCATAGCTGTCCACCATCTTTAGAGTCTTGTGAAGAATCAATTTGACTTTCTGTAGGATCAACTGTAACCTCTTTCCTCTCTGAGATTTGTGCCTCCTTCCTGCTTTCAGGCTTCTCAATGCTATTCTTCATTAAACTACTGAAATCAGTGTCCACCTCACCTTCCTCTTCATTTTCAGCTTCAGTAACTTGTTTCCCAACTTGCTCTTCACTTTGCAAATTTATAGTATTCACAGGTTTTGGGTTAACAACTATATTTAAAGGTAGATCTCTACTGATCCTTGCCTGAACATCACTCACTAAATTAGCTAATTGTGATACATAGCTATTTATGTTTGAGGTGTTGGTCTCCCACTGCTCAATTCTGTTCTCCAAAGCAGCAAATCTAGAGTTGTTCTTTGCTTGATTGCTCTCCACTGTAGACCTCAAATCCTTGAAGTTAGAGAAGAAGTTTGTGTTGATGGAATTTATATTTGAATTCATCAAAGTAATGCTCTGAAGGGAATTGGAAGACACGCAGCGGAAATTAACTTTAAAATTTTTTCCATTCGCAGCCAGGATCTACCGAATGTGTTTAAGTCAAGGAGAAAGAAGTGTTACCTTCGATATTCAAGCTCTGGTTGCGACCTCAGTGTCCACTAGTCGCGACTCTTCACCTCTGGAGTTTTCAGTCGCGGCCTCCTTAGCTTCTTGTCACGACCTGTCGCCTCTGGAGTTTGCAGTCGCGACCTAATCAGCTTCTAGTCATGACCTGTCGTCTCTGGAGTTTGCAGTCGCGACCTCTGCTTCTAGTCGTGACCTGTAGTCTCTTTTAGGATTTCTGACGTTCAGATGCCAATTTAGTCACGACCTCTGTGTCACGTTCATTGTACCTGGTGCTCTTTTCTCGTTCGCAAGAAGTCGACAACTCAGATCGGCTTCCTCTACCGGTATCCACACGAATAGCGTTCCAACCACGAACGACATGCTAGCGCCTCTTGTCCCTCTAGGGTTTTCTCAAGATTCCGTCCTCACAGTCTCTATTTCGGCAGTTTCTTATCTGCAAACCTTTTGCACTCTCCTTATCCCTTTTTCTCTTGTGTGTTGTGTGTAAAACCCTAGCTCCTAATGTCAAATATATAGGATGCTATAGGGCTTCTAAATGGGCCGAGCTTCAGAATTAATCTTATATTAATTCTAAAATTAATACAATATCATATATTGCATAGTTTGATAAGAAACTAATTAAATAAATATGGTTTTTATTAAATTTGTCCTACAGATTTAAATCACCTATTTATTTAATAAAGATAAGACGAAATTATATTTGATTTATTCTCATAAATCAAATTTGAGATATCTTATCAATTTGAATTTCAAATTCAAATAGATCATATCCATTTAAATTCAAATTCAAAAGTGATAGAGATTTAATTTATCCTTATAAATTAAATCTTGCAAATATCTCTTATATTATATATAATATATAAATACAAATTTATATATATATAAATATATAAATTCACCCTAGATTATTCATTTAATCAACACATGTCTTAGATTCAATGAACCTGGACATCACAGCTCGAGTTGGGCTATTTTGTGTGCGACCCTGTAGGCCCATATGAAGTTGGCAGTAGGCCAGTTACTATACTAACCCATAAGTCGTAAGCGGCCTCTAGCAAGACATTACGACTACCCAAAACATATGAGGATCAATGAACGATGTTACCTTTCATACAACCATATCACGTCCCTTTTGTCACACGATATTTCGGTCATGGATGAGGCATAGTGAACGTCATCCTCCTATTCTTGACCGTCACTTTCTCGATCCCTGAGCAGTCTAACTATAGTAATGGAACTACCCTTCCATTACAGTATGGCCATACATTTCTCAGACTCACTCATCGAGGGGCCCAGTAATATCTCTCTACGAATATGAGGGACAAATTTCATCTTGACCATTCACATTCCTCCGCATGAAAAACCACTGAGCCCGAACATAGCCTTTATGATCACTCGGTCAAAAGTGACTTTTCACTAGGTCAAAGCTGAGTGTTTGTCATGTAGGAATCCATGATGATCTCAGGTCAAAGGGCATAGTGACATGGCTTGTATATGAGAGAAGCTTATAACTTAACCCATGTAGCTCTCTCATAGCGGGTCGGTCCAACACCTTGTACTCTTACATGTGCCTATGATTTTGATTTATATCTCTATATATCTTCAAAGTCATACTGGTCTTATTTCATCTCTGCTCCCGCATAGATGACCGACCAGGGATATTTAGGATAAGATCATGAGTTATCCGAGGATGGTCATCACAGTAATTATGCAAATAATGTGATAACATAATTAAGACATTCAAAAAACAATAACATGACACTCATGTTTTGCTTGCACAAGCGGCTTTGTTAGAGGATCAGCAACATTGTCTTTCCCTGCTACCTTGCATATTTTTATATCACCTCTATCATTGATTTCTCTGATGAGATGAAATCGCCTGAGTATATGCTTGGTCCTTTGATGTGACCTAGGCTCTTTGGCTTGTGCAATGGCACCACTATTGTCACAGAACAAAGTTATCGGATCTGAGATGGTAGGTATCACCCCTAGTTCAGTAATGAACTTCCTGATCCAAACGGCCTCCTTAGCTGTATCAGATGCTGCTATATACTCGACTTCCATTGCAAAATCTGCTACAATGCTCTGCTTAGAGCTCTTCCAGCTTACTGCTGCATTATTCAGGAGGAATATGTATCCAGATTACGATTTCTGGTCGTCTTGGTTAGTTTGGAAACTTGCATCTGTGTAACCAGTTACCCAGAGCTCGTCATCCAATCCACCATAGACCAAGAATAAGTCCTTAGTCCTTCTCAAGTACTTAAGGATATTCTTGACAGCAGTCCAATGGCCCTCACCGGGGTCCTGTTGATATCTGCTCGTCATACTTAAGGCAAACGAGACATCCGGTCGAGTACATAACATGGCATACATAATGGATCCTATGGCCGAGGCATATGGAACCTTACTCATGCGACCTCACTGATTAGGTGTACTAGGACACAAATCCTTGCTGAGGTGAATACCATGAGACATGGGTATGAAACCCCTCTTTGATTCCTGCATACTAAACCTATGCAGTATCTTGTCTATATATGTGCTCTAACTGAGTCCTAGAAGTCTTTTAGATCTATCTCTATAGATCCTAATTCCTAGGATGTAGGTGGTTTCACCCAAGTCTTTCATTGAGAAAGACTTTCCTAACCAAGACTTGACAATCTGCAAGGTAGGAATGTCATTCCCAATAAGTAGGATGTCATCGAAATAGAGTACCAAAAACACAACTGTGCTCCCACTAATCTTCTTGTACACACAAGGTTCATCAATATTTTGAAGAAATCCAAACTCTTTGACTACTTCATCAAAACGATGATTCCAACTCTGAGATGCTTGCTTCAGTCCATAAATGGACCTTTAAAGCTTGCACACCTTACCAGAGTCCTCAGAACGTACAAACCCTTCAGGTTGTGTCATGTACACATCCTCAAGGAGCTTTCCATTAAGGAAGGCTATCTTGACATCCATCTTCCATATTTCATAGTCATAATATGCTGCAATGGCAAGGAGGATTCTGATTGATTTGGCCATTGCAACTGGGGAAAAGGTCTCATCATAGTCTATAACATGAGTTTGAGTAAATCCTTTTGCAACCAGTCGTGCCTTGAAGACATTTACATTTCCATCCATGTCAGTTTTCTCTTTAAAAACCCACTTGCACCCTACGGTTTTTACACCTTCAGGCGGGTCGACTAAGGTCCATACCTTATTGTCGTACATGGATTGCATCTCAGACTTCATGGCACTAAGCCATTTTTCAGAGTTTGGTCCCACTATAGCTTCTCGATAGGTAGTTGGCTCATTATGCTCAATGAGTAACACATCACGATTGTCAGCAATCAAAAATCCATATCTCTGAGGCTGAAGTCGTGCCCTATTAGATCGCCATGGGCCTTGCGTGACTTGAGGAGTCTCAACAACTTGTGGCTCTCGAACTTCTTCGAGATATACCTTACTCCCACTGGTTCTTTTAGAGATAAATTCTCGTTCGAGAAAGATACCATTTATGACAACAAACACTTTGTTATCAGTGGGGTTGTAGACATAATATCCCTTGGTTTCCTTAGGATATCCCACAAAAAGGCACTTTGAAGATTTGGGCGCTAACTTATTTGAGGCTTGTTGCTTAACATAGACCTCATATCCCCAAATCTTGAGAAAAGACAAACTAGGTTTCCTCCCAGTCCATATCTCATACGAAGTCTTTTTAACTGCCTTAGATGGAACACAATTCAGTGTGAATGCAGCTGTCTCTAGGCGTGGCCCCAAAAGGACGGTAGAAGATCTGTTCGACTCATCATGGATCGAACCATATCTAATAGTGTTCGATTCCTCCGTTCAGAAATGCCATTCCATTGTGGTGTTCCTAGAGGAGTCAATTGTGAGACTATCCCACAATTCCTAAGATGATCGATAAACTCTTGGCTCAAATATTCACCACCTCAATCAGATCGAAGGGCCTTAATTGTTTTACCAAGCTGGTTTTGTACTTTATTTTGAAATATCTTGAACATTTCAAAAGATTCGGATTTATGTTTTATTAGATAGACATAGCCATATCTACTGAAATCATCCATGAATGTGATGAAGTACGAATAACCTCCTCTGGCATTTGTATTAATTGGTCCACACACATCTGTATGTATGAGGCCCAACAAATCAGTGGCCCTCTCATTATGCCCAGTGAAAGGTGACTTTGTCATCTTACCTAACAAACAAGATTCGCAAGTATCATATGATTCAAAATCAAATGAGTTGAGAAATCCATCTTGATGGAGTTTAGAAATACGTTTCTCATTTATGTGGCCCAGACGATAGTGCCAGAGGTATGTCGGATTCAAATCATTTGGTTTGACCCTTTTGGCGGTTATGTTATAGATATTTCCATGATTGGGTTGTTCTAATTTTAATATGTAATGATCAACATACAAATCACCATGAGCATAGAAAATATCATTACGATAAGTGGAACATCTACCATTCCCAGTAATGGAAGTGTAACCTTCCTTATCCAAATAAGAAAGAGAAACAATGTTACTACTCAAAGCAGGAACATAATAGCAATTGTTCAAAACTAACAAAAGCCCAGTGGGCAGAACTAATTCATAAGTGCCTACAGCTAAAGCAGCAACCTTTGCTCTATTTCCAACTTGTAGGTCAACTTCGCCCTTCTTCAGCTTTCTACTGTCCTTTAGGCCCTGCATATTTGTACAAATATGAGAACCACACGCGGTATCTAATACCCATGTAGTGGAAGTAGAGAGATGAATGTCTATAACATAAATACCTGAAGCGATAGCCCCGCTATCCTTCTTGTTCTTTTGCAGATCTTCAAGGTAGAGTTTGCAATTCCTCTTCTAATGACCCGGTTCATTGCAGAAGAAACAAACTCCTTCCTTTGGAGGTTTTGCCTTCTTTGGTGCAGGCTTGGTTTCGGGCTTGCCTGACTCTTTGGTCTTACCAGATGAGCCATGACCCTTCCCCTTGCCCTTGCCTTTCTTTTTCATACCCTTTCCTTTCTGAACCATCAAAACTGTACTGGGCTTCTTCTTAACAGTCGACTCAGCAGTTTTAAGCATCCCATGCAGTTCAGAAATAGATTTCTCCATGTTGTTCATATTATAGTTCATGACAAACTGGTCATAACTTTCTGGGAGTGAGTTCAAGATCAAATCTGTAGCTAACTCCTGGCTCATGGGAAATCCAAGCCTTTCAAGGTGATCAATGTACCCTTTCATCTTTAAGACATGAGTACTTACTGATGCACCTTCATCCATCTTGCAGAAATGTAAGGCCTTAGTGGTCTCATACCTCTCTTGCCTTGCCTGTTGCTGGAACATTTCCTTAAGATGCACAATCATCTCATAAGCCTCCATGTGTTCCAAATCTCTTTGGAGCTCCGGAACCATGGTGGCAAGCATCAAGCATCCCACATCGACAGAGTCTTCCTTATGCTTCGCATAAGAATCTCTCTGAGCTTTAGGAGCATTGGTTGCTGGCTCCTTAGGAATGGGTTGATCTAGGACATATACTTTTCTTTCCTGCTTGAGAACAATTCTCAAGTTCCTGAACCAGTCAAGAAAGTTTGTCCCATTGAGTTTATCCTTCTCAAGGACAGATAACAACGATAATGTAGCAGTATTACTAGTCGTCATGATTCTACAATTAAAATATGCAAGCGAATTAGCAATCTCCCACTGAATAAAACAACCCTCAATGTAATAAATAGTGGGCTAAGATCCATATTTGGCTTAAACTTGAGTTCGCTTTGGCAAGACGCTCAAGTTTAAGTTATTTAGGTAGGTAACAACTTTACCAATTATATCAAATAAAACTCTTAGATGTTTATGGGATTCCATCATCATATGATCCAGCATGTTTTAATCCCATCTAATGCCTTGAGACCCAAAATCGTTTTGATAATCTCAATTAAGTCAAACAAGAACAAACATAAGAGTAGTACCATTACTCTTGCTTATCTCCCCAAGATAACTCAAATGCACCCACTTTGGTGGAGCCTACAAATGAGCAATCAAGGTTTTGACAAGTGTTCATTAATTGACGGCATTATGACTTAAGATTTCATTTAGAGGGTTTAATTAACTATCCGGTTTGCATGTATCTCGATTGTATCTCATACCAATATTATGCATATAGAACATACATGCAGTGATATAATCATAAGATGCATAATCTTAAACATGATACAATATGGCTCACCTATCCTAAGTCCCCTCAAGCCAGTGAGAGGAGCTGTCTAATTAGAATGGGAAAATTACATAAGGAAACCTCGTTTTAACATTCGAGGGGAGTGAGATGAGAAGAGAATGTACAATGAGAGTAATTAGAGGAAGGCACGACACGCAGGCCGTATTTAGAAAAATTACAACACTTGTAATCTAGAGCCATATTGTTCACCATACCCAAACATTCAAGAATCAAAATTCATATTATGTGAAGGGCAATAAATGTTTCAAAATATTCATACATCAGGAAAGGCTGTATGTATTACAATTATGTTGCGCTACGACCAGGTAGCCACAGCGGTCTCGCTAGCCGGTTAGCGGGCGGGGTCTGGGGAAGCACCCTAATAATTTTTTTTTATAAATAATCATGAATCTTAATTCTATTTCCTTAGACCCCATCAATATTAATTGATCAAATCAATTAACATACACCACCGATTTCAATTTCCTTTCGAATTCCTTATATGTCATACATAAAATGGATTCCCTTTATGTCATACATAAAACGCATGTTATCATATGAACGGCTAAGAAGTCTAACATACATCACATGTATCAACAACCAAACCTAACTTAAACACAAAACGGCATGGCTCTGATACCACTGAAGGGAATTGGAAGACACGCAGTGGAAATTAACTTTAAAAAATTTTCCATTCGCAGCCAGAATCTACCGAATGTATTTAAGTCAAGGAGAAAGAAGTGTTACCTTCGATATTCAAGCTGTGGTCACGACCTCAGTGTCCACTAGTCGCGACTCTTCGCCTCTGGAGTTTTCAGTCACTGCCTCCTTAGCTTCTTGTCAAGACTTGTCGCCTCTGGAGTTTGCAGTCGCGACCTAATCAGCTTCTAGTCGCGACCTGTCATCTCTAGAGTTTGCAGTCGCGACTTCCTCTGCTTCTAGTCTTGACCTGTAGTCTCTTTTTGGATTTCTGACGTTCAGATGCCAATTTAGTCGCGACATCTGTGTCAACTGGTCGTGACCTCGTCGTATCTGGTGCCCTTTTCTCGTTCGCAAGAAGTCGACAACTCAGATCGGCTTCCTCTACCGGTATCCACACGAATAGCGTTCCAACCACGAACGACGTGCTAGCGCCTCTTGTCCCTCTAGGGTTTTCTCAAGATTCCGTCCTCACCGTCTCTATTCCGGCAGTTTCTTATCTGTAAACCTTTTGCACTCTCCTTGCCCCTTTTTCTCTTGTGTGTTGTGTGTAGAAACCCTAGCTCTTAATGTCAAATATATAGGATGCTATCGAACTTCTAATTGGGCTGGGCTTCAGAATTAATCTTATATTAATTCTGAAATTAATACAATATCATATATTGCATAGTTTAATAAGAAACTAATTAAATGAATATGGTTTTTATTAAATCTATAGCACAAATTTAAATCACCTATTTATTTAATAAAGATAAGATGGAATTATATTTGATTTATTCTCATAAATCAAATTTGAGATATCTTATCAATTTGAATTTTAAATTCAAATAGATCATATCCATTTAAATTCAAATTCAAAAGTGACAGAGATTTAATTTATCCTTATAAATTAAATCTTACAAATATCTCTTATATTATATATAATATATAAATACAAATTTATATATATATAAAATATATAAATTCACCCTAGATTATTCATTTAATCAAGACATGTCTTAGATTTAATGAACCTGGACATCACAGCTCGAGTTGGGCTATTTTGTGTGCGACCCTGTAGGCCCATATGAAGTTGGCAGTGGGCCAGTTACTATACTAACCCACAAGTCATAAGCGGCCTCTAGCAAGACATTACGACTACCCAAAACATATGAGGATCGATGAACGATGTTACCTTTCATACAACCATATCACGTCCCTTTTGTCACACGATATTTCGGTCATGGTGAACGTCATCCTCCTATTCTTGACTGTCACTTTCTTGATCCCTGAACAGTCTGACTATAGTAATGGAACTACCCTTCCATTACAGTATGGCCATATATTTCTCAGACTCACTCATCGAGGGGCCCAGTAATATCTCTCTACGATTGTGAGGGACAAATTCCATCTTGACCATTCACATTCCTCCGCATGAAAAACCACTGAGCCCGAACATAGCCTTTATGATCACTCGGTCAAAAGTGACTGTTCACTAGGTCAAAGCTGAGTGTTTGTCATGTAGGAATCCATGATAATCTCAGGTCAAAGGGCATAGTGACATGGCTTTTATATGAGAGAAGCTTATGACTTAACCTATGCAGTTCTCTCATAGCGGGTCGGTCCAACACCTTGTACTCTTACATGTGCCTATGACTTTGATTTATATCTCTATATATCTTCAAAATCATACTGGTCTTATTTCATCTCTGCTCCCGCATAGATGACCGACCAGGAACATTTAGGATAAGATCATGAGTTATCCAAGGATGGTCATTACAGTAAACATGCAAATAATGTGATAACATAATTAAGACATTCAAAAAACAATAATGTTTATAAGACAATGATTGGCCCCTAGGGCATAATTTCCAACATGCTCTTGAGTATCTCAAAAATTCCATCATCCTTTGCAGCAGTAGACACTTCATGGCTCTAGAGGATTCAGCCACTTGCTTGTCATTGTTGAATCTGTTTTGACCAGCAGCTCCACCTCCATCTCTCCATCTGAAATTAGGATGATCTCTCCATCCTTCATTGTACGTGTTGGAGTATAGATTCCTTTGTGGATACTGGTTGGGTCTGCCTTGATAAATGGCTGAGATATCCTCATGATGTGAAGGACAATTTGCACTGATATGCATTGGAAAAGAGTAGAGATGACAGCTAGGAGCAACTAGAGCTTGAGAGTATGGGCTTTGAGCATGTGAATTGCTCAATTGTGCAGCTAGATTATTGATCTTAGCATTCATAGCAGCAACTTGAGAAGATAGAGTATTATGATCTTGAGAAGACCTTGCAGAAACCTCATGCACTTGTCTAGCATCATATCCTCCATACTGCTGGTCATTGTTTGCATCTTCTCAATCAAGCTCTATGCTTCATCAGGTGTCAAATCATCAATAGAACCCCTAGCAGCTGCATCCAAATTATTTCTGCATGTAAAGCGTAATCCTGAATGAAAGTACTGCACCAAATGTTCTATTGGAATCTGATGATATGGACATCTAGCCAGCAACTCTTGAAATCTGTCCCAAAACTCATAGAAAGATTCTTCAGCATATTATTTTGCAGCAAAGATTTCCTTCCACAGGGATGCTCTATTTTGCTGATTGATTGTTGTGTTGACCTGAAATGGACATTTAATATATTATTTATCCAATTAAGCACTAAAATCATATCATTTAAATTCCCACTTGTCCAATTTCATTTTATTTATTAATTTGCTCAACATAGAAGTAAATGTGGATAAAATCAATGATAAAATCTCTTTTAACATATTAAAAATTAATACAAATATGAGTTTATCACCCCCAAAGGCATTTTCTTGCTGTAGAATTTGCTTCCCATCACCTAACCCCATCTTATTTGTTTACAGCACAAGTTTAGAATGGCATTCTATGGTTTGTAGGGGCACTTTGGTGGTAAGAGGACTACAAGAAAAGTTCTTGATTTAAGGTTTTATTAGCCAAGTCTATTTAAGGATGCGAATACTTTTTGTAAGGCATATGATAAATGTCAAGGTTTAGGGAAATAGTAAGAGAAATGAGATGCCTGATAAACTTTTATTTTTATATTGATTTTAATGTGTTTAAGGAGAGTTTTATTATTGATTTTGTCCCTATTTGCTATTATGTTGAGCAGTTAACAAATAAAATTAAATTGGAACAGTTGGAAATTAATTGATGTGATTTTAGTGATTAATTGGATAAATAATCTGTTTCTTTTAATTTTCTATTACAGGCCAATGCAGTAACCAACGAACAGATTAGGTGGAGATTTGTGAGAATGAAACAAGTTGACAGCTGGACAAAAGGAGATGGAAGCATGTGCTGGACAAGGAGCTAACAGATTAGGCACATAGCTAACAAAAACATGTGCTGAAGGGAGATGCATGCATGTGCTGTGAAGGGAAGATACTTTAGAGATTCATTAACACAGAACACATGCTCACAGTTTCCATTCACGCCATCTCAACTGACATTCATTAATTTCACACTTGTGGACACATCATTCACTTTTCCTATATATCCACTCATTCCACACCTCACGGATTCATTCCAGATCATAGCTTCCACTCAACAGTCCATCCAGATCTATTCCATCTCTCTCCTTCCGTATCTCTACTCTCTCTCTTTTATCTGAAACTTTTCTCTGTTCTAAGCAATAGAACCAGAGGAAAGTTCTATTTCCATCTTCATCTTCTACTTCTACATTCACCATGACTATTGCTGATCTACTTGCTGTTGCTGTTTAGGTCTTAATAGCAATAGATGAAGGGAATTGGAAGACATGCAGCGGAAATTAACTTTAAAAATTTTTTCCATTCCCAGCCAGGATCTACCGAATGTGTTTAAGTCAAGGAGAAAGAAGTGTTACCTTCGGTTTCAAGCTTTGGTCGCGACCTCAGTGTCCACTAGTCGCGACTCCTCGCCTCTGGAACTTTCAGTCTCGACCTGTCGCCTCTGGAGTTTTTAGTCGTGACCTACTCTGCTTCTCGTCGCGACCTGACGTCTCTGGAGTTTGTAGTCACGACCTCGTCAGCTTCAAGTCGCGACCTGCCTCTTCTTTTCGGATTTCTGACGTTCAGATGCCCGTATGGTCGCGACCTCAGCGTGATCTAGTCGCGACCTGTCTTCGTGTCTGGTTCGATCACAAGAAGTCGACAGCTCAGATCGGCTTCCTCTACCGGTATCCACACGAACAGCGTTCCAATTGCGCACGACGTGCTAGCGCCTCTTGTCCCTCCAGGGCTTTCTAGTGATTCTGTACTCACCGTCTCTATTTCGGCAGTTTCTTATCTGCAAACCTTTTGCACTCTCCCTGGCCCCCTTTTCTCACATCTGAATGTGTGTGTAGAGATGTGTTGTGTGTAGAACTCTAGCTCCTAATGTCAAATATATAGGAAGCTATTGGGCTTCTAATAGTGCCGGGCTTCAGAATTAATATAATATTAATTCTGAATTAATACAATATCATATATTGCATAATTTAATAAGAAACTGATTAAATAAATATGGTTTATATTAAATCCGTCCTACATATTTAATTCACCTATTTATTTAATTTAAAATAAAGATAAGACAGAATTATATTTGATTTATTCTCATAAATCAAATTTGAGATATCTTATCAATTTGAATTTCAAATTCAAATAGATCATATCCATTTAAATTCAAATTCAAAAGTGATAGAGATTTAATTTATCCTTATAAATTAAATCTTACAAATATCTCTTATATTATATATAATATATATATACAAATTTATATATATATAAAATATATATCCACCCTAGATTATTCATTGAATCTAGACATCTCTTAGATTCAATGAATCTGGACATCATAGCTCGTATTGGGCTGTTTTGTGTGCGACCCTGTAGGCCCATATGAAGTTGGCAGTGGGCCAGTTACTATACTGACCCACAAGTCGTAAGCGGTCTCTAGCAAGGCATTACAACTACCCAAAACATATGAGGATCGATAAACGATGTAACCTTTCATACAACCATATCACGTCCCTTATGAGGATCGATAAATGATGTAACCTTTCATACAACCATATCACGTCCCTTTTGTCACACGATATTTCGGTCAAGGATGAGGCATGGAGAACGTCATCCTCCTGTTCCTGACCGTTACTTTCTCGATCCCTGAGTAGTCTGAATATAGAATGGAACTACCCTTCCATTCCAGTATGGCCATACATTTCTCAGACTCACTCATCGAGGGGCCCAGTAATATCTCTCTACGAATGTGAGGGACAAATTCCATCTTGACCATTCACATTCCTCCGCATGAAAAACCACTAAGCCCGAGCATAGCCTTTATGATCACTCGGTCAAAAGTGACTTTTGACTAGGTCAAAGCTGAGCGTTTGTCATGTAGGAATCTATGATGATCTCAGGTCAAAGGGCATAGTGACATGGCTTGTATATGAGAGAAGCTTATGACTTGACCCATGCAACTCTCTCATAGCGGGTCGGTCCAACACCCTGTACTCTTACATGTGCTTATGACTTTGATTTATATCTCTATATATCTTCAAAGTCATACTGGTCTTATTTCATCTCTGCTCCCGCATAGATGACGACCAGGGACATTTAGGATAAGATCACGAGTTATCCAAGGATTGTTATCATAGTAAACATGCAAATAATATGATAACACAATTAAGAAATTCATAAATCAACAATATTCATAAGATAATGATTGGCCCCTAGGGCACAATCTCCAACATCCTCCCACTTGCACTAGGTACAATCATTAATTTGCCTAATTCCCATTAACCTAACATGACACTCATGTTTTGCTTGCACAAGCGGCTTTGTTAGAGGATCAGCAACATTGTCTTCCCCTGCTACCTTGCATATTTTTATATCACCTCTATCATTGATTTCTCTGATGAGATGATATCGCCTAAGTATATGCTTGGTCATTTGACGTGACCTAGGCTCTTTGACCTGTGCAATGGCACCACTATTGTAACAGAGCAAAGTTATTGGATCTGAGATGGTCTGTACCACCCCTAATTCAGTAATAAACTTCCTGATCCAAAATGCTTCCTTAGCTGCATCAAATGCTGCTATATACTTGGTTTTCGTTGCAGAATCTGCTACAGTGCTCTGCTTAGAGCTCTTCCAGCTTACCGCTCCATTATTCAGGAGGAATATGTATCCAGATTGCGATTTCTGGTTATCCTGGTCAGTTTGGAAACTTGCATCTGTGTAACCAGTTACATAGAGCTCATCATCCAATCCACCACAAACCAAGAATAAGTCCTTAGTCCTTCTTAAGTACTTAAGGATATTCTTGACAGCAGTCCAATGACCCTCATCGGGGTCCTGTTGATATCTGCTGGTCATACTTAAGGCAAACGAGACATCCGGTCGAGTACATAACATGGCGTACATGATAGATCCTATGGCCGAAGCATATGGAACCTTACTCATGCGACCTCGCTGATCTGGTGTACTAAGACACAAATCCTTGCTGAGGTGAATACCATGAGACATTGGCATGAAACCCCTCTTTGATTCCTGCATACTGAACCTATGCAGTATCTTGTCTATATATGTGCTCTGACTCAGTCCTAGAAGCCTTTTAGATCTATCTCTATAGATCCTAATTTCTAGGATGTAGGCGGCTTCACCCAAGTCTTTCATCGAGAAAGATTTTCCTAACCAAGACTTGACAATCTGCAAGGTACGAATGTCATTCCCAATGAGTAGGATGTCATCGAAATAGAGTACCAAAAATACAACTGTGCTCCCACTAACCATCTTGTACACACAAGGTTCATCAATGTTTTGAAGAAATCCAAACTCTTTGACTACTTTATCAAAACGATGATTCCAACTCCGAGATGCTTGCTTCAGTCCATCTGCCATATTTCATAGTCATAATATGCTGCAATGGCAAGGAGGATTCTGATTGATTTGGCCATTGCAACTGGGGAAAAGGTCTCATCATAGTCCACACCATGAGTTTGAGTAAATCCTTTTGCAACCAGTCGTGCCTTGAAGACATTTACATTGCCATCCATGTCGGTTTTCTCTTTAAAAACCCACTTGCACCCGACGGTTTTTACACCTTCAGGCGGGTCGACTAAGGTCCATACCTTATTATCGTACATGGATTGCATCACAGACTTCATGGCACTAAGCCGTTTTTCAGAGTTTAGTCCCACTATAGCTTCTCGATAGGTAGTTGGCTCATTATGCTCAATGAGCAACACATCACGATTGTCAGAAATCAGAAATCCATATCTCTGAGGCTGAAGTCGTGCCCTATTAGATCGTCGTGGGCCTTGCGTGACTTGAGGAGTCTCAACAACTTCTTGTGAGTCTTCTCTATTTTCCATCTCTAGTTCTGTGGTGTCTTGTGGCTCTCGAACTTCTTTGAGGTGTGCCTTGCTCCCACTGGTTTTTTTAGAGATAAATTCTCGTTCTAGAAAGATACCATTTCTGATAACAAACACTTTGTTATCAGTGGGGTTATAGACATAATATCCCTTGGTTTCCTTAGGATATCCCACAAAGAGGCACTTTGAGGATTTGGGCGCTAACTTATCTGAGGCTTGTTGCTTAACATAGACCTCACATCCCCAAATCTTGAGAAAAGACAAACTAGGTTTCCTCCCAATCCATATCTCATACGGAGTCTTTTCAACTGCCTTAGATGGAACACGATTCAGTGTGAACGCAACTGTCTCTAGGGCGTGGCCCCAAAAGGACGGTGGAAGATCTGTTCGACTCATCATGGATCGAACCATATCCAATAGTGTTCGATTCCTCCGTTCAGAAACCCCATTCCATTGTAGTGTTCCTGGAGGAGTCAATTGTGAGACTATCCCACAATTCCTAAGATGATCGATGAACTCTTGGCTCAAATATTCACCACCTCAATCAGATCGAAGGGCTTTAATTGTTTTGCCAAGCTGGTTTTGTACTTCATTTTGAAATATCTTGAACATTTCAAAAGATTCAGATTTATATTTTATTAGATAGATGTAGCCATATCTACTGAAATCATCTATGAATGTGATGAAGTACGAATAACCTCTTCTGGCATTTGTATTCATCGGTCCACACACATCTGTATGTATGAGTCCCAACAAATCAGTGGCCCTCTCACTGTGCCCAGTGAAAGGAGACTTTGTCATCTTTCCTAACAAACAAGACTCGCAAGTATCATATGATTCAAAATCAAATGAGTTGAGAAATCCATCTTGATGGAGTTTAGAAATGCGTTTCTCATTTATATGGCCCAGACGACAGTGCCAGAGGTATGTCTGATTCAAATCATTTGGTTTGACCCTTTTGGCGGTTATGTTATAGATATTTCCATGATTGGGTTGTTCCAAGTTTAATATGTAATGATCAACATGCAAATCACCATGAGCATAGAAAATATCATTACGATAAATGGAACATATACCATTCCCAGAAATGGAAGTGTAACCTTCCTTATCCAAATAAGAAAGAGAAACAATGTTACTACTCAAACCAGGAACATAATAGCAATTGTTCAAAACTAACAAAAGCCCAATGGGCAGAACTAATTCATAAGTGCCTACAGCTAAAGCAGCAACCTTTGCTCTATTTCCAACTTGTAGTCAACTTCGCCCTTCTTCAGCTTTCTACTATCCTTTAGGCCCTGCATATTTGTACAAATATGAGAACCACACGCGGTATCTAATACCCATGTAGTGGAAGTAGAGAGATGAATGTCTATAACATAAATACCTGAAGCGATAGCCCCGCTATCCTTCTTGTTCTTTTTCAGATCTTCAAGGTAGAGTTTGCAATTCCTCTTCCAATGACCTGGTTCATTGCAGAAGAAGCAAACTCCTTCCTTTGGAGGCTTTGCCTTCTTTGGTGCAGGCTTGGTTTCGGGATTGCCTGACTCTTTGGTCTTACTAGATGAGCCATGACCCTTCCCCTTACCCTTGCCTTTCTTTTTCATACCCTTTCCTTTCTGAACCATCAAAACTGTACTGGGCTTCTTCTTAACAGTCGGCTCAGCAGTTTTAAGCATCCCATGCAGTTCAGAAATAGATTTCTCCATGTTGTTCATGTTGTAGTTCATGACAAACTGGTCATAACTTTCCGGGAGTGAGTTCAAGATCAAATCTGTAGCTAACTCCTGGCTCATGCGAAATCCAAGCCTCTCAAGGTGATCTATGTACCCTTTCATCTTTAAGACATGAGTACTCACTGATGCACCTTCAGCCATCTTGTAGGAATGTAAGGCCTTAGTGGTCTCATACCTCTCTTGCCTTGCGTGTTGCTGGAACATTTCCTTAAGATGCACAATCATCTCATAAGCCTCCATGTGTTCCAAATCTCTTTGGAGCTCCGGAACCATGGTGGCAAGCATCAAGCATCCCACATCAACAGAGTCTTCCTTATGCTTCGCATAAGAATCTCTCTGAGCTCTAGGAGCATTGGCTGCTGGCTCCTCAGGAATGGGTTGATCTAGGACATATACCTTTCTTTCCTGCTTGAGAATAATTCTCAAGTTCCTGAACCAGTCAAGAAAGTTTGTCCCATTGAGTTTGTCCTTCTCAAGGACAGATCGCAACGATAATGTAGCAGTATTACTAGTCGTCATAATTCTATAATTAAAATATGCAAGCGAATTAGCAATCTCCCACTGAATAAAACAACCCTCAATGTAATAATTAGTGGGCTAAGATCCATATTTGGCTTAAACTTGAGTCCGCTTTGGCAGGACGCTCAACTTTAAGTTATTTAGGTAGGTAACAACTTTACCAATTACATCACATGTAACTCTTAGATGTTTATGGGATTCCATCATCATATGATCCGGCATGTTTTAATCCCATCTAATGCCTTGAGACCCAAAACCGTTTTGATAATCTCAATTAAGTCAAACAATAACAAACATAAGAGTAGCACCATTACTCTTGCTTATCTCCCCAAGATAACTCAAATGCACCCACTTTGGTGGAGCCTACAAATGAGCGATCGAGGTTTTGACAAGTGTTCATTAATTGACGGCATATGACTTAAGATTCCTTTTAGAGGGTTTAATTAACTATCCGGTTTGCATGTATCTCGGTTGTATCTCATACCAGTATTATGCATATAAAACATACATTCATTGATCTAATCAAACGATGCATAATCTTAAACGTGATACAATATGGCTCACCTATCCTAAGTCCCCTCAAGCCAATGAGAGAAGCTATCTAATTAGAATAGGAAAATTACATAAGGAAACCTCATTTTAACATTCGAGGGGAGTGAGATGAGAAGAGAATGTACAAAGAGAGTCATTAGAGGAAGGCACGACACGCAGGCCGTATTTAGAAAAATTACAACACTTGTAATCTAGAGCCATATTGTTCACCATACCCAAACATTCAAGAAACAAAATTTATACTATTTGAAGGGTAATAAATGTTTCAAAACATTCATATATTAGGAAAGGCAGTATATCTTATGATTATGTTGCGCTACGATTAGATAGCCACGGCGGTCCCGCTAATCAAATCAATTAATATTAATTGATCAAATCAATTAACATACACGACCGATTTCAGTTTCCTTTTAGATTCCGTATATGTCATACATAAACAAATTCCATATATGTCACATATATCTCGCATGTTATCATATAATCAGCTAAGAAGTCTAACATACATCACATGTATCAACAATCAAACCCAACTTAAACACAAAACGGCATGGCTCTGATACCACTGAAGGGAATTGGAAGATACGCAGTGGAAATTAACTTTAAAAATTTTTTCCATTCCCAGCCAGGATCTACCGAATGTGTTTAAGTCAAGGAGAAAGAAGTGTTACCTTCGGTTTCAAGCTTTGGTCGCGACCTCAGTGTCCACTAGTCGTGACTCCTCGCCTCTGGAACTTTCAGTCGCGACCTCCTCAGCTTCTAGTCGCGACCTACTCTGCTTCTCGTCGCGACCTGACGTCTCTGGAGTTTGTAGTCGCGACCTCGTCAGCTTCAAGTCGCGACCTGCCTATTCTTTTCGGATTTCTGACGTTCAGATGCCCGTATGGTCGCGACCTCAGCGTGTTCTGGTCGCGACCTGTCTTCGTGTCTGGTTCGATCACAAGAAGTCGACAGCTTAGATCGGCTTCCTCTACCGGTATCCACACGAACAGCGTTCCAATTGCGGACGACGTGCTAGCGCCTCTTGTCCCTCCAGGGCTTTCTAGTGATTCCGTACTCACCGTCTCTATTTCGGTAGTTTTTTATCTGCAAACCTTTTGCACTCTCCCTGGCCCCCTTTTCTCACATCTGAATGTGTGTGTAGAGATGTGTTGTGTGTAGAACCCTAGCTCCTAATGTCAAATATATAGGAAGCTATCGGGCTTCTAATAGGGCCGGGCTTCAGAATTAATCTTATATTAATTCTGAATTAATACAATATCATATATTGCATAATTTAATAAGAAACTGATTAAATAAATATGGTTTATATTAAATCCGTCCCACAGATTTAATTCACCTATTTATTTAATTTAAAATAAAGATAAGACAAAATTATATTTGATTTATTCTCATAAATCAAATTTGAGATATCTTATCAATTTGAATTTCAAATTCAAATAGATCATATCCATTTAAATTCAAATTCAAAAGTGATAGAGATTTAATTTATCCTTATAAATTAAATCTTACAAATATCTCTTATATTATATATAATATATATATACAAATTTATATATATAAAATATATATCCACCCTAGATTATTCATTGAATCTAGACATCTCTTAGATTCAATGAATCTGGACATCATAGCTCGTATTGGGCTGTTTTGTGTGCGACCCTGTAGGCCCATATGAAGTTGGCAGTGGGCCAGTTACTATACTGACCCACAAGTCGTAAGCGGTCTCTAGCAAGGCATTACAACTACCCAAAACATATGAGGATCGATAAACGATGTAACCTTTCATACAACCATATCACGTCCCTTATGAGGATCGATAAACGATGTAACCTTTCATACAACCATATCACGTCCCTTTTGTCACACGATATTTCGGTCAAGGATGAGGCATGGAGAACGTCATCCTCCTGTTCCTGACCGTTACTTTCTCGATCCCTGAGTAGTCTGAATATAGAAATGAAACTACCCTTCCATTCCAGTATGGCCATACATTTCTCAGACTCACTCATCGAGGGGCCCAGTAATATCTCTCTACGAATGTGAGGGACAAATTCCATCTTGACCATTCACATTCCTCCGCATGAAAAACCACTAAGCCCGAGCATAGCCTTTATGATCACTCGGTCAAAAGTGACTTTTGACTAGGTCAAAGCTGAGTGTTTGTCATGTAGGAATCTATGATGATCTCAGGTCAAAGGGCATAGTGACATGGCTTGTATATGAGAGAAGCTTATGACTTGACCCATGCAACTCTCTCATAACGGGTCGGTCCAACACCCTGTACTCTTATATGTGCTTATGCTTATGACTTTGATTTATATCTCTATATATCTTCAAAGTCATACTGGTCTTATTTCATCTCTGCTCTCGCATAGATGACCGACCAGGGACATTTAGGATAAGATCACAAGTTATCCAAGGATTGTCATCATAGTAAACATGCAAATAATATGATAACACAATTAAGAAATTCATAAATCAACAATATTCATAAGATAATGATTGGCCCCTAGGGCACAATCTCCAACAATAGAAGGCTAGATCCATTGTGCCCTCTTAGAGATGATGCTGAACTAGAGTCCTTGATCTAAAACAGAGAGTTCAATTGTGTCTTTAATTCCATATCTAATTGTATCAAGTTGATGTAGTTAATTCTAGTTTTATTGATTCAATTACAAACAGTAGATGATGAATATTAGGGAACCGAGTTGGATTTCCTGATTATGTTTAATTGATCTTTAATTAATCCTTATCCTTGAACTGTGGGACATGGCTGTGGTTAATTAAAGCAATTCTATAGCATAGTACAATTGTATCTGTTTAATTCATCTTCTTCAACCTCTTGAGTTGAATGATTCATATTTCTCTATTCAACGTCTGCGAGTTGTAGCTTTGAATTGAGATTTAGCTGGCGAGTTGTTAGCTAACACATTCTAATTCAACTAATTAACTTCTCATATTCTGTGTAAGGTAATCTCTAAGGGAACACACATTCATTGATTCATATCATCATCATTAACATTTAAAATCATAAATAGTAGCATAGGATTTGCATTCAGAATTTGTTCAAACATCTCATCTCATAATTCATCTGATTAAATTGTTAATTTGTGACTCATTTGATATAAGGTATGAATACGGATCGGCTAGAGACAAGTTAGGAAACTAGACGAACGATCGAAGGTAGGACCTTAAGAGAACCTGTCTCTTATAACCCTAGCCATGGAGACACCACAAGGATGATCAGCCCTTGATACAGTCGAGTATTCCCACGAGAATATGAGGCGGCAAGCAAAGCTCACTCAAGATAAATAAAATTCTCTAAAATTCATTCATTCAAATCTGCTTCAATTACAAAAAATGTAGCCTTACATAGGTAGCAAAAGAACAATCTAGAATAAAAAACCCTACGTCATAAATGCCATAAATGTGCCTTAATAATGATTGACTATCTTGGTTGGCACCAATTAAGGCTAAAGGAAATAGGAAAATTACCTTTTCTTGAAGAAAAAGGCTGCTACCTAAAAATAGGAAACTAACCTAAAATATTCTTATGCAATCTTTGACCAAAAGGCCTTATTTAATGCAAATAGAAATGGAAACTTAAAAAAAAGAAATTAAACCATAACTAATACATAAAGACGCTTTCTTGATGCTTCTTGAATATTCTTGGACGTCTCTTATGCTCCTCTTCCAAGGCACATGCTTGTCACATGGTATTTTGAGTGAATTCTTCAATCTGGACTGCACATGGGCCTTGTACATCATCTTGTTTGGCTTCTAGCAATGTAATCACCATGTTTGGACCCTTGATGGGCTGATTGAGGGATACTTCTTCCAAATAAAAAGGTTCTAACTCTTTAAGATCTTTTATCAAATAATTCAACGCCTCTTTCATAGATTTGGTCCTTGCTCTTGTCATTGGGCCTGCAATGCCTTGTAATGGGTCTTTTAGAGTATTGGACTTCTATCTTTTAGCTTGGGCTCCACGCTCCGTATTTTGGTCTTCCTTTGATGCTTGATCATGCCATGCTCCTCTATCATTCCCTCCCTACTCAAAAGGATTTGTCCTTGAATCTACAGCATCAAAGAGAGATAAATCAATCACATTAAATATAGCACTTACATTACCGTAGGAGCTAGGCAAATCTATTTTATAAGCATTATCATTGATTCGCTCCAGGACTTGGAAAGGGTCATCTCCTCTTGGCTGCAACTTAGACTTTCGTTGTTCTGGAAACCTCTCCTTTCGCAAGTGTACCCAAACCCAGTCTCCAGGCTCAAAGACAACCTTCTCTTTATCCACACGGATCTCTTGAGCACCTACAACAAAACCAAGAAACACAACAGAATCCATGCAAAAAGAACATTTTTAAAAATTAGCATACAAGCTGTTTTCTCTAAGAGTTTTAAACACCTCACACAAGTGCATAACATGGTCATCTAAAGTTCTGCTATAAACAAAAATATCATCAAAGTAGACAACCACAAATTTTCCAACAAATGAACAAAAAACATGATTCATTAAGCTCATGAATGTACTAGGTGCATTGGTCAACCCAAAGGGCATAACCAACCATTCATACAATCCAAATTTAGTTTTAAAAGCTGTTTTCCATTCATCTCCCTCTTTCATGCGAATTTGATGATAACCACTCCTTAGGTCAATTTTAGAAAATAATGTAGCACCATGTAACTCATCTAACATGTCATCTAACCTAGGAATAGGATAATGATACTTAACTGTTATTTTGTTGATGGCTCTACAATCAACGCACATTCTCCAAGAACCATCTTTCTTGGGTACTAGAAGTATTGGAACAACACATGGGCTTAGACTTTCCCTTACAAAGCCTTTCCTCATGAGTTCATCAACTTGGCGTTGAATCTCTTTAGTTTCTTCGGGATTGGCTCTATAAGCTGGTCTATTAGGTATAGAAGCTCCAGGGATAAAATCAATACTATGCTCAATTCCTCTTAAGGGGGGAAGCCCATAGGGAACTTCATCAGGGAATAGGTCACCAAATTCCTGCAACAAAGCCACAATACTAGAAGGCAAAGAGGGGTTGAGTTGGTTAGTAGAAAAATAAGCATCCTTGCACACAAGCACCAAGACTTGCTCACTCAATAATGCTCTCTTAACCTCGCTTTTTCCAGCAAATAGACTCTCTTTCTTTTGTTCATTTTTCTCACATTCATGCCTTTTCTTTTCTTTTTTCTGTACTCTCTTTTTCACTCCACCCACTTATTTTTTTGCATTCTTTCTCAATCCTCACTTGGTCATCATAAGCTTCCTTAGGCCTAAGAGGCTTCAATATAATGATTTTTCCATTGAAAGGTATAGAATAACAATTTTTGTAACCATCATGGTGAGCTCTACTACCAAATTGACATGGTCTTCCAAGCAAAAGATGTCCAGCAAGCATTGGGACTACATCACATAAAACTTCAGCATGGTAGTTGCCAACAGAAAAAGAAACCAAAACTTGCTTAGTGACCTTAGCTTCAGCACTATCATTCAACCATTGCAATTTATAAGGCTTAGGATGCTTCATAGTAGGTAAATCCAACTTTTCAACAAGGTACTAGCAACATTAGTAACACTACCACTATCAATAACCATGCTACATACCTTATTCTTTATGAAGCACCTAGTGTGGAAGATGAGCTCTCGCTGCTCTGGCTCTTTATCTTCCTTTGGTTGCATGTTTAGGGCTCTTCTAGCCACTAATGCTTCTCCCTTAACAGGTTCAGCTTCATCAATCTCCAATTCAAAATCAGTCACAAAAGAAGGCATGTCATCACCACTTTCATCGCTAGAATGCACACAGTCATACTCGCCATTATCTTTGAGGATCATGGCCCTCTTATTGGGATACTGGCAAGCAATATGCCCTTTTCCATGACATCTAAAATATTGAAGGGAAGAGGTGCTAGCAGTAGAAGAAGTTCTCCACTCAATCTTGGGCTTGGATTCCTCCTTGGCTTTTGGTGTGAATTTTGCAACATCTTTAGCCTTAGAATCCTTCCACTTCAATGCTGATCTAGAGTCCCTCCAACCATGAGATGAGGATTTGGAGTGTTTTTCTTTATACCGCTTCTCAACTTTGATGGCTTTATGCACTAGCTCTTCTTCATCAACAAAAGTGTACATCTCAACTTTGTCTCTAATTTCAGGCCTTAACCCATCAATGATTCTGGCCAGGCTTGCTTCTTCTCCTTCTTGTACTCCAGCTCGTATTTTAGAAGGTCAAGTTCATGCACATATTCATCAACAGTCATAGAGCCTTGGCCAAACAGTCGTAACTTTCTATTTATCACTCAGTAGTAGTAACTAGGGACATACTTATTGCGCATGAGTTTCTTTAGCTTTGACCATGTATGAGGTAGTCCTTTGCCCTTAAGACGCCTCTTAAGCTGTAAATCTTCCCACCAAACAATAGCATAGTCAGAAAATTGATATGAAGCAATATTTACCTTCTTTTCTTCTGGCCAGTCATTCATTATGAAGATTTGCTCAAACTTCATCTCCCAATCAAGGTATGCATCTGAATTTATATTACCCTTGAAGGTAGGGTACTTGACCTTTTGGTCATAGGTGTCAAAATCACATTTTTCAGGTCTTCTCCTATTCTTTGAGGATGAAGAACCAGATCTAATCACCTCCTCATCACCACTACTTGTTTTGGATGCTTTTAGCTCCGCTAGCTCCAACTTGAGTTTGAGAAATTCATCTCTCATGGCTCTCATGAACAGCTTAGGATATGTGTTGAATTCTTCCATAGGGGCTTCTCTGTCACTCATCTTAAAACTGAAACGTTAGTGTGATCAAATAGAAATAAAATAGTAAGAAGGGACCTTACCACTCTACTCACGTGTTTCACTCAAGAAATCGTAGTGTCACTCGTTTAACTCAAATCCGGCTTTTAAATTGATGTAATAACACTCTCGCCTTTTACCACTCAAACTTGCCTCCTATAATATTCTTGATTGAAACTCAACAAAACCAAGAGACAATGTTAATAAATGGTAATCTCCACAACCAGAATTGCAAGAACCAGAAAAATATAAGAGATAAGAAAGGAGAATATGGAAAGCTATGAATTAGAAAAGAAAGGGAAAAAAGGAAGAAAATATTTAGGAAAGGTGCTACCTCGAAAATAATTTAGGAAATTGAGCACCTTGCAAGAAAAGCAAATCAAGTTAGGAAGGTGAGATATGGAAGGAAGAAAGCAAATAGGAAACTTGAAGGAAAAAGGAAAGATATTCAAATTAAGCAATACGAAAAATTAGGAAATATGCAAAGAGCGGAAATAAGAACTGTTACCACCCAAGTTTAATGATTTAGGAAACTAGTTGTGACTTGTAATGGAAGCTCTTCTCAATTTTAGGAAACTCATCTTTAACATTGCAATTCTCAAATCTACAGCTCCTCCTTTTTTTTTTTTGAATTTTTGGATTTTTTTGAGCTTTTTTTTTGCTCAAGGGAACGTAAAAAGTCACAAAAAAAAACACAAATAGGAGGTGGAAAGGCGAAGAACCAAATTGATAGAAGCAAGGGACAAAGGACAAATGATAGAATTAAGAAGATGAAACAAGAAAACAGAAATAATATATAAAATGATAGAACTTGAATTCTAGCAAACCTTAGCTTTGATACCAAATGATATAAGGTACGAATACGTATCGGCTAGAGACAAGTTAGAAAACTAGACGAACGATCGAAGGTAGGACCTTAAGAGAACCTGTCTCTTACAACCCTAGCCATGGAGACATCACAAGGATGATCAGCCCTTGATACAGTTGAGTATTCCCACGAGAATATGAGGCGGCAAGTAAAGCTCACTCAAGAGAAATAAAATTCTCTAAAATTCATTCATTCAAATCTGCTTCAATTACAAAAAACGTATCCTTACATAGGCAGCAAAAGAACAATCTAGAATAAAAAACCCTACGTCATAAATGCCATAAATGTGCCATAATGATGATTGACTATCTTGGTTGGCACCAATTAAGGCTAAAGGAAATAGGAAAATTATCTTTTCTTGAAAAAAAAGGCTACTACCTAAAAATAGAAAACTAACCTAAAATATTCTTATGCAATCTTTGATCAAAAGGCCTTATTTAATGCAAATAGAAATGGAAACTTAAAAAAACAAAATTAAACCATAACTAATACATAAAGACGCCTTCTTGATGCTTCTTGAATATTCTTGGACGTCACTTATGCTCCTTCTCCAAGGCACATGCTTGTCACATGGTATTTTGAGTGAATTCTTCAATCTGGACTGCACATGGGCCTTGTGCATCATCTTGTTTGGCTTCTAGCAATGTAATCACCATGTTTGGACCCTTGATGGGCTGATTGAGGGATGCTTCTTCCAAATAAATAGGTTCTAACTCTTTAAGATCTTTTATCAAATAATTCAATGCCTCTTTCATAGATTTGTCCTTGCTCTCGTCATTGGGCCTGCAATGCCTTGTAATTGGTCTTTTAGCTTGGGCTCCACGCTCCGTGTTTTGGTCTTCCTTTGATGCTTGATCATGCTATGCTCCTCTATCATCATTGGATTAATTAGGGACTTTAATATCCATTTAGACTCCTTGTGAATCGATCTAGCTTAGCTCTTTTTTACTATTGGTTAGCTTAGTTCTTGTTTGATAATTAAAATAATAGTTATCAAAATGGCGCTATTGCTAGGGAGCCTTACTTGTTAAGGTTTCCTAAGCAATTTGCTGGGCCTCAAAAACATTAAAAGAATATAGTTGTTTTAGTTTTTCTGTGAATTTAGTGTTTTCTCTTTTTGAGCCATGACCAATCACCTGTTTAGTCATGACTATAGTGCAAAAATTGATTTATGAGAGTCTCTGTGATTTTTAGTCTTGACCAGATACATATTTGGTCGCAACCTGAAATTAGTTTTTAACTCAGATTTGCTCTCTATAACTTTTCGTCATGACAGGAGTGCTTTTTGGTCGCAACCAATTGTTTTTCCCTCAAGTCATCTTCATGTGAATTTTAGTCGCAACCAAATTGACACTTAGTCACAACAAAAAATTAGTGCTTAATTCATATTTACTCTCTGTGATTTTTAGTTGTGACTGGAGTGACATTTGGTTGTAACCAGAAGCTTCAAATTTCAAGCATTTGCTCGTGTATTTTTACTCATAACCAAAGTGACATTTGGTCGAGACCAAAAATCCTGATTTTCAAAATTTGCTCTTTGTGACTAACAGTTGCAACTTGAAGTTCATTTTTGTCGCGATATCTGCTCTCTATACTATTTAGTCGCCACTAAAGTCATTTTGCATCGCGACCCTAGATTTTTGTACTGCAATTACTTTATCTCCATTTTTAAATTGCTGCATTTTTTATGTACTTGATATCCTGCATAATTGATGAGTGTGATTTGCATGACCAGAAGCTCTAAATTCTTTCCTTGGGACAGAGAATTCAATAGAACACTTAGGCAAATTAAGAAAGCTAAAATCTTAAAGCAGGCTAGTGTTACTTTTGTTGTTGAGCTTAGTTCTTCTGGTGAATCTATTGCAGCTGAGACTATTTTGCATTTTGTGATATCTTAGATAATCATTTTGTCATGGAGCATGTTAATGAGGGTGAAGCTCATATTGATAATTAGAATTTGAATCAAAACGAGCAACATGAAGAGAATAACATAAACAATAATAGAAGGGCATATAGGAGCATAAGAGAACTCACTTCTTCTAATACAAACTTTAATCCTTTTCGCACTTGTCCTACTTTAGATGTTAATTTTGAGCTGAAAGGTCCATTGTTGAGTAACTTACCAAAATTTTATAGATTGGCAGGTGAGGATCCTTTCAAGCACTTGAAGACTATGTAGTGGGTTTGCTCATCCATCCATATGGATGCTGTGTAGAGACATGTATTCCATTTTACACTTGAAGGAAAGGCAAAGGAATAATTTTATATGCTGCCACATCATACACCTCATGCCTTGGACTCATGGAACAACTTGAGAAATGCTTTCTTAGAGAGATACTTCCCTACATCCAAGACTGCTACATTGAGGAAGGAGATTTTTGTTGCAAAACAGTTTGCTCAAGAGTCCTTTTATGAATTTTGGGAAAGTTTTCAAGAGCTGATAGCTAGATGTCCATACCACCAGTTTCCAAGTGAGCATTTGGTGCAGTATTTTCACTTAGGATTGTGCACAGCATGCAGAAATAATTTGGATGCAGTTGCTGGGGGTTCCATTGATAATTTAACTCTTGATGAAGCATGGAATTTGATTAAGAAGATAGCAAATAATGACCAGCAGTATGGGGGCTGTGATGCTAGACAAGTTCATGGGTTTCTGCAAGGTCTGCTCAAGATTATAATAATCTATCTTCTCAAGTTTCTGCTATGAATGCTCAAATCAATAATTTAGCTGCTCAATTGAGCAATACACATGTTCAAAGCCTATACTCTTAAGCTTTAGTTGCTCCTAGTTGTCAGCTTTGTTTTTCTCCTATGTAAACTAGTGACAAATGTCCTACATACTATGAAGATGTATCAGCCATCTATCAAGGCAAATAAAACTAGTATCCATAAAGGAACCTATACTCTAACACATAATGAAGGATGGAGAGATCATCTTAATTTCAGATGGAAGGGTAGAGACAGGAAGTTTAGGCTAACAATGACAAGCAAGTCGCTGAATCCTCTAGAGCTATGGAAGTACCACTGCTGCAAAGGATGATGGTATATCTGAGATAATCAAAAGTATTAATGTGATGAACTCAAATATAAATTCAATAAACACAAACTTCAGCTCTAACTTTAAGGACTTGAGATCTATAGTGGAGAGCAACCTAGCAATGACAAGTTCTAAGTTTACTGCCTTGGAGAGAAAAATAGAACAGTGGGAAATAAAAGCTGCAAACATGAATGGCTATGTATCACAGCTAGCCAAATCAATAAGTGATGTTCATGCCAGAATTGGTGAAAATCTACCTTCAAACACAGTTGTTAACCCCAAATCTGTGAATGCTATGAGCTTGAGAAGTGGAAAAATAGTAGGGGAAGCAAATGTTGATGATGATAAAAGGGATAATAGAGAAAATGAGTAGCAGAACAGATCTAGAACTAAAGAATTGATTGAAGAAAAACCTTCATTCATTCCAGAATCAGAAAGTAGCAAAGAAAAGGAGCTGTTGCAGTAGAAGAATGAGCAAATTAGATTGAAGGATGCTGCACAACCATCTGTTATGCAAGAAGCAGTTGCTAGTTTCAGCAGTGTAAGTCAGAAATTAGACAAAAACCAGAATAAAAAAGAGCATGAAGATGCAGAACAAAAGGATAGAGAGGTAAGTATGAAACATCTACCTTTTCCTAATGCATATATATGTCCAAAGAAGGTTTAAAAAGAAAAACAAGAACAAAATATCTGAATCTATTAGGAAAATTGGAAGTTAATAGGCCACTTGTGGATCTGATTAGAAGTATACCTAAGTATGGGAAATTCATGAAAGAACTCCGCACTAATAAAAGAATTTGTAGGCCAAATGAAATGGTTCAAGTAGGATCTAGTGTGTTAGCTTTACTTATGCCACAGCTTCCTATAAAATATGATGATCCAGGTTCATTTACAATCCCAATCACCATTGGTAAGTCTCAGGGTGCTAGTGCTTTTTTAGATCTTGGTGCAACCATTAATGTAATGCCAACTTCCATTTATACATCATTAGGCATAGGCATATGCTCACTTAAAGAAACCTCCATGATAGTTCAACTTGCTAATCGGACTACTAGGAAACCTGAGGGGTTATTAGAAGACATATTAGTGAAGGTTAAAAGCCTTGTTATACTTGCAGATTTCTATGTCTTAAATATGTCACATGAGTCAACCTCAGAGGGTCCTATTATTTTGGGGAGGTCATTCCTTAAAATAGGTAACACTAAGCATGAAAAATAGGAGCATTACAATAGAAGTGGGTGATAATGTAATTACTTTTTAATGTCTATGAAGCAATGAGACATCCATTTGAAGATTACTCACTGTTAGGCTTAATGCAATTGATGCATACATTGAATAAACTAAAGAGGAACATGAATTGTTGCTGCAAAATTCTGATAAAGCTGAATGTGATTTGTTTGAATATGAAATTTCTTCTTCTAAATTTTCTTTGGATAGTAGTGGTGATGTGTCAAGTATTAACCATATTTCAGTTGATAGCTTACTTTCCACCCTACAACCTTTTTCTTTTTCTATTACTGACCTTTTGAATGAAGGCTTTGGAGAGAAGCAGCATGATAAAATTGGAGGTGAGAACATAGCTGCTGAAAATCTCATTGCAGGGATAGAACTGGATATTGCAGAACCTGTGAGGATAGAATTGTTGAAGTCTGTTGTAGCTTTAGAAACTAAGAAGTTGGTTCCATCAATTATCCAATGATAACTGTTGTTTCTAATTATCAAACAAAACTAAGCTAACCAATAGTAAGTGGAGGCTAACCTAGGTCAGATCACAAGGAGCTAATGGATGTTAGAGTTCCTAATTAATCTATTGAGCCACAAATTAACAAGTTAAGCAGATGAGTTGTGTTTTGAACTATCTACTAACTTTAGAAAGTAAATCTATTTTATTGTTTATGTTTTTATGTGATTAACATGATGAGATGAATGAATGATGACAAGTACCCTTGGAGATTACCTTACCTTCATTATCCACAGAATATCAAGAGTTAATCAACTGAATTAGAATAGGTTAGCTAACAACTCGCTAGCTAAATCTCAATCAAAGCTACAACTCGCAGACATTGAATAGAGAACAGGAATCATTCAACTCAAAGATAGTAGAATATGAATTAAACATAATCACTTCAATTAATCACAGCTATGTTTAACTAGATCAAAGATGAGAATTAATCAAAAATTCATTAATGCAGAAATAAGAAAGCTAACTCGGTTCCTTACTTCTTTGTCATCTACTACTCTAATTGTATTAGTAATTACAGAATTAATCACATCAACTCTATACAATCAAAGAGAGCACAAGGATTCTGGTTTGAAGTCATCTCCAAGAGAGCACAACAGCTTAGCCTTGCATTGCTATCTGAACTCCAGCAACAAATATTGGTACAGCAGCAGTAGTCATGTGGAAATGGAAGGAGAAAATGAAGATACTGCAGAACTTTCCTCTGGTTCTATTAACTAGAATAGAGGAAAGTTGCAGAAAAGAAATGGAGTATAAAGAAGAGTGATTTGTGCGTGAACTATAGGAATAGGGATAGAAGTATCTGATGGCTCTCAAGTGAATGGAATGACAGATATATATAGGAGCTGGGGTCTACGTAAATGTCCAGGTGCATGCAGATGAGGTTTGAACACGTGCTCTGCTGTCAAAATGCATGAATTGGCCCACTTGCTTCTGTTTAGCACATGTAGTTCTTTCCCACTTGCTTCAGCTCCTTAATTCTTGGATCAAGTCTGTTATCAACTCCAGCTGTCAGCCCACTTATTCAGCACATGTATTTCTGTTCAGATGAGGTGTATGTGCGTGAACAGTACTCTCCCATGTTCCAGCACAAGCATGATTTCCCACTTGCAATCTGTTATCAGCTCTTGTTTGCAATCCGTTAAGTCCATCTATGCAATTCATCACATGCTCAAATCACCTTCTATCCAGCTGTCTCTTCTGTCATTCGCTGATTGATTTCTGCATTGAAGTTTTGGTCGCGACTTTATTTACATCAGGTCCCGACTAATATTTGCAGAGAACGCTTCTTCTTTGCTGATTGAAGTTTAGTCGCGATGGTGTATACATAAGGTCACGACATAAGTCCATAGGAAGACTCCACTTTGCTGATTGATTGATGTATTGACCTGAAATGGATATTTAATAGATTATTTATCCAATTAAGCACTAAAATCATATCATTTAAATTCCCACTTGTCCAATTTCATATTTTTCATTTTGATAACTAATTTGCTCAACATAATATTAAATGTGGATAAAATCAAAAATAAACTCTCTTTTAACATATTAAAAATCAGTACAAATATGAGTTTATCATCCAACCACCTAAGTTAGAACTCAAACCACTTCCTAATAACCTCAAATATGTGTTTTTGGCTAAAAATGATACATTACCTGTTATAATTGCTAATTCACTTTCAGTTTCTGAGAAAGAGATGTTAATTTCAATTTTAAAAACACATAAGAGAGCAATAGGTTGGGCTTTAGCTGATATACCTAGTATAGATGTATCTGTATATGTAACATCCTAAAATTTCCCTATCTATATAAGACTGATAGTAGAAAGAGTTGTGAAGGGATTTTGATGGTCATTTTGGGAAAAAAGGGACTAAAGTGAAAACTCTAAAAGTTCTATGGTGCAAAATGGAAGTAGACATAAGCTTTGGGCCATTAAATGTAATTATGAAAAGTTAAAAGCCTGAACTGTAATTTTTAAAAGTTCATGGTCAAAATGGTAATTATGATAAAGTTGAGTCGAAAAAGGCCCAAAACTGCCCGGAAGTAGTTTAGTCTCAAATTTTACCATAAAATAGAGAAAATTATTCTAATCAGTTTAACGCAACACGAAATTTTGATTTGAGGTCCCGATAAATTGATATGAATTTCCAAAGTCTGGGAAAATTATTACAGTATCTTTTGGAACTCAGAATTAGATAAAACTTGGTAGTAAATTCTTATAAATAATATAAGAATTTATGAAACTAACAGAAGTAAAAAAAGAGTCTTGTAGAATTAATTATGAAATTTACGGTGAAATCGGACACCGATAAAGGGTTAAAGGAAATGTAAAAAAATTTTATCAGGACTTCTGGGTCTCAAAAAATTATGAGACTTTGTAGAAAATTTATTTTATATTAGAATAAATTTCTAAAAATTTTAGAACCCCTAAAAGAATTTCATAGAATTTATTTAAAAAATCAGGAGAATTTAAGGATATTTGTATGGGATGTGCCTTGGGAATTGAGCTAATTGGCAATTGGACTCAATTTAAGGCCCAAGTGACGTTTTATAGCAGCCCAAGATGATAAGGAATGGTATTGTGGCCAAATGAATTTTTAAGATATGTTTATAAAAAAAAGAAGAGAAAGGAGGAAGTGTCAAGACATGTGATGTGTATGGTGAGGTGTCCCATGTGGGACCCACCTTGTGCCACATGTCAAGCATAGCAAGAGAAATGAATTATCACATGTGCATCATTACATTAAAATATTATAATAAATAGTTTAATGATGATTAAGATTAATTAATCATAAAATCAATCAATGAGAGGAAGAATTCAGTCATTGTAATAATTAGCACTTCCAAGGGTGGATTAGTCGTAAGTACCCTAAAAATTATCTATAAATACCTTCCTCCATTCCTTCATATTACGCTAAGAACAAGAGGGGAAACTCTTGAGGATTGAAAACTCAAACAAACTAAAGAAGAGACAAGGCACTTTGGTTCAAAGCAATCAAGGTTTAAGGTAAGCAACCTTCCTAGTTCTTATGTATATGTTTTGGAAGATTGAAACCTAGGTTTTAGTGGTTGGAAAATCTATTTTTCCTTGGTTCTCTATGCTGTCCAAATTTGGACAGAAATGAAGGAAAAAGAGAAGTAAGATAGAACTATGAAATACTAACCTAGATAAGCTTGGATTATTGGCTATTACTTGAATTAATTGTGTAATCCTTGAAATCCCAATTCATGTGACTTTTGGCCTAGGACAGAACTGAAGGAAGAAGATTGAATTTCAAAGATCTAATGCTTTCATTGAATTTATATGATAATTTTGTGTAGGATTGAATAAGATTGGAACCTTGGAAACATTGAAATTGAGAAAGGGAGAATTTGAAATCTTCTCTATTACTGTTCATGCGTATGAACAGTGATTGAAATTTCATGATTTTGATGTTTCCAATCGGTTTAAAATGGAAAATTGTGTAGGATTAAGTAAGATCAAAGTCTTGGAAGCATTGGAATTGAAAAGAGGAATTTTTGGCAAATTGTAGGTACTGTTTCTGTTTCTGTCCAGATCTGAAGGAAACATTGGAATTTTGCAATTCTGACTCCATATTTGGATTCCTTGGGCAAAATTGTGTGGGATATAGTCAAGGCACAGATTAATTCAAAGGATAAGGCAATTAACCACAAATAAAGAAAGTTAGAAGTTTATCGGTTTTGGAAAATAAAACTAAATTATTAAGTTAAGTTCAAAGCTGAATTGGTATGGATTGTAATAAGTGTATTACTCTACCATGATTAGGCTTTGACATTTGTGAAAGAGAGGACCAAAAGACCAAGAAAGAAAAGGTTAAAGGAGAGCTATTCCAAGGTAGTAAACTTACCTCACTTGTATGCTTTGCTTGCTTGGATGTTTTATGTGTTGAATGTTTACTTGGATTATGTGAAGCATGTATGATTGAATGATGCTCTGTTTCTTTTTATGCTATGGCCATATGTTATAATTTAAGGAACATGGAAGCATGTAAAGATATCATTATGCAAGCAAGATCATTAAGCACACACATATTAACATCAAGCATTAAGTTGCTTACACTGTTTGGTTTCTGTTTGCTACTGAGATTTCTCCCAAAATCTCACTCCTTCCATTATACAAACATCACAGCAGGGCCATCTTATGGAAGCAAGGAAGGAGAATGAAGAAGTTATGATGCATAAATACGTTGTTGTATGAGAGACTTTTTATGGAAATATGTAATGTGTGTATTAAATACTTGTTCAGTTTTGGTTATGTTTGTTGAGACTTAGGAAAAATAGCTAACCTTTGAATAAATGTATAAGACTTTTTAGTATGATAATAGACATGTTGAAATTCGTTTTGGTACCAAGAACATCTTATTCCGATATTTGTACAAAGAGAACGAATTTTTCAAAGTTAGGGAACCAAATCTGGAAACTGTGAAACTGACCAAATGAACAGTAATATTCCACATCAATACTGTATTAATTGGTCTGGATTTTGGTTAGATTCATATTTTTTCCTTAAAAAGGCTTATGTTAGCTTCCTATAGAAACTTGAACCACTTCATTTCTATTTTTATAGAATTAGTTATGAATTTTTGAAGTTGAATCAATTGTCTGGAATTTTACCAAATGAACAGTAAACCATGGTAAAAATTTCAGATTGTGTAATTTGACTTCATTGATCATATAAGTGGTTCTAGATGCTACTGTTTGGTCCCTAAAATATAAGAAAATTAGGATGTGACAGTAGCACACATAAAATTCTGTTAAATGATAGAGCCAAGCCTATTAAATAGCAACAAAGAAGGCTAAACCCCTTGATATCTGATATAGTCAAGAAAGAGGTGACTAAGCTATTGAATGCTGGCATTATTTACCTAATTTCAGACAGAGAATGGTAAGTCCAATTCATGTGGTGCCAAAGAAAAGTGGTATAACTATGGTGAGGAATGACAAGAATGAGCTAATCCCTACTAGAGTGCAAAATTCTTGGAGAGTATGTATTAATTACAGGAAATTGAATGATGCAACTAGGAATGACCATTTTCTTTTACTATTTATAGATCCTATGTTGGAAAGACTTGCTTGAAAAGCTAATTACTATTTTCTTGATAGATTTTCAAGGTATTTTTAGGTTCCAATTACACCGGAAGACCAAGAGAAGACCACATTCACATGTCCATTTAGTACCTATGCTTATAGGAGGATGCCATTTGGATTGTACAATTCTCCTAGAACATTTCAAAGAGCCATGATGTCTATATTCAGTGAATTCTTGGAAAGCAACATGGAGGTATTCATGGATGATTACAGTGTATGGTAAGAATTTTGATGAATAGAAAGTTTAGAGAAAGTCTTAGCAAGATGCATTGAGAAAAAGCTTGTGCTGAATTTTAAGCTTTCATGTGATGCATCAAATGAAGCTGTAAGTGCAATGTTAGGACAAATAGAAGATCAAGCATGAGGTGAAATTTTACATTTGGGAACCACCCATTATATGGAAGATATGCAGTGATCAAGTTATAAGAAGATGTGTGCCAAGTGAAGAAGTGAACAGCATTCTTACAGCATGTCATTCTTCTATTTATGGGGGACATTTTAGTGCAAAGAAGACTTCAAGGAAGATCCTCGATGATGATTTTTACTGGCCATAGCTATTCAAAGCTGGTCAAATTCTGTAAAGCTTGTGATAGGTGCCAACGTTTTGGTGGACTGACTAAAAGGCATGAAATGCCTAGCATCCTATGCTATTTTGTGAGGTGTTTGAAGTATGGGGCATTGATTTCATGTGACCATTTCCACCATCTTTTGGCTATACATATATTCGGCTAGCTGTGGATCATCTCTCAAGATGGGTGGATGCTATACCAATAAGAAAGGATGAGGCGGTGAAAGTTTTCAAATTTCTCAAGTCAAACATCTTCTCAAGGTTTGGTGTGCCAAGAGCTATAGTAAGTGATCAAGGCTCTCATTTTTATAATAAGATCTTAAGTGGGTTATTTGCCAAGTTTAGGATCAAACACAAGGTTTCAACAGCTTATCGTCCCCAAATAAATGGTCAAGCTGAAAATGTTAACAAAGCTATTAAGAGGATTCTGGTGAGGATAGTAAGACTTTCAAGGAAAGATTAGAGTGCAAGGTTAGATGAACCTTTGTGGGCATACAAAACAACTCATACACCACTTGAGATATCCCCATACAGAATGGTCTATGGTAAAACATGTCATCTACCAGTCGAAGTTGAGCACAAAGCATTCTGGGCAGTTAAAGCTTGCAACATGGATTTTGACACTGCTGGAGAAGAAAGAATATTGCAGATTCAGGAATTGGAAGAAATAAGATTAGATACTTATGAGAATTCCAAGATTTACAAGGAGAAAGCCAATCTTCTTCATGATAAACAGATTATGGGTAAGGAATTTCAGGTTGGAGATAAAGTTTTGAGATTTAAGGCTAGATATGCTTTCAAACCTGGAAAACTTGCTGCAAGATGGGATGGTCCATATATAGTGACTAAGAGACTATGGAACAATTGAATTGATTGTTGAAGCATATGGTACAGCATTTCAGGTCAATGGCCACTTATTGAAGCTATAGAAAGAGAACTTTAAACCCTTATAATGTTCAGGTTGTCTCCTTCCTTGTTTCCCCACTTACAATAGTCTGTTTTAATTAGTTTTTTTCTATATTCTTGAGATGTTATTTGTTGATTAAGTGTGGGGGAGGAGACCAAGTCAGTAAGGTAGATAGATACTCTCATGAATTTATCTTAGATTCTAGTTCAGTTTTGTCCTCATTTACTTCTACCTTTGCCTATGTTTCATTAGTTCTTCATATTGAGGACAATGTAGAAATAAGTGTGGAGTAGCATGAACTTTAGTGAGTGAGAGAGGTGAATGAAAATCAGATGATTGCTGTGATTCTGTCTTTTGGTTGTGACTTTATGTTGTTCTTGTTGCGACTAATGTGTGCGAATATGTCAAGTTTCTTCTATGTGAAAATTAGTGGCAACCATTATATATTTTTGTCTCAACCAGGAGTTCCTATTTTCTGAAGTTTACCCATATGTGATGTGTGAAGTCGTGATCTGTGCTTATCTTTATCATGACGGTAGCTCTCTATGAATTTGGTCGTGATAGGATTGACATTTAGGTATGACCAGAAATGTGTGTTTATCAAATTTACTCTCTGTGATTATGAGTCGCGACCAGTGTCCATTTTTGTCACGACCAATATTCCTTATTTTATGAAGATTTCTTCTCTGTATAAAATAGTCGCGACCTGATGTTCTTTTTGTCATGACTAAAAGTGATCCTCTGTTGAAAAATTCTTCTATCTCATTCTGATTGTTGCTTGGTCATTTGGAATTTAATGTCACAGAATTAAAATTTAATTTTGAACTTATAATTTTGAACATTGGCAAACTTGATGAGGTGTGAGTTGCTTGTTTCATTAATTGACTACTGGAAATTGTGTATCATGAATGATTAGTCTAATGTATTTAGTTCAATATTCATGCAATCTAGTCATGGTGAGTTAATTAGGGTGAGTAAGCCAGATGGAAGGATTTTAAGCCTCCAACATATACTCCTTTATATTGTGTGACACCATTTAATTTGGTAACTATGCAGAACTTGTCTCAATACTTGATTCAAAACCACATTACCTTCTTCGAATTGTGAATATGATAAGGACATTTCTTTCAAAAACCCTTTTAACCAAACAGAACTCACATAAATATTAAATCATTTTCTTAAACCCTTTGAGACCTTCATTTTCTTTAAGAATTCTATCCTTGATTAATGAATGCTGTACAAGATAGTTGTTGCTACATTAGTTCCTTAATTGTGAAATGATTGTTAAGTGCAACTACTTGTTGAATATCTGAACTTCAGTGTATTTGTTATCTAGCTCAATAGTTGAAAGAAAAAAAACAAAGAGAAAAAGAACAGAGAAAAGAAGGAAAAAAAGAAAGGAGAAAGAAGATAAAAACGAAAAAGAGATAGATCAGATAACAAGAAAGATTTGATATTCAACTTCAATAAAAGGAAGTTAGATGATGACTTGTTACTTTCTACAGTTGCACAGTTAGAATTGTGATTAAGTATTGAAGTAGCTAGAAGAAGTAAGATCATATGCAGTATTTCATTAATCATCGACACTTATTTCCATTTCATCATTAGCCTTTCCAACATTACAACCCTAATAAAGACCCTTTGATTTACAACCCTTGTGGCATTTAGTGTGGTGGAGATGTAGGATGGTTACAAGCCTATGGGAAGCCTAAGTTAGATGGTTGAGTGAAAATTACCTTGATAAGAGAGGGAGTGAAACACTATACCTTGTGAGAAAATCTCAACCTAGTTGGTTACTATGATTCAATTGCATGAGCAAGATTTTTTTGTTAAGATGAGATTAGTCTGGATTATTGCCAATTGAAGGAAAAGATTTATAATTGCAAGTGCTTATTCTAAATCTGTTTTGCCAATTTTGCTAGACATATGTGTTTGAATTTCAATTTTGATCTATAATTTTGCTCAGAGTACAAAAGCTAAGTGTGGGGGAATTGATAAACTCTTATTTTTATATAAATTTTAGTGTGTTTAAGGAGAGTTTAATTATTGATTTTGTCCTTATTTACTATTATTTTGAGCAATTAACAAATAAAATTAAATTGGAACAGTTGGGAATTAATTGATGTGATTTTAGTGATTAATTGGATAAATAATTTGTTTCTTTTAAATTTCCGTTACAAGCCTATGCAGTAACAAACTAACAGATTAGGTGGAGATTAGTGAGAATGAAACAAGTTGACAGCTGGATAAAAGGAGATGGAAGCATGTGTTGGATAAGGAGCTAATAGATTAGGCACATAGCTAATAAAAATAAGTGGGCTAATAGAAACATGTGTTGAAGGGAGATGCATGCACGTGTTGTGAAAGGAAGAGACTTTAGAGATTCATTCACGCAAAACACATGCTCACGGCTTCCATTCACGCCATCTCAGCTGACATGCATTAATTCCATACTTCTGGACACATCATTCACTTCTCCTATATATCCACTTATTCCACACCTCACGGATTCATTCCAGATCACAGCTTCCACTCAGCAGTCCATCCAGATCTATTCCATCTCTCTCCTTCCGTATCTCCACTCTCCTCTTTCATCTACAACTTTCCTCTGTTCTAACAATAGAACCAGAGGAAAGTTCTATTTTCATCTTCATCTTCTCCTTCTACATTCACCATGACTATTGCTGATCTACTTGCTGCTACTGTTGAGGTCTTGATAGCAATGGAAGGCTAGATCCATTGTGCTCTCTTAGAGATGATACTGAACCAGATTCCTTGATCTGAAATAGAGAGTTCAATTGTGTCTTTAATTCCAGATCTAATTGTATCGAGTTGATGTAGTTAATTCTAGTTTTATTGATTCAATTACATTTAGTACATGATGAATATTAGGGAACCGAGTTGGATTTCCTGATTACGTTTAATTGAGCTTTAATTGATCCTTATCCTTGAACTAGTTGGACATGGCTGTGGTTAATTAAAGCAATTCTATAGCAAAGTACAGTTGTATCTATTTAATTCATCTTCTTCTACCTCTTGAGTTGAATGATTCATATTTCTCTATTCAACGTCTACGAGTTGTAGCTTTGATTGAGATTTAGCTAGTGAGTTGTTAGCTAACACATTCTAATTCAACTAATTAACTCCTCATATTCTATGGATAATGAAGGTAAGGTAATCTCCAAGGGAACACACTTGTTATTGATTCATATCATTATCATTAACATTTAAAATCATAAACAGTAGCATAGGATTTACATTCAGAATTTGTTCAAACATCTCATCTCACAGTTCATCTGATTAAATTGTTAATTTGTGGCTCATTGGATTAATTAGAAACTTTAGTATCCATTTAAACTCCTTGTGAATCGATCTAGGTTAGCTCAATTTTACTATTAGTTAGCTTAGTTCTTGTTTGATAATTAAAATGACAGTTACCAATGCCACATCATCCTATCATCTTTTTTAAGATTTTTTTTATATTTAGGGAATAGATTTCATGGGGCCTTTTCCACCTTCTTGTGGTTTCACTTATATTCTTTTAGCAGCTGATTATGTCTCTAGGTGGGTAGAAGCAACCCTGACTAGGAAAGATGATGCTCAAACAGTTTCTAACTTTCTAAAGTCACACATCTTTAGTAGGTTTAGAGTACTTAAGGATTTAATTAGTGATCAGGGTACCCACTTCTATAACTTGTTAGCTAAATATGGTGTAACTCATAAGGTTTCTACTCCCTACCACCCACAAACCAATGGCCTAGCCGAGGTATCAAACTGGGAGATTAAGGGAATTCTATAGAAGACCATGAAGCCCTAAAACAAAGATTGGAGCTTGAAGCTTAATGAGGAATTGTGAGCTTACAGAACGATGTACAAGTCTCCAATAGGTATGTTACCATACAGAGTTGTTTACATAAGTGTAAGAAAATAAAGGGTAGAAACCCAAGATATGTACCGGGTCAAATCCATGTTTGGATCCAAGAACTCAATAAGTCAAACCATTGGTGCTCACGCAAATTAGATTACTAGAACCTAAGTTGTGATTGCATAGCAGTACACCACAAAGAGAGAAAGATATAGAGTGGAGGCCTCTATTTATAGTAGTGGCCAGGAATATTTTGGGAACACAAAATATCCCAACAGTTGATAGAATCTCTCTGGAATCTCAACTATCTAGAGAAGATATTTAGTTTGAATTACTAACTATAATATCTTATATGCAAAAAATAATCCTATATTATTTAATATAAATTAGTAGTGATGTAATTTAAATATCTTATTTAATTTATATTATATTTAATTAGGTGGATATCATAATTAAATATTCCTGCCAATCCACAATATCTCGTTAGGTTACTTGATTTGACTTAACCTCTCAAATAAAATAGTCTGGCCCATCAAGGGTAGACCCGGACCTAAGTCCAATAGTGGCTTGCCATATTCCAATTGAGTTAGAACATAAGAAATATTGGCTGTGAAGACTTGCAACGCTGATTTGAGGAGCCACTAGGAAAGACCATTTTCCCTCACCTTTTATTGATCAGATGTTAGAAAGATTGTAGGGGAAAAGTCATTATTACTTTTTAGATGGCTATTCAGATTACTTCCAAATACCCATTGACCCTAGGGATCAAAAGAAAACTAGATTCACTTGTCCTTTTGGCCACTCATGCCATCAAAGGATACCTGGAACCTTTCAAATGTGTATGATTTCCATATTCTCTAACTTTTTAGAAGAATGCATGGATGTTTTCATGGATAATTTCACTGTTTATGGAAATTCATTTGATGAATGTTTGGTTAGTCTTGATAAAGTTCTTAAAAGATGTATTGAGAAAAAAGCTTGTTTTGAACTATGAAAAGTGCCATTGCATTGTCAATCATGGGATAGTACTTGAACATTTGATTTCTAACAATGTGTTGAAGTTGATAAAGTGATAACTGTCGTTCTAATTATAAAAAAAACTAAGCTAACCTATAGTAAAGTGAAGCTAACCTAGGTCAATTCTCAAAGAGTCTAAATGGATGCTAAAGTACCTAACTAATTTGATGAGCCACAATTTAACAAATTAATGCAATGATCTGTGAGATGAGATGTTTGAATAAATTCTGAATGTAAATCCTATGCTACTATTTATTATTTTAGGTGTTAATGATGTTGTTATGAATTAATGACAAGTTTACACCCTTGGAGATTACCTTACCTTCATTGTCCATAGAATATGAGGAGTTAATTAGTTAAATTAAAATGAATTAGCCTACAACTCGTCAGCTTAATCTCTATCAAAGCTACAACTCACAGATATTGACAAAAGAATTTGAATCATTTAACTCAAAAAGATGAATTAAGCAAGTACAACTATACTCTGCTATAGAATTGCTTTAATTAATCAACAGCATGTCCAACTAGTTCAAGGATAAAGATTAATTAAAGCTCAGTTATATAGAACAGGAAATCCAACTCAGTTCCCTAATATTCATCATTTACTAATCTACTTGAATTAGTAAAACCAGTATAAACTACATCAACAGATACAATCAGATCTGGAATTAATGAAATAATTCAACTCTTGTTTGTAGCTCCAGGACTCTAGTTCAGCTCATCTCCAAGAGAGCACAGTAGATCTAGCATTGTATTGCTATCAGAACTTCAACAGTAACAGTAACAGTAACAGTAAGACTAACAGCAGCCATGGTAGATGCAGAAGATAGAAGATGAAGATGGAATGGCAGGTTCCTCTCGTTCTACTGCTTAGAATAGGGGAAGAGTGCTGATGAGATGAGAGAGAGAATGATGGTGTGAGAGATCTGTGATGGAGGGTTGTGTGGAATGAATGATGGCGTATGGGTCCAGCAGGAGAGAGTAGTGTGAGATGGCATGCAAAGAGAGTGATCTGTATGTGATATGGATGGATGAGTGGAATAAGATCTGGATGCGAGCTGTGTAATAAATTGAATGAGAATTGTTCTACGTGAGTGTTCAATGAGTGATTGAATGAATGGATCCAGAAGTAGTGTGCCCTGCGTGAATCCTCTCCAGCCATATTTCTGTTAGTCATGTACCCAATCTGTTAGCCACTCTGTTAAGTGTAGCTGTCACTACCCTTTCTGTTCATTCTAACTCTTTTACATTTCAGTTACAGCAACAAGTTGAATTGGTGATTAATGAGCACTTTCTTGAAATGAGAATTTAAAAGATACAAATTATTTGTATAACAAGATAATATTCTAATATATGACCAAAATTATATCAATTAATTCCTATTATTCTGATTTTATTTTATTTGTTAATTGCTCAACATATTAGTAAATGGGGACAAAATCAATAATAAAACTCTCTTTAAACATGCTAAAATCAATATAAAAATTGGCAAAACAAATTCAGCATAAATACTTGCAATCATCAATCTTTTCCTTCAATTGGCAGGAATCCCTACTAATCTCATATCAACTAAAGAATTTAACTCATGCAATTAAATCATAGTAAGCAATTAGGTTGAGATTTCCTCACAAGGTATAGTATTTTACTCACTCTCTTATCAAGGTTATTTTCACTCAACCATCTAGCTTAAGCTTCCCATAGGCTTGTAACCATCCTACATCTTGATAAACTCTTATTTTTATATTGGTTTTAGTGTGTTTAAAGAGAGTTTTATTATTAATTTTGTCCTCACTTACTATTATGTTGAGCAATTAACAAATAAAATAAAATGAGAACAATGGGGAATTAATTGATATAATTTTGGTCATATATTATAATATTATCTTGTTAGACAAATAATTTGTATATTTTAAATTCTCATTTCAGGAAAGTGCTCATTAATCACCAAGTCAACTTGCTGCTGTAACTGAAATGTAAAAGAGGAGTTAGAATGAACAGAAAGGGTCAATGACAGCTAGACTTAACAGAGTGGCTAACAGATTGGGTACATGGCTAATTAAAATATGTGCTGAAGAGAGGTGCATGCACGTGCTGAGAAAGGGGAGCAGACTTCAGAGATTCATTCACGCACATGCCACACCTTTCCCATATATCATTCACTCCATCCAAATATGACATTTCTCACCTTCTCCTGCTGATTCCACATCTCTCTATCCATCTCACACACTCTCACACTCCATCTACTCACTTTCTCCTTCCGATTCCACACACACCTCTCTCACTCCACACCATCATTCTCTCTCCATCTCTATCTCTCTCTTTTCTCATCAGTCAACTTCCTCGGTTCTAAGCAGTAGACCAGAGGAACCTTCTATTTCATCTTCATCTTCTTTGCATTCACCATGACTGCTGTTGATCTACTTGTTGCTGTTGAAGTTCTGACAACAATGCAAGGCTAGATCTGCTTTGCTCTCTTGGAAATGATGCTGAACCAGAGTCCTTGATCTGCAACAGGGAGTTCAATTGTGTCTTTAATTCTAGATTTGAATGTATTTGTAGCTATATTTCATACTGGATTCATTGATTCAATTAGAGTTAGTAGGTGATGAATATTAGGGAACCGAGTTAGATTTCCTGATTCTGTATAATTGAGCTTTAATTGATCTTCATCCTTGAACTAGTTGGACATGGATGTGGTTAATTAGCGTAATTCTATAGCAGAGTATAGTTGTACCTATTTAATTCATCTTTTTCTACCTCGAGTTGAATGATTCAAATTCTCTTGTCAATATCTGTGAGTTGTAGCTTTGATAGATATTAAGCTGATGAGTTGTGGGCTAATTCATTTTAATTTAACTAATTAACTCCTCATATTCTGTGGACAATGAAGGTAAGGTAATCTCCAAGGGTATACACTTGTCATTAATTCATAACAACATCATTAACACCTAAAATCATAAATAGTAGCATAGGATTTACATTCAGAAGTTATTCAAACATCTCATCTCACAGATCATTGCATTAATTTGTTAAATTGTGGCTCATGAGATTAGTTAGGTACTTTAGCATCTATTTAGGCTCCTTGAGAATCGACCTAGGTTAGCTTCAGTTTACTATAGGTTAGCTTAGTTTCTTTTGATAATTAGAACAACAGTTATCAAAATGGTGCTATTGCCAGGGAGCCTTACTTGTTAAGGTCTCCTAAACAATTTTTTCAGCCTAAAAAATATACAAAGTATATAGGTGTTTTAGTTTTTCTATGAATTTAGTATTTTGTCTTTTTGAGTCACGACTATACTGCAAAAACTAATTGCTAGAGAGTCTCTGTGATTATCTATCTCGACCAGATACACATTTGGTAGCACCATAAAATCAGCATTTCTGTGATATTTGCTCTCTATAACTTTTAGTCTCGACTAGAGTGCTTTTTGGTCGCAACCACAACTCATTATCCATCAAGTCGTATTCTTTGTGATCTTTAGTCTCAACCAAATTGACACTTAGTCACGATTAAAAAGTAGTATTTAATTTAGATTTATTCTCTGTGATTTTTAGTTGCGACTGGAGTGACATTTGGTCACAACCATAAACTTCTAATTTCAAGAAATCGCTCTCTGTGATTCTTAGTTGCCACCAAAGTGACATTTGGTCCCCACCAAAAATCCTGATTTCAAAAATTTTGCTCTCTGTGGCTAACAGTCACGACTTGAAGTTTATTGTTGTCGCGAATTCTGCTCTCTGTGATTTGTTGTCGTGACCTAAAGTCCTTTTTGTTGCGACCTGAGTGCTTTGTATTGTGATTGCTTGATCTTGATTTCTGAAATTGCTACATTATTGATGTACTTGATATCCTGCATAATTGTTGAGTGTGATTTGCATGACTAGAAGCTTTGAATTCTTTCCTTTGGACAAAGAAGTAAATAGAACACTTAGGCAAACTATGAAAGCTAAAATCTTAAATCAAGCTAGTGTTGTATATGTTGTTGAGCTTTAGTTCTTCTGGTGAATCTGTTGTAGTTGAGACTAATTTTGCATTTGGTGATATCTTAGATAATCATTTTATCATGAAGCATGTCAATGAGGGGGAAGCTCATACTCATAATCAGAATAATCAAAATGAGCAACATGAAGAGAATAACATGAATAATAGAAGGGCACGTAGGAGTATTAGAGAACTCACTTCTTCTAATGCAAACTTTGATCCTTTTCGCATTTGTCCTACGTTAGATGTTAATTTTGAGCTGAAAGGTCCTTTGTTGAGTAACTTACCAAAATTTTATGGATTGGCAAGTGAGGATCATTTCAAGCACTTGAAGACTATACAGTGGGTTTGCTCATCCATGAAACTTATAGGTACTGATATGGATGCTGTACAGATACAAGTATTCCATTTTACACTTGAAGGAAAGGCAAAGGAATGGTTTTATATGCTACCACGTCATGCACCTCATGCTTTAGAATACTGGAATAACTCGAGGAACGCTTTCTTAGAGAGATACTACCCTACATCTAAGACTGCTATATTGAGGAAGGAAATCTTTGTTGCAAAACAGTTTGCTCAAGAGTCTTTTCATGAGTTTTGAGGAAGGTTTCAAGAGCTGCTAGCTAGATGTCCATACCACCAGATTCTAAGTGAACATTTGGTGCAATATTTTCATCCAGGACTACACACTACAAACAGAAATAATTTGGATCCAGCTGCTGGGGGTTCCATTAATGACTTAACTCCTGATAAGCATGGAATTTGATTGAGAAGTGACCAGCAGTATGGGGCTATGATGCTAAGCAAGTTCATGAGGTTTCTGCAAGGCCTTTCCAAGATTATAATAATATGTCTTCTCAATTTGCTGCTATGAATGCTCAGATCAACAAGTTAACTGCTCAATTGAGCAAGACACATGTTTAGAGCCTATAATCTCAAGCTCTAGTTGCTCCTAGTTGTCAGCTTTATTCTTGTCCTATGCATACTAGTGACAAGTATCTTACACACTATGAAGATGTATCAGCCATCTATCAAGGCAACCAAAATCAGTATCTATAAAAGAATCCATACTCCAATACTTATAATGAATGATGGAGAGATCATCCTAATTTCAGATGGAGGGATGAAGGAGGAGACAGGAATTATTGGCAAAACAGATTCAATAATGATAAGCAAGTGGCTGAATCCTCTAGAGCTATGGAAGTACCTACTGCTGCAAAGGATGATGGTATATCTCTAAGATAATCAAGAGCATTAATGTGATGAATTCAAACATAAATTCCATAAACACAAACTTCAGCTCTAATTTCAAGGACTTGAGATCTACAGTGGAGAGTAACCTAGCAATGACAAATTCTTTGGAGAGTAAAATAGAGCAATGGGAAACCAAAGCTTCAAACATGAATGGCTATTTATCACATTTAGCTAATTCAGTGAGTGATGTTTAGGCCAGAATTGGTGGAAATCTACCTTCAAAAATAGTTGTTAACCCCAAATCTATGAATGCTATGACCTTGAGAAGTAGAAAAAATAGTGGGGAAAGCTAATGTTAATGATGATAAAAGGAATAATGGAGAAAATGATTAGCAGAACAGATCTAAAACTGAAGAGTTGATTGAAGAAAAACCTTTATAGTCACTCCAGAATCAGAAAGCAGCAAAGAGAAGGGGATATTGCAGCAGAAGAATGAGCAAAGTAGATTGAAGGATGCTGTACAACCATTTGATATACATGAAGCAATTGCAAGTCATAAATCCAACAAGAACCAGCATCAAAAGGAGCATGAAGATGCAAAACAGAAGGACCGAGAGGTAAGTATTAAACACCTACCTTTTTCTAGTGCATACATATGTTCAAAGAAGGTTTTAAAAGAAAAACAAGAACAAGATATTCTAAATTTATTGGGAAAATTAGAAGTTAGTGTGCCACTTATGGATCTAATTAGAAGTATACCTAAGTATGGGAAATTTATGAAAGAACTCTACACTAATAAAAGAATTTGTAAGCCAAATGAAAGGGTTCAAGTAGGATCTAGTATGTCAACTTTACTTAAGCCACAACTTCCTATTAAATGTGACGATCCAGGTTCATTTACAGTCCCAATCACTATAGGTAAGTTTTAGTGTGCTAGTGCTCTGTTAGATCTTGGTGCAGCCATTAATGTAATACCAACTTCTATTTATACATAATTAGGCATAGGCATAGGCTCACTTAAGGAAACCTCCATGATAGTCCAGCTTACTGATCAGACCACTAGGAAACCTGAGGGATTATTAAATGGCATATTAGTGAAGCTTAAAGACTTGATTATACCTGCAGATTTCTAGGTCTTTGATATGTCACATGAGACAACCTCAGAGGGTCCTATTATTTTGGGTAGGCTATTCCATAGAACAACTAACACTGTAATAAGCATGAAAAATGGAAGCATTACAATGGATGGGTGATAATGTCATTACTTTAATGTATATGAAGCAATGAGACATCCATTTGAAGATTATTCACTATTAGACTTAAGTGCAATTGATACATACATTGAAGAAGCTAAAGAGGAACATGAATTGTTGCTACAAAATTCTGAGAAGGCTGAATCTAATTTGTTTGAATCTGAAATTTCTTCTTCTTCTGAATTTTGTTGAGATAGTAGTGGTGAAGTGTCAAGTATTAACCACATTTCAGTTGATAGCTTACTTTCCATGCTACAATCTTTTTCTTTTTCTGTTAGTGACCTTTTAAATGAAGGTTTTGGAGAGAAGCAACATGATAAACTTGCAGGTGAGAACATAGCTGCTGAGAATTTCATTGCAAGGACAAAAATGGATAATACAGAACCTATGAGGATAGAATTAGTAAAGTTTGTTGTAGCTTTGGAAACTAAGAAGTTGGTTCCATCAATTGTCTAGCCACTTGAGTTGGAACTTAAACCACTTCCTAGTAACCTTAAATATGTATTTTTAGCTAAAAATGATACATTACCTGTTATAATTGCTAATTCCCTTTCTGTTTCTGAGCAACAGAGGTTAATTTCAGTTTTAAAAACACATAAGAGAGCAATAGTTGGGCTTTAGCTGATATACCTGTTATAGATGCATCTGTATGCACACATAAATACTTGTTAAATGATGGAGCCAAGCCAATTAAACAGCAACAAAGAAGGCTATAACTAAGCTTTTAAATGCTTTTAAATGCTGGCATTATTTACCCAATTTTAGACAGTGAATGGGTAAGTCTAGTTCACGTGGTACCAAAGCAAAGTGTTATAACTGTGGTAAGAAATGAAAAGAATGAGCTAATCCCTACTAGAGTGCAAAATTTGTGGAGAGTGTGTATTGATTACAGGAACTTGAGTGATGTAACTAGGAATGACCATTTCCCTTTACCATTTATAGATCAAATATTGGAAATACTTGCTAAAAAAGCTAATTACTATTTTCTTCATGGATTTTTATGGTATTTTCAGGTTCCAGTTGCACCGGAAGACCAAGAGAAGACCACATTCACATGTCCATTTGGCACCTATGCTTATAGGAGGATGCCATTTGGCTTGTGCAATGCTCTTGGAACATTTCAAAGAGCTATGATGTCTATATTCAGTGAATTCTTGGAAAGCAACATGGAGGTATTCATGGATGATTTCACAGTATATGGTGAGGAATTTGATGAATGCTTAGAGAGTCTAGATAAATTCTTAGCAAGATGCATTGAGAAAAAACTTGTGCTGAATTTTGAGAAGTGTCATTTTATGGTAGATAAAGGCATAGTTCTAGGACATTTAATATCTAAGAATGGGATTGAGGTAGATAAGCTAAGATTGAGGTTATTTCTTCTCTTCCCTATCCCAAATCTTTTAAAGGAACTAAAGTCATTCCTAGGACATGCTGGATTCTATAGAAGATTCATTAAGGATTTTAGCAAGATTGCATCTCCACTATCTAAACTAATGCAAAAATATGTAGAGTTGTGTTTTGATGATACTTGCAAGAGAGCATTTGACACTATTAAAGCTATGCTTATCACACCACCTATACTTGCTGCACCTAATTGGTATTTAGATTTTGAGTTTTAATGTGATGCATCAAATGAAGCTATAGGTGCAATGTTAGGACAAAAAGATGGTAACCTATCTAAAGTCATTTTATATGCCTCTAAGACATTGGATAGTGCTCAAAAGAACTACACTACCAAAGAAAAGGAACTCTTTGCTATTGTGTTTGCACTTGATAAATTCAGATCTTATCTTTTGAGTTCTAAAGTGATTATATACACTGACCTTGTTGCTGTAAAGTTCTTATTTAAAAAGCCACAGTCCAAGCCTCAGCTCGTGCGATGGATGTTACTAATCCAAGAATTTGATGTGGATATAAGGGATAAGATTGGAGCAGAGAATATGGTATCTGATCATCTTAGTAAGTTGCCTAAAAATACAAGGGGAGTATTAGATTCTGACCTCATTTGTGATTCATTTAGAGATTGTTCTGTTTCTGTGATTTTTACAATTGCACCTTGGTGAACTATATTGTTACTGGTCTGATTTCACCTTCTTTATCTCATTTTTAGGGCCAGAAGATCAAGCATGAGGCAAAGTACTACATATGGGAACCACCCATTCTTTGGAAGATATGCAATGATAAAGTTATAAGAAGATGTGTGCCAAGTGAAAAAGTGGACAGCATTCTTACAGCATGTCATTCTTCTATTTTTGGAGGACATTTTAGTGCAAAGAAGACTTCAAGGAAGATCCTTGAAGCTGGTTTTTATTGGCCACAACTATTCAGGGACTGCTATGTATTTTACAAAGCTTGTGATAGGTGTCAACGCTTTGGTGGACTAACTAAAAGGCATGAAATACCTCAGCAACCTATGCTATTTTGTGTGGTGTTTGACTTTATGGGACAATTTTCACCATCTTTTGGTTATACATACATTTTGCTAGCTGTGGATTATCTCTCAAGATGGGTGGAGGCTATACCAACAAGAAAAATGATACAGTGACGGTTTCCAAACTCCTTAAGTCAAACATTTTCTCAAGGTTTGGTGTACCAAGAGCTATAGTGAGTGATCAAGACTCTCATTTCTGTAATAAGATTTTAAGTGGGCTATTTGCCAAGTTTGGGATCAAACACAAGGTTTCAACAGCTTACCATCCCCAAATAAATGGTGAAGCTAAAAATTCTAACAAAGCTATTAAAAGGATTCTGGAGAGGATAGTAAGACCCTCAAGGAAATATTGGAGTATAAGGTTAGATGAAACTTTGTGGGCATACTGAATAGCTCATAAGACCCTGAAGGGAATTGGAAGACACACAGTGGAAATTAACTTTAAAAATTTTTCCATTCCCAGCCAGGATCTACCGAATATGTTTAAGTCAAGGAGAAAGAATTGTTACCTTCAGTATTCAAGCTTTAGTCGCGACCTCCGTATCCACTAGTCACGACTCCTCACCTCTGGAACTTTCAGTCGCGACCTGCTCAGCTTCTCGTCGCGACCTGTCGCCTCTGAAACTTTCAGTTGCGACCTGTCACCTCTGAAACTTTCAGTTGCGACCTGCTCAGCTTCTCGTCGCAACCTGTCGCCTCTGGAACTTTCAGTCGCGACCTGCTCAGCTTCTCGTCGCAACCTGTCGCCTCTGGAACTTTCAGTCGCGACCTGCTCAGCTTCTCGTCGCAACCTGTCGCCTCTGGAACTTTCAGTCACGACCTGTCGCCTCTGGAACTTTCAGTCTCGACCTACTCAGCTTTACGTCGTGATCTGTTGCCTTTTTCGGATTTCTGACGTTCAGAAGCCAATTTGGTCGCGACCTCTGCGTTAACTGGTCGTGACCTCGTCGTACTTGGTGCTCTTTTCTCGTTCGCAAGAAGTCGACAACTCAGATCAGCTTCCTATACCGGTATCCACACGAATAGCGTTCTAACCACGAACGACGTGCTAGCGCCTCTTATCCCTCTAGGGTTTTCTCAAGATTCCGTCCTCACTGTCTCTATTCCGGCAGTCTACAAACCTTTTGCACTCTCCCTGCCCCCTTTTCTCACGTCTGTATAGATGTGTAGAGATATCTATAGAACCCTAACTCCTAATGTCAAATAAATAGGATGCTATCGGGTTTCTAATTGGGCCGGGCTTATATTGCATAAGCCCACATATTATATATTGCATAATTTAATAAGAAACTAATTAAATAAATATAGTTTATATTAAATCTGTCCCACATATTTAATTCACCTATTTATTTAATTTAAAATAAAGATAAGACGGAATTATATTTGATTTATTCTCATAAATCAAATTTGAGATATCTTATCAATTTGAATTTCAAATTCAAATAGATCATATTCATTTAAATTCAAATTTAAAAGTGATAGAAATTTAATTTATCTTTATAAATTAAATCTTGCAAATATCTCTTATATTATATATATAATATATATACAAATTTATATATATATATAAAATATATATATCCACCCTAGATTATTCATTGAATCTAGACATCTCTTAGATTCAATGAATTTGGACATCATAGCTCGCATTGGGCTGTTTTGTGTGCGACCCTATAGGCCCATATGAAGTTGGCAGTGGGCCAGTTACTATACTGACCCACAAGTCGTAAGCGGTCTCTAGAAAGGCATTACGACTACCCAAAAAAATAATCCTATATTATTTAATAGAAATTAGTAGTGATATAAATTAAATATCCTATTTAATTTATATTATATTTAATTAGGTGGATATCGTAATTAAATATTGCTGCCAATCCACAATATCTCGTTGATTACTTGATTTGACTCAGCCTCTCAAATAAAATAGGCTGGCCCATCAAGGGCAGACCTGGACCTAAGTCCAACAGTGTCTTGCCATATTCCAATTAAGTTAGAACATAAGAAATATTGGCTGTGAAGACTTACAATGCTGATTTTGAGGAGCCACTAGGAAAGACCATTTCCCTTTACCTTTTTATTGATCAGATGTTAGAAAGATTGTAGGGAAAAAGTCATTATTACTTTTTAGATGGTTATTCAGGTTACTTCGAAATATCCATTGACCTTAGGGATCAGAAGAAAACTAGATTCAGTTGTCCTTTTGGCCACTCATGCCATCAACGGATGCCTTTTGGTTTGTGCAATGCACCTAGAACCTTTCAAATGTGATGATTTCCATATTCTCTAACTTTTTGGAAGAATGCATGGGTGTTTACATGGATGATTTCACTGTTTATGAAAATTCATTTGATGAATGTTTGATTAGTCTTGATAAAGTTCTTAAAAGATGCATTGTGAAAAAGCTTGTTTTGAACTATGAAAAGTGCCATTGCAAGGTCAATCATGGGATAGTACTTGAACATTTGATTTCTAACAATGTGTTGAAGTTGATAAAGTGATAACTGTCGTTCTAATTATAAAAAAAAACTAAGCTAACCTATAGTAAAGTGAAGCTAACCTAGGTCAATTCTCAATGAGCCTAAATGGATGCTAAAGTACCTAACTAATCTGACGAGCCACAATTTAACAAATTAATTCTGAATGTAAATCCTATGCTACTGTTTATTATTTTAGGTGTTAATGATGTTGTTATGAATTAATGACAAGTGTGTTCCCTTGGAGATTACCTTACATTTATTGTCCATAGAATATGAGGAGTTAATTAGTTGAATTAAAATGAATTAGCCCACAGCTCATCAGCTTAATCTCTATCAAGGCTACAACTCACAGACATTGAAAAGAGAAATCTGAATCATTCAACTCAAGAGGTAGAAGAGGATGAATTAAGCAGGTACATCTATACTCTGCTATAGAATTGCTCTAATTAACTACAGCCATGTCCAACTAGTTCAAGGATGAAGATCAATTAAAACTCAATTATACATAATAGGAAATCCAACTCGGTTCCCTAATATTCATCATATACTAACTCTAATTGAATCAGTAAAAATAGTATGAATTAGATCTAGAATTAATGAATCAATTCAACTCCCTGTTTGTAGCTCAAGGACTCTGGTTCATCTTCATCTCCAAGAGAGCATAGTATATCTAGCCTTGCATTGCTATCAGAACTTCAATAGCAATAGCAAGACCAGTAGTAGCTATGGTAAATGCAGATGATAGAAGATAAAGATGGAATGGCAGGTTCCTTTGGTTTTACAGCTTAGAACAGAGGAAGAATGCCGATGAGATGAGAGAGAATGATGGCGTGAGAGATCTTTGATGGAGAGCTGTGTGGAATGAATGATGGCATATGGGTCGAGCAGGAAAGAGTGGTGTGAGATGGCATGCGAGAGAGTGATCTGTACGTGATATGTATGGATGAGTGGAATCAGATCTGGATGGGAGTTGTGGAATGAATTGAATGTGAACTGTTCTGCGTGAGAGTGTGCAATGAGTGATTGAATGAATGGATCCAGAAGTAGTGTGCCCTGTGTGAATCCTCTCCAGCCATGTTTCTGTTAGCCACTCTGTTAAGACCAGTTGTGTCTAACCCTTTTTGTTCATTCTAACTCCTCTTTTACATTTAAGTTACAACAGCAAGTTGACTTGGTGATTAATGAGCACTTTCCTGAAATGAGAATTTAAAAGATACAAATTATTTGTCTAACAAGATAATATTCCAATATATGACCAAAATTATATCAATTAATTCCCATTATTCTAATTTTATTTTTTTTTGTTAATTGCTCAGCATATTGGTAAATGAGGAAAAAATCAATAATAAAACTCTCTTAAAACATACTAAAATTAATATAAAAATAAGAGTTTATCATAAAGCAAAGGTTGAAGTAATTTCTTCTTTACCTTACCCCACTAATTTGAAAGGATTGAGATATTTTCTTGTCCATGTGGGTTTTTATAGGAGGTTTATAAAAGATTTTAGTAAAATTACTTTGCCTTTATCTAAGTTGTAAAAATATTTTTAATTTGATTTTTACCATGTTTGTGAAAGAGCTTTTGATGAACTTAAAGGAATGTTAGTTTCTCCATCTATCCTAACTTCTCTCAATTGGGAACTTGCTTTTAAACTATCATGTGATGCTTCCAATTTTTCTATGGGAGCCATATTAGTCAAAAATTGTTGATGCTATTCAAATTAATTACATCACTACTGAGAAGGAATTATATGCTATTATGTTTGCAGTAAATAAATTTAGATCATGTCTAATGAATTCTAACGTGGTTGTTTATACAGATCATACAGCTGTTAAATACCTTTTCACCAACCCACAAACTAAGCCAAGGTTGTTTAGATAGATGCTCCTCTTGCAAGAATTTGATATTGAGATCAAGGATGGAGTTGGAAAGGTCAATCTTGTAACAGATTATCTAAGTAGATTGCACAATGAATCTAGGGGAGTAACTAATTCTACACTTGCGATTATTTTCCTGATGCATTTTTGTGTACTTTGACTACTACTAACCCTTGGTTTGCTAATATGGTGAACTATTTAGCAACTAGCCTAATCCCATCTCATTTGTCCACAGCACAAGCCAACAAGCACAAGAATGAGGCCTTTTATTACCTATGGGACAAGCTGTACTTGTGGAAGGTGTGTTCTGATCAAGTCTTGCAGAGATGTGGACCTGATAGCCAAACTACATCAATTTTTGAAGCATGCCACTCTATGATGTGTGTTGGTCATTTTGGGGTAAGAGGACCGCTAGAAAAATGTTAGACTCAGGATTTTAATGGCCTAGTGTGTTTAAAGATGCTCAAGAATTCTGTAAGGCATTGATAAATGGAGAAGCTTGTGGGGGATTAGTGAAAGGAATGAGATGCCTCAACATCCCATAATAGTTTTTAAGGTTTTGGATGCTTGTGGTATAGATTTCTCGGGACACTTTTATATGATACAACAAGAGCTAAAAGAATTAAGGAAGCATTAAATGCGCTAGTGCAAGAGGCATTAACAAAACAAATGGCAATTGAAGAAACAAATCAGATTAAAAATGTTAAGGATGTGATAACTATCATTTTAATTATCAAATAAACTAAGCTAACAAATAGTAAAGTGAAGCTAACCTAGGTCGATTCACAAGGAACCTAAATGGATGCTAAAGTACCTAATTAATCTAATGATCCACAAATTAATCAGATGAATTGTGAGATGAGATGTTTGAATTAAATCTAAATGTAAATTCTATGCTACTGTTTCTGGTTTTAAGTGTTAATGATGATGAAATGCATCAATGACAAGTGTGTTCCCTTGGAGATTACCTTAACTTCATTATCCATAGAATATTTGGAGTTAATTAGTTGAATTAGAATGTGTTAGTTAAAAAATCGCCAGCTAAATCTTAATCAAAGCTATAACTCACAGACATTGAATAGAGAAATATGAATCATTCAACTCAAGAGATAGAATAAGATGAATTAAACAGATATAAATGTTCTCTGTTATAGATTTACTCTAATTAACCACAACTATGTCCAACTATTTCAGGGGTGAGAATCAATTAAAGCATCAATTATGTAGAAATAGGAAATCCAACTCAGTTCCCTAATCATTAATCATCTACTAACTCTAATTGAATCAATAATTCTAGAATTAACTACACCAACTCGATACAATCAAATCTAAATTAAAGACATAATGAACTCACTATTTCAAATCAAGGATTCTGGTTCAGCATCATCTCCAAGAGAGCATAGTAACTCTAGCCTTCCATTGCTGTCAAGACTTCAATAGCAGTAGTAAAACCAGCAATGGTCATGGTGAATGTAGAAAGAGAAGATGAAGATGGAAGAAGAATTTTCCTCTGATTCTATTGCTTAGAACAGAGGAAAGTTGCAGATGGAAGAGAGAGAACATAGATGGAGAGAGAAGGAATAGTGTGTGTGAATCTGAGGTATGTGGTGTGGAATGATGGCCTCCCTAGTGTGTATGGTGATGTGAATATATAAGAAAAGTGTGGAATGAGTGATGTGGTTTGAATAGAGTGAATGGCAGCTAGAATGAATATGTGTGCGTGAACAGTGAAATGAGTGCTGATATGATGAGCTGTTATGAAAGTATGGAATGTTTGAAGAGGAATGAATCTGAAGTGAGGGGTGTGTGTGTTATGCGTGAATGAATCTCCTCCCCTGTGCCAGCACATGCTTTTCACCAGCTGTTAGCCCACTTGTTTCTGTTAGTTCCCTGTCCATATGATTCTGTTAGCCCACTTTTTTAGTCCAACACATGAAATAAAATAGTAAGAAGTGACCTTACCACTCTACTCATGTGTTTCACTCAAGAAACCGTAGTGTCACTCGTGTTTAACTCAAATCCGGCTTTTAAATTGATGTAATAACACTCTCGCCTTTTACCACTCAAACTTGCCTCCTATAATGTTCTTGATTGAAACTCAACAAAATCAAGAGACAATGTTAATAAATGGTAATCTCCACAACCAGAATTGGAAGAACCAGAAAAATATAAGAGATAGAAAGGAGAATATGGAAAGCTATGAATTAGAAAAGAAAGGGAAAAAAAGGGAAGAAAATATGTAGGAAAGGTGCTACCTTGAAAATAATTTAGGAAATTGAGCACCTTGTAAGAAAAGCAAATCAAGTTAGGAAGGTGAGATATGGAAGGAAGGAAGCAAATAGGAAACTTGAAGGAAAAAGGAAAGAAATTCAAATTAAGCAATACGAAAAATTAGGAAATATGCAAAGAGAGGAAATAAGAACTGTTACCACCCAAGTTTAATGATTTAGGAAACTAATTGTGATTTGTAATGGAAGCTCTTCTTAATTTTAGGAAACTTATCTTTAACATTGCAATTCTCAAATCTACAGCTCCTTTTTTTTTCTTTTTTTTTTTGAATTTTTAGATTTTTTTCTGAGCTTTTTTTTTTGCTCAAAGGAACGTAGAAAGTCACAAAAAAAACACAAATAGGAGGTGGAAAGGTGAAGAACTAAATTGATGGAACCAAGGGATGAAGGACAAATGATAGAATTAAGAAGATGAAAGAAGAAAACAGAAATAATATATAAAAGGATAGAACTTGAATTCTAGCAAACCTTAGCTCTGATACCAAATGATATAAGGTACGAATACGGATCGGCTAGAGACAAGTTAGGAAACTAGACGAACGATCGAAGGTAGGACCTTAAGAGAACCTATCTCTTACAACCCTAGCCATGGAGACACCACAAGGATGATCAGCACTTGATACAGTCGAGTATTCCCACGAGAATATGAGGCGGCAAGCAAAGCTTACTCAAGAGAAATAAAATTCTCTAAAATTCATTCATTCAAATCTGCTTCAATTACAAAAAACGTAGCCTTACATAGGCAGAAAAAAAAACAATCTAGAATCAAAAACTCTACGTCATAAATGCCATAAATGTGCCTTAATGATGATTGACTATCTTGGTTGGCACCAATTAAGGCTAAAGGAAATAGGAAAATTACCTTTTCTTGAAGAAAAATGCTGCTACCTAAAAATAGGAAACTAGCCTAAAATATTCTTATGCAATCTTTGACCAAAAGGCCTTATTTAAGCAAATAGAAATGGAAACTTAAAAAAACGAAGTTAAACCATAACTAATACATAAAGACGCCTTCTTGATGCTTCTTGAATATTCTTGGACGTCTCTTATGCTCCTCCTCCAAGGCACATGATTGTCACATGGTATTTTGAGTGAATTCTTCAATCTGGACTGCACATGATCCTTGTGCATCATCTTGTTTGGCTTCTAGCAATGTAATCACCATGTTTGGACCCTTGATGGGCTGATTGAGGAATGCTTCTTCCAAACAAATAGGTTCTAACTCTTTAAGATCTTTTATCAAATAATTCAACGCCTCTTTCATAGATTTGGTTCTTGCTCTCATCATTAGGCCTGCAATGCCTTGTAATGGGTCTTTTAGAGTATTGGACTTCCATCTTTTAGCTTGGGCTCCAAGCTCCGTGTTTTGATCTTCCTTTGATGCTTGATCATGCTATGCTCCTCTATCACCTTGTGTCTAGCTGTCAACTAACCTCCACCTAATCTATTGATTGGTTACTGTATTAACCTATAATGGACATTTAATAGATTATTTATCCAATTAATCACTAAAATAATATCAATTAATTTCCACTTGTTCCATTTTTATTTTATTATTTAATTGCTCAACATATTGATAAATGGGGATAAAAATCAATAATAAAATTCTCTTTAAACACACTAAAATTAATACAAATATGAGTTTATCAGGATGTCATTAATTTCATTTGTTCTAAAAATGGAGCTGCTGAACCTATTTTAGACTTGGAGATATCATGGGTCAAAAGTCATCTTTCTTAAAAAATATAAGGAAAAGACCTTTCGCTTTCGTTATTTGTTAGAAGTTCGCAAAAGTCTGCTATGAAAAAAGAAAGAGGGTTGAAATCTACACATTTATTCTTTTTCGCGATTTTTGGTGAACCGTATGCAACTTAGGGTCTTTTAACCAAACTGCATGTATCCAGAATATTAGTATCCGCTCTACAATCGCATTGGTTAATGATGCTAGTAAGTATGATGGTATTGGGCTATGCAGCTCTTTTATGTGGATCATTGTTATCAGTAGCTCTTTTAGTCATTACATTTTGAAAAGTCATAATAAGAAAAATTGGTAAGAACGATAATCTTTTTTTTTAATGAGTCATTTTCTTTTGCTGAGATCAAATACATGAACGAAAGAAACAATATTTTACGAAACACTTCTTTTACTTCTTATAGAAATTATTACAGGTCTCAATTTATTCAACAATTGGATCGTTGGAGTTATCGTATTATTAGTCTAGGTTTCATCTTTTTAACCATAGGTATTCTTTCGGGAGCAGTATGGGCTAATGAGGCCTGGGGATCATATTGGAATTGGGATCCAAAGGAAACTTGGGCATTTATTACTTGGACCATATTCGCAATTTATTTACATACTAAAAAAAAGAAAAGATTGGAAGGTATAAATTTAAAGGCCTTGGACCAAGTAGTACATATGGGAAGACTCATTTTAACCTAAATAATCAATTTTTTGGGATTAAATACTGATTTTATTTTTATTATTGTATTTGTACGAAAATTAGTTATTGGTTGGTAGACTTGACTTTTAAATTTCTAAATTACTTGAATTAAATCCTTGTTATTTTATTTACTATTTTGAGTTCCTAGGTTGCATTTAATACTTTTTAGTTCAGGTTTTTGAAATGATCTATTCAAAAATATTGTTTGGAATCAGTTAGATTGTTGATTGAAAATTATATTTTTGCACTTTCTTTCTTGAGAGTAGATTCTCTCTAGGGTTCTTCATAGAACTAACAGACTTATCATGACTTGATCAACCTTGTGGCATCTTCCAACACTTCAGGTCCTTGTTCTTCTGTGTTCAAGGGTTCAAATGGATCACCAGACGTTTGTTTAGCGTTCTTAGGGTGCGTATATTCGAATTGGTTGCGGGTTCATGGGATTTTCTCTAGTGGGTTCACACCATCTTGGTATCAGAGTTTCGGATCTAAACTTAGGTCATATCTTTATGTTCTTTGTTGCCATTTTTGTTCATTGTTTTGTGCATTTTCTTGTGTCTGTTCATCTTCTTTGTTTCTATCTATCACTGTAAACTTCATCCTTGCTCTACCAGTTTTCTTGTGTTTTTTTATGTTTAGTAGGTCATTTTTATAGTTCAAAATCCATTCTTTCAGTTCAGTTTGGAATCTTCAATCCAAGTTTTCTATATAGTTATAGCCATTTCAAAAACAACATGTTTTCTAGAATTTTTGGATTCATTGCTCATTTTGTTCTATTTGTTATATTTCATGATTTTCTTCATAATTCAGTGAAAAAAGAGTATAAAAGTAAAAAGAAAAAAAAGCAAAACAATAGAGTACTGAAAAAAATACAAAAAGAAAATGAAGAAAAAAGAATTGTGGTGGAAGTACGTTCTGACCAAGTCCATCTTCATATCAAGAATTTGTTTTAACATTTGTAATCTGTGTCAAATTGAATTATTGATTTCCTTAAGCTCTAATCTCAACATCCATTTTTGTTATTCTCAAAATTCCTAAGTGTTGGTTGATTCTACAAATTATGATTGCTTTGATTAACTTGTTTAGTTCTTTAAGAGTGGAAAAAGGCAAGAGTGATGCTTAAAAGCCAAGTTTGAGTGAAATACAAGTGTTGAGTGACATTCTTGAAGGAAGTACGTGAGAAAATTTGCGAGGAACTTTATTTCATTAACATATTTTTTTGTTACAATGTCTAATACAGATAAAACATCTAATGGTGGTAGAAGAGATCTAATGAATGATGATGACTTATTCAGGGCAATGGAGTAATATTTTGCCAGCATGGAAGTTGTTTATGGGGAGATAAGGAATAGTTTGGAGAGGCAATGGAGAAATCTAATGAATGATGATGACTAATCCTAGAAGGCATGATAGGGGCAGGGAGGGTTCTATGGATGAATTTAAATCTGACAATGATGAGAATATTGATAGTAAGGGTGAATTTGAATATGAATCAGAAGTGGGTAGAAATAGGCATAGAGGAGATAGGCATGGGAAGAGACATGACAGAAATATTCCAAGAGAGAGAAATAGAATAGATGGAAAACCTTGGTAGCATCAAAATGAAGATACCATCTTTCTAAGGTAGAAATGACCCTGAAGCCTATTTAGGGTGGGAAAAGAAAATAGAAATAATTTTTTAGTACCATAATTACTCTGAAGCTAAAAGGGTGAAGTTAGCAGCAATAGAATTCACTGATTATGCTCTTGTTTGGTGGGATAAATTGGGTCTAAATAGGAGGAACAATGGTGAAAGGTCCATAACAACTTGGAGAGAAATGAAGACTCTAATGAGGAGGAGATTTATTCCTAATCATTACTACAGAGAATTTTACCAAAAATTGTAGACCCTTATACAAGGCTCTAGGAGTGTGGATGAGTATTATAAGGATATGGAATTAACTTTGTTAAGAGCTAATGTGCAAGAAGATAGGGAGGCCACAATGGCTCAGTTTCTGAATGAGATGAACAAAGATATAGCTGATACAGTGGAATTGCATCATTATGTGGAGTTTGAAGACATGGTGCACATGGCAATTAAGGTGTAAAAGCAACTAAAGCGTAAAGGTATTTCAAAATTCTTTCTTGGATCAAGGTCTTCATTGAAACAAAAATGTAAGAAAGAAGAAAAAGCTATCCAAAAGGAGACCACTAAAGGAGAAGAAGGAGATTCATCAATGAGCAAAGGTAAATCTGATTCCCAAACTTCTAGAAATAGAGATATAAAATATTTCAAATATTTGGGTACAGTCATATAGCTTCTCAATGCCCTAACAAGAGAGTCATGATTCTAAAATATAATGAAGTTGTGACTGAAAGTCATAGTGATCATGATTCCATGCCCTTACTAGAAGATGCTAGTGATGATGATGTTGAATATCCTGTGGAAGGAGAATGCCTTGTTGTTAGAAGAGCTTTGAATTGTCGAATCAAGGAAGATGAGATGAATGAGCAATGGGAAAACATTTTCCATACTCCCTGCCTCACTAGTAACAAGGTATATAGTATGATAATTGATGGTGGGAGTATTACAAATGTTGCAAGTACTATGTTAGTTGATAAATTGAATTTGCCTACTGTTAGATATCCTAGACTATACAAGCTACAATGGTTAAATGAATGTGGAGAAATTAAAGTTACTAAGAAAGTTCTGATTTCTTTCTCAATTGGAAAATATTGTAATGAATTATTGTATGATGTTATTCCTATGTATGTTGGACATATACTGTTGGGAAGACCTTGGGAGTTTGATACAAAAGTAAAGAATAATGGGTTTACAAATAGATATTCTTTTGTAATGAAGAACAAACCCATTGACGTGAAAGCAAGTGTATGAGGATCAACTCAAGATGAAAAAAGAGAGGTAAAAATGAGAAAATGAGAGAGAGAGAGAGAGAGAGATGAAAAAGAAATGAGACTGAAAAGGAGAGAAAAGTTGAGAGGTCAAAAAAAGAAATGCATAAAAAGAATGAAGAGAGAAAAGAAAAGAAGAAAGTGAGTTTTTATACAAAAGAAAGTGAAGTAAGAAGTGCTTTCTTGGCTGAACAGCAATTCTTTCTCCTTAATTACAAGGAATCCTTTTTGAATACTAGCGACATTGACTCTTCCTTTACAAGTATTTTTGGTTCTTTGTTGCAGGAATTTGAAGATGTATTTCCTGAAGAAATTCCACTCGTGTTATTGCATTAGAGGAAATGAACATCAACTTGATTTCATTCCAGGAGTAACAATTCTTAATGGGCCAGCCTATAGAAGCAATCCAGAAGAAACAAAGGAGCTTCAAAGGCAAGTCGAAGAGCTCATGGCAAAGGGATATGTTAGAGAAAGCTTAAGTCCTTGTGCTGTTCCAATAGTTTTGGTTTCAAACAAGATGGTACATGGAGGATAAATAATATCACTGGAAAGTATCGCCATCCCATTCCTAGATTAGATGATATGCTTGATGAATTGCATGGTTCATTGTCTTTTCTAAAATTGATTTGAAATCTGGATACCATCAAATTAGACTGAGGGAAGGGAATGAGTAGAAAACTACTTTCAAAATAAAACACGGTTTGTATTAGTGGTTAGTCATGCCATTTGGATAACTAATGCACCTAACACTTTCATGAGATTAATGAATCATGTTTTACATACTTTTATTGGGAAACTTGTGGTTTATTTTGATGACATGATTGATAAACTCATATTTGTACTGATTTTTAATATGTTAAAAGAGAGTTTAGTATTGATTCTTATCTACATTTACTACTATATTGATCAAATCAGTTAACAATATGAAATTGGACAAGTGAAAATTTAAATGATGTGACTTTAGTGCTTAATTGGATAAATAATCTATTAAATATCTATTTCAGGTCAATACAGCAATCAATCAGCAAAGTAGAGCTTCCCTGTGAACTTTAGTCGCGACCTTATGTATTCACCGTCGAGACCAAAATTCAATCAGCAAAGAAGAAGCGCTCTCTGTAAATATTAGTCGCGACCTGATGTATACAAGGTCGCGACCAAACTTCGAATGCAGAAATCAATCAGCGAATGACATAAAGAAGGGGACAGCTGGACAGAAGGTGATTTAAGCATGTGATGGATTGCATAGCTGAACTTAACAGATTACAAGTGGGAGATCAAATATGTGCAGCAAAAGAACTGAACTCCACACATCTGGCACTGTTCACACGCACATTGTTCACACATCAGCATTCTCCATCTGAACAGAATGAGCAAGTTGCCAACAGCAAGTGGGAAGCATGTGCTGTAAACAGAATACCAGATCATGTGCTGACAGCTGGAGGACATCTGGATAGTTCCATTTGACTCACTCATGCATTTCAGACTTCTCCTATATATCACACTATCTGTACAGAATATGAAATCATTCATCACCTGGACATATCCATTTCAGACTTCTCCTATATAACTCTTGATATTCTGTGGATAATGAAGGTAAAGCAATCTCCAAGAGAACATACTTGTCATCATTCATTCATCTCATCATTATAAACACTTAAAATCAGAAACAATAGCATAGACTTTACATTCAGTCTTAGTTCAAATAGTTCAACAACACAACTCATTTGCTTAAATTGTTAAATTGTGGCTCAATAGATTAATTAGGAACTCTAACATTCAGTAGCCCATTGTGATCCGACCTAGGTTAGCCTCCACTTACTATTTGTTAGCTTAGTTTTGTTTGATAATAGAAACGACGGTTATCAATGATATATAGTAAGAATCTTGATGAGCATTTGACATTTACATTGTAATAAACCACATCAAGTACACAATGTAAATGATTCAATTGCTCATCAAGATTCTTGCTATATATCATAATATCATCAAAATAAACATTAACACTCATTATGATTAATCTCTTTACTTTTTACATGTTAATGTTTCTAGTGATATGATTTTGCATGTGACTGTTTGGGATAAGTATGGGAAGGGACACTCTCAGTAGAAGTAGTTTGTTTGCTTGTTTTGTTTACTTTTAAATAAATCCCTTTTGTGTGTCTACTTGAGATTGCTTTGTGCCTTTGATTAATGTTTCTTGTTGTCCCCATTTACTCATTGGTATTCTTTGGCCTTCCCATCTTAACTCACTTCAACTCTCAAATCTTAGTTCTTCCTCTTATAGAGATGATGTGTTGTGCTACAATCTTAAATTGGACTTCACAACTTCCATCTTTGATTTTTCACTTTTATTGAGAGTTTTCGTTTGTTATGTGACTAAGTTTTACATTGAGGACAATGTAATGAGTAAGTGTGTGGGGTGTGCATGTATGCATTTTGTGAGATGTGGTTTGTTGAATTGAATTAGGGATTGATGGTAATTTTATTTGAACTTTCATGCAATTTTGGCCAAAATTTTTCAAAATGTTGGACCCTTTTTCCTAATATTTCATTGCTTGCTATTGAGTTGTTGAGTTAAATATGTTATCTCATGATGAGTTGGATGACTAATTGCATTAATTGATTGAGTTACAGGGTTGTTTCATTGATTGAATAGAACTTAAATAGGAATTCCATCTGAAGGTACTTACTGTATACCTTCAACACGACTAAGCTGTCTTCTCGCTATAACGAATTGGCGAGTTTCAACTTGAGTGTTCCTTTGGCACACTGAACTTGCCTAGCACTTGATATTCCTTCTCTGTGTCTATGCACGTGGCGAATGCGCATTCTTATTGTGGCGAACAAACCCTAACTGTAAGAAACTTTGAATTTTTCTTTGAAATTAATGAAGTATCCTTAAGATTTTTCTCCCCATCTCTCATTAGGGGCAATTCTATCATTTCTCTTTTATTTCCCCTTACCTAATTCCCAAATTCCCCCTTCAAATCATATTTCCCCATCGCTCTCCTTATCCTCATTTGCACGTCTGAAGCTCTTCGAACTCACATCAGATTTTGCCTTCATCTCCAATCGTGCCTTGCTCTGATTCTTGTGCACTTCTAGTAGACTACTCCCCCTTATTTAGAAGCCTCGTCTGTCCTCAAGTTCTATTGTATTCTCAATTGCTCACTCTGAGTTGAAAGCAACTCGTTCTTGTTCGCTATTCTCCAATCCAAAGCCCAGTCTCTTGTTTGTTTCACCCTGTGAAAGCCATAGGTATGATTCTATTAGCTAGCAGAAAAGTAGGAAGAGAGTGAAGAGAGTTGTTAGTGAGGAAGCTCATGAAGGATAAGAAACTTCATAAATTTCCTCCTCACATGTGGAACCTGAAAACCCACCTACCCAAGAAGCCCCTAAGAATACCTTTTTTCCTTCTAGTCTATGAGTAAGTAGCTCGATACTAATAGTACTCTGGCAAGACATTTGGGTCCCTTTGATCTTTAAGATGGCTTTTAAGTTGCAAATTCCACTTCCTTCTTGTTGAGTCGTAGAGAGCTGGTGCACTTGTGCATGAGCTGCCTTCTAATGACCTTGAAGCCTCTAAGACTCCGATGGATCCTACTAGAGGGAAGGCTCCTATGGCGGATAAGCCTATTGAGGAAGAAGATGAGAGGATGAGGATGATGGATTAACACCTATCCTGTGGATGCTGTAGATCTTAGATGTTGATTTGTTCTATTTGCTTGCTGTTTTTACCATGAGCTATGACTCAATGGCTGTTTATTTCTTTTGTTATAACTTGTGTTTGATGATGACTGGTGTTTATGCTGGTCTTGTTAGTCATGTTTTCAATTTGTTGAACTTGAACTATGTTTAATCAATGCTTTTGGTTCTTTGGGATATTTGTATTGAATTGCCTATCAGGGGTTATCTCCCTGCTTCTCTATTTTGAGAGTGAGGACATTGTCCTGTTTAAGTGTGTGTGGGGGAGTGATAACTATTATTTTAATTATCAAACAAAACTAAGCTAACCAATAGCAAAGAGGAGGCTAACCTAGGTCGATTCACAAGGAGCCTAAATGGATGCTAAGTACTAATAAATCTATTGAGCCACAAATTAACAAATTAAGCAAATGAGTTATGTGTTGAACTGTTTGAATTAAAAACTGAATGTAAACTCCTATGCTATTGTTTCTGATTTTAAGTGATTAAGATGGTGAAATGAATTAATGACAAATGTGTTCCCTTGGAGATTACCTTACCTTCATTATCCATAGAATATCAAGAGTTAATCAGTTGAATTAGAATAGGTTAGCTAAAAACTGGCTTGCTAAATCTCAATCAAAGCTGTAACTCGCAGACATTCAATAGAGAATATGAATCATTCAACTCAGAGATAATAGAATATGAATTAAACATAATCACTTTAATTAATCACAGCTGTGTTCAACTCGATCAAAGATGAGAATCAATCAAATGATCATTTATGCAAAAATAAGAAATCTAACTCGGTTCCCTATTTTCTTGTCATCTACTTCTCTCTAATTGTATTAGTAATCACATAATTAATTACATCAACTCGATACAATCAAATCTGAATTAAAAACATAATGAACTCCCTGTTTAGCTCAAGGATTCTGGTTCAGCATCATCTCCAAGAGAGCACAGCAGCTTAGCCTTGCATTGCCATCTGAACTTCAGCAGCAACAGTAGGTACAGCAGCAGTCATGGTGGAAGAAGAAGGATCGAATGGAGATGAAATGGATATGCAAAACTTTTCTTTGTTTCTATTGGTTAGAATAGAGGAAAGTTGCAGAAGAGAAAATGAAGATGGAGAGAGAGAGAGAGTGTGGTCTGCGTGTGGACTGGTGTATGAATTATGGATGATAGATAACTGTGTAATCTGTGATCCATATATAGTTGTAGATGAAATGGGTGATCAGATGCATGAACCAATCTCTTCTTTAGTCCACTTGCTTCTGTTAGCACATGTCAATTCTGTTTACAGTACATGCTCCCCACTTGCTGTCAGCAACTTGTTCATTCTGTTCAGATGGAGTATGCTGATGTGTAAACAGTGCCAGATGCGTGAACAATACTCCTTTATGTGCCAGCACATGCATGATCTTCCACTTACAATTTGTTATCAGCTCTTATTTGCAGTCTGTTAAATCTAGCTATTCAATTCATCACATGCTTAAATCACCTTCTGTCCAGCTGTCCCCTTCTTTAAGTCATTCGCTGATTAATTTCTGCATTGAAGTTTGGTCGCGACTTTAATTACATCAGGTCAAGACTAATGTTTACAGAAAATGCTCTTCTTTGCGGATTGATGTATAGTCGCGATGTTGGCTACATCAAGTCGTGACTAATTCCCCAGGGATGCTCTACTTTGCTGATTGATTGCTGTATTGACCTGAAATAGATATTTAATAGATTATTTATCCAATTAAGAACTAAAATCACATCATTTAAATTCCCACTTGTCCAATTTCATATTATTAACTAATTTGCTCAATATAGTAATAAATATGGATAAAATCAATAATAAACTCTCTTTTAACATATTAAAACTCAATACAAATATGAGTTTATCAATTCCCCCACACTTAGCTTTTGCACTCCGAGTAAAATTATGGATCAAAACTGAAATTTGAATACACATGTTCAGTAAATTTGGCAAAACAGATTTAGCATAAGCACTTGTAGTCATTAATCATTTCCCTTCAATTGACAACAATCCATACTAATGTCATAACAATAAAAGGATCTAATTCAAGCAATTAAATCATAGTAAGCAATTAGGTTGAGATTTCCTCATAAAGAATAGTGTTTCACTCACTCTCTTATTAAGGTAATTTCACTCAACCATCTAGCTTAGGCTTCCTATAGGCTTGTAACCATCCTACATCTCCACCATTAAATGCCACAAGGGTTATGAATCAAAAGGTCTTTATTAGGGTTGTAATGTTGGAAAGGCCAGATGATGAAATGGAAATACATGTCAATGATTAATGAAATACTGCACATGTTCTTACTTTTTCAAGCTTTTTTTAATTTTAACTAGCTGCAGAAAATAGCAAGTCACAAACTAATTCTTTTCATACTAGTTGAATAGAACTTTTTGCATCTGATTTTTTTTTCTTTTCTTTCTCTTTTCTTTTTTTCTTTCTATGTACTTTTCCTTTGTTTTCACTATTGAACCAGATAGCAATACATTGAGGTTAAGACATTCAACAAGTAATTACATATTAGCAATCATTCACAATTAAAGACTTACTGCAGCAGCAACTATCTTGTACAGTATTCATTAATCAAGGATAGAACTTTTAAAGAAAATGAAGGTCTCAAAGGGGTAAAGCAAAGGATTTAATATTTATGTGGTTTTTGTTTGGTCAAGAAGGTTTTGAAAGAAATGCCCTTATCATTTTCACAATTCCATAGAGCTAATGTGGTTTTGAATCAAGGATTGAGACAAGTTCTGCAAAGTTACCAAACTAGATGGTGTCACACAATGTAAAGGAGTATATGTTGAAGGCTCAAAATGCTTCCATCTAGCTTACTCACCTTAGTTAGCTCACATGACTAGATTGCATGAATTTTAAACAAAATACATGAGATTAATCATTCATGATGCATAATTTCTAGTAGTGAATTAATAAAATAAGTAACTAACACTTCATCAAGGTTGCCAAAGTTCAAAATTATATGTTCAAAGTTCAATTTTGAATCCATGACAGTAAATTCCAAAGCCCAAGCACCAATCAGAATGAAATAGAAGGATTTTTCAGCAGACAAAATGGATATCAGGTCGCGACTGTTTTACACAGAGAAGAATTTTTCATAAAACAGGGAATAGTGGTCACGACTCAAAATCACCGAGAGTAAACCTGTTAAACACATGTTCTAGCTGTGACCAAATGACAATCCAGTTGCGACAAAATTCATAGAGAGTTCAAATCGCGACACAATAGATAATTCAGTCGTGACCAAAATTCACAGAGTTCCAATCGCGACAAAGTTAGGCATAGACCACGACTAATCATCACAGATAAGTAAATATCAGAAAATATGAACTTTTGGTAGCGACAAAAATAAGCAATGGTTACGACTAATCTTCACAGAGAAATTTTTTTGACAATTTGAACATATTAGTCGCGACAAAAATAGTATAAGGTCGCGACAAAAAGACAAAATCACAGCAAATATCTTATTTCCATTCACCCATCTGACTCAATAAAGCTCATCCTCCCCCACACTTAAATTCTACATTGTCCTCAATGTGAAGAAATGATGAAACACATGCAAAGCAGCAGTAATCATGACAACACTACACCAGAATCTAAGATGAATTTATTAGTTTTTATTGCCACCCCTACTGACTTGGTCTCCTCCCCCACACTTAATCAACAAATAACAGCTCAAGTATATAAGAAAACTGATTAAAGCAGACTATTATAAGTGGGGAAACAAGGAAGGAGACAACCTGAATATCATGGGGGTTTGAAGTTCTCCTTGTACAGCTTCAATAAGTGGCCATTGACCTAAAATACTGTACCATCTGCTTCATCCATCAATTCAATTATTCCATAGTCACCACATATGGACCATCCCATCTCGCAGTAAGTTTTCCAGGTTTGAAAGCATATCTAGCCTTAAATCTTAGAACTTTATCTCCAACATGAAATTCCTTGCGCAAGATCTGCTTATCATGAAGAAGCTTGGACTTTTCTTTGTAGATTCTAGAATTCTCATAGGCATCGAGTCTTATTTCTTCTAGTTCCTAAATCTGCAACATTCTTTCTTTTCCAGCAGTGTCAAAATCTATGTTACAAGTTTTAACTGCCTAGAATGCTTTGTGCTCAACTTCTACTGGTAGATGACATGTTTTACCATAGACCATTCAGTATGGGGACATCTCAAGTGGTGTTTTATGAGCTATTTTGTATGCCCACAAAGTTTCATCTAACCTTGTACTCCAATCTTTCCTTGAGGGTCTTACTATCCTCTCTAGAATCCTCTTAATAGCTTTGTTAGAATTCTCAGCTTGACCATTTATTTGAGGATGATAAGCTGTTGAAACCTTGTGCTTGATCCCAAACTTGGCAAATAACCCTCCTAAAATCTTATTATAGAAATGAGAGCCTTAATCACTCACTATAGCTCTTGGCACACCAAACCTTGAAAAGATGTTTCACTTAAGAAATTTGGAAACTGTCACTGCATCATCCTTTCTTGTTCATATAGCCTCCACCCATCTTGAGAGATAATCCACAGCTAACAGAATATATGCATAACCAAAGGATAGTGGAAATGGTCCCATGAAGTCAATGCCCCATACTTCAAACACCTCACAGAACATCATAGGTTGCTGAGGCATTTCATGTCTCTTAGTCAGTCAACCGAAACGTTGACACCTGTCACAAGATTTACAGTATTCATAGCAGTCTTTGAATATCTATGGCCAATAAAAACCAGCATCCAAAATCTTTCTGGAAGTCTTCTTTACACTGAAATGTCCTCCACAAATAGAAGAATGGCATGCTGTAAGAATGTTGTCTACTTCTTCACTTGACACACACCTTCTTATAACTTGATCACTGCATATCTTCCATAGGATGGGTGGTTCCCAAATGTAAAATTTTGCCTCATGCTTGATCTTCTGGCCCTGGAAATGAGATAAAGAAGGTGAAATTAGACCAGTAACAATGTACTTTAATATGTGGCAATACCAAGGTGTAATTACAGAAATCACAGAAACATAACAATCTCTAAATGTATCACAAATGATGTTAGAATCTAATACTCCCCTTGTATTTCCAGGCAATCTACTCAAATGGTCAGCTACCACATTTTCTGCTCCAATTTTGTCCCTTATCTCCACATCAAATTCTTGGATTAGCAGCATCCATCTCAAGACTCTAGACTTGGACTGTGGCTTTTTAAACAAGAACTTTACAATAGCATTGTCAATGTATATAATCACTTTATTGCTCAACAGATAAGATCTGAATTTATCAAGTGCAAACACTATAGCAAAAAGTTCTTTTTCTGTAGTAGTGTAGTTCTATTGAGCACTATCTAATGTTTTAGAGGCATATGAAATGACTTTGGATAGCTTACCATCTTTCTGTCCTAACATGGCACCTACAGATTTATTTGATGCATCACATGAAAGCTCAAAATCTAAGTGCCAATTAGGTGCAACAAGTATAGGTGGTGTGATAAGCATAGCTTTAATAGTATCAAATGCTCTCTTGCAAGTATCATCAAAACATAACTCTACATCTTTTTGCATGAGTTTAGATAGTGGAGATGCAATCTTGCTAAAATCCTTAATGAATCTTCTATAAAATCCAGCATGTCCTAGGAATGACCTTAGTTCCTTTAAAGATTTGAGATAGGGAAGAGAAGAAATAACCTCAATCTTAGCTTTATCTACCTCAATCCCATTCTTAGATAATAAGTGTCCTAGAACTATGCCTTTATCTACCATAAAATAACACTTCTCAAAATTCAGCACAAGTTTTTTCTCAATGCATCGTGCTGAGACTTTATCTAAACTCTCTAAGCATAAGCATTCATCAAAATCCTCACCATACACTGTGAAATCATCCATGAATACCACCATATTCTTCTCTAAGAATTCACTGAATATAGACATCATAACTCTTTGAAATGTTACCGGAGCATTGTACAAGCCAAATGGCATCCTCCTATAAGCATAGGTACCAAATGGACATGTGAATGTGATTTTTTCTTGATCTTTTGGTGCAATTGGAACTTGAAAATATCCTAAAAAACCATCAAGAAAATAGTAATTAGCCTTTCCAGCAAGTCTTTCCAACATTTGATCTATAAATGGTAAAGGAAAATGGTCCTTCCTAGTTGCATCATTCAATTTCCTATAATCAATGCACACTCTCCATGAATTCTGCACTCTAGTAGGGATTAGTTCATTCTTTTCATTCCTTACCACAGTTATACCGTTCTTCTTAGTCACCACATGAACTGGACTTACCCATTCACTATATGAAATTGGGTAAATAATGCTAGCATTTAACAACTTAGTCTCCTCTTTCTTGACTACATCAGATATCAAGGGGTTTAGTCTTCTTTGTTGTTGCTTAATAGGCTTGGCTCCATCATTTAACAGAATTTTATGTGTGCATACAGATGCATCTATACCAGGTATATCAGCTAGAGCCCAACCTATTGCTTTCTATGTGTTTTTAAGACTGAAATTAATCTCTCTTCCTCAGAAATAGAAAGTGCATTAGTAATTATGACAGGTAATGTATTATTTTCAGCCAAAAACACATATTTAAGGTTATTAGGAAGTGGTTTGAGTTCCAACTCAGGTGGCTGGACAATTGATGGAACCAACTTCCTAGTTTCCAAAGTTGCAACATGTTTTAATAATTCTGTCATCACAGGTTCTGCAACATCCAATTCTGTCCCTGCAATTAGATCCTTAGCAAAAAGGTCAGTAACAGCAAAAAAACAAGATTATAGGGTGGAAAGTAAGCTATCAGCTGAACTATAGTTAATACTTAACACATCACCACTACTATCCAAGGAAAATTCAGAAGAAGAAATTTCAGATTCAAGCATTTCACATTCAGCTTTATCAGAATTTTGCAGCAGCGGTATTTCAAGTTCATCTTTAGCTTCCTCAATGTATGCATCAATTGTACTTAAGCCTAACAATGAGTAATTTTCAAATAGATGTCTCATTGCTTCATAGACATTAAAAGTTATGACATTATCACCTACTTGCATTGTAATGCTCCCATTTTTCATGCTTATCACAGTGTTGGCTGTCCTAAGGAATGGCCTACCCAAGATAATAGATCCCTCTGAATTTGACTCATGTGACATGTCTAAGACGTAAAAATCTGTAGGTATAATCAAGTCTTTGACCTTCACTAATATGTCCTCTAATAGTCCCTCTGGTTTCCTAGTGGTTCGATCAGCAAGCTACAATATCATTGAAGTCTCCTTAAGTGAGCCTATGCCCATGCCTAATGATGTATAAATAGAAGTTGGCATTACATTAATAGCTGCACCAAGATCTAACAAAGCATTAGCACACTGAAACTTGCCAAAAGTAATTGGAACTGTAAATGAACCTGGATCATCACATTTTATAGGAAGCTGTGGCTTAAGTAAAGCTGACACACTAGATCCTACTTGAACCCTTTCATTTGGTTTGCAGATTCTTTTAGTAGTGCAGAGTTCTTTCATAAATTTTCTATACTTAGGTATACTCTTGATTAGATCCACAAGTGGCACATTAACTTCCAATTTACCTAACAGATTCAGAATATCTTGTTCCTGTTTATCCTTTAAAAACTTCTTTGGACACATGTATGCATTAGGAAAAGGTAGGTGTTTAATACTTATCTCTTTGTCATTCTGCTCTACATCTTCATGCTCCCTTTTATTCTAGTTTCTGCTGGATTCCTGACTTACATTACTGGCACTAGCAGCTGCTTCATGCATATCATATTGTTGTGTAGCATCCTTTAATTCAGTTTGCTCATTATGCTGCTGCAATATACCCTTCTTCTTGCTGCTTTCTGATTCTGGAATAGATGAGGATATTTCTTTAGTCAATTCTTTAGTTTCAGGTCCATTTCGTTGCTCATTTGATTCCTTATCCTTCTTTCAGCATATGTTTTCCCCACTATTTTGCCACTTCTCAAGCTCATAGCATTCACAGATTTTGGGTTAACAACTATATTTGAAGGTAGACTTCCTCCCATTCTAGCCTGAACATCATTTACTGAATTGGCTAGCTGTGACACATAGCCATTCATGTTTTTAGCTTTTGTTTCCCACTGGTTCTAATTTGTTCTCCAAAGCAGAAAACTTAGATTCTTCCATTGCTAAGTTGTTCTCCACTGTAGACCTTAAATCCTTGAAGTTAGAGCTGAAGTGTTGTTCATGGAATTTATATTTGAGTTCATCATATTGATACTTTTGAGTATCTCAGAAATTCCATTATCCTTTGTAGCATTAGACACTTCTATGGCTCTAGAGGATTTAGCCACTTACTTGTCATTGTTGAACCTATTTTGACCAGCAGCTCCACCTTCAGCTCTCCATCTGAAATTAGGATGCTCTCTCCATCCTTCATTGTATGTATTAGAGTATGGATTCCTTTGTGGATACTGGTTTGGTCTTCCTTGATAGATAGCTGATACATCCTCATAATGTGAAGGACAATTTGCACTGATATGCATTGGAAAAGAACAAAACTGACAACTAGAACCAACTAGAGCTTGAGAATACGGGCTTTGAATATGTGAATTGCCCAGTTGAGCAGTTAAGTTGATGATTTGAGCACTCGTAGCAGTAACTTGAGAAGACAGATTATCATGCACTTGTCTAGCATCATATCCCCCATACTGCTGGTCATTGTTTGCTATCTTCTCAATTAAGTTCCATGCTTCATCAGGAGTTAGATAATCAATGGAACCTCTAGCAGCTGCATCCAAATTCTTTCTGCATGTATGGCGTAATCCTGAATGAAAGTACTGCACCAAATGTTATATTGGAATCTGATGATATGGACATCTAGCCATCAACTCTTGAAATCTACCCCAAAACTCATAGAAAGACTCTTCAGCATACTGTTTTGCAGTAAAAAATTCTTTCCTTAATGTAGCAGTCTTTGATGAAGGAAAATATCTCTCCAAGAAGGCATTTCTTAAGTTGTTCCAGGAGTGTAGAGCTTGAGGTGCATGATGTGGCAGCATATAGAACCATTTTTTTGCCTTTCCTTTAAGTGTAAAATGGAATACTTGTCTTTGCATAGCATCCATATCAGCACCTACAGGCTTCATAGTTGAACAAACCCACTGCATAGTCTACAAATGCTTGAAGGGATCCTCACCTGCCAATCCATAATACTTTGGTAAGTTACTTAGCAAAGGACCTTTCAACTCAAAGTTCACATCTAAAGCAGGAAAAGTATGAAAAGGATCATAGTTTGCATTAGAAGAAGTGAGTTCTTTTATGCTCCTACGTGGCCTTCTATTGTTCATGTTATTTTCTGCATGTTGCTCATTTTGATTATTCTGATTATGAGTCTGAGCTTCACCTACATTAACATGCTCCATGACAAGATGATTATCTAATATATCAAAAGATGCAAGTTTAGTATCAGCAATAACAGATGCAACACTAGCTTGATTTTTAGTTTTCTTAAGTTGCCTTAGTGTCTGTCCTATTGATTTCTCTATCTATGAATGAGTATGAGATTATCTACATTGACATGCTCCATGACAAGATAATTATCTAGGATATTACTAGAAGCAGGTTCAATCTCAGCAGCAACAGATTGACTAGAAAAACTAAGCTCAGATGTAACACTAGCTTGATTTAAGATTTTAGCCTTCTTAATTTGCCTAAGTGTTCTATTGATTTCTCTATCCAATGGAAAGAATTCAGAGCTTTTGTTCATGCAAATCACGCTCAACAATAATGCAGAAGATCAAATATATCAGCAATGCAGCAAATTCAAAAATTGAGATCAGTTATTCGCAGTTCAGAAAGCTCAGGTCGCGACTAAACATCACAGAGAGCAGATATCGCAACAAATATGAACTTCAAATCGCAACTGATAGTCACAGAGAGCAACAATTTTTGAATCAGGATTTTTGGTTGCGACTAAAAATCACAGAGAGTAAATTCTTGAAATTAGAAATTTCTGGTTGCGACCAAAATGCACTTAGGTCTCGACCAAACACCATAGAGAGGTTTAGTCGTGACTAAGTGTCAATTTGATTGCGACTAGAAATCACAGAGATGAAAAATGTTGAAAAATATTTTTTTGGTTGCGACAAAAAAGTACTCCTGTCACAACTAAAAGTTAGAAACAGCAAATCTGAGTCAAAAACTAAGTTCAGATTGCGACTAAATGTGTAACTGATTGCGACTAGATATCATAGAGCACTTTAGTCGCGACTAAGAAGCCAAAGGGTCGTGACAAGACAGATATAAAACACAAAATTACAACAACTACCTACTTTTTATGTTTTTGAGGTCTAGGAGATTGCTTAGAAAACCTTAACAAGTAAGGCTCCTTGGCAACGGTGCTATTTTGATAACTGTCGTTTTAATTATCAAACAAAACTAAGCTAATCAATAGCAAAGCGGAGGCTAACCTAGGTCGATTCACAATGAGTCTAAATGGCTGCTAATTACCTAATAAATCTATTAAGCCACAAATTAACAAATTAAGCAGATGAGTTGTGTGTTGAACTGTTTGAACTAAAAACTGAATGTAAAATCCTATGCTATTGTTTCTGATTTTAAGTGATTAAGATGGTGAAATGAATGAATGACAAATGTGTTCCCTTGGAGATTACCTTACCTTCATTATCCATAGAATTTCAAGAGTTAATCAGTTGAATTATAATAGGTTAGCTAACAACTCGCTAGCTAAATCTCAATCAAAGCTACAACTCCCAAACATTCAATAGAGAATATAAATCATTCAACTCAGAGATAATAGAATATGAATTAAACAGAATCACTTCAATTAATCATAGCTATGTTCAACTCGATCAAAGATGAGAATCAATCAAAGGATCATTTATGCAGAAATAAGAAATCTAACTCGATTCCCTACTTTCTTGTCATCTACTTCTCTCTAATTGTATTAGTAATCACATAATTAATTACATCAACTCGATACAATCAAATCTGAATTAAAAACATAATGAACTCCCTGTTTGGCTCAAGGATTCTGGTTTAGCATCATCTCCAAGAGAGCACAGCAGCTTAGCCTTGCATTGCCATCTGAACTTCAGCAGCAACAGTAGGTACAGCAGCAGTCATGGTGGAAGAAGAAGTATCGAATGGAGATGAAATGGATATGCAAAACTTTCCTTTGTTTCTATTGGCTAGAATAGAGGAAAGTTGCAGAAGAGAAAATGAACATGGAGAGAGAGTGTGTGTGGTCTGCGTGTGGACTAGTGTATGAATTATGGATGATGGATAACTGTGTAATCTGTATCCATATATAGCTGCAGATGAAATGGGTGATCAGATGCATGAACCAATCTCTTCTTTAGTTCACTTGCTTCTGTTAGCACATGTCAATTATGTTTACAGCACATGCTCCCCACTTGCTGTCAGCAACTTGTTCATTCTATTCAGATGGAGTATGCTGATGTGTGAACAGTGCTTCTTTATGTGCCAGCACATGCATGATCTCCCACTTGCAATTTGTTATCAGCTCTTATTTGCAATCTATTAAGTCCAGCTATTCAATTCATCACATGCTTAAATCACCTTCTGTCCAGCTGTCCCCTTCTTTAAGTCATTCGCTGATTAATTTCTACATTGAAGTTTGGTCGCAACTTTAATTACATCAGGTCACGACTAATATTTACAGAGAATGCTCTTCTTCGCTGATTGACGTATGGTCGCGATGTTGGCTACATCAGGTCGCGACTGAATTCCACAGGGATGCTCTACTTTATTGATTGATTGCTGTATTGACCTGAAATGGATATTTAATAGATTATTTATCCAATTACGCACTAAAATCACATCATTTAAATTCCCACTTGTCCAATTTCATATTATTCACTAATTTGCTCAACATAGTAGTAAATGTGGATAAAATCAATAATAAACTCTCTTTTAATATATTAAAAATTAATACAAATATGAGTTTATCAGGGAGGGGGAGATTAGTGTTTGTGCATGAATGTTAATGCAAGTTTTAGGGGAAATTTTTTCAAATTTTTCCATTCTTTCATCACCTCTTGATTCTTGGTGATAAATTGCTTTATGAACTTGGACTTAGATTGATTTTGATGCTTGCTGAATTTAGGTGTAGCTAGGATGTGCAATATAGTGGGATAGTTCTCTCTTTTCTTGATGATCCTTTTATTGAATCCTAGATAATCTATATGCCATGTGATGCACTACTAATAAACTCTTATTTTTGTATAAATTTTAATGTGTGTAAAGAGAATTTTATTATTAATTTTGTCTCCACTTACTATTATGTTGAGCAATTAACAAATAAAATAAAATTGGAATAATAGGGAATTAATTGATATAAATGTGGTCATATATTGGAATATTATCTCATTAGATAAATAATTTGCATCTTTTAAATTCCCATTTCAAGAAAATGCTCACTAACCACCAAGTCAACTTGCTGCTGTAACAGAATGGGAAGGAGAATCAGTTAGAATGTAATTAGATGGGTTTGAAAGCTAGAAGGTGAACTTAACAGAGTGGCTAACAAATTGGGCATGTGCTGGCACTGGAGGGAGGCAATCTGTTCACTGCACAAAGGAGAGGAGATTCATTCACGCATGATATACATGCTCACGCACTCTAAACTGACTCATTCACTCCACCTCTCGCATCCCATCACTCGATGATAGCTCACTCATTCCACACCTATCCCATATCACACAAATATCACGCCATCTCTACTCTCTCTCTAGGATTCCACATCTCACCTCAGATCATTCACTCTATACTAGAGATCATAGATACTCTCTTACTCCATCCAGATATGACTTCACGTCATCACTCTCTCTCTCATCTCACCTGCAACTTTCCTATGTTCTGAGCAATAGAACCATAGGAACCTGCTTCCATCTTCATCTTCTATCTTCTTCATGTAACATGACTTCTGCTGATCTACTTGTTGCTGTTGCTGAGGTTTTAATAGCAATAGAAGGCTAGATCCATTATGCTCTCTTGGAGATAATGTTGAACTAGAGTCCTTGATTTACAATAGGGAGTTTAATTGTGTTATTAATTTCAGATTTGATTGTATCAGTTGATGTAGTTAATTATCATTTTATTGATTCAATTGGAGTTAGTAGATGATGAATGATTAGGGAACCGAGTTGGATTTCCTATTTCTGTATAATTGATCTTTAATTGATCTTCGTCCTTGAACTAGTTGGACATGGCTGTGGTTAATTAGAGTAATTCTATAGCACAGTATAGTTGTACCTGTTTAATTTATCTTCTTCTACCTCTTGAGTTGAACGATTCAGATTTCTCTATTCAATGTCTGCGAGTTATAACTTTGATAGAGATTTTGCTGACGAGTTATTGGCTAACACATTTTAATTCAACTAATTAACTCTTCATATTCTATGGATAAGGAAGATAAGATAATCTCCAAAGGGAACAAACTTGTCATAAATTCGTAACATCATCATTAATAGCTAAAATTATAAACAGTAGCATAGGATTTGCAGTCATAAGTTATTCAAACATCTCATCTCACATATCATTGCATTAATTTGTTAAATTGTGGCTCATTAGATTAGTTAGGTACTTTAGCATCCATTTAGGCTACTTGAGAATCGACCTAGGTTAGCTTCACTTTACTATAGGTTATCTTAGTTTCTTTTGATAATTAGAACGACAGTTATCAAAATAGTGCCATTGCCGGAGAGCCTTACGTGTTTTAGTTTTTCTGTGAATTTAGTGTTCTGCCTCTTTGAGTCGCGACCAACTGCCTGTTTAGTAGTGACTATACTGCAAATACTGATTACTGGAGAGTCTCTTTGATATCCTTGGACGCAACTTAAAATCAGTGTTTAACTCAGATTTGCTCTCTGTAACTTTTAGTCACGACCAGAGTGTTTTTTGGTCGTAACCAACTCATTATTCATCAAGTCGTCTTCTCTGTAATTTTTAATCGCAACCAAATTGACAATTAGTCACGACAAAAAATTAGTCTTTAATTTAGATTTACTCTCTAGATTTTTAGTCATGACTGGAGTATGAATCTTAGTGAGAATCTTAGTTAGATTAACATTATGTTAAGGTTTGGGTACTTAGTGAGAAAGTCAATATCACTTAAGTATGAATCTTAGGTGAACTAAGAAGATCCCCTCCCTAAATGATTGGTTCACTGCTTAAAGTATGATTCAGATAAGGAACCTTAGGAAGAGAATGTTTAGAGAAAGATATATTTAAGTTGCAACGAAAAGGTGTTTAGGTTGCAACTCATTTTCACAGAGAAGTTAGGTAGCGACGAGCCAGGATGTCGGGTATGACTAAGGGGATGGAGGAGTTTAGGAATATACGAGCTAGTATGGTGAACACTACTAAAAGTGACAGTGACCCTCAGATGGGTATGTTGCGTTATACCCTAGCTTCGCAACCTTACGAGACAATTTTTAAGGATGCAGTAATAGTAGACTAGTCTAGTCAGCGAATACCTCTGAGGTCTCGTGTTTCTTAACACGATATGGCTTGACTGAGAGTCAAGGAGCAGTTTTATCTGCTAACAGAGAAAGAAGTTGACCAGTCTAAGATACAAGAGTTAGTTTAAGATAACGTTAGGAGAACAAAATAGAATCGTTCCATGAACCTAAAATTCTTAGAAATAGATATTAGACACTATGGGAACGCGAGAACAAAGGCGCCAACCTCACTAAAATTTATCAGGTAGAGGTTTAGTATGAGATGCTGGCAAGCCAGATGGATGAGGCGCTAGGACACAGAAGATTAGCTGAAAAAGGCGTTCAAAGGTAGATCCTCCTTAAAGTAGTCAGGAGTTTATCTACATTGTGACAGACTTCGTTAAGTTATTCTTTCCAAAACAGAAGTTTCAGAAGTATGAGACCAAGAATTTGCCTAGAGACATGATGGCAAATAGAAAGAGAGCTAATGTTCTCCAAATAGATAAACCCCATCATGAAGGGACCAATAAACCTAATGTAGAGCACTTCAGATGACAGGAGTAATAGCAGCAAATGATAGATGGGATCTTGGCAACTCAAGTTCACCAGGAACAAGAAAAAGATGTTATTATCATGACAGCCGTAGCAGCAGTTGTTGTAGATTTACGACGGTTAGAGAGTCATCAAGGAGTTACAGTCCAGGCAGGAACAAACTAGGACTAGCAGATGGTTAGGATCTGCTGAGAAAGAAGATAGTATCCAACTATAGAAAAGTATAGTACTCTATAAAGATATAAATGATCAGCTCACATGGGAATTTTTTCTTGAGAAGTTTTAAGAGAAGCATTCTCCTCAGTCAAATAGATATGAGCGTGAGGCTAGGTTAAAGTGTTAAAGAAGAGTAAGAGGAACCCTCTGATGGATATTTAGCTGAGTTCATCCATTTGCACAGTGAAAGTTGAATGACTGAGAAGTTAACTCATAGATTGAATTCTGTGCTGCAAGAAAGAATTTTTCCCAGGCAGTTGCAAAGGTTCAATGAAGTGGTAGAGGTAAGCAAGATTACAGAGAGAAATTTGTGATACCAAGAAAAGATAAAGGCAACTCTGAAAGATGAATCCTTTCGGTGTTTCTGATAAGGATGTTCCAGAGGGCCTTTAGTTTTTAGAAAAGGTAATAAGAAGCAGTTAAGAAGTAGAATAGTAGTAAGCTAGGAGATACAGACATGCAATTAGAGCCTAACATATATGAGAACTGTAGTAGAAACCACGAGAATAGGCTTTGATTGACAGGTCAAGGAAGTTGCTATAGATGTGGCAAGCTGGGACATTTTGCCAGGGCTTGTTTGCAGAATACGACAGGTAAAAGATTCTGATGCAAAAGAATATTTTACCCTAATCTGAGAGGAGGCAAGAAAGTCGCCTGAGGTGATAACCATCATTTTAATTATCAAATAAGAAACTAAGCTAACCAATAGTAAAGTGAAGCTAACTTAGGTCGATTCACAAGGATCCTAAATGGATGCTAAAGTTCCTAACTAATCCAATGACCCACAATTAACAAATTAATGCAATGATCTGTGAGATGAAATGTTTGAATAACTTCTGAATTAAAGACACAATTGAACTCCTTGTTTCAGATCAAGGACTCTGGTTCAGCATCATTGCCAAGAAAGCACAATGGATCTAGCCTTCCATTGTTGTCAAGACCTCAATAGCAGCAGCAAGTCCAGCAGTAGTCATGGTAAAAGCAGAAGGAGAAGATGAAGGTAGAAGTGATAAGTTCCTCTAGTTCTATTACTTAGAACAGAGGAAAGTTGCAGATGAAGAGAGAGAATAGAGATCTGGATGGAGTAAGGTGTGATGGCGTGAGAGAGATGTGTGGAGTGGAATGGATACGTGAGGTGTGGAATGAATGTTCAGATCTATGCGATTAGTGGATGAAGTCTGAATGAACTATGCTGGAGTGAGTGAGTCGATATATTGGGTGAATGATCTCCTCTCTAGTGCCAGCACATGCATCCAACAATCTGTTAGCCCACTTTTTTCTATTAGCCATGTGCCTAATCTGTTACCTACTTTGTTCAGTCTAGTGTCACTTCCTTGCCATTACATTCTGATTAATCTTATCCAATTCAGTTACAGCAATAAGTTGACTTGGTGATTAATGGGCATTTCCTAAAATGAAAATTTAAAAGATACAAATTATTTATCTAATAAGATAATATTCTAATATATGACCAAAATTATATCAATTAATTCTCCATTGTTCTCATTTTATTTTATTTGTTAATTGCTCAACATAATAGTAAATGGGGATAAAATCAATAATAAAACTCTCTTTGAACACACTAAAATCAATATAAAAATAATATGAAAGTTGAACTAGAATATAAGATGAATTCATGAGAGTATCTATCTACCCCTACTAACTTGGTCTCCTCCCCCACACTTAATCAACAAATAATAGCTCAAGCATATAAGAAAAATTGTGTAAAACATACTATTATAAGTGGGAAACAAAGAAGGAGATAACCTGAATATCATGGGGGTCGGAAGTTCTCTTTGTACAGATTCAATAAATGGCCATTGACCTAAAATGTTGTACCATCTTCTTCACTTAGCACACATCTTATATCTTGATCACTGCATATCTTTCATAGTATCGGTGGTTCCCATATGTAATATTTTGCCTCATACTTGATCTTTTGGTCCCCTCTATCTCTCTGCCCTATATCTTCATACTCCTTTTGATGCTGGTTCTTGTCTGATTTCTAACTTTCAATTCTAGAACTAGCAACTGCTTCATGTATACTAGCTGGTTGTGCAGCAACCTTCAATTCAACTTACTCATTCTGCTGCAACATCCTCTTCTCTTTGCTGCTTTCTGATTCTGGACTGAATGAAGGTTTTTCTTTAATCAACTCTTCAGTTCCAGATCTGTTCTGCTGCTCATTTTCTATAGTATCACTCACTCTCTTCCAGCTACTTTAAGACTTAATCACAATTCTAACTATGCATCTGCAGAAAGTAACAAGTCATCATCTAATTTCCTTTCATTCAAGTTGAATATCACATCCTCTTGTCATCTGGTCTATCTCTTCTTTGTTTTTCTCTTCTTTTCCCTTTCTTTCTCTTTTCTTTCTTTTCTCTGTACTTTTTCTTATTGTTTATTTTTTCTTTTCTTTCAACTATTGAGCCAGATAACAAATACATTGAGGTTCAGATATTCATTAAGTGGTTGCAACTTAACAATTATTTCACAATCAAAGAATTACCGTAGCAACAAAAATCTTGTACAGCATTCATTAATCAAGGATGAAATTTTTAAAGAAAATGAAGGTCTTAAAGGGTTTAAGTAAAGGATTTAATATTTATATGGCTACTGTTTAGTTAAAAGGGATTTTGAAAGAAATGTCCTTATCACTTTCACAATTCCAAGAAGCTAATGTGGTTTTGAATTAAGAATTGAGACAAGTTCTACAAAATTACCAAACTAGATGGTGTCACACAATTTTTAGGAGTATATGTTGGAGGCTCAAAATCCTTCCATCTGGCTTACTCACTCTAATTAACTCACCATGACTAAATTGCATGAATATTAAACAAAATACAATTTTCAGTAGTCAATCAATGAAACAAGCAACTCACACTTCATCAAGTTTGCCAACATTCAAAAGTATATGTTCAAAATTCAATTTTAATTCCATAAAAGTCAATTCAAAAGACCAAGCAATAATCATAATGAAATAGAAGAATTTTTCAGCAAAGGATCAATTATAGTCGCGACAAAAAGGGCATTAGGTCGTGACTGTTTTACACAAAGAGAAATCTTAATAAAACAAGGAATATTGGTCGCTACAGAAATGGACACTGGTCGCGACACATAATCACAGATAGTAAACTTGTTAAACACATATGCTATGGTTGCTACCTAAATGTTAATCCAGTCACCACCAAAATTCACAGAGAGTTACAGTCGTGACAAAGATAAATACAGGTCCCGACTACACATCACATATAGGTAAACTTAAAAAAATAGGAACTCCTAGTCGCAACAAAAATAGGCAATGGTCACGACTAATTTTCACAGAGAAGAAACTTGACAAACTCGAACACATTAGTCGCCACAAAAACAACATAGGGTCGCTACCAAAAGACATAGAATCACATCAATAATCTGATTTTCATTCACTGCCATCAAATCAATGTGACAAATCGGTATGTAGTTAAAACTCTTTATTATCAATTCTTTTCATTGTATTAGTGGCTTCTCATAGTTTTTTGCTTGCTTTAAATGGATTAGTCCCCATCAAAGATAAAGATAAGCAATGTGAGTTTCATAAACATTCAAGTCATTTCTCAAACTCAAGGAGTAGTGGAGTACCATGTGACAATGGTCAACATAATAACATTAGTCTCAAATTCAATGGAGCTGAAGTAACGGTTAAATGTTCCAATGTTAAACCCAAAGTTACAAGGATGACGCTGTCTTGTTGATGCAATACAGCAAGATGACTTTTCAACTTGTAAGGATCCTTTGCATATTCCAACTGGACTAATCACAAGAGCAAGAGCTAAAAGAATTAAGGAAGCATTGAATGGGTTAGTATAAGAGGCATTGACAAAGCAAATGACAATTGGAGCAATAAATTAGATTAAAAATGCTGAGGACGTCATTAATTTCATTTGTGTTGAAAATAGAGTTGCTGAACCTATTTTGGGCTTGGAGACATTAATTTAAAGGCCTTGGACCAAGTAGTACACATGGGAAGAATCACTTGGGCCTAAATAATCACTTTTTGGGCTTAAAATGTTGATTCTATTTTTACTATTGTATTTTGTGAAAATTAGTTATTAATTGGCTGACTTGATTTTTAGATTTCAAAGTTACTTGCATTAAGTCCTTGTTATTTTATTTACTATTTTGAGTTCTTATGTTGCATTTAATGCTTTTCATGTCAGATTTGAAATGATCTCTTCAAAACATTATATGACTCATTTTGGAATCAAATTGGATTGTTGATTGAAAGTTACATTTACGCAATATTTGTTGAGAGTGGATTCTCTCTAGGGTTCTTCATAGAACTAACAGACTCATTAAGGCTTGATAAAACTTATGGCATCTTCCAACACTTTTAGTACTTGTTCTTCTGTGTTTAAGGGTTCAAGTGGATCACCAGACCTCTATTTAGCGTTATTGGGGTGCGTATATTCGGATTGGCTGTGGGTTCACACCACTTGTGCAGCAGCTTAAGAATCTAATAGAGTACGTTATAAAGGCTCTCCTTTTTTGTGTTCTTCAAGAGATGAATTCAACTAATTAACTCCTCATATCCTGTGGACAATGAAGGTAAGGTAATCTTCAAGAGAACACACTTGTTATTAATTCATAACAATATCATTAACGCCTAAAATCATAAATAGTAGCATAGGATTTTTACATTCAGAATTTATTCAAACATTTCATCTAACAGATCATTCCATTAATTTGTTAAAATATGGCTCATTAGATTAGTTAGGAACTTTAGCATCCATTTAGGCTCCTTGTGAATCGACTTAGGTTAGCTTCACTTTACTATAGGTTAGCTTAGTTTCTTATTTGATAATTAGAACGACAGTTATCATGAATTTCCTGAAGAAGACCCGGAGGAGTTAGTGAAGGAACTTCCACATGAGGAACCTCAAGTAGTATGTGATTCTGGACCAAGGTCAAAAAATTTATTCCACATCGAACCTCTTCCTGGGGAACCTTTTCTGGTTTCTTCTTAATCAAACCCCAAGTCGGTGCTTACTCTTCTCGATGAATCTCTAGTTGATGACGGAGAGGAAGTGAACTAACCTTGTACCCCTGCTATGAGTATAGCTGAAAGAGATATAGCCGCCAAATCATTGGTTTCATGACAGATAAGCAAAATACTGAATTCTACCTAAAAGTCATAATAGAATATATAAGAGCAACCAGAGTTAGAGGCAAAGACTATAGAGTTTGTATTTAAAGGGCACAACTGACTATGTATTGTGTTATCAAGGAAACGATCTGCGCCTAGTCAGATACTCTGATGCTGATATAGACGGAGATGAGGAAGAGCAAAGATTGACTTTAGGATACATCTTCTTGCTTAACAACCGCACCATATGTTGGAGTGGCAAGAAGAAGATGTATATTGCCTTACACTCTATAGAAGCTAAGTTTGTGGCATGCACTGCAGTAACGCAAGAGGTTGTTTGGCTAAAGAAATTTATTGAACACCTAGGATTTAGGAATGAGAGTTCCAATCTAGTATTGATACACTGTGACAACACTACAGCCATAGCTTATATCAAAGACTCTAAGTATCATAGCAAAGACTAAACACATTGATATCAACTATAACTTTGTGAGGGATTATATAGCAAGAAAATTGTAACTGTATAGTACATTTCAACCAAATGTATGGTAGTAGACCCCCTGACTAAGCCAATAGGCAAAGAAATATTTGAGAAATATGTAAAAGCGATTGGCATATGAAAAATATAAAATTACAGACCGTATGTAATATTTTTATTTTATTAATGATATCATGTCATTTATCATTACTTATGCGTCTGGGTGAAAGTATACACTGTCTAGTATGTGGTATATGTTGAAAAGGTTAGCTCTCTCACATGAGCAACCGCCTTTGATGTTAGAGAGATGCGTTCAAAGATAAGATATGTGTTCACCAGTAAATTAAAGTAGTAAAAGTGCTGATATGGTAGAAAAGAAATACATTAAATATCGCTTTGACTTAAAAAGTGTAGTAAATCGAGATGAGATCCATGAGTATAGATATGGATCAAACTATGGATACCCACATCCTTGAAACCTATTGCCAGATAATAAATTGTTCAAAATTGATATATTATGTGAATATAATTGAAGAGTTTGGGTTTAGATACTATGAGTGTTTAGGCTTAAGTCTGTACTGTGTGATTAATAGAATCAAAATGGCGTACACTCTTATAGGATAAGAGGAACATCGTAGCATGTGATTCATATCGTATGTGCTAAAGAACTGGAAATGGAAAGCAAGTGAATCAATCTATGCTTTATTGTTGTGTGAGTTCCAGAAAGGTACCATCCTTTCATTAATGTCTTTTGACTTTGACAGTATTACGGAGGTACGTCTCAACGCCTGCTATTTTAGTATATATCCTATGGTCAAGTTATATATGACCAAAGATATTATGCTAGAAAAGCAGTTGATTCATATTAAAATGATATGTGGGCGAACAAAAGATTATCAGAATATACACATCCATGCTAGTGTCTGTGACTGGTCCCTTGTGATATTATTTTGTTAATTTCATAAGTATAGACACTATGCATAAGTGAAGGCGATCTTAGTTATATACTAACTCAAGAGGGATTAGATTAACTATAAAAAAAGTATATATGGATAAATCTAGGACATTCAAGGCACTATAATATAATTGGTCGAACTACACTAAAGGGTTGCTTTGTGCTGGGTCTATAAAAGTGATTTCTAATATAAACGCCCAAATTGAGACATCATGCATACCCAGTCATGGTAAAGAACCTAGTATGAAAAAGGAAAGAGAATAAGATTGGGCTCATGACATCTAATCCACCAAATGTAAGTAAGGGATATTAGAAAATGGGTTGATCCAACTTTGGTGTATTAGGCCCAAACCAAATAGATATTGGGGCCATTATGAGAATAATGAAGAGAATGGGTGTATATGTGTAATATAGCCCTTATGAGGTAAATAGGAGTTATCCCATCAATTTTTTTAGGAGGAGATCATGGGGGAGTGGGAAGTGATTTTAGATCCAATTTTCCCGTTATGCAGGCATATACACAGAAGTAGGGCACACCAAGAATGAGTGCATTCTGAATTTTTTCTCTCCTCCTCCCTCTCTCTCTCTACAGTGTCTAAATTCTCTTCCTCAGTACATTTGTTGTGAAAACGTAACCAGCAGTCTATAACAAGTGCTTCAATTTCGTGTGGGTACTCGGTGAGTCAAATAAGGATTCTAGGTATGCACAAAATCCTATAACACATGTGTAAGATATTTGTGCACTAACAATAATATATATGATATATATAAGTTTAATTATGGATATTTAATATGATTAGAGTACCAAATTAAATATTGTCATAAATTATATATATTATTTATAAATAAGATTGATAAATCTTTAAAAGTAATTATATAGCTAGATATGTAATTACTGTGACTATATTTTGGGCAATTAACATTCTAATTGAATGTTAATATCATACTTTATCATTTATTGATTTTATTAAGGGTAAAGGTAAATCCAACACCCCAAACAAATTTCAGAGGAGTAATTAGCATCCTATAGTATTTAAGGGTACAATTAGCACCCTAAACTAATTTTAGAGGTGCAATTAACACCCTAAAGTATTTAAATTGTTATAATTTTGCCCCTTTGCTAATAAAAACAAAATCTTTTATTTGATATATACCACATAAATATTTTATTTCGACACATTATTGTTTAAAAGGCCACATGTGTAATATTGTTTTAATAAATTACACTAAATGAACCATGAAATTTCTCAATCTTCATATATAAATTCTATACAATGTCAATTTTAGGGTTTATTCAGTACTATTTTTTAAACAATATGACACATGTAACATTTTAAATAATAATGTGTTAAATAAAAAATTTATGTGGAATGTATCAAATAAAAGATTGTGTTTTTATTAGCAAAGGGGCAAAATTGTAATAATTTAAATATTTTAGGGTGTTAATTGCACCTCCAAAATTAGTTTGGGGTGCTAATTACTCCTTTAAAATTTATTTAGGGTGCTGGATACACCTTTACCCTTTTATTAATCATGGTATATGAGTATTTGTTTGGCCTATTTATTTGATTGGAAGGGTATGGTCTATGGTAGGGCCCTAGGATTTTTTATTGGTTTATATTTTAAATACGGTTTGCGTGTTGTGCCTTTCTCTATTTTTCTTGATATATATTCTCTTGTCATCTCCATCCCCTCAAATGTAACTTGAGGTTTCTTTTCCAAAATTAATGTAATTTTGAGTAAAAAAGCAATAGAGCAAGGTAGAGTAGAAGAAGAAAAGAAGGCATAGGATGATGTTCACATGAGATATGCAAATCTAGGTTGAAGACCTTCTTCTTTTCTTTTCTAGAATATCCTCTCATTGGCTTGAACGGATATAGGTTAGATGGCCATACTATGACACGTTTATTTTATTGTTTTATTATTTACATATACGATGGATATAATATATGCGTATGAGATGCCATGTGCGATAAAGAATCATGAGATGATACGTAATTAAATAAAGTAAATGCATGATCACGGGATGATAATGCAAATTTATTAAATAAATATAATCCCTCAAATAATTTTAAGTCAAATGCCACCCATTAATAAACACATGTTAAGACTTTGATCACATCAATATAGGTCTGCCAAAGCAAAGTACAATTGGGTTATCTTAGTAAGGTAGTTTGGATAATAGTGCTACCTATATGTTTAAGATGGCCTAAATTAATAAAGACTATCAAAACGGTTTTGGTCATAAGGCATTAGATGAGATTAAACATGCTGACACATTCAAAGTCAAAATCTCATAAAGGTCTATGAGTTACATGAGATTTAATTGGTAAAGTTTTAGGTTAGATTTGAAATGATCTCTTCAAAACATTGTATGACTAATTTTGGAATCATATTGGATTGTTGATTGAAAGTTACATTTTTGCACTTTGTTTTTTGAGAATGGATTCTCTATAGGGTTCTTTATAGAACTGACTTATCAAGGCTTAATCAACCTTGTGGCATCTTCCAATACTTTGGGTCCTTATTCTTCTATGTTCAAGGGTTCATGTGGATCACCAAACCTCTGTTTAGCATTCTTGGGGTGCGTATATTCGGATTAGTGGTGGGTTCATTGGATTTTCTCTAGTGGGTTCGCACTATCTTAGTATCTGAGCTTTTGATCTAAACTCAGGTCATATCTTTCTTATTAGATTCCATATTCAATAATGTTTTGATGATGTCAAAAGGAGTTCAAAATTATTTAGTTATCTCTACGCTCAAATGATGTCAAAAGTGATCAAGTTATTTGTATGTTTAAATGTTGTTAAAAAATAAAGTTAATCAAGTTAATCGATTAGTCAGTCGATTAATAATACTTAATCGATTAGTCAAACCATTAATGACTATCAATTAATCGATTGGTTGTTCGATTAATGTAAGGATAGTGTTCTGTGCTATAAAAGAAAATTAATTAATCGATTAGTTAATCGATTAATGAGTTTCTATTAATCGATTAGGTGTTCAATTAATTTCATAAGATAGCTCTCTGGAATTGAACAGATAAGTCAATTAATCAATTGGTTAATCGATTAATTATAATTAATTGATTGCCTGTTTGATTAATCAGGTGATAACAATTTTTCTTCTAAACAAAGATAACTCTATTAATCGATTAATTTATATTAATTCATTAACTGTTCGATTAATCAGTGAAGAATCATTTTGTAAAATTCAAATCTAAATCTATTAATTGAATAGTTAATCAATTAATTTATATTAATGGATTAATTGTTCAATTAATTTATGTTGAAAATATTTTTGTTTCAATTCTTTCAGAGACATTAACTACTAGGTATCTGATTAATTTATATTAATCGATTAACGTCATATATTTCAAAAATATTCTTATGTTTGCATTGAATCTAATTGAATATCTCTTTGAGCTATATATGATTGTTCCATATATAAAATCTACATATGTTTCTCCAAATTCATCATTATATATCTTTTGAGAAACTTATTGCATTGTACATAGTTAAAAATTCTGATCAATGTGATGCTCTGTTTTCTGTTTCTCTTATTAAGTGAATTGATAAGACACATTTTGTATATGGTTTCCACGACATTTTTAAGAGTTTTATTGTAACTTTACTATTCATTTCATGTTTTAAATTGTACTTTTGTGTATTACATGATTGTGCGTGGCAATGTGCTAACTAAAGGGTAAAATGGTAAAATAACTCTTCCAAACTGCACATATACTGTTATTTACTGATTTGGACTTTTACAGCGAGCTTTTATGTTGAATTGCAGGTATTTTGGAAGAGAGCAAGGATCAGTAAAGAAATCACAAATCAATGAAAGTCAAATCACGCTTCTGCACTTTTTAGTCGCGACCAATCCCGTCGCGACCTTGATTCTTCCGGAAACTTCTCTGCATTTACAGGTCGCGACCAAAACAAGGGCCTGGTCGCGACTAGAGAAGATAGTCGTGAAGCTACTCATTTCTGGTTAGGTCAAGATGCTTGTAAAAGGCGAGGCAAGCTGCCGTCAAGGGGGAGGCTGGTTTTAGACCTGATTAGGCTAAGGAGCAGTACTCGAGCACTCTCTGATCACCTTCGCCACACATTTCATCCTTCTATACCTTTCCACATATTCCTACACATCTCTATACCATCAATCTACCATCTATCCATCGTTTCTTCATGGCATCACACCGAACAGCGATTGCAGTGCAGCAGAAGTCATGAGAGGCTAAAACCTTAGTCTCTTGGTGATTGATCTGACATCTTGATCTCATGGACTAAACCGGGGAGTTTCTTCTTTTCTAATTTGCATCTTGTCATGTTATGATTACTGCTAGATCTAGGGTTTTCATCATATGAACAAGTTTTGAATATCGATTGATCATTCTAAGATTAGATTGTTGTAACTTGATTCTGGATGTTTGAACGCTGGATTTTAATTTAATATTTCAGTTTCGATTTTAAGAAAGTTGGGTTATTTTTCAGCGATCGTTGTAAACCAATTCAATTGCTTGAAATCTAGGGTTTTCGATTGACGACCACTCGAGGGCGTTCTCATCATTTAGGGTTAATTGCATGCTAAGTGGTTTTTAACAGTTCGCTAATAGTATTTAAACTAGCTTTGATCAAAGGAGTTTAAAGAAGAAGATTAGGGTTCTGGACTCAATCGATTGATTGAGGTTTTACTTAAGACTTAGCAATTTCAAGCTCCAATTTAAACTTAAGAGCAAAGATAGATACGTTTTCATCATCAAGAGTCTTTCATAACATATTCTTTCAACAAACCAACCAATTTTCATCTTAATCAAAAATCCAAAAATATCTACTTTTCTGCACCCTTAATTTATTGCAAAAATCAACCAAATCCCAAAATCATTTTATCTCTACTCAGATTTTCATTGTTTTTGTCATCCAATTTGCTAGGTTTCCTTTAGAAAGGCTCATTGAGAAGAACGATAGGGTTATGCCTTATACTATATTATTGGGTGCAATTAACTTTATTTTGATGGCGCGGACTGTGACAATCCGAGAGCCTCATCAATGGCGCCGTTGCCGGGGAGCCAAGTAATTGGTTCCCTAGTAATTGTTTGTCAATTTCATTAGCTACCTAAGTCATTTTTCTTATTTTTGTTTGAATTTTAGTTTTTAGTAGTTTTTAAATTGCATTGCATTCTGCAGTGTTCTGAGTTTTTGCAAAAATACTCTCTGTGACTTTAAGTCGCGACCAAAGATCATTTGTGTCACGACCGGATTACTTTTCTGTGAAATTTGATTACTCTGCGAAAACTAGTCGTAACATTTGAAACCTTCAGTCGCGACTACTTCTCTCTGTGAATTTTCTGCTGTGAAGTCTCTGATTGATTGCATTGATTGTTCTTGACTGTTTCTGTATTGCATACATAAAAGAACAGAATCATTAGTTCCTTTTGAACCTGAAATTGAGAGAAGACTTAGGAAACTAAAGAGAGAATTTAGGGAATTTAGAGAAGAAGAAGCAAAATCTAGTTCCTCCTCTAGTATTCTAGAGTCTGAAACTGAACTGAATATGGCTGACCATAATGGGTATAATAGGAATGGAGAAAATGAAATACCTATGAATGTAGAGGATAATAGAAGTGTGAGGGAAATTAATCATTCCCATATGAATTATGATCCTTATGGATTCTATATTGAAGAAACTAACTTTGAGATTAAAGGAGCTTTGATTGCAGCCTTACCCAAAATTCATGGTTTTGCAGGAGAATGTCCACACAGGCACCTACAAACTATGCATATGATCTGTTCCTCAATGAAGCCTCCAATAATTGCACTAGATAATGTCTTAAGGAGGTGTTTCCATTTCACCTTGGAAGGGAAGACTAAGAAGTGGCTATACAATTTGCCAACTCATTTCTCAACTCTTACATGGGATCAACTGAAATCAACGTATCTTGAACAGTTTTTCCCAGCTTCAAAGACCACTCGAATGAAGAAGGAGATCACTAATATTCTGCAACAGGATGGATAGTCTCTACATGAGTACTAGATGAGGTTTCTTAATCTGTTGGCTAGATGCCCTCACCATAACATGACCAAGGCTGATTTAGTAAACATTTTCTTTGATGGTCTACTTCCTCATAATCAAGTTTCCTTGAATGCAGCAGTGAATGGTTCTTTGAGAGATAAGACCCCACAAGCAAGTTAGGAGTTATTCCAGAAAATGGCCAATGAAGTCTATCAGACTGGGGATCCAAGGAGAATACCCACGTCATCTTCGGGCAATTCAAATGTAATCTTAGCTGAAATAGCAGCCTTGGGAAACCGAATGGAGAAGAGGATGAATCTGATTGAAAGAGAGCTTCATTCCACAAAACAAGTTCATGCAGTAGATACCTCACAAGCCTTAGTTACAGGATGTGAATCCTGTGGTTCGATGATGCATGCTACAAGTACATGTGATAGACAGTTTGAAGAAGTTGTAACTATGTATCAAGGAAGAGAGAATAATTTCCAGAAGAGAGACCCATACTCCAACACATATAATCCTGGCTGTAGAGACCACCCAAACTTTAGGTGGGGGAGTGATAGGCCAAATCAATTCCAAGGAGGTAGTGCTTCTTCAAGCAACTACCAAAGTAATGCAAGGTATATGGTTCCAACACAACCTAATGCCTTAGTGGCATCAAGACTAGATGAGACCTCTCAATTGTTGAAGAGTATGGCAGCTCAAATGAACAATATGGATGGTAGAATAACCAATATATATTATAAGGTCAAGGAGAATGATGGTCAGTTCACCTCCATAGCTTCAATTCTCCAAAGTATGCAAAAAGATAATGCAGATGTACACAGAAAACTTGAAGAGTTAAGTTGTAAGAATACAGATATCACAAGTCACTTAACTCAAGTTTTCAATACAGTGAGTGACATTCAAGGAAAGAGCAGTGGCAGCATACCTTCAAACACTGTCATGAATCCAAGGGATCTAAATGCTATATCTCTAAGAAGTGGAAGACAAGTACCTTTTGAAAAAGCTGAGACACCAAACAAGGATGAAAAAGATGCTGAAATTGAGAATCCATCTCTGCCACAGATGCAAGTTGGGAAATCTGAAAGCCTTAAAGAACAGCAGCTCATGATGAAGAAGCCAACCCAAGAGGGGATGATAGAGGAGCATGGCAGGATCAAGCATCAAAGGATGACCAAAACACGGAGCGTGGAGCCCAAGCTAAAAGATGGAAGTCCAATACTCTAAAAGACCCATTACAAGGCATAGCAGGCCCAATGACGAGAGCAAGGACCAAATCTATGAAAGAGGCGTTGAATTATTTGATAAAAGATCTTAAAGAGTTAGAACCTTTGTATTTGGAAGAAGCATCCCTCAATAAGCCCATCAAGGGTCCAAACATGGTGATTACATTGCTAGAAGCCAAACAAGATGATGCACAAAGCCCATGTGCAGTCCAGATTAAAGAATTCACTCAAAATACCATGTGACAAGCATGTGCCTTGGAGGAGGAGCATAAGTGACGTCCAAGAATATTCAAGAAGCATCAAGAAGGCGTCTTTATGTATTATTTATGGTTTAATTTCGTTTTTTTAAAGTTTCCATTTTTATTTGCATTAAATAAGGCCTTTTGGTCAAAGATTGCATAAGAATATTTTAGGTTAGTTTCCTATTTTTAGGCAGCAGCCTTTTTCTCCAAGAAAAGGTAAGTTTCCTATTTTCTTTAGCCTTAATTGGTGCCAACCAAGATAGTTAATCATCATTAAGGCACATTTATGGCATTTATGACGTAGGGTTTTTTGATTCTAGATTGTTCTTTTGCTGCCTATATAAGGCTACGTTTTTTGTAATTGGAACAGATTTGAATGAATGAATTTTAGAGAATTTTATTTCTCTCGAGTGAGCTTTGCTTGCCGCCTCATATTCTCGTGAGAATACTCGACTGTATCAAGGGCTGATCATCCTTGTGGTGTCTCCATGGCTAGGGTTGTAAGAGACAGGTTCTCTTAAGGTCCTACCTTCGATCGTTCGTCTAGTTTCCTAACTTGTTCCTAGCCGATCCGTATTCGTACCTTATATCAGGGGAACTCACAAGCACAAGTGGAGATGCAAAAGCTGCATGAAAAGGCAACAACAGTACCAAGTCCAACGTACAAAGGTAAACAACATGAGGAGAAGCCAGAGTCAAGCAAGCAAGGAGCCTTTATGCACAAAGGTAAGGAGGTAAGTATTAAAGATCTCCCTTTTCCTAATTCTTACTTTGCTGGAAAGAAAAAGATTGACCCTGATTTTGCTAAAGATGCTTACACTCTATTCAACAAGTTAGAAATCAACATCCCTATGGTGTAATTCCTCAAGAGAAACCCTAAGTATGCTAAAGTTTTAAAAGAATTGTATGCTGATAAAAAGAAATTTAGGCCTCTTGAGAGAATTCAGGTGAGTACTAATGTGTCATCACTTTCTAAAGCTGAACTACCTATTAAGTGCCAAGACCCAGGCTCCTACACAATCCTAAGCACTATAGGAAATGTTCCTATTAAGGGAGCGTTGCTAGATCTAGGGGCGGCCATTAACGTAATGCCTTGGTCGGTATACAAAGCTTTAGGTATTAATAATCTTAGAGACACAAATATAGTGCTTCAGTTGGCTGATAGGTCAATTAGGTATCCTAAGGGAATCCTTGAGGATATTCTAGTGCAGGAGCTAACTTGTATGTTTTGGACATGTCCAATGAGTTAGTGAATGACAGCACTTTGATCCTAGGCAGACCTTTCCTCCAAACTTCCAAGACCATCATTAGTATGAAGCATAGTTCCCATCACAGTGGAAGTTGGAGAACATGTGGTAGCGTTTAACATGAATGAAGCAATGAAATTCCCTTTTGATAATTTTGCTTTTACTGCTTTGAATGCCATTGACTATGCTGTTGAAGAGACTAGGGATGAACATGAATTGAGTTTACATAATAATGATAGAGATAATGCGTTTGCAAAAATTTTGTTGAGCAATTTTGCAGGATCCCAAGATGTTCTGGAAGCTGGAAGAGCAATAATCCTAGAAGGGTCTAGTTTCTGTGACTCCAAGTCGTGACTAGAAGACCCACTCGTCGTGACTAAAAACTCCAGAGACGAAAAGTCGCGACCTGATATTGAAGGGGTCGTGACCAGATATCAGTCAGTTGAAGAGGAGTCTCTCTCTGCAAAGGAGTCATGACTAGAAGATACACAGGTCGCGACTAACAACTCCAGAGACCTTGAGTCGCGACGAGAAGATGAAGATAAACCGATAGGTCGCGACCAAAAATGGCAGAAGCAACCAGTGACTTCTCCAAATCTCCAGTTCTTTGTTCCACTGTTTCGGTTAAAGGGCCAATACATTCTAACCCTACTTCTCCTTACTCAAAGTCAAAAATTACCTCTCATACCTTAAGATTCTTAAATAATTTGCTCCTTACTAATAGTGCAGGTATGAAAGAGAGTGCCCCCAAGCACGTTGCAGTTGAAGACCAACCTCAGCCTGGTGTAACGCTTGAGGAAGTAGATGACAAATTGGGAAACCCACACAAGCTGGATAAGAGCAACTTCGAGGGATATACAAAGAATACGAAGGAAACATCTCCTAAGCTTGTTACTGCTACTTGCCAACCGTAGTTAGGTAAGTTCAAGTTTAGAGAGGAAACATTCAAGATGAGCTTGGATGGGCTTCATGATGTAAGTAGAGTGCATGATCCTGGGAAGCCAGAGTGGAGAGAGAAGACAATAGGGACAACTTCCCAATCAAACAGCCATCTCTCAAAGATTTATGAGTTCCCACTGCCACCTTGATGGCCAGGTCGTCCCTTTCCTATCCTTACCTTTTACAAGTTTTCCCAATGCTATATGCTTGATATTGTTGGTTTGATTGATTGGAAAGGGATGACTCAGTAGGATAGTTTTTATTTTCAGTTTATTTCTGTTTATTCTAGCTTTCTTTCTATTTTGAATAACACCCCGTTACTATTCATGTGCTGCATACTCATTGATTTTTCTCTGAAACACCTACACACTCACATGCATGACTTTAGCTTACCCATCCTGTCATCTTCGCTTTACTTGTATTGCTTTGTATGACTTGAATGTGACTGCATGCCTCATTGGAAAATTTGCATTGAGTGATGAGATAACTTGCTGTGTTGGAGCTAGATTTGATTGACTTTATAAAGTGCTATGATTTTTGGTTTTGTTGACAGTGAGGACACTATCAAGTTTAAGTGTGGGGGAGGATGCTTGTTATATGTCGATTAATCCAATATTTCATTACAAGTCTTTATTTTGTTTTTAGTCGCGACGTAAATAATATGCCTGTCGCGACTGTTTCTCTCTATGTATTTGTGTCGCGACAGGAAATTCATAGGTCGCGACTAGATGTTTTGAAAATTCTGAGCATGCACCCCTGGGAAATTTGGTCGCGACCCTCATTGTTTTCAGTCGCCACCCACTTTTGAAAAATGTCCATTTACCTTCTCTTTACCTTGCGCAATGCTGTATAGAAGGGTTCCTTTTGAATTACTGAAATGCTCTTACAAATGATTCATTGCCCCTTATTTCAAAACCTTTTTAGCTCCTAGAAACCATTGCCACACTTGCATTTTTTATTTGAAAATCTTGAATATTGAATTTGAAACACTTAAGCTCTTGCTATTAAATTTGGGATTATCACATGATTATAAGTGATTACCTTGAAACTTTTAAATCATCGTTTAGAGGGTTTTCAGCTGTGAGAAGCATTTTAATGCCTAGTGAATGATGAACAGTGTTTGAGACTTTAGCTTATGAGCAATTTAGATAAAAACCCTTGTTGGAAGGATTCTCGGCCTTAAATTCTATATTGAGTGATTATTCAATTGGTTTATATCCTCTATAACTTGTTTTGACTATGAGTTGAGAATTACTTGCGTATTTATGAATTGAACATGATAGAGGCATTTATTTCTAAACCCTTTTATCCCAAACACAAGCCCACTACATATTTTATCCTTAGTCAACCCCTTTGAGCCCATCACTTTTTCTTTTCATTATTTTTTTATATAGAAAGTCATATATGCATAAACATCATTTCGAAATAAATCTTCATTCATGTAAAAAAAAATTTATTACTATTGTGTTGTTGTGCTACAGCTTTTGTGCATGAGGTGCCAAATAAAAGAAAAAGTGAAAAAGCATATTGCACTGAAAAAAAAGAGAGTGCAAGAAAAGATTGAAGAAAAGAAAACAAAAAGAAAAGAAAAGAGAAATGAGAAAGGCACCATTATCAACTCCAATTAGCACAATCATCATTTCTGTATCTCTAGAGACATGAATTCAAACTATATACTCATTGCTGAATGCATATAAAACTTTCTATCATTCGTATTCCATTCCACATGGCCTATCTCCTTCATTACAACCCTAAAAGACCTCTTGATTCTTTGCATAAGTGCTATATAGTTGCTGAGATTTAGAGCCATTACAAGCTTATGGTAGGATGTTTTCCAATTTGAATTTGAGTGAAAGAACCCTAACAATGAGAGGATATAGAGAGCTAAACACTTACATCCTTTGAGAGGATCAATTGCGCTCATACAGTTGAGGTTGATTTCACTTAGTAATTGATTACTTGGCATTGCTCGCATTATCACTTTTGCATTCCCAAAAGATGGTGGATTAATTGTTTTCAAGTCACACTATGAATTACGTTGTTATCTTGGATTTAATAGTGTTGTTCTAGGTGTGATTCATTTCTTTGTCCAGGAGCACAAAGGTTCAAGTGTAGGGGAATTGATAAGACACATTTTGTATATGATTTCCACGACATTTTTAAGAGTTTTATTATAACTTTACCATTCATTTCATGCCTTAAATTATTCTTTTGTGTATTACATAATTGTGCGTGACAATGTGCTAACTAAAGGGAAAAATGGTAAAATAACTCTTCCAAACTGCACATATACTGTTATTTACTGATTTGGACTTTTACAGCGAGCTTTTATGTTAAATTGCAGGTATTTTGGAAGAGAGCAAGGACCAGGAAAGAAATCACAAATCAATGAAAGTCAAATCACACTTCTGTACTTTTTAGTCGCGACCAAAGTGTCATCCCGTTGGACCTTGATTCTTCTTGAAATTTCTCTGCGTTTACAGGTCGCGACCAAAACAAGGGCCTGGTCAGGACTAGAGAAGACAGTCGTGAAGCTGCGCATTTTTGGTTAGGTCAAGATGCTTTAAAAAGATGAGGCAAGCTGCCGTCAAGGGGGAGGCTGGTTTTAGACCTGATTAGGCTAAGGAGCAGTACTCGAGCACTCTCTGATCACCTTTGCCACACATTCCATCCTTCTATACCTTTCCACATATTCCTACACATCTCTACACCATCAATCTACCATCTATCCATCATTTCTTCATGGCATCACACCTGAACAGCGATTGCAGTGCAGCAGAAGTCATGAGAGGCTAAACCCTTAGTCTCTTGGTGATGGATCTGACATCTTGAGCTCATGGTGATAGAGGAGCATGGCATGATCAAGCATCAAAGGAAGACCAAAACACGGAGCGTGGAGCCCAAGCTAAAAGATGGAAGTCCAATACTCTAAAAGAACCATTACAAGGCATTGCAGGCCCAATGACGAGAGCAAGGACCAAATCTATGAAAGAGGCGTTGAATTATTTGATAAAAGATCTTAAAGAGTTAGAACCTATTTATTTGGAAGAAGCATCCCTCAATCAGCCCATCAAGGGTCCAAACATGGTGATTACATTGCTAGAAGCCAAACAAGAAGGAGAAGAAGCAAGCATGACTAGAATCATTGATGGGTTAAGGCCTGAAATTAGAGACAAAGTTGAGATGTACACTTTTGTTGATAAAGAAGAGCTAGTGCATAAAGCCATAAAAGTTGAGAAGCGGTATAAAGAAAAACACTCCAAATCCTCATCTCATGGTTGGAGGGACTCTAGATCAGTATCGAAGTGGAAGGATTCTAAGGCTAAAGATGTTGCAAAATTCATACCAAAAGCCAAGGAGGAATCCAAGCCCAAGATTGAGGGGAGAACTTCTTCTACTGGTAGCACCTCTTCCCTTCAATGTTTTAGATGCATGGAAAAGGGCATATTGCTTCCCAATGTCCCAATAAGAGGGCCATGATCCTCAAAGATAATGGCGAGTATGACAGTGTGCATTCTAGCGATAAAAGTGATGATGATATGCCTTCTTTGGTAACTGATTCTGAATTGGAGATTGAAGAAGCTGAACCTGTTAAGGGAGAAAGCATTAGTGGCTAGAAGAGCCCTAAACATGCAACCAAAGGAAGATAAAGAGCCAGAGCAGCGAGAGCTCATCTTCCACACTAGGTGCTTCATAAAGAATAAGGTATGTAGCATGGTTATTGATAGTGGTAGTGTTACCAATGTTGCTAGTACCTTACTTGTTGAAAAGTTGGATTTACCTACTATGAAGCATCCTAAGCCTTATAAATTGCAATGGTTGAATGATAGTGCTGAAGCTAAGGTCACTAAGCAAGTTTTGGTTTCTTTTTCTGTTGGCAACTACCATGCTGAAGTTTTATGTGATGTAGTCCCAATGCTTGCTGGACATCTTTTGCTTGGAAGACCATGGCAGTTTGATAGTAGAGCTCACCATGATGGTTACAAAAATTGTTATTCTGTACCTTTCAATGGAAAAATTATTGTATTGAAGCCTCTTAGGCCTAAGGAAACTTATGATGACCAAGTGAGAATTGAGAAAGAATGCAAAAAAATAAGTGGGTGGAGTGAAAAAGAGAGAGTACAAAAAAAAGAAAAGAAAAGGCATGAATATGAGAAAAATGAACAAAAGAAAGAGAGTCTATTTGCTGGAAAAAATGAGGTTAAGAGAGCATTATTGAGTGAGCGAGTCTTGGTGCTTGTGTGCAAGGATGCTTATTTTTCTACTAACCAACTTAATCCCTCTTTGCCTTCTAGTGTTGTGGCTTTGTTGCAGGAATTTGGTGACCTATTCCCTGATGAAGTTCCCGATGGGCTTCCTCCCTTAAGAGGAATTGAGCATGGGATTGATTTCATCCCTAGAGCTTCTATACCTAATAGACCAGCTTATAGGGCCAATCCCGAAGAAACTAAAGAGATTCAATGCCAAGTTGATGAACTCATGAGGAAAGGCTTTGTAAGGGAAAGTTTGAGCCCATGTGCTATTCTAGTACTTCTAGTGCCCAAGAAAGATGGTTCATGGCGAATGTGCGTTGATTGTAGAGCTATCAACAAAATAACAGTTAAGTATCATTACCCTATTCCTAGGTTAGATGACATGTTAGATGAGTTACATAGTGCTACATTATTTTCTAAAATTGACCTAAGGAGTGGTTATCATCAAATTCGTATTACAGAGGGAGATGAATGGAAAACAACTTTTAAAACTAAATTTGGATTGTATGAATGGTTGGTTATGCCCTTTGGGTTGACCAATGCACCTAGTACATTCATGAGCTTAATGAATCATGTTTTTCGTTCATTTATTGGAAAATTTGTGGTTGTCTACTTTGATGACATTCTTGTTTATAGCAGAACTTTAGATGACCATGTTATGCACTTGTGTGAGGTGTTTAAAACTCTTAGAGAAAACAGCTTGTATGCTAATTTTCAAAAATGTTCTTTTTGCATGGATTCTGTTGTGTTTCTTGGTTTTGTTGTAGGTGCTCAAGGGATCCGTGTGGGTGTTAGAGACTGGGTTTGGGTACACTTGCAAAAGGAGAGGTTTCCAGAACAACAAAAGTCTAATTTGCAGCCAAGAGGAGATGACCCTTTCCAAGTCCTGGAGCGAATCAATGATAATGCTTATATAATAGATTTGCCTAACTCCTACGGTAACATAAGTGCTACATGTAATATGACTGATTTATCTCTCTTTGATGCTGTAGATTTGAGGACGAATCCTTTTGAGCAGGGAGGGAATGATAGAGGAGCATGGCATGATCAAGCATCAAAGGAAGACCAAAACACGGAGCTTGGAGCCCAAGCTAAAAGATGGAAGTCCAATACTCTAAAAGACCTATTACAAGGCATTGCAGGCCCAATGACGAGAGCAAGGACCAAATCTATGAAAGAGGCGTTGAATTATTTGATAAAAGATCCTAAAGAGTTAGAACCTATTTGTTTGGAAGAAGCATCCCTCAATCAGCCCATCAAGGGTCCAAACATGGTGATTATATTGCTCAAAGCCAAACAAGATGATGCACAAGGCCCATGTGCAGTCCAGATTGAAGAATTCACTCAAAATACCATGTGACAAGCATGTGCCTTGGAGGAGGAGCATAAGTGACGTCCAAGAATATTCAAGAAGCATCAAGAAGGCGTCTTTATGTATTAGTTATGGTTTAATTTTGTTTTTTTTAAGTTTCCATTCTATTTGCATTAAATAAGGCCTTTTGGTCAAAGATTGCATAAGAATATTTTAGGTTAGTTTCCTATTTTTAGGTAGCATCCTTTTTCTTCAAGAAAAGGTAATTTTCCTATTTCCTTTAGCCTTAATTGGTGCCAACCAAGATAGTCAATCATCATTAAGGCACATTTATGGCATTTATGACGTAGGGTTTTTTTTATTCTAGATTGTTCTTTTGCTACCTATGTAAGGCTACATTTTTTGTAATTGAAGCATATTTGAATGAATGAATTTTAGAGAATTTTATTTCTCTTGAGTGAGCTTTGCTTGCCGCCTCATATTCTCGTGGGAATACTCAACTGTATCAAGGGCTGATCATCCTTGTGGTGTCTCCATGGCTAGGGTTGTAAGAGACAGGTTCTCTTAAGGTCCTACCTTTGATCGTTCGTCTAGTTTTCTAACTTGTCTCTAGCCGATCCGTATTCGTACCTTATATCACATGGACTAAACTGGGGAGTTTCTTCTTTTCTAATTTACATCTTGTCATGTTATGATTACTTCTAGATCTAGGGTTTTCATCATATGAACAAGTTTTGAATATCGATTGATCATTCTAAGATTAGATTGTTGTAACTTGATTCTGGATGTTTGAAAGCTGGATTTTAATTTAATATTTTAGTTTCGATTTTAAGAAAGTTGGGTTGTTTTTCAGCGATCGTTGTAAACCAATTCAATTGCTTGAAATCTAGGGTTTTCGATTGTCGACCACTCGAGGGTGTTCTCAACATTTAGGGTTAATTGCATGCTAGTGATTTCTAACAGTTCGCTAATAGTCTTTAAACTAGCTTTGATCAAAGGAGTTTAAAGAAGATTAGGGTTCTGGACTCAATCGATTGATTGAGGTTTTACTTAAGACTTAGCAATTGCAAACTCCAATTTAAACTTAAGAGCAAGAATAGATACGTTTTCATCATCAAGAGTCTTTCATAACATATTCTTTCAACAAACCAACCATTTTTCATCTTAATAAAAAATTCAAAAATATCTACTTTTCTACACCCTTAATTTATTGCAAAAATCAACCAAACCCTAAAACCATTTTATCTTTACTCAGATTTTCATTATTTTTGACATCCAATTTGCTAGGTTTCCTTTAGAAAGGCTTCTTGAGAAGAACGATAGGGTTGTGCCTTATACTATATTATTGGGTGCAATTAACTTTATTTTGATGGCGCGGACTGCGACAATCCGAGAGCCTCATCATGAATCATTGATTGAATTAATGATAATTAATCGATTAATACATTATGTTTTCTGAAAAGCCATCTGAACTTGATTAAGAACCTAATCTTTTATAATGAGTTGATTATTAATGGTTCATGCACTTAATCAATGCTTTAACTACTAACAAATCTTTTAAGATTGAGTGTGTCCAGAAAAGGCTAAGAAGTTGAAATGATGAAAGCTACGACAACATAAACTTGCTACTTTTGGCAAAGCATTAAATGCTCACCTACCCGCTAACGACCAACAATGCCTTCACTCCAACGATTACAAATATGAGTCTAACGACTACCAACCAAAGTAAATGCTATTTAAAGACTTAGCATTAATGAAGAGACAACAAGAAACAACAACTTCTGAATTTATTACATTCTCTATATCTTTATTAATGGACGTCAAAAGTGCTTTTCTTAATGGTTATATCATGGAAGAGGTCTACGTAGAACAACCTCCTAGTTTTGAAGATCATCATTTTTCAAACCATGTTTACAAACTTAAGAAAGCATTATATGGGTTAAAGCAAGCTCCTAGAGCTTGGTATGATTGTCTCAGCAAGTTCTTGATAGAGAAAGGTTTTGAAAGAGGAAAAGTAGATAATACTTTATTTATTAAAAGAAACAAATATGATATATTAGTAGTTTAAATTTATGTTGATGATATTATCTTTAGTGCTACTAATGAGGATCTTTGTCAAGAATTTGCCAAGTTAATACAGGTAGAATTTGAAATATCTATGATGGGAGAATTAAACTTCTTTCTTGGACTTCAAATCAAACAACAGAAGAATGACATCTTCATGTCACAGACAAAGTCTTGAAGGAGCTCCTGAAAAAATTTGAATTTGATCAAGCCAAAAGTGTCCCAATATCGTTGAGTACAAGTGCAATGTTAGATAAGGATGAGAAGGGAAAAAATTTCAACATTATAAAATATCGTGGAATGATTGGATCTTTTCTATACCTCACTGTAAGTAGACCAGACATACAATTCAGTGTAGGGATGTGTGCAAGATATCAAGCTACTCTAAAGGAATCTCATGTTGAAGCTGTAAAGAGAATATTTAGATATCTCGTGGGAACCATTGACCTTGGGATATGGTTTCCCAAAGGAGGAGCATAATACTTGATAGCATACTCAGACTTTGACCATGAAGGATATAAAACAGATAGGAAAAGAACCAGTGGACTATGTGAGTTCCTTGGTGACTATCTAGTCATATGGTTCAGTAAAAAGCAATATACAGTGGCTATCTCATTAACAAAAAACTGAGTATGTAGCTGTTGAGAGTTGTTGTGCACAAATACTATGGCTCAAACAACAACTTCAAGATATGGGAATACATCTAAATGAGATTCTAATTCTCTATGACAACACAAGCACAATCAATTTGTCAAATAATCCAGTACTTCATTCCCAGACAAAGCACATTGATATCAGATACCATTTTATAAGAGATCATGTGCAGAAGAAAGATATAAATGTTGAATTCATCCCAACTCAACTTCAACTAGCTGATATTTTCACCAAACCACTAGCTCAAGATCAATTCAATTATATCAGGAGAGAATTATGAATGGTAGATCCCAATGAGTTGTAGTAATTCTATTTCCTTAAATAAACTAACTTAAGTTTGTTTATTTTTAAGTTTTCTACAGCCTTCATTTTCTTAAAATAATATTCAATACTCATATTTTGATGATTCAAGTTTCTAACTTAAGCTTCGGAGTGTTTAGTTAAATTTTTGTAGGATGCTCTGTTATTGGATTGAAAAACAGAGGTTAACAGAGGATGCATTAATCCAACACTTAATCGATTAATTGGGGGAGGTAACTTTATGATATACGTTAAATGTGTTATTTTTTGAAATTAATCGATTAATAGTTTGATTAATTAAAATTCCTCCATTTTACTGATCAATCCAAAAATTCCTCCACAGATCAAAACCCACCCAAAAATTCCTCCATTTCACTTATCAATCTCTCAATTCACTAAAGCGATAGCGAGAGCTAAAACTACAAATATCGACGGGACTGAGCTTAATCCTTCTAAATCAGTATCCAATACTCCTCAGGCTTCAATATCGAAAGAAAAGAAGAAGTATCAACCTAAGGTGTCCAAAGATGGCCCAGAGGTGTCAAAGGACAAGGGCAAGGTGCCGACGAGCAAGGCTCCAACAAAAAGAACAACTAAAGATAAGAGCATTCTAAATTGTCCCTATCTATATAAGACTAATAGAGAAAAGAGGTTATGAAGGGATTGGGATGGTAATAAGAAGAAAAGATAATGATTAGATAAGTTTTAAGCCAAAGAAAGGGAGAAGGTATAAAGTTGTAAAGCCAAAGGAGTTAAATTACAATTAATGAAAGTTTCAAGGACATAATGGTTATTTTGGAAAATAAGGGGACTAAAGTGAAAACTCTAAAAGTTGCATGCTGCAAAATGGAAGTAGACATAAGCTTTGGGCTATTAAGTGTAATTATAAAAAGTCGAGGGACTAAAGTGCAATTTTTAAGAGTTTAGAGGCAATTATGGAAAGTTGAGCCAGAAAAGACCCAAAATTGCCCAAAAATATTTCGGTCCCAAATTTTACCAGTAAATAGAGAATGAAAATTAGGCGAATCATATCTCTCTGAATTTTGATTTAAGCTCCCGATAAATTGATATTAATTTCTGAAGTCTAGATATTAGTACAGCATCTCTGGACCTCATAATCAGATAAAATTTTATAGTAAATTCTTATAATTAATATAAGAATTTATGAAATTGATAGAGCTCAAAAAAGAGTCTTGTAGAATTACTTATAGAATTTACTATGAAAAAGGATACCGATAAAAGATTTAGAAGAAATGTATGTAATTTTTATTAGGATTTCTGGGTCTCAAAAAATTATAAGACTTCGTAAGAAATTCATTTTATATTAGAATAAATTTATAAAAATGTCAAAACTATTAAAAGAGGTGTCTAGAATTTATCTCAAAAATTAGGATAATTTAAAAATATCAGTATAAGAAATAATAGGAAGTGCCTTGAGAATTGTGCTAATTAGTAATTGGACTCAATTTTTGGTTAATGTGTCATCATATACAGTAGCCTAATGTGCTAAGAGAATTATCTTGGAGCTCAAGCCAATTTCCTATTTTCAAGGAAAATTTCAAGGAAGATGCAAGATAAGGTTAGGTGGCATTGTGAGGTGTCTTGTTGGACCCACTTATCCACCATGTGGGGCAAGACAAGGAAGAAAGAGCTTATCCCATGTGCTGCAATTTATTAAAATAATATAATAATTAAGTTAATGACGATTAAGGAATAAAGTAACCAATCAAGTTCAAGATTAACTATGTAATAATTAGTTGAATGAGGAATATTTTAGTCCCTTGAGCCTTGAAAATTTGCTATAAATACCCCCTCCCATAAGCCTAAAAGCTGTAATCCATGTGACCCAAGGGGAACCTCTTGCCATTTCAAAACCCAAACCTTTCCAAGAAAATTCCAAGAGGAAGTTCATGGCACTTGATCCAAGGTAGCTAGAACTTAAGGTATGTAATCCTTCCTAGTTTATTTGTATGAGTTTTGGAAGGATAAAACATAAGTTTTAAAGGAAGAAAAGTCATATATTCTCTTGGTAATGGTGTTGTCCAAATCTAGATAGAAATGAAGAAAGAAGAAAAGCAAGATAGAACCATGAAAAATTTAACTTTGATAGGCTTTGATTGTTGGTTATTGCTTGAATTGTGTAATCCTTGAATCCCAAATTATGTAACCTTTCGGCCTAGGATAGAAATGCATAAAGAATATTGAATTTCATTGTTCTAATGTTTCTAATGAATTTATATGATGATTTTGTGTATGATTAAATAAGATTGGAACCTTGAAAATATTAAAATTGAGAAACAAAGAATTTCAAACCTTCTTTATTACTGTTCATTTGTATGAACAGTGATCATAATTTTGATGTTTCCAATGGATTTAAAATGCAAAATTGTGTAGAGTGGAGTAAGATAAAAGTCTTTAAAGCATTAGAATTGAAAAGAGGAATTTTTGGCAAGTTGTATGCCCTGTTTCTGTTTATGTCCAGACCTGAAGGAGACATTGAAATTTTGAAATTCTGAATCCATATTTGGATTCCTTGGATAAAATTGTGTGGGATATATTCAAGGTACAAATTAATTCAAAGGACAAGTAATTAACCACAAATAAAGAAAGTTAGGGGTTAAGTAGTTAATTGAGTTTAATATTTATGAATGTTAGGTGATTTAGATCATGATGAATGTATGAATATGCAATGGTTAGGCTGTATTTTGTGGACTCAAAGAACCCAGCCACTTAGCAAGGAAAAGAGACAAGGAAGAAAGTAAAAGAAAGTAAAGTAATAAGGTAGTTAACTTACCTACTTGTATGCTTATGTTGCTTGGATGTTTTATGTAATGTTTACTTACTTTGATTATGTGAAACATGTATGATTAAGTGATGCTCTATTTCTTTTTATGCTATGTCCATATGTTATAATTAAGGGACATGGAAGCATGTAAGTTATCATTATACAAACATGATCATTAAGTGCACACATAGTAACATCAAGCACGTAGTTACATACATTGTATAGTTTCCGTTTTGTACTGAGATTTTCCCCAAAATTTCACCCCCTCCATGTCACCACCACAGCAGGAACCTCACATGAAGGAGAAGATGAAGATGCATGAAGAAGAGATAGGGATTAGTTGCATGCTTGAAATGTTTATTTATGTAAAGTTAGTTGTTGAAACTTGTCACTATGAACAATAACTCATGAGGAGGTAGTGACATATGAGATGTAATTAAAAATAGTAAATATTGGAATAAATGTATGAAATTTTACTGACTTAACATATCAAGATTCGTTTTGACACCAAGAATGCCTTATTTCGATGTCTATACAAAGAAAACAATTTTTTTAAAATTGGGGACCAGAAACTGTTTTCTATAATTTTTGACCAAATGAACAGTAATCTTTGACGATTAAATTGTACTGATTGACTGAGCATTTGGTCTAAGACTTATTTGTCCCTTAAATTACAATATGTTAGCTTTGAGTAGCTTTTTGAACCACTTCATTTCAATTTTTTGAGAATTAATTATGATTTTTTTAAGTTCGTCACTTAATCTGGAATTACCATATGAACAGTACCCGTGAAGCTTGGAAATTCCAGATTTTGTAATGGAACTTCAATGGATGTTTAAGTGGTTCTAAATGCTATCGAATGGTCTCTAAGATGTACGAAAGTAAGGTATTACACATAGTCCAGATGTCTATGCCTTCTCCAAAGTCTGTTACAAAGAGAAAGGCAAAGACACAACAGATTAACTCCGACATTAACTCTGATCTAGAGTTCACTGCTATACTAGAAAAGATTGTATAGACTGCCACTGAGTCTCTTGGTAAGAGACAGAGGACACCACGGAAGCCTACTGCTACATCAGCTCCCTCATATTCTCAGTCATCCAGTTTGATTTTTCTACAAGGTAACATAGACTTGAATGTTGACATGGCTAGATATAACACTGAGTTTAGGGAGAGAAAGTGTTGTCTAGTAGTATATGTAGATATTCCTGTACTTAAGGCTAACTAGAAGGTCAAATTGGACCTAATAGAGCCTTTACATCATTTTGAGAGCTGGCTTAGGATAAGTGAACCCTATAATTTGGAAGTAGTTAAAATATTCTACTGCAACATGGAAATATTTGATACATTGGATGAAGATGAGAATATTGTACATAGTTATCTAACTACTAGACTAAGAGGTCAAGAGATCAAGTTGGACTTCAGTATAATCAATCAGATGATAGGTGCTCCTACTTTAGTGCCATGAAGAATATGGATCATGCCAAGGCCTATCATATCCTTCTGCAGACCAACAAACCATTCCCTGGGTCTCTATCTTTCACCCCAAGTTAGATGTGTGACTTTTATCATTTCATCTACTACATCTACTCTCGATGCATGACTTTTATCATTTTATCACTTACTTTGCCCAGCAAAATTATATCAATCTAGCTAGGATAATGAGTAGAGAAAAGCTTAACCTATGAGCTTTCATATACAGCCAGATGAGAGAATTTTACCTAAGCAAGACAAGGATTACTCCTATGACATTTCCACAGCTTGTCTATTTCTTTTTCAAACACTACAACATTCATCACTTAGAGCGAAGAAAGAAGGCATAAATTGGTGCCTTTGGGATGACTCAGCTGAACAAGATGAAGATTAAGCTTCCCTATGATGCTAACAAGGGCATCCTTCCCCAAGACCACCAAGTCAAGCAGCCAACTGCCAGTGCTTCTCTTCCTTATGATGAAAGTCACTTTTTTGCTGGACCTCAAGTATCCAGGGCACCATCATTTCTAGGTGCATCCATTTAGAGGTACCTTTAGGCTGAGTTTATGAGTTTGAGGCAGACTATATGCCTCAAGGAAGGAAGCTGACTTGATTCATGATAGGCGCTATGGGAACCAGACACTTCTTGAGACATATATCAGGGATTTCCAAGCTTTTAAGGAAGAAATCAAGTAGAGGCAAGAAGCATTATGATAAACTCATATTTGTACTAATTTTTAATATGTTAAAAGAGAGTTTATTATTGATTCTTATCCACATTTACTACTATATTGAGCAAATTAGTTAATAATATGAAATTGAACAAGTAGGAATTTAAATGATGTGATTTTAGTGCTTAATTGGATAAATAATCTATTAAATGTCCATTTCAGGTCAACAAGCAATCAATCAGCAAAATAGAGCATCCCTGTAGAATTCAGTCGCGACCGGATGTACTCAATGTCGCGACCATACGTTCAAGCAGCAAAGAAGCGTTCTCTGTAAATATTAGTCGCGACCTTATGTACCTTCAGTCGCGACCAAACTTCAAGAGATCAATCAGCAAATGACATAAGGTGATTTAAGCATGTGATAAATTGTATAGCTGGACTTAACAGACTGCAAACAAGAGCTGATAACAAATTGCAAGTGGGAGATCATACATGAGCTGGCACATAAAGGAGCACTGTTCACGCGTCTGGCACTATTCACACATCAGCATACTCCATCTGAACAGAATGAGCAAGTTGCTGACAGCAAGTGGGGAGCATATGCTATAAACAGAATTGACATGTGCTAACAGAAGCAAGTGGACTAAAGAAGAGATTGGTTCATGCATCTGATCACCCATGCCACACTTCTGCTATATATTACACGGATTACACAGCAGAAGGGAATTCATTCTTACACCCCATACATTCACACATCACCTCACTTCAGATCTATTCCATCTATCCATTCAGATCACATTCCATTCCATCTACATCAGACAAGTCACGCACACATTCATCTTCTTCTTCATCTCCAATTTCTCTTCTGCAACTTCCTCTGTTCTAGTCAATAGAAACAGAGGCAGGTTCTATAATTCATCTTCATCTTCTCATTGCATTTCCATCATGACTGTTGCTGTACTGATGTTTGCTGCTGGAGTTCAGATAGCAATGCAAGGCTAAGCTGTTGTGCTCTCTTGGAGATGACACCAAACCAGAATTCTTGAGCTAAATAGGGAGTATCATTGTGCCTTTAATTCAGAATTAAATGTATCGAGTTGATGTATTTTCTTTTGGTTTATTGATGCAATTAGAGTAGTAGATGACAAAGGAGCAGGGAATCGAGCTGGATTTCTTATTTCTGCATTAATGATCCTTTGATTAATTCTCATCTTTGATCGAGTTGAACTTAGCTGTGATTAATTGAAGTGATTCAGTTTAATTCATATTCTACTATCTCTAAGTTGAATGATTCATATTCTCTATTCAATGTCTGCGAGTTGTAGCTTTGATTAAGATTTAGCTAGCGAGTTGTTAGCTAACCTATTCTAATTCAACTGATTAACTCTTGATATTCTGTGGATAATGAAGGTAAGGTAATCTCCAAGGGAACACACTTGTCATCATTCATTCATCTCATCATTATAAACACATAAAGCATAAACAATAGCATAGACTTTACATTCAGTTTTAGTTCAAACAGTTCAACACACAACTCATCTGCTTAATTTGTTAAATTGTGGCTCAATAGATTAATTAGGAACTCTAACATCCAGTAGCTCCTTGTGATCTGACCTAGGTTAGCCTCCGCTTTACTATTGGTTAGCTTAGTTTTGTTTGATAATTAAAATGACAGTTATCAAAATGGTCTGTGCTTAACTTTGTCGCAACTGTAACTCTCTGTGAATATCCATCCCGACTAGATTGTCATTTGATCGTGATTAGAATATATGTGTTTAACAGGTTTACTCTCTATGATTTTTAGTCACGACCAATGTCAATGTATGTCGCGACCAATATTTCTTGTTTGCTAAAAATTTCTCCTTTGTGTAAAACAGTCACGACCTGATGACCTTTTTATCGCGACTAACATCTATATTCTGCTGAAAAATCCTTCTACTGCGTTTTGGTTATTGTTTGGTCATTGGAAATTAGCTATCATATATCTAAAATTGAACTTTGAACATATACTTTTGACATTGGCAAGCTTGATGAAGTGTTAGTTGCTTGTTTCATTAATTCACTACTGGAAAATGTGCATCATGAATGATTAATCTCATATATTTTGTTTAAAATTCATACAATCTAGTCATGTGAGCTGATTAGGGTGAGTAAGCCAGATGGAAGCATTTTGAGCGTTCAACATATACTCCTTTACATTATGTGACACCATCTAGTTTGGTAACTTTGCAGAACTTGTCTCAATCCTTGATTCAAAACCACATTAGCTCCTTGGAATAGTGAAAATGACAAGGGCATTTCTTTCAAAACCCTCTTGACCAAACAGAAACCACATAAATATTAAATCCTTTGCTTTACCCCTTTGAGACCTTCACTTTCTTTTAAAATTCCATCCTTTATTAAATGAATACTATGCAAGATAGTTGCTGCTGCAGTAAGTCTTTGATTATGAATGATTGCTAAGTTGCAATTACTTGTTGAATCTCTAAAACCTCAATATATTTGCTATCTGGTTCAAGAAAATGAAAACAAAGGAAAAAATACAGAGAAAAGAAAAAGGAAAGTTGATGAGGCTGTCAGATTGTCGTCATCCGGCCCATCATAATAAAGTAGTTGCACCCAATATAATGTAGTATAAGGCACAACCCTATTGTTCTTCTCAATGAGCCTTTTTATTAGAAACCTAGCAAATTGGATGTCAAAATTAATGGTAAACCTGAGTAGTAATAAAAATGGGTTTGGGGTTTTGGGTGCTTGATGCAATAAATAAAGGTGCAGAAAAGTAGATATTTTTGGATTTTTGATTGAGATAAAAAGAGTTGGTTTGTTGAAGAAATATGTAATGGTAGACTCTTGATGATGGAAACTTGTCTATCCTTGCTCTTATATTAAATCGGAGTTTTAAATCACTAAGTCTCAAAGAAAAAACCTCAAACGATCCATTGAGTCCTGAACCCTAATATTCCTTAAACTCCTTTAATCAAAGCTAGTTTAAGAACTTATTAGTGAACTGTTAGAAACCACTTAGCGTGTAATCAACCCTAGATGATGAGAACGCCCTCGAGAGGTCGTCAATCGAAAATCCTAGATTTCAAGCAATTGAATTGATTTGCAACAATCGCTGAAAATAACCCAACTTTCTTAAAATTGAAACTGAAATATTCTATTAAAAGCAAACGTTCAAATCATCCAAAATCAAATATGACAGTCTAATTCCAGAATGATCAATCGATACTCAATCCTTAAACATAGAATGAAAACCCTAGATCTAGCAGTAATCATGATATGTAAATGAATACAAATTAGAATAGTAAAAACTCCCTGTTTCAGTCTGTGAGCTCAAGATATTAGATCCATCACCAAGAGACTAAAGGTTTAACCTCTCATGACTTCTACTACACTGCAATCGCTGTTCAGATGTGATGCCATGAAGAAACATGAAGAGATGAAAGGTGAATGGTGTAGAGATGTGTAGAAATCCGTGGAGAGGTGTAGAAGGATGGAGTACGTGGAGAAGGTCTGTAGAGGGCGCTTGAGTACTGCTTCTTAGTCTAATCAGGTCCAAAAACTAGCCTCCCCTTTGACGGTAGCTTGCCTCGCTTTTAAAAGCATCTTGACCTAACCAGAAACGCGCAGCTTCATGACTGTCTTCTCTAGTCGCGACCAGTTCCTTGTTTTGGTCTTGACCTATAAACGCAAAGAAGCTTCCAGAAGAATAAAGGTCGCGACGGGATGACAATTTGGTCGCGACTAAATAGTGCAGAGACGTGATTTGACTTTCATTGACTTGTGGTTTCTTTCCTGGTCCTTACTCTCTTTTAAAATACCTGTAATTCAACATAAAAGCTCGCTGTAAAAGTCCAAATCAGTAAATAACAATATATTTGCAGTTTGGAAGAGTTATTTTACCATTTTATCCTTTAATTAGCACATTTCCACGCACAATCATGTAATACACAAAAGTATAATTTAAGGCATGAAATGAATGGTAAAGTTATTATAAAACTCTAAAAATATCATAGAAACTATATACAAAATGTGTCTTATCAATTCCCCCACACTTGAACCTTTGTACTCCTGGACAAAGAAATGAATTTCACCTAGAACAACACTACTAAATCCAAGATAATAACATAATCCATAGTGTGACCTAAAAATAATTAATCCACCATCTTTTGGGAATGCAGAAGTGATAATGTGAGCAATGCCAAGTAATCAACTACTAAGTGAAATCAACCTCAACTGTATGAGCTCAATAGATTCTCTCTAAGGATGTAAGTGTTTAGCTCTCTCTATCCTTTCGTTGTTAGGATTCTTTCACTCGAATTCAAATTGGAAAACATCCTACCATATGCTTGTAATGGCTCTAAATCTCAGCAACTATATAACACTTATGCAAAGAATCAAGAGGTCTTTTAGGGTTGTAATGATGGAGATGGGTTACATGGAATGGAATATGAAGAATAGAAAGTACTATATGCATTTAACAATGAATATGTAGCATGAATTCATGTCTCTAGAGATCTAGGAGTGATAATGGTGCTAATAAGAGTTAATAATAGTGCCTTCTTCATTTCTCTTTTCTTTTCTTGCATCTTTTCTTGCACCGTCCTTCCTTTTTCTTTTCTTTCTTTTCTCTTTTTTTTTCAGTGCTATATGCTTTTCTCTCTTTTTTTTTTCTTTTATTTGTCACCTCATGCACAGAACCTGTAGCACACATCACAACAATAATGAATTTTTGATATGAATAGAATTTTATTTTGCAAATGAAGTTTATGCATATATGACTTTCTATATAAATGATGGATGAAAGAAAAATGATGGGCTCAAAGGGGGTGACTAAGGATATAATGTAGTGGGCTTGTGTTTGGGATAAAAGGGTTTAGAAATGAATGCCTCTATCATGTTCAATTCATAAATGCTCAAGTCATTCTCAACTCAGAGCCAAGACAAGTTCTAGAGGATATAAACCAATTGAATAATCACTCAATTTAGAAATTTAGGCCGAGAATCCTTCCAACTAGGGTTTTGATCTAAATTGATCATAAGCTAAAGTCTCAAACAAAGTTCATCATTCACTAGGCATTAGAGACCTATCACAACTAAAAACCCTCTAAACGACGATTTAAAAGTTTCAAGGTAATCCTTAGAATCATGTGATAATCTCAAATTTAACAATAAGAGCTTAGGTGTTTCAAATTCAATTTCAAAGTTTTTTAAAGAAAAATTCAAGTGTGGCAAAGGTTTCTAGGAGTTAAAAAGGTTTTGAAATAGGGGCAATGAATCATTTGTAAGAGCATTTCAGTACTTCAAAAGGGGACCTTCTATACACCATTGCACAAGGCAAAGAGAAGGTAAATGGAAATTTTCCAAAAGTGGGTGCATGCTCAGAATTTTCAAGACATATAGTCGCGACCTATTAAATTCCTATCACGACAAAATACACAAAGAGAAACAGTCGCGACAGGAAAAGTGATCACGTCGCGACTAAAGTTAACAGAGAGCATCTTAAATCCAAAATTCCATTTAAGGTCGCGACCAAACAACACGTATGTCGCGACCAGTTTTCACAGAGACTACCGAGTGGCAATTTCAAAGTCCCAAAGCATTTCATACTAATTGATAGTAAATAACAAATCAGTTCAAGTGGGGATACAATTTTCAGCAATTCATCACACATTAAGATCAAAAACAAAAATTTTGTGATGAAAGATTGGATTAAGCACAAAAGCAAAAGTAAAACATCCTCCCCCATACTTAAACCTGATAGTGTCCTCACTGTCAACAAAACTAAAATAGGAAAGATCACAAGTACTATAGAAAGTCAATCAAATCAAGCTTTAAAAACAGCACGTAAGCTCATCACTCAATGCAAATTCTCGCAATGAAGCTCGCAGTCACATTCAAGTCATGCAAAGCAACACAAGTGAAGCAAAGATGACAGGATGGGTAAGCTAAATTCATGCATGTGAGTGTGTGGATGGAAAGGTATCCATTGAAGAGTGTGCAACCCATGGACAGTAACGAGAAAGTGGAACAAAGCAGAAATAATCCTAGAATAAACAGAAATAAACTGAAGATAAAACTGAAAATGGAATCTAATCTACTGCATCATCCCTTTCCTATAGCAAACATCATAAATAGAAGAATATGTAGAAGGTAGGAGATAGGAAAGGGACAACCAGGCCTTACGGTGGCAAAACAGGTTCTTCGTAAAGTTTCAAATGATGGCCATTGGCTTGAAAAATTTTGCCTGTCGCTTCCTCTTCCAACTCAATTATCCCAAACTCATGGACTTTAACAACTGTGTAAGGTCCATCCCAGCTAGTTTTGAATTTGCCATGTTTGAATTTGAATCTAACTTGTTACCTTAACACTCGATCTCCTTCCTTAAACTTCTTTCTCAGAATATGAGCATCATGGAATAACTTTGTCTTCTGTTTATAGATTTCAGAGCTGCTGTATGCACCCAATCGAATCTCTTCTAGCTCTTGAATCTGTAACAACCTATTCGAACTGGCTTCTTCAAGGTTCTCATTACAAGCTTTCACTACCTAAAAAGTCTTGTGCTCTATCTCCATGGGCATGTGAGTTCGTTGAAAAGCCCAGAATAGAAGAAATAAATAAATAGACCATGGACAGCACAGGAGTATGGTGCAAAATAGAAGTAAACCAACAATAACTAGAAATAAACTGAAAATGAATACTATCCTACTGAGTCATCCCTTTCCAATCATCAAACCACAATATCAATCATATAGGAGGAGGAAAAACTTGTAAAAGGTAAGAGATAGGAAAGGGACAACCTGGCTATCAAGGTGGCGGTGGAAACTCATAAAGCTTTGAGAGTTGGTTGTTTGATTAGGACGTTATCCCTATTGTCTTCTCTCTCCACTCTGGGTCCCCAGGATCATGCACTCTGCTCACATCATGAAGCCCATGCAAGCTCGTCTCGAATGTTTCTTCTCTAAACTTGAACTTGCCCAACTGTGGTTGGCAAGTGGTAGCAACAAGCTTAGGAGATGTTTCCTTCGCATTCTTTGTATATCTCTCAAAGTTGCTCTTACAGCTTATGTAGATTCTCCAATTTATCATCTACTTCCTCAAATGTTGCACCAAGCTGAGGTTGGTCTACAACTATAATGCACTTGGGATTGTTCTTTTCCATACCTGCATCATTATTAGAGATCAAATTATTCAAAAATCTTAAGGTATGAGAAGTAATTTTTTAGTGTGAGAGAGGAGCAGTAGGGTTAGAACACATTGGCCCTTGAACCAAAACAGTGGAAAAGTGATCTAAAGGAATTTTCAGTTCATTGGACGCGTCTGGTATAACAGGTTGAGACCTTTCAGCGTATTGTCGCGACTGAAACTGACAGGGTGCATCTCTGGAACTATTAGTCGCGACATTATCTTCATCTTGTCGCGACGTGTGTTCTCTGGAGTTGTGTGTGCAGTGGGCTACAGACTGATGTTTGGTAGCGACGTTATGAGCATTGGGTCGCGACCTTTTATCACAGAAACTCAGCCCGTCTTCAATTATTGGACTTTCAGCTTCCAAAACACCTTGGAATCCTGCAAAATCACTCAACAAACCTTTTACAAGTGCATTATCTCTATCATTATCATGCAAACTCAATTCATAGTCATCCCTAATCTCTTCAACAACATAACCAATGGCATTTAAAGCAGTAAAAGCAGAATTATCATAGGGATATCTCATTGCTTCATTCATGTTAAAACTTACCACATGTTCTCCAACCTCCATCGTAATGAAACTATGCTTCATACTAATGATGGTTTTGGAGGTTTGGAGGAAAGGTCAGCCTAGGATCAAAGTGCTATCATTTACTAGCTCATTAGACATATCCAGAACATAAAAGTTAGCTAGGAACACTAAGTCTTTGACCTGCACTAGAATATGCTCAAAAATTCCCTTGGGATACCTAATTGACCTATTAGCTAATTGGAGTATTACATTTGTGTCTCTAAGATTGTTGATACCTAAAGCTTGATAAACCGACTAAGGCATTACATTAATGGCAGCCCCTAGGTCTAGTAACGCTCCCTTAATAGGAACATTTCCTATAGTGCATGGGATTGTATAGGAGCCTGGGTCTTGGCACTTAACCGGTAGTTCAGCTTTGAAAATGGATGACACATTAGCACTCACCTGAATTCTCTCAAGAGGCCTAAATTTCCTTTTATCAGCACATAATTCTTTTAAAAATTTAGCATACTTAGGGTTTCTCTTGAGGAATTCAACCATAGGGATATTTATTTCCAATTTATTGAACAGATTGTAAGCATCTTTTGCAAATATTAGGATCAACCTTTTTCTTTCCAGCAAAATAAGATTTGGAAAAGGGAGATATTTTACACTTACCTCCTTACCAGTATGCATAGAGGCTCCTTGCTTGCTTTACTCCAGCTTCTCCTCAGATTTCTTTCCTTTATATGCTGGAGTTGGTACTATTACTTCTTCTTCCTGCATCTCTTGTACTGCAGCTTGTGCTTGTGAGTTCTCCTCTTGGGTTGCCTTCTTACTTACAAACAACCGTTCTTTGGCACTTTTAGAATTATCAATCTGCATCTGTGGCAGTGATGAATCATCAAATTCAGAATCTTCCTTATCCTCCTATGGTGCATCAGCTTCCTTAAAATGCACCTGTCTTCCACTTCTTAGAGATATGGCATTCACCCCTCTTGGATTAATAACAGTGTTCGAAGGTATGCTGCCACTGTTCTTTCCTTGGATGTCACTCATTGTATTAGAAACTTGAGTTAAGTGGCTTGTGATATCTGCATTCTTACAACTTAACTCCTCAAGTTTTTTGTGTACATCTGCATACTTTGGAGAATTGAAGCTATAGAGGTGAACTGATGATGCGATACAGCAAGCTAATTACCCATTGCAAATTTCAACTGGACCAATCACAAGAGCAAGAGCTAAAAGGATTAAGGAAACTTTGAGTGGGCTAGTACAAGATACCTTAACAAAGCAAATGGCATTTGTTAGAGCATCAAATCTGGATGGAGAAACTGAGGACGTCACTAACATCATTTGGGCTGAAAATGGAGTTGCTGATCATATCTTGGGCTTGGACACTTCAACTTAAGAAGCTTGGATCAAGCACAACACATAAGACTTTTTTTTGGCCTAATTAATCATATTTGGACTTATTATGATGATTAAATTTCGTTTTAAGGCCTTTTAGGTCAGATTTCTTAATGTAACTCTATAAGATATTGTAAACCTCACTCTTGGAGGCAGACTTGAATTTGGGGAATGAAAGGCTGCGTTTTTTACACCTCCAATTTGAGAGTGGATTCTCTCTAGGGTTCTTCATTGGACTAACAGATTTATCAAGGCTTGATCAACCTTGTGGTATCTTCAAACACTTTGGGTCCTTGTTCTTCCATGCTCAAGGGTTCAAGTGGCTCACCAGACCTTTGTTTAGCTTTCTTGGGGTGAGTATATTTTAGATTGATTGTGGGTTCCTGGGATTTTTTTCTTGTGGGTTCTCACCATCTTGGTATCAGAGTTTTGGATCTAAACTCAGGTCATATCTTTATGTTTGCTTACCTTCAATTTCGTTCGTAATTTTGGTGTTTTTTTTCCTTGTGTCTGAACGTCTTCTGCGTTTCAGTCCGTCATCAAAATTGTCGCTCTTGTTCATCCACCTTTCCGTTGAGTTTTGTGATGTTTAATAAATCATTTTCATAGTTTAGAATCCCTTCTTTCTGCTCGTTTTGGTTTCATCTAAATCCGAGTTTTCTAGGGCCAGTTATACCCATTCTGAAAGGGACGCATTTTTCTGGAATTTCTGGGTTCAGATTGCTCGTTCTGTTATGTTTATGGTATTTTCGTGATTTTCTTTGCATTGTTCAGTGAAAAGAAAAAAAAATAGTACAAAAAGAAAACAGAACGAAAAAAAAATTGTTGTGCTAGAAGTGTTTTGAGCAAATCATCTTCATACCCAGAATCTGTTTCTGATTCTTCTTGAAAGTCCATATCCAATACTCTTGATGTCCCAATGTTCCAAGTGTTGGCTGATTCTGCATATTGTGATTGCTTTGTTTAAATTGCTTAGTTCTTTAAAGAGCCTCAAGAGGGATTTAAGAGTGGAAAAAGGCAAGAGTGACATAACTCAATTTAAAAGCCAAGTTTGAGTGAAACACGAGTGTTGAGTGTCATTCTTGAGGGAAACACGTAAGAAAATTTGTGAGGGACTCTATTTCACTAACACGATTATTTTTCTTGAAGTCTCAATGTCTAATGCAGATGGAACATCCGGTGGAGGTGAAAATCCAATAAGTGTCAACGACACCCTTAGGGCAATGCAGCAGTATTTTGAACGGATGAATTTGGTTTATGGAGAGATAAGGGATAGAATGGATGGACAAGATGAAAGGATTGCAAATCTGCAAAGGTCTCGACCTAATCCTAGAAGGCATGAAAGGCAAAGGGGGGTTTCTATGGATGACTTTGAATCTGGAAATAATGAAGTTGGTGATAGTGAGGGTGAATTCAATTCTGATTCTGAAGCTGAACTAATAGGGAATAGGCATAGAGCGGATAGGTATGGGAGAAGACATGGCAGAAATAACCCAAGGGGGAGAGATAGAGTAGATGGGAACCTTGGAAGCATCAAGATGAAAATACCACCATTCCAAGGTAGAAGTGATCCTGAAGCCTATTTAGATTGGGAAAAGAAAATAGAAATGATCTTTGAGTGTCATAATTATTCTGAAGTCAAGAAAGTGAAGTTGGCAGCAATAGAATTCACTGATTATGCCATTGTTTGGTGGGATAAGTTGGGCATTAATAGGAGGAATAATGGAGAGAGGCCTATAACAACTTGGAGAGAAATGAAAGCTCTAATGAGAAAGAGATTCGTTCCCAACCATTATCTTAGAGAGCTTTACCAAAAGTTGCAGACCCTTACACAAGGTTCTAGGAGTGTGGAGGAGTACAATAAGGAGATGGAATTGGCCATGATAAGAGCTAATGTGCAAGAAGATAGAGAAGCAACCATGGCTCGATTTCTAAGTGGGTTGAACAAAGATATAGCTGACGTAGTGGAATTGCATCGTTATGTGGAGCTAGAAGACATGGTGCATATGGCCATTAAGGTGGAAAAACAACTCAAGCGTAAAGGTGCTTCAAAATTTCATTCTGGATCCAGTTCTTCTTTCAAACAGAATTGGAGGAAAGGAGAAAAAACTATCCAAAAGGAGACCACTAAAGGCAAAGAAGAAGTTCCATTAAAAAGCAAAGGTAAATCTGATTCCCAAATTTCTAGAAATAGGGATATAAAGTGTTTCAAGTGTTTGGGTACAGGTCATATTGCTTCTCAATGCCCCAACAAGAGAGTCATGATTCTGAAAAATAATGAAGTTGTGACTGAAAGTGAGAGTGAAAGTGATGACTCTATGCCCCTACTTGAAGATGCTAGTGATGATGGGATTGAATATGCTGTGGAAGGAGAATGCCTTGTGGTTAGAAGAGCCTTAAATTGTCAAGTGAAGGATGAAGAGTTGAATGAGCAAAGGGAAAATATCTTCCATACTCGCTGCCTAATTAATAACAAGGTATGTAATTTGATAATTGATGGTGGGAGTGTTACAAATGTTGCAAGCACTACATTGGTTGAGAAATTAAATTTGCCTACTGTTAGACATCCTAGACCATACAAGCTGCAATGGTTGAATGAATGTGGAGAAATTAAGGTTGCTAAGCAAGTTCTGGTCTCTTTCTCAATTGGCAAATATTGTGATGAAATATTGTGTGATGTTGTTCCTATGCATGCTAGACATCTGCTTTTGGGAAGACCTTGGGAGTTCGATCGAAAGGTGAAGAAAGATGGGTTTACCAATAGGTATTCTTTTGTAATGAACAATAGACCCGTACCATTGACTCCAAAGCAAGTGTATGAGGATCAACTCAAGATGAGAAAAGAGAGAGAAGAAAGAGAGAGTGAACTAAAAAATGAGAGAAAAGAAATTCAAAAAAAAGAGAGGAGTGAAGAGAGAAAAGAAAAGATGAGTTTTTATGCAAAGGGAAGTGAAGTAAGGAGTGCCTTTTTGGCTGAACAACATTTGCTTCTCCTTGTTTACAAGGAATCATTTTTGAACACTAATGACTCTAGCTTTTCTTTTCCAAGTGCTGCTGATTCTTTGTTGCAGGAATTTGGAGATGTGTTTCCTGAAGAAATACCACATGGATTACCACCCACAAGAGGAATTGAACATCAAATTGATTTCATCCCAGGAGCAACAATTCCTAATAGGCCAGCCTATAGAAGCAATCCAGAAGAAACAAAGGAGCTTCAAAAGCAAGTGGAAGAGCTCATGGCAAAAGGATATGTTCGAGAAAGTTTGAGTCCATGTGCAGTTCCAGTGCTTCTGGTGCCCAAGAAAGATGGAACTTGGAGGATGTGCATTGATTGTAGAGCTGTTAACAATATCACTGTAAAGTATCGCCATCCCATTCCTAGATTAGATGATATGCTTGATGAATTGCATGGTTCCATTATCTTTTCTAAGATTGATTTGAAATCTGGATACCATCAAATTCGAATGAGAGAAGGGGATGAGTGGAAAACAGCTTTCAAAACAAAACATGGTTTGTATGAGTGGTTAGTAATGCCATTTGGGCTAACTAATGCACCTAGCACATTCATGAGATTAATGAACCATGTCTTGCGTGCTTTCATTGGAAAATTTGTTGTGGTTTATTTTGATGATATTCTAATTTATAGCAAAAGTCTGGAGGAGCATTTGGATCATTTGCATTGTGTGCTTGATGTTTTGAGAAAGGAAAAATTGTTTGCAAATCTGAAAAAGTGTGAATTTTGTATGGATAAAATTGTTTTTCTTGGCTTTGTGGTGAGTGCTAAAGGAATAGAAGTTGATGAAGAAAAGATAAGAGCTATAAAAGAATGGCCAACACCTAAAAGCATAACTGAGGTGAGAAGCTTTCATGGCTTGGCTAGTTTTTATAGGCGCTTTGTGAAAGATTTTAGCACACTTGGTGCACCACTTACTGAAGTTATAAAAAAATCTGTTGGTTTTAAATGGGATAAAGAATTTGCATTCATTGAACTTAAGGATAGATTGTGTTCTGCACCTGTGTTAGCATTGCCTAATTTTAACAAAACTTTTGAGATTGAATGTGATGCATCTGGAGTTGGAATAGGAGCTGTTTTGATGCAGGAAGGAAAGCCAATTGCTTATTTTAGTGAAAAGTTAAATGGAGCAGCCTTGAAGTATCCAACATATGACAAGGAGCTCTATGCACTTAAGAGAGCATTGGAGAATTGGCAACACTACCTTTGGCCTAGACAATTTGTAATTCATACTGATCATCAATCTTTGAAGCACATTAAGGGTCAAGGTAAGCTGAACAAGAGACATGCAAGGTGGATGGAATTTATTGAGACATTTCCATATGTCATCAAATACAAGAAAGGTAAAGAAAATGTGGTGGCTGATGCATTGTCAAGAAGGTATACTCTTCTCACTACTCTAAATACGAGGTTGCTTGGTTTTGAATATATCAAGGAATTGTATGGTACTGATGCCGATTTTGCTGAAGTGTTTCTTGCTTGTGAAAAGAAAGCATTTGAAAAGTTTTATAGGGTTGATGGCTACTTGTTTAAAGAAAATAGATTGTGTGTGCCTCAATGTTCTTTAAGAGAATTACTTGTGAGAGAAGCACATGGGGGAGGATTAATGGGTCACTTTGGTGTAAAAAGACTTTGGATGTTCTGCATGAACATTTCTTTTGGCCTAAAATAAAACGTGATGTGGAAAGAATCTGTGCTAAATGCATAATTTGTAAAAGGGCTAAATCTAGAGTCTTGCCACATGGTTTATACACCCCCTTACCAGTGCCTAGTGAACCTTGGGTAGATATATCAATGGATTTTATTTTGGGTTTGCCTAGGTCAAGAAAGGGAATGGATTCCATATTTGTGGTTGTTGATAGATTTTCTAAAATGGCACATTTCATTCCTTGCCACAAAACTGATGATGCCACATATATTGCTGATTTGTTCTTTAAGGAAATTGTAAGACTTCATGGTGTTCCTAAAAGTATTGTTTCTGATAGGGATACCAAATTTTTGAGTCATTTTTGGAGGGTTTTGTGGGGTAAGCTGGGAACTAAATTGTTGTTTTCTACTGCTTGTCATCCACAAACTGATGGACAAACTGAAGTAGTTAATAGAACTTTAACTCAATCGCTTAGAACTGTGATTCAAAGGAACTTGAAAAATTGGGAAAATTGCTTGTCATTCATTGAATTTGCTTACAATAGGAGTGTGCATTCATCTACTGATTATTCTCCCTTTGAAATAGTGTATGGTTTTAATCCCCTAACTCCTTTGGATTTATTACCATTGCCTATTGATGAGAGGGTAAGTCTTGATGGGACAAAGAAAGCTGAAATGGTGAAAGAACTTCATCAAAGGGTGCAACAACAAATTGAAAAGAAAAATGAGCAATATGCATCCAAGGCTAACAAAGGAAGAAGGCGTGTTCTCTTTAATCCTGGTGATTGGGTGTGGGTGCATATGAGGAAAGAAAGATTTCCAACTCAAAGAAAATCCAAATTAGCTCCAAGAGGAGATGGTCCATTTCAAGTGCTTGAAAGAATCAATGATAATGCTTACAAAATTGATTTACCTGGTGAGTATAATGTTAGTGCTACTTTCAATGTGGCTGATTTATCTCTTTTTGATACAGGCGATGATTCGAGGTCGAATCCTTTTTAGGAGAGAGGGAATGATGCGATACAACAAGCTAATGACCCATTGCAAATTCCAACTGGACCAATCACAAGAGCAAGAGCTAAAAGGATTAAGGAAACTTTGAGTGGGCTAGTACAAGACACCTTGACAAGGAAAATGGCATTTGTTGGAGCATCAAATCTGGATGGAGATGCTGAGGATGTCACTAACATCATTTGGGCTGAAAATGGAGCTGCTGATCATGTCTTGGGCTTGGAGACCTCAACTTAAGGAGCTTGGATCAAGTACAGCACATGAGAAGACTTTTTTATTTTGTTTTGGGCCTAATTAATCATATTTTGGACTTGTATGATGTTTAATTTCGTTTTAAGGCCTTTTAGGTCAAATATCTCAATGTAACCCTATAAGATATTTTAAACCTCACTCTTGGAGGCAGACTTGAATTTGGGAAATGAAAGGCTGCGTTTTTTGCACCTCCAACTTGAGAGTGGATTCTCTCTAGGGTTCTTCATTGAACTAACAGATTTATCAAGGCTTGATCAACCTTGTGGCATCTTCAAACACTTTGGGTCCTTGTTCTTCCATGCTCAAGGGTTCAAGTGGATCACCAGACCTCTGTTTAGCTTTCTTGAGGTGAGTATATTTCAGATTGGTTGTGGGTTCGTGGGATCTTTTCCTTGTGGGTTCTCACCAATTCATCTTCATCGTCTCATTCCATTTCCATCATGACTGCTGCTGTACCGATGGTTGCTGCTGGAGTTCAGATAGCAATGCAAGGCTAAGCTGTTGTGCTCTCTTGGAGATGACACCAAACCAGAATCCTTGAGCTGAACAGGGAGTGTCATTGTGTCTTTAATTCAGAATTAAATGTATCGAGTTGAGGTATTTTCTTTTGGTTTGTTGATGCAATTAGAGTAGTAGATGCAAAGGAGTAGGGAACCGAGTTGGATTTCTTATTTCTGCATTAATGATCCTTTGATTAATTCTCATCTTTGATCGAGTTGAACATAACTATGATTAATTAAAGTGATTATGTCAATTCATATTCTACTATCTCTGAATTGAATGATTCCTATTCTCTATTCAATGTCTGCGAGTTGTAGTTTTGATTGAATTTAGCTAGCGAGTTGTTAGCTAACCTATTCTAATTCAATTGATTAACTCTTGATATTTTGTGGATAATGAAGGTAAGGTAATCTCCAAGGGAATACACTTGTCATCATTCATTCATCTCATCATAAAAACAGAAACAATAGAATAGATTTACTTTCTGAAGATTAGTTGATAGTTCAAAACACAACTCATCTGCTTAACTTGTTAATTTATGGCTCAATAGATTAATTAGGAACTCTAGCATCTATTAGCTCTTTGTGATCCGACCTAGGTTAGCCTCCACTTACTATTAGTTAGCTTAGTTTGTTTGATAATTACAACGACAGTTATCAAAATGGGGCCGTTATGATAACTGTCGTTTGTAATTATCAAACAAAACTAAGCTAACCAATAGTAAGTGGAGGCTAACCTAGGTCGGATCTCAAGGAGCCTAAATGGATGTTAGAATTCCTAATCAATCTATTGAGCCACAATTTATCAAGTTAAGCAGATGAGTTTTGTTTTGGACTATCACTAACTTCAGAAAGTAAATCTATTCTATTGTTTCTGTTTTTATGTGATTAAGATAATGAATGAATGATGACAAGTGTGTTCCCTTGGAGATTATCTTACCTTCATTGTCCACAAAATATCAAGAGTTAATCAATTAAACCAAAATAGGTTAGCTAACAACTCGCTAGCTAAATCTCAATCAACGCAACAACTTGCAGACATTAATAGAGAATAGGAATTGTTCAACTTAGAGATAATAGAATATGAATATTAATAAAATGATCATTACTGTAGGAAGAAAGAATCCAACTTAGTTCCTAATTCCTTGTCATCTATTACTCTAATGGAATCAATAAACCAGAAATGAATACATCAACTAGATGTAGTTAAATCTGACTTAAGACTCAATGACACTCCTTGTTAAGCATGAAGACTCTGGTTGTACTCATCTCCAAAGAAGCACAGCAGCTCAGCCTTACATTGCTATCTGAACTCCAGCAGCAAACATAGGTACAACAGACATAGTCGTGGAAATGGAAGGAGAAAATGAAAATGATGACCTGCAGAACTTTGCTCTAGGTCTATTAACTAGAACAGAGCAAAGTTGCAGAAAAGAAGTGAGAATGGAGAAGAAGATGATAGTGTGCGTGAGTTGTGAATGTTGATGCTCTTCCTGGAATGTGTCTCTCTCTGATCTCCGAATGTATGGCAGAATGTATGGGAATGTATCGGATGATTCTCTCATGTGCGTGTTATGTGATATATATGAAATCTGAAATGCATGAGTAAATCCATGGAGCTATCCAGATGCCCTCCATCTCCAGCGGTCAGCACATGATCTGGTATTCTCTTCAGCACATGCTTCCCACTTGCTTGTTAGCCACTTGCTCATTCTGTTGTGCTGATGTATACAGTGCGCGCGTGAACAGTGCCAGATGTGTGGAGTCCATTTCTGCTGCTGCACATGTTTGATCTCCTCACTTGCAATCTGTTACGTCCAGATATGCCATCCATCCCATGCTTAAGTTATCTTTCTGTCCAGCTGTCCATTATGTCATTCGCTGACTGAATTCTGTATTTGAAGTTTGGTCGCGACATTATATACATCCGGTCGCGACTTATATTTACAGAGAGCTACAGTCGCGACCAAAATGATAATTAGTCGCGACTATTATTCACAGAGAACACTCCTCCTTTGCTGATTGAAGTTTGGTCGCGATGGTGAATTTGTAAGGTCGCGACCTAATTCCACAGAGACGCTCCACTTTGCTGATTGATTGCTGTGTTGACCTGAAATGGACATTTAATAGATTATTTATCCAATTAATCACTAAAATCACATCATTTAAATTCCCACTTGTCCAATTTCATATTACTAACTAATTTGCTCAATATAGTAGTAAATGTGGATAAGAATCAATTATAAACTCTCTTTTAACATATTAAAAATCAGTACAAATATGAGTTTATCAACTCCCCCACACTTAGCTTTTGCACTCCGAGCAAAATTATGGATCAAAACTGAATTTAAACACACATGTTCTGCACAATTGGCAAAATAAATTCAGCATGAGTACTTGCAATCATTAATCTTTCCCTTCAATTGGCAGCAATCCAGGCTAATCTTATATCAATCAAAGAATCTAACTCATGCAATTCAATCATAGTAAGCAACTAGGTTGAGATTTCCTCACAAGATGAAGTATTTCACTCCCTCTCTTATCAAGGTAATTTCACTCAACCATCTAGCTTAGGCTTCCCATAGGCTTGTAACCATCCTACATCTCCACCACTGAATGCCACAAGGGTAATGAATTAAAGGGTCTTTATTAGGGTTGTAATGTTGGAGAGGCTAGATGATGAAATGGAAATACATGTCAATAATTAATGAAATACTGTACATAATCAAAGTGTCAATCATGCAGCTGCAAGTCACAACTAATTGTTTCATACTAGTTGAATAGCACTTTTCTGTATCTGGTTTTTTTCTTTTCTTTCTATTTTCTTTGTACTTTTCTTTTTCTCTGTATTTTTCCTTTCTTTTCTTTATTTTTATTTTCTTGAACCAAATAGCACATATATTGAAGTTCAAACATTAACAAGTAGAGCAACTTCACAATTAAAGACTTACTGCAGCAGCAACTATCTTGCACAGTATTCATTAATCAAGGATGGAATTTTTACAAAAAATGAAGGTCTCAAAGGGGTAAAGCAAATGATTTAATATTTATGTAGTTTTTGTTTGGTCAAGAGGGTTTTGAAAGAAATGCCCTTATCATTTTCACAATTCCATGGAGCTAATGTGGTTTTGAATCAAGGATTGAAACAATTTCTACAAAGTTACCAAACTAGATAGTGTCACACAATGTAAAGGAGTATATGTTGAAGGCTCAAATTGCTTCCATCTGGCTTACTCACCCTAATCAGCTCATATGACTAGATTACATAAATCTTAAACAAAGCACATGAGACTAATCATTCATGATGCACAATTTCCAGTAATGAATTGATGAAACAAGCAACTAATACTTCATCAAATTTGCCAATGTTCAAAAGTTATGAGTTCAAAGTTCAATTTAGATCCATGACAGTTAATTTCAACTGACCAAGCAACAACCAGAACGCAGTTAAGGATTTTTCAGTAGAAGGTAGATGTTAGTCATGACAAACAGGTCATCAGGTTGCGACTGTTTTTTACAGAGAAGAATAGTCGCGACATAAATTGTAAATGGTCGCGACACAAAATCACCGAGAGTAACCTTGTTAAACAAACAATTTCTTGTCGTGACCAAATAACAACACAGTCGCGACGGTTATTCACAGAGAGCTACAGTCGCGATAAAGATAAGCACAGACCACGACTAAAGATCACAGATGGGCAAATATGAATTTTCGGTAGCCATAAAAGTAATTATTAGTCGCGACTAAGTTTCACAGAGAAGAGATTTTGACAATTTGAACACATTAGTCGCGACATAAAAGTCTTTGGGTCTCGACCTAAAGACAAAATCATAGCAAATATCTGATTTTTATTCACCCATCAAGTTCATCCTCCCTCACACTTAAATTCTACATTGTCCACAATGTGAAGAAGCAATGAACTCATGCAAAGGCAGCAATAATGATCATGACAACACTAAACCAAAATCTTTGATTTATTCATGGGATTATTTATCTATCCTACTAACTTGGTCTCCTCCCCCACACTTAATCAACATATATAGCTCAAGTATATAGTAAAACTGATAAAAGCAGACTATTGTAAGTGGGGAAACAAGGAAGGAGACAACCTGACTGTTATGGAGGCTTAAAGTTCTCCTTGTACAGCTTCCATAGATGGCCCTTCATATTGAATTGTCTTGGATACTTAAGACTCTTTGGAAGTTGTTCAAGCTCACTCTCTGGAGGTTGAATAACAAATGGACTCAACTTCCTAGACTCTACTCTAGATTCATTGCTCTTTGATTTCTGTACCACTTCAGCATCATATCCAGCAGCAATTCTATTTGAAGTTCCAGCAGTGCAATTCTGTTGATGTTGAAGAACATCCTTTAATTTCTGCAGCCCTGAGATGACTAAAAGTTTGAAACTCAAATGAACAGGGTTAGAATACAGGACATTAAATGAAATTTTTCTTAACCCATAAATTCTGAGTTCTTGTCTCACAATCTGCTGTAATGACATTGCCCTGCAGATCTTCCATAAACATTCCTGAATATTGGGCATCACTTGAAAAAGTGTGGTTAGTTCCAAAGAAAGAGATAGTAGATGGAGATGAAGAAAAATCACCCATAATGGAAAGCCAGTCATCAATCTTAGAATTAATGCATAACACCTCACTATTGGATGAAGAAAAAGAAGAGAAATCAGTGGAGGGGAAAGAAATGGAAGGTTCTTCAACTACATCATTATTTTCAAGCTCACAAATATCATCACACTCTTTTCCAAGTAATGCTCCAACCATGTTAAATCCTAGGAGAGAATTATGCTGCTGTGGGTGTCTATACATATTAAACTGAATTGTGTGCCCACCAAATTCCATTTTAATAATTCCCTCTTTCATGCAAATCATGGTGTTAGTTGTCCTCATGAATGGCCTTCCTAGAATAAAAGTACTATCATCAAGGGACTTATCTTTCATATCCAAAACATAAAAGTCCACAGGAAAAACAAGGTCCTTAACTTGAACTAAAATGTCTTCTAAGATTCCTTTAGGCCTCATAATACTCTTATTAGCCAATTGAGCTAACACCTTAGTTGGTTTAATCAAATTCATATTTAAAGCATGATAAACTGAACTAGGCATCACATTAATAGCAGCACCTAAGTCTAACAGTTATCTCACCAATTGTGCAGGGAATGGAGAATGCACCTAGATCTTTACACTTCTCTGGAAATTGAGCTTTGAAAAGTGCAGAAGCTTTAGGTCCCAATTGCACCAGTTCATTAGGTTTGTCTCTTTTCCTGTGGTTGCAACTCTCCCTCAAACACTTTGCATATTCAGGTACTCTCTGTACCCTCTCCAGCATAGGCACATTAACTTCCATCTTGCTGAAAGAATTGATGACTTCTTTGTTCTGTGCCTCCAAGATTTCCTTGCTGCTCATGAGCTCCTTTGGAACAAGTAAATCCTTCAGGTGTCCTTCATTTTCAGCTGAATCAGAATGAGTTTCTTCCTGCTTGAGCTCTGAACTTTCTGCTGATTGAACTTCTTCAATTTTGTCAACTTCTGGATTTCTTATCTCAGAATCCTTAACTTCTGGTAGTTCAATTTTTTTACTACATAGTTGTCCACCATCTGCAGAGTCTTGTGCAGAATCAATTAGAATTTCTGTAACTTCTTCCTTCTCAAGAGATTGTGCTTCCTCCTTGCTTTCAGACTTCTCAATACTACTCATTAGACTGCTGGGATCAGTGTCTACCTCCTCATCTTCATTTCCCGCTTTAGTAACTTGTTTCCCAACTTACTCTTCACTTTGCAAATTTATAGTATTCAAAGGTTTGGGGTTAACAACTGTATTAGAAGGTAGATCTCCACTGATCCTTGCCTGAACATCATTCATTGAATTAGCTAATTGAGATACATAGCTATTTATGTTTGAAATGTTGGTGTCCCACTGCTCAATTCTGTTCTCCAAGGCAGTAAATCTAGAGTTGGTCTTTGCTTGGTTGCTCTCCACTGTAGATCTCAAGTCCTTGAAGTTAGAGCAAAATTTTGTGTTGATGGAATTTATATTTGAATTCATCACAGTAATGCTCTTGAGTATCTCAGAAATTCCATCATCCTTTGCAGCAGTAGACACTTCTTTGGCTCTAGAGGATTCAACCACTTGCTTGTCATTGTTGAATCTGTTCTGACCAGTAACTCCACCTCCATCTCTCCATCTGAAATTTGGATGATCTCTCCATCCTTCATTGTATGTGCTGGAGTATAGATTCCTTTGTGGATATTGGTTTGGTCTGCCTTGATAAATGGCTGAGACTTCCTCATAGTGTGAAGGGCAATTAGCACTGATATGCATTGGAGAAGAACAAAACTGACAGCTAGGAGCAACTAGAGCTTGAGAATATGGGCTCTGAACATGTGTGTTGCTCAATTGAGCAGCTAAGTTGTTGATCTGAGCACTCATAGCAGCAACTTGGGAAGATAGATTACTATGATCCTGAGAAGACCTTGCAGAAACCTCATGCACTTGTCTAGCATCTAATCCTCCATACTACTGGTCATTGTTTGCTATCTTCTCAATTAGGCTCCATGCTTCATCAGGTGTCAAATCATCAATAGAACCTCCAGCAGCTGCATCCAAATTCTTTCTACATGCAAAGCGTAATCCTGAATGAAAGTACTGCACCAAATGTTCCATCGGAATCTGATGATATGGACATCTAGCCAGCAACTCTTGAAATCTGCCCCAAAACTCATAGAAAGATTCTTTAGCATACTGTTTTGCAGCAAAGATCTCCTTCCTTAATGCAGCAGTCTTTGATGAAGGAAAATATCTCTCCAAGAATGCACTTCTCAAGTTGTTCCAGGAGTGTAAAGCTTGTGGTGTATGATGTGGCAGCATATAGAACCACTCTTTTTCCTTTCCTTCCAGTGTGAAATGAAAGACTTGTCTCTGTACATCATTCATGTCAGCTCTTACAGGCTTTATAGTTGAGCAAACCCACTGCATAGTCTGCAAATGCTTGAAAGGATCCTCACCTGCCAATCCATAATACTTTGGTAAGTTACTCAACAAAGGACCTTTCAATTCAAAGTTCACATCTAAAGCAGGACAAGTGTGAAAAGGATCATAGTTTGCATTAGAAGAAGTGAGGTCTCTTATGCTCCTACGTGGCCTTCTATTGTTCATGTTATTTTCTGCAACATGCTCTTGTTGATTATTCTGATTATGAGTATGAGCTTCACCTACATTAACATGCTCCATGACAAGATGATTATCTAATATAGCACAAGATGCAGGTTCAGTATTAGCAGCAACAGATGCAACAGCTTGACTCTTAGCTTTCTTAATTTTTCTAAGTGTCCTATCAATTTCTCTATCCAAAGGAATGAGTTCAAAGCTCTTATTCATGCAATTCAAGCTTAACAATGATGCAGAAGATCAGATATACCAATAATGCAGCAAATTCAGCAAATGGAATCAGTTAGTCGCAGTTTAGGAATATTAAGTTGCGACACAAAAGACTACAGTTCGCGACTCAAAAACACAGAGAGCAAATATCGCGACGAAAATGAACCACGAGTCACGACTGTCAGTCACAGAGATCAAAATTTCTGAATATGGATTTTTTGTCGCGACCAAATGTTACTTTGGTTGTGACTAAAAATCACAGAGAGCAAATGCTTGAAGTCAGGAATTTCTGGTCGTGACCAAAATACACTTTAGTCGCGACTAAAAAAAATAGAGAGTTTTAGTCGTGACTAAGTGTCAATCTGGTTGATACTAGAAATTACAGAAAGCAAATGTTTGAAATAAGAGATTTTTGGTTGCGACCAATAAGATCTCAAGTCGCGACTAAAAATGACAGACAGTAAATCTGAGTTGAAAACTGATTTCAGGTTGCGACCAAATGTGTATCTGGTTGCGACTTGAAATCACAGAGCACTTCCGTCGCGACTAAAAAGCCAACTGATCGCGACTTAACAGATATAAACAGAAAAAAAAATCGCAGAAGAACTTAAAACAACTACCTACTCTTTATGTTTTTGGGCCCAGGAGATTGCTTAGGAAACCTTAACAAGTAAGGCTCCCCAGCAACGGCGCCATTTTGATAACTGTCATTTCTAATTATCAAACAAAACTAAACTAACCAATAGTAAGTAGAGGCTAACCTAGGTCGGATCTCAAGGAGCCTAAATGGATGTTAGAATTCCTAATCAATCTATTGAGCCACAATTTATCAAGTTAAGCAGATGAGTTGTGTTTTGGACTATCACTAACTTCAGAAAGTAAATCTATTCTATTGTTTCTGTTTTTATATGATTAAGATGATGAATGAATGATGACAAGTGTGTTCCCTTGGAGATTATCTTACCTTCATTGTCCACAAAATATCAAGAGTTAATCAATTGAACCAAAATAGGTTAGCTAACAACTCGCTAGCTAAATCTCAATCAACGCTACAACTTGTAGACATCAATAGAGAATAAGAATTGTTCAACTTAGAGATAATAGAATATGAATATTAATCAAATGATCATTACTGTAGGAAGAAAGAATCCAACTCAGTTCCTAATTCCTTGTCATCTATTACTCTAATTGAATCAATAAACCAGAAATGAATACATCAACTAGATATAGTTAAATCTGATTTAAGACTCAATGACACTCCCTGTTAAGCGTGAAGACTTTGGTTGTCATCATCTCCAAAGAAGCACAGCAGCTTAGCCTTGTATTACTATCTGAACTCCAGCAGCAAACATAGGTACAGCAGACATAGTCATGTGGAAATGGAAAGAGAAAATGAAAATGATGAGCTGCAGAACTTTGCTCTGGATCTATTAACTAGAACAGAGCAAAGTTGCAGAAAAGAAGTGAGAATGGAGAAAAAGATGATGGTGTTCGTGAGTTATGAATGTTGATGCTCTTCCTGGAATGATGTGTCTCTCTCCGATCTCCGAATGTATGGCAGAATGTATGGGAATGTATCGGATGATTCTCTCATGTGCGTGTTATGTGATATATATGAAATATGAAATGCATGAGTAAATCCATGGAGCTATCCAGATGCCCTCCATCTCCAGCTGTCAGCACATGATCTGGTATTCTCTTCAGCACATGCTTCCCACTTGCTTGTTAGCCACTTGCTCATTCTATTGTGTTGATGTGTACAGTGCGCGTGTGAACAGTGCTAGATGTGTGGAGTCCATTTCTGCTACTGCACATGTTTGATCTCCTCACTTGTAATATGTTACGTCCAGCTATGCCATCCATCCCATGCTTAAGTCATCTTTCTGTCCAGCTGTCTATTCTGTCATTCGCTGACTGAATTCTGTATTTGAAGTTTGGTCGCGACATTATATACATCCGGTCGTAACTTATATTTACAGAGAGCTACAATCGCGACCAAAATGATAATTAGTCGCGACTATTATTCACAGAGAACACTCCTCCTTTGCTTTAAGTTTGGTCGCGATGGTGAATTTGTAAGGTCGCAACCTAATTCCACAGAGACGCTCCACTTTGCTGATTGATTGCTGTGTTGACCTGAAATGGACATTTAATAGATTATTTATCCAATTAAGCACTAAAATCACATCATTTAAATTCCCACTTGTCCAATTTCATATTATTAACTAATTTGCTCAATATAGTAGTAAATGTGGATAAGAATTAATTATAAACTCTCTTTTAACATATTAAAAATCAGTACAAATGAGTTTATCACGTTGCCGGGGAGCCTTACTTGTTAAGATTTTCTAAGCAGTCTCCTGGGCCCAAAAATATAAAGAGTAGGTAGTTGTTTTAATTTTTCTGTGATTTTCTATTTTATATCTGTAAAGTCGCGACCAATTGGCTTTTTCGTCGCAACTAAAGTGCTCTGTGATTTCTTGTCGCAACCAGAAATCAGTTTTCACCTCAGATTTGTTCTCTGCCACTTTTAGTCACGACAGGAGATCTACTTGGTCGCAACCAAAAATATTTTTCTTCAAATTTTCATCTCTGTGATTTGTAGTCGTAAACAAATTGACACTTAGTCATGACTAAACCTCGCTGTGATATTTAGTAACCAACTTAAGTGCATTTTGGTCGCAACGACAAATCTCTTATTTCAAACATTTGCTCTCTGTAATTTCTAGTCGCAACCAGATTGACACTTAGTCACGACTAAAACTCTGTTATTTTTAGTCGCTATCAAAGTGTATTTTGGTCGCAACCAGAAATTTCTGACTTCAAGCATTTGCTCTCTGTGATTTTTAGTCGCCACCAAATTGACATTTGGTCGCGACCAAAAATCCATTTTCCGAAAATTTTGCTCTCTGTGACTAACAGTCGCGACTTGTGGTTCATTTTCGTCGCGATATTTGCTCTCTGTGATTTTTAGTCGTGATCTGTAGTACTTTTTGTCGCGACCTTATATTTCTAAATTGCGACTAACTGATTTCATTTGCTGAATTTGCTGCATTACTGATATATCTGATCTTCTGCATCATTGTTGAGCGTGAATTGCATGAAAAAGAGCTCTGAATTCTTTCTATTGGATAGAGAAATTAATTGGACACTTAGGCAAATAAAGAAAGTTAAAAATCAAGCTAGTATTGCATCTGTTGCTACTGATACTGAACCTGCATCTTGTGATATAGTAGATAATCATCTTGTCATGGAGCATGTTAATGTAGGTGAAGCTCATACTCATAATCAGAATAATCAACAAGAGCAGTATGCAGAAAATAACATGAACAATAGAAGGCCACGTAGGAGCATAAGAGATCTCACTTCTTCTAATGCAAACTATGATCCTTTTCACACTTGTCATCATTCATTCATCTTATCATAAAAACAGAAACAATAGAATAGATTTACTTTTTGAAGATTAGTTGATAGTTCAAAACATAACTCATCTGCTTAACTTGTTAATTTGTGGCTCAATAGATTAATTAGGAACTCTAGCATCCATTAGCTCCTTGTGATCCGACCTAGGTTAGCCTCCACTTACTATTGGTTAGCTTAGTTTGTTTGATAATTAAAACGACAGTTATTACATACCAAGCCTAAACCAAAGATTAAAAGAGATGAGTCTCAAAAAAAGATGTTTCTCTTGCAATGAACCCTGACATTGGAAAAGACACTGTAAACTATATTTGGAAGATTTGAAGAAGGATAAGAAGGATAGTGAGACTACCAATTCAGGTATTTTGTTATAGAAATTAAAACTTTCCACTTTATGGGTATTAGATACCGATATGAATCTCACATTTGTAGAAATGTGCAGGATCTCAAAAGGAATAGAAGTTAATGAAGGGCAAAAGGACCTACGTGTTGCAAATCAAGCAAAAGTTGTTGCATTAACCATATAAGCTTATTTTGCCTAGTGGGCTTTTATTAGTGTTAAACAATTGCTATTATGTTCATGTTTGTTAAAACGTTATTTCAATTTCTTGTTTGGACAAGGAAGTTTTGATGTAAATATTTGGAACATCTATTGTTCTATCTTTTGTGATGACGTGTTTTATGAAAATGATGATTTCCATAATAGTCATTATTTCTTAAACTAAGAAATGTTTATTGATAGAACTATCTAGAACATATCTACCAAACTTACTTAAGGAAATGTCATTTTAAACACATAATGAGAAATGCATATTGAAACTCTATCAAGATGGACTTAAATCATTTTATTTTGAATCATTCGATACATGTGAATCTTGTTTATTAGGAAGATGACTAAGGCACCTTTTACAAGGCATAGTGAAATGGTCACTAATTTAATTAATATACATATGTATGTAGTCTACTAAGTACTTTTGCCATAGGAGCTTACTATTACTTCATTAGTTGCGTTGCTTGAAATCAAGATTTTTCAAGAGAAAAATGAAGTGCATAATAAGGAATCGAACTCTATTTGATATAGTTCGATCCATAATGAGTCAAACAGATCTTCCAACATATTTTTGAGTTATTCTCTAGAAAGCATTGCGTTCACATTAAATCTTATTCCACCTAAAGCGGTTGAATTCCTTCTAAAAATAAAGTGTTTATTGTTCGAAATGATGTCTTTAGAAAGGGAGGTCGTCTCCAAAAGAATCGGTGGGAGCAAGAGTACATCTTGAAAGGTTCAAGAAACTTAGAGGCATTAAACCACCTATAGAAAATCAAGAAAACTCACAAAGAGTTGTTAAGGCTTTCTGAAGTAACACAAGATCCATAAAGGTCTGATAGAGAACGACATCAGCCCATGAGATATATCTTTCTCATACCTAAATGTCATGACATGTTGCTCATAGATCAAGATGAGACAACTACCTATCAAGAGGCAATAATGGGACCATACTTCAATAAATGGCTAGTGCAATGAAGTATGAAATACAATCCATATAAAACAATCAAGTTTAGAACTTGATTGACTCACCTGAAGGTGTGAAAACCATTAGGTGCAACTGGATTTACAAGAAGAAAATTCACATGGATGGCAAAGTACATAACTTCAAAGCAAGCTTCAAGGATCCAATTATGAGTTGAAGAAGGCGTCTCAAAGTTCAAATGCTTATTTTGAAAAGCAATCAAACTGTTTGGTTTCATTCAAAATAAAGATTAATATTGTCAACACGTGCTTTAAGAAGCGGGAGAAGCACTTGGTCACATACAAGAGTGGGGTCCACAGGTCACAGATTGATTTCTTTTTGGTAAGGAGTCATGACAGAAGACTTTGTACAAATTGTAAAGTGATTCCACGGGACGGGGTGATAACCCAGCATAGGTTAATGGTCCTTGACGTGCGTATTAAGTGTAGGAAGGAAAAATGCCAACATGTTTTAAATACAAGAGTCAAGTGGTGGCAGTTAAAGGGGGAGAAGAGGAAAACTTTTAAAAGAATTATGTTAAATGAAAGGGTTTGGGAGGCGCAGAAAAATACTAATATCATGTGGAAGGAAATGGCTGAGAAGGTCCAAACGGTTGCTAAAATAATTTTGGAAGAATCTAAAGGTTTTGGTCGACCAGATAAGGAGACTTAGTGGTGGAATGAGGGCGTACAAGAGAAAGTCAAGAACAAGAGAGATTGTTTCAAAGCTATACACTTATGTAATAATACTAAAAATTGGGTAAAGTATAGTTTAGCTAAGAAGGAAACTAAGAAAGCGGTTTAAAGCTTTAAAGGAATTTTATAAGGAGCTAGGGATAAAGTCGGGAGAATGAAAGATTTATAAGATTGCAAGAGACAGGGAAAGGAAATCGAGGGATTTGGATCAAGTACGATGTATTAAGGATGAAGAAGGCAAAGTTTTAGTTGCAGATGATGATATTAAAGAACGGTGGGAGACCTATTTTTACAAATTGTTTAATGACGAGGGAGGAGGGTTGAGTTATGAGCTCGGGGATTTAACACGAGAAGTTGAACCAAATTTGGCATTTTACAGTAGGATCCGTGTTGAAGAGGTTAAAGAGGTGCTTAAGAAAATGGAAAATAGTAAAGCTGTTGGACCTGACGGTATTCCTATTGAAGTTTGGAAGTGTTTAGGCGAAGTGGGGGTGGTGTGGCTTGTTAAACTATTTAATGTGATCCTAAGTTCTAAGAAAATGCCTGATGACTGGAGGAAAAGTACTTTAGTTCCTATTTACAAAAATAAAGGGGATATTCAAAATTGTGCAAATTACAGAGGGATAAAGCTTATGAGTCACACTATGAAGTTGTGGGAAAAGGTAATTGAACACAGGTTGAGATTAGAGACTGATATTTCTGAGAATCAGTGTGGTTTTATGCCGGGTAGGTCTACAATAGAGGCGATTCATTTATTAAGGGGGTTAATGGAAAGGTACCGGACCAAAAGAAGAGACTTGCATATGGTCTTCATTGACTTAGAAAAAGCGTATGATCGAGTACCAAGGGAGGTGCTTTGGAAAGCTTTGGAAAAGAAAGGTGTGCGCATGGCATATATCAGGCAATAAAAGAAATGTATGAGGGGGTAACAACTACTGTAAGAATGTCTGGGGGCGAAACAAAGAATTTTCCCATAAGGATTGGTCTTCATCAGGGATCATCCTTGAGTCCTTATTTATTTAATCTAGTAGTGGATGTTCTAACCAAACCTATTCAAGAAGAAATCCCTAAGTACATGCTTTTTGCAGACGATATAGTTCTTGTGGCAGAGTCAAGAGAAGAGATTAATTTTAAACTTGAGTTATGGAGAAGTACTTTAGAGTCGAAGGGTTTTCGTCTGAGTAGAAGTAAGACTGAATATATGCATTGTAATTTTGATAAGAGGCAAGTTAGAAATAACTTGGAGGTCAAATTGGGAGATCAAGTTATTCCACAAATAGATAAGTTCAAATATTTGGGATCTATTATACAGAAGGATGGTGAAATTTTGGAGGATGTTAATCATAGAATTCAAGCTGGGTGGTTTAAATGGAGAAAGGCTACTGGGGTTATATGTGATCGAAAAGTACCAGATAAATTAAAAGGAAAGTTTTATTGCGCTGCTATAAGACCAGAAATGCTTTATGGAAGTGAATGTTGGGCTTTAAAAGGACAGCAAGAGCATAAAGTTGGGGTAGCTGAGTGAGGATGTTGAGATGGATGTGTGGGCATACAAGAAAAGATAAGATTCATAATGAACAAATACGGGGAAGAGTTGGAGTGGCATCTATTGAGGAGAAAATAGTAGAGAACCGTCTTAGGTGGTTTGGACACGTACAAAGAAGGCCAAGGGATGCGCCAGTGAGGAGGGTGGATCAAATAGTATGGAGCCCGGTTAAAAGGAATAGAGGAAGGCCAAAGAGAACGCTCAACGAGGTCATTGAGCGGGATCTCTTGGTCAATAACTTATCCAAGAATTTAGTTTTTGATAGAGCACAATGGCATCGTATGATCCATGTAGCCGACCCCATCTAATGGGATAAGGCTTTGTTGTTGTTGTTGTTGTTATATTGTTTATACAAGAAAGTTAGTGGGAGCGTAATCGTGTTTATATGATTGTACGTCAATGATGTAAAGATATGCAAAGTACTAACTGATAATAATGACACAGAACCTCTTCCATAAGGGAAACATAAATGTCATGCTAGGTCCATGGGTATTAGATACATGTATGATTGAACCTAGCGCCAGTGAGAGATTATTGGAGATTGTGCCCTAGACTAATCAATTGTATGTAGACATTATAATTTATTTAATAAAAGGAACTTAATTAAAAAATATTTATTATATTGTTTTGCATGTTTTCTTTATAATAAAAATCGATGAATAATTGAAGAATTATTCTAAATGACCATAGTTGATTATTATTGTGAGAACAATAATAAATTAATACTAGTATCACTTTTATTGATGATCATGTATAGAGATACAATTGAAAGTCATAGGCATTTATTAAAGACTAAGTCACTGGACCGACCCATTATAAGACAGCTATATGGACTAGTTCATAAGCGTATCTCATTATAGCTATGTCATTGTGCCCTTAGACCTGAGATTACTATAGACACCTACTTGAGGAACATTGTGCTTTAACATGATCAAAAGTCACTTTTAACTGAGTGATCATAAACGTCATGATTGAGTATAGTAAGATCCAAGCGGAGGAAAATGAGTAGTCAAGATAAAATTTATCCCTCTCATTATGAAAAAGATATCTTTGGACCCCTCGATAAGTGAGACTAAGAAATGTATGGCCGTTCTCAAATGAAGAGTTTTATTTATCTTGTCAGTCTACTTAGAGATTGAGAAACTATGATTGAGTAATATGAGAGTGACATCTCCATGTCTCATGCTCGGTCTAGATATAGTGTGACAAAAGGGACTTCACATGGTTATAAGACAGGTTAAATCGAATCACCAACTTTCATATATAATTTGGGTAGTCATAATGTCTTGCTAGAGGCTGTTTATGACATGTGGGTCAAAAGGTATTTTGGGCCCACTTCTAACATTATATGAGCCTATAGGGTTGCACACAAGAATGGGTCAACACGAGCTAAGATGTCCAAATTTATTGAATTTAAAAAATGTTCACATTCAATAAATATAAAATGTCCTTATTTAATCTAGAAAATTTCTTATTCTAAAATAAGAAAATTCTTGAAGATATTATAATATGGATTATAAGAATATAATATTATTTGTGGTGAAATAATATTATCCTCTTATTATTTGAGAAAATAATATTATTATATTTAATTTAGGATTTGAATTCTTTAGAAAATTTATTATGGAATATGATATCTTTAGAAGATTTCATATTGAAGATAATATATCCTAAATTAAATAGAATAATAATCCTATTAAAAATATTGGGGGTTGAAAATTACTGTATATATTACATACATAATTTTCAAATATATATTTTAACCAGGATAAATACAATATCTCTTTTCTATTGGTAATGGAAAAATTTTATATATTTAATATATAAAATTGTATATGATTTATGATTTAATTTAAGTATGATATTTATGTTAAATAATAGGATACCTCAATTATCAGGGTAACCGACTTGATCCATAGTGAGGCTGAGAGTTCTTTGAGAGTTAAAGAACCGTCATAAACCATCCATAGAAAGAGAGAGCTGTGAAAAGAGTTGAGGGTAATTTTTCACTTGAGTCACACTATTGAGAATAGGTGATATGCTTGGATGGCAAGAACCAAGCACGGTTCATGAAAGGTGCTAGAGGGTGTTCATTCGAGGAGCAGCACATGTGATTTGAATTAAGCACACCGTTTAAGTTCATGTGATATTGTTTGTGAGTATTGAGCGTGTTGGAATTACCAAACAAAACCTTGGAGTTCATATATTGAGTTCGATTGGTAAGTCTCCTTCCTAATTCGATTTAAGCAGTGTCGATGGATTCGTTGGGAGTTTTGGCAAAATTTTTGTTTTTACTTTATTCCGCTGCACATGTGCCTAAAACTGAACAATACTATCTTTGTTGGTCCTTTGGACTTATGCTTAAATTTTGAGAAAATTTGAAACTTTTTGATTTTTTTGTATGATGCTTTTGGTGTAAATTTTTTGCAATTTTTGCCTTGGTTTCATGATTTTGAATCATAAACCTTGAGTTTTTGAATTGTTCTTTGTGTTTTCAAGTTTGGTTGATAATTGAATTACATAACTTTGAATGTTCGCATATTGTATTCCTTCGCCGTGGTGAATGAAGGTGTTTGTTGCAGTGAAAGTTGTTTTTTTCTCGGCTGCTCTCTCTGTTCATTTGCTGCTGCAAACATACACATATTGAGGATCCGAGTTTTTTTGTTGTTTTCTTTTTTGTTGTGCTTTGCATCTCTTCAAACTAGCTTGTTTTCACCTAATGCATCATGTTTTCATAAAAAATAGATTGATTTCTCCCACTTCGATTTGAGTACCCTTTAGTTTTAAAGAAAAAGTTTTTACCAAGTGCTCATTTGAGCAATTGTGGAGTTTTCCACATTATATTTTAAGATGCATGTTATGGTTTGATTGCTCAAATTCTAAGATTTAGAATTTATGGTTTATTTAATGTATCTTGATTGATGTGTCTAAGTGAACCCTTGAGCAGAGATTTTTCACTCTAGATAGAAGGCTTTGAGCCTTATTTTTGTTCTCATATTTGTGTGTTTGTCCATTTAGTCTAGTTCTCTCTAGAACTTGTTTAATTTCTTCTCCAAACCTCATTTGCATTCTTTTGATTGAAAATGATAGGAGCATTCATTTTATTACCCATTTATCCCAAACACAAACCCATACACTTCATCCATTTCTAGCCACTTTGAGCCTTCACTTCCATTAATTTTGCAAGTATACATGAATGTTACTAACCATATTTCAAATAGCATTCGAAATTCATTATCTTGATTTCTTGTAAAAGTATGAGAAGTTATGAGGGATGCCAAGAAAATCAACGAGAAGAGAAAAGAAAAAAAAAGGAAGAAAAAAGGAAAGCAAAAAAAAAAAAAAAGAGTAAAAGAAATAAAAAAAGTAAAGAAAGAATGATGGAAATAAGGCATTCCCAATTGCTATTAATATGTAAAATTTGTGCTCCATTTGAGAAGCTAAGATCTTATTTTTGCCATTACATTTATTATTCACCTCATGGATGGATCTTGTTCTTCATTTCTCATTACCCTTTGGCCTTTATTTATCATTACAACCATATCAAGACCCCAGGATTCATGAAATTTTTGTGCATTTGTGGTTGAAAAGTTATAAAATTTACAAGCACAGGTAGAATATAGTTTAAATGGATTTGTTAGACTCCAATATTTTGATAATGATAATTAATTAAAAAAAGATTTCAAAAAGAAACTTAATTGACATAGAATATTTATTGATAAGATAGTTATTCGATAAATGTAAAAGAACTTTTGAATGAAAATATAATTTTAAAAAGCATTTATCGATGACTTATTCGATAAGGATTCTTATCGATGAAGACTTCGATAAATTAATATAAAATTTAGTTTTTGAAAGTTCTAAGTCATTGCCCTAAAAGTAGAATTATTCAAAGACTCACTCGATAAGAAGATTTATTGAAGAAGCCTTCGATAAGTATGACACAGACTCAGTTTGGAATGAATTTTTACAAAAGACTTTATCAAAGAATTGATCAATCAAGATATTTATTGATAATGTCTTCGATCAAACAATTCAGTTTTTCAAAAGAAATTATGTTTTCATAAACTCATTTATCGAAATACTATTCGATAAGGGGATTTATCAAATAACTCTTCGATAAATTAGAGAAAAATTCTGAATTTACAAAAGCATTGAACTAAATGATTTTTCACACAATTTTCTTTCACAAAGATGTTATATTGTTTTAACAAATATATTTATAAATACTTATGATCAGAGGAAGAAAAGTTGTATAGTATTAAAATCTGATCATTAAGTTGTTTTTAAACTTACCAAATCATTGAGGTTTATGTTATGATAAATGATCTTAACAGTGATTTGATTAAATTGCTTTCTTACCAAATTGATCAATGAATACTTGAGTTACAAATTTATAAGATCAAACGGAAGAAAGAAAATATAAATTGTTTCAAATACAAATCACTGGAGTCTTGATTTGATTAATTTTTATGATGATTTAATTGTTTGAAATAATGTTAAAAGATTATTCATTACTTATAATATTGATTGATCCGTTTGAATCATCTATAGTTTGATATGTCTTGAATTTATGAAGAAAATATTATTTATGAAAGATTCAAAGTCTAATTCATTATGCTCTTATCGATGATCTATTTAATCAGAGCATTTATTGAAGAGATCTTCAATAAGACTTTTTTGATAAATTTAAATTGAACTACATTAAAATATCTGATTGATAGTCCTATAAATATCTTTGTTGAGCTTATGAATTACTTTAATTTAAGTGAATGAATGATCTTCATGAATTTATAACTTGTTCATATTTGTTTCACTAAATCTTATTTTCACTCGAGCTTATATGATCTTATGATTTGCTATGCTAGAAGATGATCTCATAATTTTGATCTAAATTAATAAATGATCTTTGAAACTGTGTTTCCAAATATGCTACAATATTATGAAGATCAAAGATTGTTCAAAAGTGTGTTTGTAAATGTTTAAAAGAATATTTTTTGGCATTTATCGATAAACTATTCAATAAGGATATTTACCGAAGAGCAATTCAATAAATAATGTATTATAAAATATATCGATAAATCTGAAAGTATATGTTTTAAAAGAATATTTTTCAAAGAGCTTTTCAATAAGGATATTTATCAAAGAATTATTCGGTAAATCATGAAGTATTTATGTACAATTCATTGAAGATTTATCGAATTTTTTTTCGATAAGACTGATTATCGAAGTATTGCTCACTAGGATTTAAACTGTTTTAAATGCAATTCTCCAGTAATTTATCGAAAACATTTTCAATAAGGGTTATCTTCGATAAGCACTTCGATAATTCAAACTATTCTGAGAAAAGATTTTTAAATCATACTTTATCATAGTTGATCTTTAAATCTAAATCATTTAGAAACAATTACTATTGACTTACAATGTTTATATATTTCTTATGTAGCATATTTCAGATCATTTTTAGGCATAAAAGAGATCAACTGAAGAAAATCATAAAAAGTGAAATGCATACGTAAGCAATAACGACTATATTCATCAATGGCTACTTCAACGAATTTATGAAGAACCAAACTATAAAAGAAGAAGTTAGAAAGAGAAAGTGGAAGAAGTTGAAAAGACGTAAGAAGATATAACAAATGCTCAATATGCACTTCGATCATACTTAATGTATCTCTATTTTACTCTATTTCCTCTCCTTTGGTTCAGAGCATTTCATATTTTTTAGAGAGAAACTTAGAAAGTTTGTATTTAAGTGATTATCAAAATTCCTCTACTAAGAGAGTATTATATTTTGTCAACACTTTTCTAATTGCTTAAGAGTGAGAGTCTCTTAAGTGGATTGTAACCTTACAAGTGTAAGGGGCAGTGAGAGGGATTCTCACTGGTGATTATACTGAGGTGCCAAGAGCCCAACTAATCTTAGAAGAATAGTGGAACACTCAGAGGAGCTTTGGAGACTGGACGTAAGCCAAGTGGATTAGACCGAACCAGTATAAATCAACTTGTACAATATTTCTTCATTAACTTCTTCCTTCGGTGATATCATTCGAAATTATACTCTTTGATTTCATTTTTATATTCCTAGAGATTTTAAAAAATTTAAAAAACCCAATTCACCTCCCTCTTGGGTAATACAACCGGATTCAATATGATTTGGATTGAAATCACCCAATCCTTGTGAGATGAGTGAAACACTTTTTCCTTGAGTGATATATAATTCCTTTAATTAATGCTCTATTAATCATTGTCCTACATGTCTATGTGTTGGTTTATGGTTGATTGTGCATTATCATTTTGTTGTGTGTTTTGGCCAAGCACTTTACTCATTGGTTGAGGAAATAAGCTATTTAATTAATCCTAATCGCATTGCATTTAACTCCCATGCATATCAATTGAAGAACTATAATAACCCAAATCCATTCTCAAGAGAGCCCATTATAATTTTCCTTTAAACCAATTCAAATCCAATTTTACTCATTATCCCATTTCCATTCCATCATTAATTAAAAAGGCCGAAAAGAAGTAGCTTTAAGTTTAATTTCCATTACATCATTTAATTTCAAGCCAAACATTGATTTCAAATCCAAACCCCCCTCTTTGTAAATATTACATGCAAACATTTAGTTGTTGGGTTTTCAACAAGGCTCATCGATAAGTGAACAACCCAGTATTATAGCTTGCTATTGTTAGACTCTAATGTTTTGATGATGACAATTGAAAAAAATATTTTTAAAAAGTATTTTAAGACTAATAAAGAATATTTATCAATAAGCTTGTCGATAAGACACATATTCGGTAAGCCCTTCGATAAATGGAAAAAAATTTATGAAAAAGATCAATTTTTAAAAGATATTTATTGAAGACTTATTCGATAAGTTTATTTATCAACAAGACCTTCGATAAATAGACTACGAAAAAAATGAGTCTTTGTTTTTAAAATGATATCTATTCGAAGACTTATTCGATAAAGTTATTTATCGATAAAGACTTTGATAAAATTTGAAATTGACTCAGTGAATTTGTGAGGGCATTTATCCAAACATTTATCAATAAGAATAAATTTTGTAAAAAGGTTTTCTGAGAATTTATTGAAGTCCTATTCAATAAATATGTTTATCGATAAGCTCTTCGATAAGTAATATATTTCAAATAAATAAGAGCTTATTCATTTATAGATCAGCTCTTTGACAAATTCAAAATCTATGATATTTTTAAAGACTCAATTTATTGAAATACTATTCAATAAGGCTACTTATCAAAGATCTCTTTGATAAGAATAAAAAATTTTCACTAACAGACTCGCTGAACTCATACTTGTTTCAAAATATTATTTTAAGTAATTTATCAATAAGTTATTCAATAAGATAGTTCTTTGAATAAATCTTTGATAATTTTGATTCAAAAAATTTAAAGTTAGTTTGATTCTACATGGCATTTATCAATAAGCTATTCGAGCAAACTATTTATTGATAAGAGGCTCAATTGCTTTTAGAAAGGATTTCATTCAAGTTTTATTGAAGTCCTCTGCGATAAATAATCTTATCGATAAACTCTTTGATGAATGCTGATAGTTTTTCTAATGATTTTAACAATCAGATTTTGATGCAACGGTTTAAACATAGTGTAATCATTTCTATATGTTTCTTATCATTGTCTATCACACTCACAACGTTTGCCTAGTGTGTTTACATTACAGGATTCAAAATGAAGACATTGCGGCTAAAAAGCTAACTGTAAGAAAACTGCATTAAATGCTACCACATACTGCCACCAACCCCCAACGACTTTGTCTCCACTTCACTCAATGCTCAATGTCTCTAACGGATATCTTTAGAGCTGAAGCTATAAATATAAGGCAAATTGAATGCTAAAGTTGAGACACTCAACTACTTGTGAAAAATATTTATCACGCATTCATTATTATTCTCGAGTGCTCTGTGCTTATACTCTGTTATCCTCTGTTTTTACTTAGCGTGAACAGAGAATTTATCTAAGAGAGAATTCATTGTACTTCAGTGATTATTATTACTTCTCTGTGAGAGAAAGATTCATCAATTCTCTTTTTAAATTCTGAGTTGCTCAAGAGTGTAGGACTCTTGAGTGGATTGAATTCTTATGGGTTGTAAGGGGGAGTGAGGAGATTTTCACAGTGAATATACTGAGGCGCCAAGAGCTCGTGGAATATTGGAAGATATAGTTGAAAATCTCATAGTGTATCTAAAAACTAGATATAGACCAAGTGGTTGGGCCGAATTAGGATAACTATTTTGTGTCGATCTTTTCTCTCTACTACTCTCGGTAACATCATTCATACCTTATCTGTTTTCATTTCCAAAAATTTTAAATTTCATAACATCATTCAATTCACTCCGCTCTTGGGTATAACTGTCAATTCTAACAGCTACAATCTTTCGAAATCAAATTTTGTATTGAACCCCCAAAGGCACGGACAAAATGGTTCGATCAATCTCTCAAAGCAAGATTCAAACAGTGAGCTGCACAAGGTGACCAATAAAAAGTTCTATATTTCTCTTTAATCAATCTTCCACGTGTTACATAGTTAGCAGCATTATTAGTCACCACATGGACTATATTTGAAGGACCAACCCGCTCAATAACTTCACAAAACAATGAGTATAAAGTCTTCGCATCTTTAACCAAATCTAAAGCATCAACTGATATTACAAAAACCATGACATATATTGAATATACTAAGAAATTAAACAAAGTTTGTTGTCTAATATCAGTTCAACCGTCGACCATGAGTGTACAACCATTTTCTTTCCATTTCGCTTGATGAAGACATTCTTTAGTCCAATCTCTCAACAAGTTAACTCTATAATCACGAATACTAGGGGCCTCAATCCTAGGACCAATTTCAGTAATAGGATCAGCAACTTTTTGAAACAAAGGACAATCCAATGCATTATTAAATGGAATGTAATTCACAAAAACCCATTCAGCAATAACCATTTTGGCATTATATTGTGCTTCTTTAGTTGACCATACACTCTTGATGCATGGTTGGGAACCAGAACCTGTACTAGAAGCAAAATAATTGTCAACCCTCCCAATCCAAGAGCTTTGCTCTTGTTTCCACACTCTTAATTGTTGTCTTGAGTGGAGGTGAAGCAATTGGTTCCTCAATTTCTCTATCTTCAATGTCTTCTACATTATTAACAGTTTTTTCTCTGCACCTTCTATCAAAGATTCTTTCATTCTAGCACATATATTATGAGGAACGTTTTTACAAGAATACACTTGACCAGTCACACCAGCTAGATGTTGGTTTATCATATTATCCCACCTCCCCTATAACTTGATGCACAAAAAAAACAAATAAAAACATTTACTTTACCCTCTTTTTTAAGGGAAACATATTGCCACGCAAGATCAGTTTTCCGATAGAGTAAGTGATGGAGACCTTATTCGCTACGGCTTGGGGTCCCAATCAATAATTTAAAACTAAGGAATGCGATATAGCACAACATTGGGTTGTCTCACTTTGGGGAGCCTTTATTATAATCCTAAACTAGCTAAATGCAAGGAAATCATGGAAATGACAAGGATAAAGGGGGTTTTCTTTCATAGCAATATAAAATGCAAGAATGATAAATGAAACTAAACTACTTGTTTTTCGTCCTTTTGTAAAAAACGTGGAATGGATGAAGATGATGATAGATTTTCCCTTTAGAGTTTTGATCTTAACTTTCATCACTTAAAATAGTGAAAATTTTGCAAAACCATTTTCTTTATTAACTTGATTGACTAATTAAACCTAGGTACATTAACTTAGATTGAAAACTTTGACCTAGGAGTCCAAAATAAGATTAATCACCTTCATTAAGCATTAATGGCGAGATCAATATGATAGCACAAAATAACTTGGCAATCCACCGGAATACTATGCAAGCTACATTTAATCATAATAACATTAAATTATACCAAATCCAACATTCATTCAATCTAACATAGTCTTTAACAATATAAAACAAGTGCGAAATAATAAAATCTCAATATCCAAATCCCAACAAAGCTTTAAACCTAAACTAACAATCCAATAGTACAATCCAACAATCTAACCAAGACAAATTGAACTATAATGCTAGAAAGGGGAAAGTAGATAAGAAAAACTCCCAAATTGAAGTCTCTAACTTCAATCTTTACTCCTTAGGGAATGGAGGATCAGCTGCTTATTAGTGTTGGAAGTACTTCACCAAGCTCCCAAACCAAAATCCTAGCCATGGAGAGCGATAAGATGGAGTGGAAGTGCAGAAAATGGAGTGAAAGTGGATGGAGAGAAAAGAGATAGAAATGAATGGGGAATGAAGAAATGAGGAATTAGGGTTAAGTGTTTTGCTATATAGGGTGATCGGGGTTGAGTTTCGGGTCAAAAAATGGGTGCTTAGTCGGATCTGAAAGCTGCAGAATGCTAAAACATGAGTTTCTATCACTAAGTTCGCCGCAGCAAAGGACACACCAGATTTAATGAAGGAGCAATTTTTTCCCTAAGGCTATGTTTGGTTCAACCGAGGGGAGGGTAGGTTAAGTTAATTTAAGGGAGGGTAGGTTAAGGTAGGGGAGGTTATAAATGGGAAGGTAGGGGAGGAGAGATGATATTTCTTGTTTGGTTCAGGAGGGGAGGGGAGGTAATAAAAAATTGACAGATATGCCCTTAGGCCTTTATTTACATTTATTAATTTTTTACTTATAATATTTATATTAATATTGTTATTTTTTATTTATAATTTTTAAAAAAACTTAATTTATACTTCGTAGCCTATATAATCCCTCAGACGGTGGTAGTCGGTGGAGAAGGTCGAGCGACCGGCAGTCAATAACAAGTGAACGCATGAGGAAATGGGGTGGGCAAGACATCAAAGTGGATGAGATAACAGGCAGACCCTAAGCTTTTAATGTCAGTAAGGCTGCAGACATAAGCTTATTATTGAACTCTCTTGGTCCAGAAACAACGGCCTTCCAACTGGATCTCATGCTTTATATCAAGAGTCAATGGCTTTTGCATGTTTATTCTGTTGTATCCATCTTGATGTAAAGCACTCGCTAGCTACCATTTAATGAAATAACAGATAGGGACCTTTTAATGAAAATGTTAATTACAAATTGGGGAAGGCAAAAGGCAAGGTGGCCTGGTATGAGGGAAAGAGTCTGGTTATCAGCTGGAGCCTTTTCATGTCTGATTTTAGTGGAATTAAGTAGGCACTTTCTTGAAAGCGATGAATGAAGAACCTTGAACAGTGTCCTATATTTGGATATAAAGAAAATTAGAGAGCAAAAAATATTAGTAGGAAAAACTTTTAAAAATGGTAAATTTTTTTACTAATTTAAAAAAAAAATCCTAGTATTCTCTTGTCCTTATTGTCTTCCAATTTTTTTCTCCATTCGAACATAATCTACACGTCCCAAAACTGACCAACCGGAGAGCACGAAAGATTTCCGTCCTATTTCGCTTTACAATGAGAGCTTGAAAATGATTTTAGTACAGGGAAGAGATCATCCATCCCATGAGAACCAAATTTGAAAGAAAAGGCTTTACGCCCATTTAAACTTTCTTGGAATTTCATTAAGATATATTAGTTTTAGTAGATATTATGCATTGAAACTGATGAATATTCAATTTAATCCAAGTAGAATACTTGATAGTGAAAGAATACCCGCACCATAAATAAATATTTCAAGTACAAGCAGGCCTCATGTAGTATTTTTTGTCAAAATGATTAAAAGAGACAAAACCAAAACCAAAGATACAATATTATCCATTACATTCTCCGTCAAAAAAACGATAATTAAACATAAAGAAACTTGCTAGTGATTGACGTTAGAGTCACTTGCTCGCTGGGCTTGAACTGATCCGCCCTCAGCTTGTTCACCTCACTTGCAAACACTGCTGTTGCTGGCACCGTGGAGTCTATGCAGTTTGCCTGAAGTTATTAAACTCACAAATTAGTCATACAAAATTTAAAACAAATTCCATTGATAAGTTCACTTTAAATGACACCCGAGTATTGACACTGATTATTAGAATAAAGTCTAAAATGGTACGATGGACACGGCTCAGAAAGACCATTGTCGCACAATACCATTGATTAAATGTGAGATTTCGTAACAAACCTTGATTGAAATAACAAAATGGCCTCCTGCTTTCAGATAATATGAAGCATTCAGCCCCAAAATCCTTGCCTGCAAATGTTAAATGGTAAGAACCAGATCCTCAGACAAAGGGTATCTACTCACCAAGTTCGTTGATAGTGCAAAGATAATTTGAGAAATAACAGATAACCTATTGCGGATGATTAAATGAAAGAAAAGAATATAGAAGGGAGGAGATTGTATTGGAACATGATAATGACAATGCAAAAGCACAAACAGAGCAACCAAACTACTCCACAAGTAACACATTCATTTGAAAGATAAATAAATATGAATACAAAATAAAAATAACAAAATACACACAAATTTGGTTGAAAAGAAAAAAATCTAGAATATATAATAAAGTTCACGTGCATCAGAAACTCGGGTCTGCATCATCCATGATGTCTTGAAGGGGAATCCGAGTATACTCATCATATGCAAGGAGCATCAAATAATGAAAAATGCATATATCAAAGTGCGATTTGAGAACAAAGAAAAGAATGAATATCTATCTATTATGTATAGAAAAAATTACAAAAAAGCCATACAGAATCTAGAAGGAAACACTAGAAACTGGAACTTGAAAGATCTTTAAGAAAAAAGCATGGCAAGTAATGCAAAACTTAAAATGGTATTCAGCTCTTGGAAGTCCCAAGCAGATGCAAAGAAAATAAACGCAGTAATTTTCTTTAAGAAATCAATAAGACTAAACAACATGGCGATATAAAGTTGGATCTTTCCCTTTGAATAAGATTACTTTAAACAAAATAAAACCAAACCTGATCCGGCTGAGCAACATCAGAAAATATGACATCTACCATGCCAACTAACATTCTGTATTTGGCAGGATGTCTGGCATCTTCAATAATGGGTATAACATTAGTACGTTTCTTAGCCATGTTGACGAGATCTCTTCCACTTCTGTGAGAAAACTCTACTGCATAGACCACTCCAGTCTACAAACAAGAACCCCTTAGTCTAATGAGCTCTGCTCAACATGATATGGAAACATGAAGCGAATTAGTAAATAATACTTACCGGTCCAACAAGGTCAGAAACATGGGAGACCGTAGTACCAGAAGCAGCTCCCATGTAAAGAACACGGGCTCCAGGTTTCTATATTTCCACAATGCAATGAAAATACATGTAAAGAAATAGTATTTGGAATACAAGTCCAAATAACAATAGTCTAAGGCCATAGAGTTTCTTACAATCCAAATGTTGTCAACTCCACCAAGAATAGCAGCGGCCAACTTGGAGCGGAAAGGGTTCCACACACGATACTCAACTTTTGAACCATCCTCATTCTAAATATAGTAACAGTATTTGTCCGTATAATTACATTTCCATACATTTCAAACTCAACATTGACTCAAGGCATTATAGATTCAAACAAGACATAATACTTCGAGCAGACAATCGATTAAATAAACTGTCAAAGCAAAAACTAACTAACTATTCCATTTTCTTTAGCCAAGTGATATTTAGCTAACCAAACCAAAAATCGCATATGACCATTCATTTTGCGAAAAAAACCTAACAGATTAGCAAAGTCCCCTAGCACTGGAGAAAGGAAAACCCACAATAAACAAAGATAGACAGCTACATTAACACTTAGTCTTATAGAAGTTTAGAATATAGATGGTAACAGGGAAATGAAGCATCTTCGGATACCTCTGGGAGGAGCCATCTTTACTATAGCTATGAAGGTGAGGAAATAACGGCGAAGCCTGAAGTGTAAACAACCGAAAAACGAAGTAAAAGCACACTGAGATGGTCTGACGGTGGTGGTCGGTGGAGAAGGTCGAGCGACCGGCAGCTGGACTTGGAGGAGCGCGCCGACGGAGAAGGAGACAGGAGCAAACGCGGCAGTCTGTCGTGGAATGGAATGGCGGAAAGAAGGAAGAAAGGGTTTTCACGCGTAGGGGCAATTCTGGAAAATTGAAAAATGAGCAAGGGTAATTTAGTCAGAATTATACACAATGTTTCTCACCCCTCCAAAAAACCCCAAATTTGGAGGGGTGAGAGAGAGGGGTAGGGGAGCACAAAAAGACAAAAAAAATCCCCTCCCCTCCATTTTTCCCAACCAAACACACTTATATCTCTCCTACCCTACCCTCCCCTCTAAAACCCCCCAACCAAACAAAGCGTAAGTCCTTTTCTACTATTCTAGAATTTCACTAGTCCTTGTGTGTGATTTCTTCTTATCCTTGATTGATATATCCAAATTTGAGTCGGACTTTGATCTGAGATGTAAATTAAAATATTTGTAATATCCCATATTCCCATAAAATAATAAAATAATAATTATTTTACCCTTAAAAACACACAATTTACATAAACCAAGATCCTACCTAAATTACTATAAAATCATATCAAAATATGCATTTAAACTCAATAAACTCACTTAACAAGGTAAAATTGAGTCTTATCAAATAAGCTACTGTTAATGTGAGTGGGATTAGTGGCATTCAGATTGGAGGGATTGCTAGACTCGAGAGTGTGAGGGGTAAAATTCCAGGTTCCTTCACTATTTCTAACATCCATGAGCAAACCAAAAACACAAACTTTGATCAACAATAGAAAGCAACCAGAAACATCCAATTTGATCAACAATCAGAGCTACAAAGTTAGAAACAAATAACACCAAAAACAGAGTCATAATTACCAACGATATTGAGGAAGCAAACCAACACAATCAAAGCACAGAATCGAAATAGAGATGAAGGAGTCCAGAAAGCAAACCAGAAAATTGAAGGAAGAAGCGATCTTAGCGCGAACGACCAACAGCAAGGGAGCGAACGACTAGAACAAGACGCCATTTTTGAACAAGCGAACGTCCACACCGGCAGCAACAAAATCGACGACCAGCAATGGAAAAATCAATGCAAAGCTAGAGGGGAGTGATTCTATTAGCACAAGACGTGGGAGAGACCGAGAGAAGAGAAAGAAAGCTTCGACCTTTATGAGTTTCCGTTTGAGAAGACGAACTGACAAAGCGAATTGAACTCTGAAAGCTTCGGGCTGGTTTTTAATTTTTTTACAGTATTATTAATTTGAAGGAAAAAAAATAAAATAAATAAATAAATAAATACGTGTGGGAAGGATTGTAGAAAAAAATTTATAAAAAAAAATTTGAACAGTTTTAAAAAAAATGCTTTTCAAGAGTTTATAGAAAAAATTAATATTAAATAAATGAGTGTTTGAATTGTTATTACCAGAAAAATTTGTATGATTGATAAATTATGATAACGGGTATGATTTTATTAAAAATATGAGAGAGGAGAGAAGGTAGAAAAAATAGAAGAGAGAGTATAGAGGAAAGATAGTGGAGAGAAAAGAGATGAGATATAGTATAAGAAAAAGTAAATAAAATAGTAATTGAGTAATTTATAAACTCTTTTACTGTTAAAGAAATTAATCTCAATAATTTATCTAAAATCTTAGTTTTAAACTATAGATTGGTCAAAAAAAATTTTTGAACAAATATAACTTTTTATTTTAATTTTTTTTAAAGTTTAGGTCAGAAACTCTTTTAAAATATTAATTTAAAAAATTTCTAAATGCTCAAAATATAAAAATTATTTAATAATATTATATAATATTTTGGCATTGTTTTATTATATTTAAAAGTTTTTTTCTAATTTTTAAATTTATTTTTTTAAAAAAAAAGTGGTAACATGGTTTAATAAGTTGAAAGAAAAAGAAAAAAGGAACTTAGATGACTCGTTGGGGTACGACGAGTCACCTGAGTTGGTACCGAATTCGTCGAATCCCCTTAGGTCAGTTTCTTTCTGAATTAGGGTTATCACCTAGACAGGCGAAATGACCAATTCACTAAATTTCGGTTCAACTCAACCGGTTAAATCCAGATTTCATAATATTAGAAAATACCCTTTGTACTCGATAAAGCATAATCGACATGATTTTAGCCATATAACTCTGTCAAAAAACCCCCAAGATGTGACATACATGTGCATATAATTAAATATGACTCATCTGTTGTTGGGGGCAATTTTATTCTAAAAAATTTATTGTGAATTGCTAAATTGAGCTTATTAATTTCTAAACCTATCTTGTAATTGAATAGTAAAAGTTTATTAAAGAGTGTAACATTAATATAAAAGTTTTGTTATGAATTACTAATAGGGACTTGAGGAGGAATTTGACCGAGATGGACAACCACTCAATTGTTAAAGCATCCATCCCTTACAGAACTCAATTTAAGTTCACTTAAGTTCACCCATATGCGTACTTAAGCAGCGGCTTTGTTTGTAGGGATTTTCATCTTTTTTCTTCACAATTTAGTGGATTTCAGTGTTACATTAGAGTTTTTGTTTTTTGCTGCTAAATCTAGAATTTTTTCACGGTTTCATCTTTCTTCATAATCCATGGACGTTGATAATGATGAAGAGAGGGAGGGTTTTTTTGCCAGGTTAATTCCTTTCTCCATATTTTTTTTTGGTTGATTGTTGATGATGATAATGAAGGGGGCAAGATTTTTTTTTCGGATTGGTTTTTTTCTAGATTGTAATTTTTTTGTGGATCGTTTATGGATGTTGCCGATGATGGGGAGATTTTTTGTTGATCTATCCTCTATTCTGAGTTTTGTTGATCTAGCCAATGATGGGTTTCAATTAATTGATTGATTGTCTTGTGAAAACTTGCAATTTGATCTTTTTGCCAGCCAAAATGATCGTAAAATGGTGATTTATTTGCAGTATAGCTAGAATGAATCGAAACAGAGCATGTATGAAGCTGAGAGAGAAGCTCGTCACGGTATTAGTTAGTGTTGATCTACCTTCTTTTTTTTCCTTTGTTTTTTGTTACAATTACAGTGAAGACACGATGATGTAGCGTAACTAGTGGCATACTTCAGCATAAATTGGTTAACAACCGTTTGACCGTTTGTTGCTATTAAAATAGGGCGATAATATTACGATTTTATCTCTTCCAGGACACTGCTCCTTAGAAGATTTCTTGGTACCTGTAGTTTTTCCCGAAAACTTCCGGACAAAAATGATGTTTATCTTTTTTTTAATTGAGATCATTGAATGTATTTTTTGATCTTTTGGGGCAAGACGGGGCCAGCTGACGTGGCAATTTATTATTGGCCCGCCCACGTTGCTCCCGGGACGCCCAAGGTCGCCCGCAGAAGAACACTCGGGTTTTCCCCTCCTGGACGTTGAGACTCGAGAGACTTCCCTGCTGCTACCATTCGGCGTGCCAAGTCCCCGAGAAAGACGATGAGAAAGCTCCAATATGAATCGCCATTTTTTCCAGCTCTGTCAATCTTGTTATTTTTCATGCTCAGCAACTTCACTCCTTCTAAAGCACTCTACGGACCATCATCACCTGTGGTTCAGCTCAATCCCTCCAACTTCAAGTCCAAGGTAAAAATGAAATTGAAAATTACTTTGCTTTCGCATATAAATTGTTTCCATTCTATACCCTCTTTGTGATTCACTATATTTGTTGCTCTGCGTGAAATTGTGATTCAATCAAATGAAATTTTGCGTATTCTGTTTTTAAAACCATGTGAATTTTTGTTTTTCTTTTTCACTTTGAAGTTGGTTATTTGTTCGAATTTCAGATGAAGTTACATTTTGTTTAAGTAAATAATGTTGCATGTACGCAGTTTGTAGATTTTTTTTTTGGACTGACGCAGTTTATAGATCTATTCTAAGAAACTTACCGTAATGTCTTCTCGATTCTGGGATCATACTTTTCATATTTCAATCTTGCAGTGCAATTCCTTAAACTATCAAATCATGTTGCTTTCGCGTCCTCAATCACCATTTTGCCTGTAATATAGAAATTTATGGAGCCACATCTCTATCCGATCAATATATTAATCATCCTCGTGCGCATGCGTGCAAGTACTTGTTCATGGCGTGCTCACTTTGATGGGATATGGCTTTAAAGTTCTTTTTTCCTTTATCTTATAATATGATAAGATTTCAGGCATATCTATTTCTTTCTCTTCCCCTTCCCCCCTCCTCCCTCCCGTTTCACATCATCATACTGCATGTGTTTCGTTTAATAGTACTTTCATTGAATTGTATTTAACATACATATTTTATTTCCTTTTCATAGCCTAATTCTAGCTTACTGTTCCATTGTTGGTGAAACTCTTTCATGTAATTCTTTACGTATAGAAAATCGTTGTTTTTATTTCCTGATTTGATCATTTCAATTTAACTTTTCTCTGTAGAATCCCTCTTGGGAGTAATATTTCTTTAGCTCTTTGCTTAATCTATTTAGCAATACAACTCAATTTAGGAGTGCTATCTGAATGCGGCAGGTCCTCAATTCAAATGGAGTTGTTCTTGTTGAATTCTTTGCTCCTTGGTGTGGTCATTGTAAGGCTCTAGCTCCTACATGGGAGAAAGCGGCTTCTGTCTTGAAGGGTGTAGCTACTGTTGCAGCAATTGATGCCGATGCTCACCAGGCTTTTGCTCAGGTTGCTTACAGTTCAAATCTTCATAAGCCTGTGTTGTGTTTTGTATCATATGGAGTCTGTTAAAACTGATATCTCCCTTCTTGCAATCAACCTTCTTTTAATATGAAAATGCATTATTATACTCACTATTAATGCTAACCTTTCTTTGGAGGACCAAGAGTAGTAAAACGTGAATTGTTATATATATCATCACTGATTTCTTGAACATGGTAGTTTGATATAAATCATTGGAATAAGATAAAATGGCCCTTGCCACTTTGGATGCTTTGACATAGCTTGTATTGCTTGGTTGCATTTGGTTATAGAAATAACATATGATACAAATACTAAATAAATTAGATCAGTAGTTTTTTCATCACCATTACTTTCTAATCGAACATGACAAAGAATCTCTCTGTTGCATTTGTTCTTAGTATAGTTTATCCAACTAAAATTAAACAATATCATGCGATGTTTTATTTTTTTACTTGTTATTTTTTATTTTTATTTTTATTTTATGTTCCTATCTCCAATATAATGTGTATTGTTGTTTAACTGATTAAATATTTTAGCCATGTGCATAAATGTTCCTTCAGTGATAATATACATGGTTTACTATTTTCCTCTATAACACTTTTATTTGAGCGTGTTTCTTTCAATGTATTATAGGAATATGGGATTAGGGGATTTCCAACTATAAAGGTGTTTTCACCTGGAAAAGCACCGTTAGATTATCAAGGAGCTAGAGATGTCAAACCTATTGCTGAATTTGCTCTACAACAGGTTGAGAATCTTTTACAACCTCTCTTTACAATTTTTTTCCAATTGTTACTATAGGTGTATGAGAAGCATTGTTGCTTTCCTCATGCAGAAATTTGTGGCATCGGAAAAGCAATTTTTACATTTAGAAAAAGATGGATGATTAAATGTTAATAACAAGTATTTTATTGAACTATACACTTTTTTTTTGTGCGATGCTTGGAGTCTGAGATGAGTTTTGACGTTCATGGCTTTAGTATGGTTTGCTTTAAATTTTATATTTTACATAGATTTTTTGGCCTTGCTAAGATTTTTTATGAGGCTAGTCTGGTAAGCTCAAGCAAATTTTATATCTCATAAATTTGAAAAATGTAATCTAGTTATATATTTCATTGAATATTTAAGCTTCTATAATAAATTTTTGCAAAGATGGCCACTTGAGGTTATATCTCTTTATGGTTTATTGTTCACTGCTAAGGTTTTTTCTGTGTTATTGAAAGTTAGTTGTGCTTAATTATTACATGCTAATTTTCTGTCTACGTGTACAGATAAAGGCTCTTTTGAAGGAACGTTTGAATGGAAAGGCAACAGGGGGATCTGGTGAAAAGTCAGAATCGAGCGCTTCTGTAGAGCTGAACTCTCGCAACTTTGATGAATTGGTTCTCAAAAGCAAAGAACTTTGGATTGTGGAATTCTTTGCTCCTTGGTAATTGCATCATAAGATGTTGAATGTAGTATGATAGTTACTGCCTATAGTTGAAGAATAATTCGTGATTATTGGATCTTAAATATCTATTGCCTAACTGAACTGAAGGTACTTGTACTATCATGTATGGAGCTTTATCCATAAATTTTTGGCTTTTATTTCTTGAAGGTGTGGCCATTGTAAAATTTTGGCTCCTGAATGGAAAAAAGCTGCTAATAAATTACAAGGGAAGGTGAAACTGGGTCATGTTGACTGCGATGCAGAGAAGGTAGGCTGTTAAGTCATTAATAACACTAGCATATCCCTTTGCCTTGACCCAAACGTTTACCGACCATCTTGATTTTGGTTAATTTTGCTTCTGTTTTTTTCCCTTGAAATCAGGACCTGTAAATTTAGTCATGTCCTCGGTTTCTTAGCCTCAATTTGAACTTCAAGCCAATATGTAATTATATCCAATTAAAGAATTTTTGCATATTTCTTTCTATTAGTTATTCCTTAGACTTGTTGAGAAACAGCTCAAGTTCATTATTAAGTATAGTCAAAAACTGATGAAATAGTTCTGTATTAATGGACAATTAGCCCAGGAATCAGCTGAATAACAACTGAACAATGGTAAAGTGAAAAAATTTGTAAAAGAGTTATTTCTCACTCTAGTTTCTTAGAGAGCAGACCTCTGCTCACTTTCATACACTTTCCCTACCCTGCCATGTCACCCTCCTTCTATTCTTAATTCTCTGACATGCTTTTGCCCTTCAGCTTCCAGGTTATTACCCTGGGCTTCTTTGGCTTGTTTACCCTTCTTTCTTGTACAAGTCTTAGAGGGCTCTGCCCTCCAAGCATGTTTCCTACCCCACAGCTCTCTATGTCCATAGAAAGTTTCCTTACTGTTGTTTTCACTTTGTTAATATCATCCTATTGAATGGCATATATTCAAACTGCTTGAGTTGTTTTCTTGGAGTTGAGTTCACTTGTCACTATTGGATAGAACCAAAAGTTTCAGCTGATGCACTATAATTTGTAATCTGATATAATTTTTAGAGATTCTGACATTTCCTCTAGGTGCATCTTACTTTACATTATTGTACTGTTATTTTATTATTCTAATGGTTTCTGTAATATTTCTGTGCCATATCTTGTGTTGTCTGTTTTTAGAGGTTGAGGTGTCAACATGTTTGTTTCATGTAAAGATTCAATGTTTGTAGCTTTACAGGATTATGTTGAACAGGGGCCCAAGTATACTTATGTTAGGAAGAAGCCCAATAATTAAGAGTGGGCATGGGACTTGTGAACAAGGGTATTTGTGGGAATTACTTGTTTACGGTTAGAAGAAGGTAACTGAGAGTATAAGGAATGGGTAGAGAGGGGATAGGAGGTTATGCAATTACAGAAAGTGAGAGTGAGGAGAGCGAGTCTCTTGAGAGTTTAGGGTGAGCTTTCTCTCGTTGTGTGTTTCTTTCCATCAGACTATACTCTATGGAGTTGTTTTCCTTCAATTGAATAATACATTCAGGAGTCATTTCCATTGTATTCTAATATTTATCGCTTTATATTTTCCGCCTTTTTCTGTTTTACATCTGGATAAGGCAGTCTTATTTTGATTATTCAAGTTAGATTAAACTAGATGGTCTTAACTGGATAACCTTTTTCTGTATTTTTTTAATTTTTATTTTCTCCTTAAAAATTCTGATAGCACTGTTGTTACCAGGCTTTGATGAGCAGGTTCAATGTTCAAGGATTCCCAACTATCCTGGTATTTGGTACTGATAAAGATATTCCAATTCCATATGAAGGTGCAAGGACCGCCTCAGCTATTGAATCATTTGCACTAGAACAGTTGGAAACGAATGTTGCACCACCTGAAGTGACTGAGCTAACGGGTTCAGTAAGTTTTCTCATTCCTTCCAGTTCTACTTGGTCATTGGTTAGTTTGAACCAGTGCATATAGAATTATTTACACAAGCTTTTTATATAGGGTGTTTTGGAAGAGAAATGTGGTTCTGCTGCAATCTGTTTTGTTGCTTTTCTTCCTGATATTTTGGATTCCAAGGCTGAGGGGAGAAACCGGTACCTACAACAATTATTGTCAGTTGCTGAGAAGTTTAAGAGGAGCCCTTACAGGTAAGTAGATATGAATCAGTTTTACTTAGCTGTTAGCTTTAATAATGCTTTTTGAACTAGCCTCCTCTGATCTCAATTTATTCTTGTCAAACTAGATAATTTTTCCTCTCTAACGTTGGGCAAACTTTGAGGTTATTTTAACATTTAAACCAAGTTCAAATATGTAGAAAAATATTGAAATAATAAAATCAAAGTTGCATAGAGCCATACAAGAGTGTCACTTTTGTGACTTGTGAATAGTGCAATTCCCAATAAAGTTTTACATTTTATATTGATTCTTCCATGTTGCAAAAGCTTTGGGGAAATGTCGATAGGTGGATACCAGGTCATTTTTTCAATATCAAAATCTGAAACATGTATCCAGAACATGAACCCTTTTTAATCTGAAAGAATTTTAAACTCCCACAACTGAAATAACTGATATCTAAAATGCCTGTAATTGTAACCAAAAAAATAAAATAATAGAAAAAATGTTATTTGCATGTTGAAGGCTGGTATTGGGTATCAGATAAAATATCTGAAATACCTGATACCCTTGTTCACCTTTTATGTTGTGCATGATAGTATTTATTTAACATAAAAAGTCAGTAATGAATATAGGGTAAGACAAGATGCGGACACTTTTTATGCATGATTAACTGTATATTTTAATGCATAATACTCCTCTAGTCCTGAATGAGCTAGTTGACTAATTTAGACAGATTAAAGATTATATAATATGAATTCGTCTTAAGGGTTAGATTTAGTTATAATTAGCTGATTTGTTTGGCTTCCTTAATCTACCCAACAAAATCAACTAGCTTATATTAATGACCGGAGGAAGCATGGGTATGGTTATCAGAAAGCCTATCCCTCCTTGATCAATTTGGATATCTAATTTCAGTTGGCCTGGTATCCAGAATCGATTGGCGCCTTCCAGAATCGATTGGCTGTTGTGTATCCTTTTGGCTGAATATCATGTACCCTAAATACTCCACTATATTTCTATAATTGGATACATCATATGTTTTACAGCAACTTTGGTCTTGACTTGTGTTGTTTCTTCTTCATTTATGTGTGTCTCCTACAGCTATGTCTGGACGGCAGCTGGCAAGCAGCCAGATCTTGAGAAGCATGTGGGTGTTGGTGGCTATGGTTATCCTGCTCTAGTGGCTCTTAACCTTAAGAAAGCCGTATATGCTCCACTCAAGAGTGCTTTTGAGCCCGAACACATTGTGTAAGTCTGTCATTAAATCTTTCTAAACTGAGAAATACTGAATACTTTTTTATGGAGAAATGTACAAAATGCATGAACAGTGCCATTTGCTTTCAGTGAATTTGTGAGAGAAGCCGGACGAGGCGGCAAGGGCAATTTGCCCTTGGAAGGCACACCTGTCATTGTGAAGACAGAACCATGGGATGGGAAGGATGGCGAAATAATTGAGGAGGATGAGTTCTCTCTTGAAGAACTGATGCGGGAAGATGATGCGTCTAGCAAGGATGAGTTGTGATACGTGAAGAAAGCGATAATATAGGAGGTAAAACTCGAGGTCCTAGGCGATTTTGAAGTCATAGAAAACATGTCAGCATCTGCTAGAGTTTAATGAATGAATGGTCAGACAGAATGAAACGTATTTATTGGATGATGTTCACTGTTCAATACTCTGATTCAATGGTCCATGTTAAAAAGGCAGGGTTATTTTTTTTATAACTGGAGAGAAACTTCAACTAACTTTTACATGAGTGGTTTGTTTTTTGTTTTCTGTTTTTATGTTTTTAGAATTAGTTTTATAATTTTTTTAAAAAAAGTTTTGAAAAGGAAAAAACAAAAAACAATAGGTTTGGATAATTGTTTTAACAAATTGCATTTGAAAACAAGATCATAAAAATTTGTTTGGAACAATTGTTCTTAAAATTAACTTAAATTAATTTAGAGATCTGAGAGGAAGTGAGAGGCTGGGTGAGAAAGTTTTCATAAAATTGGCTCGTAATTTTTAAGCCCTTTTCGATTGATGGAACTACATAGAAAAGATAAAGTCAAATTAACATTGAATAAAAATAAACGACTAATACCAACGGGGGTTAGTCCGAGTGGTAAGTGGCTCGATATCGCTTAAACGAGGTCTCGAGTTCGAGCCTTGGCGTATGCAGAAAATCTCTGTTGGGAGACTCACCCACCATAGTCAGGTGCGCGACGCGGGTCGGATCTAGATGTAGTCGGGGCAAAGCTCCGGTGAATTGGGTGGGTAACTAAAAAAATAAATGAATGATGATGACCTGGATTGTATGCTCAGGACGTGATTCCATGCCTGACTTTCCCAACCCTTCTATCGGGGATGACAAAAATGGGGGTGAAGACCGGTGGGTGGAGGCACTACGGTCTTAATGTAAAATGGTTCATTGCGACATGAACTAGTTTAATTAACTTTCTTAATGTAATCAAATAAATTAAATATTTTATATTAAGGACATGAGGGTATTTTTTTGTGTGGCATCCTTAATGTTTAACCTTTATTTATTTGCAGTTGAAAGCTATTTGAACTATTTCTATAACCTCTTTGAGTAAGAAAAAAATTATTTTTTTTCAAAAATTCCTTTATGGGTTCTGTCGTGGTGACCAAAATGATTGTTTGTCGCTACCAAAACCTTGGTTCATTGCGACTAAACACCTGTGTTTACTCGTTGCATCCAAAACTCTTGTTCGTTGTGACTAAACACCTTTGTATTTATTCGTTGCGACCAAAAGATTTATTTGTCGTGACTAAACATCATTCGTTGCGAGCAAAAGCTATGTTCATCACGACTAACCATCTCTGTTCATTTGGTCACATTGTCTAGTTCCAGTTTTATATCTTTGGGAATACTTATCCATTTTAATATTCAACCTATGCATTTAAAGCTATGAACATCCTCTATAAGCATGCAAAGTTTCATAATTTAAATCGGTCGTTTACTACTTTAAAACATCAGCAAAAACTACTGCCCTCCAGTGAGGTTATATAGAGTCATATTAACAAAGTGTTTCATAATTCCAGCATACATATTCATTACATAACAAGTTCATGGCTCCACCATAATGCCCTTGGATGATGTTGCACCTATTATCATGGTAAGTTTGTAGAAAAGAATGAGATTTCAAAGAAATCCTAATAGCAAGGCATACACTTTACAATTTAATCATGCATGATTGTAGGCATAACTTAATAACATGTTAATGGAGCTACCTCATTTCCTTAATTGACATTCTCTAACATGTATATTGTCATGACATATATAGTAAAGAGATACAACATCATCATATTTCATGGCTTAGCTCAACCAAACAACACCATTATCAAGCCCACCAAACAATCAAACACAATCAAAAGTAAAGTAGGTATTCTTGCTACCTCTTGGAGCAATTTTCCTTCATCTTTCTTTGAGCACTTGAACTCTCTTCCACAAATGTTAAATGTAATATCCCTAATTTTCTGTACTGATTTGTATGTACAGATTGAATGAAAGATATGAGAGATGTGGTTATTTATGTAAAGAAAATGATTAAATTGAAAAAGAAAGGAAATGAAAGGACTTAATTGCAATTATGGAAAGTCTAAGGCTAGGAAGGAAAGGTAGACAAAAATGTGGGGTCTTAAAGTGTAATTTTAGCCAAATTTAAGGGACTTAAGTGCAAAGAAGAAAAGTACCCTGGGGCTAAAGTATAATTAAAGAAAATTAGGCCAGAAGTGGTTTGGACTGCCCGAAAGCATTTCAGTCTCAGATTTCACCAGTAGAGAGAGCAAATGATGCTGGGTAATCCAGCTTAATACAGGAATTTTCAAGACTCCAGATAGCCAAAATTGATCTGATAGTCTAAAAGTTATAAAAATTCCTACCGGATATCCTAGATTTCAGATATAAGTGAGAAATTACAGGATGATGCGTCCTGATGGGGCGGATGTCAGAAAACTGACAGAATATCGATAGGAGGTCTGTAGAAAAAGTTATTCACAAATTAGCAAATACAGACGGAGTGTGAGGCCTCCGGGATCCGATTAGGAGATTTATCAGTATTTAAAAAGGGACTGAATGAGTCCGGATGACCTCAGTCAGATGACTGTTATGACCCACAGGGATGCCTAAACGCAGCAGGCCAGTGTATCTGGTAAAAGGAGTCGGTGTCCGGAGATGTGTATAACGGTGTATAATAGCTAAAATACTCGATGAACATTGACAGGGGAAGATTCCTCGTAATGCGTGCCATGAAGGTAATGGACCCTGAAAGGCCCAATAATGGTGCCATCAAAGGCCCAATAAGACCCTGGGACTGATAGGTGGGCCAGTGTCCAGCAGAACCCCGAAAAAGTGCGAAATTACGAAAATGCCCCTGTGTTGTACTAAAGGGTAGTAGAGGAATAGAGGGCATTTTGGTCATTCTGGACAGGCCCAGAAGCCAAGACATACACAGGTAAGGTTAACCAGGGTCAGTATATGCCCTGACAGGGTACAGAAAGATGTAAAATGACGATTTTACCCTTAGTGTTAAGATAGTGTAAGAAAGGCACCCAGGGGTATTTTGGTCATTTCACAGGGGATCTGTAATTGAGTTTAGACCCAGTATAAAAATGTCAATATATAAAGGACCCAGATACTAAACTTAAGGTCAGAAGACATAATATGGATTTTCAGAAAAATTAGATTCAGAAAACAGTCCAGTTTTCGAGGAAACGGACCGGGCCGGTACCGGATTGGACTAAAATTTTCCAGAGGCTTCCAGAAGGCTTCAATTTCTCCATGTGAGACATGTGAGGGATGAGGTGTCCCTTGGGATGATGTCATGATGATGCAGTAAAGGGAATAAAGAAAATAGGAAATTCCAGAAAAACCGTGGCCACAAGTTCAGAGCTCTTGGAAATTACGGAAATGCCATTCATCAAAACTATAAATACCCCCCTTGCCTTCATTTGCATCACCGCCAAGAGCAAGAAATAGAGAGAGAAGGAAGTTCTAGTGAGAGAAGGAGCAAGGAAGAAAGAAGAAAGGAAGTTCTGGCGGAGTTGAAAGCAGTATAGAGATTCTAGAGTTCTGCTAAGCTTTTGAGGTAGTAACTAATTCTAACTTTTATGTAATGTCTTTGTGATTGGTTGTGCTATTGTTTGGTTGGCTTGTTGTCTTATATGTTATGCTTGAAGCTCTATTACAATGCTATGATCATATGTTATTGAGTATGGAAGCACGCAACATACTTATCTGTACACAATCACAAGCAAGCACTGTCACTCTGCATTACATATATTGTTATGATTATTGCTACTGAGATTCCCCCGATCTCATCCCAACAAATAACCCATTACAGGGGAGGTTATGCCGAAGTAAATTTTGGGAATTTTAAGAAACGCCGTTATGCTGCCGAAATTATGACAAGATGGCAATAGTAAAGAAAAGAGCTGATACGTACTGTGTACGTAGGTACTGTCTAAGGAAGCTGGAAGTGAGTGGACCTAGCCGGTTCATCTAGTCTTTCCTGGGTACTTACGTAGAATGGTAGTTCCCACGGGAATTACCGAATCGGTACAAGATCAGTTACTTTCTAAAGACAAAGCGTAGAGGTTATGCTGCCAGATTTCAGGCAGGAAAGATATAGTATAAAAATGAGAATTTTGTACATATTCTGATGTATAACAACTTATTATTTAATAATGGGTATTGTTTGGCATGTTTGACTGATATGTGATGGATGTATGCATATGTATGCAAAGTTGAGTGCTGAAATTTAACACTATGAACAGTAACACGTAGTGACATGATGATATTTGATCCATAATTAAAAATAGTAAATGGATGAATAAATGCATTATATTTTTATGGTAAATAGTAGATATATTAAGCTTTGATTTGATATATAGAATGCCTCATTTGGATGTCTACACATGGAGATATAAATTATCAAAGTTGAGAACAGTAAAATTATCAAAGAATGATCAATGAGTGATTTTTCCCTGAAAGATAATTGAGTTAGATTGATGTATAAATTGGAACCACTTCATTTCAATTTTTCTATAATTAATTATGATTTTCCGAAGTCAGGTCACTCATCTGGAATTTACACAGTGAACAGTACTCGAGAAGAGTAAAATTCTAGATTGAGAAATTGGACTTCAATGACCTTGAAAGTGGTTCTAAATGCTACCAAATGATCCCTAAAATGTACAAAATTAAGGAAGTTTCATTAAACCCTAGCATATTCATCACAAAGGCATATTAAACTTCTTCCAAAGCTTAACTTGATCTCATGACAACTTAACCCCATTTAGCTCAATTTTAGGGTCTTTGATTCCATAAGCCTAAAATTAATTTCATGACCTTATCCTACATAACTTTCCATTTTAGACACATTGAAGGCATAAAAATCAACCAATTCCAATTCCAATTCCCTCTCTAGGTTATGTTCAGTGACAGAATAGGGAACAAAATGAAATTCCAAGATTACATTGATCTTCCAAGCTTAAATCAAGTAATCATAGCTTTTTTTCTACTTGTCCAAGCTATGTATAACATAAAAATCATCTTTTCTCCACTTGGACAGCATGTCATCCAGCATCCTCAAGGAAAGTAAAATGGTGTTTCAACCATCCTACTCCAAGAGAAGACATCCTACAATATAGTCCAAAGATAGGAAGAAGAAGTTACCTTGGTTGCTTAAAGTTTGGAAACTCATAAGATTGCATTCTTGGTTGAGTTTTAATTTTGCAAGAGTTTCCCCTCTATTGTCACTATGAGTGGTGGCCACAAGGGGAGGGGAGGGGTATTTATAGGCCAAGCAAAGGGGTTCATCCAAGGGCTAAGATTCACTCTTGAAAACAGTTCATCCAAGGGCTCACATTAATCCACTTGGCTTTGCTTACATCATGAAGGTGACATCATCCAAGTGACATCACAAGGGACACATGGCATGAAAGGTGGAAAAATTCTAAGGGGGAAGAGAGTTGGTTGGAAAAATCTAGTCCAACCCAGTATCAGCCTAGTCAGATTTTACAAAAATTAGACTGTTTTATTAACCGAATTTTTATGAGGTTCCATAATTTGTGTCCTGACATTAGAGTCAATGTCTAGATTTTACCTACCATTGACATTCTTAGAATGGATATAAGTTTAATTATAGCCTTTAGAAAATTACCAAAATACGCTTGATTCATTTTTATTCACTATGATTACCCTAGGGGAATTGCTATCTTTTTATATTCCTCCCAAGTGTTTCCTGACCTTGTTCAACTATTCCAGTGGTCATCTTTGACTTTTTGACCTAGGTTAAATGACTAAAATGCCATTCGTTCATCTTTGTTTACTCTTATCACATTAGAGGTATTTTCATCTTTTCATATTTTTCTAGTCTTTCTTGGCACTGACCCTTTCTTGGACCTGCCTAAATTCTTGTCCTAGATTATACCCTTTTATTGTCCAAGTTTATACCCTTTTGTTGGATACATGATCCAACCTTATTCGGAAACCTCTACTGGAATTTAATTATTTCAGTAATTTATATCAATTAATCAGAACCTCAAATCAAAATTCTGTGTCACGTTAAATTGATAAAAAAAATTCCCTCTACAATCTCGTGACTTCAGATTTATGGCAGTTCTGGATGATTTACTATTCACCAATTGCATTATTTTATTATTATCCTTGAACTTTTCCCAAAATTCTATTTAATTACCCTTAGGTCCCTTAATTCTTCAAAATTGCACATTTTCCCTTAACTCATGTCTACCTTAACTTTATGCCTTGAGACTTTTATAATTTCCATTTTAGTCTCTTTAAGCTTTCTACTTAAACCCTAAAGGACTTCTTTTCTTTACAATTTAGTCCTTCCTTTAATCATATTCAATCTTTTTCTTCTACTAGGCTTCTCTTATCTTAGATAGGAATTCTTAGGGATGTGACATTTTTGGTATTTTATATAAAATAATGGATATGAGAAATGGTATTGAATGATAAGAAATCTCTTGAGAAAATATTGCTTGGCTATCATTGTTCTTAAGATGTGGGAGTTAATACAAAGTCTCATAGCATTATGTAAAACTGCACATCTAACTAGAAATATTCAAATACATATGCTAAAAACTCAAATACAAATGGAAATCTCTATAATTCCTCAAAATAGAGATCACAAGTCAATTAAGAAGGTAGAGGAATTAGGTTATGGTTGACTTGGGTTGGTTTGGGTGAGTGGGTAACAAAATTGGATCTCCAAAACCAGAAAATTTAAAGTTGCAAAACTACATCGTTCACCGCGGCGCACTGTGTAACACCCCAATTTTTAGGCCTAGAGAGGCCAGAATGAGAATTCAAGGGCATAATCGTAATTATGGGAAAGATCGGGCTGGTAGCCGATGAGTACCATATTTTGCCAAAAAATAGAGAAAATTATGCTGATCATTTCACTGAACTGTGAAATATGAATATGAGGTCTCTAGGTGTATGAAAGAATTAGAAATATGACCAGGGGTAAAATGGTCATTTTGGAAAAGTGTGCGCGTGAGTGCTTTTTCAGGCCAAAACAGCCCGGTCCGGATAAAATATCTGAAAATACCGGGAGATAGAGAAAAGGATTCCGGATTGAATGAGGAGTCACAGAATTTTGATTTGAGGTCCCGATTTTTCTGTAAAAAATCCTGAAGATGGGAATTTACAGTTATAATCGGTAAAGGAAAGGCAGTCCGAATAGAGATGATCGGACTATGGCCAGAGGCCATACAGTATTGTCTAAGGCCCGTAGTGACACCAGGGAAGGCCCAAGCCCATAATACCAGTTCAGTGGTAAGAGGGGCCGATGTCCGGGAAAAATGTGCAAAATGACGAAAATGCCCTTATGTTATAGAATAACTGAAGAATGAGTAAAGGGTATTTTGGTCATTTGGCTAAGGTTAGACAGTCAAGAAGGGGTATCTGGATAGTTGACTAAGGCCAGAGAATACTGGTAAAATATGAAAAGACAATAGTGCCCCTAGACCTAGTAAAGGAAATGAAAGGACTTAAGTGCAATTATGGAAAGTTTCAAGGCCAAAAAGGAAAGTAGACAAAAATGTGGGGTCCTTAAGTGTAATTTTAGCCAAGTAAAAAGGGACTTAAATGAAAAGAAGAAAAGTTCCCTGGGGCTAAATTGTAATTAAAGAAAGTCAGGCCGGAAGTGGTTTGGACTGTCCGAAAGCATTTCAGTCCCAGATTTCACCGGTAGAGAGAGCAAGGGACGCTCGGTAATCTGGCTTAATACAGGAATTTTTGAAGACTCCAGATAGCCAGAAATGGACTGATCGTCCAAAAGTTATAAAAATTCATACCGGATATCCTAGATATCAGATCTAGGTGAGAAAATACAGGATGATACGTCCTTATGGGGCGGATGTCGGGAAACTGACAGAATACCGATAGGAGGCCTCTAGAAAAAGTTATTCGCAAATCAGAAAATCCAGACGGGAGTGTGAGGCCTCCGGGGATCCGATAGGGAGATTTATCGGTATTTGAAAGGGGATTGAATGAGTTCGGATGATCTCAGTCATATGACGGATATGACTCACAGGGATGCCTGAACACCGCAGGCTAGTGTTTCGGACAGAAGGAGCCGGTGTCCAGATATGTGTATAAACGGTGAATAATAGATAAAATATTCAATAATTATTAACGGGGGAAGATTCCTCGTAATGCGTGCCATGAAGGTATTGGACCCAGAAAGGCCCAATAATGGCGCCAATAGAGGCCTAGTAAGACCCCTAGATTGATAGGTGGGCCAATGTCCGGCAGAACCCCGGAAAAGTACGAAATTACGAAAATGCCCCTGTGTTGTACAAAAGTGTAACAGATGAATGAAGGGTATTTTGGTAATTCTGAACAGGCCCAGGAGCCAAGGTACATACAGATAAAGTTACTGAGAGTCAGTATATACCCTGACAAAGTACAGAAGGGTATGAAATGACGATTTTACCCTTAGGGTTAAAATAGTACAAGAAAGGGCACCCAAGGGCATTTTGGTAATTTGCCAAGGGCTGTTTCTTGGGAATCGAGCCATCAGAGTACTTGAGCTTGATCAGGATCCAAGATAACATTCCCAGAGCCCAAAAACGTAGGCCCAGTGATATGTGGGAAAAGTGGCATTAAAATACTATTTTAATGCTGTTTCAATAAAGTAAAGTTACTCGGTCGGCACGATAACCGAGGAGGCGATCAGATAAAGTCCTGGATTTATCTGGATAGCATTGGAAGGCGTGACAGGTGCCAGTAAGATGACACATGGCGCCAACATAAAGGCAGAAGAAAAAGTTGAGGACACGTATTACGAGGTAAGAGACTGGACCGGTGAGTCAGCATACTGAGTCAGCTGCTGAGGTGTCCAGGATTTTAGACATGTGATAAATGTGGTGCTGAGGTGTCCTGGTGAGGTGTCCCAATGATGTCATGCATGATGCAGTAAAGGAGGAATTAAAGAAAATAGGAAAATCCAGGAAAAACCAGGACCGCAGGATCAAAGTTCATAGAAACTGCAGAATTGCCATTGAAGGCAATTATAAATACCCCCCTCCATTCCATTTTCATTCACGCAAGGCAAGGGAGAAGGGAGAGAAAGAAGAGAGATAAGGAGAAGGAAAGGAAGAGAGAAAGGAGAAAAGGAAGTAAGGAAGTTCTGGCGGAGCTGGAAGCAGAATAAGGATAATGGAGTTCTGCTAAGCTAGCCAGGTAGTAACTAATCCTAACTTTTATGTAATGGCTTTGTGATTTGTTGTGCTATTGTTTGGTTGGATTGTTGTCTTATATGTTATGTCTGAAGCTCTGCTGTAATGCTATGATCATATGTTATTAAGCATGGAAGCACGCAGCATACTTATCTGTACATAATCACAAGCAAGCACTGTCACTCTGCATTACATATATTGTTATGATTGTTGCTACTGAGATTCCCCCGAATCTCATCCCAATAAATAACCCATTACAGGGGAGGTTATGTCAAAATGAATTCTGGGAATTTTAAGAGACGCCGTTATGCTGCCGAAGTAAAGACTGAACATCAGTATATGATAAGTACTGTGTACGTAGTGCTGTCTAAGGAGGCTAGAAGTGAGTGGACCTAGCCGGTTCATCTAGTCTTTCCTGGGTACTACGTAGAATGGTAGTTCTCATGAGGGGATTACCGAATCAGTACGGTTCAGTTCTTTGTATAGATGAAGCGTAGCGGTTATGCTGCCGGATTTCAGGCAGGAAAAGATGTAATAGAGATATGAGAATTTATGTACATGGCCAGATGTAAAACAACTTATTATTTAATAATAATTGTTGTTTGGCATGTTTGACTGATATATGATGGATGTATGTATATGTATGCAAAGTAGAAATGCTGGAAATTACCACTGTGAACAGTAACACGTAGTGATAAGGTCATGTTTGATAAATGATTAAAAATAGTAAATGGATGAATTAATGTATGATATTTTTATGGTAGATAGTCTACATACGAAGCTTTAATTTGATATATAAAACGTATCATTTGGATGTCTACACAAGGAGATATAAATTATCAAAGTTGGGACCAGAATGCTGGATTCAGGAGAAAAACGCTGGATGAACAGTAAAATTGAAACGTTGACTGGCGTGGACTCGGTCAACTAATGGTCAACGAGTTATTTTTCCCTGAAAGATAATTGAGTTAGCTTCATTTAGAAATTGGAACCACTTCATTTTGATTTTTTAGAATTAGTTATGAGTTTTCGAAGTCAGGTCACTCATCTGGAATTTTCAAGTGAACAGTACTCGATAAGAGAAAAATTCCAGATTGGGGAATTGGACTTCAATGACCTTGAAAGTGGTTCTAAATGCTACTGAATGGTCCCTAAGACATATGAAAGGAAGGATGTTTCATTTTGGTATCAGAGCAAAGGATTCTGGCTTAGGAAATGCTCTGAATAGATAATTTATGGTGTTAGTACAGAATAAGGTTAGCACAGAACAAAGGGTTCTGGCTCCGAGCATAAGATTCTGGCACAGAACAGAAGGTTCTGGTTCAGTGATGCTCTGGTTTAGTCAGTTTGATTCCTTAAACAAATGAGAAGTTTTAGTGGTCCTCTCCCTAGAAGATCCAGCACCTAGAGCATGTTTAATTATATGGAAGGAATGAGATTTCATGGAAATCCCAATAGCAAGTAATATAAACTATAAGGTTATGCATGTTTGATTGAATGCCTAACATGTTATCATGCAATGGGAGCTAATTCATGCTTATACATAAGCAATTCTAATATGCATATTGTCATGACATATATTGCAAGGAGTATCACATACTCATATCACATCATCATCATCATCACACAACATTCCATGCTCAACCAAACCTTCATGCATAACAAGTAAGCAAAACAATCAAAGCACATAAGTTTATAGTTAGATATTCTTGCTACCTCTTGTAGATCCTTGTTCCTTTCCTTCTTGTAATGGTCTTTCCTTGCCACAAATGTCAAAACCTAGGCATTACAAGATAATTACCAAATTATAACTCCATTCCAAACAAAATCCAAGTCTAGTTTCAATAAGCTCCCTTTTTCCAAAAATTCTCATTTTGGTTCCAATGCTTCCCATACTTGTTCCTCCACTTTACCCCCATACAAAATCTCATTTTAAGACCATTGGAAGCATCAAAATTATGAAATTCAAATCACTGTTCACGCGAGTGAACAGTACCCATAAGGAATTTTCAACATTATAACCTTTAATTCCAATGGTTTCCAAGGTTTAAAACCTTTCCAATCCTACACAAAATCATCATATAAACTCAATGGAAGCATTAAATCATTGAAATTCCATTTTCTTCTATCATGAACAGTGCATGAACAGTGTAAACCGAAATGGTAAAGTGAAGAGCATCAACTCACCTTACTTGCTCTTTCAAGACCCTTGCTTCTTCCTTGCTTTCTTCCACTTTCTTTCTCTAGAACTCACTTCTCTCTTTAAAGGAGCTCTTGGGTGTGAAGAATGAATGGAAAGGGGGGGTATTTATAGCAAAAGTCATGTGCCATTTGAAGGCCAAGATCACTTTGGAAACTATTTGATCTAATGGTTAAAGGTTTGATCTTGGAATGTCTTTTCACTTTTCACTCAAGACCTTACCACCATGACATCACTAGCATGGCCTCCCTTGGTACACCTAACCCTTCCTCTTTTTGGGTGCCATTCTTGTGTCCTTGTGGGTCCCACCATGTGCAACACCTAATTCTTACTTTATTCTCTTTTTCTTTCTTTTCAAAAATCCATAAATTATTTATTATTTGGACTTGGGCTCCAAGATAACTTTTAAGCCTTATTGGGCTGCCCTAGGATGAAATATTGGGCCTCTTTTAGGTCCAATAGCTAACTGGCCCAAATCCCAATGTACTTTCCTCATACCGATATCCGTAACTTACCCTGATCTTAGCATAAATGCTAAACACCTCTTTTAATTGTTCTAACATTTTTATAAATTCATTCTAATATAAAATGAATTCTATACAAAGTTTCATAATTTTCTGAGACCCAGAAGTCCTGTTAAAAATTATATATGTTTCCTTTAACCCTTTATCGGTGTCCTTTTTCACCGTAAATTCCATAATTAATTCTACAGGACTCCTTTTTGACTTCTGTCAACTCCATAAATTCTCATATTAATTATAATAATTTACTATCAAATTTCTTCTGATATCCATCCATTGTGTGAAATGACCAAAATGCCCTCCATCTACTTCTGGTTTCTTAGGGCATCACAGATGCATTTTCGTAATTTTGCACTTTGGCTCTTAGACTTTCTTCCTCTTCCAATTAATCCTTTTCTTTACATAAATATGGCCACATCTTTTCCTAAAAATATCATATATTTTATTCAATCTGTACATACAACTTAGTACAGAAATTAGGGATGTTACATAATGCATCAGAAAAGAATGATAGACACAAACTAGCAAAGTCAAAAATAGATTTGCATTAAGAAGTCAGTATAAAATAGCAAATAATAAGATAATAAAGCAATAACAATCAATCATATCTAACAATCCAAATACCACTGCTATTGTTCAATTTCATCTCAATTCTCCCCTATTTTGTCAATCATAAAAAGTGGAGTTTATGGAAGATTGAGTATCAGTTTGTTATGCAGCAGTAGGTGGAGAATTTTGTTCAGTTGGTTGAGAAGAATAAATTGGAGGATCAAGGGTAGATTTAGGTGGTGATGGAAATGGTGACTTAGTAGATTATGAGGGAGGAACTTTCTTGTAAAATCCTCCTAAAATATAACTATTATTAATTATTTAAATATATTTTATTCCCAATGTAATTTAAAAAAAATAATAATATTATAAATGAATTTGGTTTATTTCAAAGGAATTAACTATGGTAGAAAAGAGTTTTACTAAAATCTAAAAGAAACTCTACCATGGTTATAAAAAGACTTTTCTTAAAATATAAATAAAATAATAGGATATATGAGTATGCAAAATAAAACCTATTGTGGCAATATACAAGTATTCTACACATACCTTTAAAGGAGAAGGCTATACAATTAATATAGCTTTAATCAACCCTCTAAAGTTTTCCTTGGGGTCCTAAGATGAGACTATCACCTGAAAAATGTTATAAAAATAGGGTGAGATTAACGTTTAGTAACCAGCAGTTCTACTCATCATGAGTACTAACATGTGCTCATGAGGCGTCAAGTGGGATCGATCACAAAACCCACCTAAGTTTCTCCCCTCAAACTAACCAAACTGCCTTATTTCCGCCAACCGAACCCATGGGCTAGTGGTAACTACCTCTCGAACAGTTAACCGATCAAGTGATATGAATAGACCAAAATCTATAGAGCACCTGACCTGACCATGAGTCCATTCCCCTTCAGTAAACAGGTGGGGGTGTCACAGCTCCTCGGTAAATAGGTAGGGCATATCCCTCGGTAAACTGGTAAGACAAAAGCCATCCATTGAGCTCCGATGGAAGCTATACCACGTGGTAGAAATTAACTCTATCATCACCCATCCCCAATGCATAATTCTCAAAATAATCATATTAATCAAAATCTCAATAGCTTGATAAATATCATAAAAGGATTTTTCTCAAGATAATAACTTTCTTCAAATTTTAATATCGAGATATAACAAGTATATAATTTTAATTCAAACTTTATAAATTAAACTTTAAGTCCCATAAGACTATTTTTTAATAAAAATAATCAAATAAGTTTTCTCAATATAATTATATAAATACCAATAGATTTATATATATCAAAATACTTACAAACATCATATTAGCACACACAACAAGTAGAAAGTGGTTATCTTCTTTAAGAATAGGAAATGGACTAAGAGAGAGGACTAAAAAGAGAAGAGCTGACTCAATAATCAAGTTTGAGAAATAATTCAGGGCCTTAGCTCTATTTATAAAGTCATAATAATAATTCAAAATTTAAATTCATATCTTTATTAAAATCTTATCAGATATAGTAATTTAAAATTTAAACTATATTATCATTATAGTATAAATACATATATCATTATTATATGTATATTTAATCAAAGATATATGTATATTATTATTTTTATCAGAATTCTATCAGGTATTTTAAAATTTAAACCATATTTTCAAAATAAAATTGCATATCTAAATCTGAATCCAAATCCTAATAAATTTCTAACTAATAGTAATAATCAAATCATAAGATTCTAAATAAGATAAAAATAGGATAATCTATATATTATATCATATTTTATTAAAAATACTAAATTATAATAATTTAATTAGTTAATATTTTTAAATTATTGATAAATAATATTTTTAATTTTATTTAAATATAAGGATAAAAATTGGGATGTTACATTCCTCAGTGGCTTGAGGAAGAATGGGCTAAGAGGTTGAGGTAGAGGGAAAGGTTGTGAAGACAAAAGTAGAGAGAGGAACAATGGTTGTGGCTTAAGGTTCAGAGGAAGAAGTAATGGTTTGTGCAATGGCAATGGACTCAGACAAGTGAATTAGAACAAGAGAAGGTTGAGTTTGAGTGGAAGGAGGTTGAGTCTGAGATCCAGGGGTGTACAAAAGATCGCCCAAATTAAAGACAGTGTTGGAAGTAACCATCTTTCTCTTTAAGTCCATAATTTCTGTACCTAGAACCTCAATAGCAAACTTCTGGGCTTCAACAATCTTCTTAAGAGATTGAATTTTTTCATTTGTTGTTTCATGCCTCTAGGCCATTTCTAAAGCTAACTTATTTTCTAGGTTAGCTCCAACCTCATTCAGTATTTGTGCAATATTATGCACAATGTTTTGGTTTCCTTCATAAATCAGGAGTTGTACCTTTTCTTCAAAACTCTTTAATTTTTGTTGAATAATTATAGGAACAGTGGTTGATGGTGTAGTAGGACAGAAAGTGCAACAGATGATTTAGCTTCTTCTTGCAGTAGCTGCTTCCCCTTATCATTTTGAGTCTTCTTTCCTCCATCAGTGAGAGGGAGAGAGATTCTCATCCTGTGAATATGCTCAGCTCCAAACTTAGGAATCTTTACTACTTTTTCACTTTTCTCCAGATAGTCAATATTATTGCAATGAAGAAAGTAGGATACTAGATGAGGATAAGGAATTAGAGTGGCTCTAGTTTTTTAGAAGAAGAAGTTCCTCATTTCTCCATAGATCAGAGCTCCTATATTGATCTTTTCTCCACTGATAATTTTTGCCAACAGTACATAGTCCTCTTGTGTCATTTAGGTGAAGCTTCTAGACTTGTTCACCATCCTTCTGGAATAAATATAGTAGATTATCTTGTGATAATCACACATTTTCTTTAGCACAAATTTTAGGTCACCAGAAAACTTGTCCCCTAGCATCAAGATATGATATACCTATCTTATTGATTGCTTAAGCTTAGACTTAAAATCTGGGGTATTTAGAAGATGGTTTATGATACTGGAGTCTATTTTAACTTTTCTCCCACGTAATTCTGTAGTCAAATGACTACTTATCAGTTCCCCATCATCCCCAGCCTCATCAAAGACTTTCTTGTTGCAATATAATGTCCTAATAACCTCTGGGCAGTAGGGAAGGTCAATTCCTAGCCAATTTTAGTAATGTTTAAGTGGGTTGGATAGATCAAGCTGTGTCTTATCATTATACTTCAAATAATCAACCACTACTACAGGGCAGAAATCCCTATAGGCATATTTGACTTTTAACTTTCCTTTGTATACCCCTTTATATAAATTGCCTATAAGCAAGGCTAATTTTGTAGGTTGAAAGGGAAGATGATTGGTTTGAAAAGGGCTAGAAGAAGGAGAAGCTGCAGAGAGAGATAGAGAGGGAGACCATGATGGACCTTGAGACATAGTTTTCTTCTTCTTTCCAGTTTGCTTTATTTTCTGACCTGAGACTCCAACAGATTGTGCTATTTTTTGTACAACTTGTTCAAGATTCTCATCTATATGCGTGTGGTCTGATTCCTCAGGAGCATCGACCAGTTGATGTCTTTTTCTCTTTGAGACTTGTCTCGTACTTTGCTTTACAGTACTTTCCTTCACTTGTTCTTGTGGATCTTGTGTAGCAGCAGGAGTTGTGTCCTTTGATTTTGATTTCTGCTTGGGCTTAGATCAAGTTGCCGTTGTTTTTCCTTGGATTTTCCTTGCCCAACTTTTGGAACCTTAGTTCTTGCCATTGTTTATCGAAGAATGTATAAAGTAGAGATGATGAGATAATGAGATGAATGAAGAAATCTGAGGTTCTTGTAGAGGAGTAAGTTTTTGAAAGTTGGGAAAGGTTATGAAAGGAGTTAATTTCATATGGGAGGTTACAGAAGCAGTTAAGATTTTCTGGGTTCACAGAGAGATAGAGTTTTTTAGGAAAATATTTGATGAACTGAATAGTAACAGTCATATTTTTCTCAAATAATTGCTATCTTATAGATAAGCTCTTCAAAAATCCCCTGTTTGAAATATTTATCGATAATTATTCAAACAACGATAAATTATTTATCTAATAGCTCTTCGATAAGTATACTTATCGATAAGTTGTTTGATAAATAAATACCCTTTTCAAATAAATCAACAGAATTTATCGAAGAATACTTGAAAAAGCTCTTTTATCAAAGTGTTATTCGAATAGAAACATTATTTACCTTTTATCAGAAATAGTAATTTATCGAATAGCTCTTCGATAAGTACCCTTATCGATAATATCTTTGACAAATTGTAATACTTTTTAAAGAAATTTATCAAATAACAATTAGATAAGTACTTTTATCAAAGAATTGATCAATAAAACATTACAAAATATTTTGAAAAATAAGATAATTTATCAATTAGCTTATCGATATGGTGTTCAATAAATCTTAGTTAAAAGTACTTCACACAATCAAAAAGATAGTTCATTCTTTTTGAAGAATACTTCAATAAATTCCTTTATCAAAGAGGTTTTGAATAGATTTGACAGAAGAATCAATAATTGTTCGAATAGCTGCTCGATAAATGCCTTTATCGAGTAGTTTATCGATAAATTCAATGTATTCATGCAATAAACATACAACTTTTTACATTACATTTATCGGAGTAATTATCGATAATCATATTTATCGATAAATAATTTGATAAATATTGCCATTTTCTTTTGAAAAGTTCCCTCTTTCTTCGAAGTATTCTTTGATAAGTCTAGTGATCGAAGAATTATCGATGAATATCAACTTTCTTACAAAACAAATTTCTAGATACTTTGATGCTTAAGTCAATTAAAGTTCAAAAACATTAAATAGGAAAGGAAATAAAGAGATTTGGAGTTAAAGGAAACTTTAAAATTTATTGGGATTTACCATTCCCAATTCTATTCTGATGTATGTGAACTAATCTTTTGCCAAAGGTTTGGTGAAGATATCAGCAAGCTATAGATGAGTTGAGATGAACTCCACACTAACATTATTCTTTTGCACATGATCTCTCAGAAAATGATATCTTATGTCAATGTGTTTTGTTATAGAGTAGAACACTGGATTCTTTGACAAATTAATGGTACTTGTGTTGTCACAGAAGATTGGTATCTCCTTCAGATGAATTCCCAAATCTTGTAGATGTTGCTTTAAACATAATACTTATACACAACAAGTTCCCACAGCTACATACTCAGCTTCAGTGGATGAAATTGCCACCGTGTATTGCTTCTTGTTAAACCAAGAAACAAGATAATCACCAAGAAATTGGCATTGTCCACTGGTGCTTTTTCTATTAGTCTTGCATCCTGCGTGATCTGAGTCTGAGTAAGCTACTAGGAATTATCCACCTCCATTTGGATACCATATTCTAAGGTTGATGGTTCCATAAAGATATCTAAAAATTCTTTTGATAGCTTTGGCATGTGATTCTTTCGGAGCAACTTAGTACCTTGCACACATGCCAACACTATACTGTATATTTGGTGTGCTTGCTGTCAAATAGAGAAGTGATCCAATCATTCCTCTATATTTCTTGATATCAAAATCCACTCTCTTTTTTTATCTTCATCTAGCTATATAGTTGAGCTCATTGGGGTAGACATACACTTGGCATTTTCCATCTCAAATTTCTTTAAAAGCTCATTAAGAAACTTTGTTTGTGAGATGAAAATCCAATTTTTCTTTTTTTTTATCTAAAGCCCTATAAAGAAGTTGAGCTCTTCCATCATTGGCATTTCAAACTCATCCTACAGTAACTTGGCAAATTCTTGGCAAAGATCATCATCAGTAGCTCCAAAAATGATATCATCTACATAAACCTGAACTACTAGCAAATTCATTTTGTTTCTCTTTACAAAACGTGTAGTATCCACTTTGCCTCTTTCAAATTTTTTATTTAAAAGAAAGTTGTTCAAACGTTCATACTAAACTCTTGGAGCTTGTTTCAAACTATATAAAGCCTTTTTAAGTTTGTAAACATAATCTACATGATTAAAGCTTTCAAAACCAGGTGATTGTTCTACATACACTTCTTCCATGGTAAAACCATTTAGAAAAATACTTTTCACATCCATTTGTTAAGCTTAAAATCTTTAATAAAGCAAAGGCTAATAGAACTCGTATTGCTTCCAATCTAGCTACTGGAGCATATGTTTCCTCATAATCAATATATTCTTCTTGATTATAGCCCTTTTCAACTAATCTAACTTTATTTATAATGATGACTGCAGATTCATCGAGCTTATTTTTAAATACCCATTTGCCTATAACAGTATGATCTTTTGGCTTGGGTACTAAGTCCCAAACTTGATTTCTCTCAAATTGGTTCAGCTCTTCCTGTATGGCATCTATCCAGAAAGTATCTGATATTGCCTCATCCACATTGGTTAGTTCAATGTTTAAAATGAATACAGCAAAGCGCACTTTATTGAACACCTGTCTCCGGGTTCTAACCTCTTATTGACTTCACCTGGTCTAAAAAATGATCCTTTATATGATGCCAAGCTTTAGGTTGATCATCATTTTCTTGAGAAATATTTTCATCAATCTTTTTAGAATATGATGATGCTGACTTTTTGTTAAGATTTAAATTTCTAAATTTTTTAATAATCTTAGCATCATCCTCTGAAGAAGGTTTTGAACAATTTTCAACTTCAGCAAAAACAATATGAATAGACTCTTCAATTAAAAAGGTTATTTTATTGAAAACTCTATATGCTTTACTATGAGGAGAATAGCCTAGAAATATACCCTTATCAAATTTAGGATCAAATTTACCGAGGTTATCTTTATTGTTGTTAAGGATGAAAAACTTGCTACCAAAGATCCTCAAATGAGCAATATTTGATTTTCTCCCTTTATACACCTCGTAGGGTGTCTTATCAAGTATGCTTATGATATAGGCTCTATTTTAAATGTAGCATGTAGAGCTCATAGCCTTAGCCCATAATACTTGAGAGACCCCTTTCTCATTTAGCATTGCTCGTGCCATATCAGTGAGGATTCTATTTTTGCGTTCCACTACTCCATTTTGTTACGGTGTATGAGGAGCTAAGAAATTATGGTTTATCCCATGTTCATCACTGAAGGTTGCGAATTCATAATTCTTGAATTCTCCTCCATGATCAGTCCTGATACACACAATGGAAATACCTTTCTCATTTTGGACTTTCTTGGCAAAAAAAAACAAAGGCATCAAATGTCTCATCTTTCAAAGGAGGAAGCAATGTCCATGTAAATCTAGAATAGTCATCAACTATAACAAGAGTATATAGATTTCCTCCAAAACTTTTGACTCTTTCTAGACTAATCAAATCCACATGAATAATTTAAAGTGGTCTTTCAGTTGAAACTACCTTCTTAGATTTAAATGATGACCTTGTTTGCTTTCCTCATTGGCAGGCATTACAAACAACATTGTTTTCAAAATTCATTTTGGCTAAATCGATGACTAAATCTTTTCTAATTAATTTTGAAACTTGGCTCATATTTACATGAGCTAATCTTTTGTCATAGCCAACTTTCATCGGTTTTTCCCATAAAACAATTTTCAAAAAGATTTGAATTGAATGAAACAGTATAGCAGTTACCGTCCCTTGGTGCTCTAAGTTTCGCTTTCAATTCATCTTTGTTCAGTGTGAGATCTTTCTTGTTAATAATTAGGCATTCTTTCGAGTCGAAGATTACCCAGTTGTCCTTGTCTACACTTTGACTACCACTAAGTATATTGTGGCAGAGTCCATCTACAAGTTAGACATCTTCTATTCTCATGCCATTTAAGCTACCACTCTCTCTAATTCTAGCAATTTCTCTGAATTGATTTCCTCCAAAGCTAACTTTTTTCCCTTTTTTAGGTGTGAGCTTTAGGAGTTTGCCAGTATCCCTAGTCATATGTCTTGAGCATCCACTATCAATATATCATTTTGTTGTCTTGGATACTTTGAGACATACCTGCATAAAAAATCATCTAACTTTAGGTACCCATATCTTCTTAGGTCCTGATTGGTTAGTATATCGAACCTTCACTTCTAAGTACCTTTTGGTACTCCTCTCAGTGTCCCGTAGGTACCATTTTTCTTGTGATAACAAGAAGTAGCAGTGTGGCCCTTGCAGTTACAATAAGTATATCTACCAAAAGGATTAGAATTATGAATAGAGGTTCTAAAATATTTTAAATATGATTTTCCTCTATTTTTATTTTTGCCTTTCCTTTTGTCCAGATTTAGATCATATCTAATTCCTGATTTATCCGAGATGCATCTTTGATTTCCTAAAATTATATTAAGTACTTTACTTCCTTTAGTAAATTTTGAAGAGTTTTACTCAACTCTTCATTCATTTTCTCCATAGATTCACATTTAGTGCAAGGCACTGATGTGGTTTTAGCAGTTTGAGAGTTGATCTCAATTTTCTCTTCTAACACTTTTATTTTCTTTTTAGAATTTACTAGATCCTTAGTAATTCTAAACAATTCATTTCTTAGCTTATTGTATTTAGAAAAAAATTCATCATATGTAGGTTCGAGATTTACCTCTATTTTTTATTCTTCCTGAGATACGAGGCAAATGTTTGCAATCACTTCTTGGTTGCTCCTTTTATCTTCTGAAGATAAACTAACTCCCTAGATAGAAGACACCAAGGCTCTCCTCTTTTGGAATCTTTCTTTGCTTCTTCTCTTTATCTTTCTTTGAAAGTTGAGGACAATCTACCTTGATGTGTCCTGGCTTCTTATATTCAAAGCATATGATTTGATCTCGAGCCTCCGATATTGATGTTGAAAAAAACTCCTTTTGGATTGAATTTTTCTTCTGGCTTTACTTTTATAGAACTTCTAGAATCGTCTAACCAGAAGTCTCATTTCCTCATCTTCGAGATCATATTCTTCATCACTCTCTTGAGCCATCAGAGCAATACCTTTTCAATACTTTTCTTTCAGATCTTTTTTATATTTCTACTTGCTTTCAAACTCTGATAGGTTTCCAAAAAGTATAGCAATCGATCTCATTGACTCTCCTTTTAATTCTTCAATCGCGGTCACCTTTGGATCCCATTCTCTGGTAAGCCCATCTAAGATCTTTCTTACTTGATCCTCTTTGCTATATCTTTTGCCAAGAGTGATGAGATGATTCATTAAATGAGAAAAAATGACATCTATTTCTCTAATACTTCCCCCAGGTTCATTTGAAATAATTTAAACTCTGTGGTAAGAGTATTGATTCTGCTCTGCTTAACTCCAGACGTTCCTTCGTGGGCAATTTCTAGTGCTTCCCATATTTCTTTAGCAGTTTCTAAGTTAAACCTTCTAAAGTACTCCTTTTGACTAAGAGCACATGTTAGAATACTGACAGCTTTATCATTGAGTACAATCATCTTTTTGTCATCTTCATCATACTCGCTTGGAGTCTTCGGAACTCTTCTCCCGTCAACTATTTTCATAGGAACACAGTTTCCTCCCCGTATGACGTTCCACAAACTGTACTCTAAAGCCTTTATAAATGTTTTCATCATTATCTTCCAGAAAAAGAAATTTTCTCCATTGAATCTTGGAGGCTTTGTGGTAGAACTTCCTTCAGGTAGCACGCTATCACCAAATCATGCCATAATTACTCTTAAGATTGGTAATTCATTTTATAAGAGACATGCTCTGATACCAAATGTAAGTTTTGGCAGTTATAACCAAGAGGGGGTAAATTGAGTGATTCTTAAAATTTAAAAACTCTTCAGAAAAAATAGATAAGTTAAGAATGATATAACTGAGAGAATGGAAGGAAGAATTTGACAACAGAGATTTATCCTAATTCAACCTAACCACTTGGCCTACATTTAGTCCTCATAATTCCTCTAAGATTTTTACTATATCTTCCAAGATTGCATGGGCTCTTAGCGCCTTAGATAATTACCGTGAGAATTTCCTCTCATTCCCCCTTACAACTCGTAAGGTCACACACCACTCAAGAGTTCCACACTCTTGAGTAACTGAAAATAAAAATAGAGAATTGATAAGTATCTCTCATAAAGAATATATGATCATCACTGAAGTATAATGAATTCTCTCTCAAATAAACTCTCTGTTCACGCTAATTGAAAATAGAGGATAACAGAGTATAAACACTAAACACTCAGAGAATAAGATTGAATGTGTGATAAATGATTTTCGTAGGTAGTTACGCTTCTTCACTCCAGCATTCAATTCACCTTGTATTTATCGCATCAACTCGTAAGTTATCCGTTAGACACGTAAGGCATTTAAGTGAAGTGGAGACAAAGCAGTTGGCGGCAATAGGTAGTAGCATTAAATGCGTTGCTATGATAGTTAACTTTTCAGCCGCAACTTCTCCATTTGAATCTGTAACATAAACATGCTAGAATCAGCATTTCTTGGAGAGTTCACAATAAGATAGTTTATCAAAGACAAACTTCGATAAGATTTGAATGAAATCCTTTATAAAATAGTTGAACCTCTTATTGATAAATGGTCTATCCGAATAGCTTATCGATAAATATCATAACTGAATTAGACTTAATTTAAATTTCCTGTATTTAATTTATCGAAGGATTATTCGAAGAACAATCTTATCGAATAACTATTGATAAATTATTTCAAATATCTTTTTGAAACAGTGTCTGAGTTCAGCGAGTCTGTGATAAAATTTTCTCATTCTTATCGAAGAGTTCTTCGATAAGTAGACTTATCGAATAGTTCTTTGATAAATTGAGTTTTAGAAAAACTTCTTTCATATCCTAATTTTCCCTATCTGTGTAAGACTGATAGAGGAAAGAGGTTTGGAAAGGATTTTGATGATGAAATGAGAGGAAAAGTGATTAGTAGACAAAGGAATAAAGAAGAGGGACTAAAATAAAAAGTCTAAAAGTTATATGGTATGAAATGTAAAGTAGACAAAAGCTTTGGGCCATTAAGTGTAATTATGAAAAGTTGAGGGCCTAAAGTGTAATGATGAAAAGTCCAAGGGTAAAATGGTAAATATGAAAAGTTGACCCGAAAAAGGCCTAAAAATGTCCGGAATCAGTTTAGTCCCAAATTTTCCCAGTAAATAGAGAAAATTATTCTGATCAGTTTAACGCAACACAGAATTTTGATTTGAGGTCCTGAAAATTGATATTAATTTTAGAAGATTGGTAATTATTGTAGTATCTTTTGGACCTCATAATCAGATAAAATTTGGTAGTAAATTATTATAAATAATATGAGAATTTATGAAACTGATAAAAGTCAACAAGGAGTCCTGTAGAATTAATTATGGAATTTAAGATGAAATCGGACACCGATAAAGGGTTTTGATGAAATGTAAAGAATTTTTATCAGGACTTCTGGGTCTCAAAAAATTATGAGACTTTGCAAGGAATTCATTTTATATTAGAATGAATTTCTAAAAATTTAATAACCATTAAAAGAGGTGTTTAGCATTTATTTCAAGATCAGGGTAATTTAAAGATATCGGTATAAGGGAAGTGCCTTGGGATTTGTACCAATTAGCAATTGGACCTAAGGAAGGCTCAAGATTTTATCATAGGGAAGCCCAATAAGTCCCAAAAGTTATATTGAAGCCCAAGTCCAATAATGAATAATTTATGAATTTTTGAAAAAAAAAGGGATAAAGGAGAATTAGGGTTTACACATGGTGGGTCCCGCAAGCTTTACACTTGGTACCAAGAAGAAGAAAGGAAGGTTATACCATGTGCTAAAATATAATAAAATAATATAATAATTAACCTAATGATGATTAAGGTTAATTAATCCAAAAACTAACCAATCAAGTTCAAGATTAAGCTATTATAATAATTAGGAAAAGTGAGGACATTATGGACCCAAGGTGCCAAAGTTTTGGCTATAAATACCCCCACCTTGTCTTCACAATTTCATACACCTAGAGTACCCTTGGGAAAACCATGCCAAAATGAAGAAAGAACTCAAAATAAGATCAAGGAGAAGCCACCCAAGCAAGTACCTAAGGTAAGCAATCCTTCTTAGTTTATTTATATGTGTTTTGGAAGGGTAAAACTTAGGTTTTAGTGGTTGGAAATTCTATTAAAGCTAGAGTATACTTGCTGTCCAAATCTTAAGTTAAAGGAGGACGAAGGAGATAAAGGTAGAACTATGTGATTAAGGCTTAGATAAGTTAGTTTAGATGATTGGTTATTGAATCAAGTTGATATTCTTGACTTTGCCATGAAAGAGACCTTTTGATATGCACTGTTCATGATAGAAGGAGATGGAATTTCAATGATCTAATGCTTCCATTGAATTTATATGATGATTTTGTGTAACATTGGATATGTTTTGAACCTTGGAAGCATTGGAATTGAAAATTGTCATGCTTGAAATTATTCTCTATTACTGTTCACTCGTATGAATAGTGATTGAAATTTCATGGTTTTGATGCTTCTAATGGTTTTAAAATGAAAAGTTGTGTGGGATAAAGTAGAGAAACAAGTATTGGAAGCATTAGAATCACAAAGAGAATTTTTGGAAGGATTATGTATGTTTTTTAAATCTGTCTAGAACAGTGCATGGGAGCTGAAATTTCATAATTCTAAGCTCATAAATGGATTCAAACGATAAAATTGTATAGGGTAAAGTCAAGACATCAATTGATCCAAAGGCCAAGTCAATTAGTAAAGATTAAGGAAAGTTAATGTAGTTAAGTGAGCTCAATGTTCAAGAGAAGTTAAATTATAATGAATGGATGATTATGTGATGTTAGGATTTGGTTGTGGACTCAAAAGAGGCAGCCACACATCAAGGAAAAGTAAGAAGGAAGAAGCAAAGTTAAAGTGAAAGAAAGTAAAGCAATAAGGTAGTAAACTTATCCTAAACTTGTATGTATTGAATGTATACTTGGTTGTGCTATAGCTATGTTGAATTGTGTTGCATATGTGTATATGATTGAAGCTCTGTTTCTATGATTACTTTGGCCAACTGTATTTCATATGTTACATGGAAGCATGCACATGACACAATGTTAACACTTTTACAAGTAAGCACAAGTATGTATATTAATGCATGCATTGTTTAGTATTGTTTGCTACTGATTTCCCCAGAAATTTTACCCCCTCCATGTAATCCCAATCCCAACAGGTTTATGAATGATGAAAGAGGATGAATAAGCATGAAGAGGAGTTAGGGATTGGTCAATGTAAATGTTATATGATGTTATGTGAAGAATTGTTGCAAGTAATGATGCTGTATGATCAGTTTAAGCAATAATATTTATGATATAATGAAAAATAATAAATGATGGAATAAATGTATAAAATTTTACAAACATTGAGTTAACATGTCAAGCTTCATTTTGACACCAAGAACGCCTTATTTTGATATCTGTACAAAGAGAACAAATTTTTCAAAATCAGGGACCAGAATATGTTTTTAGAATTTTTTGACCAAATGAACAGTAATATTTAACGATTAAAATGTATTAATTGGTTAAGCATTTGGTTAGGAACTTATTTTTTCCTTAAACTTCAAGATGTTAGCTTCGAGTAGAATTTTAAACCACTTCATTTCGAGTTTTATAAAATTAATTATGATTTTTTTAATTTCATTGCCTAATCTAGAATACCATATGAACAGTAACTCGCCAAGAGTAAAAATTCCAGATTTAGCTAATGGACTTCAAGGGTCATGTAAGTGGTTTTAAATGCTACCAAATGATCCCTAAGACATATAAAAGTAAGGATGTTACAACTTCACATACTTCATATTTATCAAACATCTTATCGATAAATTGACAAGTCCTTTTTTATTTAAAATACTCATTTATCGAAGATTTTATCGCTAAACCCATTTATCGAATAGGACTTTGACAAATTCCTTTAAAAAATGCTTTTACAAAACTATTCTTGCTTGTTTGAAGGTTTTATCGATAAATACTTGGATAAACGCCTTCACAAAATTCACTGAGTCATTTTCAAATTTATCGAAGGCTTTATCGATAAATACCCTTATCGAATAAGTCTTTGAATGGTTTTAAAACAAGACTCGGAGTTTTCTCAAGAGTTAATTTTATCGAAGGTCTTATCAATAAGCAAGTTTATCAAATAGGTCTTTAATAGCTATACTCCAAAAATCAATTTTGTTTTCACAAACTTCCTCTTCATTTATCGAAGGGCTTATCAAATAGATCTCTTATCGATAAGCTTATCGATAAATACTCTTTATTAGTTTTTAAAATACTTTTATCTATTGTCATCATCAAAATATTATAGTATAACATTAATGTGACCGCACCAGTCTTGATCCTTAACTCCTTGCCTTTTTCTTCAATCTCTCTTTTGTTAAGCATAGGTATCCTCCTATTGGAGGTGATCCTATTCAAGGTACAGTCAGAAACTAAATGTAAACACCTCTCTTAACTAGACACAACCCCCGTTAGTAATTTTTGTTTATTTATTTATTTGCAAAGTAGTTCTTAACTTTGAAACCTTGTACAAGCCCTTAATTTGCATCCTAAGCCTTTAATCACAGTTTTCATGAGCTGGTATTGTACTGTCAAATTAAAGTTGGACAATTGAAATTCAGTAATTTATAAAAATAAAAATATCATTCTAATAAAAAGTTATATTATAAGATCCAATTAACTTTTTTAAATAGATTAAGGAAGCCAAATAAATTAGTTAATTATAACTAAATCTAACTCCTTAAGAGAAATTCATATTATATACTCATTACTTTACCCAAATTCGTCAAATAACTATTATATTAGTTATAATTAACTGATTTATTTGGCTTTCTTAATCTACTCAAAAGGTCAATTGGTCTTATATTAAGAAACTGATGTAGTATTGTTGGCGAAATCAACAAAATAGCAAAATATCTAGTTTGAGTCATTTCAGAGGACATTGTCCTTAGATATTTTTCAACCTCTAAGTAAATTAGGAAGTGACACTCCCTAGGAAGGGCATGAGACATGCCTTTTAGGCATATGTCCCCAAGACCCATGGGTCATATCAAAAAGGCACTTAGTTACACACATGGATATAACCATTGTATCTTGTGGTCCTATGGACTTAAACCCAAACCTAGACTGATAACACTTAGTACATAAAGATGGTGGTGGTCCTATAGACACCAAACACCTCTTGATTGTGTACTAGAGGCATTCCTTATTTGTATAGATGATTTTCCCTTGCACCATAGGAATGGACCAGTAGTTATGTTTTAGTGCTAGCATAACTAACACAACTTATCAACATTAAGTGTTGCATATCTTTGTTCTCCCTAAGTATTGGTTTTACACCAAAATATTTGCTAAGAAATTTTCAACAACTCACCCTCCAGTTTCAACCATCTCCAAAGTAATGCACTCTATTTCACATCATATTTTATCTTTACCATAACTAAAGATAAATCACCACTTAACATCATGTGTTTTAATACAATAGAAATTCACCATACATTATACCATTATTTATGGTATCCCTTATATGTATGCTCAATCTTTACACACCATGCACTATATCACTGAGGATTAATACTAGTGCATTAAATTCTCATAATTTATGCATAAAAAGATTGAGCAAACAATACCCACAAATAATGTGTTATCATCATAAGAAATATTTACACTATGGTTCTCAAAACTAAACTTTAAAATACTTTTTAAGATGATATATTCCTTTATGATTTTAACACCAACAAACATATTTAATTCACCCATGCTTATAAATATATACTCATAGCTAATAATATCATGAAAATTAAACGTATTTATCTCTCCACTAGATAAATGATTAAATTTTCATACTTCCATCATAATGCTTGTTTTAAGCCAAACATAAAGTTTGATAATCATAAAATTTGCTCTCAATAGCAAATAATAAAGCCTCCACTTAATTAATTTTTAATCAAAACTAATTAATTTTACAATTATAAAATGAGGCTAGTAGACAGATAATTTTACAACTCAAATTTTTGTAAGGTATCCCACACTTTTAAATCTCTCTAATATATATATAGCAACTTCTCAATAATGATTCTAATTTAATATCACCATATAATCCCCTATCATTTTTATTAAATTGGAATTTTTCATATAACATTTGCCATTAAATTAGAAGTTCACAACTTAAAATGTTCACAGAATCATAATTATAATAATTTAATGACAATCGGCATAATGTTTTGTTGCCGAACAGAATTTTGATTGGTCATCATCTCTCTCGTGCGATCAAACTTTATGAATTGCATAAGATTGTTATAATTCTTTATAATAATTCAATAAATAAATAACATTGAAATTGCCACGGAACCCAATGACATATTTGTTAATCGACAATATATTGCAAACTGTCAAATTGAGTAATCCCAACGAATGAAACTGCTGGCCACCCTCTTTACTTATTGTCTAAATCATTATGTCTCATTTAAAATAAAACTTCCTTTCCCTTCTGCTATGGAAGTAAATTGAGACGCACTTATCCAGTGATCAACTATCCATCTCTCAAAGAGATCTGAGAGATTCCAATCTTTGACAGCGTGAACCCCAGCGATTTTTTACCAAAGAGATTGCCCCAGAAACGGACAAAATTGGATCCAGGTCGACCGATTCGACTTGAATCACGATTCAGGTGAAGTGGTCACTATGAAGCTGGGAAAGATTATGATGGAGCGATTCGACGTGGGGGGCGGCCGGAGCAATGGGCATTCATTGTGAGGCCACCGTTTTTTAGCAGCAGTAGTTCGACGGTGACCAACAAGGCACCGATGTGTCCATCGGGGGTGGCTATGGACCCCTTCAGGGAACAATCTTCTAATCCATTGCTTCGAGAAAACAAAGATGCCTGAAGTTGGCTACTAAATTTCGAAGCTTGTTTTTTTCTGAGAGAACGGCGTTAGCTCTGTTAACTTGGGGGCGCCAATTGCTCTATTTTTTATATTTTATGATGCTAATTAGATCACTAAATATTTTATGCCTTAAAAAATAGTTTAGGGTGTCAGATATACCTTAAGCCTATATTGTTTACCTATGTTGGACCCATCATTAATATATTTTCTATGCATGTTAGTGTTTGTAGAATGTGATTGATTTGAGCCAACATGTGATTACTATTTTGTTTGATGCATTGATCTAAAAGGAACGACATTTAGCATTTCAAATTGTAGTTCATTGACTATCATATCATTAGTGAACTAGGATAGTCATTTAACCAATCTTAAGAGGTTCAATATCACATTTACATACTATTCATCCCTTTTATAGTAAAAAAAATTCCAAAAATAGAGTAGCTAGATTTATTTTCTATCACATTAAATGAATTTCAAACCAAACCTCGCATGTTTTATTCATTTTCATACACTTAGCTAGCTTAGGCTTTAAATAAAGGCTTCTCAAAATGAATAACCTGAGGCTTCATTATACTACATCCTTGAATTAATTTTGCATTTAACCCCCAAGACATGTTAGTCACCGGTTGAGTCAATAGGCTATCCCCAAAATTAGCAAAAAAAAATGTTGGTAATTAGTGATCCGTGGCTAATTAATTAGAAACGGTATAATTAGTGATAGAAAAAATCACGACACTAATTTTTTCGCTAAACTTATTAGTGACAGAAATTTCATCGGTAACCACATCTTTTTAATAGTCTTAAAATTTGTTTTATCTTAATAATCATGAGTATTAACAAGATGAAGTTTTTTTTTATGACATTTTTTGGAAAGGGGTTGAACTCACCCATGATCAAAGAGAAGAAGTCTCCCTTCTTCCTAGGTGATACCAATGTTAGGCAGGGCGAGCCGTCAATTACATTCTAGCTTAAATCTAGGTATTTAGGAGTTAGAATGCCTCCCCAAGCACTGCGACTGGAACCATAACAAAGAGGTACTCCCCAAAGATCAAACATGCTCTAAATAGTCACATGTCTCATCTTTTGCCAACTAAATCCACGAAAGATGGGTTCACAACATGAAGTTGAATGCAAAGATAGAATGGAATATAAGGATACAACTTATTAGATGGACCTGACTTATATATGCCAAATAAAAGACAGGCCCATACAAAAAAGTAATAGAGATTCTTCCCATGGTTTTTGGGATATTCATATCTCACCCATTTCCGACAATTTCATATAAAGGTTCTAGTTTGTTATGGGAGGAGGCATACTTTCCCTTTTCTTTCTCGCAAACTTAGGATCTTTATTTTAGAACTTGGTATTTTGTAATACACAAGACATCATGTATTCAATTGTAGTAGTCCAAGTGTAGTTCTGTTTCATCTTTTGGTGTACCATTATATAACACCCCTTTTGGAATGGTAATAGTTCCTTAACTCTATCCAGTTGTTTGAATTGATGATATATGCGGACCATATCTTGTAAGATATTTACTCAATTGAGGTTTGTTGATGGTTCTCAACTTATGTGTTGGCTTATCTGGTTTGTGCTAAAGGTACTTGAATTTCATTGGATTATTTGCATTATTTCCATTGGATGCCTCCTCCACTGTGATTGGGTTGTTTTGAAAAATTTTACATTGATAGGGTTCCTTGGGGCTAGATCCTGATTATTTTACCTATCACTTCAAATTGAAATATTCTCGGTTACCTTTGCCTGTGTAATTGATCCTTTGTCAATCTTCAGTGTATCATTGATTATCTATTTGTTTTGTATGTTGTATCAGAAGTGTTACAACATTATTTTTGACAATTAAGGGGTGACATTGCTACAATAAGTTTTTCAGGATTTCGAGTGCTCCTCATGAAATATTTCAAGGGCAAAAATACTGAGTGAAGATTACAACTTAATTATATATAAAGAGTTCATTAGACATATCATTCATGATCTCTCATTCAAAGCAAGAGAGAAAAATTCTAGCTACCATCCACCCTATATATGGGATGAATTATGTAATCTAAAACGAAAACAGAAAGAGAAACAAAAATGGAAGACCGTAATGACCCGGCTTGGTTCTTAAGCTGTTGCACAAGCTGGTGCTGTACCTATAATTGTGGGTTGAACATTGGAACATTTTGCAGTTACCTCAGCTCCATTTAATGTGAGATTAATGTTACTAAGAGTAATATTGCCACATGGTACGCCACAACTACATGTTAGAACATCTTGAGCTTGAGATGTGCCACTAATGTTCGAGAAATTCACATTGCTTATCTTTATCTTTGATGGAGTCTAATTAATTGAAAGCAAACACCAAAGTAAAAGAAAAATGTCTCATAAGTTATTGATATAATGAATAAAGGAAAATGAAATTGAATAGTTATGAATTACATACAGATTTGTCACACTGATTCGATGGGCAATATTCTTGGTCTATTCTGATAGGGTTTGAGACATTATTCATGATAATATCTTCAAAATGCATATAAAAAACAGTGATAGCTCCAGGAGTGCTAGGCCATATCTTGATCCTCACACCATTCATTGTGTTGGATATTGTGCAAATTTCTTAACATTGACATTTGAAACAGGTTGTTCATTGTTATCTTCCAAGGCTTCCAACACTAATGCCATGACCAAGTCCACAAGTCACATTTACCACAGTTATGTTTGTGTTACCATCGCCTAATGAGACACACAGTCATCTCCAGTAGCGATATTGGTGTTTGCAACACTCACTCCATTTAATCTCCAAATGTGGATTCCATCAGTGTTTAGGCTATCTTCAGGTGCACTGATTTTAAACCCATCAAAGTTGATATTGTTACATGAAAGAACATTGACATGAAAGTTTTTGCTATCTTTTGAAGTGACGCCTCTAATGTAAGAATTGATGATGAAGTTGAATCCAAAGTTCTGATCAAATCAAAGGAAACTATTGTTAGTGTAATTGGTGAAATGCACCTCTAGCGATAAAACAATCCACCATGTCATCGCTGAATCATGTTGTACTTCTAATAATTAAATCAAGGCAACATACTAAATTTAAAATAATAGAGAGTAACACACTTGGTGATAGAATAATAGGAGAATATTCTTTTCCATGTTATTGGTGATGAGTTCCTCAAATAAAAAATTTCCGTCCTTTATTGGAAATTGATCTGGTGCACTTATTATGCTCTGTATTTCATTTTCTTTTCATCAAAAGAAAATATAGAATATGGGAAAATACATGTGTCGTGTAGTAATTAGTAATAAGATATGAAAGGCATCATGATGCACTTCTCCAAAAAAAAGTACAACTAATCCATATTCATCATTTCATATTTCAAATCAAGTCTATTAGTTTGAGTTGACGACTAAAAGAAGTACATATATAATCCATCCCATAGTTGTTGGATTATGCTTCCCTTCTAATCATTGGATCAAGATTCAAGGCAATAAGTTAAAGTTTGAAAAAAATGAGAGAGAGAGAGAGAATAATATGCTTTCATATAGGAAAAGATTTGTTTTAATGTTATTTACTGCCAATTGCCCTTTGAATTAAGTGCACAATCATTCGCTTTCCATGCAGCTGGACCTTGGCCGTCAAAAGTTCCGGTGCCAGATAATGTGAAGGTATTCACATATCCTATTTTAACCCATTGGTCTACCTCTTTTAGTGCAACAGGGTTTGATGGTGCTTGAATTACACCGTCAACTTGCATCAGGAGCATGGCATGGTCCTTTAAGATCAACTGCATTCATATTGTAAGTTCCTGAACCAACCCATACTTTGCTAGCCTCGGTAGCTGCACATGCATCAGTCCATGCTTTTGTGAGTGCCTTCAATAACGAATATACAATCACGTTATTAAAAGAACAAAAATATTATTGTTTTCTAGCTTATAAAATGTAGCCATGTGGAGTGTGTATAGATTAATTTGAATATAATAGAGCATTACATCAGTCATATCCCCGTTCGGTTTTCCACCATAGCCAGGGATATCAAAGTCTTTTGCTTGAGCTATAATGGTGAAACCCAGAAATAAGGATGGGGAACATATGGTAATACTCAATTTCTTGTACATTGTTATTGTTTCCTTTTGTATATAACTTCTCTTAATTCTTTATTGTGAGCTTAGTTTTGTATTTATGAAGGAAACCAACTTGGTAATTCATAATCATGAATTTAATACTATAAATAGTAAACAAGGTTAAATTGATTAAACACCACTAACTTGGAAAGAAGATGACCGTTAAGCGGCTATGAATGAGAACGTTTTGTAGGGGCGAAGGTTAGCAAATTAAAGTTTTCGAAACCTCTTGTCAATTAAATTGACCTTTATTTTTAATATCTTAAAAATAGCATATTCTATTTCTAAATTAATGAGTATAAAATCTTTTTAGAAAGGAATAAAAAAACGAAATTATCGTTTTTCCATTAATGATATATAGCTTTATTATTCAATCGTCCTCTTGCCTTGATTATCACCTAATAAAACAAAAACAAAATAAGTAAAATAATTTATGTAATAAAAATATAACATAACAAAATATATTTTTTGAACTTTTATTCAAACATCATGTTGAAATATTATACTTAAAAATTCATTCTAAAATTTTTAATGTTTAGTTTTGTGACTACATGTAGTAAAATATATTTATGTGCGATTGTTGAAATTAATGTTCTTAAAAGTTTTAAATTCATTCATTAAAAAATAAAAAAATTATCTTGTGACCATGTTCATTATTTTTTATAATTATTCAATTTTCTATAAAATATTTTTCTTCTAAAGTTAGATAAGAAGTTGATATTTATATGATTCAAGTATAGTATTTATATGTCATATAAAATTTAAATCATAATGGTAACTGCTAGGCATCATATGTTAGCTGGCTAATGTAACTCTAGAGGGGCATGAATTGGATTCTTTAAATAACTTCTACCAGGCTATTTTGTTGTGTTTTTATTGCTTTTATTATTTTTCTTAATTAAACTGATTTATATGAAGGTATTTTTTTTTTTACTTTTCATCTATTTCAGGAAATTAAGCAATTAAAGTAGGAAGATAAATGATATTGAGGGACTAGAATGCAATTCAACAAGTGTTGTGGGCCAAAAGAGGAAATTGGGTGCCATATGGGATTAATGGGAGGGTACAGTTGGCAGTTGCAAAATAATTAATAAATGAGAAATTCTTAATATATAATTAGAGAAATTCTAATTAAAGAAGATCCTATAATATCTCCTATTCCTATCTTATCTCTATCCAAAATTCAAATTCAAAGGCCAATCACAATTGTACTGCATCTTTTATTATCTTCTTCATCTATTTTCTTCCATAATTCATTATGGTATCATCTAGCCACATGAGTGGCTAGTCATCATCTCTCTCGAGGACATATGCAACTAGGCTTGAGTTCCATATTCTTCAATGTGAGGAGTTGTAATTAGGTTTTTAATTTGATCTTTTTTACTTTGCAATTTAATAATTTCCTAGTTTTAGGGCTTTGAATTTTGCTTTTTGAACTTGTTAATTTTATTTGAATAAATTTGTGATCAAACATTGTCATCCTTTTATTAATTATAATTGAGTTTTTGTTTCATATATTTATTCCTCTTATGATTTAATTCATGTTCTTCTTTTAGGTTCTTAGTTGAATATTCATGATTATTTCATATTTTAAAAGGTTTCATTAGAAATCCTAAATAGAATTTTGTTTGAATTTTCTAATTATTTTTTAGAAGATAAATTATAATTAATAATTGGTTTGCAAACTAAGTGGGTTTTGAAAATTATATATGAATTAATAATATTCTAGGTTTCTAAGTATTTTTATTAAGTAAATAATCTCACTTAAGAGTTCTTAAGGTTTTTATTTTTGACTTAATGATTTTTTTATCATTACAACTCCAACGTCCTTCTGAATAGTGATAGCTGAAGCATCTATTATTGGGAAGTTTCATCATCTAATACTCCCTCTATTTTTAATATAAGAGTTAGCTGGGGGTTGAATTTAGTTATAATTATAAAACCTTATTAGTTATACACATTAAAGGGTTTCCATCCAAGGGTAATCATAATAAAATATGACATTTTAAAAAAATTAAATCATATTTATTATAAATAAATAACATAACAAACTTTTTTAATCTACCAATTAATTAACTCTTATATTAAGGACGAGATGTAGTAATTTATATATTTTACTTCTCGTCTCTTTTAATTTTTGCTAATTATTCTATTTTTAATCAATCTGAATTCAAACTTCTTCTCTACTCTTATATTTTCTTTAATCACATTAATTAATTAAAATTAAGCTATGTATTGTATACAACTCAAGTATTTAAAAAAAATCAACTCCAATCATTTAGTTGTGTCCTCACTATCTAGCTTTGTTTAGATTTTAGTTAGTTTAAGTTCCCACAAGTGATGCCTTAGGTTGGTCATTTATCTACATAAGGGTTAATTTAGTTTAATTTAAGTGCAAAGCAACATTGCGCAACAATCTATGAAATGAAAGTTACAACCAAAAAAACTGGATACATTAAATCTAATTCCTCTCTTTGTGCTTTTCCCCCCCCAACATTTTCTCTCTTTTTACTTGCTTCTAATTTTCTCCCTGTTTTTTTTATTATTTCGAATCACTACACAAGTTTACAATGTAAATGTGTAGCACTCGAACTATTTTTAGTGGTGCAACCCTAAAGTATTTTTTTTAAAATGCAATTAACACCCTCCACTAATAGATTTTAAATTTCTGTTTGAATCCCTCCACCTAAATTTTTTGTTATACACATCATTATTTAAAATTTTACACGTATAATTATTTTTCTTAAAAAAATTCAGCAAATGAAAGAGATTGTGCGTTCTGCCATTACTACTCCAATAAACACAAATTTAACCCCTACCTAGTTGTGATTGTTCCTCTATCTCATTCTCAATCTCTTTCATTTGTTGGATTTTTCTTAAAAAATTAATTATACCGATGAAATTTTAAATAATGATGTGTTAAAAAAAGTTTAGGTGAATAGGTTCATACGGATATTTGAGATATGTTAGTGGATGTGCTAATTGCGTAAAAAAATATTTTAAGATGCTAATTGTACCACAAAAAAATATTTTAGAGTGTTAGTTGCATCCTTAAAATACTTTGGTGCTAGGGTATTAGTTGTATCCTTAAAATATTTTGGTGCTAATTGCACCACTAGAATTAATTTAGGATGCTAAGTACACTTTTATCCTTTATAGTCTCTCCAATTGCATACCTTGATTCATGAAGGCTGAAGCTAAACAAGAAACCGTAAATTTTTTTTTTACATAAAATGATCAAATTACTATTAAGATATGGAAACGGAATTACAATGCAACATTTAAAGTAGGATAAGAAGAAAGAAGAGAAAACAGGGCATTACAACTAGTATTAATTTCTCTGATCCTCCCAGTAACTGATTGCTATTTTGTTTGAAGCTATAGCATTTGTTCAAGGTTATGGACTGTGCTTTCCTTCATCAAATATCAATAATTGAAATAGGAGAAAGAAAAAGATGAAGAGGCAATTATGCCTCTCACATAACTACTGATGGTTGTGATTATGATATAAAATCTATATTTTTAGTCTTCTAACGTTTCTCTTTCCAAATCTTCATCATTTTTATCATACCAAAGGAAAATGTGGAAAAGCAATATCATTCCTCTTAATACAATAGCACACATAATCCATTTCATTCCGTTCTTCTCATCACTCATTTTCCATTTTCATAAGCTTCTGTTATGCATAACAAACAAGGGCCCCAAATGTTTTCTCATGTTTCTTTTGATCATTAGATTCTACATAAAATAAATAACGTTTTGATATTTTACGGATAAAAAAAGGTCAACAAGGTGATCTAGAAGTTCGCCCAACTAACATGGTCAACAAGGCACTTTTGGCAAAACAAGTCTGGATAATCATTAATTTGAAGGCTCCTTCTAAGCACAGTAGGGATAGAAATAAATTAGGCTTTTAATAGGGGTCTACAGCCTGACCTATTTAGCAAAGAGATCAACTTTTAGGCCTATTTAAAGGCCTGTTAATTTAAATAGGCTTGTTTAACATTAATTTTATATATATGCTTTAAATAGGCTCTTTGAGCCTATTTAAAAGCCTTCCATTTATAAATATTATAAGTTTTGAAATCTATGAAAAACTTATATTTATATAGGCTTTAGTCGGCTCAAAACCTACTTATAACCTTCAAGCTCTAAAATATAGGGCCTTTTCAGAGGCCTAAGTTATAAATAGGCATATAAAAAGGTTTTAGGCCTTGTAGGCCTTCTACAAACTCAGGTCTAAGCCTAAAAAAAGTATGTATATAGGCTCAGGCTTCATACACTAATTATAGGCTTATGTCTATTTAGCCAAAGCCTAGCCTGTTTTCATCTTTATTGCACAAACACTCAGGATTAAGTACATTGATCTTTCCCAAGCTTCAATTGTAAAGTGTCCATATAATTCATCTTGGATATAGAAAGAACTCGGAAAATGCTCATGTTATCACCAACAATTTGAAATGGATGGTAGGAACATGATCAAATATCCCCCCTCAACTACCATTTGTGGTGGCCCATGCATCAAGGTTTAGCATCGACTTCATCTCTAAGTACTGTGTTTGACCTTGTACTGCATTGCTCTTTCAATTGGAGGCATCTCCAATGGAATCTTCCTCTAATTCGTTCCCTATACCCTCCACACGTTGATAGCATTCTAAAAATTCCACTGTCCCATTGTAATAAGCAAAATTCACTTGCTTGGAAAGGTAACGTATCGGGATTATACACTACTAAGGGTGGCTTTAAATATCGTTCACAGGTCAACTCAGCTGCTAATGACTCTGTGATCCCTTTTAGAGGTTTTTATGGTCAATATCTTTGCCTTATAAATATCTGTTATTTGTGTGGAAATTGTTGCATCATCCTACACCATCTGCAGATGTTCTTACGGCTTATGATCTTCATTCCATTGCTCATTGTCCTTTTGGCTATGATACTGAAGAAACATGGGAACATCTATTTCTCACATGTCCTTATGTTAAGGCAATATGGTTTAGTTGCTTTTCGATTAAGTTACAAAACCCATGTGAGAAATAGATGTTACAAAAACCATACTTTGTCTTCCTTTGAACCGTGGTTGAAGTAAACTCTTCGTGCTCTATACTCAGATGGCTTACTTAATGTTTTGCATGGAATCATTATCCTTCTAAATGTCATTTGGCACAAGAGGAATATTTCTGTTCATAATAATGTCATTTGGCATCCACAGCAGGTAATTAAAGAAATTCTTGGCTCTTTAAATTTTTCAACGTTAGCCTTCTCTAATGGATTTAAAGAAGCTCGGCCATCATCTCCTCCTCAACTATCATGCCAATGGATTTCTTCCTTAGAATGAATTGGAATGTGGTAATTCAAAAGAGGAAAGTCAACATGATAATGCAATGTAATATTATCATCTGTAATTTTTTTTTTGCTATAAAAAAATTTAGGTAGGTTCGGCACCAGTCCCCTACTAAGGCCAGGGCATGTTCCTAGGGTTCAGAGAGTACTTACAAGGGACTTACGAGATCACTTACCAAAAGAGCTGTAGAGGAAATCGAACAGGAGCCCTCCATAATTTTGATCATCTAGTTATGCATATATGTTGGAAAAAGGGAGCCTCCTCCCCAAACCCTTTTTCTTATAATTGTCTTTGAACAGCTCTCTACTGGATTCTCTACAGAAGTGATAGTCCTGGTAGTTATAACAAATCTTTGCAAATCATTTGTAGCAAAAAGAAGTTCTTCAATTTTGCATCATTGCATACTCGCCAATATGTCATAAGGATCTCCGAATGTTGTTGGCACACTTCTCTGACCTCACCTCTTCCATAACCCCCCTCCCTTTTTCATTGGCTTGTATTTCATCATATTAATGTTCATATTATGTAGGAACTATGTAACGTCTTCATGATATTTTTAATATCATTTTCACCAGTTTTAAATTTTTTATGATTTTAAAAATTCTAAAATTGCACAATTTTAGAATTTTGTTAAAATTAATAAAATATTCAAAACTACATTTTTTACTCGTAAGATATCAAAACGTCACCCTTTTTATGTAGAATCTAATGATCAAAGGAAAAAAAACATTTAGGAGGTTAAGACATTTTAAGGGGTATTAAAGAGCATTAGAGAGTGGGACATTAGAGGCCATTTGCCCAACAAACAAAAAAGCCCTAATTGCAACGCGCTTTAACTAAAACTGCTATACTAGAAGATCAGTGTTGTCAATAGCAACTATGACTAATAATTTCTCCTATCCTCGTAATTATGGTTTCCTTTACAAGAGGGAGCTATCTTTGTTTGAAGCTAAAGGGTCTCTGTTGCAAGAACTAGCAAACAAAAATTACATATTTGTTATAAATATTACATGCATATGTAGATGTCCATAACCCTTAACTCTTAGAATTTCTTTTAGGATTCCATCTCCTCTTAATGTCACAAACCCATAACCTCCCCCAATAAATTGCTTGGAGGAGTTTCTTATCGTAAATGTCATTATGTTACTATTTATTTTATTGTAACTTTTGCATTAGCTTTAAAGATTGGATGCCTATAAATAGAGGCTATGTACAAGGCATATGTAAGATAGAAATACATACATGTGAATGAGAAATACTCCCTTGCTCTCTCTCCCAAATTCTTGTCTTGCTATCCTCTTTTTTACTCTCATTTTCTTATTTTTATAACATGTTCTCTAAACAATTTGAGGTATGAATTTCTTTTAGATTTATATGTTCTTGTGATATATGATAATACTATATTTACATAAATATTTCTTTTACACATTTTTCATATGCAACTTTAACTTTTTTTTTTGTATATTTAATATATTCAATATGTTGATTGTTATTTCCAATCATTTTCGTTATATTTTATTATCTATATCTATCATATTTTTTATTTTATATTATGCTATTATTTTATTTGTTATCTACATTATTTTTCTATTTTTACGTTATCTATTGTTTTATATTATTTTTATTATTTTTATTTATGTCATCTATATTTATCTTTTCTGTTGTTATCTTTTATCTTGTTATTTATTTTTATGTTATCTTTTATATTGTTTATTATTATGTTTACAGCATTATAATTGACACACAAACAATTTATTCCATTTACACGTTTTCTTCGTTTTATTGGGTTTGTATTTATGTTGTTTGGTTTATATATATATGTGTGTGTGTGTGTGTGTGTGTGTATTATACATAATATATAGTATTATATATGATTATATAATGTAATTTATATTATTTTGGTTTTATTTATTCCTTATATTATTTGATTATGATATTGAATTTATTTAATTTATTTTGTTTTAGTATTCTTGCCCTCATTTAAATTGCTATATTTATATTTATATATTGCTAATTCTCCTTCCCCTCTCTCTACATATATATTGACTTATGTTTTAATAAATTTTTATCTCTTCTATATCTCGTCTCTCAGTAGTGATTATAATTTTATATTATTAAATGGCCAATAGCTATAATATTCTCAATTTTTTATTAGATGGCCAGAAGTCACTATTGATATGTTTCTTTAGTAAATGACTATCTTTTGATTTTAATAATTAGTATTGTAAGACAAATATTATGACAATTTGATAATGTAATGATTATATAAGTCTTGAAGGCTAATAATTCGGATATAATTTTTATAAAAGCCCTAAAGGCCAATGTTCATACATCAAATCATATAAAATTGATTTATAGCTTTGAAAGTTTTTGTTATAGTCCAGAAGACTATAATATTTGGAGAAATTGATGATGATGTGCTATTGAAAGCGTGAAATAGATATGTAAGAGTGGTCATAACCATCACATTCTATTAGAGAGATTGACAATTGACAGCCAATAATATTTTGTCTTGACTATTGAACCGTAATTTTGACCAGAAGTCATATAGAAAAAAGGAAAATGTTATAATGTGACCAGAAGTCAAATAGATAAAAAAAAAAGAAACAAATGTTATAATATGACTAGAAGTCATATAGACAAAAGGAAAATGTTAAAATGTGACTAAAAGTTATATGGACAAATATGCATCAATTTATTGAAATTAAATATCAAAATTGACAATGACACCAAAATGACCATGAGATTTTGTAGAAAAGATCAAAAGTAATTATACTCCTAATGCAATAAGTTGTGGAGAAACTGCCAAAAGGAAATAACATAAGCCCAGAAGGTTATGGATTATGTAATATTTATATATTTATTTATGATAGTTAATTTTTATTATTGTTTAAATTTACTGTGATTAATTTGTGTGAGAGAAATTATTATAAGTATGTAATATTATGATATTTATGCAAATTTTTAACATTTGCATGAAAGCAAATAGACCAAAAAGTAATTATTAGTCATATTGTGATATTAACATATTATGTTATTTGTGTACAAATTAAATGGATGATATATATTATACATTTTTTTCATTTATTCGTATGATGTTATTCAATATTAGTTTGATTTTATTGTGATTCATTAGTGATAAATTTTAAGTATTTGAATTTGTTTTTATTTTAGTCTACATACCATATTTTGAATGTTGCAAATAAGTTGTATATATCTCAAAAGTTCACTTTAAAGGATCTTTTATATTTGGATTTGATGAGTGATAAATATTATATTGATTTAAATATAATTATATACTTATATTTGTTATTAGTATTCTATTCTAATCTCAATAGAGATTTTTTCAACTTTTATTTTTGAAGTGATGAATTATTGGGCATATATATTAGAATTATATTTGGTTTTCTTATGAAATTTGAGAGAAAAAGAAAAATCATATATTTATGTTACATTTGAATGAAAATTTATTATTTTATGGATTCTAATCTTAAGAGTTATTACCTGCTAATCTTAAAATTCAAGTTCTTGAAATTATTTTTGGTTAACATCATATTTTGAATTCCATTGGATATAGTTAATACTGTAACATTACTCATACGAGGATCTTGGATGAATTACCATTATCTAAAGGTAATTTTTATTCTCTTTATTTAATGATTGATACAAACAAATATTAAAAATGGTGTGTATTTTGTGAGTTATTGGCTATTGATTTATTTGTTACGGGATTTGTAGTCTCTAAAGTTATTTATATTAGATACTCAATTATTGATCAATAGTAGTTAAATTTATAAAATAGTTGGGACAATTTGAAAGAAAAATATAAATATCATAATTATTTATTATTTTATATTATAATGTTAATGATATGTTAAATCTTATTCCACTATACCCCTAAACATAATAAATAATTATAGTACTTTGAATATGTTGAAGTATGTTATTAATGAATACTAAAATTATATAGTGATATAAGAATATATGATAGTTCTTGAATAACTTATGTGACAAAAAAATTGAAATAGTTCCTAAAGAACTAATATATATTTTTCTTATGAGATGATTGATAATAAAAATTATGACTCATAAATCTACATTAGATCCATGATTGTATATAAGGTAGGAAGCATCTAGATTTCCTAGTAAAATACATAAAAAATGAAAACATGTTGATATGACTCACTCAAGGGGATATTGTTAGAATACAAGTGTGAGTTAATATTGGATAAAATTCTACTCATATTTTCATATAAGTCCAATTGTCTGAGAAAAAAAAGGATGTATATATTATGAAAATTAAATTTATTGTTGGTCATAGTAAACCAGAAGTTTCCTTATCCAAATAGATTTATTATTGGTAAGACTTGTTTGATCATCCTAAATCGTCTAGATGATGTAATAAATTATTGAGAATTATGTATCAATATCCATTGAAAAACCAGAAGATTCTTAATGAATAGCCAACATAAGAATTAACATGTGCTACTTGTTTTAAAAAAAATTGATCATGAGAATCTCACTAGTTATGATTTATAGAATGTATATTTACATTTCTAGAAATTTATGAAATTCATGCAAGTATTCAATAAATATGATAGATGCATCTATAAGATGATTACATGTATGATTATTATGATTTTGTAACCAGAAGTTTGCAAGATTATTTAAATAAATTATTATGTTGAGTGTACAATTTCTAGAATGTGTTCCTAAAAATATTCTCTGATGCTAGTGAGATTATATATCAGTAAAATTATTTATTAACGCCTCCATGAGTAGCTAGATCAATGCTTATGAGAACATGCTTATGAGAACAAGATTTTTATTTTAATATTGATATATTTGATTTGATATATTACAATACACATAAAGCTAACAAAATTCTCCCAATTAAATTGGCTTTTGGTTAGGAGCTATTTTTTTTTAAATGTGTAATGTTTATTTCTATTGATCTACTATAATGCACATAGATGTATATTTAAAGAAAGTTGAGATAAATGTTGGGTAAAAACTTCTTTCTTCTTGTTTGTTTCTAAATGAAACAAAATGATGTTTCTAAAGGAAACAATGTATTTATGAGACTTATATCACATGATTAATTGATCGTCATTTGACAGTTTTCTCAACACAAGGGAAAAATTAAGTAGCTGGAAGGGAAAACACAAGGAATGCATCATTATTATCAAATGTAGATCCTTAAATATAGTAGTATAAACCAGAAGTTCATCAAATATTGCATTCATAAGATATTATAAAATATCTGCCAGATGTGATTACTGACCTAAATTAGGATCATCAAATCTCATATTCTAGCTAAAAATACTCCAATTAGTATAAATCAAAGTGAGACATGTTTGAAGCATGAAAGGCTAATTGGTTCCAAATATAATATTAGAAATATTAGAGCATGTAATTTAAGATAATCATATTAAGGAGGCAGGTACTTCAGAAGAGTGCCAACACATAACTGCTTGCAAAAATCTCAAAAGAGGTTCAAGTATCTAAAATGTAATAAAGAGAGCTCAATAAATTATGTCACAAAAAGAAAAATGGAACCGAAAAGATGAATTTATCGATAACAGTTTTGATAATAATATTACGTGATCAAATGAGAATTTTATATGTAGATCTGTCATGTAAAGAGACAGAAAATTTGGTCAAAAGGAAAAGTAAAAGGGCAAAGACGCAATGAAAATATAATTATATTCTTTCAATATGTGAAAATTATGGACCTGCAGTCCAAAAATTTGAAATATAAAGTATAGAAACATTTATGTGAAAATAAAAATTTTCACAAGAGCTAATGATGATTATGATAAGAAATATTATTATGTGGTGGATGTAATAATTTTTACATATATTACTGTAGGAGATATGAGAAATAATTATGATTGATTATCGGGATTAATTAGGAAAAATTATAGGTAATTATTGTTTCAGATTTTATTATGTAATCCCACAAAAAGGGATCTCATACCTGTATATATGTACCATTGTCTATGGAAATTACAAAGAAGAAATATAATCATTTATCTCATCACCTGTGAGGAATCTCTCGTATCTCCACCAATATGGTATCAGAGCAGGGATCCCAAATTTCATTCTCTGTCAAAGTCGACTCCACCATGGTTGATGGTGGGTTGTGTTTCCTAACTACGGTCGCTGGCGTTGAAGGTTCTGCTGTTATTATTGTCCTCCAACGTCTAACTGGAGGCAATTATGTAGAATGGGCCCAGTCGATGTACCTTGCACTCGATGGCGGCCACGACAGACTTGAGTTCATTTAGGCTAACTCGCCATCCACCAATGATGCCACTCATCGCTGAAGGAAAATTGAGAACTCACTGGTGGCATCGTGGTTACTCAACGCAATGGTGCCTACGGTCCGTCGGAGCTTCATGTCTATTCCCTCCACTAAAGACATATGTAACGTCGGGAAGGAAGCATATGGAAAGCGCCCGACTTCTTCTCTGATATTTGACCTGGAATCTCACCTATGGACAGTCCGATAGGGTGATCGCCCCTTGAATGTTTATTACCTAGAGAAAACTACATTGTGGCAAGAGCTGGACCAATTGAAGCAAAGGATTTGGCGAGCCACTGAGGATGCAGTCACTCACCGCCGAGACTTGGAAGAAGAACGGTTGTTTGAATTTCTCGTTGGCCTGAATTTAATATATGAAGACATCTGCGGGCGACTTCTCGGACACATACCCTTCCCGTCAATCCCTGAAGCATTTGCCCTCCTAAGAGATGAGGAGGCCCGACGACAAGTGATGAGTTTGGACTCCCCGATATCGCGACTAGTCACAGCTGAAGCCTCCGCCCTTATTGCTCGAGTGGTAGACGCTAGGAAAGAACGCCCTATGTGTGAGCACTGCAAGAAGAGAGGGCATACCAGGGAGAAATGCTAGGACTTACACAGAAAGCCAGCAGACTGGAAGCCCAAACTGAGGAGCCCAAAAGCCATATAGATGAGATCCACACAGATGAAGTTTCAACCCAATGTAATGCTGTTAATGTTGGTAGCCCTCAAGGTTTGGCCTAATATAGTTTAGCCCAATATGGTGGTCCTTCTTCAGCCTTTGACAACGCTAGTGGATCACATTTGACAGCCCATGTTCCTGTGCAAGGCCCCGTTAGCAATTATTTTGGAGCATCTCACTGCTCTTGAAAATTAGACCCGTAAGCAACCAATTGCCATAATAATAAAGCGAGGTAATTTCTTTAAAGTCCTTGCTACTATTAAAGGTAATCTTGCAAGCCCTTGTTGGATAAAAGACTTAGGTGCCTCTAACCACATGACTAATGATGCCTCATTATTTTCTAAATACACTCTGGCTAAATCACATCTTACAATAAAAATTATTGATGCCTCTGACTCTCTAGTTGCTGCTAGTGGTACCATAAATGTTTCTGCTACTCTAACCCTTCATAATGTTCTACATGTTCCAAAATTAAAATGTAATTTATTATCTGAGTCAGCTGACTAGAGATGAAAGATGTCAAGCTAATTTTTCTTCTAGTCACTGTATTTTTCAGGATCTGCTCACGGGAACGACGATTGGTGTTGCTAAAAAACTTGATGGGCTCTATTACCTGGATGACTGTCATCATACAACGTCTCATCTATGTAATGAAGTGTCTCCCCTTAGGACTAGTGAATTGGAGCTATGACATAAGCGATTAGGACATCCAAATTTTTGATATATGCGTCAGATGTTTCCTTCAATTTTCTCTAATAAAAATTCATACTTCTCTTGTGATTCTTGTGAACTCGCCAAACACCATCGTACTCATTTCCCAAGTGTTCCATATCGCCGATCTAAGCCCTTCTCCATCATTCATAGGGATCTATGGGGACCATCACGCGTTTCCAATCGTACCCAGTCTAAGTGGTTTATGACCCTCATTGATGACCATATTTGTGTCAATTGGGTTTTCTTCTTAAAGGACAAAACTAAGGTATACTAGACTTTTGTTGACTTCTATAATATGGTTCTCACAATATTTGAGACTAAAATTCAGACTCTCCATACGGATAATGGAATTGAGTACTTTAACCATTCGCTATCTCATTTTCTTAAACAACATGGTATCTCTCACAAAAGTTCTTGCCCGTATAGTCCCCAACAAAATGGTATTGCTGAGCGAAAAAATAGACACATCCTCGAAACAGCTAGGGCACTTCTTTTTAGAAGCCATGTTCCCAATTTCTATTAGACTGATGCTATCCTCACTGCTACCTTCCTCATTAACCGGATGCCCTATAAACCATTGTCCTTCCAAACCCCTCTCCAGGTTCTCCACAAACATTTTTAATTACCTTACCTAGAAAACACCCTTCCTCTCAAAGTCTACGGCCACTACTTTTGTTCACTTACACCATACTTCTAAACTTGATCCCAAGGCCATCACGTGTATCTTTCTAGGACCTGTAGGAACCCAAAAAACGTACAAATATTTTGATCCCTTAGCCAAACGCCTCTATATCACATGTGATGTTACCTTCCATGAGATTGTTCCTTTTATACCCTTTCTTCGGTTCAGGGGAGAATTGGAGTGAACCTTAGGAGCCTCAAACTGAACTTGAGCCCTAATCCCTGTGCCTTCACCAGGAGCCTGATCTCTATATTTTTTATGTGCCAACACAAGAGGAAACTAAGGAACTTGAAGAACATATTACTTCAGGGGAGACACTAACAAAAGGGGACAAGTCTACACTCAGAGAAACATGACAAGTAATGCTCCTCAAGAAAATGATGCACACCAAGAGTCTGAACCAAGTACAGGCTCTAAACAGCCACAAGTACAGAATGATGATCTTGATCTTCTAATAGCAGTGCGAAAATAGCGTAGGTCATGTACCAGGTATCCTATAGAGAGGTTTATCTCTTATTAGGCTTTATTTTCTGACAATCATGCCTTGATCTCTCATCTTGATCAGCTCAGAATACCAGAGAATATAAAGCCCTGAATGGAGACAAGCCGTGATGGAAGAAATGAAAGCAATAGGGAAAAATGAAACGTGGGAAGTGGCTGAGTTACCAGAAGGCAAGAAAGCGGTGGGATATAAATGGGTATTCACCCTGAAATATCTTGCTGATGGAAGCCTTGAGAAGTACAAAGCAAGATTGGTGGCTAAGGGCTTCACTCAAGTATATGGAATGGATTACACTGAAACATTTGCACCAGTAGCAAAGTTGAACACCATCAGAATCCTATTATCCCTAGCTACTAATCTAGATTGGCCACTACATTAGATGGATGTCAAGAATGCATTCTTTAATGGATAATTGAAAGAGGAAATGTACATGAAGATGCCTCCAGGATTCTCCGGACAAAAGGAAGTTCAAGTATGTAAGCTAAAGAAGTCACTGTATGGTTTGAAATAGTCTCCTTGAGCTTGGTTTGAAATAGTCTCCTTGAGCTTGGTTTGAAAGATTTACCAAGGTATTGAAGAATCAAGGCTACACACAGGGATAGAGTGATCATACTCTATTCTTCAGACATATGGGGGAAAAACTTGTGGTGCTAGTAATATATGTTGATGACATCATTCTCACGGGTGACAATCCAACACAGATTGAGAGGATAAAAATGGCTCTTAATCAAGAATTTCAGGTTAAGGATCTAAGAAAAATGAAATATTTATTGGGCATGGAAGTGGCAAGATCTGAAAAAGGGATCAGCATCTCACAAAGGAAATACATACTTGATCTCCTGAAAGAAATTGGTATGTTAAGCTGCAGGCCCAGTAATACTTCTATTCAAGTTGACAAGATCAGTGATGAGGAAGAACTGGGAAAGGATGTGGATATAGTAAGATATCAATGAATGGTGAGAAAGTTGATTTATCTATCATACACTAGGCCGAACATTGCTTATGCTATCAACGTCGCAAGTCAACACTCCCATAACCCCAAACAGAAACATCTGAATGAAGTATATAGAATTCTCCGATATCTCAAAGGCTCACCTAGTCTAGGACTCCTATTCAAGAAATATGACAAGAGAAATGTAGAAATGCTCACAGATGCTGACTGGGTAGGTGATCATGAGGAAAGGAGATCAACGTCAGGTTATGTTACCTATGTGTGGGAGAATTTAGTCTCATGGCGCAGTAAAAAATAAAGCGTAGTTGCTAGGAGCAGCGCTGAGGCTGAGTTCAGATCTATAGCCCTCGGAATATATGAAGGTTTATGGGTGAAACGAGTGCTAGAAGAAATGAGAATACTTATAAACTTGCCTATCAGATTGTACTCAGACAATATAGCAGCAATCAATATGTCGCATAATCTAGTCCAGCGTGACAGAATAAAGCACGTGGAAATAGATAAACATTTCATACGAAAAAAGATTGATACTAGTATGATTGATCTTAAATACATTCCCTCGAAAGAACAGACAGCTAATGCGCTCATAAAGGGATTAACTCGAGATAAATTTAAATATCTAATCGGCAAGTTGTACATGATGAACATCTATACCCTAACTTGAAGGGGAGTGTAGGAAATATGAGAAATAATTATGATTGATTACCGGGATTAAGTAGGAAAAATTATAGGTAATTATTGTTCCAGATTTTACTCATTAATTTTATTCTGTAATCCCACAAAAAAGGGATCTCGTACCTATATATATGTATCCTTGTCTATGGAAATTTCATAGAAGAAATATAATCATTTCTTTCATCACCTGTGAGGAATCTCTCGCATCTCCACTAATAATTACTAGTATGACAGTATAAGAAAACAAAATACGCGTCTAATATATATTGCTAAACAGTAAAATTTGTATGATAATATTTTAAGGATTTAAAATGCCTGAAACATATAAAAAATATTTAGAATTGAATACCCAATGATTTCATAATCTTTATTTTGTCTATAAAAATATATTAAATTTAGTGGATAAAAAATCCTATATATTTATTCTATTATATTTACCTATTGTGTTAGTATTGCATGTTGTAATTTTATTCGCAAAATTAAGTTCTTGCATATACACAAAGGATAATGAAATTGAAATTTGAGTGCACAAGATAAGTGAATAGTGTGTTGATAATTCAATATATCCAGAAGATATGTTGAAGAAATATGTGATGACAACGCATCATGTATGGTTCAGCTAAAAGAAACATATGCTCAAAAAAATATTAAAAATAATCCACTTGAGAAAATAGTATACTCTATTGAGAAAGTGATATCGAAAAACTGATGTTAACATCAGTGGATAAAAATGATATGATAATAAGAAGTAAATATAATATTATCATTAGGGGAGTAAAGATTATGCTGTACTCTTTTTTCCTTAACTAAGGTTTTATGCCATTAGGTTTTCCTAGTAAAGTTTTTAACGAAACAGCTTCAATATATATTGTGTACTCTTTTTCCTTCACTTAGTTTTTGTTACACTGAGTTTTTCTTAGTAAGGTTTTAATGAGGCACAATACTTGTCATGAACATCTAAAGGGAAGTGTTATAAATATTACATGTATATGTGGATATCCATAACCCTTAACTCTTGAAATTTCTCTTAGGATTCTATCTTCTCTTAATGTCACAAACCCATAACCTCTCCAATGAATTGTTTGGAAGAGTTTCTTATTGTAAATGTCATTATGTTACTATTTATTTCATTGTAACTTTTGTATTAGCTTTAAAAGTTAGATGCCTATAAATAGAGGCCATGTAAGATAGAAATACACACATGTGAATGAAAAATACTTCCTTGCTCTCTCTCCCAAATTCTTGTCCTGCTATCCTCTTTTCTACTCTCTTACTTTCTTATTTTTATAACAATATTCTACTTCTTAATATAACAGCAATGAATTATCAACACCAAACTAGTTGTTATCTTAGCAGCAAGATGGTCATATTTTCACAAACCGAACATCACTCTGACCAAAAGCAGTTCCACAGGCAGGACACTTGCGATGACGGAGTTCTAAGTTTCTCTGAATACATGGATTGCAGAACAGATGATAACACTTGACAATCACAACCTGCACCATAAAATATGAAAGTCAATAAATTCTACATGGCAAAACAATGGAATTCGAAAACAAAAAACAGTAAATTATACTAACATAAAGTTTTAACAGCTCACACGGTCAAAGAAATATACATAACTTTAAATTTTGATAATATTACATAACCCTGTCTTCTTTTTTGAAAAACTTAAACGAACCTTTGTTGGTAAAAAAGGAGCAAATCATAGAGTTTTACTGAAATTACACAAATCTCATTTTTAGGGGAGGTTTGTGTATAATAAAAAGGTCTTCATATATAATGAAATTAATGAGAAATTTAATTTATTCTTTATTTCATGAGAGGTTTGAAGGGAATTGGAAGACACGCAGCGGAAATTAACTTTAAAAATTTTTCCATTCCCAGCCAGGATCTACCGAATGTGTTTAAGTCAAGGAGAAAGAAGTGTTACCTTCGGTTTCAAGCTTTGGTCGCGACCTCAGTGTCCACTAGTCGCGACTCCTCGCCTCTGGAACTTTCAGTCGCGACCTCCTCATCTTCTAGTCGCGACCTGTCGCCTCTGGAGTTTTTAGTCGCGACCTACTCTGCTTCTCGTCGCGACCTGTCTCCTCTTTTCGGATTTCTGACGTTCAGATGCCCGTTTGGTCGCGACCTAAGTGTGTTCTGGTCGCGACCTTTCTTCGTGTCTGGCCGTATCGTAGAAGTCGACAGCTCAGATCGGCTTCCTCTACCGGTATCCACACGAACAGCGTTCCAATCGCGAACGACGTGCTAGCGCCTCTTGTCCCTCTAGGGCTTTCTAGAGATTCCGTCCTCACCATCTCTATCTCGGCAGTTTCTTATGTGCAAACCTTTTGCACTCTCCCTGCCCCCTCTTCTCACGTCTGAATGTGTGTGTAGAGATCTATATTGTATTTAGAACCCTAGCTCCTAATGTCAAATATATAGGAAGCTATCGGGCTTCTAATAGGGCCAGGCTTCAGAATTAATCTTATATTAATTCTGAATTAATACAATATCATATATTGCATAATTTAATAAGAAACTGATTAAATAAATATGGTTTATATTAAATCCGTCCCACAGATTTAATTCACCTATTTATTTAATTTAAAATAAAGATAAGACAGAATTATATTTGATTTATTCTCATAAATCAAATTTGAGATATCTTATCAATTTGAATTTCAAATTCAAATAGATCATATCCATTTAAATTCAAATTCAAAAATGATAGAGATTACAAATATCTCTTATATTATATATATAATATATATATAAACTAATTTATATATATATATAAAATATATATCCACCCTAGATTATTCATTGAATCTAGACATCTCTTAGATTCAATGAATCTGGACATCATAGCTCGCATTGGGCTGTTTTGTGTGCGACCCTGTAGGCCCATATGAAGTTGGCAGTGGCCCAGTTACTATACTGACCCACAAGTCGTAAGCGGTCTCTAGCAAGGCATTACGACTACCCAAAACATATGAGGATCGATAAACGATGTAACCTTTCATACAACCATATCACGTCCCTTTTGTCACACGATATTTTGGTCAAGGATGAGGCATGGTGAACGTCATCCTCCTGTTCCTGACCGTTACTTTCTCGATCCCTGAGTAGTCTGAATATAGAAATGGAACTACCCTTCCATTCCAGTATGGCCATACATTTCTCAGACTCACTCATCGAGGGGCCCAGTAATATCTCTCTACGAATGTGAGGGACAAATTCCATCTTGACCATTCACATTCCTCCGCATGAAAAACTACTAAGCCCGAGCATAGCCTTTATGATCACTCGGTCAAAAGTAACTTTTGACTAGGTCAAAGCTGAGCGTTTGTCATGTAGGAATCCATGATGATCTCAGGTCAAAGGGCATAGTGACATGGCTTGTATATGAGAGAAGCTTATGACTTGACCCATGCAGCTCTCTCATAGCGGGTCGGTCCAACACCCTGTACTCTTACATGTGCTTATGACTTTGATTTATATCTATATATCTTCAAAGTCATACTGGTCTTATTTCATCTCTGCTCCCACATAGATGACCGACCAGGGACGTTTAGGATAAGATCACGAGTTATCCAAGGATTGTCATCATAGTAAACATGCAAATAATATGATAACATGATACAATGATTGGCCACTAGGGCACAATTTCCAACATCCTCCCACTTGCACTAGGAACAATCATTAATTTGTCTCAATCCTATTGACCTAACATGACGCTCATGTTTTGCCTGGACAAGCGGTTTAGAGGATCAGCATCATTGTCTTCTCTTGCTACCTTGCATATTTTTATATCACCTCTATCATTGATTTCTCTGATGAGATGAAATCGCCTGAGTATATGCTTGGTCCTTTGATGTGACCTAGGCTCTTTGGCCTGTGCAATGGCACCACTATTGTCACAGAACAAAGTTATTGGATCTGAGATGGTAGGTACCACCCCTAGTTCTGTAATGAACTTCCTGATCCAAACGGCCTCCTTAGCTACATCAGATGCTGCTATGTACTCAGCTTCCGTTGCAGAATCTGCTACAGTACTCTACTTAGAGCTCTTCCAGCTTACTGCTCCATTATTCAGGAGGAATATGTATCCAGATTGCGATTTTTGGTCATCCTGGTCAGTTTGGAAACTTGCATCTGTGTAACCAGTTACATAGAGCTCGTCTTCCAATCCTCCATAGACCAAGAATAAGTCCTTAGTCCTTCTTAAGTACTTAAGGATATTCTTGACAGCAGTCCAATGGCCCTCACCGGGGTCCTGTTGATATCTGCTAGTCATACTTAAGGCAAACGAGACATCCGGTCGAGTACATAACATGGCGTACATGATAGATCCTATGGCCGAGGCATATGGAATCTTACTCATGCGACCTCGCTGATCTGGTGTACTAGGACACAAATCCTTGCTGAGGTGAATACCATGAGACATGGGTATGAAACCCCTTTTTGATTCCTGCATACTGAACCTATGCAGTATCTTGTCTATATATGTGCTCTGACTCAGTCCTAGAAGCCTTTTAGATCTATCTCTATAGATCCTAATTCCTAGGATGTAGGTGGCTTCACCCAAGTCTTTCATCGAGAAAGATTTTCCTAACCAAGACTTGACAATCTGCAAGGTAGGAATGTCATTCCCAATGAGTAGGATGTCATCGACATAGAGTACCAAAAATACAACTGTGCTCCCACTAACCTTCTTGTACACACAAGGTTCATCAATGTTTTGAAGAAATCCAAACTCTTTGACTACTTCATCAAAACGATGATTCCAACTCCGTGATGCTTGCTTCAGTCCATAAATGGACCTTTGAAGCTTGCACACCTTACCAGAGTCCTCAGAACGCACAAAACCTTCAGGTTGTGTCATGTACACATCCTCAAGGAGCTTTCCATTAAGGAAGGCTGTCTTGACGTCCATCTGCCATATTTCATAGTCATAATATGCTGCAATGGCAAGGAGAATTCTGATTGATTTGGCCATTGCAACTGGGGAAAAGGTTTCATCATAGTCCACACCATGAGTTTGAGTAAATCCTTTTGCAACCAGTCGTGCCTTGAAGACATTTACATTGCCATCCATGTCGATTTTCTCTTTAAAAACCCACTTGCACCCGACGGTTTTTACACCTTCAGGCGGGTCGACTAAGGTCCATACCTTATTGTCGTACATGGATTGCATCTCAGACTTCATGGCATTAAGCCATTTTTCAGAGTTTGGTCCCACTATAGCTTCTTGATAGGTAGTGGGCTCATTATGCTCAATGAGCAACACATCACGACTATCAGAAATCAGAAATCCATATCTCTGAGGCTGAAGTCGTGCCCTATTAGATCGCCTTGGGCCTTGCGTGACTTGAGGAGTCTCAACAACTTCTTGTGAGTCTTCTCTACTTTCCATCTCTAGTTCTGTGGCGTCTTGTGGCTCTCGAACTTCTTCGAGGTGTACCTTGCTCCCAGTGGTTCTTTTAGAGATAAATTCTCGTTCTAGAAAGATACCATTTCTGACAACAAACACTTTGTTATCAGTGGGGTTGTAGATATAATATCCCTTGGTTTCCTTAGGATATCCCACAAAAAAGCACTTTGAAGATTTGGGCGCTAACTTATCTGAGGCTTGTTGCTTAACATAGACCTCACATCCCCAAATCTTGAGAAAAGACAAACTAGGTTTCCTCCCAGTCCATATCTCATACGGAGTCTTTTCAACTGCCTTAGATGGAACACGATTCAGTGTGAACGCAGCTGTCTCTAGGGCGTGGCCCCAAAAGGATGGTGGAAGATCTGTTTGACTCATCATGGATCGAACCATATCTAATAGTGTTCGATTCCTCCTTTCAGAAACCCCATTCCATTGTGGTGTTCCTGGAGGAGTCAATTGAGACTTCCACAATTCCTAAGATGATCGATAAACTCTTGGCTCAAATATTCACCACCTCGATCAGATCGAAGGGCTTTAATTGTTTTACCAAGCTGGTTTTGTACTTCATTTTGAAATATCTTGAACATTTCAAAAGATTCGGATTTATGTTTCATTAGATAGACGTAGCCATATCTACTGAAATCATCTATGAATGTAATGAAGTACGAATAACCTCTTCTGGCATTTGTATTCATCGGTCCACACACATCTGTATGTATGAGGCCCAACAAATCAGTGGCCCTCTCACTGTGCCCAGTGAAAGGCGACTTTGTCATCTTTCCTAACAAACAAGATTCGCAAGTATCATATGATTCAAAATCAAATGAGTTGAGAAATCCATCTTGATGGAGTTTAGAAATGCGTTTCTCATTTATATGGCCCAGACGACAGTGCCAGAGGTATGTCGGATTCAAATCATTTGGTTTGATCCTTTTGGCGGTTATGTTATAGATATTTCCATGATTGGGTTGTTCCAAGTTTAATATGTAATGATCAACATGCAAATCACCATTAGCATAGAAAATATCATTACGATAAATAGAACATTTACCATTCCCAGAAATGGAAGTGTAACCTTCCTTATCCAAATAAGAAAGAGAAACAATGTTACTACTCAAAGCAGGAACATAATAGCAATTGTTCAAGACTAACAAAAGCCCAGTGGACAGAACTAATTCATAAGTGCTTACAGTTAGAGCAGCAACCTTTGCTCTATTTCCAACTCGTAGGTCAACTTCGCCCTTCTTCAGCTTTCTACTGTCCTTTAGGCCCTGCACATTTGTACAAATGTGAGAACCACATGCAGTATCTAATACCCATGTAGTGGAAGTAGAGAGATGAATGTCTATAACATAAATACCTGAAGCGATAGCCCCGCTATCCTTCTTGTTCTTTCTCAGATCTTCAAGGTAGAGTTTGCAATTCCTCTTCCAATGACCCGGTTCATTGCAGAAGAAGCAAACTCCTTCCTTTGGAGGCTTTGCCTTCTTTGGTGCAGGCTTGGTTTCGGGCTTGCCTGACTCTTTGGTCTTACCAGATGAGCCATGACCCTTCCCCTTGCCCTTGCCTTTCCTTTTCATACCCTTTCCTTTCTGAACCATCAAAATAGTACTGGGCTTCTTCTTAACAGTCGGCTCAGCAGTTTTAAGCATCCCATGCAGTTCAGAAATAGATTTCTCCATGTTGTTCATGTTGTAGTTCATGACAAACTGGTCATAACTTTCCGGGAGTGAGTTCAAGATCAAATCTGTAGCTAACTCCTGACTCATGGGAAATCCAAGCCTCTCAAGGTGATCTATGTACCCTTTCATCTTTAAGACATGAGTACTCACTGATGCACCTTCAGCCATCCTGCAGAAATGTAAGGCCTTAGTGGTCTCATACCTCTCTTGCCTTGCCTGTTGCTGGAACATTTCCTTAAGATGCACAATCATCTCATAAGCCTCCATGTGTTCCAGATCTCTTTGAAGCTCCGGAACCATAGTGGCAAGCATCAAGCATCCCACATCAACAGAGTCTTCCTTATGCTTCGCATAAGAATCTCTCTGAGCTCTAGGAGCATTGGCTGCTGGCTCCTCAGGAATGGGTTGATCTAGGACATATACCTTTCTTTCCTGCTTGAGAACAATTCTCAAGTTCCTGAACCAGTCAAGAAAGTTTATCCCATTGAGTTTGTCCTTCTCAAGGACAGATCGCAACGATAATGTAGCAGTATTACTAGTCGTCATGATTCTACAATTAAAATATGCAATCGAATTAGCAATCTCCCACTGAATAAAACAACCCTCAATGTAATAATTAGTGGGCTAAGATCCATATTTGGCTTAAACTTGAGTCCGCTTTGGCAGGACGCTCAACTTTAAGTTATTTAGGTAGGTAACAACTTTACCAATTACATCACATGTAACTCTTAGATGTTTATGGGATTCCATCATCATATGATCCGGCATGTTTTAATCCCATCTAATGCCTTGAGACCCAAAACCGTTTTGATAATCTCAATTAAGTCAAACAATAACAAACATAAGAGTAGCACCATTACTCTTGCTTATCTCCCCAAGATAACTCAAATGCACCCACTTTGGTGGACCTACAAATGAGCGATCGAGGTTCTGACAAGTGTTCATTAATTGACGGCATATGACTTAAGATTTCTTTTAGAGGGTTTAATTAATTATCTGGTTTATAAGATGCATGTATTGCGGTTGTATCTCATACAAGTATTATGCATATAAAACATACATGCAGTGATCTAATCAAAAGATGCATAATCTTAATCGTGATACAATATGGCTCACCTATCCTAAGTCCCCTCAAGCCAATGAGAGGAGCTCTCTAATTAGAATAGGAAAAGTACATAAGGAAACCTCGTTTTAACATTCGAGGGGAGTGAGATGAGAAGAGAATGTACAACGAGAGTCATTAGAGGAAGGCACGACACGCAGGCCGTATTTAGAAAAATTACAACACTTGTAATCTAGAGCCATATTGTTCACCATACCCAAACATTCAAGAATCAAAATTCATGCTATTTGAAGGGCAATAAATGTTTCAAAACATTCATATATCAGGAAAGTCAATACATATTACGATTATGTTGCGCTACGATTAAATAGCCACGGCGGTCCCGCTAGCCGGTTAGCGGGCGGGGTGTGGGGCAGCGCCCCAATAGAAATTTTTTTTGATAAATAATCAAGAATCTTAATTCTTTTTCCTTAGACCCCATCAATATTAATTGATCAAATCAATTGATATACACCACCGATTTCAGTTTCCTTTTAGATTCCGTATATGTCATACATAAACAGATTCCATATATGTCATACATATCACGCATGTTATCATATAATCAGCTAAGAAGTCTAACATACATCACATGTATCAACAATCAAACCTAACTTAAACACAAAACGGCAAGGCTCTGATACCACTGAAGGGAATTGGAAGACACGCAGCGGAAATTAACTTTAAAAATTTTTCCATTCCCAGCCAGGATCTACCGAATGTGTTTAAGTCAAGGAGAAAGAAGTGTTACCTTCGGTTTCAAGCTTTGGTCGCGACCTCAGTGTCCACTAGTCGCGACTCCTCGCCTCTGGAACTTTCAGTCGCGACCTCCTCATCTTCTAGTCGCGACCTGTCGCCTCTGGAGTTTTTAGTCGCGACCTACTCTGCTTCTCGTCGCGACCTGTCTCCTCTTTTCGGATTTCTGACGTTCAGATGCCCGTTTGGTCGCGACCTAAGTGTGTTCTGGTCGCGACCTTTCTTCGTGTCTGGCCGTATCGTAGAAGTCGACAGCTCAGATCGGCTTCCTCTACCGGTATCCACACGAACAGCGTTCCAATCGCGAACGACGTGCTAGCGCCTCTTGTCCCTCTAGGGCTTTCTAGAGATTCCGTCCTCACCATCTCTATCTCGGCAGTTTCTTATGTGCAAACCTTTTGCACTCTCCCTGCCCCCTCTTCTCACGTCTGAATGTGTGTGTAGAGATCTATATTGTATTTAGAACCCTAGCTCCTAATGTCAAATATATAGGAAGCTATCGGGCTTCTAATAGGGCCAGGCTTCAGAATTAATCTTATATTAATTCTAAATTAATACAATATCATATATTGCATAATTTAATAAGAAACTGATTAAATAAATATGGTTTATATTAAATCCGTCCCACAGATTTAATTCACCTATTTATTTAATTTAAAATAAAGATAAGACAGAATTATATTTGATTTATTCTCATAAATCAAATTTGAGATATCTTATCAATTTGAATTTCAAATTCAAATAGATCATATCCATTTAAATTCAAATTCAAAAATGATAGAGATTACAAATATCTCTTATATTATATATATAATATATATATAAACTAATTTATATATATATATATAAAATATATATCCACCCTAGATTATTCATTGAATCTAGACATCTCTTAGATTCAATGAATCTGGACATCATAGCTCGCATTGGGCTGTTTTGTGTGCGACCCTGTAGGCCCATATGAAGTTGGCAGTGGCCCAGTTACTATACTGACCCACAAGTCGTAAGCGGTCTCTAGCAAGGCATTACGACTACCCAAAACATATGAGGATCGATAAACGATGTAACCTTTCATACAACCATATCACGTCCCTTTTGTCACACGATATTTTGGTCAAGGATGAGGCATGGTGAACGTCATCCTCCTGTTCCTGACCGTTACTTTCTCGATCCCTGAGTAGTCTGAATATAGAAATGAAACTACCCTTCCATTCCAGTATGGCCATACATTTCTCAGACTCACTCATCGAGGGGCCCAGTAATATCTCTCTACGAATGTGAGGGACAAATTCCATCTTGACCATTCACATTCCTCCGCATGAAAAACTACTAAGCCCGAGCATAGCCTTTATGATCACTCGGTCAAAAGTGACTTTTGACTAGGTCAAAGCTGAGCGTTTGTCATGTAGGAATCCATGATGATCTCAGGTCAAAGGGCATAGTGACATGGCTTGTATATGAGAGAAGCTTATGACTTGACCCATGCAGCTCTCTCATAGCGGGTCGGTCCAACACCCTGTACTCTTACATGTGCTTATGACTTTGATTTATATCTCTATATATCTTCAAAGTCATACTGGTCTTATTTCATCTCTGCTCCCACATAGATGACCGACCAGGGACGTTTAGGATAAGATCACGAGTTATCCAAGGATTGTCATCATAGTAAACATGCAAATAATATGATAACATGATACAATGATTGGCCCCTAGGGCACAATTTCCAACAAGGTTTATGTAAGTTCTAAAAATAGATGAAAAGCATGTAATTGTAACAAAACTAAGAAAATTTGCGTTGGTTGAGATAGAGGAGGACACTCGCTTGAAAATTTTTGGGACTTAAATGTTATTAAATTAATCTCTTGGAACTTAAGGAGCATTCCCCCTTTTTTATTATTTATATCATTTTCACGCTAAGGCACTAACTATAGACTATAGAGATGTATTTTGGTCATTTTTCCAAACACGAACTTAGAAATTAGCATCATGAGAAAATGACCCAATTATCATTGCATTTACTATGTCTTTAAGTGAATGAATAAATCCTTTTTCGTCAAAAGAGCCTTATAAAGTTTCCTGGTGTTACCTCCTTTGGACGATCAGAACAAACGGTGCACTTGATCATGTTCTTGCAAACCCTAATTTCATCGTGTAGCTTTTGTATTGCTGTCTCTCCAGTTTCGGAACTCAGGTCATCAATTTTGCAGTTTAATTCCTTGAGTTCTTCCTCAAGCTTCTGTTTTGAACTCCTGTTTGGCATGGTTGATTCAAATTATATATACTCAGAAAAATAATAATGTGTTTCATCATTTTCCCAAAGTAAACCAGTCTATCAATTGCACAAACTTGACATATATGCACGGATTATGTCACATGTACATTACAATTTTGCAGTTTAATTCCTTGAGTTCTTCCTCAAGCTTCTGTTTTGAACTCCTGTTTGGCATGGTTGATTCAAATAATAATGTGTTTCACAAAAGATAATCATTTTCCCAAAGTAAACCAGTCTATCAATTGCGCAAACTTGACATATATGCACGGATTATGTCACATGTACATTACAAACTTGATAAACAGACAAAAAAAAAACAAAGAAATCCAAAGCAGAAATGACAACATACTTCTTTTACAGCACTACTGCCCACCTATGGAAAGGATACCAGAAGTTAGGCATATGGAGTCACTAATTATATGAATCAATGGATCATGAAATTTGCAAGTGAATGATCGTTTAGGTACCAAGCCCATCTTCTCACCAGAGCTCAATGTTTGGTTGTTGTTGGAAAGAGATTCTCATTCTATTGCATAGAAAATGAGATAAACGAAGTCTACAATACCCTTATCAGATCATCATATAACAATAGCTGTCCTTTTCTGTTACTTCATTTTACTCAGGTGTACGTAAGAGATTTCCTATTTACAGAATCAGTTTTCATTTTCATTCCATTCTATTTTGCATACTTGTTGTGAAGAGATTAAGAAAATCAAGGAGGAAAAATTAAAAGTTTGTTACGAGGTTTTCAATAAGATACACAAATAGACTTCTCACAGTTCAACAAAGCAAATTGTCTTTCAAAAAAGATGTTCAAAGGTTATAATTTTATTTGGGAACTTGATAGTGAAAAGGCCATCTAAATCTTTTGTCCAAGAAAAAAACAGAAAAGGCCCCCTAAATCTTGTATGAACTATAATAATTCATAAGTATGAACCGGGTTCAACAGATGCTATAATGCTGCAGTTAACTCCTCTAAGAATTTGTTTAGCAGCTGAAAAAGAACAGAAAGGAAAGGAAACAAGAGGAAAGAGGATAAACGATTTATTGGTTCAATCCATACATGTTGTTGAGCAGATCTTTTTCTTAAAGTGATAAAAAGGTTTATTTCTCTTACTGTTAGAAGCAATGAAGCATTGTAAGGCTAAAGCTGAACAACGAGTTTAGATTCTGGAAACCATTCAGCTTCCAATGATTATCTGGGTCGGACATTAGACTGTTCTGGTTATTCCTGCCGGATCTTATAGTTTCTATTTCCAATTCTTACTCCATAAGTCCTTTTTTTCTTTTGCAAGGTTAAAGCTTCTAGCTTGTGTTTGGAATGTGAAAGATAAAAACGTAAGCTTGATATCTGAAAGAATCAATTTGAGAGTCCCTGGTTTTAATATTCTGAGTTTTCCAAAATGAGGAGGTGGAGGAGCCTAAATGGTTAACCCACTTTGAGTTTTCCAAAACCATTTCATTTAACAATATGATTCTGGGCAAACTCAGTAACCCAAGAAAATTAATAGCTGCATTTGAAATAGACCGTACACCAAGATTTCTGAGCTTTAGACGACTATAATCCATTATAATTTATTTAAGACCACCAACATCACTAAGCTACAAAAACAAGTGGCTAATAACCGACGTAGATTATGCAAACTCATATGGTAAGCCAAACATCGCTCAGTGAACCATTTCATAAATGACGTGCACTCTAGTTTTGATCGAAAACAGTACTCAGCAAGAAATAAGAAAAATAAATAAGGCATTAGGGCAAAATTCAAGACAAATTAACAGTTCTAAACTTCAATATTTAAATTGAAATATATAATATTGACACAAATCTAACACTGATCCAGACTACAAACCATGAAGCATCTTAAGAAAAATACCTTTCAATTTCCAACTCAATTTGGATAGCTTCCAAGTCTTTCTGAATTTGATCATACTCTTTATCAGAAGAAGTAACAGTGGACTTAAGCCACTTCAACTCCTTTTCAGCATCAGCCAATTCCCATTTTGCAGATTCCAGGGTAACTGCAAGGTGTTTTTCCTCTTGAGTATATTTAATGGCTTCCGATAAAAGAGCTTTCATCTGCAGGATTAAATTTCTTAGTCATAATAAGCTGTAACCAACGCAAGAAGCAGCAAAGTTGTTCACCATGATGGCAGAAATAAATAAATAAGTGAACAAGTGCGAAGACCTGGTCTTCACTGTGTGTAATCCTCATCTTTAAAGTTTCTATTGAAGCGTTAATTTGTTGAAGCTGCTTTGCTAAGGCCTGCTTCTCAGAGAGTAAAATGCTATGTGCCTGTTTTGTCTTTAAGCTCTCTGAAACAAGCTGCACAAAAATTGCAATATGATAAAATAAAACCTAAGCATCCACATTATTATTGGTTAATGCCCAATTGGAGGTGACAATTTCTAGGTATAACAATAAGACTGACCTTGATATTATAGTCATCCCTCTCTGTCACCTGCTGCAATAGATGTTTGTTCTGAGTCTGCATATCTTCATATGCTTGTCCAATAGTCTGCGGGAAAAAAATACAAGAAATTTAACAAAAATAAAAGGGACCACAAATGGCACAGTAACTTCTGCAACTCATCATGAAACTAGGAGAGGGAAGAAGACACAAGTCAGAGAGAAAACCTCAATTTCAGATATATAAGCCTCTGACTCAGCATCTTTGACTTTAATAGCCTCAGTCAGCTCCAAAATATCTCTACAAGAAAGGATCTAGAATAATTAACTTCATAATAAACAAACCGAGTTTGTGCGATCTTAATTGCATTCATCTGAAGAGAATGAGTTGCAACAAAGTAGCAGAAGGCAAGGAGAAAATGAGTCTAGTTTTTATTCTGCAACATACGTATGTTTCAAAAACTACAAGATTATTAACAAGAGAAAATACAATTGTTGACATTAATGTAAAAGTATAAATAAATTTAATAAAATCTTCAAGCAACATTTAGTATGCTTAAGTTAACACTCAGCTCAATTAAATCTGTAGTACTTGAGCTCAATTCTCCTCATCATATGGCTACTGTTGCAAATTTTACATCATTTTTGTGTAACCCATCTGTTAATTTTACTTTCCAAGGAAACTGAATCTAATATATACTAAATTTTATCGAAAACCACTTAAGCCATTAATTGTTCATAAGGTCTGCTTTAGGTTATGTGCCCTTGATCGAGCTATTTTAATTAGGATAACTAAATTAGATTTTAAAGAAATTTAGGTCAAATTAAGATTCATCCCATTATCTTATCACATCTAGGATAGTCTTATCTTATCTAGGATTAGTTTAGACATTATTTTAAATAATTGTACCAGGCACTATAAATAGCCTTAGGGTTTCTTCAATTTTTAAACCTTTTAAATGATTTGAAAAACCTAATGAACTAGTCAACTATTCCATCCTTGTCTCTCTGCTTTCCCCTCCTTTCTTTTCATTTCTCCCCCCTACATATCCCTTCCCCTTTCCTCTGGCTTATTGCATCAATTTCTTCCATTCCAAATCAGTTGTTAGATACTCCTCCAATCCCCTTAATGTAAAAACTATTTGATTAATTTGATTAGATTAAGAAAGTTAGTTAATTATGGTAAATATGATATTTTTCCTAAAATACCCTTATTTAGAATAAAATCCACCATATTATAGTGTTTGATTGATGCCCATTGTTTTTAGAATTTACTGATTCACAAAGTCTATGTAATGATCTTTTATGTGTTTGATACTAGTTTATAGAAATTTTTCAAAATGATTTTTTAATGTGTAGAATTATATTTTTTATTCTTTTCTTTTTTGATTTTTTTTAGAGATGGATTTTTTCATTAAGTAAATGTCTGTTTGATTGGGTAAAATAAAAAAAAAAAAAAAAAGCTTATGTTTTTCTAGCCACTAAAAAAACAATGAGATTGATATTTTATTGGGCTACTTTTCAAAGGAAAAAATATCCAATCACTCTGAATGGTACCTACATGAAAACATTGTTTTAAAAATGCTTAAAATTATTTTATAAAAAAAACAGAATTTATTTTTGTGTGACATTAATGAATTTCTCTACCATAACAAGCAGGATTCTCTTTATAAGATACAAGGGTGCATTATTAAATTATTGTTGATGGAGGATCAATAGGGGTAGTTTGTGAAAAGAATGACAAATATGAGAAATAAGTCTTACATTAAGGATCAAGATCAACTCCCCAATTAGATCCTATATTAAGTACTAGAAGAGTATTTTTTATGATTTCTGTAGGAGATATTAGAAATAAATGAGGAGATATCTTAGGAAGCAGAATTAATTGGGATCACAGGAATTAATGAGAATCAGAATTAATAGGGAGAAATCATAGGAATTAATGATGATCAGAATTAATAGAGAGAAATCACAGGAATTAATAAGGAGAGATTAGAGGAGATTTAATTGCATTTAATTACCTGATTTGATTATGTAAATCCCACATTCTTTGGGATCCATTACGTGTATATATACAGCATATTACATCAGTGAAATATACAAGAATTCATACAGAAAATTCTGGTCTTGTTCCTTTCATCTCTCTGCTGCTGTGAACATTATGTCTTCAAACATGGTATCAGAGCCAAGTCAGTCTGTTCACTCGTCCGCTGCAGAATCTGAAAGCACCATCCTGTCCGATGGTGGGTCCCGTCTTCCTTCAGTCAAAGTCGCCGGCCATGAAGGGTCGGCTATTCTCATTGTCCCGGAACGTCTCACCGGTGACAATTATCTGGATTGGAGCCAATCCATGCTCCTTGCACTCGATGGTCGAGATAAATTGGATTTCATTCATCACGACCAGCCATCTTTCGGTGATGCTAGTACCCATCGACGATGGAAGTCTGACAATGCTTTGGTGGCTTCATGGCTTCTTAACTCGATGCTTCCTGCCGTCAGAAGAAGCTTCATGTTCCTCACATCATCTAAAGGCTATATGGGCCGCCGTGAAAGAAGCTTATGGGAAACGCCCGAATGCTTCACTACTTTTTGATCTTCGGGCTCGCCTCTAGGCCGTTAAACAATCATTGCGTCCTCTCAATACCTATTACTTGGAAAAGACAGCCCTATGGCAAGAGCTTGATTTGCTGTAGCACCGTGTCTGGAGATACCCCGATGATGCCGCCGAGTACCGCCGGGCCCAAGAGGAGGAACGCCTGTTTGAATTTCTCGTCGGCTTAGACACAGTATATGACGACGTCCGTGGCCGCCTTCTCAGTCGGGTTCCTCTCCTCTCTGTCTCCGAGGCATTTGCTTTACTCAGGGACGAAGAATCACAGCGTCTGGTTATGCTTCCCGGTCATCCAACTCCACGGCCAGCGAACCTCGAGGCATCTGCCCTCGCCACCCGTGTATCTGATTCCAAGAGAGACCGCCCATCATGTGACCATTGCAAGAAATTGGGCCATACAAAGGATAGATGTTGGGATCTCCACGGGAAGCCTCCTGATTGGAAGCCCAAAGCACGCAAGCCCAGAGGTCACGTTGCTGAGGCCACAAGCTCAGAAGAAATGGGTCCTGTCAATGCTGTCAATACTGGCCCAATACCTAGTATGCACACCTCGCCAAATTTAGCTTCTGGTAGCCCAACAAGTGCAGACCCATTACAAATCATTCTGGACCGATTAACTGCACTTGAGAACCAGTCCCGGAATCAACCTACTGCTACTATAGTCCAACGAGGTAACTTTTTCAAAGCCCTTGCTACCATCAAAGGTAAGAGCACAGGTCATTGTTGGATAGTTGACTCGGGTGCCTCTGATCATATGACTGATGATGTCTCACTATTTACAACTTATACTCCTGTCACATCACACCTCACAGTTAAAATCGATGATGCTTCTAATTCTCTAGTAGCCGGTAGTGGTACCATTAAAGTTTCTACTACGCTCACTCTTCATGACGTTTTACATGTTCCAAAATTGAAGTGCAATTTATTATCTGTGAGTCAACTAAATAAGAGGGAACATTGCCATACTGATTTCTTTGCTACTCATTGTGTTTTTTAGGATCTGTTCACGGGGACGACGATTGGTGTTGCTAAGGAACTTGATGGACTCTATTACCTGAATGACTGTCATCATCCGGTACCTTATTCCTGTAATAAAGTGTCTCTCCCTAAAACTAGTGAGATGGAGTTATGGCACAAGAGATTAGGACATCCCAATTTTCAATATATGTGCAAGTTATTTCCTTCTATTTGCTCAAATAAAACTTCAGATTTTTACTGTGATTCATGTGAGTTAGCAAAACATCATCGCACTTCATTTCCTACTGCTTCTTATCGCCCCTCTAAGCCTTTCTCCATTATTCATAGTGACTTGTGGGGTCCATCCCGTGTTCCAAATCGTACCCACTCTAAATGGTTCATGACCCTTATTGATTATCATACTCGTGTCAGTTGGGTTTTCCTCTTAAAAGATAAAACTGAAGTATGCCAAACGTTCATTGAGTTTTATACTATGGTCCATACACAGTTTGACACAAATTCAAACTCTCCATACCGACAATGGTACCGAGTATTTTAATCATCCGCTAACCACATTTCTTAAACAAAACAGCATCACTCATAAAAGTTCTTGCCCTTACAATCCCCAACAAAATGGGATTGCTGAACGCAAAAATAGACATCTTAGAAACTGCTCGAGCCCTCCTGTTCAGTAGCACTGTTCCTACCTACCATTGGGATGATGCCATCCTCACTGCCACTTTCCTAATCAACCGAATGCCTTGCAAACCCTTGTCTTTTCAAACTCCTCTCCAGGTCCTTCATCGCCATTTCAACCTACCCTATCTTGAGAATACCTTACCCCTTCGAGTTTTTGGCTGTACTACTTTGTTCATTTACACTATACCCATAAACTAGACCCCAAAGCTATCAAATGTGTCTACTTAGGGCCTGCTGTGAACCAAAAGGGGTACAAATGTTTTGATCCAATCGGTAAACGCCTTTATGTCACTCGTGATGTCACATTCCATGAAACTATTCCTTTTTATATCTCGTCTTCGGTTCAGGGGGAGAATTGGAGTGAACCTCAGACTACCCAGACAGACATAGAACCCATATACCCCCAAAATGACCCTGATCGAATCTATAGGCTTGAGGAAACAGTACATGAGGTGCCCAAAGAAGACTCTAGTTTAGGGGGAGACACCAACAGATGGGGTCAAGTCTATACCCGCAGAAACATGGACATGACAGGTAATACACCTCAAGCAACTGAAACACTCCAAGAGTCTGAACCAAGAACAGGTCCGGATCATGAGGAGAAAAATGAGGATCTTGATCTACCAATAACCATAAGGAAGCAACAAAGGTCATGTACCAGACATCCTATAGAGAGGTTTGTCTCTTATCGGGTTTTATCATCAAAATATTGTGCTTTCATATCTCACCTTGATCAAATCAGGATACTAGCAAGTATAAATGAAGCACTTGACAGCCCTGAATGGAGAAAGGCAGTTATGGAAGAAATGAAGGCTCTTGAGAGCAATAAAACATGGGAAATAGTTGAACTACCTAAAGGCAAGAAAGCTGTAGGCTGCAAATGGGTATTCACCCCTAAATATTGTGCTGATGAGAGCCTTGACAAATACAAAGCAAGATTAGTGGCGAAGGGTTTCACCCAAGTTTATGGTATGGACTACACTGAGACATTTGCACCAGTGGCCAAGCTAAACACCATTAGAATTCTTTTTTCACTTGCTGCAAACTTAGACTAGCCACTACACCAAATGGATGTCAAAAATGCATTCCTGAATGGGGAATTAAAGGAAGAAGTGTATATGAAGATGCCTCCAGGGTTCCCCGGGAAAAAGGAAAATCAAGTGTGTAGATTGAGAAAATCATTGTATGGTTTAAAACAATCTCCTCGAGCGTGGTTTGAAAGATTTACCAAGGTACTAAAAGCTCAAGACTATACACAAGGACAAAGCGACCACACTCTATTCTTCAGACGTCAAAATGGGAAGATTGTAGTATTAGCAGTATATGTTGATGACATCGTCCTCACAGGTGATGATCCAATTGAGATTGACAGGATAAAAAGGGCACTAAACAAAGAATTCCAAGTTAAAGACCTAGGAAAGATGAAATATTTCCTGGGTATGGAAGTTGCTAGATCTACAAAGGGAATTAGCATCTCACAGAAAAAATACATACTGGATCTCCTAGAAGAAACAGGTATGCTCGGCTGCAGACCAAGTGATACTCCTGTACGAACTGACAAAATCAAGGATGATGAAGATATGGGGAAGGCTGTGGATATGGGAAGGTACCAGCGCATGGTTGGTAAGCTGATCTACTTGTCACACACTCGACCAGACATTGCCTATGCTGTTAGTGTGGTGAGCCAACATTCCCATGATCTGAAGCAAAAACACCTTAATGAAGTCTACAGGATTCTCAGATACTTAAAGGGTTCTCCCGATTTGGGTCTCTTATTCAAAAAATCTAACAGCAGAAATGTAGAGATGTTGACGGATGCTGACTAGGCAGGTGATCAAGATGATAGAAAATCCACTTCAGGATATGTTAGTTATGTCTGGGGGAATTTAGTCACTTGGCGCAGTAAAAAACAAAGTGTGGTTGCTAGAAGCAGCGCTGAAGCTGAGTTCAGGGCCATAGCTCTTGGAATCTGTGAAGGCCTATGGGTAAAGCGGGTACTAGAAGAATTGGAAATGCTAATAGAACTACCTATCAGACTGCACTCAGACAATATGGCAGCCATCAATATGTCTCACAATCCAATCCAACATGACAGGACAAAGCATGTGGAGATAGATAGACATTTCATACGAGAAAAGATTGATGCTAGAACAATTGATCTCAAATATATTCCCTCAAAAGAACAGATAGCAGATGTACTTACTAAGGGGCTGACTCGAGATAAGTTTGAGTATCTAATTGGCAAGTTAGACATGATTAACATCTATGCTCCAACTTGAGGAGGGAGTGTAGGAGATATTAGAAATAAATGAGGAGATATCTTAGGAAGCAGAATTAATTGGGATCACAGGAATTAATGAGAATCAGAATTAATAGGGAGAAATCATAGGAATTAATGAGGATCAGAATTAATAGAGAGAAATCACAGGAATTAATGAGGAGAGATTAGAGGAGATTTAATTGCATTTAATTACCTGATTTGATTATGTAAATCCCACATTCTTTGGGATCCATTACGTGTATATATACAGCATATTACATCAGTGAAATATACAAGAATTCATACAGAAAATTCTGGTCTTGTTCCTTTCATCTCTCAGCTGCTGTGAACATTATGTCTTCAAACAACTTCAATAAACTATTGAGTTTGTAACATACTTCTCCCTCCTTTTTCTCTATACTTCCCCCCTCCTTTATTTATATTCCTCCCTCCTTCTCTCTACCCTGTCCAATATCACTATGGCAAACTCACGTTGGGGGAGCAATAAATAAAACTAAAACAAAATCTTTAAAAACACTCATCAATTCCATCACATCCCCCTCAAAAGAACTCCCACCAAAAATAACTATTAGTTGAAACAACGGTATTTAGAACTAAGAATGTCTGGCAAAAGCCTAGGAACCATGCACCAACCAAATACACACAAGTTTCAAAATAACACACATCCACCAGACCCTGCGCTATTGTTTTACTTCCAAAGAGTAGGAAGTGGATGGACATAAAGTGCTTCAGTCCATCATGACAGACCCCGCATTTGTGCAGTATACCAGAACAGATTCAAGGTAATGATGTATGAATCACGATCAGCATAGCAAAATTAAAGTGACAAATATCATACCATTATACTTAAACCATCTTCCTTCCAACACTATCACCAAAAACTTCAATACCTTCACAAACTTGGGTTTGAAAAGGGGAAAAACAACACACTCCACTAGTTTGGCATTGCAGAAAATTTAAAGTTGATAGAGAAGTATTCATAATTACAAACCCTTCAGAAGCTTCCAGCTTGGCCCTTAGATCCTCTATCTCAGCTTCTGCTGCAGAAAGCCTTTGTTCATAAGCAGCTTCAGCTTCATAGGCAGCTTTTACCCTCAACTCTAAACTATTCTCATCTAAAGCATTTTTCAGTACTTCAGCTTGAGCTAGAGCTTTACTTTCTGATTCTATGATTTCTAGCGAACCTCTGAAATACACGTTTTCTACCACATCTGGAATGAATCATTCAAACGAACATAGGAGAAGAAAACATATCTTAAATCTTTTAAATGCAACAGAAGTTCTTTCTTCAGTCATCATCTTATGAGCATCAGATTTTAATACCTTTTTTCATGATTCTCCTGTCCATGCAAGTCCAGAAAGAATTGTAATTCCATTTTTTCCTTCTGCAGCTTTTCAATCTGCAACAAACGATAATTAGCTTCTAAAATAAGATTAACAAATATATATTCTACGTAAATGTTCATTGTGAGGGGGAAAACTGAGCAGGAAAATATTCTACCAAGAAATAAATACTTTTCCTCGGGTCTATTTTGACTAAAGAATTCAATGAAAGAGAAAAAGACAAAATATTCTAAATGTACAGCAAAATAAAAAACAAAAAGCAGAAAGGGAAAAGGAAACATAAACAAGGAAAGACTTACCAATGTTTTTAAAGATTTTATCTCCACGGCCTGCTCAGAACATTTGTTTGCTAAGGTTTTGATTTCACTTGTCTGCATCAAAAAGAAGAATTAACCATCTTCAGGGCATACAATGCACCCAAAAAAATCAAATTAACTATAAACAGCACAATGAAGAACAGATCATGATGAACTTTAAAAGATACTTGGGGCAAAAAAAAAAACAACAACTGTGAATTCTGACTCCTTTAAATATTAAACTGAAGCTGTGGTTTTCCCCACATTGGCACTTTCTTTTCTAGCCCATCATCTGGTCTGCTTCCAACCAGATGAAAGCAATATTTGGCAAGATAATGGAAGCTATAGTTGTTCATAAAAGTAAACTGCAGAACTAAGATAGAAGACCTTTATGATAATATGAGCAAGTAGCTTTATTTGAAGCATGCCAAAAGAACATGAAGATCTAAGTCCCACTGGTTTGTTATAGCCATTGGCAAGGACAACAAGGATGGACTCTATAGTGGGGCAGTCTAAAGACAACAAGTATGACATGGTGCTTGTGGTTAACCGCAAAACCAAGTACGCTCATTTTACAACCCTCTCACATCCTTATACAACCAAAGAGGTGGCAAAATTTTGGAAAGTTATTTGCTCAATGTGGAGGAACCTTCAAGTATAATTCAAAGAATCATCTCCAAATTGATGGGCAAACTAAGGCAATTAATAAAAGCTTAGAAAAATAGTTGAGATGCTTCGCGAGAGAAGTCCCAAAGAGATGAGTAAGGGTACTACTACCATGCCTAACTTTTGGTTTAGTACCTCTTACAACTGCAATAGGGATGACCCCATTTAAATCTTTGTATGGGAGGGATCCTCCAACACTATTTAGATGGAAGGATGACAACTCACTAAAATGTGCAAATAGGAGAGAAAAATGAGAATTTGCACTCTTGAATCCCATCTTGAGCAAGCACAAGCCAAGATAAAAAAACAGATGGATATAAAAAGAGAAGTTGAGTTTGAGGTGGGGGATAAAGCCTGCTTGAGTACTCAGCCCAACAAACAAAAGAACTTGGCTAGAGACAACATGAGGAGCTAACTCGCCATTTCTGTGGACCCCATGAAGTGATGGAGCAGATTGGAGGTGGCCTACAAACTGAATTACCAAACACAAGGATACATCCCACTTTCATATATCTCAATAGAAAAAAATACTCCTACAGGCCCAATCATTACCAAGTTTCTTGTCTGAAGATTATGAATTGCAATTGCAACCCCAGAATAACAAGAAAGTGAGAAGGATGACAAATAGAACTTGACAAGTCTTCACGTGGCAAGGTCTTCCAGACTGTGATAGTACTTGGGAGGATCCAGATGTGTTGGTCATTCAATTTCACACTTTTCCCCTTGAGGACAAGGTGAAACTCTGGGGCAAGGTGATGAACCCACCAAGTTTGTCGGCAGAACCTACATAAAGCATAGGGCCCAACACATTAAGTATGTGTTTAAATTACTCAACATGGTTTTGGACGTAAACCCAAACATATGCTAAAAGCTAGGAGGAAACATGCCAAAGAGGCCCAACAGGCCAGTAGTTTTGTGGATAGAAGCAAGAGATAGTGTAGGAGGTCAAGGAATTGCTTTGTTGTCAACTTCAAGGGAGTCCTGCCTCTTGAATGTCAAGGAAGCCATTATTCTACTGCATCTTTTTTATTTTATTGCTTTAAACATGTCTAGCTACTGTTAGTGGGAGTATTAGTAATTGTGCTGTCATTTCTCCATTTAGACACTTGGAGAACTTCGTAACTAATTTCTCCCTATTTTCGACAATAAAATACTAGGTTCATCACTTGTCCTCTTAGCTAACTGGACAATGATTAAATAAATATGTGAGCGCCCAACTCATTTGGGCTATTGGGCCGAAAAGCCCTAAGCCTTAATTTAATTCTATGTTATCTAAGTATCTACCGTTTGAATAAGTCAGAAGATTCTAAGAAAAAAAAGGGCCAACCCAGTTCGAGTCCCCACTTGGTGGGGGTGCTGGGGAAGGGAATAATCTAAGCAGCCTTACCCCTGCTTTGCAGGGAGGCTGGTTCGAACCCGCGACCTCAGACCCCACTGCAAGCGAGCTTACCGCTGAGCCAAGCCGGCCCTTCAATAAGTCAGAAGACTCTAATTATGTAAATTTAATTTTTGAATTGTTGGTTAGGCTAGAATCTCTCGTATGATATCGCTATCTTTATCTGATCTTAGGAGATTCTTTTCCATTTAACTCAATGTATTTCCCTCACAATTGATTATGGAATAAGAGTTTTCTGCAACTTCATGGTATCAGAGCACAATGCTTATTCCAGTCAAAACTAGACAACCCACTGTTAACTAGATAGTCACACACTTTTCAGCAACACTGTCATCTTCTCCTTCTCCGTACTTGACCGAAAGCCAACAAGACAATGATTTGATTTGGTTTCAGATTAAACGGTGAAGACTCACCAGATATGCAAGTGGCTAATCCACTAGGCCTTGTGGCAGCAACGGCTGCAACCAGTGCACTTCCTGCACTCGAGTCAAGCTCTATGTCCATCACCATCCATCAACTGAATGGGCAAAACTACATACAATGGGCGTCCTGTGTGCGCCTTTATGTAATAGGAAATGGCAAGTTTGGATATTGACTGGTTCTCTGCAACATGGGAGGCTGAAAACTCCTTGGTGCAAGCGTGGTTAATTAATTCCATGAAAACTGAAAGTTAGGGCATCCCAATTTTCAGTACTTGTTAAAGTTGTCTCATGAATTTAATAAAAATGATTGTCATTTGCCTTGTGATGTTTGCCAATTGGCAAAACACACCAGAACTTCCTATAAGAATCATTGTTACAAATCCTCTCAACCTTTCAATATTATTCATAGCGATATCTAGGGTCCTAGCAGTGTTGCCTCATTAACCAATGCAAAATGATTTGTAACCTTCATAAATGACCACACCTGCATAACTTGGGTATATCTAATGAAAGAAAAATCAGACCTTGTGCCCACATATATCAACTTCCACTAAATGATATCCACATAGTTTCAAACAGCTATTCGAACCCTTAGAAGTGATAATGGGAGGGAATATTTGAGCAACACCCTTCAAACCTACCTTAGGGAACATGGAATTGTCCACCAAACCAGCTGTGTCAACACCCCCTTACAAAATGGAATTGCTGAATGCAAAAATAGGCATCTTCTTGACATAACCTGTGCCATAATGCTTGCATACAATGTTCCCAAATACTATTGGGGAGAAGCTGTCCTCTCAGCCACATATCTTATCAAAAGAACCCCTTCCAAAGTCCTCAACTTCCAGACCCCTATGACACTTCCCACCAACTCCTTTCCCCACAATACCCTCGCCTCTACTATTCCCTTGAAAGTTTTTGGGTGCGTCACTTTTGTTCATACCTCATCTGGAAGTAAACTTGACCCTAGAGCTCTAAAATGCATCTTCCTCGGTTATTCCACCTCCCAAAAAGGTTATAAGTGTTATTCTCCTACTCTTTGCAAATTTTTTCATACAATGGATGTTACTTTTGATGAATCTCATCCATATTACATAAACACTCCCATTCAGGGGGAGAACAGTGAGGAATGGGAGCTGTTAAACAGACTTGACAGACCTGAAACCACTAGTAATACCCTTGATAACATCCAAACTGAGACTGCCCTTGCATCAAACAGGCCCGAAAACGTGCCCAGACCTGAACCAAGCCCCAAGACATCACCTACACCAGTCCTTGGAACTACCATATGATTCTCAAACCTTCCCAACCAGACCTGAATCACCACCTACAGCAGTTAACAGCCCTGAAACAAGTCCTGAATAACCTGAAAACAGTGCTGAAACTATTGATGGTAGTGAATTAGAGGAGGAAACTGAGGAAGAAGACGAAGCTGGTCAGAATCTAAGGAATGGAGACCCTTTCAGCTCGAGGCAAACCCAAGAGTCAACTTCAATTCCAGAACCTGATGATCTGGGCTGGCCAATTGCTCTAAAAAGGGGGTAAGACAATGTACTACTCGCCATCCTATAGGTAATTTTGTTTCATATGATGATCTATCTCCTTGTATGAAGAACTTTGTGACTAAGTGTAGAAGATATTCAGAATTAAGGAGGAGTGATTATAGGAATTAATTAGATAGGATTATAGGAGGATATGGGGGGATAGAATCAGATTGTATAATTAAACTGTATCCCATGATTTGCGCCTAGCTCTCCGTGTAATATGCTTTCCTGATTGTGCAACCTAGTATATATATGTATGTACCAACATAGATGAATATACAAGACAGAATTTACCTCAGTTCTCTATTCTTTGTCAAGTAAATTTGCAGCCCACTCCAACATGATATCAGAGCAGGCCACGAGATCATCGTCCTTGTCCTCCACCGAAGTCAATACAGCCACGTTTGATGGCGGGATGTGTCTACCCACCAAAGTCTCCAGCATTAAAGGCTCTATTGTTGTCATTGTGCCTGAACGGCTCACTGGAGATAATTATGAAGAGTGGGCACAGTCTATGATTCTTGCACTTGATGGCCGTGATCGACTGGAATTGATTCAGCAGGAACCTCCGCCCACTGATGATGCTAACATTCGCCGTCGGTAGAAGATAGAGAATTCGCTGGTGGCGTCATGGCTCCTCAATGCAATGGTCCCTGCTGTTCGTCGGAGTTTCATGTTTATTCCAACCGCCAGAGAGATCTAGCAAGGCTTGAGAGAAGCTTATGGCAAGAGGCCGATGGCTTCATTGGTGTTAGACCTGCGCTCTCGGTTGTAGATCGTGTGACAAGGCAATAGACCACTCAATGCATACTACTTGGAGAAGAAAACGCTGTGACAGGAACTACATCAATTGAAGCACCACATCTAGAAAAATGCCGAGGACGCTGCAACTTTCTGACGGGATCTGGAAGAAGAACGCTTATTTGAGTTTCTCGTCGGCTTAAACACGGTGTATGAGGATCTACGAGGTCGTCTCCTTGGGCGGGTGCCTGTCCCTTCTATGTCTAAGGCATTTGCTCTCCTGAGGGATGAGGAATCCCGCCGCCATGTCATGTTGCCGGACTCCACTCCTCGCCCAGTCGTCACCACAAAGAATTCCTCCGCCCTTGCAGCCCGCACGAGTGAAGCCAGGAGGGAGCGTCCCACCTGTGACTATTGCCGGAAGTCTGGTCACACGAGGGATACCTGCTGGGACCTCCATGGGAGCCCCCAAATTGGAAGCCCCAACAGTGTTGCCCGAAAGGAAATATCGCGGAAGTGAATGGTGAGTTGGGCTCGGTGAATGGTGGAAGTGAAGGCCCAGTAAGCAATCAGTCCACAGGTTCAATCCATGGCAGCGTCTCAGGCCCAAGTTCATTTAGAAGCTCATCAACTCAAGTGGGCCCGATACCCACAGGCCCAATCCATAGTGGTTCTACAACGCAAGATCCATTGACTATTATTTTGGAGCGTTTAACTGCTCTCAAAAATCAATCCCGTAAGCAATCAGTTGCTAGTGTGGTTCAGCGAGGTAATTTCTTTCAAGCTCTCACTATTATTAAAAAGAAAACTACAGGATCTTGTTAGATAGTGGACTCCGATGCCTCAGATCACATGACAAATGAGGCCTCACTATTCTCTCAATATACTCCCGCATAATCACACCTTATGGTTAAAATTGCTAATGCCTCTGATTCTCTCATTGCTGGTAGTGGTACCATTAATGTCTCACCCACACAGACACTTCACAATGTTCTACATGTTCCTAACTCAAAATGTAATCTATTATCTGTCAGCCAACTCACCCAAGATTAAAGATGCCATGCTAAATTTTTTGCATCTCATTGTATTTTTTAGGATCAGGGACGACGATTGGTGTTGCTACGAAGCTTGATGGGCTCTATTACCTGGAAGATTGTCATCAGTCAGTATCTCACTTATGTAATAAAGTGTCTTCCCCTAGGGTGTAACATCCCGATTTTTGGGTCTAGAAGAACTGGGAGGTAGTCTGATATAGGCAGGCTGCTAAACCCGTAGTCCCAGGGTAGTAATCTGATATGGGCAGATCACTTACCTATATTTTGTAGGAATCCGAGGGATGAGCTAAGTCTCTCAGGATTTAAAGATGAGTTAAGTCTTTGACCTACAAAATAGGGACAGTTCACCTATGTTCAAAAAGAAGACTGTAAGGAATATCCTAAGTCTTAAGCCTAGGAATTCTGCAGGTAGCTAGATATGGACTGGCTCCTGAGTAAGATAACCTGATATGGGCGGGTTGTCGAGCCTTTCAATTAACAATGACTCCCGAAGAGTTCAGGGGATGAGTTGTTCAAAGAGAATTTTTAGAACTTAAGATGAAGGATAAGAAGATAAGTAAAGATGACAAAAAGAGAATTCAGGGGCGTAATCATAATTATGGGAAAGATCGGGCTGGTAGCCGATGAGTACCATATTTTACCATAAAATAGAAAAAATTATGTTGATCATTTCACTGAACTGTGAAATATGCATATGAGGTCTCCATGAGTATGAAAGAATTATGGAAAGTTAAGGGACTTTATTGAAAAGAAGAAAAGTTTCCAAGGGCAAAATGGTAATTATGGAAAGTTCAGCCAAAAGTGGATTAGAACTGCCCGGCAGCATTTCAGTCCCAAATTTCACCAGTAGATAGAGGAAATGATGCTGGTTAATCTAGCTTAATACAGGAATTTTATCAGGACTTCAAATAGCCGAAATTTATCTGATAGTCTAAAAGTATAAAAAATTCTTATCAGATATCCTAGACCTCATATATGAGTGAAAAACTGCAGGAAGATGCGTCCTGTAGAGACGGATGTCAGGGAATTGACAGAATACCGAAAAGAGGTCTGTAGAAAAAGTTATTCACAAATTAGTGAATTGATATGGGAGTTTGTGACCTCCGGGTATCCGATTGGGAGATTTATCGGTATTCAAATTGAGAATGAATGAGCTCAGATGACATCAATCAGAGGCCCGTAATGACACAAAGGGATGTCTAGAGTCAGTATGGCAGTCTATATGATAAAAGGGGCCGGTGTCCGGAAAAATGTACAAAATGACGAAAATGCCCTTATGTTATAAAATAGTGAAAGAATGAGTAAAGGGTATTTTGGTCATTTGGCTAAGGTGAGACAGTCAAGAAAGGTTATCTGGATAGATGTTGGGATCTCCACGGGAAGCCTCCTGAAAAAGTAGGACGACGATATTTGGCTAACTCACACACATCACAATGAGAAATAGTACTTTTATTCAAAGGTAAATGTGGCAATAATTTTTGTAAATAAGAAAAATTAGAATGACTCATCCTTTTATGCCACTACGATATCATTGTCATCAGAAGTCAAGACTAAGCCACTTATTCTGTAATATAAACTACTCACAGTAAAAGCATCAAGGTAGTAGAGCCCCTCATATTCCTTAGTTGTGCCAATCGTCATCCCCAATGAGAGATTCTGAAAAACGCAATGAGATGGAAAAAAATGAGCAGAACAATTGATTTGTTTAGTCAGCTTACTGATATTAAATTACAAGTCAAATGTGGAACATGTAAAACAAAGTCAAGATATAATTTGTCTGACAAATGGACAGTCCTAGTGCCAGCTATAGGAGAAGAAGAACCTGTAGCTGTCTTAATTGATCTACTTCCAGTCAGAGGAAAATATGAATCAAACATTTTTCCATCTAAAGTCATATGGTCAGAGGCCCCTGTATCAACAATCCATTTGGTAGGGACAAAGGTATGTAAGGCAGCAACATGAGTACCTCGGTGAGCACCAGTAGCAGAAGATTGTTGTTCAGTATGAAGAGTTTTGAAACACCCGAACAATTAATTCATTTGCTCTTCGCTCATAGCGGGGACAAATGGAGAATCCATTTTTTAGGGAAAAAAAATTGCTAGCGCACTGCTGAAGACAAACAAGGCTTGCTGGACTCATCACTGGACAGATGGGCCTGTCACTAACTTACGAGTTGCTGGGCTTGTAAAAAACAATTCTCTCGCAAGCCTAAGCCCAGTACGAGGCAAGCACAAGAACAAGACACAACCAGTGACGCAGAAGACCATTCACACGCTGCTCAACTGGACGTCACGGGATGAGGACGTTGCTGCTCGACTCACCAGACGTGAACGGAAGGCGCATATTCAAAAGTCACACCCGTCTCGCGCTAGCTCGCTCACAGGTCGGGAACAGAGGTCGTCGTTGCTTGGCTGAGCTATCGCACGTCACTGGTAACTCGCTGGTAGGACTAGTCGGACTATAGTGGCCGGGCTATCGCTCACGAGAACAGAGCTCGCTGGAACAAAACTGACGTTGTTGCTTGGCTAGGCCATCACACGTCGCTGGCAGCTCACTGGCGGGACTCGTCGGACTACGGTGGCGGCACCGGCTCAGATACCATGTGGAATTTGTATTATGAATAGTCCGATGTTATCATTCATGGGGTAAACCAGATTAGATTTACAAATGGAATTGGGATTGTGATATGCTGAGATTTTCTCCCTTAATGCTATCTTATCTAATCTACCTAATATCTCTCACTATATCCCCTAATATCCCATATAATAATTATATTTACAATCATATATTCTATTTTTCATAATTCCCACAAAGTTCGAGTTCTTCAGAGACAAGCTGGGCATGTATGACATCTATTTACCAGGTGGAGGGGGAGTGTGAGCGTCAAACTCATTTGGGCTATTGGGCCGGAAAGCCCTAAGCCTTAATTTAATTCTAGGTTGTCTAAGTATCTTCCATTTGAATAAGTCAGAAGATTCTGATTATGTAAATTTAATTTTTGAATTGTTGATTAGGCTAGAATCTCTCCTATTATCTCTCCTAGGATACCGCTATCTTTATCTGATCTTAGGAGATTCTTCTCTATTTAACTCAGGGCCTGTTTGGATTAGCTTTTGGAGTATAGATTTTGGGAAGAATAGATTTTGGAAATGGAGATGTTTGGATGATTAGTAGCAGAATCACTTTTTATATTGGTAAATTACCAAAAAGGGTATGATTTGATTAAAAGTAAGAGAGAGGAGAGATATAGAGAAGAAAGAGGAGGAAAGAATGTAGAGAAGTGAGAGGAGAGAGGAAAAAGTGGAGAGAAAAGAGAGGAGAGAGGAGATAGGGTGGAGAAGAGAGATAAGAGAAGAGAGAGGAGAGATGGTAGAGAGGAGAGAGGAGAGAGGAGAGAGAGTGTAAGAAAAAGTAAGGATAAAATAGTAATTGGATAGTCCATAAGCTTTTTTACTATTTTAAAAGTTATTTTCAGTAGCTTATTCAAAACCATGGTTTCAAACCAAGGTTTTGCCCAAAATCAATTTTCAACAAACATAGCTGTTTGTGTAAAATTTCCCAAACCTAAGTTTTGCCCAAAATCAATTTTCAAACCTAAGTGTCAATCACACACTCAATGTATTTCCCTCACAATTGATTATGGAATAAGAGTTACAGTAGAAACAACTTATTTCTGCAACTTCCAAAAAAACTAGGTGATAACAATATATCCTAAAACCCCCCTCAATCTAGAACATAGTAATCATATGCATCAAGTTTGTTACATATGTAGTTGATCTAAGAACCCTTGAGAGACTTAGTAAATATATCAGCTAGTTGGTCTTTTGAATTGACAAACATGGTAGCAAGACACCCAGATTGGATCTTCTTACTCACAAAATGGCAATCGCCTTTGATGTTTGATTCTTTTATGTAATACTAGAAAAGAACTTATATATGCATTCACTGCTTGATTATGAAAAATCAACTTCATTTGGTATCTATACTTCATATCTCAATTCTTGAAGTTCCCTTAGCCATTTAAGTTACAATCACGGCATGATATTCTACTCCCACCGCCCTAGAACTAGAGCTGGGAATGCGGGCTGGCCCGCAAAAACGGGCCAGCCCGCTCCCAGCAAGCCAAAATGCGGGGCGGGCTGTGCAGCCCGCCCCCCTTAGTGGCGGGCTGGCCCGCCAGCCCGCCACTTTTTTTTTTTATTTTAAAAAAAAATATTTTTAACATTTTTAAAATACTAATAAAAAATTTCTAATGTTATATTAGTATAATAAAAAAATTACTCATGTTATACTCTTAAAAAATTCTATTTTTTATAAAAAAATCTCAAATTTTATAATTATAAATCTAAATAAATATTAACATAATATTAATCAATTATAATATGTAAACATATAGTAACAAATAAGTAATTATCTTTACTAATATTCGATAATAGGAGTATTCAAAATAACATTTAAGTAAAATAAATATTAAATAATAATATTAAAAAAAAAAGTGGCGGGCTGGCGGGCCAGCCCGCCACTAAACGGGCCAGCCCGCCAATTTGGCGGGCTGAGGGGGGGGCGGGCTGTGCAGCCCGCCCAAAAACGGGCTGGCATTTTGCCAGCCCGAGCCCGCCCCCCCCTTAAGGTAAAACGGGCCCAGCCCGCGGGCTGGGCCCGTTTTACCAGCTCTACCTAGAACTAAATCTTCCAACTCCAATATATCCTATGCAACCTTGCAATTATGTGACCAGAGAGAAAGTGACACAAGAAAATGTGGCAGGCCCATATCCTATATATACACACCAATATTTTCTTCCTATCTCTCTCTGCATGCCTCACATGAAGTCAATTTTGTGAAGGATCAAAACTTTTGAATTACATTTTGTTTCACACCCATCCATCAAACTAGATTACCCCTAATGAAGACGCAAGTTGCACCATAAAGGGCTTTCCCAACAAACACTTTCCATTATAATGTGTATCTAAACTATGTTGGTTTTAATTTATCGAGAAATTGATAGTTCAAGATATACCCTCAAATGAAACAATAAACAATTTTCAGCAAATATTGCTGATACCGTAAGTCTGTTCCTAAACTTCAAAAAAGAATTTAAAATATAAAACTGGACAGAGCTAATCAAACTAACTAGACACATTTAAGGACCTATAACAAGAAATATAACAGGATTAGTGGAAAATAAATTGAATGGCATTAAAACTTGGATAATTGTAGGAGACAAACCTTCCCACTTAACAAAGATCTTAGTGAATGTGCTTTCTCACGTAAGGAAACCGCCTCATGAGCTGCATCCTTCCATCGTTTCAATTGAGCTTCCATCATACCCATTTCCTTAGATAAGGCTGAAGCCATGACATGAAACTCAGAATTAATATCTTTTCTCCCTGAAACATGTAACGTCGTCAAAAACTAGAAGATCCTATCCCATGCTTGATGCATCTAAACAGATAGCAGGGAACATGTGACCAAACCAGTATCCTGTATAGCTTCTTCCATCTCTATTTCAATATCGTTCTTTTCAATAGTACACTTTTGCAACTGAAGCTCTAGCTCTTCAATCCTACAGTCAGAATTGTCAACAGCAAGCCTTGCAGTATCTGCAGACTCCAATTTTGAGTTCAGTTCCTTTTCCCATTTCATGACATGGACCCTTTCAGCCTGATTTTGAATTTTTTAAATTAGAAACAATAGACACAAGGACAGGGTAAGAAGTGCTACAGGAAATCACTTTTAACCTGCAGAGACTCTGCCAATGCTGTATACCGCTCCAATTCAGTATTCCAATGTTGAAGTTGATCATTTACCAAAGAATACAGTCGGGATGAACGTACATATTTGTCATCAGTCAATTCATTCTGAGAATAAGAAAATAAGAACATAAGTACTACTTCATAGCAAAGAAGTAATTTTCCTCTAGACTTTTCAAGAAAACATGATTAAACTAGAAGGAAAGTCCAATATTATAAACCTGAAGATCCTGCAAATGCCCTCTCAAGGTCAGATTGTCTTCCTGTGCTTCTTGAAGCTCTGAAAGACGGTCAGTGGCCACTATCTAGGACATTACAAAGCAAACATTTTCATTAGGCTAGGCAGAGAATAAGTAAATAAGTATGCAAGAAAATGCCATGGCAGACCTTTGCTTCCTCTATTGAATCTTTCAACTCGCGAAGACCCATTGTCTTGTCTGAAGGCTTTTCAGGAGACAATGTCCCATTAACTGCTTCTGAACCAGGTGACTGCATCCCTATTGCTGCATCTTTCTGCATTTTCAGATTGACTAATTTTCTCCTACTCTCTTCAAGTTCAGTCATGCTTTCATCAAGTTCACCTTTCAGTACAAAGAGAGGACACCATCAAATGACAATCATAAGAAGTCATCAGCTAAAATGAAATGATTGTATAATCATTAAATTCAAATCTTGGCAATGAAACCAACAAAAAGCATGAGATTTCTATCAAATAACTATTGAGAATATGACTCGGCTTGCGTCTTTAAGATATCTGATGGAAGATTTTCTTCTCTTCTAAACTTTTCAAGCAAAACCAGCTCTTCTGTCATTATATGGATCATCATCAATTAAGAAAATGCCCTTTACTACTCTAGATCTTATTGAAGTAATGCTCAGAATCCTTACTTCTACTCCAACTTAATACTAAAACCTGATGCTTTGACCCATACTCACAATTGACTTTTTATTTATCTTATAAAATATTTCAATGAAAACTCCAACACAAAAAGTTTAAATCATTAATTGAAGGATGACTACGAATGCTAGTTATTGAGACGTTTGTCTCACCCCGTGGTTATTAACATTTTTTAAGGTAAATACTCTAGAGATCTGTCTAAAAGGGAAGGCATCGAAGGTTTAAGCTACTCTTGTTCTTGTAGCGCCTCAATCGTTTATGTTATGTTAAATAGAATTATTATAATCTCTAACATGCACCTCAAATGAAAGTCCATTGGACTTGAACTTAGGAAGAAGCTCAGACTCACCTACCATGTACTGAAAAAGAACAATAGGAAACAAGGATATATGTCTTGACCAATTGGTTATAGAGGTTTTTAATATGATGATGTTGATGGACAAAGTGGACTGCAGGGTAGGACTTGTCCTAGAACGGCCAAGATCTTTAAGACTTATGCTAGGAAGAAAGAGAATACATTCACCTAGCAGATCATTTAGCTAAGCTCTCACATGATATGGAGAGTAATTTTTGTACCCTTGATCAACCACCACCTTTTAGGAAAGAGGTGGAGCTTGATGAAGGGAACTAATTGTCTTATGTTGTATTCCTTGTAAATTAATGATATTCAGTATTTACTCAAACAATTCAAACATATCAACAAACCCAAACAGAAAACCTTTCTACACAAATTTTTGTCTTATACTAATGGTAAAATAGAATAGAAGAGTTGTGCAAAATTGTCTCATTATTCATAGAATCACACTAAGCTTATATAGAGACCTAAACTGATGATTTCCCTCAGAGTATTCCGCCTGGAGGGTAGAAGAGGCATAGAAAGAGAAAAGGTTGTACAATGGAAAAGGAAATGACATCAGATTTTCATGAAACTGCCGCTTGGATGACCACGAAGGAAAAGTGCCATTGGGTCTTCTTGTGATCTTCAGTCAAATCAGGATAATAAGTTACGATTTTAATGGAGATAGGATCTAAAGAATCTTTTACTCGCCAAAAATACTCATAAGCAACTTTTTGCATAATATAACCCTTTTTTTTTAACTTCTTTCAAAGAATGTTGGCAATCTCTAGGCCCGGTGGTGAGCCCAACATTTTCAATTGACTAGCTGTTTAGATTACCTTTTATTTGTTGCAAATCTGAAGTGCAGAGTCTTAAGGATTATAATCCTGTTTTTATTTTGCCTTGCTGATTATTTCCTCCATGATATTCAGATTAAGTGGCTAATTTTGTGGCTACAGATACCATTATTGTTTGCTGTACTCATTCAATTTGGAAATACACAGGAAAAGAATTTCCAGGAATTTTCAGTTCAATAATGCCATTTGACAGTAAGTCAAACTAAAAGTTCAAACTCATCAACTCAAAATTTATCCACAAAAGTTAAAGAAAACAGTAATGGAAATTGCAAAAAGTTAAATACAAGGCACATGTGAAAGATAGAGATGTTTCAGAACCTGCTATGCGTTTAATCTCAGATTGATCCTGTAACTGGCAGCTAACATAATTTTCAATAGCAACAGCATAATCTTTATGCTTGACATGGAGAGCATAGATTACTTCATGCCAACTGTTAGCCTCCTCTTTCATCATATCATCAATCTTAGACATTTGAATGATAGCATCTGCAAAACCAAAAATGAGTAATCATAACAACATACATACAGATTTTCTCATATAATCCTACATTGAATATAAGTGCTTAAAACAAAAATCAATTTCATTAGTAACAAACAGAAAAGGTGAACAGCATTGCTCAGCATTAGGATAGCACATAAGAATTTTCTGACCTTCTGAAGTTGACCCTTCCAAACCCTGGGCAATACAGTAAGTTCTTTCAATCTGAGCATCAATGGTATAATCAAGAAGTTTCAATAACTCCCTCGTAGATGACTGACGCAGAGCAAGAGCTTCCTCAACAAAGTTAATGACCTCATTTTGAGTGTTGGTTTCAATGAAATCTTTCTGTATTAATCTGGAAAGGAAGATATCCTCCACCGGACACAAAGAAAGTGAATCTAGAGAACAACTAAAGTCAGTCTCTTACATTTTCTGAAAAGTCCCCCAACATTAAAGAATTTGGAATAGAAGAATGTTCACTACAAACACACCCACAGAGGTAAGCACAACTATGAATTTACCTTGAGGATTACCAGGGTGCTCCAAATTTTTAAATGCATTTTGGCCTCCCCCAGCTCGTATTCCAAGAAGGATCAGATGATCAACCAACTAAAAAAGAACATAAGAAAGTTCAACCTTTGTACATGAATGTGACAAAGAATGACTTATCTTCTGCCCCCACCACTCTACAAGCACTGCTACATATGATAGTCTAATTTCAAAGAAAAATTACAGAATCGAAAGATAAATACAAACTGAGACTAGGAGCATGGGGAAGAGAAGCATAATGGTAGAGTATAACCTGACTTCCATCCCCACAACCTAAAATGCACTGCTTTAAAAGATAGTGTACTTTTAAAAGAAAATTTACAGAATCTAAAGATTAAGCATGGACCGACAGCGGAGACATGGGGAAGAGAAGCATAACAGTAGACAATAACCTGACTCCAGAGTTCGTTTACTGCAATTATCATGTCATCATATGAATTTTGCCTGCATTTTAAATCTCTGATTTTTACTTCAAGGTCGTGCAATGCCTTTTTTTGGAGGTCTATCTGTTGAACAAGCTGCTGGTTCTGAAACTGCAAGACTCCCACATCAGCCTGCACATACATAATCTTTCTTTTTAAGTAGGTGAAACTTCTAAATAATTTAATTTAAAAGCGACTCAACAAACGCAGGACAAATTGCACAGCATAGAAGAATAGAAACATTTAAGGAAGCAAAGGTTATGAGTAGCTTACAGGTTACACATGTAATGAATTGTCTTTTTTTGCCTCTAAAAAATCATAGGATCTCAAGGCCCATAAAACCTTTGCTAGTACTTTTAAAGTATGAAAATTGTAGCTACATACAGCTAATGTACAGCCATGTGATTCTAAGATATTATGTAGCTCAAAAAATTATAATAAATTTGTATCTATAGCACGTGCAAAAGCATGGCAGGCTAAAGAGACTAAACAAAACATTGGGCAGACTTGGGACACTGTTAAATTTTGTTCTATTTATTCTCATCTCCAACATAAAAATAAAAAGACACCAAGCTCATCCTTACTACTACTCACAATAGCCCAAATTTGATTTACCCTAAGCACATATAAGCAGCAATCACTTTTCCAGGGCTTACTCACTTAAAAATGACCATGCAATTTTGCTTCTCTAACGGGAGAAAGAGTTTAATGTTGCCTAATTTGTGGTTCATCATAATATGTGGTATGAATACACACATGCGTAATTTCTGTACCTCTTGTTCCATCAGCCATGATATACTCGATTCTCCTCTCTCAATCTCTCTCTCTCTCTCTCTTCATTTTACTCAACAGGCCAGCACTAATCCTCTTCCTCTGTTCAGTTCTGTGTCATCACTGTCCCATTATAGTTTGCAAACATACTCCACTTTTGTACAGACAACCGCAAATGGATTTACTGGAAAGAAGGGTAAATTAAACAACATTGACTTGGTTGGATGGATGTTATTTGATTCCATTTCTGTCTCACAAAAATCAATATTCCTTTTCTTTTAACGGTTTTTACCTAGAGATATCGATATCATTTTTCACCTATAAAAAAACCTTTTTTGTATTCTACCAGATGAGCCTCTTAGCTAGCTGGTAAATAGTCCAGCTTGCTATAGATTTTTCCAATATATAGATACAAATATAGATTCTACAATCTATTTTATTCTATTTCTGCAAAGCCAACCGACCCTTAGCTACAAGGCACTAGTTTGACCAATCTTGCATTCCAAAATACTGAAGCAGGAAATCATATTACCTTACTCTATCAGTCAAAACAGCAATAAGAATGAACTTACACAGCAGAAAGGAAGAGTCTTACCCAAGAACCAGCTGAAAGCGAATCTCAAGGTTATAAAATACCATATATAAATATATTTAATATCTACATTCAGAAATAACGATGGGACTTACACATTTGTTGTTGGTTGATGGGTTGGTTGAATTCTGCGCCAAGGGGGAGGATACTGAACTCAAATGAGGCCTCTTCTTTTCGGGTTCATCGGACTCAACGTTTTCCATTAATTCTGAAATCGAAAAGAAAACCCAACACAGCAAATTAGAAATGATGAAGTGCCATGTCGCAAACCAAAAGTCGTGGTAGCCCAATTCCAATCATCAAAAGGAAATATTGCTGCCAATTTTCATGGATACTAATGGAAAGAAAGAAAAAAGGAGAGGGAAAAGATGAAAGACAAGGAAATGAAGAACCCCCCGACTGAACGCGAACTTTCAATTGTTTCTTAGTTATTCAATATATAATAATAAACCTTGAGCATCAATGGAGATCAAGCTATCGGCGGAGTGCTCAATTCTTGATTCTTGGGGAGCTTCTGGTTTCTCCGATTCACATTGGCTCCGCTGCCTTTCATACGGCACCGTTTGCAATCTAATGGGAAGAAAAAAAAAAAGGGAAAATGACAATAAATAGCATAAGGGACTTGGCACTCTATTGTAAAAAGAAGAGAAGAAAGCGTGAAACCAAAAACATAGATTCCTTTTAAGATTGTAGTCTACTCGTACTGTGCTCCTTCATCTCTGCTTAGTCACCTCTCCTCCTCCAATCATCATCGCTGCCACCCGACCCTCCAGCTGCCCACTTGCTTCTCGTATTCGATCGTCTCTGTCATCTCTCTAGTAGTGACGTTCGTTCTCATTGCTCTGAGTTTATTCTCTGTAGGTGAATCTGCCTCTATAGCTACTACCTTTGCTAAATATGACTTCCCTGTTCCAGGGGAGATCAAATTTGAGAAAGACAGTTTCTTCTTTAGAAGAGAAAATTGCAAGGGAAGAGTTGTATACGAAGGTAAGATTGATAGCCATCCAGCACTATGATTGAATGATCTTTTAAATTTCCTATTTCCTTATGATCCCTTTGTTTAATAATCAGGAAGCAATTGAATGTCATAGAAAAGAAAATGAAGCTAGAATTACAGCTGAAAAGGTGCAAGATTCCCTTTCAACTGAGTTTGAGAAAGTTCAGCAAGAGAAATTAGTTCTTGAGAGGAAGGTACCTCGGTCATGTATTTTGTACAGGGACAAGACTTGATTAGAGCTTCAAGTGTTTACTATCAAGTTCTCCAATAAAATTATGACATATTTCCTTTTACAACTAAAACAACTATATATGATACTTTTATCTGAAATTTTGATTGATAGCATCAACTTAAAGAACTTTTAATAAGTAAATTTTTTTCTTTATGTTTGAGTATAGAGCACAGGCTGCTTAGCAAATAAGAGGTACCACCCTAATAACTATCAGAGAAGGCTTTTACACTATCTTGAAATTCTAAGTGACTATTTAAGTGTAATTCTGAATGCATGACAATTGTTATGTTGTTAATTAAACAATACATGTAATAAAACATGTTCAAGACATGTCAACTTGTTATATTGTTAATGGAAAAAATTTATCATGACAGCAAAAACAACTTAACCACTTAAAAATAACTTACCCATGACAGCAAAAATATCAAGTTCAGCACTTAAAAATAATAACCCCATATTGAAGGAATAACAACCCCATGGTGAAGGCATAACTTAACCACTGAAAAATAACTTACCCACGACAGCAAAAATAATAACTCCAGCACTTAAAAATAACAACCCCATATTGAAGGAATAACAACTCCAGCAGTAGAAAATAACAACCACATAGTGAAGGCATAACAACCACTTCTAAATAACAACTACCCAATGACAGCAAAAATAATAACTCTATCAGTAGGAAATAAGCACCCCACAGCGAAGGAATATGAACTTGACAACTGAAAAATAACTTATCCGCGATAGTAAAAATAATAACTCTATCACTTATAAATAATAACCACTAGTGAAGGAATAACAACTTAACCAATGAAAACAGAACAACCCCACAACTGCAAAAGTAACAACACCAAGAGGGAAAATAAACAGCTTAACCAATGCAAATAGAATAACTCCATAACTACAAAAGTAACAAGATCAGAAGGGAAAATAAAGAACTGGAAAAATAACAAGTCCAAAAGGATTAACAACTTCCAATGAAAATAGAATAACCCCACAATTGGAAAAGTAACAAGTTCAGAAAGGAAAACAAACAAGAATTGGAAAAATAACAAGTCCAGAAGGATTAACAACTTCCAATGAAAATAGAATAGCCCCACAATTGGAACAATAATAACCCCACCACTACAAAATTACAACCCCGTAGTAAAGGAATAACAACTACTTCATAATTATTCCCAGGAATTCCACAGACAGAAAGTGCAGTGGCCTCACCAGCATAATACCTTAATTGAAGAAGAAAAAATAGACTGCGGGATTGAACATAACACCACCACCAATAACAAATGACAACTTCATGTTGACAAAATAACAATTTCAACACGTTTCTTCCCATAATCATTCTAGTCAGAATATAACTTCAAACATTGTCACTTTCATCAAGATCCACCCTACCTTCCAGACATATGGATATTGATCAAGGTTACAAAAAATTACTTTCATCACTGTGTACAAATATTTACAAAGTAGAAATCAGTGTGCTACGTATTTACACATGGCCACTTTCTCCATTGAACATTATAAAATGCTCAACTCCTTCATCACTAAACATGTCAACAAATATGTGTCGATCAAATCTAACAGTGAATTTTATTACAATTTTATCACTTCCTTTCCCAACAAGTGATGCTACTAATATTTTGAACTCATCATATGTTATGCCTTTCTTTATGGATATTGTTGTTACTTGACCACCAACATATGTATGACCTTCTCCATCATTTCCAAACTGTCCCTTATATGAACATAATAGAATAGATGCTTTCCAGACAAACTCGCCATCAGTAATGACAACCTGCATCAGACATATAATATTAACAACTCTAGCACTTATATTAACAACTATCGCGTACTATAATAACAACTCATATTGCCTCATATATCAAATGATGATCTGTCATTCACACTTTAAAGGAACATTTCTAATGTTCATATTTTTTTTTACTACACTGAAATGAACACGCCACAAATTTCTGCAAACCGAACATAACTTTTAAAGGGATAAGTTTTTCTAATGAAAGGGATGTTAGAGCAGAATCCAAAGAAACATGACTTGACATTATGTTATAACACGTGGAGCATACAAATTTAAATATAAAGAGTTTCCTTTATTTGTAGAAATCATTTGCATGGAAAGCAAGAGGCCACCAAACGCATTGAAAGCTAGAAATCTAAGTGAATAACGACAGTCAAAATCGTCAGTGTGATGATGGAATTAATGTATGACACTCAGTATATCAGCTAGAATCAGTCGTTACTGATTCAAAAACAGAGACTCGTGAAAACCAAGAAGAAAAGTAGGAAAATGGAAGAGTTAATAAAGAATCACTAGTGACAAAATTTTTACCACAATGATATATCGAAGGGCAAGGAACTCAGAAACTCATAAATAGAGCAAACTAGTGAGTAAAGAAAATGAAGATACTAACCATCATTTGGATCGGTGTCGCCATTGATGGCAATGTGGATTAAACCCAGAACATATATGTTGATGAACAGCACACACAATGAACATCTCTCTCCCCCCCTTTTTCTCTGAATCAGTCACTATGTCTACAAAACTTTCAAACCCAGAAAGCCAAAAGGGAAAGGCATGAAACCCTTTTAGCCACACACGATGACGAGAAAACCCATCTATGAACATACTATGCAGGCCATTATACGCTGTCTTTCTCATCATGCTTTCTCCTCTTCTTTCCACACCAGAGCGCGCTAAGTCCCATTTGCTCTTTACTATTTTTTATTTCACAAGGGCAGTTATGTATTTTCACAATTGGAAAAAATTCATCTGAGGTCCCATGGGACTTGAAATTAATTATGCTATTTTTTGGGATTTTTTAGTCATTTAATTACTTCCATGGGACCTAAATGCATTTTTTCAAAAAAGAACCTTGACACATTTGGCAATTGGCAGTGAAAAAAACTTTGGTTAGTTTTTTTTTATAAAAAATAACTTATTTAAACAACTTTGAAAATTTTTAAATGTTTAAATAAATTGGGTTAAAATGCATCCATCATCTTTACGTATTTTTTTAATAGCACCCAGTATTCTAAATTATTTTTTTGTATATCTAGTACTATAAAATATTTTTTTAGTAGCACATAATATTATAAACTATTTTTTATATATCCAGTATCTTCATCTATTTTTTCAAAAACACTTAATATTTTAAGTTTAGGGTTCTTATTACTACTTAGAAAAATACTTTAAGAACAAAGTTGCATAAAAAAACTACTTTAAGACACTTTGCCGTTTGGTTCAATTACATAAAAGAGATTAGATGTAAGGGGAAAAGATCAGAAAATACCTTTTGAATTACAAAATTCCAAAAAGAGTATCTGAATATGTAAAATGACAAATTGGTCACAAGTACCAATCTCTCTTTTAAAAATTTAGGGGAAAAGACAAAATTGTCCCTAAGTTATATAAAACATATACTAAGGCAGAAGAAGTGAAGATCGAAGCATTGGCATGCATGGGAAGGTGATTAAGCTTAAGGAAGACACCTTTGAAGTACGGAAGCTAGAAATGAGAAAGTGTGAGTAAATTTTTGACACAAATATTCCTCTTTTACTCCTCCAATCATTACTATGCTATTGTCATTGTTCATTATGATGGTTGTGGGTAAGTGGGTTTATAGTAGGAAGGAGTTAAAAGTTGGGGTTTTAAGTGAATCAGACCCCCTTCATCCTGGATATAAAAGCTAATTAGTGACCCTCCCGAAAATGTAGCATATTACAAGCAAGCCATCACCCAGCCCTTTTCAATGATATATAACATGAGTTAGTTGAAATAGTAAGTTAAAATGAGTAGTCATTAGGGATGACAGATTCTTCTAGTATGTGCATTGTGAAGTTTGAGTTGAAATAGTAAGAATATGTGTGGTTAATAACGAAAGTGATGAATGGAGGAAGTCCATGTTATGGGCATTTTGTAAAGTGTTGAATTGTGATTATTAGGGAATTAACATTCTGATGAATGCTTTGTTTGTTGCAGGTTAGTAGGCAAGATGAATTCTAATATTGGGTCAACATATTCAAAGGCAATTAGTTGTTTTTTCCATGTAAGTGGGAACTTCATATATAATGTTGAAGGTGGAGTTAAATATAATGGTGGGAATGTGAAGGTCGATAAAGGAGGAGATGACACTTAAATATTTGAGGGTAATGATAGGTGGATGGTTTGGTATAGATGGTAATAGTTATAATATGAAATACACAGTGAAACTTGATGAGAGGATATTACTAGATCTGAGCGATGATGGTGAAGTTGAGAATCTTTTTTAGTTGAATGACATCAATGCACATGTTTATATAGTAGTTAAAGTGAATGATAATATACCAGAATAAAGGGATGATAAAACAGTCTGATTTTTATAAAATCTAACTTATCAAGTACCAAATTAGACTAAATTTTTTCTAACGATATTTTGCCCTAGGTTGTGCTAAACAAGGTCTTATATGATGTCATGGATGATGTCATTTTGGACTTGGTGGGCAAGTAAAGTTGGAAGATGAAATATGGACACATGGATTAAATGGTGTTTGGATTAATTTTGGCCTTCATTTCCACCCAAGATTTTCAATATATACCCCCATATCTCTTTTCACATTTCAGTAGCACCAAGAAGCCTTAGGGAAACTCTGCCAAAATTAATTTTGAGCTAGGAGAAAGCATATAACTTTGAAGCAAAAAGAAATGTAATTGCTTCCTTTGATCTTGAACTTTATTCTAGTAAGTTTACCCTTGGATTTAAGTGGTTTAATGGCAATCCTGGGTTGTGGCTACTGGACGTGCTGCTTATATATGATGGAAATATGAATTTTGTGTTATAGATAATTTAAATAAGCTCAAACAAGCTAGAATCAAGTAGTTTTAGCTTGAAAATTCAAGTATGCAGGAAATAGGTTTTATGTTCTTGACTGCCACTATATGAATCACTGTTCATATGTGATAATTTCATAATTTTAATGCTTCCAATGGGTTTAAAATGAAAAATTATGTGGGGTAAAGTAGAGAAACAAATATTGGAAGTATTAGAATCAAAATGAGAATTTTTTAAAATAAAGAGGGTAGGTTTGGGTTCTATATAGTAGCCAAGGAAGCAGTTTGAATTTGGAAATTCTAACTTCATATTTGGATTCTACATGAAAAATTGTGTGGAAATGGACTATGAGAATTTATTTTGGAAAAATGAAAGCACAAGACATAAAATGGATAAAGAATGGAACCTAGTGAAAACCTAGTCTTGGAATTGTATTGGAATCAAATTATAACTTGCTATTGCTTTATAATGGCTATAATGGCTAGGTTCTGACATTTGTTTGGCAAGAAATCCATCTCAAGGAGAGCTTAATAAGGATAGCATTAAAGGTAGCAAGAATACTTAACTATAATCTTATGGTTATTTGATTTTATGCTTATTTGTTAATTATAATTTTTGATAAAGTTATGTAGTTTACACTTATGCTAGTAAGCAAGGGTTTGATTTTATGTTTGCTTGTTAGGTATTCTTGCTACTTAACTTCATCAAAAATCACAACTAACAAACAAACATAAAATCAAACAACCATAATATTATAGTTAGGTATTCTTGTTACCTCTTATGCTATCCTCATCAAGCTCTCCTTGATATGGAGTTCTTTCCAAACAAATGTCAAAACCTAGCCATTATAAAGCAATAACAAGTTATAGTTTAATTCCAATACAATTATAAGTCTAGGTTTTCACTAGGTTCCATTCTTTGTCCATTTTATGTCTTATGCTTTCATCTTTCCAAAATAAATTCTCATGGTCTATTTATGCATAATTTTTTATGTAGAATCCAAATATGAAGTTAGAATATCCAAATTCAAACTCCTTCCTTGGTTACTGTACAGAACCAAAACCTACCCTCTCTATTTTCAAAAATTCTCATTTTGATTCCAATGCTACCAATACTTATTTCTCTACTTTACCCCACGCAATTTTTCATTTTAAACCCATTGAAAATATCAAAATCATGAAATTCTCACATACGAGTAGTGATTTATACAATGGCAGCCAAGAACATAAAACCCTATTTTCATGCATACTTGAATTTTCAAGCCAAAATTACTTGATTCTAGTTTGTTTGAGCTTATTTAAATTATGTATAACATAAAATTCATATTTCTATCATATATAAGCAGCAAGTCCAGCAGCCACAACCCAGGATAAATTGCCATTAAGAAGCAGATTGAAGAGTTACTTGAAAAGGGTTTCATCAGACCCAGTCTCTTGCCATAGGGTGCTCCAATACTATTTGTCAAGAAGAAAGATGGTAGTCTCAGATTGTGCATAGACTATCGAGAGTTGAATAAGATTACTATCAAGAATAAATATAATCTTCCTGGAATTGTTGATCTTATGGATCAATTAGCTGGTGCTAAAATATTTTTCAAAATTGATCTGAGATCGAGTTATCATTAATTGAGGATTAAGGAAGAAGATGTTTTAAAGACAGCTTTCAGAACACAATATGGACATTATTAATTCTTGGTAATGCCATTTGGACTGACAAATGCTCCTACAATATTCATTGATTATATGAATTGGACTTTTTGGCCGTATCTAGACCAGTTTGTGGTAGTTTTCATAGACAACATTCTAGTTTATTCAAAGACTCCAGTAGAGCATGAACAACATCTGAGGATGGTCCTTAGTACTTTAAAAGGCAAGCAGTTGTATGCCAAACTAAGCATGTGTGAGTTAATGTACCAAGTGAATAATATCTGAGAGTTAAATTTAAAAATTTTAATTTTTGGGCAAAAGTAATACTTCTGCTAATTAAATATACTTCCAAATACATATTATGAAGGGCTAAAAGTAGGATACGACATTTTGGTATTAGAGTAAAAGGTTCTGGTATAGGTATATAACGAAGTTTTGACACAGGACAAAGGTTCTTGTGCAAGATAAGATTGCTCTGATCAGGAAACAGAGTACGCAACATATTAGCTAAGGCCCAATTGAGATTGAGGTTATGGGTTACATGTTCATAGTCTAACTAAGATTATGGATTGGAGATAAATGCTCTACAAAAATTGAACACTGAGGTTTAATAAGAGATAAAAGTTGAATTCTCAGTTAATTAAGATAAAGTTTAAACCTCAATTAGTTAAGTTTAAAGGAGAATTGAGATTTAATGGAAAGTAAAAGATAGCTTCCCGTCTGATAGTGATCCTTGAGGATAAGGGAAACTTAAAAGTATGAATAGCTTAGAGATGTGAGACAGACCCTTCCTCAATTAGCTGAAAGGAAGTAGCTGACTCAGTTATGGATCACAATGAGACTACAGACACAAAAGTCTTAATTAAGAAATAAAACTAAATATGTTTGTAGAGGTTAAGGGAAAGGTAGCAACAGATTAAGAGACTCCCTCATTTAAGAAAGAGTAATATCTAAGAGTCAGATAAGACATCTATGGTTGAGTCTATACCATGTATTCTGATAGGAGGGTAAAATGGCAAGCTAGATGAATGAATGTAATTTAGTTAAGGTAAGATGGCATGACAGAATAGCTATCTCGTATTCCTGAATTAATGAAGAGGATCTTGGAGATACTAAGCTAAAAATAAATAGCCTCAGTAATTTCTTGGGGATTAATATAAAGAGACTATAAGAGATAGAGAATGAGACAAATAGATATGGGGAACCAGTGTGATAAGAGATAAGTATATTCCCGATAATGTTAATAGCTACTCAGTTTTGGGGTTAGGATGAGAGGCTCATGAGTAAGGGATATAATGTATGAAAGTTCTGGCCATTCAGTTTTTCTTGAGAATTGAGAACTAGACCTAAGAGTTAGAAATGACATTGCTTCAGATAGAGCAAGATACCCTATCCGTGTAGGAAGGGGATGTAGTTGAGATGGAGTTGACATTGCTTTGATAGAAGAACATATCCTCCATTAAGAACGAAAAGAATACAATCGAGGCAAGGCAAGTGGTGTCGACTTTACCTCAATAAAAGTATGATTGGCCAAGAAATAAGGTTAGTGATAAAGCTTAACAGAGTACTAAGCATGTAAGAAAGAATATATTGGTCTAAGTCCTCTTACTCTAATTTTATAAACAAGAAGATGATTTTACAGCTGATTTTGCAAACAGATAAAGAGGATCCCTTTTGTAGGGATAAGATGTTTGAATGTTATGCTACAAATGAAGTAATAAGTAAGAGCTTTTACTCCTTGTATTAAATGCCAGGCACTATGTTATGCTTGTAAAAATATGCTAAAGCTCCTAGTGAGAGTAGTGTAAGCTCCGAGTGATAGAGCTGTGCAAGCTACAAGAGTAAGAACTGTACATATTAAGGTAAGGAATGCTTGAGCTCTGATGTTAGAGCTATGCATTCATGAGAAGGTATACAGTCCTGCAACACGTTGACCAGGTGTTATGCATGTTAGAGTATGTGCTCCTATTTAGCAGTAAAGTAAAGAAAAGAATAGTTGCATAAGTCATCTCTCTATACTGTTTGTAATTGTTAAAGACGGTAAGAGCAGTTGGAGGATTGAGAAAACTCCCAAGACAACTTATGTAAATTGATTAAAGTATAGTATGAGGCCTAAGCCAAACCTATAGTGATAGATAGGCAGATAGCTTAAAGAAAATCTTGATAAGGCCCAAATTGAACTTAAAGTGATAGTTGGTTGGCTAGAAAATTGATAAGGCCTAAGAAAATAGTACTAGTATATGGGAACGAATCAAAATCATTTGGTGTACCTAGAGGCAGCAACCAGATGCTGTAGAGATGATGAGAATGAAGGCACCAACCTCATTGAAGTTTATCAGCTGAGGATTAGCATAAGGTGTGACAAGATAATTAGTAAGATACAATGATACAGGAATGATCAGTTTAAGGAATGCTCATAAGTAGATTCTCCGTGTAATAATCTGGAGTGGATCTATATTATGAAAGACTTTGTCAGGCTAGTCTTTTCTGAATGAAAAAAGCAGAGGCTAGACTGAGGCTTGTCTAGAGACATGCCTAGCATACAGCTTAAGGTTAGAGACATGATGATTAATAGACAGAGAGTTGATGTTCCTAAAACAGAGAAATCCCATCACGAAAGCCCAAACTATTTCGAATAGGCTGAAGCAACAGTAGTAGATAAAAGATGAGATCTAAGCGATTCAAGCTCATCAAGAATAAGAAAGAATATTGCTATTATAGTGATAGAAGTAGTGATTGTTGCTAGATTGCGATGTCAAGAGAAAGGGGCCAAGAAGGAGCCATAGTCCAGTCAGGAGCAAATTGAGATTGGCAGACAGTCAGGGTCTATTAAGGAACAGGATAATATTCGGTTGTGTAAGCACGAATTACCTACATTCAAGGGAACATTCAAGATCTCTAAAGTGTTAAAATATCCCTTAGAATGGAAGGTGTAGCTAGTCATTTTTGAATTAGAGAAAGATGTTAAAAGATAGTAAATAGCACAAAAGTTACCCTACATGAAAAGATTAACTGGGAAGTTTAACTTAAGCAATTTTAAGAAAAGTATTTACTTTAGTCAGATAGAGATGAGTACGAGGCTAAGTACAAGTGATAAGGCAGGGTAAGAGAAGAAACCCTTTGATGTATAGTTAGCTAAATTCACCGCCTCTCTCTTTATTCCATGTATTTGAATTCTATGAATGATGAGAGATGAATGACTGAGAAGTTAACATGCAAACTGAATTTTGTGCTATAAGAAAGAATTATTCCCAGGCAATTGTAAAGGTTTAATGGAGTGGTAGGGGCATGCAAGATTACAGAAAGAATCTTGTAATGCCCAGGAAATGAGGGTAAAGGCTAAAAGCTGAGAAGAGGTAATAAATTAAGATGTGCAAACATACAATCAGAACTTAAGAGATGCGAGATATGTGGTAGAGACCACAGAGATAAACTTTGTTTAACAAGTCGAGTAAGTTGCTACAGATGTGGCAAGCCAGGACATTTTGCCAGGGAATGTCTGTAGAATACAACAGGTCAGAAACCTCAGACAAATGAAAGAGTTTTTGCCATAATCAGAGAAGAGTTAAGGAAGTTGTCTGAGATAATCCAAGAGATGATATGGATTAATGATCGCTAAATAGACGCAATATGTGACTTAGGTGTCGGTTATTCTTTTGTAACGATAACTGTACAGGGCAACTGGATCTTCCTATTAGTATTCTGCCATACGATGAATGTGTTCCTATTCCTATTAGCTTAAGGGTGGTAGCACCCTATGTATGTTTAAACAATAATGTCCAGCATATGCACTGTTGAGCTACCCTAGACCTTATATGTTTGCATTTACATGCTAGAGATAGATGAGATAATTAGCTCTAGTTAATCCTCCAAGATTAAAGTCAGGATTAGGATGAGAGTTTGAGATAATATAATGATAGTTAGCTAGTCAGGGAGTTAGAATATAGGAGATGATAGAATAGACTCAGTATGATTATACAGATACATATTATTGGCATACTTATGGATATATGGTTACAGTACTTAGGACATGTTCCATTAATAAGGATAAGATATATGGATGATGAGACATAAACATGGCATAGATGATATGTAAAGAAATGAGATATAGTTATGAAAATGATGATGCAGCTCTAAGAGAGCAGCGTCTATGTAATGAAAGTTAACGCTCTCACAATAGAGCTAGCTTGCTCTTGCAATAGAGCCATATCTCTCTTGAAATATAGCCAGTTTAGAGAGATGTACTATCTATAATAGGAACATGCATGGTAGAGCCTGTATAGATCTCTGCAGTACTACACATAACAAAGTCATGTTTTGAAATGAAAGATGAGAATGATATGATAAATTCCTAAGTGAAAAAGGAAATGAGTAAAGTCTTAATGGAAAATATTATTTTTCTTAAAAAAAAGTTTTAGGAAAATTATCAATTGAGTTACCAACTAAGTGGAAGTGGCTGACCTTGTAACTAAGTCTGTTGGTTTTAGGTTTTCTAAAGAACTATGATATAGTACAATAGAATCATAGTAAATTTCAAAGGATCATAGTTAGATCCTAGCATGGCTCATATATAGTTTTAGGGTCATAGTTAGATCCTGAAGAGGCTTACGATAGATCGCAATAGATCCTGAGGGTCACAATAGACCTAGCCTAAGGGAAGGAATGAGCCATGAAGTTATGAGTACATTATGGTATTTCTATGGGAAGATAATTACCAAGGACAAGGTTAAGGAAGGAAATCCTCATGAATTGGTTAACTCATACAAAGAGAGTACCCACAACTTTTTCCAGATAGTTTTATTTAGATTGAACTCAGGATCCTCATACACGAAGAAGGAATTAAAGTTAACAGAGTTAAAATTTTCAGTTTTGAGTACAAGTTATTCACAAATCTATAGGTAGTGTGCCTAAGAAAGAGAATAAAAGCACCCCATATGAAATAAGAAGGGATCATGTGTAAGTAGATAGATCCCTAAGATGAAGTTAAAGAGAATGAGATCCAGATAGACCAAAGAGAAAGTGTATGAGAAGGGTCTAAGATAGTAAAGTACCAGGGTATGAACCTATTAACACTAATACTTCTGATTTATATCAGTACTTTTCAATTAAGCGTAATCAGGATAGAGTAGCCCAGTGATAGGTAACCCCTGCGAAGTGATAAGAAAAGTTGAAAATGCCAAAAAGAGTTGGTAAAAATGCATAAAGGTATGTAAGATGATGAGAAAAGTTAACAAAAATCAGGAAAAATTATAAAGATAAGGGATCAAACCTTTACGACAGATCTAAAAAGAGAAGATCTTAGAGGGAAGATTTAGATTATAGCTTTGTTTCAGGAGAAAATTAGATGAGCATAAAATCGGGATTCTCTTAAGAGACTATCAAAGCTGTATGTCAAAGAAAGTGTTAGACTTATGGTATCTCGATATATATGTATATATATAAAGAGAAACATGTAATGAGATAAGAAGTATGATGAATGATAGAGACCCCAAAATTATTCAAATTTCTGAAGCGTTATGTATTAAAGAAATGGACACTACTCGTAAGTTTAGTACAACGACTGAATTGAGTAGAGTAAAAGAAAGATGATGTTTGGTCTATAGTACCAAACTTCAACTCTGATTGAGTTGATAACGAAAGATGGCTAGTAGTTTAAAATAGACAAGGAGATCCTAAACTCCATTAATGTTAAAAGAAAGTTGCTAGACTTTGAGATAGAAGAACATAATTCTATAAAGATTACCCCGAACCTTAGTCATGAAACAAAGAAAGATATAAAAGAGATATATCCAAAGGTGTTTGACTAAGGTACGAGTTAAATTTTGAAGACAAAATTTATTTAAGAGGGGAAGAAATGTCATATCCCAATTTTTTTAGGCTACCAAGCCCCTTTGAGTAGAAGTCCCAGAAATATACAGAGAGTTTTGGGGGGACTAAACTGTAAATAACGAAAGTACATGGACTTAGATGTAAATATGAAAAGTCTTTGGGGGAAGTGTGTAAATATAGAAAATTCAAGGGAAATAGAAAAAAGACCTAAATAGAGTTTTGATATTTTAGGTAATAAACTAGAATTCCAGTAATTTGTAGTAAAGGACTAAAGTGAAATTTGGCAAATTCATAGACTAAAGTGTATTTTGTCAAATTCAGGGACAAAATTATAATTATGATAAAGTTGAGCCAAAAATGGCCCATAACTGCTTGAAAATATTTTAATCCCAAATTTTACTAGTAAATAGGGAATGGTAATTGGGTCAGGTATATCTTTCATAATTTCAATTTGAGGTTCCAAATAATTGATATTAATTTTTAAAGTCTGGAAGTTATTACAGGACCTTTGGACCTCAGAATAAGATAAAATTTTACAAAAAAATTTTATAATTAATATAAGAATTTATAAAACTGACAGAACTCAAAAAAGAGTTCTGTAGAATTTATAATGGAATTTCAAATAAAATAAAATACCTGATAAATATGTTTAGGGGAAGTTTCTTGGGAATTGAGCAAATAAAGGAGATTGAATATGTTCAAAGGCCCAAGATGACACCTCATAGGCCTAATAATGTGCTCCAACAATTATGGGGGCTAGTGTTCAAACAAACCTGAAAAGTATGAAATGACCAAAATGCCCCTATGTTATAATATTGAACAAGAGATGGATGTAGGGCATTTTGGTCATTTAGAGATGGTCAAAAGGTCAAAGAGGGACACAGGAACGATTGACCATAGTCATAACATATTCTGATGAAGTGTAAAGAAGTGTAAAATGACAATTATGCCCTTAGGGTTAATGTTGTATAAAATAGTGAACCAAGGGAATTTTAGTCATTTTCCTAACAATGTCAATGGTAGGAAAAATTTAGATGCTAGATTTAATGACATAATATATATTTTGGAATATTATAAAAATTATAATTATAAAACAATTTGATTTTTGTAAAATCTGATTGAGTCAGTACTAGATTGGACTGAAATTTTTCCTATCAGTGTTTTGCATTATGGTACACCAAACAAGGTCTTATATGATGTCATGGATGATGTCATTTTTGACTTGGTGTGCAAGCATAGTTTCAAGAATGAAACTTTTCCTATTAGTGTTTAGCACAATGTTGCACCAAACAAGGTCTTATATGATGTCATGGATGATGTTATTTTTGACTTGGTGTGCAAGCAAAGTTTCAAGAATGAATATAGACCCTTAGATTGAATAGTATCTAGATCAATCTTGATCCCCTCATTTTCACCCAAGATTTTCTATAAATACCCCCTTATATGCACCATATGGAACCTCTGCCAAAATTTACATTGACCCAAGAAAGAGCACTCAAACTTGGAAGCAAATCAAGGTAATCAATTTCCTAGCTCTTGAACTTTATTGTAGCAAGTTTACTCTTATTTTTTATGACAATAATTCCCTCAAGAGTGTTGTTATACGTGCTGTTCATATGTGATGGGAATATGAATTTTATGTTATAGATAGTTTAGATAAGTTTAAACAAGTTAGAATAAATTAGTATTCATTTGGAAATTCAAGTATGCCTGTAATTATGGTTTTATGCTATTGGCTGCCACTGTAAGTATCATTGTTCATATGTGGAAATTTTATGATTTTGATGCTTCCATTTATTTAAAATGAAAAATTATGTGGGGTAAAGTATAGAAACAAGTATTGGAAGTATTGGAATAAAATGATAATTTTTTGAAAAATGGAGGGGTGGTTTATTCATGTACAGTAGGCTAAGGAGAAGTTTGAATTTTGAAATTCTAACTTCATATTAGGATTCCTTGGAAAAAAATTATGTAGGATTGGTCTAAGAAAATAATTATTACAAAGCTAAACTACTAGCTCCAAGAATTAAGTTAAGAGGTAGGGTTTTAAGGGAAGTATTGTAAAATGTTTATGTAATGGCTCTAATGAGTTGTATACACAATGTAATTATGTTTAGGGCCATAAAATGTCAAAGGCAATGAGTTAAAGAGGGTGAGAATGTAACCAATGTTTGGTAGAAGACAAAGGGAGTAAAGAGAAAATGATAAAGTTTTAAGGTAGTGAACTTACCCTTTATATGCTTGATGTGGTATGCTTATGTCTTGACATGTATATATGATGATTGAATGATGTTGTGACATGAAAAATGATGTTGAGTATGTTATGTATAACATGTTTCCCATGGCCATGCATTTTTATACATGATAGCATGTCACTAATTAAAGAGAGTTTAATGAAATTACATATCATGCATTAGCATTTATCTTGCATATTTAAGTGGTAATGTTTGTTATTAAGATTCCCCAGAATCTTACCCTCCCATAACTAACCAATTTAGGTCAAGCATGATGGAAAATATATGCATGGAGGAGAGCTAAAGTATGGAAGAAAGAATGTGAAGAAAATGCATGCTCTAGCATGAGTTGTATGCTTTGCTAATTATATTCATGATATATAATATGCTATTATATGCAATGGAAAATGTATGAAATATTTATAGCATGATCCCATGATATATATGAGTGTATGAGAATCCAAGTTGATGGTTTATGAATGTTCAGTGAATTTATGAGAATTAAAAGAAGAAAATGAAATGCTAAAAAGGTTGGTCCTAAAGTATTTTTGTTGTGGCTTCAATTTGACCTAGCAAATGAAGGAAAGCTACAATCACTTAATATTCTAGAGTGGAAAAGGATAGCATCGCGATAGATTTTGTAGTAAGTTTATCAATAACCTTAACAAAACATGATGCTATATGGGTAGTAGTTGATCGTTTAACTAAGTCAGCCCATTTCCTAGCAGTTAATGTAAAGGATCATCTCGAGAAGCTAGCTAACTCTACATAAAGGAGATTGTTAGGCTACACGGTATCCCTAGCAGTATTATTTCAGACAGAGATCATCGATTTACATCAAATTTCTAGAAGGCTCTGCATAAAGAAATGAACACTAATATCAGATTTAGCACAACCTATCACCCACAAACACATGGACAGTTAGAGAGGATGATTCAAACACTGGAGTTGCTGAGAGCCTGTGTTTTGGATTTTAAAGGAAAATGGGATGTTCATATACCATTAATAGAATTTACTTATACAATAGTTATCATTCTAGTCTTTAGATTGCTCCTTTTGAAGCACTATACGGTCAGAAATATAGATCTTCGCTATATTGGACAGAGCTAAGCGAAAGGAGAATTTATAGTTCTGACATAGTAGATCAAACTTTAGCTCAGATTGATTTGATTAAGAAGAGGTTGTTAGTGGCACAAAGCAGACATAAAAGTTATGCAGATTTCAGAAGAAAGCCACTAGAATTTGAGGAAGGTGACCTGTATTCCTCAAAGTTACGCCAACTACAAGAGCTGGACGATCTATTAAAGTTAAGAAGCTTAACCCGAAGTATATTGGACCATTTTAGATTCTCTCTAAAGTTGGACTAGTAGCTTATAAGCTAGCTCTTCCTCCAAACCTCAACCAGATCCATCATGTATTTCATGTTTCCAAGTTGAAGAAATATATACCAAACCCATCACATGTGATTAAATAAGATGATGTCGCGTTGTAAGATAACCTGACATATGAGGTTGGACCAGTACGAATTATTGATCAAAAGATTAACCAGCTACGAAATAAGCAGATTCATTTAGCCAAGATGGTCTGGAAAGGATTGATGGAGAATGAGGTTATACCTAGGAAGTGGAAGAAAGAATGAAGGAAAAGTGTCCTGAGTTATTTCTTTAGTAGGTGTATATTATAAAATTTGAGGATGAAATTTATTTTAAAGGGGAGAGAAATGTTATATCCCCAATTTTCTTATTCAGTATGTATGTAAAGTCTGTTTTCAGTATACCTAAAATTCCATAAAGGAAAAGGTTACAATTCAATAGAAGATAGGGACTAAATTGTAATATTAGAAATATTAAGATATTATTAAAGAAAAGAAAGAAATACAAAGGAAAGACTTTAGGGACAAATTGGAGTTTTGAAATTAGAAGTAAGGGATCAAAATAAAATTTTATAAATTTAGGGATTAAAGTGTAATTTGTCAAATTCAAGGGCAAAAGTGTAATTATGAGAAAGTTGAGTTAGAAATGTCCCAGAAATGTTACAGATCCAAATTTTACCAAAAAGTAGAGAATGGTAATTGGGTCAGGCATTGCCATCTTTCAGAATTTCGATTTGAGATCCTAAATAATTGATATTAATTTTTAAATTCTGAAGATTTTTATAGGATCTTTTGGACTTCAGAATCAGATAAAATTTTACAAAAAAATTCTCATAATTAATATAAGGATTTATAAAACTGAGAGAACTTAAAAAGGAGTTCTATAAAATTTATGATGGAATTTAAAGTGAAATAAGATACTCGATAAATACTTTTAGGGAAGGTTTCTTGGGAATTGAGCCAATATAAGGGTTGGACATAACAAAAGGCCCAAGTTGGCATCCAAGAGGCCCAATAAGGTGCTCCAATAGTTATGGGGGCCAGTATTCAGAAAAACCCTAAAAATATAAAATTACGAAAATACCCCTATGTTATAAGATTGAACGAGAGATGAATGGTGGTCATTTTGGTCATTTGGGACACAGTCAAAAGGTCAAAGAGGGACACAAGAATACTTGACTGGAGTCATAACATATTCTGATGAAATGTAAAATAACAATTATGCTCTTAGGGTTAATATAGTCTAAATAGTGAACCAAGGGCATTTTAGTCATTTTTCAAGGGATAGTAATAAGATAAATACCCAGTCTAACAATGTCAATAGTAGAAAAAATCCAGACATTGGATTTAAGGATAGAATACATATTTTGGAATATTATAAAAATTAGAATTATAAAATAGTTTGATTTTTTAAAATCTAATTGAGCCAGTACCAGATTGGACTGGAATTTTTTCTATTATTATTTTGCCCTAGGTTGCACCAAACAAGGTCTTATATGATGTCATTTTAGACTTGGTGGGCAAGTAAAGTTGGAAGATGAAATATGGACTCTTGGATTAAATAGTGTTTGGATTAATCTTGACCTTCAATTTCCACCCAAGATTTTCTATATATACCCCCATATCTCTTTTCACATTTTGGCAAAACCAAGAAGCCTTAGGGAAACTCTACCAAAATTAATTTTGAGCTAGGAGAAAGCATACAACTTTGAAGCAAAAAGAAAGGTAATTGTGTCCTTTGATCTTGAACTTTATTCTAGTAAGTTTACCCTTAGATTTAAGTGGTTTAATGGCAATTTATCCTGGGTTATGGCTGCTGGATGTGCTGCTTATATATGATAGAAATATGAATTTTATGTTATTGATAATTTAGATAAGCTCAAACAAGCTAGAATCAAGTAGTTTTGGCCTGGAAATTCAAGTATGCATGAAAATAGGGTTTTATGTTCTTGGCTGCCACTGTATGAATCACTATTCATATGTGAGAATTTCATAATTTTGATGCTTCTAATTGGTTTATAATGAAAAATTGTGTGGGGTAAAGTAGAGAAACAAGTATTGAAAGTATTGGAATCAAAATGAGAATTTTTGGAAATAAAGAGGGTAAGTTTCGATTCTGTATAGTAGCCAAGGAAGCAGTTTGAATTTGGAAATTCTAAACTCATATTTGGATTCTACGTAAAAAATTATGTGGAAATGGATCATGAGAATTTATTTTGGAAAGATGAAAGATAAGACATAAAATGGACAAAGAATGGAACCTAGTGAAAACTAAATGGGTCATAAAATGGACTAATTTGACCCAAGTAATTACTTGCAACTAAATTATTAAACAGAGTAGTAAACGTCTTAACAAAGGTGGTCAAAGTCATTACAAAAGTTGTCAATTCCATAAAACAAGTTGTATTTGACCCAAGTAATTACTTGCAACTAAGATGTTAAAGAGAGTAGTAAATGTCTTAATGAAGGTGGTCAAAGTCATTACAAAAGTTATCAATCCCATTACATGAGTTGTATTTGACCCAAGTAATTACTTACAACTAACTTGTTAAAGAGAGTAACATTAAGGTGTAATAAATGTAAGTCCAAGAAACAATCTCCTAAGTTGTAAACTATGTGCTCAGGTAATAGTTTCTTTTTCTTTTCCTTAACATCTCAATGAATTGGGTTAGAAGCCATTATTGCCTACAAAATATATTTACAACTAGTAATTTAGCATCTATCAACTAAATACTTACATGACAAGAAGCTAACCATAAAGTCATCATAAAAAAAGTGTTGCCTCACTTGTCCTTCCTCCTTCATATTATCCATTAATGTCTTACAGACCACTGATATCCCCTATGTTTCACAACAAGCTTGCCATAAACTCAACAATAAATCCATATATAATATGAAGAATTATTAATTGTTACTACAAACTTACTTACCCAGTTACTTATTTTTTGAATTCCACTAAGCATATATAGCTTACCCCCGATTGATATCTTCATGCAATAGGTTAATCAAACCCCTATAAAGTATAGTCAATAGCAATATGCGGATCATAAATCATTAAAGTGTACTCATTTCCTACAATTACATTCAAAGACATTACATAATAACTAACCCTTTACTCTCATCCCGTGAACACATGCGACTTATCATGTTGAAAATCATGTCCTTATCATCTGTCAGCATTTTTCTTCTCTGAACCACCTTTGTTAACACCCATGGAGATGATACTGTTGTTGTTGGTTTCTTTTGCTTTTTTGATATCCTTAGCTCTACTTCCTTTTCGACTTCTTCCTTATCCATTACCAGGCCTTGATTATCTGTAGACACAGTTGTGGGCCAAACTCCTTCTTCATCATCATTTGTAGACACATTTATGGGCTACCTCCTTCTCCTTCTCCCTTGTTACCAGCTTCTTCTTCTTTATATCCCTCACTGCCTTCTTTTCCCCTTACTACTTTCTTGTTTCATTTCATCGTCATCACTATGAGAATCATCTTCTCCTTCACCAACTATTTCAATAGGGACTTTATCTTCTCTATTATGCTTGCCGTCAATCTTGAGTTGCATCTTTAGCAACTCCTTCTTAACTACACTAATAAGCCTTTGATTGCTTTCTTCAATTACAGCCATTAATCGTGCATTCAAGTCCCTTAACTCTGCATAACACAATTAAAATATGGTCAAACACATAACTTATTAATGTAACATTAAACTTACAAATCTGAACACATATCGTGTCTAAACGAGCCAATATTTTTTTCTCATCCTTTACATCCCTCACTTCACTATGACTATCACTATACAAAATGCCCATGTAGCTATTTCTCTCTATCCTAACCATCTCTTTTACCCTCTCATCAATCCATAACTGAATTGTTTTAGTCGACTCATGCTGAACAACTTTAACCAATGGGAAATGCTCACCAAAATATAACTGCAACACCAAACATTTTCAATTAAAGTAAATAGGTAGAAACAGAGGTAAAAAAATCACATACCACCAATAAGTACACGCATCCGCCCATGTTGTAACTCCCTATCTTATTCTTTTAGAATGCTTTCCCATAATGTACTATCTATTTGTACAAGACATTGATGATGTATGTGGCCCAATCAAAGTACTGAAGTCCATTTATGGTGCAACATAGCACCTTCAATAGCTTGTCACTCACTATTGTGCTTGAGTGGGAGCCAAAAAAGTCCCAACTACATACAACATAAACAATAACTCAAATTTATCTTTGTACTCCCTAGATTTTATGTCATTTAGTATCTTGATATAAGGGACTTTACCATACTCAATCTTCAACCTCTTATACTTCTTATCATCATCATCCATGTCCACTCTTACCTCCTCCACATTATAGGGTATACCAAGCAACTGCTCAACATCTTTTACTCCTATTTCATTTGTCTTCCCTTAATTCTGAATTGATAGGTCAGGGTATTGTGATTGAATGAAGGAGGCTAAGAGGTCACGAGGGAGTCTTATTGTTCCCACATGAAGCAAATTATAATTAAGCTTTTAATCCAACAACCAAACCACCTCAAATTGTCACAAAATATTTTCCAAAGTCCTAATCTATTAACTGCCACTAGAATAATAAAATATGACTAAGGATATTAAAAATAAATGCTCAATCATAAATCAATAATTCATAAAAATAGGATTAAAGCTAGCAAGAGATACAATGATCCAATAATTCAAGCCACCTTGAAAAATCACAAAATATCTATTAAAATCACAATACAAAGTCTTGACCCAAAATAGAGTAAGGAATTAAGTTATAATCAGCAAAATGTCAAATGCTAAACAGTAATCTAGTTACAATAATTCTCAATAAATATAAATAAATAATTATAAAGCTTTTTCAATAATTATAAAATTATCATAAGACCTGGGAATTATAAGATGATTAATGGGTAAAAAATTAGAGTAACTTACACTCCCTTTTGAGATCCCAAAATCATGCCCTTGTTATTGAATCAGAGGATTTGGACGCCTGATAAACTCATATTTGTACTAATTTTTAATATGTTAAAAGAGAGTTTATTATTGATTCTTATCCACATTTACTACTATATTGAGCAAATTAGTTAATAATATGAAATTGGACAAGTGGGAATTTAAATGATGTGATTTTAGTGCTTAATTGGATAAATAATCTATTAAATGTCTATTTCAGGACAACACAGCAATCAATCAGCAAAGTGGAGCCTACCTGTGAACTCAAGTCGCAACCTTATGTATTCACCGTCGCGACCAAACTTCAATTAGCGAAGAAGAAGCGCTCTCTATAAATGTTAGTCGCGACCTGATGTATATAAGGTCACGACCAAACTTCAAATGTAGAAATCAATGAGCGAATGGCAGAAGGGACAACTGGATAGAAGATGATTTAAGCATGTGATGAATTGCATAATTACACTTAACAGATTGCAAGTGGGAGATCAAACATGTGCAGCAACAGAATTGAACTCCACATATCTGGCACTGTTCACGCGCGCACTGTTCACACATCAGCATTCTCTATCTGAACAGAATGAGCAAGTTGCCAACAGCAAGTGGGAAGCATAAACAGAATACCAGATCATGTGCTGACAGCTGGAGATGAAGGGCATATGGACAGCTCCATTGACTCACTCATGCATTTCAGACTTCTCCTATATATCACATGATATGCACATCATCCAGACATCCGATACATTCCCATACATTCTGACATACAATTCTTATATACCATTCACACGCATCATTCCATTCATTCCATCCAAATTCCAGTTTCACGCACACACCATCTTCTCTCTCTCCATCTTCATTTCTCTTCTGCAACTTTGCTCTGTTCTAGTTAATAGAAGTTCTACAGTTCATCATCCTCATTTTCCCCTTCCATTTCCACATGACTACTGCTATTGTACTGATGTTTGCTGCTGGAGTTCAGATAGCAATGCAAGGCTGAGCTGCTGTGCTTCCTTGGAGATGATGCCAACTAGAGTCTTTCAAGCTTAACAGGGAGTTATTGAGTCTTTAAGTCAGATTTAACTATATCTAGTTGATGTATTTACTTCTGGTTTATTGATTCAATTAGAGTAATAGATGACAAGGCACTAGGGAACCGAGTTGGATTCCTCTTTCCTACATTAATGAACCTTTGGCTAATATTTATATTCTATTATCTCTAAGTTGAACGATTCCTATTCTCTATTGATGTCTGCGAGTTGTAGCGTTAATTGAGATTTAGCTAGCGAGTTGTTAGCTAACCTATTCTAGTTCAATTGATTAACTCTTGATATTCTGTGGATAATGAAGGTAAGGCAATGTCCAAGGGAACACACTTGTCATCATTCATTCAAATCTGCTCCAATTACAAAAAACGTAGCCTTACATAGGCAGCAAAAGAACAATCTAGAATAAAAAAAAACCTACGTCATAAATGCCATAAATGTGCCTTAATGATGATTGACTATCTTGGTTGGCACCAATTAAGGCTAAAGGAAATAGGAAAATTACCTTTTCTTGAAGAAAAAGGATGCTACCTAAAAATAGGAAACTAATCTAAAATATTCTTATGCAATCTTTGACCAAAAGGCCTTATTTAATGCAAATAGAAATGGAAACTTAAAAAAACGAAATTAAACCACAACTAATACATAAAGACTCCTTCTTGATGCTTCTTGAATATTCTTGGACGTCACTTATGCTCCTCCTCTAAGGCACACGCTTGTCACATGGTATTTTGAGTGAATTCTTCAATCTGGACTGCACATGGGTCTTGTGCAACATCTTGTTTGGCTTCTAGCAATGTAAGCACCATGTTTGGACCCTTGATGGGCTGATTGAGGGATGCTTCTTCCAAATAAATAGGTTCTAACTCTTTAAGATCTTTTATCAAATAATTCAACGCCTCTTTCATAGATTTAGTCCTTGCTCTCATCATTGGGCGTGCAATGCCTTGTAATGGGTCTTTTAGAGTATTGGACTTCCATCTTTTAGCTTGGGCTCCATGCTCCCTGTTTTGGTCTTCCTTTGATGCTTGATCATGCCATGCTCCTCTATCATTCCCTCCCTGCTCAAAAGGATTCATCCTCGAATCTACAGCATCAAAGAGAGATAAATCAGTCACATTAAATGTAGCACTTACATTACCGTAGGAGCTAGGCAAATCTATTTTATAAGCATTATCATTAATTCGCTCCAGGACTTGGAAAGGGCCATCTCCTCTTGGCTGCAACCTAGACTTTCGTTGTTCTAGAAACCTCTCCTTTTGCAAGTGTACCCAAACCCAGTCTCCGGCTCAAAGACAACCTTCTCTTGATCCACACGGACCCCTTGAGCACCTACAACAAAACCAAGAAACACAACAGAATCCATGCAAAAAGAACATTTTTTAAAATTAGCATACAAGCTGTTTTCTCTAAGAGTTTTAAACACTTCACACAAGTGCATAACATGGTCATCTAAAGTTCTTCTATAAACAACAATATCATCAAAGTAGACAACAACAAATTTTCCAATAAATGAATGAAAAACATGATTCATTAAGCTCATGAATGTACTAGGTGCATTGGTCAACCCAAAGGGCATAACCAACCATTCATGAAATTCTAGTATGTATGGAATTAGGGTTTTGAGTTCATTGATGACACTGTACCAATCACTATTCATATGTGATAATTTTATAATTTTGATGCTTCCATGAGTTTAAAATAAAAAATTATGTGGGGTAAAGTAGAGAAACAAGTATTTGAAGCATTGGAATCAAAATGAGAATTTTTTGGAAAAAAGGGAAGTGGTGTGGTCAAGGGCAGTAGGCAAGGGAGGAGTTGGAATTTTGAAATTCTAACCTCATATTTGAATTTATTGGACAAAATTATATAAGATTGGTCTAAGGAAATAATTATTATAAAGCTAATCCACTAACTCCAAAAATTAAGTTAAGAGTTATGGGTTTTGAGGAACTTGATGTATAATATTTATGTAATAGCTCTAATGAGTTGTATACACAATGTAATTATGTTTAGGGCCATGATATGTCAAAGGAAATGAGTTAAAGAGGATGAACAAGCAACCAATACTTGGTTGGAGACAAAGGGAGTAAAGAGAAAAAGATAAAGTTTTAAGATAATGGGCTTACATATTTATGTGCTTGATGTAGTATGCTTATGTGTTGACATCTATATGATGATTGAATGATGTTGTGACATGATAAATGATGTTGAATATGTTATGAATAACATGTTTCCCATGGCCATGCATTTTTATACAAAGCATATAGCATGATGACATGTCACTAATGAAAGAAAGTTTAATAAAATTACATATCATGCATTAGTATCCATCTTGCATATTTAAGCGGTAACATTTGCTACTGAGATTTCTCAGAATCTCACCCTCCCACAACCAACCAATTTAGGTCAAGCATGATGGAAAATGTATGTATGGAGAAGAGCTAAAGAATGGAAGAAAGAAAGTGAACAAATTGATACTCTAGCTTATGATGTATGGTTTCCTATGCATGTAAATGTTATGTAAAGTGACTATTTATGTGATGAAAAAGTATGAAATAATTATGGCATATTTACATGATGTATATGAATATATGGAGAGCCTAATTGATGGTTTATGAATTCTGGATTAATTTATGGAAATTAAATAAAGAAGGTGAAATGGCAAAAACGTAGGTCTTGAAGCAATCCTACTTTGACTACATTTTGACCTAGCAAATGAAGGCATTAATTTACAAAATTTTATGAGCATGTAATACAAATCTATATATTTAAATTCATAGGTAATATGACTCATTTGGATGTGTATATCAAGAGAAATGATTTTTCAAAGTTATAAGACAGATTCTGGAACTTCTATAATTTACCATATAAATAGTAAAAAGTAACGATTTAACTGTATTGATTGGCAAGGTAAATGTCAAAATTTATATTTTTTCCTTAAATATCTATGAAAGAGCTTCAAGTAAAAAATTTGAAATACTTCCATACAATTTTTCTAGAATTAGTTATGAATTTTTAAAGTTGGACTATCAATCTAGAATTTACCAAATGAACAGTATGCGGTAATTAAATTTAAAATTTTTAATTTTTGGGACAAAATAATGCTTCCACTAATTAAATACGCTTCCAAATAAATACTCTGAGGGGTTAAAAGTAGGATATTTCAATGATCATAGCAAATTCACCTTCATAAAAAGAAAATGATGCCCCTTGATTAGACACTACTTGATTGAAAATTTTTTATTAAGTGTTGCCTTGATCCCTCCCTAGCTAAAGTTAGGGTGATCTCTCCAACCTGAGTTATACGTGTTAAAGTAAGGATCATCACATGTAAAGTCATTGAATCTAGGTAAGGAAGAAATTAATGCTCCTTTAATGTCAAAGTTCACATCATTAGTATAAAAATCATAAGGATCACAATTAACATTGGAACTACCTCATGCTTCTGTTATCTTCATCATTATTCCTTTAGTTGCAAGAAGAAAGAAAAACACAAAGAGAGAGAAAGCTGTAAAAAAAATAGCAAGTAAAAAGCTAAGAAAAATTAAATAAATTGAAACTAAATGTTTCTTTTATGCAAATGCAAAAATTATGAAATAATAACTTAGACAAAGGCTCAACAATTAAACTTCAGTCAGTGTTACTTGACACTTAGTTACTAGGGAACTAATTCCTTGGCTCCTCCCCAGTAAAGGCACCACTTGAAACAACCTAAGTTCGATGTCGCCTTAGGATTACTTTAAAAATTAAACCAATGACTGTGTATAGTGCAATCTCGGGTCGTTCTCTTTGAGATTACTTCAAAAATTAAACCTAAATGTTTTTTATGCAAATGCAAAAATTATGAAATAATAACTTAGACAAAGGCACAACAATTAAACCTCTGTGAACGTTACTTGACACTTAGTTACTAGGGAACTGATTCCTTGGCTCCCCGGTAATGGCACCACTTGAAACTGTTGGAGATTGTGCCCTAGGGGCCAATCATTATCTTATGAACATTGTTGATTTATGAATTTCTTAATTATGTTATCATATTATTTGCATGTTTACTATGATGACAATCCTTGGATAACTCGTGATCTTATCCTAAATGTCCCTGGTCGGTCATCTATTCGGGAGCAGAGATGAAATAAGACCAGTATGACTTTGAAGATATATAGAGATATAAATCAAAATCATAGGCACATGTAAGAGTACAGGGTGTTGAACCGACCCGCTATGAGAGAGCTGCATGGGTCAAGTCATAAGCTTCTCTCATATACAAGCCATGTCACTATGCCCTTTGACCTGAGATCATCATGGATTCCTACATGACAAACGCTCAGCTTTGACCTAGTCAAAAGTCACTTTTGACCGAGTGATCATAAAGGCTATACTCGGGCTTAGTGGTTTTTCATGCGGAGGAATGTGAATGGTCAAGATGGAATTTGTCCCTCACATTCGTAGAGAGATATTACTGGGCCCCTCGATGAGTGAGTCTGAGAAATGTATGGCCATACTGGAATGGAAGGGTAGTTCCATTTCTATATTCAGACTACTCAGGGATCGAGAAAGTAACGGTCAGGAACAGGAGGATGACGTTCTCCATGCCTCATCCTTGACCGAAATATCGTGTGACAAAAGGGACGTGATATGGTTGTATGAAAGGTTACATCGTTTAACGATCCTCATATGTTTTGGGTAGTCATAATGCCTTGCTAGAGACCGCTTACGACTTATGGGTCAATATAGTAACTGGCCCACTGCCAACTTCATATGGGCCTACAGGGTCGCACACAAAACAGCCTAATGCGAGCTATGATGTCTAGATTCATTGAATCAAAGATATGTCTAGATTCAATGAATAATCTAGGGTGGATATATATTATATATATATATAAATTAGTATATATATATTATATATAATATAAGAGATATTTGTAAGATTTAATTTATAAGGATAAATTAAATCTCTATCACTTTTGAATTTGAATTTAAATGGATATGATCTATTTGAATTTGAAATTCAAATTGATAAGATATCTCAAATTTGATTTATGAGAATAAATCAAATATAATTCTGTCTTATCTTTATTTTAAATTAAATAAATAGGTGAATTAAATCTGTGGGACGGATTTAATATAAACCATATTTATTTAATTAGTTTCTTATTAAATTATGCAATATATGATATTGTATTAATTCAGAATTAATATAAGATTAATTCTGAAGCCCGGCCCTATTAGAAGCCCGATAGCTTCCTATATATTTGACATTAGGGGCTAGGGTTCTACACATCTCTACACACACATTCAGACGTGAGAAAAAGGGCAAGGAGAGTGCAAACGGTTTGCAGATAAGAAACTGCCGAAATAGAGATGGTGAGGACGGAATCTCTAGAAAGCCCTAGAGGGACAAGAGGCGCTAGCACGTCGTTCGCGATTGGAATGCTGTTCGTGTGGATACTGGTAGAGGAAGCCGATCTGAGCTGTCGACTTCTTGCGATCGACCAGACACGAAGCAAGGTCGCGACCTATTGACACTGAGGTCGCGACCATACGGGCATCTGAACGTCAGAAATCCGAAAAGAAGAGGCAGGTCGCGACTTGAAGCTGACGAGGTCGCGACTACAAACTCCAAAGACGTCAGGTCGCGACGAGAAGCAGAGTAGGTCGCGACTAAAAACTCCAGAGGCGACAGGTCGCGACTAGAAGCTGAGGAGGTCGTGACTGAAAGTTCCAGAGGCGAAGAGTCGAGACTAGTGGACACTGAGGTCGCGACCAAAGCTTGAAACCGAAGGTAACACTTCTTTCTCCTTGACTTAAACACATTCGGTAGATCCTGGCTGGGAATGGAAAAAAATTTTAAAGTTAATTTCCACTGCGTGTCTTCCAATTCCCAACAGAAACAACCTAAGTCCGATGTCGCCTTAGGATTACTTCAAAAATTAAACTAAGGATTGCGTATAGTGTAATCTCGGGTCGTTCTCTTTAGGGAGCAAAAAATAAAATAAAATTCCTAAATAACTAAATGAAATGCACCTAAGATAGAAAATGGAGTTTTTTTATTTACTAACACTAAAGTTGCAATGAATTAAAATAAATTTAAATAAAATATTTTTATTATTTTTGTTAATTTAAAATAAGTGATATGAAAAGCAACCCTCCAATTTAATAGCGCATGCAATCATAGTTTCAACAGAAATGAGAGTTAAAAATAATGAATCAAGAATTATAATTAAGCTTTTAATCTAACAACCAAACTAACTCGAATTGTCACAAAATATTTTCTAAAGTCCTAATCTATTAAATGCCATCAAAATAATAAAATAGGACTAAGGATATTAAAACTAATACTTAATTATAACTCAATAATTCATGAAAATAGGATTAAAGCTAGCAAGAGATACAATGACCTAATAATTTAAGCCACCTTGAAAAATCATAAAATATTCACTAAAATCTCAATACAAAGTCTTGACCCATAATAGAGTAATGAAATTAAGTTATAATCAACAGAATATCAAATGCTAAACAGTAATCCATTTACAATAATCCTCAATAAATACCAATAAATCATTAGAAAGCTTTCCCAATAATTATAAAATTATCCTAAGACCTATGAATCATAAGATAATTAATGGCTAGAAAATTAGAGTAACTTAAACTCCCATTTGAGATCCCAAAATCATGTACATGCCATTGAATCAAAGGATTTGGACGCCTTAGCCACGGTTAGCCATCAAAGTCGAAGACATCGTCTAGCTTTCACAGACACCCTTGGTCAGACGAGACTGTGCCATAGCTGCAGGTTCATGTCTAACCTGTTCTCATCACTAGTTCTCTCTATTCACTGTTATTACTGTGCTGTCTATCTGTGCATCGCTATTTTGTCTTCTCTGTCACTACTGCTACTATTTCTATCATGGCGTCACTGGTATTGGGCTCTGTTACTATTTCTGCTGGTCACGGTTGCTGGAATGGAGGAGGTGATAGAAGGTGTCGGCAGAGGGGGAAGTGGGTATGGTCACGATTGTGCGTGGGTGAGATGGAGTTAGTGCAGGAATGAATAATGTTGGAGGTGTGGAGTGGGGTATGGTGAGAGGTGATAAAGATGGAGGATGGGTGTTAACAGAGGGGGATGAAGATGATGATGACAGCTGACCCATCTATACGTTGCTTTGTGCAGAATATATGCTGAGAAGAAAATAAAACCTAATGGGCCAAATTGCAAAGTTTGGCGCATAGGTCCTTATATGCAATTTATGAAACTGTGGTCCTTTGTAAATTTCGATTTCTCTCAAATTCCTGAAATAAAAATCATAATAAAGTAATACATTTTATTCCAAAAATAGTTGCTTTGGAGAAATCATAAAACTATTACAATTATGCCCGTATTAAGCATTAATTCAATGTATGACACATAAATCTAAATAGTGCATAAATTATACAATTAAGGACTAAAATAATGAAAAAATATCATCAAAATGATATGAATAAATATATAAAAATATAGGTTTGTCACCGTACTAATAAATTTATCTCGAAACTTCATCCATTTGCTTGGGCCTCCCTCTAATGCCATATTTTTTACCCTAAAAAACAACTACTCCATAGTAAATTACATAAACAGGTATAGTAAATTCCATAAACAATTATCATAAATCCCCTAATCGACTCTTCTTAATTGGCTTCATAACAATGTTACATTGTCATTGCCTAAACAAGTGTAATCAATTCCATAAACAATTGTAGTAAATTTTATAAACTAATGTACTTAATTGCTGGCTCCGAAGTGAAACAGAGTAAGCCTTTCACTTTGTTTTTCCTCTATCAAGTGTAGTCTCTCAATCTATTTTTTCCCACCAAGTGAAACAGAGTAAATTTCAAAAACCAAATGTAGTCTCTTTATTTTTTCCCACCAAATGAGGAACCAACAAACACTTCAAATCAAAAACAAAAACAAAACTAACAAAGCAAATTACTGGCTCCGAGGTGAAACAGAGTAAGCATTTCAGAAGTATTGTAACAAGAACTCTATATTGAGGGAAATTAGAAGGAGCGTGATGAAAATAAAGTGAGTTTTCAATAAGTTTATACAACTACGACACAAATCAACATCAAAGGTTATTATTTTCTATTTTCCCACATCACCATCTTCCATCTAATCATTACAAAATAAGTTCTCATCATTTCCGTAACCCGAATCGTCAATTTCCCTATAATCAATCAACCCATATGGAAAACAACCAAGAATAATTGGAAGAAACGAACTTACCATAGTCTATGTACAAACCACAAACGAAGATAAAGCAACTAGGTCAAAGGGAAGATTTGGGAGCATGATGCAAAACGTACAATGCATAATAGTAGCGACTCTACTCTACACGATCCTTGTTGAGGAGAACTCTGACACTCTTCGACGGCGACAATGTGAGCAGAACTTCGGGGAGGATGATGCGAGTCTCAGCGAAATACTCCCCAATTCCAACAGCTTTTTGTTAAAATATTTTCAGGGGCAATTGTCATTTTTCCTAAATTTTGAAAGGGCAGATTGATACTTGTGATCAATCTATCCTTTTACATATTCATATACTATTTTTGAAATTTTGTAATTCCAAAGGTATTTTCTGGTCTTTTGCCTAGATGTAAGCCTGATGTAAAAAGTTGATTAAAATATTGGGTTGGGCTTATATAATATAAAAGGAAATTATATTTTGTAATGCTAATTATAATTAAATGATGTAAAGGGTAGGGCATATGGATGAGGATTAAAAAATTTAACAAAAACACATTATTTGCCCATGCCTCCTCCTCCACCTATCTATCAACTGTTACCATCCGAGCTATTCTAGTCCACTAGTCGATCGCCTCAATCACCGTGTCCGGCAACATTGATGACCACCGTGGGTTGTGAGATTGATGAACCTTAGGTCGAAAAGATCTCCTTCACAGTGGGTGCCGCCGCCGGGATCCATGTACAACCTTCGTCCTCATCCTCCCCATCCACAATGAAGATCTCCATCGTAGGTGCCATGCCCGTTAGCTGTACTGCCCTTCTTCCTAGATCTAGTATTGGTTTTGGATATGCAAGAATGTAGGAGAAAAAAGTCAAAGGGAGGGAAGAAGATGATGGCACTGAAGGAATATCTCCTCCATAATGGGTCTCGACAAAATTAAGCTAGCAATGGTCCTTCCCCATTTCCCACTTCCAATGTGCCTGGGTTTAAGGAAGAAAATAATAAGTGATGGGCTGATGCGATTGACGATGGGAAGGGGATTCTTTTTATTTTATTTTTGGTTTGAAGGGCAGTTTGATATTTTGCATTTCATTAAATTTTAAAAATATTTTTTTTACCATTACTGAATGCATACTAAACAAATACTTTGTAATCATCATTCCATTACATCACATTCCCTACCATTACCTTCTATTACATTACTACCGATTCTATGAACCAAATGAGCCATAAATAATACTAGAAAAATATTTTAGAATGTTAAATATATCAAAAATTATTTTACAATATCTATTCCATCTAATATATCTATGTAAAGTGTAAAGCAAGAAATTGATTGGCCCACGTAATTTCTTCTTCTCCTACTCTTTTGGCTTGAATTTCATTAAAATTTAATATGATTGGTCCCTTAATGCCCCACGTAATCAGCATTTTCGTAATCTGGTGAGTAAATTGTTCTATATTATTTTTTAATTTTACATCGACATCTCCACAATCTTCTAATTTAAAATTAAAATTTTCAATTTAAGAAGGTTATATGAATTTAATTCAATTTAAGATTCCCTAATGTTGTGGCTTGAATTTTATTAAAATTTCATACGATTGGTCCCCTTAATTCACTCCACATAATCTGCCTTTTCATAATCTGGTGAGTAAATTGTTCTACATTTATTTACATTGAAATCTCCACAATCTTCTAATTTAAAATTAAAAATTTCAATTCAAGAAGGTTATATGAATTTAATTCAATTTAAGATTCCCTAATGTCGTGGCTTGAATTTTGTTAAAATTTCATAGGACTGGTCCCCTTAATTATCTTTAAAATTTTCAATTCAAGAAGGTTATCTGAATTTAATTCAATTTAAGAAGATTTAAATTAAAAGATTAAGATTCAAGTAACCTTTTTAGATTAATTTTTTTAATATTTTTATATCTCTCCTATTTTTAAAAAAGATTTATTTTTTTCTCATATTTTGTTATACTTGCAACTTTTTCACAACAAAATATCTCTTGAAACCTTGTAGGAACTGTTTCCTGTTTCTTTAAAAAAATATATTATCTCTATGATTTCTTTCTTTCTTTATAAACCCTATGATTTCTTTTGAACAAATCCTTTTTTTTTTTTTACAGATTTTGTTATATCTAAAGTATATTAGTATTTTAATTTTAAATTTAAAGATTAGTCGTGGATGTTTAAGGGCCAACCTTGGAAAATCACTGGACCCTAGTCAGAGATGTTGGAAAGCCACCTTGGGAAATTGTAAAACCTTGAATATTTGTGGAAATTCTCTTAAATCGTAGAGATTTTGAAAAGCCACATTAAATGATCGTGAAACCTTTGTGAATAACATGTTTAAATCTTCTCACTATCATTGAATCACTTGAAATCCGAAAGTTGAAAGTTTTTTCCTTTTCAGCACCCGAAGATTGAATTGTAGCATTCCTGGATCATTGATAATTATTTATTATTTTTTCTTTCTAACTTCCAAGATGAAGAACTTCTTCAATATCACCATCATGTTGCTGGTGGGGTTGAGGTTTTTATTTTTATTCAAATGGATCACTGGTGATTATTTATTCCTTTTTCTTTCTAACTTTCAAAATGCAGAACTTCTTCAATATCACCGTTGTGTTTTTGGTGGTGAGATTTTTCCTTCTATGTTCTTACACTTTCTAGCCTTGACTTTGTGTTTCTTCATAAATCCAACATCTCCCCAAGGTATATTTTTTAGTTTTTTCATTTGCTATTTATTGTCCTTTTATTTCTTTCGAGACCAAAGGCATATACCTGGATTATTTTGTTTGGGAATTTTCTTTTTCTATTTATTAGTGTTTTATTTCAAAGGAATTTGTTTATTCTTAATCTATCAATGATTAATTATGTGTAACATCCTAATTTTTAATTCGAAGGTATAGTATTAATTATGTTGATTTGAGTGGAAATTAAGGTAATAAGTGATTGATCTTGTTTGTTTGAGGCTTTAAAATACCAAGGAGGATGATTGAAAGTCATATATTTAGACATTTTAAATAGTCTTGGGATCTTGGAATTTGTGAAGATCAAATGATAATATTTTCAAGTGATTATTTTTGCATTAGAAAGTAGAGATCTCCAACTTTCTAACGAGTCATGATTTATAATTTTTAGAGATGTATGGAATTAATTATGAATTTTTGAATTCAAATCATAGTTATAGGTAGTGGGCACTACTGCCCGAACAATGGTTGAGGCAGAGAGCAACAGCGCTCAGGCACTCAAATCAGCGCCCAGGTGCTAATGTCACAGCTTTTTATATAACAAGGAGTTGGATGTGCAAAAAATGAAGGAAAATGAAGGAGGAATCACTTGGGCTCTACTAGGGTTTGTATTTTCAACCTATTGGAAGTATTTTGGAGCTTCTAAATATGTGGGTAAGTGTTTCTAACCTCTCCTCTTCTATTTCCTCTTAGGTTTCCCAATTTTTGATAGTTGGAATCTTGGTGTTCTTGGTGATTTCAAAATGGCTGGGACTTTGATCAAATATTTTGAGTTCTAATGGGTTATTTAAGTTAGATTAAGTGTCTAATCTGTTTAGTTTTGGTTAGATTTCATTTTAGTGGAATTTTGATGTTAGGGTTTGATAAAGTGTTGAGATTTTTATGGTTTGTGATAGAATGGTGATTGAAAATAAGTTTTTAGTATTGGTTTCTGTTATTATGTGTTGGAATTAAGGTTTAATCGGTTTAGAATGTTGATTTAGGTTGAAATTAAGAAATAGATATTTTGGAGTCAAAACCCTATGTTGTAATTTGTGGCTTTTGTTCAATTGGGTCTATTGGAGGTTAATTGATTTTTCCTTTGAGTAATGAAAGCTATTTGGATATGAAACAAAGTATTGGATTAGTTTAATTGAGGTCATGGTGAGTTTTGGGTCATTAGAAGGTTCTAGAACTTTTAATTGTTGTTGTTAATTACTCTATTAGTTTCAAACCAATGTGTAGTGATGATACGCTTGTATAGATTGACTTTTTGATTGTGGCTTGAACATGGGGTTGACTATTGGTGATATTTATCTTTAACTTTAGTAAGAGATAACCACGTTCTATTTATTATACATGCTAATGTAATATTTATGAGCATTATGAAATCAAAATTTAATGAGATTATTAATCTATGTTGATAAATTATTGGTATATTCTTATAGAAATCGCCTTTTGGGAATTAGTGCCATTATTTGAGAAGAAATGATTGATCCGTTGTGGAAGAGTACCATGATCCATATTGTGAAATTGATTTATATCATTAAATACCATGTTATCTTTATACTGAAACTATATAAGAGTACCATAACTTGCATTGAGAATGTGATATAGTACCATGATATACATTAAGAATGTGATAAAGTACCATGAAATGCATTGAGAATGTGATATAGTACCATTATGTGTGATATTGGTCAATTGGGATAAAGAAGTGAAGTTATTCCTTTACCACGTGGTGTGGCTTCCATAGGTGCATGATAGTTGGCCTTTGCCCCAACAGTTCCATTAGGGGCCAATACGTCTCAATATTCCCATGAAAGGCTATGATACCTCAACAGTTCCATGAGGGGGACCCATGGTTCGGTTGTGTACTCTATGATCTTTGGCCGATCCATACCACATAGGGCCTGTTTGGTAAGTTACCAAACCGCGGTTTTAAAAGGGCTTTTAGCCCAAACCTCGGTTTGGGGAAATTTCAAAACAAACAGGCTTATTTGTCCATAAGTGCTTTTGGACAAAACCATGGTTTAAAACCATGGTTTTGAATAAGCTATTTAAAATAGCTTTTTCAACAGTAAAAGCACTTATGGATTATCCAATTACTATCTTACCCCTACTTTTTCTTACACCCTCTCTCCTCTCTCCTACTTTTTCTTACACCCTCTCTCCTTTCTCCTCTCTTCCCTCTCTCCTCTCTCCTCTCTTTTCTCTAACTCCCTCCTCTCTCTTACTTTAAATCAAATCATACCCTTTTTGGTAATTTATCACCATAAAAAGTCATTCTAAAAATAACTATCCAAACACCTATTTACTCAAAACCACTTTTTTTCCATAAACTCTTCTCCAAAAGTCCTTTTTCATAAGTTGTCCATAAGCCCTTTTTTTCTATAAGCCCTTTTTCAAAATCCTATCCAAACAGGCCCATAATCGATAAGCTTTTCGGAGTAACTATTTACATGAGTAGTTTATCTTAGCCCATGGGTTCAGTTAGGAGGAATAAGAAAGTTCAGTTAGCTTGATGGGAGGCAATTGGGTTATTCTAGTGGGTTAAATAAATGGTTATTATTCCTTTCTTTATGCATCATAATTGTTTTATAACTATTCTACTTGGCACCTCACAAGTATATATTGGTATATATGATGAATAAGATTGATAGTTACTGATAAGTTTGTTTCACCCCATAGTTATTAATATTTTTTAGGTGATAGTGCTGGTTGCCTATGTTCATACTTTGGGAAAGGCTCCAAAGGCTTATTGTAATGGCCCAAAACAATAAAATAGGATAATTATTTAATTCCTAGTTAATATGTTATTTATTCATTGTAAACGTATAAAAAAAAATAAGTTAGTAGATTGATGGCACTTGAGATGACTATGTATGCTTGGGTTGCCAAGTTTAAATCTATGCTCTTTCAAAAGGAGAGTTTTTATTTTGTTTTAATACCATGAAATTACCAAACTAACCTTCTATTAAAAACATTAATTAAAGAGTTAAGGTGTAAATTTACCTTAGACATTTCCACTCAGGAGCACTCGGTATAATTTTTTAGAAGTAATTTTGCTCCAGAAGTTTTCAAATTGTAGCAATGTTGCCTTGACCGTTACCCAAAGTTAAGGCTGACTGTTAGTTGACCAATATGATGATGTGATATGTCACATTATCTTTTACTTTTGGCTAAGGTGCAAATTTACCTAGGAAGTTTTCACTCAGGAGCACTGGATATCCTGAATTTTTTTTTGGGTTCAATGTTGCCCTAGTTGTTATCCAAGTTCAATTTGACTGGTAGTTTGACCAAATATACTGAGTTGACTAGTACATGTGCCATCCACTTCATTCTTTTTCAAAATTAGATACAAGAAGATAACATATGAGACTATCATATATTATTTCTTGAAAGGTTGCTAGAGTATGATATGCTGAGAGTGACAGTCATGGTGAGTTGATTAGGGTGAGTAAGCTAGATGAAAAAATTTTGAGCCTTCAACATATACTCCTTTACATTGTGTGACACCATCTAGTTTGATAACTTTGACGAACTTGTCTCAATCCTTGATTCAAAACCACATTAGCTCAATGGAATTGTGAAAATGATAAGGGCATTTCTTCCAAAACCCTTTTGACCAAACATAACCCACATAAATATTAAACACTTTGCTTTACCCCTTTGAGACCTTTATTTTCTTTAAAAAAATTCCATCCTTGATTAATGAATTCTGTACAAGGTAGTGGTTGCTGCAGTAAGTCTTTAATTGTGAATGATTACTAAGTTGCAATTACTTGTTAAATGTCTGAACCTCAATGTATTGTTATCTGGTTCAATAGTGAAAATAAAGAAAAAGTACATAGAAAAGAAAAAGAAAAGAAAAACAGAAGAAAGAAAAGAAAGACTAGATGCAAAAAGTGCTATTCAACTTATATGGAAGAATAAGTTTGTGACTTGCTATTTTCTGCAGCTGCATAATTGGAACTGGAATTAAAATTGAAATAACTTGAAGAAGTAAGGACATGTGCAGTATTTCATTAATCATTGACATGTATTTCCATTTCATCATCTAACCTTTCTAACATTACAACCCTAATAAAGACCCTTTGATTTATAAACCATATGGCATTTAGTGGTGGAGACGTAGGATTGTTACAAGCCTATGGGAAGCCTAAGCTAGATGGTTGAGTGAAATTACCTTGATAAGAGAGGGAGTAAAATACTATACCTTGTGAGGAAATCTCAACCTAATTGCTTACTATTATTTAGTTGCATGAGTTTGATACTTTTATTGATATGAGGTTAGTATGGATTGTTGCCAATTGAAGGGAAAGAATTGATGAGTGCAAGTACTTATGCTAAATCTATTTTGCCAATTTTGTTGAACATGTGTGTTTGAAATTCAGTTTTGATACATAATTTTGCTCGGAGTGCAAAAGCTACGTGTGGGGGAATTGATAAACTCATATTTGTATTGATTTTTAATATGTTAAAAGAGAGTTTATTAATTATTTTATCCATATTTACTATTATGTTGAGCAAATTAATTAATAATATAAAATTAGAATAGTTGGAAATTAAATGATGTGATTTTAGTGCTTAATTGGACAAATAATTTATTTATTCTAATTTTCTATTACAGGCCAATACACTAACAGAATGGATTAAGGGAGAATAATAGCTGGACAAGAGGAATTTATGCATGTGCTAGCACATGGTGGAGCACTATTCACACTCAGCAATCTCCATCTAAACAAAATCACATGGCTAAATGAACAAGTGGGCTGATAGCTGGTGAAGTGCATGGGCTATAATAGATTTGGCATGTGCTAACAGAAGCAAGTGGGCTAAAGAGGAGATTGATTGACGCATTTGATCACTAATTCCACACAGTATATATATCACAGCATATACGCATACATCGGGGGACACCTGAGGGACATCATCTCTGATTCATACTTCACACCTTATTCATTCAGAATCCATTCCAGACTTCTCTCATCTCACTACACGTACACCATCTTCTTCTCCATTTTCCATTTCTCTTCTATAACTTTCCTCTGTTCTAGTCAATAGAACCAGAGTAAAGTTCTACATTCATATTCATTTTCATCTTCATATTTTTTCTCTCAGCATGACTGCTGCTATGCTTTCTGTTACTGCTGGAGTTCAGATGGCAAAGCAAGGCTAAGTTGCTGTGCTCTCTTAGAGATAATGCTGAACCAGAATCCTTGAGCTGAACAGGGAGTTTCATTGAGTCTTTAAGTTAGATTTAATTGTATCGAGTTGATGTATTTACTTCTGGTTTATTGATTCAATTGGAGTTAGTAGATGATAAAGGAGTAGGAAACTGAGTTGGATTTCTTATATCTGTATAATTGTTGCTTTGATTAATTTTCATCATTGAAACGAGTTGGACATGGTTGTGATTAATTAGAGTGATTATATAATAGAGTACAGTTGTATCTATTTAATTCATCTTCTTCTATCTATGAGTTGAATAATTCATAATCTCTATTCAATGTCTGCGAGTTGTAGCTTGATTGAGATTTAGCTGGCGAGTTGTTAACTAACCTATTCTAATTCAACTGATTAACTCTTGATATTCTATGGATAATGAAGGTAAGGTAATCTCCAAGGGAACACACTTGTCATTGATTTATATCATCATCATAAACATCTAAAATCATAAATAGTAGTATAGGATTTACATTCAGTTTTAGTTCAAACATCTCATCACACAAATCATCTGATTAACTTGTTAATTTGTGGCTCATTAGAATAATTAGGTACCTTAGCATCCATCTAGGCTCCTTGTGAATCGACCTAGGTTGGCCTCCACTTACTATTGGTTAACTTAGTTTTATTTGATAATTAAAATGACAGTTATCACCTGTAATAGAAATTTAAAAGAGACAGATTAATTATCTAATTAATCACTAGAATCATATCAATTAATTCCCAACCGTTCCAATTTTATATTATTAATTAATTGCTCATCATATTGGTAAATGGGGAGAAAATCAATAATAAAACTCTCTTTAAACACACTAAAATCAATTCAAAAATAAGAGTTTATCATAGATACGGGGAACCAATATGATGAGAGATAAGTATGTTTCTGATAATATTAATAGCTATCAGTTTTAGGGTTAGGTTGAGAGGCTCATGAGTAAGGGATATGATGTACAAAAGTTCTGGCCATTCAGTTTTTCTTAAGAATTGGGAACTAGTCCTCTGAATTAGAAATGACATTGCTCCAGATAGAGCAAGATACCCTATCCCTGTAGAAAAGGGATGTAGTTGAGATGGAGTTGATGTTGCTTTGAAAGAAGAACATGTCCTCCATTAAGAACTGAGAGAATATAGCCAAGCCAAGGCAAGTGGAGTTGATTTTAGCCCCATAAAATATGATTGGCCAAGAACAAAGCTTAGTGACAGAGTTTAACAGAGTACTAAGCATGTAAGAAAGAATATATTAGTATAAGTCCTCTCCCTCTAATTCTATGAATAAGAAGATGATTTTACAGTTGACTCTGTAGACAGATAGAGAGGTTCCCTTTTGTAAGGATAAGATGTTTAAATGTTATGCTACAAATGGAGTTGTAAGTAAGAGCTTTTACTGCTTGCATTAAATGATAGGCACTATATTATGTTTGTGAAAATATGCTAATGCTCCAAATGAGAGCAGTGCAAGCTCCGAATGATAGAGTTGTGCAAGCTCCGAGTGTTAGAGCTATGAATATTAAGGGAATGAATGCTTGAGTTTCGATGTTAGAGCTATGTATTTATGAACAGGTATACAGTCTTGCAATATGTGGACCAGGCATTATGCATGTTAGAGTGTGTGCTCTTACTTAGTAGTGAAAACTCCTAATTTAAAGACGGTAAGAACAGCTGGAGGAGTGAGAAAACTCCTAATTTAAATTGATTAAATATAGTATGAGGCCTAAGCCAAACCTAAAGTGATAGATAGGCAGATGGCTTAAAGAAAATCTTGATAAGGCCCAAACTGAACTCGAAGGGATAGTTAGTTAGTAAGAAAATGGTAATGGTATATGGGAACAAATCAGAATCATTCGGCGTACCTAAAGGCAACAATTAGATGTTGCAAAGATGATGAGAATGGAGGCATCAACTTTGCTAAAATTTATCATCTAGAGGATTGGCACAAGGTGCGACCGAGCTAGTTAGTACGAACACTGATACACGAATGATCAGTTTCAGGAATGCTCGGAAGTAGATCCTCCAAGCAATAATTTGGAGTGGATCTACATTATAAAAGACTTCGCCAGGCTAGTCTTTTTTGAATAAAAGAAGTATAGACTAGATCGAGGCTTGTCTAAAGGCATGCTAGCATACATCTTAAGGTTAAAGACATGATGATTAATAGATGGAGAGTTGATGTTCCTAAAGCGGAGAAATCCCATCACGAAAGGTGTAAAATCCTCCTAAAATATAACTATTATTAATTATTTAGATATATTTTGCACCCAATATAATTTAAAAAGAATATTATAAATAAATTTATTTTATTTTAAAATAGCTAACCATGGTAGAAAAGAGTTTAACTAAAATTTAAATGAACTCTGCCATGGTTATAAAAAAGACTTTTCTTAAAATATAAATAAAGTAATAGGATATATAAGTATGCAAAATAAAATCTATTGTGGCAATATACAAGTATTCTACACATACCTTTAAAGGATAAGACTATACAATTAATATAGATTTAATCAAGCCTCTGAAATTTTTCCTGAGGTCCTAAGATGAGACTATCACCTGAAAAATATTATAAAAATAGGGTGAGACTAACGTCTCAGTAACCATCAATTATACTCATCATGAGTACTAACAAGTGCTCATAAGGTGTCAAGTAGGACCGATCACAAAATACAATATATATAAAATAATATATTATCATAATAAAATCAAATGAATAACCTACCCAAGTTCCTCCCCTCAAACCAACCGAACCGCCTAATTCTCACCTACCGAACCCAAGGGCTAGTGGTAACTAACCCCTCAAATAGTTAACCGATCAAGTGGTATGAATAGGCCAAATTCCACAGAGCACCTGACAGAACCATGGGTTCATTCCCCCTCAGTAAACAGGTGGAGGTGTCGTAGCCCCTCGATAAATTGGTGGGACAAAAGTCAACCATCGAGCTCCAATTGTGGCTATATCACATGGTAGAAATACAACTCCATCATCACCTATCCCCAATGCATAATTCTCAAAATAATCATATTAATCAAAATCTCAATAGCTTGATAAATATCACAAAAGAGTTTTTTTTAAATAATAACTTTTTTCAAATTTTAATACTAAGATATAATAAGTTTCTAATCTCAACTCAAACTTTCTAAATTTAATTTTAAGTCCTACAAGACTATTTTCAATAAAAATAATCAAATAAATTTTCTCAATATAATTATATCAATACCAATAGATTTATATATATCAAAACACTCACAAATATCATATTAGCACACACAACGAGCAGAAAGTGGTTATCTTCTTTAGGAATAGGAAAGAGACTGAGAGAGAGGATTAAGAAGAGAAGAGCTGACTTAATAATCAAGTTTAAAAAATAACTCAAGGTTTTATCTCTTTTATAAAGCCATAATAATAATTTAAAATTCAAATACATATCTTATCTTTATTAAAATCTTATCAGATATAGTAATTTAAAATTTAAACTATATTATCATTATAGTATAAATACATATATTATTATTATATGTATATTTAATCAAAGATATAAGTATATTATTATATTGTTATCAGAATTCTATCAGGTATTATGATTTAAAATTTAAATCATATTTTTAAAATAAAATTACATATCTAAATATGAATTCAAATCCTAATAAATTCCTAACTAATAGTAACAATTAAATCATAAGATTCTAAATAAGATAAAAATAGGATAATCTATATATTATATCATATTTTATTAAAAATACTAAACTATAATAATTTAATTAGATAATATTTTTAAATTATTGATAAATAATATTTTTAATTTTACTTAAATATAAGGATAAAAATTAGGATGTTACAAAAGGAACCGATGATCCAGTAGATCCAATACAAACTATTTCGAATAGGCTGAAGTAACAGTAGTAGATGAAAGATGAGATCCAAGCGATTTAAGCTCATCAGGAATAAGAAAGAGATACTGCTATTGTAGAAACAAAAATAGTGATTGTTGCTAGCTTGCAATGTCTTGAGAAAGGGGCCAGGAATGAGCCAAGTCCAGTCAGGAGCAGACTGAGACTAGAAGACAATCAGGGTCTATAAGGAATAGGATAATATCTGTTTGTGTAAGCATGAATTGCCTATGTTTGAGGAAATATTCAAGATCTCTAAAGTGTGAAAGTATTCCTTAGAATGGAAGGCGTAGCTAGTCATTTACAAATTAGAGAAAGATATTAAAAGATAGTAAAGTGCACAAAAGTTACCCTACAAAAAAAAGAACAACCCACTCAACGGGGAAGTTTAACTTAAGCAGTTTTATGAAAAGTATTTACCATAGTCAATCAGAGGCGGGGAAGTATAAATGATAAGGCAGGGTAAGAGAAGAAACCCTTTGATGCATACTTAGCCAAGTTTACCGCCTCTCCTAATTCCACGAATTTGAATTCTATGAACGATAAGAGATGAATGACTGATAAGTTAACATGCAGACTGAATTTCGTGCTACAAGAAAGAATTCTTCCCAGGCATCTATAAAGGTTTAATGGAGTGGTAGGGGCATGCAAGATTACGGAAAGAAGAATGCAATGCCCAGAAAAGGGTAAAGGCCAAAAGTTGAAAAGAGGTAATGAGTTAAGAAGTGCAAACATGCAATCAAAACCTAAGGGATGCGATATATATGGTAGAGACCACGGAGATAGACTTTGTTTAATAGGTTGAGGAAGTTGCAAGAGATGTTGCAAGCCAGGACTTTTTGCCAGGGAATGTCTGTAGAATGCGACGGATGAAAGACCCTAGACAAATGAAAGAGTTTTTGCCCTGATCAGAGAAAAGTTAAGGAAGTTATCTGGGATGATCCAAGAGATGGTCTGGATTAACAATTACTAAATAGATGTGTTATGTGACTCAGGCATTGGTCATTCATTTATAACGATGACTATATGGGGTAACTGGGTCTTCCTGTTAGCGCTCTACCGTATAATGAATGTGTTCCTATTCTCACTGGTCTGGCATACGCATTGTTGAGCTACCCTATACCTGATATGTTTACATTTACATGTTAGAGATAGATGAGATAATTAGCTCCACTTAATCCTCAAAGATTAAAATTAGGATTAGAATGAGAGTTTGAGATAAGACGATGATAGTTAGTTAGTCAGGGAATTAGCATAAAGGAGATAATAGAATATGCTCAGTATGGTTATATAAATAAATGTTATTGGCATACCTATGGACTCAAGACATCTTTAATAAGGATGAGATGTTTAAATGATGAACCATGAATATGGCATAGGTGATATGTAACAAAATAAGATATAGTTATGAAAATAATAATGCAACTCCGAGAGAGCAGCATCTATGTAATGAAAGTTAATGCTCTCACAATGAAGCTAGATTGCTCTTGTGATAGAGCCAAATTACTCTTGAGATAAAGTCAGTTCAAGGAAATTAATAGTGCAGCTCATGTTAGAGCCATGTCCACCAGATGAGCTGAGAAATTTTCAGCAATTTTGTGAAGAACCATAATAAGAAAGATGAGATGTATAATTTATAGCAGTAACGTGCATGGTAGAGCTTGTGTAGCTCTCTGTAGTACTGCACATATCAAAGTCATGTTTTGAAATGAAAGATGAGAATGATATGAGAAATTCCTAAGTGAAAAAGGAAATGAGTAAAGTCTTAATGGAAAATATTGATTTTGAAAAAAAAAAGTTTTGGGCAAATTATCAATTGAGTTACCAACTAAGTGGAAGTGGCTAACTTGTAACTTAGTCCGTTGGTTTTAGGTCTTCTAGAGAATCACAATACAGTACAATGGAATTGTAGTAAATTCTGAAGGATCATAGTTAGATCCTAGCATGACTCATACAGAGTTCCAGAGTCATAGTTAGATCCTGAGGAGGCTTATGGTAGATCGCAGTAGATCCCAAGGGTTGCAATAGACCTATCCTATGGAAAGGAATGAGCCATGAAGTTATAAGTACAGTGTAGTATTTCTTTGGGAAGAGGACAAGGTTAAGGAAGGAAAGTCTCACGAGTTGGTTAACTTGTATAGAAAGAGTACCCACAACATTTTTCTTGATAGTTTTATTTAGACTGAACTCAAGATCCTCATACATGAAGAAGGAATTAAAGTTAACAGAGTTAAAGTTTTCAGTCCTGAGTACAAGGTATTCTTCATAAATTTGTAGGTAGTGTTCCTAAGAAAGAGAAGAAGAGTACCCCACATAAAAGAAGAAGACAAGAAAAGATAGGGGATGGCTACTTGTTTAAATAAAATAGATTGTGTGTGCCTCAATGTTCTTTGAGGAAACTGCTTGTGAGAGAAGCATATGGGGGAGGACTAATGGGACACTTTGGAGTGAAGAAGACTTCGGATATTTTACATGAATATTTTTTTGGCCTAAAATGAAACGTGATGCGGAAAGAATATATTCTAAATGCATGGTTTGTATACCCCATTACCTATGCTTAGTGAACCTTGGGTAGATATTTCAATGAACTTTGTTTTGGGTTTGCCTAGGTCAAAAAGAGAGATGGATTCAGACTTCATGGTGTTCCTAAAAGTATTATTTTTGATAGGGATACAAAGTTTTTGAGTCATTTTTGGAGAATTTTTTAGGGAAAGCTTGGTACTAAATTGTTGTTTTCTATTCCATGTCATCCACAAACTGAAGTTGTTAACAGAACTTTGTCTCAATCGCTTAGAATTGTGATCCAAAAGAAATTGAAAAATTGGGAAGATTGCTTGCCATTCATTGAATTTGCTTATAATAGGAGTGTCTACTGATTATTCTCCTTTTAAAATTGTGTATGGTTTTAATCCACTAACTCCTTTGGATTTATTGCCGTTATCTATTGATGAGAGAGTAAGTCTTGATGGGGAAAAGAAGGCTGAAACAGTGAAGCAACTTCATGAAAAAGTAAAACAACAGATTGAAAAAACATATGAGCAATATGCATCCAAGGCTAACAAAGGAAGAAGGTGTGTTCTTTTTGAACTTGGTGATTGGGTGTGGTTTATAGCTCAAAGAAAGTCCAAATTAGCTTTAAGAGGAGATGGTCCCTTTCAAGTTCTTGAAAGAATTAATGATAATTCTTATAAAACTTATTTACCTGGGGAGTATGATGTTAGTGCTACTTTCAACGTGGCTAATTTATCTCTTTTTGATGCAGGTAATGATTCGAGGACGGATCATTTTGAGGAGAGAGGGAATGATATGATACAGCAAGATGACTTTTCAACTTCCAAATATCCTTTGCATATTCCAACTGGACCAATCAAAAGAACAAGAGCTAAAAGAATTAAGGAAGCATTGAATGGGCTAGTGTAAGAAGTATTAACAAAGAAAATGGCAATTGGAGCAACAAATCAAATTAAAAATGCTGAGGACGTCACTAATTTCATTTATGCTAAAAATGGAGCTGCTGAACCTATTTTAGACTTGGAGACATCAATTTAAATGCTTTTGACCAAGTAGTACATAAAGGAAGACTCATTTAGGCCTAAATAATCACTTTTTGGGCTTAAAATGCTGATTCTATTTTTAATATTGTATTTGTGTGAAAATTAGTAATTAGTTGCCAGATTTGACTTTTGGGTTTTCAAGTTGCTTGAATTAAGTCTTTGTTATTTTATTTAAGTTAGTATATACTATTTTGAGTCCCTAGGTTGTATTTATTGCTTTTTATTTCAGATTTGAAATGTATCTCTTAAAATACATTATATGACTCATTTTGGAAGCATATTGGATTGTTGAATGAAAAGTTGCATTTATGCACTTTGTCTCATGGGAGTGGATTCTCTCTAAGGTTCTTCATAGAACTAGCAGACTTATCAAGGCTTGATCAACCTTGTGGCATCTTCCAACACTTCGGGTCCTTGTTCTTCTGTGTTCAAGGGTTCAAGTGGATTATTAGATCTTTGTTTAGCATTCCGGGGATGCTTATATTCATATTGGTTGTGGGTTCGTGAGATTTTCCCTTGTGGGTTCACACCAAAGGGATCAGATTATTTTCTTTGAATGTAAGAAGATTGGACACAATAAAGCTAATTGTCCACAATTGTCAAAGAAGGACAAATGTCAGAGGAGAAAAGCTCTGTTACATCTATCTGTGGAGATAGCTCATCATCAGAGGATGAAGATAGTGACAAAGAGGAACTGGCAAACAACTGTCTTGTTTCCCAATAAAAAGAAGAGTCAGATGCTGATGAGGTAGACAATCTTCAACCTACCTATGATGAATTATTATATGAATATAATGATTTAAGATCTGAATTGCTAAGAATAGCAAAGGAATTGGTAAGCTCCAAGAAAAGAGTTAAGGTGCTAGAAAAACAAATTGAGAACAATACTCAATCTGTTCAATCTGATCAGTACACACCTGTACTAAATGTGAAGAAGGGAGAAAAAGAGTCAAGAGTTAGCTAGACTCTTGAAAGATTAACCAAAGGGAGTGAAATGCTTAAGATGATTTTTGGAAGTCAGAGCTACATTTCTAACAAGTCTAGAATTGGATATGATCCAACTCTAGATAAAAAAAAAGGGAAGAAAAAGAATGGTGAAAAATCATACTTAACTTATTTTAGAAGTTATGTTCATTCTTCCAATCCTTTTGTTAAATGCACTTGCTATAATTATAAGGGTTACACTACTTCTTCTTATTATAACAAGAGGAAAGGAACCTACAGGATATTGAAATGGGTACCTAAGGGTACTTATGTGTCTAAGGTTATTTGAACTAACCAATCAGGACCCTGATATTTTTGCATAAAACTAGATGATATTTTTGCATGTTTGTTTCAAGGCATCTAAGACTATTAAGTGGTACACTGATAGTGGATGCTCAAGACACATGACTGGAGATGCTAAATGGTTTTTCAAGGTCACACCTAAAGATGGGGGAAAAGTCAGCTTTGGAGGAAATCAATCTAGAACAATTGCTAGAATATGAGAAATTAGAAGTAAAGAAGGAATGATGATTAAATATGTCTATTGTATGGATGGACTATGCCACAATCTGCTGAGTATAAGTCAAAGTACAGACAAAGATAATGAGGTGATCTTTGATTTAGAGAAATGCATGATCATCAACAAGAAGGACTTGTCACTCAACAAAAATGAATTAAAGACAAAGCTCGGAGTACCAAGGGATGGTAACTACTATATTATTTCAATTAATTTTCATCCTTCTCAAAATTGTTTTGTGGGTAAAACTGATGAGAGTTGGCTTTGGCATAAAATATTAGCTCATGTTATTTTGGGCCAAGTTTCAAAATTGATTAAAAAGGATTTAGTAGTTGGTTTACCGAAAATCAATTGTGAAAATATTGTTTGTGATACTTGTCAAAAGGGAAAACAAACAAAGTCTTCTTGCAAATCAAAGAACACAGCCTCAACTGAAAGACCACTCCAAATGCTTCATATGGATTTGGTTGATCCAGCAAGAGTCAAAAATTTTGGAGGAAACTTATATACTCTTGTGATAGTAGATAACTATTCAAAATTTTACTTGGACTTGGTTTCTTTCTTCTAAAGATGAAACATTTCAAGATTTGTTATATTTATCAAAAAGGTACAAAATGAGAAAGGTATTTCTATTATGTCTATCAAGACTAATCATGGAGGAGAATTCGAGAATCATGACTTCATCAACTTCTGTGAGGAGTATGGAATTGATCAGAATTTCTAAGCTCCACACACACCTCAATAAAATGGAGTAGTAGAAAGGAAAAATAGAGTACTCATTGACATGGCCAGAGCTATGCTAAATGAAAATGGAGTATCTCAAGTCTCATGGTCAGAAGTTGCGAGCACGGCTTGTTACATATCCAATAGTGCCTACATCAGAACAATGCTAGAGAAGACTCCCTATGAGCTGGACAAATAAAGAAACCCAAACATAACTCATCTGAGGATCTTTGGAAGCAAATGTTTCATCCACAACCACAACAAAGAGAATCTGGGTAAATTCGATCCTAAATTTGATGAAGGTTTATTTCTAGGATATTCTAATTGTAGTAAAGCATATGGAGTTTTCAGCAAAAGAACTTTCATAATAGAAGAGTTGTACATGTTGTTTTTGCTAAAACAGAGTCAATTTCAAAACCTTCTGAAGATGATGCTGAGATTGTTCAAAAATTTGAAAATTTGAGTCAACCTAAAGCTAGAACCATATCAAGGATCATCCTTTGGACAAGGTCATTATTGGTGAAGTCAATGAAGGGGTAAAAACCTGTAGACAAGTGTTCAATGAAGTGTGGTTTTTTGCATTCATTTTAAACATTGAACCCACCAATGTTTATGAAGCTATATCAGATGCATTATGGATAGAAGCTATGTAGGAAGAGCTGAACTAATTTGAGCGTAATCAAGTTTGACACTTGGTACTAGGCTTAATAACTATCCAGTTACAACCATTAAATGGGTATTCAAGAACAAGCTCAATGAATTTGCAATCATCATAAGAAATAAAGCTAGACTTGTTGAAAAAGGCTATAATCAAGAAGGAATTGATTATGAGGAAACCTATGCTCCAGTAGTAAGATTGGAAGTTATATAAGTACTCTTAGCCTTTGCATACATAAAAGATTTTAAACTTTATCAAATGGATGTCAGAAGTCCTTTTCTAAATGGGTATATTATGGAAGAAGTTTATGTTGAGCAAAACCCTAGTTTTGAAAGTTTAAAATATCCTGATCATATTTACAAACTGAAAAAGGCTTTATATAGTTTAAAGCAAGCTCCAAGAGCTTGGTATGAATGCCTTAGTAAATTCCTTTTAGAGAAAAGTTTTGAAATAGGAAAAGTAGATACAACACTTTTTTATAAAAAGGAATAAACAAGATTTATTAGTAGTTCAGATTTATGTTGATAATATAATATTCGGTACTACTAATGAAGATCTTTGTCAAGAGTTTACGAAGATGATTCTAGGAGAATTTAAGATGTCAATGATGGGAGAACTCAATTTCTTTCTCATATTGCAAATCAAGCAAAAGAATGGTGTATTCATCTCACAAACAAAGTATCTCAAGGAACTTCTAAAGAAATTTGAGATAGATTAAGGCAAAAGCATGGCCACACCAATGAGCTCAACAAAGCAACTAGATGTAGATGAGAAAGTAAAAGAATTTAATATCAAAAAGTATTGGGCAATGATTAGATCTTTGTTACATATGATAGCAAGTAGACCAGACATTCAATACAGTGTAGTCATGTATGTAAGATATTAAACTGCACCCAAATAATCTCAAGCTGAAGCTGTGAAGAGGATGCTCAGATACTTGTTTGGAACCATCAACCTCGAAATATGGTTTCCTAAAGGTGGTGGAGAATTCTTGGTAGCCTACTCAGATTCGGATCATGTTGGTGCAAGACTGATAGAAAAAGTACTAGTGGATAATGCCAAGTTCTTGGTGATTGTCTTGTTTCCTCATTTAGTAAGAAGCAATATACTGTTGCTATATCTTCAACTGAAGCTGAGTATGTAGATGTGGGAAGCTGTTATGCTCAAGTTTTATGGTTACAACAATAGCTATAAGTATTTATCCCAACTTTGTGACAATTCAAGGAGATACCTATTCTTTGTGACAATACAAGCATATTGATACAAGACATCACTTCATTAGAGATAATTTTCAAAAGAAATATATTAGAGTAGAATTCATCCCAACTCATCTATAACTAGGTGATCGTTTTACAAAACCTTTGGCAAAAGAATAATTCAATTACATAAGAAGATAATTGGGAATGGTGAATTCCAATGAGTTGTAAGAGGGTTCTAAACTTAATTAGTTTTGTTAAATTTTATATTCATGTTTTAATGATTAACTAACTTAAACATCAGAGTATCTAGAATTTTATTTTGCCAAAAAGTGATGTAATTGATCAAATACCACTTCAATAAGAAAGGTTGATCAAAGGAGTCTTCGATAAATGGAAGTCTGGACAAGTTTAAGAAATAATAGCTTTTTGAAGAAGTCATTGATAAAGGGTCTTATCAAGAAGGCCTTTGAACAATGCAACAAATGCTTCAATGAAACCTTTTCTACTAAATGGTAATATTTATCGAACCATTTATCGATAAATCAACTTATTGATAAAGGCTTCGATAATTGAGAGGTAAAAATTTTCGACTTTTAGTTACAGGTCTTTGCTCTTTGATAAATATAGACATTTATAAACAAGCCATTTGATAAGAGCACTTATTAAAAGCCCTCGATAAATGAACTGAATGTGTAAAAGATTTTTTATTGACATTTATCGATAAACCCTTCAAAAAGGGTCTTTATCGAAGTGCTTATAAAAAAATTAACAGTTATAAAGGCAAAATATGACTGTTATTGTGTCAGTTCATCGAACCTCATTTTGAAAAATCTCTCCACTCTCTAATATCAAACAAAACTAAGCTAACCAATAGTAAAGTGAGGCTAACCTAGGTCGATCACAAGGAGCCTAAATGGATGCTAAATTTTCTAACTAATTCAATGAACCACAAATTAACAAATTAATCAAATGAATTGTGTGATGAGATATTGAATAATTCATGAATAAAAATTCTATGGTACTATTTATGATTTTAGGTGTTAATGATGATGATATGAATCAATAACAAGTGTGTTCCCTTGAAGATTACCTTACCTTTATTATCTACAGAATATAAGGAGTTAGTTGAATTAGAATGTGCTAGCTAACAACTAGCCAGCTAAATCTCAATCAAAGCTACAACTCACAGACATTGAATAGAGAAATATGAATCATTCAACTCAAGAGATAGAAGAAGATGAATTAAACAGATACAACTGTACTATGCTATAGAATTGCTCTAATTAACCACAGCCTTGTCTAACTAGTTCAAGGATGAGAATCAATCAAAGCTCAATTAAACATAATTAGGAGATCCAACTCGGTTCCCTAATGTTCATCATCTACTAACTTTAGTTGAATCAATAAAACTAGAATTAACTATATCAACTCGATACAATTAGATCTGGAATTAAAGACACAATTGAACTCTCTATTTCAGATTAAGGACTCTAGTTCAGCATCATCTCCAAGAGAGCATAATGGATCTAGCCTTCTATTTCTGTTAAGACCTCAACAGCAGCAGTAAAACTAGCAGCAGCCATGGTGAATGTAGAAAGAGAAGATGAAATAGAAGTAGAACTTTCCTTTGGTTATATTGTTTAGAACAGAGAAAAGTTGCAAAGAGAGAATGGAGATGAAGAGAGAAGTGTTGGCGTGGATCTGGATCTGAGGTGTGAAATGAATGAGCTATGATGTGTGGCATGAATGGATGCTCAAAGAGGGCGTCATCTGGAATGAGTAATAGAGCGTGATATATAGGAGAAGTGTGGAATGAGTGAACTGATATAATGAGCTATTGGTGTGAGTCCTGTTCTGCATTCTGTTATAGCACATGTGTGAATCCCCCACTTGCTTGTGTTATCAACTACTTAATTCCTAGATCTAGCTTGTGTAATTGTAATCCCCATGTGCCATCACATGCTGCTACCAACTCCCTTTCTTCCTTGGTCCAGCATGTGCATGAATGAAAGCCTCCCTTCTAGCATGTGATTCTGTTAGCGCCTCCAATTCCATGGATCTAGCTGTCATTTATAACCATTTCTGTTTCATTCTCACTCATAGTTACAGCAGCAAGTTGTCTTGGTAATTAATGAGCATTTTCCTGAAATGGGAATTTAAAAGATATAAATTATTTATCTAATAAGATAATTTATAATATATGACCAAAATTATATCAATTAATTCCCAACTATTCCAATTTTATGTTATTGCTTAATTGCTCATCATATTAGTAAATGGGGACAAAATCAATAATAAAACTCTCTTTAAACACACTAAAATCAATACAAAAATAAGAGTTTATCAATTCCCCACACTTAGTTTTTGTACTTCGAGCAAAATTATGGATCCAAATTGAAATTTAAACATGTATGTCCAGAAAAATTGGCAAAACAGATTCAGCATAAGTATTTGCATTCATCAATCTTTTCCCTTCAATTGGCAATAGTTCAAACTAATCTCATATCAATCAAAGAATCTAACTGACGCCATGAAATCATAATAAGCAATTAGGTTAAGGTTTTCTCATAAGGTGTAGTGTTGGAAAGGCTAAATGATGAAATGGAAATGTATGTCACTAATTAATGAAATACTGCCCATGATTTTACTTCTTCAAGCTATTTCAATTTTTTATCACAGTTCCAATTGTGCAACTGTAGAAAATCACACGTCACAAACTAACTTCCTTTCATACAAGTTGAATATCACATCTTGTCATCTGGTCTATCTCTTCTTTCTCTTTTATTTCTTTCTTCTTTTTTTCTTCTTTTCTCTTTGTTTTTTAACTATTGAGCCAGATAGCAATAACATTGGAGTTCAAATATTCAACAAGTGATTGCACTTAACAATTATTTCACAATTAAAGACTCACTACAGCAACAACTATCTTGTTGATAACTGTCGTTTCTATTATCAAACAAAACTAAGCTAATCAATAGTAAGTGGAGGCTAACCTAGGTCGAATCACAAGGAGCTAATGGATGTTAGAGTTCCTAATTAATCTATTGAGCCACAAATTAACAAATTAAGCAGAAGAGTTATGTTTTGAACTATCAACTAACTTCAGAAAGTAAATCTATTCTATTGTTTCTATTTTTATGATAAGATGAATGAATGATGATAGTGTGTTCCCTTGCAGATTACCTTACCTCCTTATCTACAGAATATCAAGAGTTAATCAATTGAATTAGAATAGGTTAGCTAATAACTCGCTAGCTAAATCTCAATCAAAGCTACAACTCGCAGACATTGAATAGAGAATAGGAATCATTCAACTCAGAGATAGCAGAATATGAATTGATAGAATCACTTCAATTAATCACAGCTATGTTCAACTCGATCAAACATGATAATTAATCAAAGGTTCATTAATACAGAAATAAGAAATTCAACTCGGTTCCCTACTTCTTTGTCATCTACTACTCTAATTGAATCAATAAACCAGAAGTAAATACATCAACTCGATACAGTTAAAGCTGACTTAAAGACTCAATGAACTCCCTGTTAAGCTCAAGGATTCTGGTTTGGTGTCATCTCCAAGAGAGCACAGCAGCTTAGCCTTGCATTGCTATCTGAACTCCAGCAGCAACCATCGGTACAGCAGCAGTCATGATGGAAATAGAATAAGACGATGAAGATGAATGTGCATAGCTTTTCTCTGTTTCTATTGACTAGAATAGAGGCAAGCTTGCAGAAGAGAAATGAAAATGGAGAAGAAGAGAGATGGTGTGCGTGAGTGATCTGAATGTATGGATGGAATGTGTGAATGGTGCGTATGAATAAGTGAGGTGAGAGATCTGCGTGAATGGATATGTCCAGGTGATGAATGATCCAGAATGCTATACAAAATGTGTGATATATAGGAGAAGTCTGAAATGCATGAGTGAGTCAATGGAGCTGTCTAGATGTGCTCCAACTGTCAGCACATCGTCTGGTATTCTGTTTACAGCACATGCTTCCCACTTGCTGTTGGCAACTTGCTCATTCTGTTCAGATGGAAAATGCTGATGTGATTTTACTCAACCATCTAGCTTAGGCTTCCCATAGGCTTGCAACCATCCTACATCTCCACCACTCAATGCCACAAGGATTATGAATCAAAGGGTCTTTATTAGGGTTGTAATGTTGGAAAGGCTGGATGATGAAATGGAAATGCATGTCAATGATTAATGAAATACTGTATATAATCAAAGTTTCAATCTTGCAGCTGCAAGTCACAAACTAATTCTTTTTATACTAGTTGAATAGCAATTTCTGCATCTAGTTCTTCTTTCTTTCTATTTTCTTTGTACTTTTCTTTTTCTTTTCTCTGTATTTTTCCTTTGTTTTCATTTTCTTGAACCAGATAGCAACTATATTGAAGTTTAGATATTGAACAAGTAATTGCAACTTCACAATTAAATACTGCAGCAACAACTGTCTTGCACAGTATTCATTAATCAAGGATGGAATTAAAAGAAAGTGAAGGTATCAAAGGGGTAAAGCAAATGATTTAATATTTATGTGGTTTCTGTTTGGTCAAGAGGGTTTTGAAAGAAATACCCTTATCATTTTCACAATTCCATGGAGCTAATGTGATTTTGAATCAAGGATTGAGACAAGTTCTGCAAAGTTACCAAACTAGATGGTGTCACACAATGCAAAGGAGTATATGTTGAAGGCTCAAAATGCTTCCATCTGGCTTACTCATCCTAATCAGCTCACATGACTAGATTGCATGAATTTTAAACAAAATACATGAGATTAATCATTCATGATGCATAATTTCCAGTAGTGAATTAATGAAACAAGCAACTAATACTTCATCAAACTTGCCAATGTTCAAGATTATATGTTTAAAGTTCAATTTAGAATCCATGACAGTAAATTCCAAAGACCAAACAACAATCATAACGCAGTAGAAGGGATTTTCAGAAAATAGAGAATATTGGTTGCAACAGAAATGTACAATGGTCACAACTAAAAATCACCGAGAGTAAACCTGTTAAACACATATGTTTTAGTCGCGACCAAATGATAATCCAGTTGTGACCAAAATTCACAGAGACTTCCAGTCGCAACAAAGGTAAAGCATAAACCACGACTAAACATCACAGATGGGTAAACATCAGAAAATGTGAGCTTCTGGTCGTGAAAAAAATAAGCAGTGGTAGCGACTATTATACACAGAAGGAATTTTGACAATTTGAACATATTAGTCGCGACAAAAACATCATGGGGTCGCGACCTGAAGATAAAATCACATAAAATATCTTATTTTTATTCACCCATCAAGTTCATCCTCCCCCACACTTAAATTCTAAATTGTCCTCAATATGAAGAAGTAATGAACACATGCAAAGGCAGCAGTAATGATAACAACACTAAACCAAAATCTAAGATGTATTTATGGGATTATTTATCTACCCTACTGACTTGGTCTCCTCCCCCACACTTAATTAACAATTATAGCTCAAGTATATAATAAAACTGATCAAAGCAGACTAATGTAAGTGAGGAAACAAGGAAGGAGACAACTTGACTATCATGGGGGCTTGAAATTCTCCTTGAATAGCTTCCATAGATGGCCCTTCATATTGAATTGTCTTTGATGCTCTAAAATCTTTGGAAGTTGTTCAAGCTCAATCTCTGGAGTTTGAATAACTGATGGGCTCAACTTCTTAAACTCTACTCCAGATTCATTGCTCTCTAATTCCTGCACCAATTCAGCTTCATATCCAGCAGCAACTCTCTTTGAAATTCCAGCAGTGCAATTTTGTTGATGTTGAAGAACATCCTTTAATTTCTGCAGCCCTGAGATGACTAAAAATTTGAAACTCAAATGAGCAGGGTTAGAATATAGGATATTAAATGAGATTTTCCTTAACCCATAAATTCTGACTTCTTGTCTCTCGCAATCTGCTGTAATGACATTGCCCTGCATATCTGCCATAAACCTTCCTGGATATTGAGTATCACTTGAAAAAGTGTGGTTAGTTCCAAAGAAAGAGATAGTAGATGGAGATAAAGAAAAATCACCCATAGTGGAAAGCCAGCCATCAATCTTAGAATTAATGCATAACACATCACCATTGGATGAAGAAAAAGAAGAGAAATCAGTGGAGGAGAAAGAAATGGAAAGTTCTTCAACTTCATCATCATTATCAAGCTCACAAGTATTATCACACTCTTTTTCAAGTAATGCTCCAACCATGTTAAGTCCTAGGAGAGAATTATGCTGATGTGGGTGTCTATACATATTAAACTGAATTATGTGCCCACTAAATTCCATTTTAATGACTCCCTCTTTCATACAAATCATGGTGTTAGCTGTCCTCATGAATGGCCTTCCTAGAATAAGAGTACTATCATCAAGGGCCTTATCTACCATATCCAAAACATAAAAGTCCACGGGAAAAACAAGGTCCTTAACTTGAACTAAAATATCTTCTAAGATTCCCCTAGGCCTTATAATACTCTTACTAGCCAATTGAGCTAACACCTTAGTTGGTTTAATCAAATTCATATTTAAAGCATGATAAACTGAACTAGGCATCACATTAATAGCAGCACCTAAGTCTAATAATGCTCTAGGAACAGTTATCTTACCAATTGTGCAGGGAATGGAAAATGCACCTGGATCTTTACACTTTTCTAGAAATTGGGCTCTGAAAAGTGCAGAAGCTTTGGGTCCCAATTGCACCAGTTCATTAAGTTTGTCTCTTTTCCTGTGGTTGCAACTCTCCCTCAAACACTTTGCATATTCAGGTACTCTCTGCACCCTCTCCAGCATAGGCACATTAACTTCCATCTTGCTGAAAGAATTAATGACTTCCTTGTTCTGTGCCTCCAAGATTTCCTTGCTGCTCATGAGCTCCTTTGGAACAAGTATATCCTTCAGGTCCACTTCTTTCTCAGCTGAATCAGAATGAGTTTCTTCTTGTTTGAGCTTTGGAGTTACTGCTGGTTGTATTGCTTCAGTTGTATCCACTTTTGGATTTTCTAACTCAGAATGCAGTAACTTAATTTCATTTTTGTTCTGTTGTCCACAATCTTCAGAGTCTTTTGCAGAATCAATTTGATTTTCTGTAAGATCAAGTGTAACTTCCTTCTTCTCAAGGAATTGTGCTTCCTCCTTGCTTTCAGACTTTTCAACACTTTCAGTTTTCTCAATGTTCTTTATTAGGCTGCTGGAATCAGTGTCTTTACCACCTTCCTCTTCATTTTCAGCCTCAGTAACTTGCTCTTCATGTTGCAAATTTATAATATTCAAAGATTTGGGCTTAACAACTGTATTAGAAGGTAGATCTCCACTGATTCTTGCTTGAACATCACTTATTGAATTGGCTAATTGTGATACGTAGCCATTCATGTTTGAAGTGTTGGTTTCCCATTGTTCAATTCTGTTCTCCAAAGCAACAAATCTAGAGCTAGTCTTTGCTTGGTTGCTCTCCACTGTGGATCTCAAATCCTTGAAGTTAGAGCTAAAGTGTGTGTTCATGGAATTTATGTTTGAATTCATCACAGTAATGCTCTTGAGTATCTCAAAAATTCCATCATCCTTTACAGTAGTAGACACTTCTATGGCTCTAGAGGATTCAGCCACTTGCTTGTCATTGTTGAATCTGTTTTGACCAGCAGCTCCACCTCCATCTCTCCATCTGAAATTAGGATTATCTCTCCATCCTTCATTGTATGTGTTGGAGTATGGATTCCTTTGTGGATACTAGTTTAATCTTCCTTGATATATAGCTGATACATCCCCATGATGTGAAGGATAATTTGCACTGATATGCATTGGAGAGAACAAAATTAACAACTAGGAGCAACTAAAACTTGAGAGTATGGGCTTTGAATGTGTGAATTGCCCAGTTGAGCAGCTAAGTTGTTGATTTGCACACTCATAGCAGCAATTTGAGAAGTCAGATTATTAGGATCTTGAGAAAAACTTACAGAAACTTCATGCACTTGTCTAGCATCATATCCCCCATACTGCTGGTCATTGTTTGCTATTTTCTCAATTAAGCTCCATGCCTCATCAGGAGTTAAATCATCAATGGAACCTTCAGCAGCTGCATCCAAATTCTTTCTGCATGCATAGCGTAATCCTGAATGAAAGTACTGCACCAAATGTTCTATTGGAATCTAATGGTATGGATATTTAGCCAGCAGCTCTTGAAATTTGCCCCAAAACTCAGAAAGATTCTTCAGCAAATTGTTTTGCAGTAAAGATTTCCTTCCTCAATGTTGCTGTCTTTAATGAAAGAAAATATCTCTCCAAGAAGGCATTTCTTAAATTGTTTCAGGAGTGCAGGGCTTGAGATGCATGATGTGGCAGCATATAGAACCACTCTTTGGCCTTTCCTTCTAGTGAAATATCCATGTTAATGTAGGTGAAGCTCATACTCATAATCAGAATAATCAACATGAGCAATAGAAGGCCACGTAGGAGAATAAGAGAACTCATTTCTTCTAATGCAAACTATGATCCTTTTCACACTTGTCCTATTTTAGATGTGAACTTTGAGTTGAATGGTCCTTTGCTGAGTAACTTACCAAAGTTTTATGGATTGGCAGGTGAGGATCCATGTCAGCTCCTACAGGCTTCATAGTTGAGCAAACCCATTGCATAGTCTGTAAATGCTTGAAAGGATCCTCACCTACCAATCCATAAAACTTTGGTAAGTTACTCAGCAAAGGACCATTTAACTCAAAGTTCACATCTAAAGCAGGACAAGTGTGAAAAGGATCATAGTTTGCATTAGAAGAAGTGAGTTCTCTTATGCTCCTACGTGGCCTTCTATTGTTCATGTTGTTTTATGCACATTGCTCATGTTGATTATTCTGATTATGAGTATGAGCTTCACCTACATTAACATGCTTCATAACAAGATGATTATCTAATATAGCACAAGATGCAGGTTCAGTATTAGCAACAACAGATGCAATACCAGGTTGATTTTTAGCTTTCTTTATTTTCCTAAGTGTCCTATTAATTTCTCTATCCAATGGAAAGAATTCAGAGCTCTTATTCATGCAATTCACGCTCAAAAATGATGCAGAAGATCAGATATATCAGTAATGCAGTAAATTCAACAAATGAAATCAAGTAATCGCAGTTGAGAATTATAAGGTCGCGATAAAAGGGACTATAGGTAGCGACTTAAAATCACAAAGAGCAAATATCGCGACGAAAATGAACCACAAGTCGCGACTGTCAGTCACTGAGAGCAAAATTTTCTGAATATGGATTTTTGGTCGCGATCAAATGTCACTTTGGTTGCGACTAACAATCACAAAGAGCAAATTCTTGAAGTCAAAAATTTCTGGTTTCAACCAAAATACACTTTGGTCGCGACTAAACACAACAGAGAGTTTTAGTCGTGACTAAGTATCAATCTGGTGGCGACTAGAAATTACAGAGAGCAAATGTTTTGAAATGAGATTTATGGTTGCGACCAAAATGCACACAGGTCGTGACTAAAAATCACAGAGAGGATTAGTCGTGACTAAGTGTCAATTTGTTTGCGACTATCACAGATGAAAATTTGAAGAAATTTTTTTTTGGTTGCAACCAAGTAGATCTCAAGTTGCGACTAAAAGTGACAGATAGCAATTCTGAGTTGAAAACTGATTTCAGGTTGCGACCAAATGTGTATCTGCTTGTGACTTGAAATCACATAGCACCTTTGTCGCGACTACAAAGCCAAATGGTCCGACTTAACAGATATAAACAGAAAAAATGCAGAAGAACTGAAAACAACTACCTACTCTTTATGTTTTTGGGCCCAGGAGATTGCTTAGGAAACCTTAACAAGTAAGGTTCCCCGGCAACGACGCCATTTTGATAAATGTCGTTTCTATTATCAAACAAAACTAAGCTAACCAATAGTAAGTGGAGGCTAACCTAGGTCGGATTACAAGGAGCTAATGGATGTTAGAGTTCCTAATTAATCTATTGAGCCACAAATTAACAAATTAAGCAGAAGAGTTGTGTTTTGAACTATCAACTAACTTCAGAAAGTAAATCTATTCTATTGTTTCTATTTTTATGATGAGATGAATGAATGATGACTAGTGTGTTCCCTTGGAGATTACCTTACATTCCTTATCCACAAAATATCAAGAGTTAATCAATTGAATTAGAATAGGTTAGCTAACAACTCGCTAGCTAAATCTCAATCAAAGATACAACTCGCAGACATTGAATAGAGAATAGGAATCATTCAACTCAGAGATAGCAGAATATGAATTGACAGAATCACTTGAATTAATCACAGCTATGTTCAACTCGATCAAAGATGAGAATTAATCAAAGGTTCATTAATGTAGAAATAAGAAATCCAACTCGGTTCCTTACTTCTTTGTCATCTACTACTCTAATTGAATTAATAAACTAGAAGTAAATACATCAACTCGATACAGTTAAATCTGACTTAAAGACTCAATGAACTCCCTGTTAAGCTCAAGGATTCTGGTTTGGTGTCATCTCCAAGAGAGCACAGCAGCTTAGCCTTGCATTGCTATCTGAACTCCAGCAGCAACCATCGGTACAACAGCAGTCATGATGGAAATGTGATATAAGGTACGAATACGGATCGGCTAGGAACAAGTTAGGAAACTAGACGAACGATCGAAGGTAGGACCTTAAGAGAACCTGTCTCTTACAACCCTAGCCATGGAGACACCACAAGGATGATCAGCCCTTGATACAGTCGATTATTCTTACGAGAATATGAGGTGGAAAGCAAAGCTCACTCAAGAGAAATAAAATTCTCTAAAATTCATTCATTCAAATCTGTTCCAATTACAAAAAAAATGTAGCCTTACATAGGCAGCAAAAGAACAATCTAGAATCAAAAAACCCTACGTCATAAATGCCATAAATGTGCCTTAATGATGATTGACTATCTTGGTTGGCACCAATTAAGGTTAAAGAAAATAGGAAAGTTATATTTTCTTGGAGAAAAAGGCTGCTACCTAAAAATAGGAAACTAACCTAAAATATTCTTATGCAATCTTTGACCAAAAGGCCTTATTTAATGCAAATAAAAATGAAACTTTAAAAAAACGAAATTAAACCATAAATAATGCATAAAGACGCCTTCTTGATGCTTCTTGAATATTCTTGGACGTCACTTATGCTCCTCCTCCAAGGCACATGCTTGTCACATGTTATTTTAAGTGAATTCTTCAATCTAGACTGCACATGGGCCTTGTGCAACATCTTGTTTGGCTTCTAGCAATTTAAGCACCATGTTTGGACCCTTGATGGGCTTATTGAGGGATGCTTCTTCCAAATACAAAGGTTCTAACTCTTTAAGATCTTTTATCAAATAATTCAACGCCTCTTTCATAGATTTGGTCCTTGCTCTCGTCATTGGGCCTGCAATGCCTTGTAATGGGTCTTTTAGAGTATTGGACTTCCATCTTTTAGCTTGGGCTCCATGCTCCGTATTTTGGTCTTCCTTTGATGCTTGATCCTGCCATGCTCCTCTATCAACATGGAATAAGACGATGAAGTTGAATGTGCATAGCTTTCCTCTGTTTCTATTAACTAGAACAGAGGCAAGCTTGCAGAAGAGAAATGAAAATGGAGAAGAAGAGAGATGGTGTGCGTGAGTGATCTGAATGCATGGATGGAATGTGTGAATGGTGCGTGTGAATAAGTGAGGCGAGAGATCTGCGTGAATGGATATGTCCAGGTGATGAATGATCCGGAATATTGTACAAAATGTGTGATATAAAGGAGAAGTCTGAAATGCATAAGTGAGTCAATGGAGCTGTCCAGATGTGCTCTAGCTGTCAGCACATGGTCTGGTATTCTGTTTACAGCACATGCTTCCCACTTACTGTTGGTAACTTGCTCATTCTGTTCAGATGGAAAATGCTGATGCGTGAACAGTGCCAGATGTGTGGAGTTCAATTCTTTTGCTGCACATGTTTGATCTCCCACTTGCAATCTGTTAAGTCCAGCTATGCAATTCATCACATGCTTAAATCACCTTCTGTCCAGCTGTCCCTTCTGTCATTCGCTGATTGATTTCTGCATTTGAAGTTTGGTCGCGACCTTATATACATTAGGTCGTGACTTCTATTTACAGAGAACGCTTCTTCTTCGTTGATTGAAGTTTGGTCGCGACGATTAATAAATAAGGTTGCGACTGGAGTTCACAGGTAAGCTCCACTTTGCTGATTGATTGCTGTGTTGATCTGAAATGGACATTTAATAGACTATTTATCAAATTAAGCACTAAAATCACATCATTTAAATTCCCACTTGTCCAATTTCATATTATTAACTAATTTGCTAATATAGTAGTAAATGTGGATAAGAATCAATAATAAAATCTCTTTTAACATATTAAAAATCAGTACAAATATAAGTTCATCATTTGTACAACATTCATTAATCAAGGATGGAATTTTAAAAGAAAGTGAATGTCTCAAAGGGTTTAAGCAAAGGATTTAATTTTTATGTGGCTACTGTTTGGTCAAAAGGGTTTTGAAAGAAATGCCCTTATCATATTCACAATTCCAAGGAGCTCATGTGATTTTGAATCAAGGATTGAGATAAGTTCTGCAAAGTTACCAAAATAGATGGTATCATACAATATAAAGGAGTATACGTTTTAGGCTCAAAATCCTTCCATCTGGCTTACTCATCCTAATTAACTTACCATGACTAGATTGCTTGAGTATTGAACTAAATAAATGAGATTAATCATTCACGATGTACAATTTCCAGAAATTAATCAGTGAAACAAGTAACTCACACTTTATCAAGTTTGTCAATGTTCAAAAGTACTTGTTCAAAGTTCAATTTGAGCCCATGACAGTAAATACAAAAGACCAAGCAACAATCAGAATGAAATAGAAGAATTTTTCAGTAGAGGATCAAATTTAGTCGCGACAAAAAGGACATCAGGTCGCGACTGTTTAACACAAAAGAAATTTTCAGAAAACAAGGAATATTGGTCACGACAGATATGGACACTGGTCGCGACTCATAATCACAGAGAGTAAACTTGTTAAACACATATGCTCTGGTCGCGACCTAAATGTCAATCCAGTCATGACCAAAATTCACAAAGTTATAGTCACGACACATATAAGCACAAATCACTACTACATGTCACAGATGGGTAAACTTCAAAAAATAGGAACTCCTGGTCGGGACAAAAATGTATAGTGGTCGTGACTAATTTTTACAGAGAAGAAACTTGACATATTCGCACACATTAGTCTCGACAAGAACGACATATGGTCGAGACCAAAAGACAAAAAATGATAGCAATTATCTGATTTCCATTCATCCATCTCACATGCTAAAGTTCATCCTCCCCTAGACTTATTTTCTACATTGTCCTCAATGTGAAGAACTAATGAAACATATGCTAAGGCAGAAGTAATGAGGACAAAACTGAACCAGAATCTAAAATGAATTCATGAGAGTTTTTATCTACCCCTACTTACTTGGTCTCCTCCCCCACACTTAATCAACAAATAACAACACAAATAATATAAGAAAAACTTATTAAAGCAGGCAATTTTAAGTGGGGAAACAAGGAAGGAGACAACCTGAATGTTATGTTTGAAGTTCTATTTGTACACCTTCCATAAATGGCCATTCTCCTTGAATTGTTTTTGATGCTTTAGACTCCCTGGAAGTTGTTTGAGCTCAATCTCTGGAGGTTGAATAACATATGGACTCAACTTCTGAGGTTCCACTCTAGATGCATTGTTCTCTGAGCTCTACATCAACCCAGCTCCACACACAACAGCAACTCTCTTTGAAGTTCCAGCAGTGTAATTCTGTTGATGTTGGATAATATCCTTTAATTTTTGCAGCCCTGAGATATCTAAAAATGCTAAGTTGAATCTCCTATGAACAGGATTAGAATACAGGATATTATAACTATTAAATTGAGACTTTCTTAGCCTATAAATTTTGGCTTCTTGTCTCTCAAAGTCTGCTGTAATATCAGTGCCCTACAGTTATGTTAAATCTGCCACAAACCTACCTGGACATTGTTCATCACTTGAAATAGTGTGGTTAGTTTCAAAGGAAGAAATAGTAGATAAAGATGAAGAAAAATCACCCATAATGGGAAGCCAGCCATCAAGTTTAGAATCAATGCATAACACATCACTATTGGATGAAGAAAAGGAAGAGAAATCAGTGGAGGAGTGAGAAATGGAAAGTTCTTCAACTTTATCATCATTATCAAGCTCACAAACATCTTCACACTCATTTTCAAGTAATCTATCAATCATGTTAAGTCCTAGGAGAGAATAAGCCTGATGTGGGTTTCTATACATGTTAAACTGAATTATGTGCCCACCAAATTCTATTTTAATAATTCCATCTTTCACGCAAATCATGGTGTTCGCTGTTCTCAAGAATGATCTTCCTAGAATAAGAGTACTATCATCAAGAGACTCATTTGTCATATCCAAAACATAAAAGTTCATAGGAAAAACAAGGTCCTTAACTTGAACTAAAATGTCTTATAAGATTCCCTAGGATTTATAATACTCTTATCAGCCAATTGAGCTAACACACTAGTTGGTTTAATCAAATTCACTCCTAGAGCATGATAAACTGAACTTTGCATCACAATAATAGCAGCACCTAAATCTAATAATGCTCTAGAAACAGTTATCTTACCAATTGTACACAGAATAGAAAATGCACCTGGATCTTGACACTTTACTGGAAGTTGAGTTTTGAAAAGTGCAAGAGCTTCATGTCCCACTTGCACCAGTTCATTATATTTGTATCTTTTCTTGTGGTTGCAACTGTCCTTCAAACACTTTGTATATTCTTGCACTCTTTGAACCCTCTCCCTAGCATAGGCATATTTACTTCAATCTTGCTAAAAAATTCAATTGCTTCTTTGTTCTGTTGCTCTGAGCCTTTCTTCTTACTACTTATGAATTCCCTTAGGATAGGTAAAACCTTCATATTCACTTCTTTCTTAGCTAACTCAGAATTTGTTTCTTTCTTCTTGAGCTCTGAATTTACTACTGATTGTGTTTCTTCAGTTGTGTCTACTCTAGGATTTCCTAACTCAGAATCTAATAACTGCCATTTTAATTATCAAACAAAACTAAGCTAACCAATAGTAGAGTGAAGCTAACCTAGATCGATTCACAAGGAGCTTAAAGGGATGCTAAAGTACCTAATTATTATAATGAGCCATAAATTAATAAAATAATCAGATGAATTATGAGATGAGATGTTTGAAGTAAATCTGAATGTAAATTCTATAATATTGTTTATGGTTTTAAGTATTAATGACTATGAAATGTATCAATGACAAGTGTGTTCTCTTAGAGATTACCTTACCTTCATTATCGACAGAATATTTGGAGTTAATTAGTTGAATTAGAATGTGTTAGCTAACAACTCGCCAACTAAATCTCAATCAAAGCTACAACTCGTAGACATTGAATAGAGAAATATACTCAAGAGATAGAAGAAGATAAATTAAACAGATAGAAATGTACTCTGTTATAGAATTGCTCTAATTAACCACACCCATGTTCAACTAGTTCAAGGATGAGAATCAATCAAAGCATCAATTATGTAGATAGAAATAGGAAATCCAACTCAGTTCCCTAATCATTTATCATCTACTAACTCTAATTGCATCAGTAATTACAGAGTTAACTACATCTACTTGATACAATTAAATCTGAATTAAAAACATAATGAACTCCCTGTTCAGATCAAGGATTCTGGTTTAGCATCATCTCCAAGAGAGCACAACAACTCTAGCCTTCCGTTGCTGTTAAGACTTCAATAGCAACAACAAAACCAGAAGCAGTCATGATAAGTGCAGAAAGAGAAGATGAAGATGCAAGTAGAACTTTCCTCTAGTTCTATTGTTTAGAACAGAGGAAAGTTGCAGATTAAGAGAGAGAGTGGAATGGAGATGGATGGCGTTAAATGTATGGAATGGGAACAAAAACAGAACGTGTGTTATGTATATGATGGGATGTTCTGCGTGAATGAATGGAGTGAGGTATATATGTTGTGTGACAGATATGAGAAAGGTGGCAGATTGCGTGACAATGGAATGGGTGCAAGAATGACCAGTTTCCCCTTTAGCACGTGCATCTTCTCCTCATGCCTTCTCCCATGTAATTCCTGATAGTCAATCTGTTATCTCCTTCCAGCTGTCAACATGTAAATCCGTTCTGCATGGATTCAGGTCTGCATTGTGTTTCCTCAACATGCGCATGAATGAAAGCCTCCATTCCAGCATGTGATTCTGTTAGCCCACTTGTTCAATCTAGCACATGTTTAAATCTTCTCTTGTTCAACTGTTAACTAACCTTCACTTAATCTGTTGATTGGTTACTGCATTCTTATAATAGAAATTTAATAGATTATTTATCCAACTAATCACTAAAATCATATCAATTAATTTTCACTTGTTCCATTTTTATTTTATTTATTAATTGCTCAACATATTGATAAATGGGGATAAAAATCAATAATAAAACTCTCTTTAAACACCCTAAAATCAATACAAATATGAGTTTATCAATTCCCCCACACTTAGCTTTTGCACTCCAAGCAAAATTATGGATCAAAATTGAAATTCAAAGCATATGTTCAACAAAAATTGGCAAAACAGATTCAGCATGAGCCATTGCAATCATCAATCTTTCCCTTCAATTGGCAACAATCCATACTAGTCTCACATCAGTCAAGAATCTAACTCATGCAATTAAATTGTAGTAAGCAACTAGGTTGAGATTTCCTCACAAGGTATAGTATTTCACTCACTCTCTTATCAAGGTAATTTCACTCAACCATCTAGCTTAGGCTTCCCATAGGCTTGTAACAATCCTAGATCTCCACCACTAAATGCCACAAGGTTGTGAATCAAAGGATCTTTATTTGGTTGTAATGTTGGAAATGCTCAATGATGAAATGGAAAGAATGTCAGTGATTAATGAAATACTGCACATGATTTTTCCTTTAGAGTTGGAGCTGCAGAAAATAACAAATCATCATCTAACTTCCTTTTATTCAAGTTAAATATCACATCTTTCTTGTTATCTTATTTATCTTTTCTTTGTTTTTCACTTTTTTTCTTCTTTCTTTCTTTTTTTTCTTCCTTTCTCTCTTCTTTTTCTCTTTATTTTTTTTCTTTCAACTATTGAGCCAGATAACAAATACATTGAAGTTAAATATTCAACAAGTGGTGCAACTTAACAGCTATTTCACAATTAAAGACTTACTGCAGCAACAAATATCTTGTACAGCATTCATTAATCAAGGATGAAATTTTAAAAGAAAGTGAAGGTTTCAAAGGGTTAAAGCAAAGGATTTAATTTTTATGTGGCTACTGTTTGGTCAAAAGGGTTTTGAAAGAAATGCCCTTATTATATTCACAATTCCAAGAAGCTAATGTGGTTTTGGATTAAGGATTGAGACAAGTTCTGCAAAGTTACCAAACTAAATGATATCACACAATTTTTAAGAGTATATGTTGGAGGCTCAATCCTTTCATCTAGCTTACTCACTCTAATTAACTCACCATGACTAGATTGCATGAATATTAAACAAAATACATGAGAAAAAGTTATTCATGAAGCACAATTTCCAGAAATCAATTAATGAAACAAGCAACTAACACTTCATCAAGTTTGCCAATGTTTAAAAGCATATGTTCAAAGTTCAATTTGAGTCCATGACATTAAATTCAAAAGACCAAGCGATAATCAGAATGAAATAGAAGAATTTTTCAGCAAATGATCAATTTTAGTCGTGACAAAAAGGACATCAGGTCGTAACTATTTTATACAGAGAAGAGATTTTCAGAAAATAAGGAATATTTGTCACAATAAAAATGGACACTGGTCGTGACTTAAGTGTTAATCCAGTCATGACCAAAATTCACAGAGTTATAGTCGCGACAAAGATAGAGCATAGTTCACGACTAAATATCACAGATAGGTAAACATAAAAAAATATGAACTCCTGGTCGCGACAAAAATAGGCAAAGGTCGCGACTAATTTTCACAGAAAAGAAACTTAAAATATTAGCACACATTAGTCGTGACAAGAACAACATAAGGTCACGACTAAAAGATACAGAATCACAGAAATTATCTTATTTTCATTCACCTATTTCACACACTAAAGTTCATCACAGAATCACAGAAATTATCTTATTTTCATTCACCTATTTCACACACTAAAGTTCATCCTTCCCCACACTTCATTTCTATATTGTCCTAAATGTGAAGAAGTAATGAAGCACATGCAAAGGCAGAAGTAATGAGGACAAAACTGAACCAAAATCTAAGATAAATTCATGGAAGTATTTATCTACCCTATTGACTTGGTCTCCTCCCCCACACTTAATCAACAAGTAACAGCTCAAGTATATAAGTAAACCTAATTAAAATAGACTATTGTAAGTGGTGAACAAAGAAGGAGACAACCTAAATGTTATGGGGGTTTGAAGTTCTCTTTGTACAGCTTTAATAAGTGGCCATTGACCTGAAATACTGTACCATCTGCTTCATCCATCAATTCAATTGTTCCATAGTCATAGATCTTATCACCATATATGGACCATCCCATCTTACAGCAAGTTTTTTAGGTTTGAAAGCATATCTAGCCTTAAATCTCAAAACTTTATCTCCAACCTGAAATTCCTTACGCAGATTCTGTTTATCATGAAGAAGCTTGGCTTTCTCCTTGTAAATCCTAGAATTCTAGTCTTATTTCTTCCAATTCCTTAATCTGCAACATTCTTTCTTCTCCAATAGTGTCAAAATCCATGTTGCAAGCTTTAACTGCCCAGAATGCTTTGTGCTCAACTTCTACTGGCAAATGACATCTTTTACCATATAGATCATTCTATATGGGGACATCTCAAGTAGGTCTTATGAGCTGTTCTGTATGCCCACAAAGCTTCATCTAACCTCGTACTCCAATCTTTCCTTGAGGGTCTTACTATCCTCTCTAGAATCCTTTTGATAGCTTTGTTAGAATTCTCAGCTTGACCATTTGTTTGGGGATGATAAGCTGTTGAAACCTTGTGCTTGATCCTAAACTTGGCAAATAACCTACCTAAAATCTTATTACATAAATTAGAGCCTTGATCACTCACTATAGCTCTTGGCACACAAACCTTGAGAAGATGTGTGACTTAAAAAATTTTGAAACTGTCACCACATCATCATTTCTTGTTGGTATAGCCTCCACCCATCTTGAGAGATAATCCATAGCTAGCAGAATATATATAGCCAAAAGATGGGGTAAATGGTCCCATGAACTCAATGCCTCATACTTCAAACGCCTCACAAAACAATATAGGATGCTGAGGCATTTCATGCCTTTTAGTCAGTCCACCAAAATGTTGGCACCTATCACAAGCTTTGCAGAATTCATAGCAATCTTTGAATAGTTGTGGCCAGTAAAAACCAGATCGAGGATATTCCTGGAAGTCTTATTTGCACTTAAATGTTATCCACAAACAGAAGAATGACATGCTATAAGAATGTTTTCCACTTCTTTACTTGGCACACATCTTCTTATAACTTGATCACTGTATATCTTCCATAGAATGGGTGGTCCCAAATATAAAATTTTTCCTCATGCTTGATCTTCTGGCCCTGGAAATGAGATAAAGAAGATAAAATTAGACCAGTAACAATATAGTTCACTATATGGAAATACCAAGGCATAATTACAAAAATCATAGAAACAGAACAATCTCTAAATGTATCACAAGTGATATTAGAATCTAATACTCCCCTTGTATTTTCAAGCAACCTGCTTAAATGATCAGCTACCACATTCTCTGCTTTATTTTTATCCCTTATCTCTACATCAAATTCTTGGATTAGCAGATCCATCTCAAGCGTCGAGGCTTGGATTGTGGCTTTTTAAACAAAAACTTTACAGCAGCATGGTCAGTGTATATAATCACTTTAGAACTCAAAAGATAAGATCTAAATTTGTCAAGTGCAAACACAATGTCAAATAGTTCTTTTTTTGTGATAGTGTAGTTTGTTTAAGCACTATCTAATGTCTTAGAGGCATATGAAATAACTTTAGACAGCTTACCATCATTGTACCTACAACTTCATTTGATGCATCACATGAAAGCTCAAAATCTACATCCCAATTAGGTGCGGCTAGTATAGGTGGTGTGATAAGCATAGTTTTAATAGTGTCAAATGCTCTCTTGCAAGTATAATCAAAACAGAACTCTATATCTTTTTATGAGTTTAGAAAGTGGAGATGCAATCTTGCTAAAGTCCTCAATAAATCTTCTATAGAATCCAGCATATCCTAGGAATGACCTTTGTTCCTTTAAAGATTTGGGATAAGGAAGAGAAGAAATAACCTCAATCTTAGCCTTATCTACTTCAATCCCATTCTTATATATTAAATGCCCTAGAACTATTCCTTTATCTACCATAAAATGGCATTTCTCAAAATTCAGTACAAGCTTTTTCTCAATGCACCTTGCTAACACTTTCTCTAAACTTTCCAAACATTCATCAAAATCCTTACCATACACTGTAAAATCATCCATGAATAATTCCATGTTGCTTTCTAAGAATTCACTGAATATGGACATCATAGCTCTTTGAAACGTTCCAGGAGCATTGCACAAGCCAAATAGCATCCTCCTATAAGCATAGGTACCAAATGGACATGTAAATGTGGTCTTCTCTTGATCTTCCGGTGCAATTGGAACCTGAAAATACCCTGAAAATCCATCAAGAAAATAGTAATTAGCTTTTCCAGCAAGTCTTTTCAACATTTGATCTATAAATGGTAAAGAAAAATGGTCCTTCCTATTTGCATCATTCAATTTCCTATAATCAATACATACTCTCCATAAATTCTGCACTCTAGTAGGGATTAGCTCATTCTTTTCATTCCTTACCACAGTTATACCACTTTTCTTGGGCACCACATGTACTAGACTTACCCATTCACTGTCTAAAATTGGGTGAATAATGCCAGCATTCAGCAACTTAGTTACCTCTTTCTTGACCACATCAGATATTAAGGGGTTTAGCCTTCTTTGTTGATGTTTAATAGGCTTGGCTCCATCATTTAACAGAATTTTATGTGTGCATACAGATGCATCTATACTAGATATATCAGCTAAAGCCCAACCTATTGCTCTCTTATGTGTTTTTAAAAATGAAATTAACCTCTCTTCCTCAGAAACAGAAAGTGAATTTGCAATTATAACAGGTAATGTATCATTTTTAGCTAAAAATACATATTTAAGGTTACTAGGAAGTGGTTTGAGTTCCAACTCAGGTGGCTGGATAATTGATGGAACCAACTTCTTAGTTTCCACAGCTGCAATAGACTTTACCAATTCTGTCCTCACAGGTTCTGCAATATCTAGTTTTGTTCCTGCAATGAGATTCTCAGCAGTTATGTTCTCACATGTAATTTTATCATGCTATTTCTCTCCAAAGCCTTCATTCAAAAGGTCAATAACAGAAAAAGAAAAAGATTGTCGGGTGGAAAGTAAGTTATCAATTGAAATATGTTAATACTTGACATATCACCACTACTGTCCAAAGAAAATTTAGAAGAAAAAATTTCATATTCAAGCATGTTACTCTTTAGCTTCTTCAATGCATGCATCAATTGCACTTAAGCCTAACAGTGAATTACATTAAAAGTAATTACATTATCACCTGCTTCCATTGTAATGCTCCCATTTTTCATGTTTATGACAGTGTTAGCTATTCTAAGGAATGGCCTTGATAACTGTCATTTCTATTATCAAACAAAACTAAGTTAACCAATAGTAGATGGAGGCTAACCTAGGTCGGATCACAAGGAGCTACTGAATGCTAGAGTTCCTAATTAATCTATTGAGCCACCATTTAACAAGTTAAGCAGATGAGTTATGTTTTGAACTATCAATTTCAGAAAGTAAATCTATTCTATTATTTCTGATTTTAAGTGATTAAGATAGTGAAATGAATGAATGATGACAAATGTGTTTCCTTGGAGATTACCTTCCCTTCATTATCCACAAAATATCAAGAGTTAATCAATTGAACTAGAGTAGGTTAGCTAACAACTCGCTAGCTAAATGTCAATTAATGCTACAACTCGCAGACGTCAGTAGAGAATAGGAATCGTTCAACTTAGAGAATAGAATATGTGTATTAATCAAAGGATCATTAGTGTAGGAAGAAGGAATCCAACTCGGTTCCCTAATTCCTTGTCATCTATTACTCTAATTAAATAAATAAACCAGAAATAAACACATCAAATCGACACAATTAAATCTGATTTAAAGACTCAATGACACTCCCTGTTTCAGTTCAAGGACTCTAGTGTGGTGTCATCTCCAAGGAAGTACAGCAGCTCAGCCTTGCATTGCTATCTGAACTCCAGCAGCAAACATCAATACAACAGCAACAGTCATGTGGAAATGGAAGGAGAAACTGAATATGATCAATTGCAGAACTCTCCTCTGGTTCTATTAGCTAGAACAGAGCAGAGTTGCAAAAGAGAAATGAGAATGGAGAAGAAGGAGATGATATGCGTCAGATCTGAATGTGGATGCTATGAATGGAATGATGCGTGTGTATGGTATATCAGAATTGTATGGCAGAATGTATCCGGGATATCTCGGATGTGCGTATGATGTGATATATATGAAGTCTGAAATACATGAGTGAATCAATGGAGCTATCTAGATGCCCTCCATCTCCAGCTGTCAACACATGATCCAATATTCTGTTCAGTACATGCTTCCCACTTGCTATTGACAACTTGCTCATTCTATTCAGATGGAGTGTGCTGATGTGTACAGTGCGTGTGTGAACAGTGCCAGATGTGTGGAGTTCATTTCTGTTGCTGCACATGTTTGATCTCCCACTTGCAATCTGTTAAGTCCAGCTATGCAATCCATCCCATGCTTAATTCACCTTTCTGTCCAGCTGTCCCTTCTGTCATTCGCTGATTGATTTCTGCATTTGAAGTTTGGTCGCGACCTTATATATATCCGATCGCGACTAATATTTACAGAAAGCGCTTCTTCTTTGCTGATTGGAGTTTGGTCATGAAGGTGAATCAATAAGGTCGCGACTCTAGTACACAGGAAAGCTCCACTTTGCTGACTGATTGCTGTGTTGACCTAAAATGGACATTTAATAGATTATTTATCCAATTAAGCACTAAAATCACATCATTTATATTCCCACTTGTCCAATTTCATATTATTAACTAATTTGCTCAACATAGTAGTAAATATGGATAAGAATCAATAATAAACTCTCTTTTAACATATTAAAAATCAGTACAAATATGAGTTTATCAGGCCTCCCCAAAATAATAGGACCCTTTGAGATTGACTCTTTTGACATATCCAAGACATAGAAATCTGCAAGTATAATCAAGTCTTTAAACTTCACTAATATGTCTTCTAATAATCCCTCAGGTTTCCTAGTAGTCCGATCAGCAAGTTGAACTATCATAGAGGTTTCCTTAAGTGAGCCTATGCCTATGCCTAATAATGTATAAATAGAGGTTGGCATTACATTTATGGATGCACCAAGATCTAATAAAGAACTAGCACACTAAAACTTACCAATGGTGATTAGGACTGTAAATGAACCTGGATCATGACATTTTATAGGAAGTTGTGGCTTAAGTAAAGCTAACATACTAAATCCTACTTGAACCCTTTTATTTGGTTTGCAGATTCTCTTATTAGTGCAAAGTTCTTTCATGAATTTCCCATACTTAGGTATATTTCTGATCAAATTTACAAGTGGCACATTAACTTCCAGTTTTTCCAACAGGTTTAGAATATCTTGTTCCTTTTTATCTTTTAAAACCTTCTTTGGACACATGTATGCATTAGGAAAAGGTAGGTGTTTCATACTTACCTCTCTATCCTTCTATTCTGCATCTTCATGCTCCTTCTTATTCTGGTTTTTGTCTGATTTCTGACTTGCACTGCTGGATCTAGTAGCTGCTTCATGTATTCAAGCAGGTTGTGCAGCATCCTTCAATCCAATTTGCTCATTTTTCTACTACAACATCCTCTTCTCTTTGCTGCTTTCCGATTCTGGAATGAATGAAAGTGTTTCTTCAATCAAGTCTCTAGTTCTAGATCTATTTTACTGCTCATTTGCTTCATTATCCTTCTTATCATTATCAGCATCTACTTTCCCCACTGTTTTTCCACTTCTCAAGCTCATAGCATTCACAGATTTAGGGTTAACAACTGTGTTTGAAGGTAAATTTCCACTAATTCTGGCTTGAACATCACTTACTGAATTGGCTAACTGTGATACATAGCCATTCATATTTGCAGATTTTGTTTCTCACTGTTCTATATTACTCTCCAAGGCAGCAAATTTGGAATCTATCTTTGCTAGGTTGTTCACCACAGTACATGTCAAGTCCTTGAAGTTAGAGCTAAAGTTTGCGTTTCTGGAGTTTATATTTGAGTTTATCACATTAATGCTCTTGATTATCTCAGATATTCCATCATCCTTTAAAGTAGAAGGTACTTCCATAGCTCTAGACGATTCAGCCACTTGTCTATCATTGTTGAATTTGTTCTGCACAAAATTCCTATCTCTACCTCTATCCCTCCATTTGAAATTGGGATGATCTCTCCATCTTCATAGTGTGTAGGACAATTGACACTGGTGTGCATAGGAGAATAACAAAACTGACAACTAGGAGCAACTAAAGCTTGAGAGTATGGGCTTTGAACATGTGAATAGCTCAGTTGAGCAGCTAAATTGTTGATCTGAGAACTAATAGCAGCAACTTGAGAAGATAAGCTATTATGAACTTGGAAAGACCTTGCAAAAACCTTTTGAACTTGTCTAGCATCATAGCCCCTATAATGCTGATCATTATTTGCTATCTTCTCAATCAAATTACATGCTTCATTAGGAGTTACATCATCAATGGAACCCCCAGAAGCTGCACCCAAATTCTTTATGCATGCAAAGCGTAATCCTGAATGAAAATGCTGCACCAAATGCTCACTTAAAATCTGGTGGAATGGACATCTAGCTAGCAGCTCTTGAAACCTTCCCCAAAACTCCTAGAAAGACTCTTCAGCATATTGTTTTGCAACAAAGATTTCCTTCCTCAATGTAGCAGTCTTTGATGTAGGAAAGTATCTTTCCAAGAAAGCATTCCTCAAGTTATTCTAGGAGTCCAAGGCTTGAGGTGTATGATGTGGCAACATATAAAACTATTTCTTTGCTTTTTCTTCAAGTGTAAAATGGAATACTTGTCTCTGCATAGCATCCATATCAGTACCTCAGGTTTCATGGATGAGTAAACCCACTACATAGTCTTCAAGTGCTTGAAAGGATCCTCACGTGCCAATCCATAAAACCTTGGTAAGTTACTTAACAAAGGACCTTTCAACTCAAAATTAAAATTTAAAGCAGGACAAGTGCTAAAAGGATCAAAGTTTGCATTAGAAGAAGTGAGTTCTCTTATGCTTCTACATGCCCTTCTATTATTCATGTTATTCTCTTCATGTTGCTCATTTAGATTATTCTGATTATGAGTATGCGCTTACCCTCATTAACATGCTCCATGACAAAATGATTATCTAAGATATCACCAGATGCAAATTCAGTTTCGGTTACATCAAATTCACTAGAAGAACTAAGCTCAACAACAGATGCAACACTAGCTTGATTTAAGATTTTAGCCTTCTTAATTTGCCTAAGTGGTCTATTGATTTCTCTATCCAATGGAAAGAATTCAGAGCTTCTATTCATGCAAATCACACTCAACAATGATGTAGGATATCACAATGCAGCAATTTCAGAAATTGAGATCAGTTAAACGCAGTACAGAATGATTAGGTTACGACTAAACAGGACTTTAGGCGCGACTAACAATCACAGAGAGTAGAAATTGTGACAACAATGAACTTCAAGTTGTGACTGTTAGTCACAGAGAGTAAAATTTTTGAATCAGAATAGAGCAAATGCTTAAAGTTAGAAGTTTCCGGTTGCAACCAAATGTCACTCTAGTCGAGACTAAAAATTACAGAGAGTAAATCTAAATTAAACAATGATTTTTGGTCGTGACTAAGTGTGAATTTGGTTGTGAATGGAAATCATAGAGAAGAAAATTTGATGGATAAAGATTTTTCGTTGCGACTAAAAAGCAGTTCGGTCGTGACTAAAAGTTAAAGAGAGCAACTGAGTTAAACAATGATTTCAGTTTGTGACCAAAAAGTAGTCTGATCTCGCTTAAAATTCACAAAGACTCTAAGAAATCAATTTTATTGCACTATAGTCGCGACTAAACAGGCAATTGGTCATGACCTAACAACACAAAACACTAAATTCATAGAAAAAACTAAAACACCTATCTACTTTTTATATTTTTGAGGCCCAGCATATTGCTTAGGAAACCTTAACAAATAAGGCTCCCCGATAACGGTGCCATTTTGATAACTATAATTTTAATTATCAAATAAAATTAAGCTAACTAATAGTAGAGTGAAGCTAACCTAGGTCGATTCACAAGGAGCCTAAAGGGATGCTAAAGTATCTAATTAATCTAAGGAGCCACAAATTAACAAATTAATCAGATGAATTATGAGATGAGATGTTTGAACTAAATATGAATGTAAATTCGATGCTATTGTATATTGTTTTAATTGTTAATGATAATGGAATGTATCAATGACAAGTGTGTTCCCTTGGAGATTACCTTACCTTCATTATCCACAGAATATTTGGAGTTAATTAATTGAATTAGAATGTGTTAGCTAACAACTTGCTAGCTAAATCTCAATCAAAGCTTTAACTCGCAGATATTGAATAGAGAAATATGAATTATTCAACTCAAGAGATAGAAGAAGATAAATTCAACAGATACAACTGTACAACTGTACTTTGTTATAGAATTACTCTAATTAACTATAACCATGTCCAACTAGTTCAAGGATGAGAATTAATCAAAGCATCAATTATGTAGAAAAAGAAAATCTAACTTGGTTCCTTAATCATTTATCATCTACTAACTCTAATTGCATCAGTAATTACAGAATTAACTACATTAACTCGATACAATTAAATTTGAATTAAAAACACAATGAACTCCCTGTTCAGATCAAGGATTTTGGTTTAGCATCATCTCCAAGAGAGCACAACAACTCTAGCCTTCCATTGCTGTTAAGACTTCAACAGCAGCAGCAAAACTAGCAGTAGTCATGATAAGTGCAAAAAGAGAAGATGAAGATGGAAGCAGGACTTTTCTCTGGTTCTATTGTTTAGAACAAAGGAAAGTTGAAGATGAAGAGAGAGTGGAATGGAGATGGATAGCGTCAGATGTATGGAATGGGAACAGAAACAGAACGTGTGTGTTGTGTATATGATGGGATGGAATGTTGGGATATTCTGCGTGAATGAATGGAGTGAGATACATATGCTGTGGAAAGATATGAGAAAGGTGGTAGATTGTGTGACAGTGGAATGGGTGCATGAATGACCAGTTTCCCCCTCAGCATGTGCATCTTCTCCTCATGCCTTCTCCCATGTGATTCCTGTTAGTCAATCTGTTAGCTCCTTCTAGCTGTCAACATGTAAATCTGTTCTGCATGGATTCAGGTCTGCATTGTGTTTCCTCAGCATGCACATGAATGAAAGCCTCCCTTCCATAATGTGACTCTGTTAGTGCACTTGTTCAATCTAGCACATGCTTAAATCTTCTCTTGTCCAGCTGTCAACTAACCTCCATCTAATCTGTTGATTGATTACTGCATTCCTGTAATAGAAATTTAATAGATTATTTATCCAATTAATCACTAAACTCATATCAATTAATTTCCACTTGTTCTATTTTTATTTTATTTATTAATTGCTCAACATATTGATAAATGGGGATAAAAATTAATAATAACTCTCTTTAAACACTCTAAAATCAATACAAATATCAGTATCAAAATCCATAGCCTTAAGTAGCTCAGTTACCTTGCTGTTTGTTTGGCTGTCCATAACCTTTAGAATCTTGTGCAGAGTCAATTTGACTTTCTGTAAGATCAACTGTAACCTCTTCATTCCCAAGGAGTTGAGCTTTCTTCTTGCTTTCAGACTTCTCAATGCTATTCCTCATTAGACTGCTGAATCAGTGTCTACCTCACATTCCTCTTCATTTTTAGCATCTGTAACTTGCTCCCCACTTCTCAAACTTATAGCATTCACATATATAGGGTTAACAACTGTATTTGAAGGTAGATTTCCACTAATCCTTACCTGAACATCATTCACTGAATTAGCTAACTGTGATACATAGCCATTCATGTTAGAAGCTTTGGTTTCCCACTGTTCTATTTTACTCTCCAAGGCAGCAAACTTAGAATTTGTCATTGCTAAGTTACTCTCCAATGTAGATCACAAGTCCTTGAAGTTAGAGCTGAAATTTGTGTTTATAGAATTTATGTTTGAGTTCATCACATTAATGCTCTTGATTATCTCAGATATTCCATCATCCTTTACAGCAGCAGGTACTTCTATAGCTCTAGAGGATTTAGCCAATTGCTTATCATTGTTGAATCTATTTTGCCCAAAATTCATGTCTCCACCTTCATCCCTCCATCTGAAATTAGGATGATCTCTCCATCCTTCATTATATGTGTTGGAGTATTGATTCCTTTATTGATACTAGTTTTGTTTGCCTTGATAGATAGTTGATACATCCTCATAGTATGTAGGACACTTGTCACTGGTATGTATTAGAGAAGAATAAAGCTGACAACTAGGAGCAACTAGAGCTTGAGAGTATGGGTTTTGAACATATGAATTGCTTAATTGAGCAGCTAACTTGTTGATCTGGCATTGATATTATAATTTTTAGAAGAGCTTGTAGAAACCTCATGAACTTGCCTAGTATCATAGCCCCATATACCGCTGGTCATTATTTGTTATCTTCTCAATTAAATGACATGCTTCATCAGGAGTTAAGTCATCAATGGAACCCCCAGCAGCTGCATCCAAATTATTTCTGCATGAAATGCATAATCCTGAGTGAAAATACTGCACCACATACTCACTTGGAATCTGGTGGTATAGACATCTAGCTAGCAGCTACTAAAACCTTCCCCAAAACTCATGAAAAGACTCTTGAGCAAACTGTTTTGCAGCAAAAATCTCCTTCCTCAATGCAACAGTCGTGGATGTAGGGAAGTATCTCTCTAAGAAAGCATTCCTCAAGTTATTCCAGGAGTCCAAGGCATGTGGTGTATGATGTCGCAACATATAAAACCATTCCTTTGCCTTTCCTTCAAGTGTAAACTGGAATACTTGTCTCTGCACAGTATCCATATCAGCCCCTATACGTTTCATAGATGAGCACACCCACTGCATAGTCTTCAAATGCTTGAAAGAATCCTCACCTACCAATCCATAAAATTTAGGTAAGTTACTTAAAAAAGGAGATTTCAACTCAAAATTAACATCTAAAGCAGAACAAGTGCAAAAAAGGTCAAAGTTTGCATTAGAAGAAGTGAGTTCTCTTATGCTCCTTTGTGGCCTTCTATTATTCATGTTATTCTCTTCATGTTGCTCATTTTAATTATTCTGATTATGAGTATGAGTTTCACCCTCATTAGAATGCTCCATGACAAAATGATTATCTAAGATATCATAAACTATAAAAGCAGTCTCTGCTGCAACAGATTTATCAGAAGAACTAAGCTCAACAACAGATACAACACTAGCTTGATTTAGAATTTTAGCTTTCTTAATTTGCCTAAATGTTCTATTGATTTCTCTATCTAAAGGAAAGAATTCAGAGCTTCTGGTCATGCAAATCACACTCAACAATTATGCAGGATATTAAGTACATCAAAGATGCAGCAATTTCAGAAATTGAGATCAAATAATTGCAGTACAAAACGTTCAGGTCGCAACTAACAATAACAGAGAGCATAGATTACGACAAAAATGAACTTCAAGTCACAACTGTTAGTCACAGAGAGTAAAATTTTTGAATCAGGATTTTTGGTCGTGACCAAATGTCACTTTCGTTGCGACAACAATCACAGAGAGAAAATGCTTGAAATTAAGAGTTTCTAGTTGCAACCATATGTTAATCCAGTAGCGACTAAAAATCACAGAAAGTAAATCTGAATTAAGCACTGATTTTTGGTCATGACTAAGAGTCAACTTGGTTGCTACTGGAAATCACAGAGAAGAAAACTTGATGGATAAAAATTTTTGGTTGCGACCAAGAAGCACTCTAGTCGTGACTAAACGTTACAGAGAGCAAATCTGAGTTAATATTAGGTTACGACCAAATATGTATCTGGTCATGACTAAAAATCAATTTTTGCACGATGGTCACGACTAAACAGGCAATTGGTCGTGACTCAAGAAGACAAAACACTAAATTCATAGAAAAACTAAAACACCTATATTCTTTTTAACTTTTTGAGGCCCAGAAGATTACTTATAAAACCTTAACAAGTAAGGCACCCCGGCAACAACGCCATTTTGATAACTATCATTTTAATTATCAAACAAAACTAAGCTAACTAATAGTAAAGTGACGCTAACCTAGGTCGATTCACAAGGAGCCTAAATGGATGCTAAAGTTTCTAACTAATATAATGAGCCACAAATTAATAAATTAATCAGATGAATTGTGTGATGAGATATTGAATAACTCCTGAATGAAAATTCTATGCTACTGTTTATGATTTTAGGTGTTAATGATGATGATACGAATCAATGACAAGTGTGTTCCCTTGGAGATTATCTTACCTTCATTATCTACAGAATATGAGGAGTTAATTGAATTGAATGTGTTAGCTAACAACTCGCTAGCTAAATCTTAATCAAAGCTATAACTCGCAGACATTGAATAGGAAAATATGAATCATTCAACTCAAGAGGTAGAAGAAGATGAATTAAATAGATACAACTGTACTCTGCTATATAATTGCTCTAATTAACCACAGCCATGTCTAACTAGTTCCAGGATGAGAATCAATCAAAGCTCAATTAAACATAATTAGGAAATCCAACTCGGTTCCCTAATGTTCATCATCTACTAACTCTAATTGAATCAATAAAATCAGAATTAACTACATCAACTTGATACAATTAGATCTGGAATTAAATACACAATTGAACTCCCTATTTCAGATAAGGACTTTTGTTCTGCATCATCTCCAAGAGAGCACAATGGATCTAGCCTTCCATTGATGTTAAGACCTCAACAGCAGCAGTAAAACCAGCAGCAACCATGGTGAATGTAGAAAGAGAAGATGAAAATGGAAGTAGAACTTTTCTCTGGTTCTATTACTTAAAAGTGTTGGCATGGATGATAACTGTCATTTTAATTACCAAACTAAGCTAACCAATAGCAAGTGGAGGCTAACCTAGGTCGATTCACAAGGAGCCTAAATGGATGTTAAGGTACCTAATTAATCTAATGAGAGATAAATTAACAAGTTAACATATGAGTTTTGTGTTGATTTGTTTGAACTAAGATTGAATGTAAAATCCTATGCTATTGTTTCTGATTTCAAGTGATTAAGATGGTGAAATGTATCAGTGACAAATATGTTCCTTTGGAGATTACCTTACCTTCATTATCCATAGATTATTGGAGTTAATCAGTTGAATTAGAATATGTAGCTAACAACTCGCTAGCTAAATCTCAATCAAGCTACAACTCGCAGACAATGATTAGAGAATAATGAATCGTTCAACTCAGAGGTAGTAGAATATGAATTAAACAGAATCACTTCAATTAATCATAGCTATGTTCAACTCGATCAAAGATGAGAATCAATCAAAGGATCATTTATGCAGAAATAAGAAATCCAACTCAGTTCCCTACTTCTTTGTCATCTACTACTCCAATTGCATTAGTAATCACAGAATTAATTACATCAACTTGATACAATCAAATTTGTATTAAAAACATAAAGAACTCCCTGTTCAGCTTAAGGATTCTGGTTTAGTGTCATCTCCAAGAGAGCACAACAGCTTAGCCTTGTATTGTCTTCTGAACTCCAGCAACAATATAAAGCATAGCAGCAGTCATAATAGAAGAAGAAGGACCAAATGGAGATGAAATGGATATGCATAACTTTCCTTTGTTTCTATTGACTAGAACAGAGGAAAGTTGCAGAAGAGAAAATGAAGATGGAATAGCGTGAGAGAAAGATGTCTGAAATGTAGATGTGGTGGAGTGTGATATGAATTGATTCTGGATCTGAATGGAGTGATGGAATATATAGAAGTGTGAAATCAATGTGCAGATGGCATGTGTGTAGAACGTGTGAATGAGATGTGCAATCCAGAAGTGTGATTATGTTCAGACTAGGTGTGTGTGTGCATGAACAGTGCAATGAGAACTCATATGGAAGTGTGGAACGAGTGAGGTCATGTGTATGAGGTGTGTGAACTGTCCAAAATATGTGATGCAAGGTGTATTATCTGCATGATAGCATGTGCTTCCCTTCCATGTGATTTCTGTTGCTGCACATGTGCTGAATATCCTACTTGCTTCAGTTCCTTAATTTTTGGATTTAGCCCATGTGCTATCACATGTCATCAGCTCCTCAAGTCCAGTTGTCATTCTCCCTTAAATCATTAGCTGATTGATTTTTGCATTGACGTTTGGTCACGACGGTAGGTACATAAGGTCTCGACTGCATTGGCCTGTGATGAAGAATTAGAATAAACAGATTATTTGTTCAATTAATTATTAAAATCTCATCAATTAATTCCCAACTGTTACAATTCTATTTTATTTATTAATTGCTCAATTATATTGATAAATGGGGATAGAAATCAATAATAAACTCTCTTTAGCCACACTAAAATCAGTACAAATATGAGTTTATCAGTGGATCTGAATCTGAGCGTGAAATGAATGAGCTGTGATGCATGGCATGAATGGATGCTCAAAGGGGGCGTCATCTGGAATGAGTAATAGAGCGTGATATATAGGAGAAGTGTGGAATGAGTGAACTGATATGATGAGCTATTAGCTTAAGTCATGTTCTGCATTCTGTTACAGCACATGTGTGAATCCCCCATTTGCTTGTGTTATCAACTCCTTAATTCCTAGATCTAGCCTATGTAACTGTAATCCCCATGTGCCATCACATGCTGATACCAACTCCCTTTCTTCCTTGGTCCAGCACGTGCATGAATGAAAACCTCCCTTCTAGCATGTGATTCTGTTAGCACCTTCAATTCTATGGATCCAGCTGTCATTTATAACTATTTTTGTTTCATTCTTACTCATAGTTAAGGAAGCTGTCTTGGTAATTAATGAGCATTTTCCTGAAATGGGAATTTAAAAGATATAAATTATTTATCTAATAAGATAATTTCTAATATATGACGAAAATTATATCAATTAACTCCCAACTGTTCCAATTTTATATTATTACTTAATTGTTCATCATATTAGTAAATGGGGACAAAATCAATAATAAAACTCTCTTTAAACACAATAAAATTAATATAAAAATAAGAGTTTATCACTCTCTGTAACTGAAACTTCTCTAACCATTTTCCAACCTTAAAATCCATCCTTTAAACCTCTCAAATATTCCTACCCGACTTCTCAAACCTCTCTTCACTCATAAATTTCCACTTTCCTCACCTTTGTTCACAACGTTCATGGTAAAAATGGTGAAAACTAAGAATGCCAATGTTTGGGAGTGAGAGTAGTAAAGGGAAGAAGCCAATGACTACTTCCAAGTTGAAATCACCTTCATTCAGGCCTAAAGTCAAACAAGACATTGTTTCTCTACCACGAGACTTGGTCACTCTAAAATTTGATACATGGCAGAGCTCATAGCAACCCACTTGAAAGAGGAAGAGGCACATCTTGCCCACTGTGTCTGAAGAATCTGGGTCAAAAAACACCCACTCTAATGTCAACATCAATCAAGCAGTCTATGCTACCCTCAACATGGGAATTCTTCTCAGACAACTCTATTTGTTCCTCCATCTGGTCAGAGGAAGAAACAAACTGCTAGGAGAGGAAAAGTTGATTCTTCTCAAGGTACTTCCTCTGATCTTACTTTCACCTCTACTCCTATTCCTACTTCTAAAGAGTTACCCATGGGACACTTAGATAGAGGAGTAGACAAATGATGATAGGTAGGGGATTAATTTGTCATACATCCCTGAAGTAGTTAGAAGATTTTATTTCAATATGAAGATTCATGAGAGATAAATGATGATAGAGAATTGATCAAGAGTTACCTCACATTGAGTTAAGAGGAAGGAAATTGATGGAGATATTCTTAATCTTACCCTTAAGATAACTCATCATGTGAAAGGACATGCACTATCACTTAAGGACATTTATAGGATTCTAATGCTTAGTGACAACTTTACAGGAGATCTAAAGTTTGTCCCAAAGGACATATGTGATTATCATAGGATAATTCACTACATTTACTCTAGAAGTATGGTCAGTAAGTCAGGGAGATTTACTTATCTCAACCAAGATGGTTACCTACTTCTGCAAGAATTATTAGGTGGTAAAGAAGTGAAGATCAACATAGGTGCCTTGATTTATAGTGAAATTACAAGCTTCCACTATGACAAGTCTAAGGTCACTCCTATCCCCTATCCTTAATTGGTCTCCTTCATCCTTCACAGCAACCACATAGATTATTTGGATAAAGGATATAAAGAAGTGAAGATTCTAAGATTTGGTTGAGCATATATATAGGATAAGAATCACATTACCCTTGTCATTTGGAGGCAACTAAGCTCAGAAGGGAAAAGGGAAGCAACCTATTGCATCAACCTCAAGGCAGAAAGATAAGGCTCAATCTTCTACAGGACCTACTCAACCATTTGTTCCATCTTTTGCTCAAGCAACTCTCCATCATGTGCTGCAACAAGAATTGAAAAGTTTTTAGTTGAGAATGATGGCCAGAGTTCAAGAGTTTTGTCAAGCTTATTTTCAGGGGATTCCTGAACTATTCAATGATTTTGGACAGTTCCTTGAAGATAAGCTAGTTCTCAAATCACTAAAGTTCATGAACTTCAAAGAATCATTTTGGGATTCTTTATAATCTCGTTGATGCCAATACTCAAGCACTCAAGGCACTAAGACAAGAAGTAGTAGACTTGAAGGCCAAAGTCACTACTGGGAAAAAGGCCTTGAACGGCAGTTAAAAGTTGCCTTTTACAACAGTTTTGTAAGCCGTGTGAATTTTACCAACGTTATAATTCAACTTTTTCACAATGTTTTGTAACTGCTGTTAAAGGTATCACTTTTCACTGCAATTTTTGTATAAAACTACTATGAAAAGTTATGCCTTTAACAGCGGTTACTATACAAACCTAAACAATTTGTGATCGAACATCATATATACAAGAAGGTAATGGTTAAAAAATCAATCCTAAACAAGTTAAAAACTATTGATCAAATATTTACTAAAAATTTGACAAGTACTTCATCTTCAAGGCATGTGTAGAAGTATTGTTCTTACTAAATCATCCTCACTGGGTTGATTAGGTCATCTTTGTAGCTCAATTTGTCATCTAATGATTGCAAATTAGAAGTAATAAATAAGTATTAAAGATGTGAATAAATTGAAGAATCACAAAATATTAATCGTGTCATCTTCATACCTCATGTAAGCTTTCCGTGAGCCCGATCTCAATGATTTCGTGAATATAGCATATCGCATAGTATTTGCATTCAACCCCACCAGGTTGACGGTGGTACTAACAAAATAGAAAAATATAGAGCACATTAGGGAATATTAAACTTTATACCTGATAAATTTATAAAAAATAAAACTTAATTAATTGAAACCAATTTACTTTAGGAAAAATCCATGTAGGATCTCAATGATTTCCTATCACCAATTGGAAAAAATATATCATATAACGTGCTAAATTTTATGCTTAATAAATCTATAAAGAAAAACTTACTGTTGACTATGTATACAAACTCATGTTCGAACATTGAATCGCACCTGTAAACCACATTTGTGAGAGGTAATGACAAGCACAGTCCAATACATACTATAAATATCAATAATGCTATATATGATTTTATTGTAATATATATATGTGTGTGCCAAATAAAAGATTATACTTACCCTTTAATGTAAGGTACAAAATATATTGTCCTCTTGATTCAGGTCATGACATTCACCATGTACATCGTCCTCGAGCTCCTTATCGTTACTTGTCTCTTAAACTTTTTTGCAGACATATGAAGCCATATATGTCTCATTTTAAGCCATCTAAGCATTTGTGATAGAAGTGGCTATTGTTCAAAAGAGAAATGAGTCAGTTCATGAATAATAAAATATAAAGTAATAAAATAAATTTATAACTTACAATATGGTTAACTGGATGACAGCTAAATCCATCATGTGAAAATTTAGGAGTTGTACTATGTTATTCCTGTCCAAGGTAAATTTATAAGGCTCCTCTATACTCAAAATCCCTGATGGAATTGTGAAACTAAGTTCTTCCTCCATATCATCTGCTAGAGTATGAAGAGTTTCCATATTATCAAATCTCGAGAATATGTTTTGATGAAGAGGTTGGAGCTTGTCTATTTCTGCCCTCTTTAACTTTGCTTCTGTACTACCTCCTTCAATGTTGGCTTCTCTGGCACCTTTTTTGGTTATGGCTCTGGTGTGACCCCCTTCTTCAATTTTATCAGAGATATTGGCCATAGAAGAAACTAGCCTAGAGCATCGTCCAATATGTGGACCTCGTCAGTGGGGTAGGGAACTTGTGTAGTGCCAAAATCTTTTCTGATAGTATGTACCGTCACCTTTGCTCTGTCATATGGAATTCTCTTCCGGTGAATTGTTATGACGGTCGGGTACATTGTACTATGAGTGGTAAGGGTTGTAGTCCCTTTGTCTGTTATAATGAAGAGACCACCATCTTTCCCATTGTCTTCAATGTTGATAGGGTTAGGGCCAAGATCAGATGGTTGGGAGACAAACTTCTACTTCTTATTCTTATTGCCCTTACCACTTACTCAAGACAAAACACATGTTAAATGTCCCTTAAAAAGAAGTGAATATTTTTACCTCTGAGTATTAGACGACAGTGGGGAAGTCGATCATCATCATTATTGCTTGGTTGAGTTTGGCATCTACAACCTCATTGAGTCTAGCATCAACAGCTTTGTTGAGTCTAGCATCCACAACCTCGTTGAGTCTGGCATCGACAACTTAGTTAGTCTGGCATCCATCTCCTCACACATCCTTTGTAACTCCACTTGATGTTATGCAGTAAGTTGTGCAATAAGTTAATCTCAAATATTTTAGAGCTGGTCTCTGGACACCATGTTTGCAAAGGATGCATTTCTTCTTCATGATGTGGAGCCAAAAAACTCTTTTCAGATAACTCCTTTGAGGGTTCCTCTTACTCAACCTGGGTGGTCTTGCCTCCCAATAACTATCTCCAAGATATCCATTTCTTTTCTAGGAACGAAAGAACCTTGGGTTTCTTGTTCCTTCAGTGCATCATATAACATGTATACATTCTTAATATTTAAATTAATTATTTACAATCCTTTCAACAATAGTAGCAACCTCTAGAGTGATATACTATCCCCTCTTAACCCTTTTCATCTTCAATTTTTGTTGGCAAGATGGACGTTGTATGGATGTAGCAGGGTTTGATGTAGCAGCTTGCTGCGCAGCCTACAACTACGCTTCCATCATTTTGCTTTCTATAACACTGTAACCCCCCACCCTCGAGACATGTAATGTTGGTACACATTCTTGTTACTCAGCCTATGAAAATGTAAAAAAAGAGTTAGATTAGTGATATAAGGTACGAATACGGATTGGCTAGAGACAAGTTAGGAAACTAGACGAACGATCGAAGGTAGGACCTTAAGAGAACCTGTCTCTTACAACCCTAGCCATGGAGATACCACAAGGATGATCAGCCCTTGATATAGTCGGAGCGTGGAGCCCAAGCTAAAAGATAGAAGTCCAATACTCTAAAAGACCCATTACAAGGCATTGCAGGCCCAATGATGAGAGCAAGGACCAAATCTAAGAAAGAGGCGTTGCATTATTTGATAAAAGACCTTAAAGAGTTAGAACCTATTTATTTGAAAGAAGCATCCCTCAATCAGCCCATCAAGGGTCCAAACATGGTGATTACATTGCTAGAAGCCAAATAAGATGATGCACAAGGCCCATGTGCAGTCCAGATTGAAGAATTCACTCAAAATACCATGTGACAAGCATGTGCCTTGGAGGAGGAGCATAAGTGACGTCCAAGAATATTCAAGAAGCATCAAGAAGGCATCTTTATGTATTAGTTATGGTTTAATTTCGTTTTTTTTAAGTTTCCATTTCTATTTGCATTAAATAAGGCCTTTTGGTCAAAGATTGCATAAGAATATTTTAGGTTAGTTTCCTATTTTTAGGTAGCAGCTTTTTTTTTTTCAAGAAAAGGTAATTTTACTATTTCCTTTAGCCTTAATTGGTGCCAACCAAGATAGTCAATCATCATTAAGGCACATTTATGGCATTTATGACGTAGGGTTTCTTTTATTCTAGATTGTTCTTTTGCTGCCTATGTAAGGCTACATTTTTTGTAATTGAAGCAGATTTGAATGAATGAATTTTAGAGAATTTTATTTCTCTTGAGTGAGCTTTGCTTGCCGCCTCATATTCTCGTGGGAATACTCGACTGTATCAAGAGCTGATCATCCTTGTGGTATCTCCATGGCTAGGGTTGTAAGAAACAGGTTCTCTTAAGGTCCTACCTTTGATCGTTTGTCTAGTTTCCTAACTTGTCTCTAGCCAATCCGTATTCGTACCTTATATCATTAATGATGATTGACTATCTTGGTTGACACCAATTAAGGCTAAAGGAAATAGGAAAATTACCTTTTTTTGAAGAAAAATGCTGCTACCTAACAATAGGAAACTAACCTAAAATATTCTTATGCAATCTTTGACCAAAAGGCCTTATTTAATGCAAATAGAAATGGAAACTTAAAAAAACAAATTAAACCATAACTAATACATAAAGACGCCTTCTTGATGCTTCTTGAATATTCTTGGACGTCACTTATGCTCCTCCTCCAAGGCACATGCTTGTCACATGGTATTTTGAGTGAATTCTTCAATCTGGACTGCACATGGGCCTTGTGCATCATCTTGTTTGGCTTCTAGCAATGTAATCACCATGTTTGGACCCTTGATGGGCTGATTAAGGGATGCTTCTTCCAAATAAATAGGTTCTAACTCTTTAAGGTCTTTTATCAAATAATACAACGCCTCTTTCATAGATTTGGTCCTTGCTCTCGTCATTGGGCCTGCAATGCCTTGTAATGGGTCTTTTAGAGTATTGGACTTCCATCTTTTAGCTTGGGCTCCACGCTCCGTGTTTTGGTCTTCCTTTGATGCTTGATCATGCCATGCTCCTCTATCAATTAGTTAATTAAAATGCACATTAATTACTATCTAAGTTAATTAAATTGTAAGTTTACAATAATCAAACCTTATAAGTAGCATCTTCCCACCATTAATGATACAGTGTCCAGTCTTTATCACTAATATTGGGGTATGTTTCCTTTAGATACTCTTCTATCTTACTTCCTCAGAGGTAGTCCTTTGCAAGGTTGGACTTAAAGTCTCTCCACCATTTATCACATTGCTTTAAGATCCAATACCTCATGCTTATTGTGGCAAGAATATCAAAATGTTGCCATAGTGAAGTAGAAAAAGCAAATAAAATAGAGCTGCAATAAGGGAAAAAATCATTAATAACTAAAATAGATAGCTGAAACATAGAATTAGAAATGTACAAAAATGTCCTCCCAAACCATATCCTTATATTTCGGGTCTTCTGCCCTCCAATTGGCATACGTGATGCTAATCTTAGAGCATACTATATAGCTGACATAGCTGTTAAGATATGACCCATTTTTACCTATTGCCTTCATGTTTAATTTCTTACAGGTTGTGTCCCCTCATCTGTCCTAGCTAGATGTTCATACATGTCGGGCCTCTACCTCTTTTCCTGCCTTGCTGACTAGAATTGTCCTGATCGAACTGTCTATGTCCTATTCACAAAATAATAAATAAAGGTAAGAATCATAATAGTAATCATGCAATCAATTTAGTAATCAAATAAATATTTATTGCACACAATAAACTAATTTTTTACTAGTTGGTATCCACATAAATTCCTTCACAATGATCATCCCTAACAGTATATTTGTCATCTACCAAATGAAACTTTGTTGTTTTGGGTCGAGTAGTTGTGAAAGGCTGGTTCCATCAAGGTTGATCCCTAAATCACTGTTATCTCCACCAATTGCTTACCTTTTACCTTGGAGCACAATGGAAAGATCTTTATTTGCTAGATTGGTGATATAAAATACTTGTATTGCTTTACTTGCTAAGATGAATGACTCATCTAGGTATCTAACTCTCTGAAGATCACTAAAACAAATCCAAATTTTTCATCAACTTGCATAGCATTACTATTAACCTACTTATATTTGAAGACTGAAACTTTAAATTTGGAGTAACTAACCTCCCAAATCTCTTCAATCACTCCATAATATGGCATGGATGCCAATTTTGGTCTTTTATCTTTTGAACTAGCAAAATGCATCGCTTCAACTACAACCATCACCACATTATTCTGCATAGTACTTTTATCATTTGGGGCTTTTGTGTAAAAAGAGTAGCCATTTATGTCATATCCTTCCCAACACACAACCTCAAAATGAGGCACTGTAGTTAGCCATTGTATTGTCTAAGAAGGATTGTTATCCTTTAACACTCTTGCTTGAACCATTATCCAAAAAACATGTTGTGCTCATTAGCCAGTTACATATCGCTCTTTCTTGGGTTCATATTCCTCAGTATATTCTTGTGAGCATCCAAGTAAGGCATAACTTCATCTTTATTGTTCAAAATGTTAAAGATGTACTTGTATCACCATTTCGGATGACATGGACTTCACTTTGACACCTTGAGTTCCCTTGCTTTTTCTCCCCTGATCATGCCGAGATTGAGAAAGTCCAACTGCCTTTACCCCAGCAAGATATGAGTTAAAAAACTCAACTGCTTCCTCAGCTACATATCTTTCAACAATTGATACTTCAGGTTGATAAAATTTTTAGAATACCCTTTAAAGATTTTCATGTATCTCTCAAACGGGTACATTCACCTTAAACACACAGTGCTACAAAATCTAATCTTAAGTGCCATGTGAGCTATCAAATGGACCATAATGTTAAAAAAAATGCTGGAAGGAAGTGCATCTCCAACTGGGAGAGGATAACATAACCTTCATTTTTTAATTCATCCAACTTAGTAGGATCAATCACTTTGTTACAAATAGCATTGAAAAACATACAAAGTCAAATAATAGTACTCCTCACATCATCTTTTATAATGTCTCGATTAGCCACTGGTAATAATTGTTGTATCAACAAGTGGAAATCGTGAGACTTCATCCCTATTATCTTCAAATCTTGCATTGAAACAAGCTTCCTAAAAATTGATAAATACTTTTGTGAAACCTTAATACCATGCAAACACTCACATAGGCTTGCTTTTTTATTTTTGGATGATGTGTGTGCCGCTAGGTACAAATAAACTCTCTTACTACCCTCTCTTTATTGTGAAGGTAAAGGTGCTCTTATTTCCATTTCAGCTAAGTCTTGTCTTGCATTGACCCCCATCCTTACTTTTTCCATTTATATGCAGAAGAGTGCCAACAAGGCTCTCACGCACATTTTCCTCTATATGCATGATATCTTGATAGTGTCTCACTTTCAGACTCCGCCTATGGACGATCAAAGAAGATATATCTTTTTTTCCATTTATTCCTTTTAACTGCATTCTTCTTGTTACTTTTACCTAAGATAACATGAACTCCTGCAAACATTGATACACTTCTTCTTTAGTTAAAGGTACTTGAGCAATTTCATACTCCTAGGAGCCATTAAATGACTTTTTTCAACCTACGGTAAGGGTGGTGTCGACTAAGAAATCTTTTATTAGAAAGGTAGAATGTCTTCCTTCCATGCTTGAGTTGCATGTAGTTAGTGCCTTCTTCACATACGGGACATGCTTTATGCCCTTTAACACTATAGCCAAGTTAAAATAACTGAAGAGCACGTAATCATGTATATATTCTTACTATTTAAATTAATTACTTGCAATCCTCTCAACAACAGTAGCAACCTCTAGAGTGATGTACTGTCCCTTCTTAACCCTCCGCGTCTTCAATTTTTGTTGGCAAGATGGACGTTGGATGGATGTAGCAAGGTATGATGTAGTAGGGTCTAATGAGCAGCTTGCTGCGTAGCCTACAACTACGCTTCCATCATTTTGCTTTCTATAACAATGTAACCCCCCCCGAAACATGTAATGTTGGTACACATTCTTCTTAGATATTTCCTGATTCTTCTTACTCAGCCTATGAAAATGAAAAAAAAAAGATTAGTTAATTAAAATGTACATTAATTACTATCTAAGTTAATTAAAATTAGGAGTTAATTAGTTGAATTAGAATGTGTTAGCTAATAACTCGCCAGCTAAATCTCAATCAAAGCTACAACTCACAGACATTGAATTGAAAAATATGAATCATTCAACTCAAGAGATAGAAAAAGATAAATTAAACAGATACAACTATACTCTGCTATAGAATTGCTCTAATTACACCACAACCATGTCCAACTAGTTCAAGGTTGAGGATCAATAAAGCTCAATTAAACATAATTAGGAAATCCAACTCGGTTCCCTAATGTTCATCATCTACTAACTTTAATTGAATCAATAAAACCAGAATTAACTACAACAACTCGATACAATTAGATCTGGAATTAAAGACATAAATGAACTCCTTGTTTTAGATCAAGGACTCTGATTCAGCATCATCTCCAAGAGAGCACAAAGGATCTAGCCTTCTATTGCTGTCAAGCCTTCTAGTTGGACATGGTTGTGGTTAATTAGAGTACAATTGTATCTATTTAATTTATCTTCTTCTACCTCTTGAGTTGAATGATTAATATTTCTCTATTTAATATCTACGAGTTATAGCTTTGGTAGAGATTTAGCTAGCGAGTTGTTAGTTAACACATTATAATTCAACTAATTAACTCCTCATATTCTCTGGATAATGAAGGTAAGGTAATCTCCAAGAGAACACACTTGTCATTGATTCATATCATCATCATTAACACCTAAATTCATAAACAGTAGCATATGATTTACATTCAGAAGTTATCCAATATCTCATCTCACAATTCATTTGATTAATTTGTTAATTTGTGGCTCATTGGTTAGTTAGGAACTTTAGTATCTATTTAGGCTCCTTGTGAATCGACACAGGTTAGCTTCACTTTACTATTGGTTAGCTTAGTTTCTTATTTGATAATTAAAATGACAGTTATCAAAATAAAGCTGTTATGGGGAGCCTTACTTGTTAAGGTTTCCTAAGAAATTTACTGGGCATAAAAAATATAAAAAGAATATAGGTGTTTTAGTTTTTCTGTGAATTTAGTATTTTGTCCTTTTGAGTCTCGACCAATTGCCTGTTTAATCTTGAGATATATATTTATGAGAGTCTCAAGGATTTTTAGTTGCGACCAGATATATATTTGGTCACAACCTAAAATTAATTTTTAACTCAGATTTGCTTTCTGTAACTTTTAATTGTGAATGGAGTTCATTGTGGTCGCAACCAAAAATCTTTATCCATCAAGTTATCTTCACTGTAAATTTTAGTTGCAACCAAATTGACACCTAGTCACGACCAAAAATTAGTGTTTAATTCAGATTTACTTTGTGATTTTTAGTCGTAACTGGAGTGACATTTGGTCACAACCAAAAACTTTTAATTTCAAGCATTTGCTCTCTGTGATTTTTAGTGGCGACTGGAGTGACATTTGGTCACAACCAAAAACTTTTAATTTTAAGTATTTGCGCTCTTTGTGATTTTTAGTGGCGACTAGAGTGACATTTGGTCACAACTAAAAACTTTTAATTTCAAGTATTTACTCTATGGTTTTTAGTGGCAACCAAAGTGACATTTGGTCGAGATAAAAAATCCGGATTCAAAAATTTTGCTCTATGTGACTAATATTTGTGACTTAAAGTTCATTTTCGCCGCGATTGTAGCTCTTTGTGATTGTTAGGTGCGACTAAAGTCATTTTGTGTCGTGACTTGAGCTTTTTGTATTGTGATTGCCTGATGTCAATTTTTGAAATTGCTGCATTGTGGATGTACTTGTGACAACTGTCGTTTCTAATTATCAAATAATACTAAGCTAACCAAATAGTAGAGTAAGGTCAACCTAGGTCGATTCTCAAGGAGCTACTGGTTATTAAAGTTCCTAATTAATCTTGTGAGCCACAAATTAACAAGTTAATAGATGAGTTTTGTGATGATTTGTTTGAACTAAGACTGGATGTAAAAAAATCCTATGCTATTGTTTCTAATTTTAAGTGATTAAGATGGGTAAATGTATCAGTGACAAATGTGTTCCCTTGGAGATTACCTTACCTTCATTATCCACAGAATATGAAAAGTTAATCAGTTGAATTAGAATATGTAGCTAACAACTCGCTAGTTAAATCTCAATCAAGCTACAACTCGTAGACAATGATTAGAAAATAATGAATCATTCAACTCAGAGGTAGTAGAATATGAATTAAATATAATCACTTTAATTAATCACAGCTATGTTCAACTTGATCAAAGATGAGAATCAATCAAAGGATCATTTATGCATAAATAAGAAATCTAACTCGGTTCCATACTTCTTTGTCATCTACTTCTCTAATTGCATTAGTAATCACAGAATTAATTACATTAACTTGATACAATCAAATCTGAATTAAAAACACAATGAACCCTCTGTTCATCTCAAGGATTCTAGTTCAGCCTTATCTCCAAGAGAGCACAGCAGCTTAGCTTTGCATTGCCATTTGGACTCTAGCAGTAACAGAAAGCACAGCAGTAGTCATGTGGAAATGGAAGGAAAAGATAAAGATGGAATGGTCCCTGTTCTCCTGCTCAAAACAGAGTAGAAATGCAGGTGGTGGGAGAGAAAATGGGGTGGTCTGTGGAGTGTGATGTGTGATCTGATTATGGTGTGTTGGAATGATATGATGCGTGTGTGGTGAATGATGGATGCTAGATGATCTGTTATGAATGAATTCATCCCCTGCTGTGTAGTCTGCGTGATATATAGAGAGGTGTGGAAGGAGTAAGCTGATATGTGTGCTGAATGGAGTAAATGCAGCTGGAATGAATCCGTTATGGCCTGGTCACGTGATGCATGAATAAATGAGCTAAGATACAGTGTGATGTGCGTGTGTGAAAGCCTTATTTCTAGCATGTGCTTCTGTTAGCCAATCTTCTCCATGTGATTTCTGTTGCAGCACATGTGTGATCTCCCAATTGCTTCTGTTATTAGCTCCTAGATCCAGCACATGTATGACTGAATCTGTTCTTCTCAGCCATATTTCCCACATGAATGCTCCTCTCCAGCAGCACATGCTTCCATCTCCTCTTGTCCAGCTGTCCTCTACTTACTATTCATTTTATTAGTGCATTTGCCTGAAATGGAAAATTAGAATAAACAGATTATTTGTCCAATTAATCATTAAAACCACATCAATAAATTCCCAACTGTCCCAATTTTATTTTATTACTAAATTGCTCATCATATTGCTAAATGGGGATAAAATCAATAATAAAACTCTATTTTCACATATTAAAAATCAATACAAATATGAGTTTATTAACTTGATATCCTGCATAATTGTTGAGTATAATTGACATGACTAGAAGCTCTGAATTCTTTCCTTTGGATGAAGAAATCAATAGAACACTTAGGCAAATTAAGAAAACTAAAATCCTAAATCAAGCTAGTGTTGTATCTGTTGTTGAGCTTAGTTCTTCTGGCGAATCTATTGCAGCTGAGATTGATTTTGCATTTGGTGATATCTTAGATAATCATTATGTCATGGAGCATGTTAATAAGGGTGAAGCTCATACTCATAGTCAGAATAATCTAAATGAGCAACATGAAGAGAATAACATGAATAATAGAAGGGCACGTAGGAGCATTAGAGAACTCACTTCTTCTAACGCAAACTTTGATCCTTTTTGCACTTGTCCTGTTTTAAATATTAATTTTGAGCTGAAATGTCCTTTATTGAGTAACTTACCAAAATTTTATAGATTGGTAGGTGAGGATCCTTTCAAGCACTTGAAGACTATGCAGTGGGTTTGCTCATCCATGAAACCTGTAGGTGCTGATATGGATGCTATGCGAAGACAAGTTTTCCATTTTACACTTGAAGGAAAGGCAAATGAATGGTTTTATATGCTTCCACATCATACACCTCATGCCTTGGACTCCTGGAATAACTTGAGAAATACTTTCTTAGAGAGATACTTCCCTACATCCAAGACTACTATATTGAGGAAGGAGATTTTTGCTGTAAAACAGTTTGCTCAAGAGTCTTTCATGAGTTTTTGGAAAAGGTTTCAAGATCTGCTAACTAGATGTCCATACCACCAGATTCCAAGTGAGCATTTGTTGCAGTATTTTCACTCAGGATTGCGCACTGCATGCAGAAATAATTTGGATGCAACTGCTCGGGGCTCCATTAATGATTTAACCCTTGATGAAGAATGGAATTTGATTGGGAAGATAGCAAATAATGACCAACAGTATGAGGGCTATGATGCTAGGCAAGTTTATGAGGTTTCTGTAAGGTCTTCTCAAGATTATAATAATCCGTCTTCTCAAGTTGCTGTTATGAATGCTCAAATCAACAAGTTAGCTACTCAATTGAGCAATTCACATGTTCAAAGCCCATACTCTCAAGCTCTAGCTGCTCCTAGTTGTCAGCTTTGTTCTTATCCAATGCATACCAGTGACAAATATCCTACACACTATGAAGATGTATCAGCCATCTATCAAGGCAAACAAAACCAATATCTACAAAGGAATCCATACTCCAACACATATAATAAAGGATGGAGAGATCATCCTAATTTCAGATAGAGGGATGGAGGTGGAGATGGGAATTTTGGGCAAAATAGATTCAACAATGACAAGCAAGTGGCTGAATCCTCTAGAGCTATGGAAGTACCTACTGCTGCAAAGGATGATGGAATATCTTAGATAATCAAGAGCATTAATGTGATGAACTCAAATATAAACTCAATAAACACAAACTTCATCTCTAACTTCAAGGACTTGAGATCTACAGTGAAGAGTAACCTAGCAATGACAAATTCTAAGTTTGCTGCCTTGGAGAGTAAAATAGAACAATGGGAAACCAATGCTTCTAATATGAATGACTATGTATCACAGTTAGCTAATTCAGGAGTGATGTTCAGGCAAGGATCAATGAAAATCTACCTTCAAATAGAGTTGTTAACCCCAAATCTGTGAATGCTATAAGTTTGAGAAGAGGAAAGCAAGTTGGGGAGCAAGTTATAGAGGCTAAAAATGAAGAGGGTTGTGATGTAGACACTGATTCCAGTAGTCTAATGAGGAATAGCAGCAAGAAGTCTGAAAGCAAGAAGGAAGCATAACTCCTTGGGAAGGAAGAGGTTATATTCGATCTTACAGAAAGTTAAATCGATTCTGCACAAGATTTTGAATGTTGTGGATAGCCAAACAGCAAGGAAACTGAGCTACTAGAGGCTATGGATTTTAAGTTAAGAAATCCTAGAGTGCACACAAATGAAGAAACATAATCACCAGTAAATTTAGAGATCAAGCAGAAAGAAACAAATTCTGGTTCAGCTGAGAAAGTAGTGAATGTGAAGGATTTACCTGTCCTAAGAGAATGCATGAGTAGTCAGAAGAAAGCCTTAGAGCAACAAAATAAAGAAGTAATTGATTTTTTCAGCAAGATTAAAGTAAATGTGCCTATGCTGGAAAGGTTTCAAAGAGTGCCAGAATATGTAAAGTGTTTGAAGGACAGTTGCACACACAAGAAAAGATACAAACCTAATGAACTGGTGCAAGTGGGACCTAAAGGTTCTACACTTTTCAAAGCTCAACTTCCTATGAAGTGTCAAGATCCAGGTGCATTTTCTATTCCTTGTACAATTGGTAAGATAACTGTTCCTATAGCATTATTAGATTTAGGTGCTGCTATTAATGTGATGCCAAGTTCAGTTTATCATGCTCTAGAAGTGAATTTGATTAAACCAACTAGTGTGTTAGCTCAATTGGCTTATAAGAGTATTATAAATCCTAAGGGAATCTTAGAAGACATTTAGTTCAAGTTAATGACCTTATTTTTCCTGTTGACTTTTATGTTTTGGATATGTCAAATGAGTCTCTTGCTGATAGTACTCTTATTCTAGGAAGGCCATTCTTGAGGACAACTAACACTATGATTTGCATGAAAGATGAAATTATTAAAATGGAATTTGGTGGGCACATAATTCAGTTTAACATGTATGAAATGATGAGACACCTCACCTCAGATTCATTCCACTTCACTAATCCCATGCTTCATCACTCATCCAGATCTGACTTCTCTCTCCATCTCTATTCCTCTCTTCATCTGCACTCTTGCTCTGTTCTGGGCAAGAGAACCAGAGGAACATTCCATATTCATCTTCATCTTCTCCTTATGCTCTTACCATGACTACTGCTAGACTTGCTGCTGTTGTTGAGGTCTTGACAGCAATGGAAGGCTAGATCCATTTTGCTCTTTGGAGATGATGCTGAACCAGAGTCCTTGATTCGAAACAAGGAGCTCAATTATGTCTTTAATTCCAGATCTAATTGTATCGAGTTGATATAGTTAATTCTAGTTTTATTGATTCAATTAGAGTTAGTAGATGATGAACATTAGCGAATCGAGTTGGATTTCCTGATTATGTTTAATTGAGCTTTGATTGATCTTCATCCTTGAACTAGTTTGACATGGCTGTGGTTAATTAGAGCAATTCTATAGTAGAGTACAGTTCTATATGTTTAATTCATCTTCTTCTACCTCTTGAGTTGAATGATTCATATTTCTCTATTCAATGTCTGCGAGTTGTAGCTTTGATTGAGATTTAGCTGACGAGCTGTTAGCTAACACATTCTAATTCAACTAATTAACTTCTCATACTCTATGGAAAATAAAGGTAAAGTAATCTCCAAGGGAACACACTTGTCATTGATTCATATCATCATCATTAAAACTTAAATTCATAAATAGTGGCATAGGACTTACATTCAGAAGTTATTCAATATCTCATCTCATAATTTATCTGATTAATTTATGAATTTGTGAGCTTGAGTAGTGGAAAAATAGTAGGGGAAGCAAATGTTGATGATGATAAAAGGGATAATGGAGAAAATAAGCAGCAGAACAGATCTGGATCTAAAGTGTTGATTGAAGAAAAACCTTCATTCATGCCAGAATCAGAAGGTAGCAAAGAGAAGGGGATATTGCAGCAGAAGATTGAGCAAATTAGATTGCAGGATGCTGCACAACCATATATTATGCGTGAAGCAGTTGCTAGTTCTAGCAGTGTAAGTCAAAAATTAGATAGAAACCAGAATAAAAAGGACCATGAAGATGCAGAACAGAAGGATAGAAAGGTAAGTATAAAACACTACCTTTTCCTAATACATACATGTGTCCAAAGAAGGTTTTAAAAGATAAATAGGAACAAGATATTTTGAATCTGTTAGGTAAATTGGAAGTTAATATGTCACTTGTAGATCTGATTAGAAGTATACCTACGTATAGGAAATTCATGAAAGAACTTTGTACTAATAAAAGAATTTGCAAGCCAAATGAAAGGGTTCAAGTAGGATCTAGTGTGTCAGTTTTACTTAAGCCACAACTTCCTATAAAATGTGATGATCCAAGTTTATTTATAGTCCCAATCACCATTGGTAAGTTTCAGTGTGCCAGTGCCTTGTTAGATCTTGGTACAGCCATTAATGTAATGCCAACTTCCATTTATATATCATTAGGCATATGCTCACTTAAGAAAACCATCATGATAGTTCAACTTGTTGATCGGACTACTAAGAAACCTAAGGGATTATTAGAAGACATATTAGTGAAGGTTAAATACTTGATTATACCTGCAGATTTCTATGTCTTGGATATGTCACATGAATTAACCTCAGAGGGTCCTATTATTTTAGGGAGGCCATTCCTTAGAATAGCTAACACTGTCATAAGCATGAAAAATAGGAGCATTACAATGGAAGTGGGTGATAATGTAATTGCTTTTAATGTCTATGAATCATTGAGACATCCATTTGAAGATTACTCACAGTTAGGCTTAAGTGCAATTGATGCATATATTGAAGAAGCTAAAGAGGAACATGAATTGTTGCTAAAAATTTCTGATAAGGCTGAATGTGATTTGCTTGAATCTGAAATTTCTTCTTCTAAATTTTCTTTGGATAGTAGTATTGATGTGTCAAGTATTAGCTATATTTCAGTTGATAGCTTACTTTCCAGCCTACAATCTTTTTATTGTTCTGTTACTGACCTTTTGAATGCAGGCTTTGGAGAGAAGCAGCATGATAAAATTGCAGGTGAGAACATAGCTGCTGAGAATCTCATTGCAGGTATAGAACTGGATATTGCAGAACCTGTGAGGAAAGAATTGTTGAAGCCTATTGCAGCTTTGAAAACTAAGAAGTTGGTTTCATCAATTGTCCAGCCACCTGAGTTGGAATCAAACCACTTCCTAGTAACCTTAAATATGTGTTTTTGGCTGAAAATGATACATTACCTGTTATAATTGTTAATTCACTTTCTGTTTATGAGGAAGAGAGGTTAATTTTAGTTTTAAAAACACATAAGAGAGCAATAGGTTGGGCTCTAGCTGATATACCTAGTATAGATGCATCTGTATGCATACATAAAATTCTGTTAAATGATGGAGCCAAGCCTATTGCTCTCTTGATATAGCAACAAAGAAGGCTAAACCCCTTGATATCTGATGTTGTCAAGAAAGAGGTAACTAAGCTGTTGAATGCTTGCATTATTTACCTAATTTCAAACAGTGAATGGGTAAGTCCAGTTCATATGGTGCCCAGAAAAAGTGGTATAACTATGGTAAGTAATGAAAAGAATGAACTAATCCCTACTAGAGTGCAGAATTCATTGAGAGTTTGTATTGATTATAGGAAATTGAATGATGCAACTAGGAAGGACATTTTCCTTTACCATTTATAGATCAAATATTAGAAAGACTTTGTTGGAAAGGCTAATTAATGTTTTCTCAATGGTTTTTCAGGGTATTTTCAGGTTCCAATTGCACCGAAAGATCAAGAGAAGACCACATTCACATGTCCATTTGGTACCTATGCTTATAGGAGGATGCCATTTGGCTTGTGCAATGCTCCTGGAATATTTCAAGAGATATGATGTCCATATTTAGTGAATTCTTGGAAAGCAACATGGAGGTATTCATGGATGATTTTATAGTGTATGGTATTGATTTTGATGAATGTTTAGAAAGTTTAAAGAAAGTCTTAGTAAGATGCATTGAGAAAAAGCTTATGCTGAACTTTGAGAAATGTCATTTTATGGTAGATAAAGGCATAGTTCTAGGGCATTTAATATCTAAGAATGGGATTGAAGTAGATAAAGCTAAGATTGAGGTTATTTCTTCTCTTCCTTATCCCAAATCTTTAAAGGAACTAAGGTCATTCCTAGGACATGCTAGATTCTATAGAAGATTCATTAAGGACTTTAGCAAGATTGCATTTCCACTTTCTAAACTCATGCAAAAAGATATAGAGTTATATTTTGATGATACTTGCAAGAGAGCATTTGATACTATTAAAGCTATGCTTATCACACCACCTATACTTGCTGCACCTAATTGGCATTTAGATTTTGAGCTTTCATGTGAAGCATTAAATGAAGCTGTAGGTGCAATGTTAGGACAGAATGATGCGATACAACAAGCTAATGACCCATTGCAAATTCCAACTAGACCCATCACAAGAGCAAGAGCTAAAAGGATTAAGGAAACTTTGAGTGGGCTAGTACAAGACACCTTGACAAAGCAAATGGCATTTGTTGGAGCATCAAATCTGGATGGAGAAGCTGAGGACGTCACTAACATCATTTGGGCTGAAAATGGAGCTGCTGATCATATCTTGGGCTTGGAGACCTCAACTTAAGGAGCTTGGATCAAGGACAACACATGACAGGACTTTTTTTTTTATTTTTGTTTTGGGCCTAATTAATCATATTTTGGACTTGTTATGATGTTCAAATTTCATTTTAAGGCCTTTTAGGTCAAATTTCTCAATGTAACCCTATAAGATATTGTAAACCTCACTCTTGGAGGCAGACTTGAATTTGGGGAATGAAAGGCTGCGTTTTTGCACCTCCAATTTGAGAGTGGATTCTCTCTAGGGTTCTTCATTGAACTAACAGATTTATCAAGGCTTGATCAACCTTGTGGCATCTTCAAACACTTTGGGTCCTTGTTCTTCCATGCTCAAGGGTTCAAGTGGATCACCAGACCTCTGTTTAGCTTTCTTGGGGTGAGTATATTTCAGATTGGTTGTGGGTTCGTGGGATCTTTTCCTTGTGGGTTCTCACCATCTTGGTACCAGAGCTTTGGATCGAAACTCAGGTCATATCTTTATGTTTGCTTACCTTCAATTTCGTTCGTAATTTTGGTGTTTTTTTTGTGTGTCTGTTCGTCTTTTGCGTTTCAGTCGGTCATCAAAATTGTCGCTCTTGTTCATCCACCTTTCCGTTGAGTTTTGTGATGTTTAATAGGTCATTTTCATAGTTCAGAATCTCTTCTTTCTGTTCGTTTTGGTTTCATCTAAATCCGAGTTTTCTAGGGCAAGTTATACCCATTCTGAAATGGACGCATTTTTCTGGAATTTCTGGGTTCAGATTGCTCATTCTGTTATGTTTATGGTATTTTTGTGATTTTCCTTGCATTGTTCAGTGACAAAAAGAAAATAGCACAAAAAGAAAACAGAAAAAAGGGGAAAAAAATTGTTGTGCTGGAAGTGTTTTGAGCAAATCATCTTCATACCCAGAATCTGTTTCTGATTCTTCTTGAAAGTCCTTATTCAATACTCTTGATGTCCCAATGTTCCCAAGTGTTGGCTGATTCTGCATATTGTGATTGCTTTGTTTAAATTGCTTAGTTCTTTAAAGAGCCTCAAGAGGGATTTAAGAGTGAAAAAAAAGGCAAGAGTGACATACCTCAATTTAAAAGCCAAGTTTGAGTGAAACACGAGTGTTGAGTGTCATTCTTGAGGGAAACACGTAAGAAAATTTGTGAGGGACTCTATTTCACTAACACGATTATTTCTCTTGAAGTCTCAATGTCTAATGCAGATGGAACACCTGGTGGAGGTGAAAATCCAATAAGTGTCAACGACACCCTTAGGGCAATGCAGCAGCATTTTGAACGGATGAATTTGGTTTATGGAAAGATAAGGGATAGAATGGATAGACAAGATGAACGGATTGCAAATCTGCAAAGGTCTCGACCAAATCCTAGAAGTCATGAAAGGAAAAGGGGGGTTTCTATGGATGACTTTGAATCTGGAAATAATGAAGTTGGTGATAGTGAGGGTGAATTCAATTCTGAATCTGAAGCTTAACTCATAGGGAATAGGCATAGAGGGGATAGGTATGGGAGAAGACATGGCAGAAATAACCCAAGGAGGAGAGATAGAGTAGATGGAAACCTTGGAAGCATCAAGATGAAAATACCACCATTCCAAGGTAGAAGTGATCCTGAAGCCTATTTAGAGTGGGAAAAGAAAATAGAAATGATCTTTGAGTGTCATAATTATTCTGAAGTCAAGAAAGTGAAGTTGGCAGCAATAGAATTCACTGATTATGCCATTGTTTGGTGGGATAAATTGGGCATTAATAGGAGAAATAATGGAGAGAGGCCTATAACAACTTGGAGAGAAATGAAAGCTCTAATGAGGAAGAGATTCGTTCCCAACCATTATCTTAGAGAGCTTTACCAAAAGTTGCAGACCCTTACACAAGGTTCTAAGAGTGTGGAGGAGTACAATAAGGAGATGGAATTGGCCATGATAAGAGCTAATGTGCAAGAAGATAGAGAAGCAACCGTGGCTCAATTTCTAAGTGGCTTGAACAAAGATATAGCTGACGTAGTGGAATTGCATCATTATGTTGAGTTAGAAGACATGGTGCATATGGTCATTAAGGTGGAAAAGCAACTCAAGCGTAAAGGTGCTTCAAAATTTCATTCTGGATCAAGTTCTTCTTTCAAACAGAATTGGAGGAAAGGATAAAAAGCTATCCAAAGGAGACCACTAAAGGCAAAGAAGAAGTTTCATCAAAAAGCAAAGGTAAATCTGATTTCCAAACTTCTAGAAATAGAGATATAAAGTGTTTCAAGTGTTTGGGTACAGGTCATATTGCTTCTCAATGCCCCAACAAGAGAGTCATGATTTTGAAAAATAATGAAGTTGTGACTGAAAGTGAGAGTGAAAGTGATGACTCTATGCCCCTACTTGAAGATGGTAGTGATGATGGGATTGAATATGCTGTGGAAGGAGAATGCCTTGTGGTTAGAAGAGCCTTAAATTGTCAAGTGAAGGAGGAAGAGTTGAATGAGGAAAGGGAAAATATCTTCCATACTCACTGCCTAATTAATAACAAGGTATGCAATTTGATAATTGATAGTGGGAGTGTTACAAATGTTGCAAGCACTACATTGGTTGAGAAATTAAATTTGCCTACTGTTAGACATCCTAGACCATACAAGCTGCAATGGTTGAATGAATGTGGAGAAATTAAGGTTGCTAAGCAAGTTCTGGTCTCTTTGTCAATTGGCAAATATTGTGATGAAATATTGTGTGATGTTGTTCCTATGCATGCTGGACATCTGCTTTTGGGAAGACCTTGGGAGTTTGATCAAAAGGTGAAGAAAGATGGGTTTACCAATAGGTATTCTTTTGTAATGAACAATAGACCCGTTACTCTTGTACCATTGACTCCAAAGCAAGTGTATGAGGATCAACTCAAGATGAGAAAAGAGAGAGAAGAAAGAGAGAGTGAACTGAAAAATGAGAGAAAAGAAATTCAAAAAAAAAAAGAGAGTGAAGAGAAAAAAGAAAAGAAGATGAGTTTTTATGCAAAGGGAAGTGAAGTAAGGAGTGCCTTTTTGACTTAACAACATTTGCTTCTCCTTGTTTACAAGGAATCCTTTTTGAACACTAATGACTCTAGCTTTTCTTTTCCAAGTGTTGTTGGTTCTTTGTTGCAGGAATTTGGAGATGTGTTTCCTGAAGAAATACCACCTGGATTACCACCCACAAGAGGAATTGAATATCAAATTGATTTCATCCTAGGAGCAACAATTCCTAATAGGCCAGCCTATAGAAGCAATCCAGAAGAAACAAAGGAGCTTCAAAAGCAAGTGGAAGAGCTCATGGCAAAAGGATATGTTCGAGAAAGTTTGAGTCCATGTGCAGTTCCAATGCTTCTGGTGCCCAAGAAAGATGGAACTTGGAGGATGTGCATTGATTGTAGAGCAGTTAACAATATCACTGTAAAGTATCGCCATCCCATTCCTAGATTAGATGATATGCTTGATGAATTGCATGGTTCCATTGTCTTTTCTAAGATTGATTTGAAATCTGGATACCATCAAATTCGAATGAGAGAAGGGGATGAGTGGAAAACAGCTTTCAAAACAAAACATGGTTTGTATGAGTGGTTAGTAATGCCATTTGGGCTAACTAATGCACCTAGCACGTTCATGAGATTAATGAACCATGTCTTGCGTGCTTTCATTGGAAAATTTGTTGTGGTTTATTTCGATGATATTCTGATTTATAGCAAAAGTCTGGAGGAGCATTTGGATCATTTGCATTGTGTGCTTGATGTTTTGAGAAAGGAAATTTTGTTTGCAAATCTGAAAAAGTGTGATTTTTGTATGGATAAAATTGTTTTTCTTGGCTTTGTGGTGAGTGCTAAAGGAATAGAAGTTGATGAAGAAAAGATAAGAGCTATAAAAGAATAGCCAACACCTAAAAGCATAACTAAGGTGAGAAACTTTCATGGCTTGGCTAGTTTTTATAGGCGCTTTGTGAAAGATTTTAGCACACTTGCTGCACCACTTACTGAAGTTATAAAACAATCTGTTGGTTTTAAATGGGATAAAGAACAAGATGTTGCATTCATTGAACTTAGGATAGATTGTGTTCTGCACCTGTGTTAGCATTGCCTAATTTTAACAAAACTTTTGAGATTGAATGTGATGCATCTGGAGTTGGAATAGGAGCTGTTTTGATGCAGGAAGGAAAGCTAATTGCTTATTTTAGTGAAAAGTTAAATGGAGCAGCCTTGAAGTATCCAACATATGACAAGGAGCTCTATGCACTTAAGAGAGCATTGGAGAATTGGCAACACTACCTTTGGCCTAGACAATTTGTAATTCATAGTGATCATCAATCTTTGAAGCATATTAAGGGTCAAGGTAAGCTGAACAAGAGACATGCAAGGTGGCTGGAATTTATTGAGACATTTCCATATGTCATCAAATACAAGAAAGGTAAAGAAAATGTAGTGGCTGATGCATTGTCAAGAAGGTATACTCTTCTCACTACTCTAAATACGAGGTTGCTTGGTTTTGAATATATCAAGGAATTGTATGGTACTGATGCCGATTTTGCTGAAGTGTTTCTTGCTTGTGAAAAGAAAGCATTTGAAAAGTTTTATAGGGTTGATGGCTACTTGTTTAAAGAAAATAGATTGTGTGTGCCTCAATGTTCTTTAAGAGAATTACTTGTGAGAGAAGCACATGGGGGAGGATTAATAGGTCACTTTGGTGTGAAAAAGACTTTAGATGTTTTGCATGAACATTTCTTTTGGCCTAAAATGAAACGTGATGTGGAAAGAATCTGTGCTAAATGCATAATTTGTAAAAGGGCTAAATCTAGAGTCTTGCCACATGGTTTATACACCCCCTTACCAGTGCCTAGTGAACCTTGGGTAGATATATCAATGGATTTTATTTTGGGTTTGCCTAGGTCAAGAAAGGGAATGGATTCCATATTTGTGGTTGTTGACAGATTTTCTAAAATGGCACATTTCATTCCTTACCATAAAATTGATGATGCCACATATATTGCTGATTTGTTCTTTAAGGAAATTGTAAGACTTCATGGTGTTCCTAAAAGTATTGTTTCTGATAGGGATACAAAATTTTTGAGTCATTTTTGGAGGGTTTTGTGGGGTAAGCTGGGTACTAAATTATTGTTTTCTACTTCTTGTCATCCACAAACTGATGGACAAACTGAAGTAGTTAATAGAACTTTAACTCAATTGCTTAGAACTGTGATTCAAAGGAACTTGAAGAATTGGGAAAATTGCTTGTCATTCATTGAATTTGCTTACAATAGGAGTGTGCATTCATCTACTGATTATTCTCCCTTCGAAATAGTGTATGGTTTTAATCCCCTAACTCCCTTGGATTTATTACCATTGCCTATTGATGAGAGGGCAAGTCTTGATGGGACAAAGAAAGCTGAAAAATGAAAAGAAAAATGAGCAATATGCATCCAAGGCTAACAAAGGAAGAAGGCGTGTTCTCTTTAATCCTGGTGATTAGGTGTGGGTGCATATGAGGAAAGAAAGATTTCCAACTCAAAGAAAGTGCAAATTAGCTCCAAGAGGAGATGGTCCATTTCAAGTGCTTGAAAGAATCAATGACATACAAAATTGATTTACCTGGTGAGTATAATGTTAGTGCTACTTTCAATGTGGCTGATTTATCTCTTTTTGATACAGGAGATGATTCGAGGTCGAATCCTTTTCAGGAGAGAGGGAATGATACGATACAACAAGCTAATGACCCATTGCAAATTCCAACTGGACCAATCACAGGAGCAAGAGCTAAAAGGATTAAGGAAACTTTGAGTGGGCTAGTACAAGACACCTTGACAAAGCAAATGGCATTTGTTGGAGCATCAAATCTGGATGGAGAAGCTGAGGATGTCACTAACATCATTTGGGCTGAAAATGGAGCTGCTGATCATATCTTGCGCTTGGAGACCTCAACTTAAGGAGCTTGGATCAAGGACAACACATGAGAAGACTTTTTTTTTGTTTATTTTTGTTTTGGGCCTAATTAATCATATTTTGGACTTGTTATGATGTTCAAATTTCATTTTAAGGCCTTTTAGGTCAAATTTCTCAATGTCACCCTATAAGATCTTGTAAACCTCACTCTTGGAGGCAGACTTGAATTTGGGGAATGAAAGGCTGCGTTTTTGCACCTCCAATTTGAGAGTGGATTCTCTCTAGGGTTCTTCATTGAACTAACAGATTTATCAAGGCTTGATCAACCTTGTGGCATCTTCAAACACTTTGGGTCCTTGTTCTTCCATGCTCAAGGGTTCAAGTGGATCACCAGACCTCTGTTTAGCTTTCTTGGGGTGAGTATATTTCAGATTGGTTGTGGGTTCGTGGGATCTTTTCCTTGTGGGTTCTCACCACAAGTGTGTTCCCTTGGAGATTGCCTTACCTTCATTATCCTCAGAATATCAAGAGTTAATCAATTGAACTAGAATAGGTTAGCTAACAACTCGCTAGATAAATCTCAATTAACACTACAACTCACAGACATTAATAGAGAATAAGAATTGTTCAACTTGGAGATACCAGAATTAACTACATTAATTCGATACAATTAGATCTAGAATTAAAGACACAATTGAACTCCCTGTTTCAGATCAAGGGTTCTATTTCAGCATCATCTCCAAGAGAGCGCAAAAAATCTAGCCTTCTATTGCTGTCAGAACTTCAACAGCAATAGGTCCAGCAGCAATCATGATGAATGTAGAAGGAGAAGGTTAAAATGGAAACAGAACTTTACTCTGGTTCTATTGCTTAGAACAGAGGAAAGTTTGCAGATGAAAAAGAGAGAATAAAGATGGAGAGAAAGTGTGATGGAGTGAGAGAGAGATGAAGTGGATCTAGATGGAAGCTGTATGGAAGCAGTAGAGCGTGGGAGGTGGAGTGAAAGAATGGAGAGGTGAGATGTGATGAATGAATATATAGGAGAAGTGTGTGAATGGTGTGATACATCTAAAGTGGATGAATGGTGTGACAGATAGATAGTGATGAAATGAATGAATCATATGGTTATGGGAGAGGTGTGTCCACGTGAATCAGTTCATGAAGTCTCCTCTCCAATGCAGCACATGCTACCTACCATCTGTTAGCCCACTTTTTTCTGTTAGCTCCCTGTCCATGTGATTCTATTAGCCAATCCTAATTCCCTAGATCCAGCTATCCAATTGCCTACCATTCTGTTCTAACTAATCTTTTCCACTTCAGCAAGTTGACTTGGTAATTAATGAGCATTTTTCTAAAATGAGAATTTAAAAGATACAATTTATTTATCTAACAAAATAATATTCCAATATATGACCAAAATTATATCAATTAATTCCCATTATTCTAATTTTATTTTATTAATTAATTGCTCATCATATTGGTAAATGGGGACAAAATCAATAATAAAACTCTCTTTGAACACACTAAAATCAATATAAAAATAAGAGTTTATCAGGAGTATGAACTTTAGTATGTGAGATGGGTGAATGAAAATCAGATAACTGCTGTAATTTTGTATCTTTTGGTTGCGACCTCATGTTGTTCTTGTCGCGACTAATGTGTGCAAATATGTCAAATTTCTTCTCTGTGAAACTTAGTTGTGACCATTATACATTTTTGTCACGACCAGGAGTTCCTATTTTCTAAAGTTTACCGATCTGTGACGTGTAGTCGTGATATGTACTTATCTTTGTCGTGATGTTAACTCTATGAATTTTGGTCATGACTGGATTGACACTTGGGTCGCGACCAGAGCATATGTGTATAACAAGTTTACTCTGTGATTATGAGTCGCAACCAGTGTCCATTTCTGTCATAACTAATATTCCTTATTTTCTAAAGATTTCTTCTCTGTGTTAAACAGTCGCGACCTGGAGTCCTTTCTGTCGAGACTAAAAGTGATCCTCTGTTGAAAACTTCTATTTCATTATGATTGTTGCTTTATCTTTTGAATTTACTGTCATGGATTTGAATTGAACTTTGGACATATACTTTTGAACATTGGCAAACTTGATGTAGTGAGTTGCTTGTTTTATTAATTGACTACTGGAAATTGTGTATCATGAATGATTAGTCTCATGTATTTTGTTTAATAATCATGCAATCTAGTCATGGCGAGTTAATTAGGGTGAGTAAGCCAGATGGAAGGATTTTAAGCCTCCAACATATTGATAACTGTTGTTTTATTTATCAAACAAGAGACTAAGCTAACCATTGGTAAAGTGAAGTTAACCTAGGTCGATTCACAAGGAACCTATATGGCTGCTAAAGTTCCTAACTAATCCAATGAGCCACAAATAACAAATTAATCAGATGAATTTGAGATGAGATATTGAATAACTTCTGAATATAAATCCTATACTACTGTTTATGAATTTAGGTGTTAATGATGATGATATGAATCAATGACAAGTGTGTTCCCTTGGATGGCATTGTGAATGGAGTGAGAGAGAGTATCTGAATGAGTGATGATGTGTGGGATGAGTCTTGATGTGTGGATTGAGTGAGCTCATATAGGAGAGGTGGATCCAGCAGGTGAAGGTGAGAGATGGCGTGACAGTGAGTGAATCAGTTATGGCCTGGTCACATGGAGTGAGTGCATGAATGAATCTGTTCTCCCCTTTGAGGCAGTGACAACGTGAGCATGCAATCAGTCCATGAAGTCTGGTATCATCTCCCTTGCTCAGCTTCAGGGAAGCACGTGCCTTCTTCTGTTCTAACAGAATTCTCCTTCTGTCCAGCTGTCAACATTCTCCACCTCATCTGTTAGTTGGCTTCTGCATTTTCCTCAAATGGGAATTTAAAAGAAACATGGGAATTTAAAAGAAACATATTATTTATCCAATTAATCACTAAAATTATATCAATTAATCCCAACTGTTCCAATTTAATTTTATTTGTTAATTGCTCCATATAATAGTAAATGGGGACAAAATCAATAATAAAATTCTCCTTAAACACATAAATTCAATATAAAAATAAGAGTTTATCACATATACTCCTTAATATTGTGTGACACCATTTAGTTTGGTAACTTTGTAGAACTTGTCTCAATCCTTGATTCAAAACTATATTAGGTTCTTAGAATTGTGAATATGATAAGGGCATTTCTTTCAAAACCCTTTTGACCAAACAGTAAACCACATAAATATTAAATCCTTTGCTTAAACCCTTTAAGACCTTCACTTTTTTTTAAAATTTCATCCTTGATTAATGAATGCTGTATAAGATAGTTGTTGCTGTAGTAATGCTTTAATTGTGAAATAATTGTTAAGTTGCAAACACTTGTTGAATATCTGAACCTCAATGTATTTGTTATCTGGTTCAATAGTTGAAAGAAAAAAAACAGAGAAAAGAAGAGAAAAAAGAATGAAAGGAGAAAATAAGAGAAAAACAAAGAAGAGATAGATCAGATGACAAGAAGATGTGATATTCAACTTGAATGAAAGGAAGTTAGCTTATGACTTGTTATTTTCTGCAGTTGCACAATTGAAACTATGATTAAAAATTGAAGTAGCTTGAAGAAGTAAGATCATGTGCAGTATTTTATTAATCATTGACATGCATTTCCATTTTATCATTTAGCCTTTCCAACATTACAACTTAATAAAGACCCTTTGATTCACAACCCTTGTGGCATTTAGTGGTGGAGATGTAGGATGGTTACAAGCTTATAGGAAGCCTAAGCTAGATGGTTGAGTGAAAATTACCTTGATAAGAGAGGGAGTGAAACACTATACCTTGTGAGGAAATGTCAACCTAGTTGCTTACTATGATTCAATTGCATGAGTAAGATTCTTTAATTAATATGAGATTAGTCTGGATTGTTGCCAATTGAAGGAAAAGATTGATGATTACAAGTGCTTATTCTAAATCTGTTTTGCCAATTTTGCTGGACATATGTGTTTTAATTTCAATTTTGATCCATAATTTTATTCGGAGTGCAAAAGCTAAGTGTGGGGGAATTGATAAATTCTTAATTTTATATTGATTTTAGTGTGTTTAAAGAGAGTTTTATTATTGATTTTATCCCCATTTACCATTATGTTGAGCAATTAACAAATAAAATAAAATGAGAATAATAGGGAATTAATTGATATAATTTTGGTCATATATTAGAATATTATCTTATTAGATAAATAATTGTATATTTTAAAATCTCATTTAAGGAAAATACTCATTAATTACCAAATTAACTTGCTGCTATAACTGAAATGAAAAGAGGAGTTAGAATGAAACAGAATGGTTTGTGTGACAGCTGGCTTAACAGAGTGGCTAAAAGATTGCAAACTGGGAGCTAACAAAAATTACATGGGTAGATAAATGCACATGTTTAACAGAAACCACATGCTGAAGAGATTCAGGGGATTGATGCAATATGTCCACTGTTCACACTTACACACTGAGGGAACATGCTAACTGTTTCTAACTGTTTCACTTGCATCTTTGACACACCTCTTCTATATCTGGACAGATTCCACCAATCACAAATCACGCCATTACACCTCACTCATCCAGATCTGACTTCTCTCTCCATCTCCATTCTCTCTCTTTCATCTGTAACTTTCCTCTATTCTAAGCAATAGAACCAGAGGAAAGTTCTATTTCCATCTTCATCTTCATCTTCTCTATTCACCATGACTATTGCTGATCTACTTGCTGTTGTTGTTGAAGTTCTGACAGAAATGGAAGGCTAGATCTGTTGTGCTCTCTTGGATATGATGCTGACCTAGAATCCTTGATCTAAAACAGGGAGTTCAATTGTGTCTTTAATTCTAGATCTAATTGTATCGAGTTGATGTAGTTAATTCTGGTTTTATTGATTCAATTAAAGTTAGTAGATGATGAACATTAGGGGACCGAGTTGGATTTTCTGATTATGTTTAATTGAGCTTTGATTGATCTTCATCCTTGAACTAGTTGGATATGGCTATAGTTAATTAGAGCAATTCTATAGCAGAGTACAGTTGTATCTGTTTAATTCATCTTCTTCTACCTCTTGAGTTGAATGATTCATATTTCTCTATTCAATGTCTACAAGTTGTAGCTTTGGCAGAGATTTAGCTAGCGAGTTGTTAGCTAACACATTCTAATTCAACTAATTAACTCCTCATATTCTATGGATAATGAAGGTAAGGTAATCTCCAAGGGAACACACTTATCATTGATTCATATCACCATCATTAACACCTAAATTCATATACAGTAGCATAGAATTTATATTTAGAAGTTATCCAATATCTCATCTCACAATTCATCTGATTAATTTGTTAATTTGTGGCTCATTGGATTAGTTAGGAACTTTAGTATACATTTAGGCTCCTTGTGAATCAACCTAGGTTAGCTTCACTTTACTTTTGGTTAGCTTAGTTTCTTGTTTGATAATTAAAATGACGGTTATTATTGAGTAGTGTTGAAAGGCAGGTTCCATCGAGGTTGAGCCCTAAGTCATTGTTATCTCCACCAATCGCTTACCTTTTACCTTGGAGTACAATGGAAATATCTTTATTTGCTAGATCGGTGATATAAAATACTTGTATTGCTTTACTTACTAAGATGAATGGCTCATCTAGGTATCCAACTCTCTGAAGATCACTGAAACAAATCCAAATTTTTTGTCTACTTGCATAGCATTACTATTAATCCACTTACATTTGAAGATTGAAACTTTAAATTTGGAGTAACTAACCTCCCAAATCTCTTCAATCATGCCATAATATGGCATGGATGCCAATTTTGGCCTTTTATCTTTTGAACTAGCAAAATGTATCACTTCAGCTACAACCATCACCACACCGTTCTGCATAGTACTTTTATCATCTGGGGCTTTTGTGTAAAAAGAGTAACCATTTATGTTGTATCCTTCCCAACACATAACCTCAAAATGAGGCACTATAGCTAGCCTTTGTATTGTCTCAGAAGGATTGTTATCCTTTAACACCTCTTGCTTGAACCATTATGCAAAAAACCTGTTGTGCTCATTAGCCAGTTGTATATTGCTCTTTCTTGGGTTCATATTCCTCAGCATATTCTTGTGAGCATCCAAGTAAGGCATTGATAAACTCTTATTTTTATTTTAGTATGTTTAAAGAGAGTTTTATTATTGATTTTATCCCCAATTACCAATATGTTGAGCAATTAACAAATAAAATAAAATTAGAACAATGGGAATTATTTGATATAATTTTGGTCATATATTAGAATATTATCTTGTTAGACAAATAATTTGTATCTTTTAAATTCTCATTTCAGGAAGTACTCATTAATCACTAAGTCAACTTGCTATTGAACTGAAATGTAAAAGAGGAGTTAGAATGAACAGAAAGGGTTAGTGACAACTGGACTTAAAAGAGTGGCTAACAGATTGGGCACATGGCTGGAAAGGATTCACGCAGGGCACACTACTTCTAGATCCATTCATTTAATCACTCATTGCACACTCTCACGCAGAACAGTTCTCATTCAATTCATTCCACAGCTTCCATCCAGATCTGATTCCACCCATCTATCCATATCACTTACAGATCACTTGCTCACATGCCATCTCACACTACTCTCTTTTGCTGGACCCATACACTATCATTAATTCCACACAGCTCTCCATAACAGATCTCTCATGCCATCATTCTCTCTCTCATCTCATCTACAATCTTGCTCTGTTATGGGAAGGAGAACCAGAGGAACCTTCTACATTTCATCTTCATCTTCTATCTTCCACATTCACCATGACTGCTACTGATCTACCAGTTGTTGTTGAAGTTTTGATAGCAATGCAAGGCTAGATTTGCTGTGATCCCTTGGAGATGAAGCTGAACTAGAGTCCTAGATCTGCAAACAGGGAGTTCAATTGTGTCTTTAATTCTAGCTTTGAATGTATCTATAGATATTTTATACTGGATTCATTGATTCAATTAGAGTTAGTAGATGATGAATATTAGGGAACAGAGTTAGATTTTTTGATTCTGTATAATTGAGCTTTAATTGATCTTTATCCTTGAACTAGTTGGATATGGCTGTGGTTAATTAGAGCAATTCTATAGCAGAGTATAGTCATACCTATTTAATTCATCTTCTTCTACCTCTTGAGTTAAATGATTCAGATTTCTCTTTTCAATATCTATGAGTTGTAGTTTTGATAGAGATTAAGTGACGAGTTGTTGGCTAATTCATTTTAATTCAATGAATTAACTCCTCATATTCTATAAAATCTAAGGGAACACGCTTGTCATTATTAATTCATAACAATATCATTAACACCTAAAATCATAAATAGTAGCATATGATTTACATTCAGAATTTATTCAAACATGTCATCTCTCAGATCATTGCATTAATTTGTTAAATTGTGGCTCATTGGATTAGTTATGAACTTTAGCATCTATTTAGGCTCCTTATGAATTGACCTAGGTTAGCTTCACTTTACAATAGATTAGCTTAATTTTTTATTTGATAATTAGAACGATAGTTATCAAAATGGTGCCATTGCCGGAGAGTCTTACTTATTAAGGTTTCCTAAGCAATCTTTTGGACTTCAAAAATATAAAAAGTATATAGGTGTTTTAGTTTTTCTGTGAATTTAGTGCTTTGTGTCTTTAAGTCGCTACCATACTCCAAAAACTAATTGCTGGAGAGTCTCTGTGATTATCTGTTGTGACCAGATACACATATGGTCACAACCTAAAATCAGCATTTCTGTGATATTTGCTCTCTGTAACTTTTAGTTCCGACCAGAGTGCTTTTAGGTTGCAACCAAGAATCTTTGTCCATCAAGTCATCCTCTCTGTGATTTTTAGCCGCAACCAAATTGACACTTAGTCATGACCAAAAGTTAGTGTTTAGTGAATATTACTCTCTGATTTTTAGTCATGACCAAAGTGACATTTGGTCATGACCAAAAATCCTGATTTTAAAAATTTTGCTTTTTGTGACTAATAGTTACAATTTGAAGTTCATTTTTATCGCGATATCTTTTATCTATGTTTTGTCGTCGCGACTAAAGTCATTTTGCATCATGACTGGAGTGCTTTGTATTGTGATTGCTTGATCTCGATTTATGAAATTGCTGCATTTTTTTATGTATTTAATATCCTGCATAATTTGTTGAGTGTGATTTGAATGACCGAAGTTCTAAATTCTTTCCTTTGGACAAAAAAATAAATAGAACTCTTAGGCAAATTAAGAAAGCTAAAATCTTAAGTCAAACTAGTGTTGTAGCTAAGACTGAACTTGTGTTTGATGATATCTTAGATAATCTTTTTGTCATGGAGCATGTTAATAAGGGTGAAGATCATAATCAGAATCACAATAATCAAAATGAGCAACATGAAGAGAATAACGTGAATAATAGAAGGGCACGTAGGAGTATTAGAGTCTGACTTCTTCTAATACAAACTTTGGTCCTTTTCGTACTTGTCCTTTAAAGATTTTCATGTATCTCTCAAACGGGTACATTTACCTTAAACACACAGTGCTATAAAGTCTAATCTCAAGTACCAGGTGAGCTATAAAGTGGACCATAATGTCAAAAAATACTGGAAGGAAGTACATCTCAACTGGGAGAGGATAACTTAACCTTTATTTTTTAATTCATCCAACTTAGCAGGATCAATCACTTTGCTGCAAACAGCATTGAAGAATATATAAAGTCTAGTAATAGTGCTCTCACACCATCTTTTATAATGTCTCGATTAGCCACTGGTAATAATTGTTGTATCAACATATGGCAATCGTGAGACTTCATACTTGTTATTTTCAAATCTTGCATTGAAACAAGCTTCCTAAAATTTGATGAATACTCTTGTGAAACCTTAATACCATGCAAACACACATATGCTTACTTTTTCATATTTGGACAATGTGTGTGCCATTAGGTACAAATAAACTCTCTTACTACCCTCTATTGTGAAGGTAGAGGTGCTCTTATTCCCATTTCAGCTAAGTCTTTCCATTTATATGTAGAAGCGCGCCAACAAGGCTCTCACATATTTTGCTCTATATGCATGACATCTTGACTGTGTCTCACTTTAAGACTCTACCAATATGGAAGATCAAAGAAGATATATCTCTTTTTCCATTTATTCCTTTCAACTACCTTCTTATTACTTTTACCTAAGATAACATGAACCCTTACAAACGTTGATACACTTCTTCTCTAGTTAAAGGTATAGCTATTTTCATACTCCTGTGAGCCATTAAATGACTTTTTCAACCTACGATAAGGGTGGTGTTGACTAAGAAACCATCTATTAAAAAGGTAGACTGTCTTCCTTTCATGCTTGAGTTGCATGTAGTTAGTGCCTTCTTCACATATGGGACATGCTTTATGCCCTTTAACACTATAGACAAGTTAAAATAACTGAAGAGCACGTAATCATCTATACATTCCTACTATTTAAATTAATTACTTACAATCTTCTCAACAATAGTAGCAACCTCTGGAGTGATGTATTATCCCTTTTTAACCCTCTTCATCTTCAAGTTTTATTGGCAAGATGGATGTTGAATAGATGTAGCAGGGTATGATGTAGTGGGTCTGATGCAGCAGCTTGCTGCTCAGCCTGCAACTACGCTTCCATCATTTTGCTTTCTATAACACTATAACCCCCCCGAGACATGTAATGTTGGTACACATTCTTTTTAGTTATTTCCTGATTCTTCTTACTCATAGCCTATGAAAATAAAAAAAAAGTTAGATTAATTAATTAAAATGTCCATTAATTACTATCTAAGTTAATTAAAATGTAAGTTTACAATAATCAAACCTTATAAGTAGCCTCTTCCCATCGTTGATGATACAGTGTCCAGTCTAAGTCACTAACATTGGGGTATGTTTCCTTTGGATGCTCTTCCATCTTACTTCCTCGGAGGTAATCCTTTGCAAGGTTGGACTTAAAGTCTCTCCACCATTAATCACATTGCTTTAGGATCCGATACCTCATGCTTGCTGTGGCGAGAATATTAAAATGTTGCTACAGTGAAGTATAAAAAACAAATAAAATGGAGCTGCAATAAGGGACAAAATTCATTCATAAATAAAATAGATAGCTGAAACATAGAATTAGAAATGTACCAAAATGACCTCCCAAACCATATCCTTATCTTTTGGGTCTACTGCCCTCCAATTGGCATACGCGATACTAATCTTAGAGCATACTATATGGATGACATAGCTATTAAGCAATGACCCATTTTTACCTATTGGCTTCATGGTATAATCAAACTCCACCAGTAACTTCATGGGCTGTGTCCCCTCATCTGTCTTAGCCAGATATTTCAAACGGGTTAAGCCTCTACCTCTTTTCCTACCTTCCTGACTAGAACTGTCCTGACTGAACTGTCTATGTCCTATTCACAAAACAATAAATAAAGGTAAGAATCAAAATAGTAATCATGCAATCAATTTAGTAATCAAATAAATATTTATTACACACAATAGACTAATTTCTTACTAGTAGGTATCCACACAAATTCCTTCACAATGATCATCCCTAACAGTATATTCGTCATCTACCAAATGAAACTCTGTTGTTTTAGGTCGAATAGTTGTGAGAGGCAGATTCTATCGAGGTTGAGCCCTAAGTCACTGTTATCTCCACCAATCGCTTACCTTTTTACCTTGGATATTGATTTTAGTGTGTTTAAAAAGAGTTTTATTATTAATTTTGTCCCCACTTACTATTATGTTGAGCAATTAACAAATAAAATAAAATTAGAACAATGGAAAATTAATTGATATAATTTTGGTCATATATTGGAATATTATCTTGTTAGATAAATAATTTATATCTTTTAAATTCTCATTTTAGGAAAGTGCTTATTAATCACTAAGTCAACTTTCTGCTGTAACTGAAATATAAAAGAAGAGTTAGAATGAACAGAAAGGGTTAGTGATAGCTGGACTTAATAGAGTAGCTAACAGATTGGAAATATATGGCTAACAAAAACATGTGCTGGAGAGGAGACTGGATTCATGCATGACACACATCACCCATATCATTCACAGTTCATATACCATTCACACGTCTCGAACATCATTCATTCATTCATCCAGGCTCACCACAGTTCACAGCTCCCAGCTCCTATCACGCTATAGCTCAATCATTCCACACCTATCCCATATCACATACAGATCACGCCATCTCTCCCTCTCTTAGAGATTCCATAGCACTCCACCATATTCTCTCTCTCACGCCATCACTCTCTCTCTGATCTCATATGCAACTTTCCTCTATTATGAGCAATAGAACTAGAGGAACCTGCTTCCATCTTCATCTTCTATCTTCTTCATTTAACATGACTTATGCTGATCTACTTGCTGCTACTGTTGAGGTCTGACAGCAATGGAAGGCTAAATCCATTGTGCTCTTTTGGAGATGATGCTGAACCAGAGTCCTTGATCTACAACAGGGAGTTTAATTGTGTCATTAATTCCAGATCTGATTGTATCAGTTGATGTAGTTAATTCTGGTTTTATTGATTCAATTGGAGTTAGTAGATGATGAATGATTGGGGAACCGAGTTGGATTTCCTATTTTTGTATAATTGAGCTTTAATTGATCTTCATCCTTGAACTAGTTGGACATGTTGTGGTTAATTAGAGCAATTCTATAACAGAGTATAGTTGTACCTGTTTAATTCATCTTCTTCTACCTCTTAAGTTAAATGATTCAGATTTCTCTATTCAATATCCGTGAGTTGTAGCTTTGATAGAGATTTTTCTAACAGTTATTGGCTAAAATATTTTAATTCAACTAATTAACTCTTCATATTCTGTGGACAATGAAGGTAAAGTAATCTATAAGGGAACACACTTATCATTAATCCATAACATCATTAACACCTAAAATCATAAACAATAGCATAGGATTTACATTTAGAATTTATTCAAACATCTCATCTCACAGATCATTGCATTAATTTGTTAAATTGCTCATTGGATTAGTTAGGAACTTTAGCATCCATTCAGGCTCCTTGTGAATTGACCTAGGTTAGTTTCACTTTACTATAGGTTAGCTTAGTTTCTTGTTTGATAATTAGAACGACAGTTATCAAAGTGGCGTCGTTGACTGGGTGCCTTACTATTTAAGGTTTCCTAAGCAATCTTTTGGGTATCAAAAACATAAAAAGTATATAGGTGTTTTCGTTTTTCTACGAATTAGTGTTTTGTGTCTTTGAGTCGCGACCAACTGCCTGTTTAGTCATGACCATAGTGCTTTTTGGTTGCAACCACAACTCATTATCCATCAAATCATCTTCTCTGTATTTTTAGTCGCAACCAAATTAACACTTAGTCATGACCTAAAATCAGTGTTTAATTAAGATTTATTCTCTGTGATTTTTAGTCATGACTGGAGTGACATTTGGTTGCAACCAAAAACTTCTAATTTCAAGAAATTGCTCTTTATGATTTTTAGTCGCAACCAAAGTGACATTTGGTCTCCACCAAAAATCCTGAATTCAAAAATTTTGCTCTTTGTGACTAACAGTTGCGACTTGAAGTTCATTTTTTTCGCGAATTCTGCTCTGTGATTTTTCATTGAGACCTAAAGTACTTTTTGTCGTGACTTGAGTGTTTTGAACTGTGATTACTTGATCTTGATTTCTGAAATTGCTGCATTTTTTTATGTACTTGATATCCTATATAATTGTTGAGTGTGATTTGCATGACCAGAAGCTCTTAATTCTTTCCTTTGGATAAAGAAATAAATAGAACACTTAAGCTAATTAAGAAAGCTAAAATCTTAAATCAAGCTATTGTTGCATTTGTTGTTGAGCTTAGTTCTTTTGGTGAATCTATTATAGTTGAGACTGAATTTGCATTTGGTGATATCTTAGATAATCATTTTGTCATGGAGCATGTAATGAGGGTGAAGCTCATACTCATAATCAGAATGAAAAAAATGATCAGCAACATGAAGAGAATAACATGAATAATAGAAGGACACGTAGGAGCATTAGAGAACTCACTTATCCTAATGTAAACTTTGATCCTTTTCGTACTTGTCATACTATTGATGTTAATTTTGAGTTGAAAGGTCCTTTGTTAAGTAACTTACCCAAATTTTATGGATTAGCAAGTGAGGATCCTTTCAAGCACTTGAAGACTATGCAATGGGTTTGCTCATCTATGAAACCTGTAGGTGTTGATATGGATGCTATGTAGAAAAAAGTATTCCATTTTACACTTGAAGGAAAGGAAAAGGAATGATTTTATATGATGCCACATCATGCACCTCATGCTTTGGACTCAAGGAATAACTTGAGGAATGCTTTCTTAGAGAGATACTTTCCTACTTCCAAGACTGCTACATTGGGGAAGGAAATCTTTGCTACAAAACAGTTTGCTCAAGAGTCTTTTCATGAGTTCTGGGGAAGGTTTCAAGAGTGCTAAATGTCCTTACCACCATATTCCAAGTGAACATTTGGTACAATATTTTCAATCAAGATTGCGCACTACAGACAGAAATAATTTGGATGCAGCTGCTAGAGGTTCTATTGATGACTTAACTCCTGATAAAGCATGGAATTTGATTGAGAAGATAGAAATAATGACCAGCAGTATGGGGGTTATGATGTAGGCAAGTTCATAAGATTTCTGCAAGGTCTTCTCAAGATTATAATAATCTATCTTCTCAAATTGCTGTTATGAATGCTCAGATCAACAAGTTAGCTGCTCAATTGAGTAGTACACATGTTCAGGGCCCACAATCTCAAGCTCTAGTTGCTCCTAGATGTCATCTTTGTTCTTCTCCTATGCATACCAGTGACAAGTGTCCTACATACTATGAAGATGTATCAGCTCTCTATCAAGGCAAACTAAATCAGTATCCACAATGGAATCTATAGTCTAACACATATAATGAAGGATGGAGAGATCATCCTAATTTCAGAGGGAGGGATGGAGGTGGAGACAGGAATTTTGGGCAAAACAGATTCAACAATGACAAGCAAGTGGCTGAATCTTCTAGAGTTGTGGAAGTACCTGCGACTTTGAAGGATGATGGTATATCTAAGATAATCAAGAGCATTAATATGATGAAAAAACATAAATTCCATAAACACAAACTTAAGCTCCAATTTCAAGGACTTGAGATCTACAGTAGAGAGCAACCTAGCAACGACAAATTCTAAGTCTGCTGCTTTGGTGAGTAAAATAGAGCAATGGGAAACCAAAGTTTCAAACATGAATGGCTATGTATCACAGTTAGCTAATTCAGTGAGTGATGTTCACGGCAAAATTGGTGGAAATCTACCTTCAAATATAGTTGTTAACCCCAAATCTGTGAATGCTATGAACTTGAGAAATACAAAAATAGTAGGGAAAGCAAATGTTGATGATGATAAAAGGGATAATGGAGAAAATGAGCAGCATAACAGATCTAGAACTGAAGAGTTGTTTGAAGAAAAACCTTCAGTCACTCTAGAATCAGAAAGTAGCAAAGAGAAGGGGATGTTGCAGCAGAAGAATAAGCAAATTGGATTGAAGGAGGCTGCACAACCATATGATATACATGACGCAGCTGCAAGTCAGAAATCCAACAAGAACCAGCATCAAAAGGAGTTAATGTACCACTTGTGGATCTAATTAGAAGTATACCTAAGTATGAGAAATTCATGAAAGAACTCTGCACTAATAAAAGAATTTGCAAGCCAAATGAAAGGTTTCAAGTAAGATCTAGTGTGTCAGCTTTACATAAGCCACAGCTTCCTATTAAATTTGATGATCTAGGTTCATTTACAGTCCCAATCACCATAGGTAAGTTTCAGTGTGCTAGTGCTCTGTTAGATCTTGGTGCAGCCATTAATGTAATGCCAACTTCCATTTATACATCATTAGGCATAGGCATAGGCTCACTTAAGGAAACCTCGATGATAGTCCAGCTTGCTGATAGGGCCACTAGGAAACCTGAGGGATTATTAGAAGACATATTAGTGAAGGTTAAAGACTTACACCTGCGGATTTCTATGTCTTGGATATGTCACATGAGTCAACCTCAGAGGGTCCTATTATTTTGAGGAGGTCATTCCTTAGAACAGCTAACACTGTAATAAACATGAAAAGCGAAAGCATTATAGTGGAAGTGGGTGATAATGTCATTACTTTTAATGTATATGAAGCAATGAGACATCCATTTGAAGATTACTCACTGTTAGGCTTAAGTGCAATTGATGCGTACATTGAAGAAGGTAAAGAGGAACATGAATTATTGCTACAAAATTCTGATAAGGCTGAATCTGATTTGTTTGAATCTGAAACTTCTTTAGATAGTAGTGGTAAGTGTCAAGTATTAACCATATTTTAGTTGATAGCATAATTTCCACCCTATGATCTTTTTCTTTTTCTATTACTGACCTTTTAAATGAAGGTTTTGGAGAGAAGCAACATGATAATTTTGCAAGTGAGAACATAGCTGCTGAAAATTTCATTGCAGGGATAGAACTGGGTATTACAAGCCTGTGAGGATAGAATTGGTGAAGCCTATTACAACTTTGGAAACTAAGAAGTTGGTTCCATCAATTGTCCAGCTACCTGATTTGGAACTCAAACCACTTCATAGTAACCTTAAATATGTGTTTTTACCTGAAAATGATACATTACCTGTTATAATTGCTAATTCACTTTGTATATGAGGAAAAGAGGTTGATTTCAGTTTTAAAACACATAAGACAGCAATAGGTTGGGCTTTAGCTGATATACTTGGTATAGATGCATCTGTATGCACACATAAAATCTTGTTAAATGATGGAGCCAAGCCTATTAAACTGTAACAAAGAAGGCTAAACCCCTTGATATCTGATATAGTCAAGAAAGAAGTAACTAAGCTTTTATATGCTGGCATTATTTACCCAATTTCATACATGGGTAAGTCTAGTTCATGTGGTGCCAAAGAAAAGTGGTATAACTGTGGTAAGGAATGAAAAGAATGAGCTAATCCCTACTAGAGTACAGAATTCATGGAGAGTGTGTATTGATTATAGAAAATTGAATGATGAAACTAGGAAGGACCATTTCCCTTTACCATTTATAGATCAAATGTTGTAAAGACTTGTTGGAAAAACTAATTACTATTTACTTGATAGATTTTCAGGGTATTTTTAGGTTCCAATTGCACCGGAAGACAAAGAGAAGACCACATTCACATGTCCATTTGGCACCTATGCTTATAGGAGGATGCCATTTGGCTTGTGCAATGCTCCTAGAATATTTCAAAGAGCTATGATGTCTATATTCAGTGAATTCTTGGAAAGCAACATGAAGGTATTCATGGATAATTTTACAATGTATGGTAAGGATTTTGATGAATGTTTAGAAAGTTTAGAGAAACTCATAGCAAGATGCATTGAGAAAAAGCTTGTGCTTAATTTTGAGAAATGCCATTTTATGGTAGATAGAGGCATAGTTTTAGGGCATTTAATATTTAAGAATGGGATTGAAGTAGATAAAGCAAAGATTGAAGTCATTTCTTCTCTTCCTTATCCCACATCTTTAAAGGAACTAAGGTCATTCTTAGGACATGCTGGATTCTATAGAAGATTTATTAAGGACTTTAGCAAGATGGCATCTCCACTTTCTAAACTCATGTAAAAAGATATAGAGTTCTGTGTTGATGATACTTGCAAAAGAGCATTTGACACTATTAAGGCTAAGCTTATCACACCACCTATACTTGCTGCACCTAATTGGCATTTAGATTTTGAGCTTTTATGTGATGAATTAAATGAAGCTGTAAGTGCCATGTTAGGACAAAAGGATGATAAGCTATCTAAAGTCATATAATATGCCTCTAAGACATTGTTGGATAGTGCTCAAAAGAACTACACTACCACAGAGAAGGAACTCTTTGCTATTATGTTTGCACTTGATAAATTCAGATCTTATCTTTTGAGTTCTAAGGTGATTATATACACTGACCATGCTGTTGTAAAGTTCTTATTTAAAAAGCCACAATCCAAGCCTCAGCTCTTGATGTGGAAATAAGGGATAAGATTGGAGCAAAGAATGTGGTAACTGATCATCTTAGTAGATTGCCTAAAAATACAAGGGGAGTATTAGATTCTGACCTCATTTGTGATGCATTTAGAGATTGTTTTGTTTATATGATTTCTGCAATTGCACCTTGGTATTGCCATATAGTGAACTATATTGTTATTGGTCTAATTTCACCTTCTTTATCTCATTTTCAGGGCCAAAAGATCAAGCATAAGGCAAAGTATTACATAGGGGAACCACACATTCTATGGAAAATATGCAGTGATCAAGTTATAAGAAGATGTGTGCCAAGTAAAAAAAAGTAGACAGCATTCTTACAGCATGTCATTCTTCTATATTTTGAGGACATTTCAGTGCTAAGAAGACTTCAAAGAAAATCATTGAAGCTGGTTTTTATTGGCCACAGCTATTCAGGGACTGTTATGAATTTTGCAAAGCTTGTGATAGGTATCAACGCTTTGGTGGACTGACTAAAAGGCATGAAATGCCTCAGCAACCTATGCTATTTTGTAACGAGTTTGATGTATGGGGCATTGACTTCATGGGGCCATTTCCACAATCTTTTGGCTATACATATATTCTACTAGCTGTGGACTAATTCTCAAGATGGGTGGAGGCTATACCAATAAGGAAAGATGATGCATTGATAGTTTCCAAATTTCTCAAGTCAAATATTTTCTCATGGTTTGGTGTGCCAAGAGCTATAATGAATGATCAAGGCTCTCATTTCTCTAATAAGATTTTAAGTGGGTTATTTGCCAAGTTTGGGATCAAACACAAGGTTTCAACATATGGGACATGCTTTACACCCTTTAACACTATAGCCTAACAAATTTTCATAGGTCAGGAAGTCATTTATTGTGGTGAAGATCATGACGCGTAGTTTGAATGTCTCTTGTTTATATGTATCAAATATATCAACACCTTCCTGCCACAGTCTCTTCAAATCCTCAATCAAAGTTGCCAAGTACACATCGATATCATTTCCTAGCTATTTTATCCTTGAGATTATCAAGGACAATATGATATACTTTTGCTTCAAACACAATGAGGTAGATAAGTTGTAAATCACAATGAGAGCTGGCCAAGCACTATGTGAGCAATTGAGATTACCATACAAATTAATGCTTCATACACAACGAAGATTTCTTGGCTCACAACCAAATGTAGGAAATTTGTGATCTATTTTCTTTTATTAAGGAGAATCAGCTGAGTGACGAAGTTATCCATCATTTATTTTCCCATCAGAATGTCATCTCAAATTCTTTTCATCTATGGTGTTAGCAAAAAATGCTTAAACTGTGGTATTATTAGAAAATACCACAACACCTTCGAATGAGAGCCTTTGATAATCTCATCACAATTATCACCAGCTTTCTTCACTTTGTATCTTAAAGTAACACATTTATGCACTTATTTAGCCCTTTATACTCATCTCTGTACAATATGCAGTCGTTAGGGCACATATGTATCTTCTTATAGGACAAACCCATTCGACACAACATTTTCTTTTCCTGATACATTGCTTTTAAAAGTGTATTACCTACAGGAAGCGCACAACTCAACAACTCGAGCAATTCTGTCAAACTAGAATCTGTCCAACCATTTCTCGATTTCAAATTCATCAATCGCAACACAAATTTCTACCTTGTGTACTCATCTTTAGTCCTTGGGTACAATGGCATCTCAATATCACTTAAGAATCTTTCACATATAGGAGAGAAATGTGGAAAGGACTAGCCTCCAATATCACGAAACATATCCAGAATTTTGTCCCCAAAATTATCGTTCACAACTTCCTCATTTTGCACACAAAGGAGTCCTTCTAATTTTACTGTGCCAAATCTAATTTGTATATCTTAAATTTATCCCATCACATATAAGATACTCTTTCATTATCAAGAATAGACAATCGGATAAGTTTAAACAGTTGACATAGGAACAGAATACAGTAATAACCCATTACTTTTCTCATAAGCATTACTGTCAACAAATTCAAGAAATATTTCTACCCCATCTTCATATTCCTTAGTAGTTCTCCTAACTTTATCTAACTACAATCCATTATTCTACATCATCATTAGCATAATTGTCAAATTAAAGAGAATATATCGGCCTTTTGTATTTTATAAAACTTTTGGCAGAGTTTCCTTTAAATATAAACAATCTCAAATGATAACAAAATCCATCAAACTTGCCAATAAAGTTTCTTGTTAACCAAAGCTTTTAACTTAATTTATAACTTTCCTAAATAATACTCACGTTGCTAAAAAAATAACACAGAAATACCAAACACAATGAAAAATTAGCAATATATTAACAACAAAAAGTATGGACTGAACAAATAGGAGTCAATGAATAAACAAGTACTATAAAAAATTTGCAATATATTAAACAAATAGGAACCAATGTATTGAATAACCCAATTAACAACAAAAAAAAACTCCAATAACAATGTATTATTTTTTAACATTCGTAAAAATACACCCATAAATAAATAGGAAATAATGTAACAATCCAAACATTACAAAAATCAAGTCTTAAGTAAAGGAAGATAGCCCTATGATATTATAGTTTATAAACAACAAACAACTGATAAATTCGTAAAAACACAACCACAAATTCGTAAAATTTACAAAAAAAACCAACAAACAAATATAAACCAATGTAACAAACAAAACTACAAAAATCAAAGTCTTTAATATAAGGATGATAGCCCATATGATGTATTATATTTTATAAACATCAAACAACCAAAAAAAGCAAGAAAAATGATCAAATGACAAAGTTAAACGGTGACTTATGGCTTTGACAATAGAGAACGATGACGGAGATGACAGAAAATGACATTAATGATGGAGATAGGCACAAAAAATGGAAGGAAAACACCAAAAAATGACCTTCATGCACGTGTATTGTGGTGGGGCAGATTGATGCAATACAGCAAGATGACTCTTCAACTTCCAAAGATCCTTTGCATATTCCAACTGAACTAATCACAAGAGCAAGAGCTAAAAGAATTAAGGAAGCATTAAATGGGCTAGTGCAAGAGGCATTGACAAAGCAAATGGCAATTTGAAGAACAAATCAAATTAAAAATGCTGAGGATGTCACTAATTTCATTTGTGCTGAAAATGGAGCTAATGAACTATTTTAAGATTGGAGACATCAATTTAAAAGCCTTGGACCAAGTAGTACACATGGGAAGACTCATTTGGGTCTAAATAATCACTTTTTGGCTTAAAATACTGATTCTATTTTTATTATTATATTTATTCAAAAATTCGTAATTAGTTGGCAGATTTGACTTTTGGGTTTCCAAGTAACTTGAATTAAGTCTTTGTTATTTTATTTAAGTTAGTATTTAATATTTTGAGTCCCTAGGTTACATTTATTGCTTTTATTTCATATTTGAAATGTATCTCTTAAAATACATTATAGACTTATTTTGGAATCAGATTGGATTGTTGAATGAAAAGTTGTATTTCTACACTTTGTCTCTTGAGAGTGGATTCTCTCTAGGGTTCTTCATATAATTAACAAACTTATCAAGGCTTGATCAACCTTGTGTCTTCCAATACTTTGGGTCCTTGTTCTTCTGTGTTCAAGGGTTCAAGTGGATCACCATACCTCTATTTAGCGTTCTTGGTGTCATACCTTACTTTCCTAAGTTTCATCTTCTCCAAAATAATACCTTGTTATGTTTGGAAAAGATAGGGATGAAATTTTTGGGAAAACTCAATAGCAAACGGTACCATAAACAATGTATGCATTAATTTAAATATTTTTGCTTGATTGTGAAAGTGTTAACATTGTGTAATGTGCATGCTTCCATGTAACATATGAAGTACAATTGGCCAAAGTAATCATAGAAACAGAGCTTCAATCGTAGACACATATGCAACACAATTCAATATAGCCATAGCACAACTAATCATAACATCCAACATACAAGTTTAGGATAGTTTACTACCTGTCAAGTAGCTTTCCCTTAGTCCTTAGCGTTTGCTCTGAGGTTCTTTCTTTACATATGTCAGAGCCTATACAAAGCATAATAATATTTTTATTATTATCCTATCCATTATAACTCTATTTAACTCAAGGTTAACTTGAGGTAATACCCTTAATCCGACAATCCCCTAATTTTCTTTCTATCCACGGCTAACCTTATCAAGAGAGAGATATTTCTTTATTATAACTATTAAATTCATTAGAACAATCATCTAATTTATTAGAGCAGGGACTAGGATAAATTACTTACCTTATTCCTAAACTTGCTGATAACTATCGTTTCTAATTATCAAACAAAACTAAGCTAACCAATAGTAAGTGGAGGCTAACCTAGGTCGGATCATAAGGAGCTACTGAATGTTAGAGTTCCTAATTAATCTATTGAACCACAATTTAACAAGTTAAGCAGATGAGTTATGTTTTGAACTATCAACTAAGGACTGAATGTAAAGTCTATGCTATTGTTTCTATTTTTATGTGATTAAGATGATAAGATGAATGAATAATGACAAGTGTGTTCCCTTGGAGATTGCCTTATCTTCATTATCCTCAGAACATCAAGAGTTAATCAATTGAACTAGAATAGGTTAGCTAACAACTCGCTAGCTAAATCTCAATTAACACTATAACTCGCAGACATTAATAGAGAATAAGAATTGTTCAATTTAGAGATAATAGAATTTGAATATTAATCAAATGATCATTAATGTAAGAAGAAAGAATCCAACTCGGTTCCTAATTCCTTGTCATCTATTACTCTAATTGAATCAATAAACCAGAAGTAAACATATCAACTCGATACAAGTATATCTGAATTAAAGACTCAATGACACTCCCTGTTTTAGCTCTAAGATTCTGGTTCAGTGTCATCTCCAAGGAAGCACAGCTGCTCAGCCTTGCATTGCTATCTGAACTCCAGCAGCAAACATCGGTACAGCAGCAGTAGTCATGTGGAAATGGAAGGAGAAAATGAAGATGATGAGCTGCAGAACTTTGCTCTGGTTCTATTAACTAGAACAGAGCAAAGTTGCAGAAGAGAAATGAAGAAAGAGAAGAAGAATGGATGGATGCGTAAAATGAATGGGGAAGCAGATGGAATGGAGCTGAATGGAATGAATGGTGAGGTGCGAGAAGAGTGATCTCTGTCTCAAGTGTCTGGTCTAGATGATGAGTGATCCCCAATGCTGTACAGAATGTGTGATATATAGGAGAAGTCTGAAATGCATGAGTGAGTCAATGGAGCTGTCCAGATGTGCTCCAGCTATCAGCACATGATCTGGTATTCTGTTCAGCACATGCTTCCCACTTGCTGTTGGCAACTTGCTCATTCTGTTCAGATGGAGTGTGCTGATGTGTACAGTGTGCGCGTGAATAGTGCCAAATATGTGGAGTTCATTTCTGTTGCTGCACATGTTTGATCTCCCACTTGCAATCTGTTAAGTCCAGCTATGCAATCCATCCCATGCTTAAATCACCTTTCTATCCAGCTGTCCCTTCTGTCATTCGCTGATTTATTTCTGCATTTGAAGTTTGGTCGCGACCTTATATCCATCAAGTCGTGACTAATATTTACAGAGAGTGCTTCTTCGCTGATTGCAGTTTGGTCGCGACGTTGAACACATAAGGTGGCGACTCTAGTTCACAAGACATCTCTACTTTGCTGATTAATTGCTGTATTGACCTGAAATGGATATTTAATAGATTATTTATCCAATTAAGCACTAAAATCACATTATTTAAATTCTCACTTGTTAAGCTCCTTGGATTGCTCCTAACTCAGTCAGACCTCCTCCTTTTTCCTTCCTTTCTTTCTCTTTCTCTCTCTCTCTTCTTGCTGCCCTTGCCATGGATGGAATGGAATGGAAGGGGTGGGGGTATTTATAGGGTAGGCTTGGTGGAAAATTACCATTTTACCCTCCAATGTCATAATATTTACAGAACCTCTAGAACTTGCAATGTGTCCCTGTGACATCATCATCCTAAATGACATCATCAAGGGGACACATCACCATCTCTCTCTCTCTCTCATCTCATCAGTCAACTTCCTCTATTCTAAGTAGTAGAACCAGAGGAACCTTCTACATTTCATCTTCATCTTCTATCTTTTGCATTCTGTAACATCCCGATTTTTGGTCTAGGAGATCGGGACAGTTCGCCTAGGTTCAAAATGAGGAATGTGAGGAATGTCCTAAGTCTTAAGCCTAGGAATTCTGCAGGAAGCTTGATATGGGCTGTCTCCTGTGTAAGATAACCTGATATGGGCGGGTTGTCGAGCTTTTCAACTAACGATGACTCCCAAAGAGGGGATGAGTTATTGAAAGAGAATTTCTAGAACTTAAGATAAGGGATGAGAAGATGAGTAATGAGGCCAGAAAGAAAATGCAGGGACAAAATCGTAATTATGGGAAAGATCGGGCTGGTAGCTGATGAGTACCATATTTTGCCAGAAAATAGAGAAAATTATGCTGATCATTTCACTGAACTGTGAAATGTGCATACGAGGTCTCTATGAGTATGAAAGAATTATGGAAAGTTTAAGGACAAAAAGGTAGGGTCCTTAAGTGTAATTTTAGCCAAATAAAAAGGGACTTAAATGAAAAGAGGAAAAGTTTCTTGGGGCTAAAGTGTAATTAAAGAAAGTTAGGCCGGAAGTGGTTTGGACAGTCCGACGACATTTCAGTCCCAGATTTCACCGGTAGAGAGAGCAAGGGACGCTCGGTAATCTGGCTTAATACAGGAATTTTTGAAGACTCCAGATAGCCAGAAATGGACTGATCGTCCAAAAGTTATAAAAATTCATACCGGATATCCTAGATTTCAGATCTAGGTGAGAAAATACAGGATGATGCGTCCTTATGGGGGGTTGTCAGGAAACTGACAGAATACCGATAGGAGGCCTGTGGAAAAAGTTATTCGCAAATTAGAAAATCCAGACGGGAGTGTGAGGCCTCCGGGTATCCGATAGGGAAATTTATCGGTATTTGAAAAGGGACTGAATGAGTTCGGATAACCTCGGTCAGATGACTGATATGACTCACAGGGATGCCTGAACACCGCAGGCCAGTGTATCGGACAGAAGGAGCCGGTGTCCGGATATGTGTATAAACGGTGAATAATAGATAAAATATTCAATAATTATTAACAGGGGAAGATTCCTCGTAATGCGTGCCATGAAGGTAATGGACCCTGAGAGGCCCAATAATGGCGCCAACAAGGCCCAGTATGACACTTGGACTGATAGGTGGGCCAGTGTCCGGCAGAACCCCGGAAAAGTGCAAAATTACGAAAATGCCCCTGTGTTGTACTAAAGGGGTAGTAGATGAATGAGGGCATTTTGGTCATTCTGGACAGGCCCAGGAGCCAAGGCTCATACAGATAAAGTTACTTAGAGTCAGTATATATCCTGACAGAGTACAGAAGGGTGTGAAATGATGATTTTACCCTTAGGGTTAAAATAGTGCAAGAAAGGGCACCCAGGGGTATTTTGGTAATTTATCGAGGGATGTTTCTTGGGAATCGAGCCATCAGAGTACCTGAGCTTGATCAGGATCCAAGATAACATACCCAGAGCCCAAAAACGTAGGCCCAGTGATATGTGAGAAAAAGTGGCATTAAAATACTATTTTAATGCTGTTTCAATAAAGTAAAGTTACTCGGTCGGCACGATAACCGAGGAGGTGATCAGATAAAGTCCGGGACTTATCTGGATAGCATTGGAAGGCGTGAAAGGTCCCTTCCAGATGCCACATGGCGTCATCTTAGAGGCAGAAGAAAAGTTAAGGACACGTATTACGGTGCAAGACTCTGGACCGGTACTGGATTGGACTGAACTGCTGAGTTAGCTGATGAGGTGTCCAGGAATTGTGACATGTGAAGAATGTGGCGATGAGGTGTCCCGGTGAGGTATCCTGGATGATGTCATGCATGATGCAGTAAAAAGGAATAAAGAAAAATAGGAAAATCCAGGAAAAACCAGGACCACATGTTCAGATGGCTTCAAAATTACAAGAATGCCATCCATTAAAGCTATAAATACCCCCCTTCCCCTCCCATTTTAGGCATCCCACGTTTTTGGCAAGAAAAGAGAGAGAAAGAAGAGAGAGAAGGAGAAAGAAAGAAAGAAAGGAAGTTCTGGTGGAGTTGGAAGCAGTATAGAAGTTCTGGAGCTCTGCTTTTGAGGTAGTAACTAATCCTAGCTCTTATGTAATGGCTTTGTGATTTGTTGTGCTATTGTTTGGTTGGATTGTTGTCTTATATGTTATGCTTGAAGCTCTATTACAATGCTATGATCATATGTTATTGAATATGGAAGCACGCAGCATACTTATCTGTACACAATCACAAGCAAGCACTGTCACTCTGCATTACATATATTGTTATGATTATTACTACTGAGATTCCCCCGAATCTCATTCCCAAATATAACATTACAGGGGAGGTTCTGTCAAAATAAAATTTGGAAATCTTAAGAGACGCCGTTAGGCTGCCGAAATTCCGGCAAGGAAGCAGGAACAGGGAAAGGAACTGATACGTACTGTGTACGTAGTGCTGTCTAAGGAGGCTGGAAGTGAGTGGACCCAGCAGGTTCATCCAGTCTTTCCTGGGTACTACGTAGAATGGTAGTTCTCATGAGGGAATTACCGAATCGGCACAACATCGGTTACTTTCTAAAGAAGAATTGTAGCAGTTATGTGCCGGATTTTAGGCAGGAAAAGATGTAATAGAAATATGATAATTTGCTGTATGCCTTGTTGTATGACATTTTATTATTTAATAATAAATGTTGTTTGGCATGTTCAATTTGTGAATGGGGAATTAAGGGAGAAATTCGCAGGTCTTGAGGTAGCAGTGTTCTGACCTCAGTTTGACCTAGTAAATGAAGGAGTTTGGCTATGAAATTTGGCAGGCTAGTCGTACACATCTGGGGCATTACGTGGATAGGTAATAAGCCTCATTTGATGTGTAGAACGAGATAAATTAATTTTCAAATTAAAGGTCCAAAATAAGGAACTTAAGAGTAAAATTTTGAATTTCTGGGCTTAAGTTAAGATATAATCAAGCTAATATTGCTTCCGCAAGTGTACTCTGAAGAGTCTAAGGGAGGATGTTTCACATTCACCATGTCTGCTGCTGATCTACCTATTGCTACTGAAGTTTTGATAGCAATGCAAGGCTAGATTTGCTGTGTTCTCTTGGAGATGAATCTGAACCAGAGTCCTTGATATGCAAATAGGGAGTTCAATTATGTCTTTAATTCAAGATTTGAGTGTACCTGTAGCTATATTTCATACTAGATTTATTGATTCAATTAGAGTTAGTAGATTATGAATATTAGGGAACCTAGTTGGATTTCCTGATTATGTATAATTAAGCTTTAATTGATCTTCATCCTTGAACTAGTAGGACATGGCTGTGGTTAATTAGAGCAATTTTATAGCAGAATATAGTTGTACTTGTTTAATTCATCTTTTTCTTCCTCTTAAGTTGAATGATTTAGATATCTCTATTCAATGTCTGTGTGTGAGTTATAGTTTTGATAGAGATTTAATTGACGAGTTGTTAACTAACATATTTTAATTCAACTAATTAACTCCTCATATTCTGTGGACAATGAAGGTAAGGTAATCTCTAAGGGAACACACTTGTCATTAATTCATAACAACATCATTAACACATAAAATTATAAACAGTAGCATATGATTTACATTCAGAATTTTTTCAAACATTTCATCTAATAGATCATTCGATTAATTTGTTAAATTGTGGTTAATTGGATTAGTTAGAAACTTTAGCATCCATTTACGCTCCTTGTGAATCGACCTATATTAGCTTCATTTTACTATAGCTTCATTTTCACGAGATATGGACTTCACTTGGCACCCTGAGTTCCCTTACGTTTTCTCCCTCGATCATACGGAGATTGAGGAAGTCCAACTAGTTTTATACCAGCATGATATGTGTTACAAAACTTAACTGACTCTTCAGCTACATAAACTGACTCTTCAGCTACATATCTCTCAACTACTGATTCTTCAAGTAGATAAGGATTCTTATAATACCCTTTAAGGATTTTCATGTATCTCCTCAAATGGGTACATCCACCTTAAACTCAGAGCCATAAAGTCTAAGCTCACATACTAGATGAGCCATTAAATGGACCATAATGTCAAAAAATGGTGGAGGAAAGTACATCTCCTATTGCGTGAGGATAACATAACCTTCATTTTCCAATTTATCTAATTCAGCAGGATCAATCACTTTGCTGCAAAAAAGTATTGAATAACATACGAAGTCTAGTAATAGTGCTCCTCACATTATCTTTCATAATGTCTCGAATAGCCACTGGTAGTAATTGTTGTATTAACATGTTGATATTTGTGAGACTTCATTCTTATTATCTTCAAATCTTGCATTGAAACAAACTTCCTAAAATTCAATGAATGCCCTTGTGGAACCTTAATACCATGCAAACAATCACATAGGCTTGTTTACTCATATTTGGATAATATTTGTGCGGCTGGGTACAAATAAACTCTCATTGCCTCTCTTTGTTCTGGATGTAGAGGTTCTCTTATTCCTATTTTAACCCAGTCTCATCTAGCATTGACTGTCCTCACTCTTTCCACTTATATGTAGAAGCATGTTAACAAGACTCTCACATATTTTTCTCCACATGCATGACATCTAGACTGTGTCTCACTTCAAGACTCTGTAAATATAGAAGACCAAAGAAGATGGATCTCTTTTTCTTTATATTCCTTTCAATTGCCTTCTTATTATTTTTACCCAAGATAACATGAACCCCTGTACATATTGATATACTTCTTCTCTAGTTAAAGGTATTGGAGCCATTTGATATTCCTGTGAGCTATTAAATGCCTTCTTCAACTTATGATAAGGGTAGTGTCGACTAAGAAACCTTATATGAGAAAGGTAAACTATCTTCCTTCCATGCTTGAGTAGCACGTAGTCAATGCCTTCTTCACATATGAGATATGCTTTATGCCCCTTAACACTATATAACCTGACAAATTTCTATATGTTGGGAAGTCATTTATCGTGGTGAAGATCACGGCGTGTAGTTTGAATGTCTCTTGCTTATATGTATCAAACACATGTTGACCTTCCTCACATAATTTCTTCAAGATATAATATACTTTTGCTTTATGCATAATAAAAGAGGCAAGTTGTAAATCACAATGAGAATAAGCCAAGCACTATGTGAGCAATTAAGATTACCATACAGATTGATGCCTTCCGTATAAAGCCCAAGCCGAAGATTTCTTGGCTCACAACCAAATGTAGAAAATTTGTGATCTATTGTCTTCTATTAAGGAGAATCAGCTGAGTGACGAAGTTTTCCATTGTTTATTTTTCCTTCAGAATGCCATTTCAAGTTCTTTTCATGTGGCAATAGTAAACAAACGCCTAAACCATGGTAATATTGAAAGATACCACAACACCTTCAAAGTAAAGCCTTTGGTCATCTCATCACAATCACCACTATCTTTCTATATTTTGTATCTTGAAGTGCTACATTTAGGGCACTTATTCAGCCCTTCATACTCATTTTTATATAGTATACAGTCATTAGGGCATGCATGTATCTTCTTATATAACCAACCTATCGGACACAACATTTTCTTTGCCTTATACATTCCTTTTGGAAGTGTATTGCCTACAGGAAATGCATCACTCAACAACTTGAGCAATTCCATCAAACTAGAATTGGTCCAACCATTTCTTGATTTCAAATTCATCAATTGCAACACAAATTTTAACCTTGTGTACTCATCTTTACTCTTAGGCATAATGGCATCTCAACATCCTTAGCAAACTTTCACATAATGGAGAGAATTGTGGAAATAACTCAACTTGAATATCATGAAACATATCCAGAATTCTATCCAATTTGTATATCTTAAATTTATCCATAGGAGTAGACAATCAGTTACTGTTTAAACATTTGACACAAGGACATAAATATAATCCATCACTTTTCTTATAAGCATTCCTCTCAACAAATTCAAAAAACTTTTTAACCCCATCCTTATATTTCTTGGTAGTTCTCCTAACTTTCATCCAACTACGATCCATTATTCTACATCGTTATTTAGTATAGTTGTCAAATTAAAAGGAATATGCCTACCTTTTATATTTTATAAAAAATTTGGCAAAGTTTTCCCTTAAATATAAACATTCCCAAATAAAAATATAGATATATAATCCAACAATAGTAGCAACAAACTAATTTCAACAAACTCTATTCCACAATATCAAAGATCTCCTTTGTGAATAAAAGTTCTGAATTTAAAATGAAAACTCAAATAATCTAGATTATCCATCAAACTTGACAATCAAGTTTCTTGTCAGTCAAAGTTTTTAACTTAATTTATAATTTTTCTAAATAATACTTACATTTGTCAAACAAAAAATAACACAAAAATACCAAATAAATGTACCACACAAAAAGAAATCAATATAACATGAAAAATAATCTCACAACCAATGTTCATAACTATTTTAATGATACCCATAACAAATTAACCTAGCCATGCCAATTAACAACAAAAAGTTTCAATTGATAAACTCTTATTTGTATTGATTTTAGTGTGTTTAAAAAGAGTTTTATTATTAATTTCTGTCTCCATTTATTAATATGATGAGCAATTAGGTAATAAAATAAGATGAGAACAATGGGGAATTAATTGATATAATTTTGGTCATATATTGGAATATTGTCTTATTAGATAAATAATTTGTATCTTTTAAATTCCCGTTGTAGGAAATGCTCATGAAGCAATAAGTTAACTTGCTGAAATGGAAAGAGGAATTGGAATGAAACATAATGGTCTGTGTGACAGCTGGACAAAAGGAGATTTAAGCATGTGCTAGACTGAACAAGTGGGCTAAATAGATTGTTGGACACACGTGCTACACTGGATCTGACAGGGGATTCACACATGTGCTGTAACAGATTGGGCATGTGTTGACAGCTAGAGGGAGTCCAATTTAGAACTGAATTCACACGTTCTACACTTCCATAAAAGCTCATCATATTAGTACTCATTCTACTGTTCACGTAAACACACCTTTCATCACTCATTCATTCACTTACAGCAACCATTCATGCACTGCTCCTATAAATCAACTCATTACACATCACCCTAGACACGCCATATTCATTTTGAACATTATCATCACAGCTGCCATTCACTCCATCCAGATCCATCTCTCACGCACTCCCTCACTCCATCCAGATATCCATTCTCTCTCATCTACACTTCTGCTCTGTTCTGGGCAGGAGAACCAGAGCAACTTCAACATCCTATCTTCATATTCTCTTTCTGTACTTATCATGACTGCTGATATTTTTGCTGTTGCTGTTGAAGTCTTGACAGTAATGAAAGGCTAGAGTTGCTGTGCTCTCTTAGAAATGATTCTGAACTAGACTCCTTGATCTGAATAGGGAGTTCATGTGTTTTTAATTCAGATTTAATTTTATCCAGTTGATATAGTTAATTCTATAATTACTGATGCAATTAGAGTTAGTAGATGTTAATAATTAGGGAACCGAGTTGAATTTCCTATTTTTACATAATTGATACTTTGATTGATTCTCATCCTTAAACTAATTAGACGTAGCTGTGGTTAATTAGAGCAATTCTATAACAGAGTACAGTTATATCTGTTTAATTCATCTTCTTCTATCTCTTGAGTTAAATTATTCTTATTTCTCTATTCAATGTCTGTGAGTTGTAGCTTTGGTTGAGATTTAGCTAGCGAGTTGTTAGCTATCACATTCTAATTCAACGAATTAAATCCTCATACTCTATGGATAATGAAGGTAAGGTAATCTCCAAGGGAACACACTTGTCATTGATACATTTTACCATCATAACACCTAAAATCATAAACAATAGTATAGGATTTACATTTAGAAGTTATTCAATATCTCATCTCATAATTCATCTTATTAATTTGTTAATTTGTGGCTCATTAGATCAGTTAGGAAATTTTAGCATCCATTTAGGATCCTTGAGAATTAAAACGACAGTTATCAAAATGCTGCCGTTGCCAGGGAGTCTTACTTGTTATGGTTTCCTAAGCAATTTGCTGGGCCTAAAAAACATGAAAAGAATATAGGTGTTTTAGTTTTTCTGCGAATTTAATATTGTTTTCTTTTTGAGTAGCAACCAATTGCCTTTTAAGTTGTGACTTTACTATAAAACTTGATTTCTGAGAGTCTCTGTGATTTTTAGTCTTGACTAGATACACATGTGGTCGCAACCTGAAATTAGTTTTTAACTCAGATTTACTCTCTGTAACTTTTAGTCGTGACCGGAGTGCTTTTTGGTCGCAACCAAAAAATTTTAATTTCAAACATTTGCTCTCTGTGATTTTTAGTTGCAACCAAAGTAAAATTTGGTCGCGATGAAAAATCCTAATTAAAAAATTTTACTCTCTGTGACTAACAGTCGCGACTTGAAGTTCATTTTGTCGTGATATCTGCTTTCTGTACCTTTTAGTCGCGACCTGATCTTTCTGTACTGCGATTAACTGATCTTAATTTCTAAAATTGCTGTATTGTGATATCTTGCATCATTGTTGAGTGTGAGGCAAATTAAGAAGGTTAAAATCTTAAATCAAGCTAGTGTTACATCTGTTGTTGAGCCTAGTTCTTCTGGTGAATCTATTGTAGCTGAAATTGAATTTGCATCTGGTAATATCTTAGATAATCATTTTGTCGTGGAGCATGTTAATGAGGGTGAAGCTCATACTCATAATCAGAATAATCAAAATGAGCAACATGGAGAGAATAACATGAATATTAGAAGATCACGTAGGTGCATAGGAGAACTGACTTCTTCTAATGTAAACTTTGATCATTTTCGCACTTGTCCTACTTTGGATGTTAATTTTAAGCTGAAAAGTCCTTTGTTAAGTAACTTATCAAGGTTTTATGGATTGGCAGGTGATGATCCTTTCATGCACTTGAAGACTATGCAATAGGTGTGCTCATCTATGAAACTTGTAGGTACTAATATGGATGCTGTGCAAAGACAAGTATTCCATTTTATACTTGAAGGAAAGGCAAAGGAATGGTTTCAACAATGACAAGCAATTGGCTGAATCCTCTAGAGCTATGGAAGTACCTACTGCTATAAAGGATGCTAGAATATCTGAGATACTCAAGAGCATTAATGTGATGAACTCAAATATAAATTCCATAAACACAAATTTCAGCTCTAACTTCAAGGACTTGAGATCTACAGTGGAGAGCAATCTAGCAATGACAGATTCTAAATTTGCTGCCTTAGAGAGTAAAATAGAACAGTGGGAAACAAAAGATGCAAACATGAATGGCTATGTATCACAGTTAGCCAATTCAGTAAGTGATGTTCATGCCAGAATTATTGAAAATTTACCTTCAAACACAGTTGTTAACCCCAAATCTGTGAATGCTATGAGTTTGAGAAGTAAAAAAATAGTGGGGGAAGCAAATGTTGATGATGATAAAAGGGATAATGAAAAAAATAAGCAGCAGAATAGATCTGGAACTGAAGAGTTGATTGAAGAAAAACCTTCATTCATTCCAGAATCAGAAAGTAGCAAGGAGAAGGGGATGTTGCAGTAGAAGAATGAGCCAATTGGATTGAAGGATGCTGCACAACCATTTGATATACATGAAGCAGCTACAAGTGATAAACTCATATTTATACTGATTTTTAATATGTTAAAAGAGAGTTTATTATTGATTCTTATCCATATTTACTACTATGTTGAGTAAATTAGTTAATAATATGAAATTGGACAAGTGGAAAATTTAAATGGCATGATTTTAGTGCTTAATTGGATAAATAATCTATTAAATGTCTATTTCAGGTCAACACAGCAATCAATCAGCAAAATAGAGCATCCCTGTGGAATTAAGTCGCGACCGGATGTACTCAACGTCACGACCATACGTTCAAGCAGCAAAGAAGTGCATTCTCTGTAAATATTAGTCGCGACCTGATATACCTATCGTTGTGACCAAAATTCAATGTAGAGATCAATCAGCGAATGATAGAAAGGACAGCTGGATAGAAGGTGATTTAAGCATATGTGATGAATTGCATATCTGGACTTAACATACTGTAAACAAGAGCTGATAACAAATTGCAAGTGGGAGATCATGCATGAGCTGGCACATAAAGGAGCACTGTACACAGCAGAGGGGGATTCATTCTAATATCCATGACATATCAACATACTTCATCCATTCAATCACACATATCCATTTCACACTTCTCTCATCCCATTCACAACACATCTGACGCCACCATCATCCTCTTCTCCACTTTTCATTTCTCTTCTATATGCTTTCCTCTATTCTTGTCAATAGAATCAGGGGAAAGCTCTACACATTCATTTCATCTCCACCTTCTTTCTTCTTCCATCATGACTGCTGCTATGCTTCTTGTTGCTGTTGGAGTTCAAAGAGCAATGCAAGGCGAAGCTGTTGTGCTCTCTTGGAGATGACACCAAACCAAAATCCTTGAGCTAAACAGGGAGTTCATTGTGTCTTAAATTCAGTTTTAATTGTATCGAGTTGATGTAGTTAATTCTATAATTACTGATGCAATTAGAGAAGTAGATGACATAGAAGTAGGGAACCGAGTTGGATTTCTTATTTCTACATTAATGATCTTTTGATTAAGTCTCATCTTTGATCGAGTTGAACATAGCTGTGATTAATTGAAGTGATTCTGTTTAATTCATATTCTACTATCTCTGAGTTGAATGATTCCTATTCTCTATTAATGTCTGTGAGTTGTAGCTTTGGTTGAGATTTAGCTAGAGAGTTGTTAGCTAACCTACTCTAATTCAACTGATTAACTCTTGATATTCTGTGGATAATGAAGGTAAGGTAATCTCTATGGGAACACACTTGTCATCATTCATTCATCTCATCATTATAAACACATAAAGCATAAACAATAGCATAGACTTTACATTCAATTTTAGTTCAAACAGTTCAACACACAACTCATCTGCTTAATTTATTAAATTGTGGCTCAATAGATTAATTAGGAACTCTAACATCCAATAGCTCCTTGTGATCCAACCTAGGTTAGAATCCGCTTTACTATTGGTTAGCTTAGTTTTGTTTGATAATTAAAACGACAATTATCAAAATGGAGCAATTGCCGGGGAGCCTTACTTGTTAAGGTTTCCTAAGCAATCTCCTGGGCCTCACAAATATAAAGAGTAGTTAGTTATTTTAGTTTATCTGTGAATTTTGTGTTTTATATCTATTAAGACGCGACCATTTGGCTTTTTAGTCGCGACTAAAGTGCTCTGTGATTTCTATTCGCTATCAGATACACATTTGGTCTTAACCTGAAATCAGTTTTTAACTCAGATTTGCTGTCTGTCACTTTTAGTCGCGACCGGAGTGCATTTTGGTCGCAACCAAAAAAAAATATTTGCCAAAAATTTTCATCTCTATGATTTCTAGTCGCAACCAAATTGACACTTAGTCACTACTAAACCTCTCTGTGCTTTTTGGTCGTTCCAATAGTGCATTTTGGTCGCAACCAGAAATTTCTAACTTCAATCCTTTACTCTCTATGATTTTTAGTTGCAACCAAAGTGACATTTGGTCGCGACCAAAAATCCTAATTCAAAAATTTTTACTCTCTTTGACTGTCAGTTGCGACTTGAAGTTCATTTTTGTTGCGATATCTGTTCTCTGTAAATTTTTGTCGCAACCTTTAGTCCTTTTAGTCACGACCTGCACTTTTTAATCTGCGACTAACTGATCTCATTTGCTGAATTTGCTGCTTTACTGATATATTTGATCTTTTGCATTATTGTTGAGCGTGATTTGCATGACTAGAAGCTCTGAGCTCATTCCTTTAGATAGAGAAATCAATAGGACACTTAGGCAAATTAAAAAAGCTAAAAATCAAGCTAGTGTTGCATCTGTTACTGCTGATACTGAACTTGCATCTTGTGATATATTAGATAATCATCTTGTCATGGAGCATGTTAATGTAGGTGAAGCTCAGACTCATAATCAGAATAATCAGCATGAGCAGTATGCAGAAAATAACATGAACAATAGAAGGACACGTAGGAGCATAAGAGAACTCACTTCTTCTAATACAAACTATGATCCTTTTCACACTTGTCCTGCTTTAGATGTGAACTTTGAGTTGAAAGGTCCCTTATTGAGTAACTTACCAAAGTTTTATGGATTAGCAGGTGAGGATCCTTTCAAGCATTTGCAGACTATGTAGTGGGTTTGCTCAACCATGAAGCCTGTAGGTGCTGACATGGATGCTATGCAGAGACAAGTCTTTCATTTCGCACTTGAAGGAAAGGCAAAAGAATGGTTCTATATGCTGCCCCATCATGCACCTCAAGCTCTACACTCCTGGAATAACTTAAGAAGTGCCTTCTTGGAGAGATATTTTCCTTCATCAAAGACTGCTACATTAAGGAAGGAAATTTTTGCAGCAAAACAGTATGCTGAAGAATCTTTCTATGAGTTTTGGGGCAGATTTCAAGAGTTGCTAGCTAGATGTCCATATCATCAGATTCCAATGGAACATTTGGTGCAGTACTTTCATTCAGCACTACTCTATGCATGCAGAAATGGATGCAGCTGCTTGGTGTTTTTTTGATGATTTGACACCTGATGAAGCATGGAGCTTGATTGAGAAGATAGCAAACAATGACCAGCAGTATGGAGGATATGATGCTAGACAAGTGCATGAGGTTTCTGCAAGGTCTTCTCAAGATCATAATACTCTATCTTCTCAAGTTGCTGCTATGAATGCTCAAATCAACAATATAGCTGCACAATTGAGCAATTCACATGTTCAAAGCCCATACTCTCAAGCTCTAGCTGCTCCTAGCTGTCAGCTCTGCTCTTCTCCAATGTATATCAGTGCAAATTGTCCTTCACATCATGAGGATGTCTTAGCCATTTATCAAGGCAGACCCAACCAGTATCCACAAAGGAATCCATACTCCAACACATACAATGAAGGATGGATAGATCATCCTAATTTCAGATGGAGAGATGGAGGTGGAGCTGCTGGTCAAAACTAATTCAACAATGACAAGCAAGTGGCTGAATCCTATAGAGTCATAAAAGTGTCTACTGCTGCAAAGGATGATGGAATTTCTGAGATACTCAAGAGCATTACTGTGATTAATTCAAATATAAATTCCATCAACACAAATTTCTGCTCTAACTTCAAGGATTTGAGGTCTACAGTGGAGAGCAATCAAGCAAAGACCAACTCTAGATTTGCTGCTTTAGAGAACAGAATTGAGCAGTGGGAGACCAACACCTCCAACATAAATAGCTATATATCTCAATTAGCTAATTTAGTGAGTGATGTTCAGGCAAGGATCAGTGGAGATCTACCTTCAAATACAGTTATTAACCCAAAACCTGTGAATACTATAAATTTGAAAAGTGAAGAGCAAGTTGGAAAACAAGTTACTGAAGCTAAAAATGAAGAGGAAGGTGAGGTGGACACTAATTCCAATAGTTTAATGAAGAATAATAGCATTGAGAAGCCTGAAAGTAGGAAGGAGGCACAAATCTCAGAGAGGAAAGAGGCTATAGTTGATCCTACAGAAAGTCAAATTGATTATGCACAAGACTCTAAAGATGGTGGATAGCTATTCAGTAAAGAAATTGAGCTACCAGAAGTTAAGGATTCTGAGATAAGAAATCCAGAAGTTGAGAAAACTGAAGAAGTACAATAGCAGTTAATTCAGAGCTTAAGCAGAAAGAAACAATTGTTGATTTAGAAGAAAAAGAAGTACAACTGAAGGATTTACTTGTCCCAAGGGAAATTATCAGTAGCAAGAAAGCCTTAGAGCAGCAGAACAAGGAAGTCAATAATGTCTGCAGCAAGATTGAAGTAAACATGCCTATTCTAGAAAGGATTCAGAGAGTGCCTGAATATGCAAAGTGTTTGAGGGAGAGTTGCAATCACAGGAAAAGAGACAAACCTAATGAACTGGTGCAATTGGGACCTAAAGCTTCTGCACTTTTCAAAGCTCAATTTCCAGAGAAATGTAAAGATCCATGTGCATTCTCTATTCCTTGTTTAATTGGCAAGATAACTGTTCCTAGAGCATTATTAGATTTAAGTGCTGCTATTATGATGCCTAATTCAATTTATCAAGCTTTAGGAATGAATTTGATTAAACCCACTAGAGTGTTAGCTCAATTGGCTAATAAGAGTATTATAAGTCCTAAGGGAATCTTAGAAGACATTTTAGTTCAAGTTAAGGACCTTGTTTTTCCTGTGGACTTTTATGTTTTAGATATGGCAGATAAGTTTCTTGATGATAGTACTCTTATTCTAGGAAGGCCATTCATGAGGACATCTAATACCATGATTTGCACGAAAGAAGGAATAATTAAAATGGAATTTGGTGGGCATATAATTCAGTTTAACATGTATAGACACCCACAATAGAACTATTCTCTCCAAGGACTTAACATGGTTGGAGCATTATTTGAAATAGAGTGTGATGATATTTGTGAGCTTGAACATGATGATGAAGTTGAAGAACCTTCCATTCCTTACTCCTCCACTAATTTCTTTTATTTTTCTTCATCCAATGGTGATGTGTTATGCATTCATTCTAAGATTGATGACTAGCTTCCCACTATGGGTGATTTTTCTTTATCTTCATCTACTATTTCTCCCTATGGAACTAACCACTCTATTTCAAGTGATGTACAATATCCAGGAAAATTTGTGGCAGATATGCAGGGCAATATCATTACAGCAGACTTTGAGAAACAAGAAGTCAGAATTTATGGGTTCAAGAAAATTTCATTTAATATCCTATATTCTAACCTTGTTCAGTTGAGCTTTAAATTTTTAGTCATCTCAGGGCTGCAGAAATTAAAGGATGTTTTTCAACATCAACAGAATTGCACTGCTGGATCTTCAAAGAGAGTTGCTGTTGAATATGATGCTGAATTGGTGCAGGAATCAGAGAGCAATGAATCTAGAGTAGAATTTAAGAAGTTGAGCCCATATATTATTCAACCTCTAAAGACTGAGCTTGAACAACTTTCAAAGAATCTAGAGCATAATATACAATTCAAGATCAATTGCCATCTACGGAAGTTGACAAGGAGAACTTCAAACCCCCATAACATTCAGGTTGTCTCCTTCCTTGTTTGCCCACTTACAATAGTATGCTTTAATCAGTTTTATTATATACTTGATCTATATTTGTTGATTAAGTATGGGGGAGGAGACCAAGTCAGTAGGGTAGGTAAATAGTCCCATAAATAAATCTTAGGTTTTGGTTTAGTTTTGTCATGATCATTACTGCTGCCTTTGCATGTGTTCATTACTTCTTCCCATTGAGGACAATGTAGAATTTAAGTGTGGGGGAGGATGAACTTATGGATGAATAAAAATCATATATTTGCTGTAATTTTATCTTTCGGTCGCGACCCCATGCTGTTTTTATCACGACTAATATGTTCAAATTGTCAAAATTTCTTTTCTGTGAATATTAGTCGCGACCATTGCTTATTTTTATCACGACTAGAAGTTCATATTTTCTAATGTTTACCCATATGTAATGTTTAGTCGTGGTCTGTGCTTATCTTTGTCACGATTGTAACTCTGTGAATTTCCGTCACGAATAGGTTGTCATTGGATCGCGGCTAGAACATATGTGTTTAACAGGTTTATTCTCAGTGACTTTTAGTCGCGACCAATGTCAATTTATGTCGCGACCAATATTTCCTGTTTGCTGAAAATTTCTCCTTTGTGTAAAACAGTCGCGACTGGATGACCTTTTTGTCGTGACTAAAATCTATCTTCTGCTGAAAAATCCTTCTACTGCATTCTGCTTGTTGCTTGGTCTTTGGAATTTACTGTCATGGATTCAAAATTGAACTTTGAACATATAATTTTGAAAATTGGCAAGTTTGATGAAGTGTTAGTTGCTTGTTTCATTAATTTACTATTGGAAATTGTGCATCATGAATTATTAATCTCATGTATTTTGTTTAAAATTCATGCAATCTAGTCATGTGAGCTGATTAGGGTGAGTAAGCCAGATGGAAGCATTTTGAGCCTTCAACATATACTCCTTTACATTATGTGACACCATCTAGTTTGATAACTTTACAGAACTTTTCTCAATCCTTGATTCAAAACCACATTAGCTCCACGAAATTGTGAAAATGATAAGGGCATTTCTTTCAAAACCTTCTTGACCAAGCAGAAACCACATAAATATTAAATCCTTTGCTTTACCCCTTTGAGACCTTCACTTTCTTTTAAAATTCCATTCTTGATTAATGAATACTGTGAAGATAGTTACTACTGCAGTAAGTCTTTGATTGTGAATGATTGCTAAGTTGCAATTACTTATTGAATCTCTAAACCTCAATATATTTGCTATCTGGTTCAAGAAAATGAAAACAAAAGAAAAAATTACAGAGAAAAGAAAAAGGAAAGTACAAAGCAAAGAGAAAGGAAAAAAAGAAAGAAAAGAAACCAAATGCAAAAAGTGTTATTCAACTTGTATTAAAGGAAGATAGTTTGTGACCTGCTATTTTCTGCAGCTGCATGATTGGAACTTTGATTGTGTGCAATATCTCATTAATCATTTGATATAAGGTACGAATACGGATCGGCTAGAGACAAGTTAGGAAACTAGACGAATGATCGAAGGTAGGACCTTAAGAGAACCTGTCTCTTATAACCCTAGCCATAGAGACACCACAAGGATGATCAGCCCTTGATACAGTCGAGTATTCCCACGAGAATATGAGGCGGCAAGCAAAGCTCACTCAAGAGAAATAAAATTCTCTAAAATTCATTCATTCAAATCTGTCTCAATTACAAAAAACGTAGCCTTATATAGGCAGTAAAAGAACAATCTAGAATAAAAAAAAAACCTACGTCATAAATGCCATAAATGTGCCTTAATGATGATTAACTATCTTGGTTGGCACCAATTAAGGCTAAAGAAAATAGGAAAGTTACCTTTTCTTGGAGAAAAGGCTACTACCTAAAAATAGGAAACTAACCTAAAATATTCTTATGCAATCTTTGACCAAAAGGCCTTATTTAATGCAAATAAAAATGGAAATTTTAAAAAAACGAAATTAAACCATAAATAATACATAAAGACGCCTTCTTGATGCTTCTTGAATATTCTTGGACGTCACTTATGCTCCTCCTCCAAGGCACATGCTTGTCACATGGTATTTTGAGTGAATTCTTCAATCTGGACTACACATGGGCCTTGTGCAACATCTTGTTTGGCTTCTAGCAATGTAACACCATGTTTGGACCCTTGATGGGCTTATTGAGGGATGCTTCTTCCAAATACAAAGGTTCTAACTCTTTAAGATCTTTTATCAAATAATTCAACGCCTCTTTCATAGATTTAGTCCTTGCTCTCGTCATTGGGCCTGCTATGCCTTGTAATGGGTCTTTTAGAGTATTGGACTTCCATCTTTTAGCTTGGGCTCCATGCTCCGTGTTTTGGTCGTCTTTTGATGCTTGATCCTGCCATGCTCCTCTATCATTCCCTCCCTGCTCAAAAGGATTCGTCCTCGAATCTACAGCATCAAAGAGAGATAAATCAGTCACATTAAATGTAGCACTTACATTACCGTAGGAGCTAGGCAAATCTATTTTATAAGCATTATCATTGATTCGCTCCAGGACTTGGAAAGGGCCATCTCCTCTTGGCTGCAACTTAGACTTTCGTTGTTCTGGAAACCTCTCCTTTTGCAAGTGTACCCAAACCCAATCTCCAGGCTCAACGACCTTTGTTAGCTTGCTTTGTATATTGCTCATTCTTTCTCTCGATGTTGGCCCTCACCTTAGCATGTAATTCCTGCACAAACTCAGCCTTTTTCTTGCCATCAAGGTTAGCTCATTCACTAGAAGGTAAAGGTAGAATATCCAAAGGAGATAGAGGATTAAAGCCATAAACAATCTCAAATGGAGAGAAAGAAGTAGAAGAGTGAATAGCCCTGTTATATGCAAATTCAATATGAGACAAGCAATTGACCTAATTCTTCAAGGTCTTTTGAATTATTGCACGTAACAAGGTAGTGAGTGTTCTATTGACGACCTCAGTTACTTCATCAGGGAATAGGTCACCAAATTCCTGCAATAAAGCCACAACACTAGAAGGCAAAGAGGGGTTAAGTTGGTTAGTAGAAAAATAAGCATCCTTGCACACAAGCACCAAGACTCGCTCACTCAATAATGCTCTCTTAACCTCGCTTTTTCCAACAAATAGACTCTCTTTCTTTTGTTCATTTTTCTCATATTCATTCCTTCTCTTTTCTTTTTTTTGTACTCTCTCTTTTTCACTCCACCCACTCATTTTTTTACTTTCTTTCTCAATCCTCACTTGGTCATCATAAGCTTCCTTAGGCTTAAGAGGCTTCAATACAATGATTTTTCCATTGAAAGGTACAGAATAACAATTTTTGTAACCATCATGGTGAGCTATACTATCAAACTACCATGGTCTTCCAAGCAAAAGATGTCCAGCAAGCATTGGGACTACATCACATAAAACTTCAGCATGGTAGTTGCCAATAGAAAAAGAAACCAAAACTTGCTTAGTGACCTTAGCTTCAGCACTATCATTCAACCATTGCAATGTATAAGGCTTAGGATGCTTCATAGTAGGTAAATCCAACTTTTCAACAAGTAAGGTACTAGCAACATTGGTAACACTACCACTATCAATAACCATGCTACATACCTTATTCTTTATGAAGCACCTAGTGTGAAAGATGAGCTCCCGCTGCTCTGGCTCTTTATCTTCCTTTGGTTGCATGTTTAGGGCTCTTCTAGCCACTAATGCTTCTCCCTTAACAGGTTCAGCTTCATCAATCTCCAATTCAGAATCAGTCACCAAAGAAGGCATGTCATCATCACTTTTATCACTAGAATGCACACTGTCATACTCGCCATTATCTTTGAGGATCATGGCCCTCTTATTGGGACATTGGGAAGCAATATGCCCTTTTCCATGACATCTAAAACATTGAAGGGAAGAGGTGCTACCAGTAGAAGAAGTTCTCCACTCACTCTTGGGCTTGGATTCCTCCTTGGCTTGTGGTATGAATTTTGCAACATCTTTAGCCTTAGAATCCTTCCACTTCGATGCTGATCTAGAGTCCCTCCAACCATGAGATGAGGATTTGGAGTGTTTTTCTTTATACCGCTTCTCAACTTTGATGGCTTTATTCACTAGCTCTTCTTTATCAACAAAAGTGTACATCTCAACTTTGTCTCTAATTTCAGGCCTTAACCCATCAATGATTCTGGTCATGCTTGCTTCTTCTCCTTCTTGTACTCCAGCTCGCATCTTAAGAAGGTCAAGTTCATACACATATTCATCGACAGTCATAGAGCCTTGGCCAAATAGTCGTAACTTTCTATTTAGCTCTCGGTAGTAGTAACTAGGGGCATACTTGTTGCGCATGAGTTTCTTTAGCTTTGACCATGTATGAGGTGATCCTTTGCCCTTAAGACGCCTTTTAAGCTGTAAATCTTCCCACCAAATAATAGCATAGTTAGAAAATTGATATGAAGCAATTTTTACCTTCTTTTCTTCTGGCCAGTCATTCATTCTGAAGATTTGCTCAAACTTCATCTCCCAATCAAGGTATGCATATAGATTTATATTACCCTTGAAGGTAGGGTACTTGACCTTTGGGTCATAAGTGTCAAAATCAAGGTTTTCAGGTCTGCTCCTATTCTTTGAGGATGAAGAACCAGATCTAATCACCTCCTCGTCACCACTACTTGTTTTGGATGCTTTTAGCTCCGCTAGCTCCAACTTGAGTTTGAGAAATTCATCTCTCATGGCTCTCATGAACAGCTTAGGATCTGTGTTGAATTCTTCCATAGGGGCTTCTCTGTCACTCATCTTGAAACTGAAACGTTAGTGTGATCAAAGAGAAATGAAATAGTAAGAAGGGACCTTACCACTCTACTCACGTGTTTCACTCAAGAAATCGTAGTGTCACTCGTGTTTAACTCAAATCTGGCTTTTAAATTGATGTAATAACACTCTCGCCTTTTACCACTCAAACTTGCCTCCTATAATATTCTTGATTGAAACTCAACAAAATCAAGAGACAATGGTAATCTCCACAACCAGAATTGCAAGAACCAGAAAAATATAAGAGATAAGAAAGGACAATATGGAAAGCTATGAATTAGGAAAGAAAAGGATAAAAAAGGGAAGAAAATATTTAGAAAATTGAGCACCTTGCAAGAAAAGCAAATCAAGTTAGGAAGGTGAGATATGGAAGGAAGGAAGTAAATAGGAAACTTGAAGGAAAAAGGAAAGAAATTAAAATTAAGCAATACGAAAAATTAGGAAATATGCAAAGAGAGGAAATAAGAACTGTTACCACCCAAGTTTAATGATTTAGGAAACTAGTTGTGACTTGTAATGGAAACTCTTCTCAATTTTAGGAAACTCATCTTTAACATTGTAATTCTCAAATCTACAGCTCCTCCGTTTTTTTTCTTCTCTTTTTTTTTTTGAATTTTCGGATTTTTTTTTTGCTTTTTTTTTCGGAGCTTTTTTTTTTCGGAGCCTTTTTTTTTTGCTCAAAGGAATGTAGAAAGTCACAAAAAAACACAAATAGGGTGTGGAAAGGTGAAGAACCAAATTGATGGAAGTAAGAGACGAAGGACAAATGATAGAATTAAGAAGATGAAACAAGAAAACAGAAATAATATATAAAAGGATAGAACTTGAATTCTAGCAAACCTTAGCTCTGATACCAAATGATATAAGGCACGAATACGGATCGGCTAGAGACAAGTTAGGAAACTAGACGAATGATCGAAGGTAGGACCTTAAGAGAACCTGTCTCTTACAACCCTAGCCATAGAGACACCACAAGGATGATCAGCCCTTGATACAGTCGAGTATTCTCACGAGAATATGAGGCGGCAAGCAAAGCTCACTCAAGAGAAATAAAATTCTCTAAAATTCATTCATTCAAATCTGTCTCAATTACAAAAAACGTAGCCTTATATAGGCAGCAAAAGAACAATCTAGAATAAAAAAAAAACCCTACGTCATAAATGCCATAAATGTGCCTTAATGATGATTAACTATCTTGGTTGGCACCAATTAAGGCTAAAGAAAATAGGAAAGTTACCTTTTCTTGGAGAAAAGGCTGCTACCTAAAAATAGGAAACTAACCTAAAATATTCTTATGCAATCTTTGACCAAAAGGCCTTATTTAATGCAAATAAAAATGGAAACTTTAAAAAAACGAAATTAAACCATAAATAATACATAAAGACGCCTTCTTGATGCTTCTTGAATATTCTTGGACGTCACTTATGCTCCTCCTCCAAGGCACATGCTTGTCACATGGTATTTTGAGTGAATTCTTCAATCTGGACTGCACATGGGCCTTGTGCAACATCTTGTTTGGCTTCTAGCAATGTAAGCACCATGTTTGGACCCTTGATGGGCTTATTGAGGGATGCTTCTTCCAAATACAAAGGTTCTAACTCTTTAAGATCTTTTATCAAATAATTCAACGCCTCTTTCATAGATTTGGTCCTTGCTCTCGTCATTGGGCCTGCTATGCCTTGTAATGGGTCTTTTAGAGTATTGGACTTCTCTCTTTTAGCTTGGGCTCCATGCTCCGTGTTTTGATCATCCTTTGATGCTTGATCCTGCCATGCTCCTCTATCATCATTGACATACATTTCCATTTCATCATCTAGTCTTTCCAACATTATAACCCTAATAAAGACCCTTTGATTTATAAACCTTATGGCATTTAATGGTGGAGATGTAGGATGGTTACAAGCCTATGGGAAGCTTAAGCTAGATGGTTGAGTGAAATTACCTTGATAAGAGAGGGAGTAAAACACTATACCTTGTGAGAAAATCTCAACCTAGTTGCTTATTATGATTGAATTGCATGAGTTAGATTCTTTGATTGATATGAGATTAGTTTGGATTGTTGCCAATTGAAGAGAAAGATTGATGATTGCAAGTACTCATGCTAAATATGTTTTGCCAATTGTGCTGAAAATGTGTGTTTAAATTCAGTTTTGATCCATAATTTTATTTGGAGTGCAAAAGCTAAGTGTGGGGGAGTTGATAAACTCATATTTGTACTGATTTTTAATATGTTAAAAGAGAGTTTATTATTGATTCTTATCCACATTTACTACTATGTTGAGCAAATTAGTTAATAATATAAAATTGGACAAGTGGAAATTTAAATGATGTGATTTTAGTGCTTAATTGGATAAATAATCTATTAAATATCTATTTCAGGTCAACACAGCAATCAATCAGCAAAATAGAGCATCCTTGTGAAATTAAGTCACGACCATACGTTCAAGCAGCAAAGAAGTGCATTTTCTGTAAATATTAGTCGCAACCTGATGTACCTATCGTCGCAACCAAACTTCAATGTAGAGATCAATCAGCGAATGACAGAAGGGATAGCTGGACAGAAGGTGATTTAAGCATGTGATGAATTGCATAACTGGACTTAACAGACTGTAAACAAGAGCTGATAACAAATTGCAAATGGGAGATCATGCATGAGCTGGCACATAAAGGAGCACTGTTCACACGTCTGGCACTATTCACACATTAGCATACTTCATCTGAATAAAATGAGCAATTTGCTGACAACAAGTAGGGAGCATGTGCTGTAAACAGAATTGACATGTGCTAACAGAAGCAAGTGGAGATTGGATCATGCATCTGATCACCCATTCCATCTGCAGCTATATAACCATCAGATTACACACTTCAAGGGGTTTATACCGACATCATCCAGAATTCATTCTGATATCCATGACATTCACGCATACTTCATCCATTCAATCACACATCCATTTCACACTTCTCTCTTATCACATGCACAGCACATCTGACGTCACCATCATCCTCTTCACTTTTCATTTCTCTTCTGCAAGCTTTCCTCTGTTCTAGTCAATAGAAACAGAGGAAAGCTCTACACATTCATTTTATCTCCACCTTCTTTCTTCTTCCATCATGATTGCTGCTATGCTTCTTGTTGCTGTTGGAGTTCAAAGAGCAATGCAAGGCGAAGCTGTTGTGCTCTCTTGGAGATGACACCAAACCATAATCCTTGAGCTAAACAGGGAGTTCATTGTGTCTTAAATTCAGTTTTAATTGTATCGAGTTGATGTAGTTAATTCTATAATTATTGATGCAATTAGAGAAGTAGATGACATAGAAGTAGGGAACCGAGTTGGATTTCTTATTTCTACATTAATGATCTTTTGATTAAGTCTCATCTTTGATCGAGTTGAACATAGCTGTGATTAATTGAAGTGATTATATTTAATTCATATTCTACTATCTCTGAGTTGAATGAGTCATATTCTCTATTAATGTCTACGAGTTGTAGCTTTGATTGAGATTTAGCTAGCGAGTTGTTAGCTAACCTATTTAATTAAACTGATTAACTCTTGATATTCTATGGATAATGAAGGTAAGGTAATCTCCAAGGGAACACACTTGTCATCATTCATTCATCTCATCATTATAAACACATAAAGCATAAACAATAGCATAGACTTTACATTCAATTTTAGTTCAAACAGTTCAACACACAACTCATCTGCTTAATTTGTTAAATTGTGACTCAATAGATTAATTAGGAACTCTAACATCTAGTAGCTCCTTGTGATCCGACCTAGGTTAGCTTCCGCTTTACTATTGGTTAGCTTAGTTTTGTTTGATAATTAAAATGACAGTTATCAATAAGTTAGAAATCCAGTAGAAACCAGAATAAAAAGGACCATGAAGATACAGAACAGAAGGATAGAGAGGTAAGTATGAAACACCTACCTTTTCTTAATGCATACATGTGTCCAAATAAGGTTTTAAAAGAAAAAAAAGAACAAGATATTCTAAATCTGTTAGGAAAACTGGAAGTTAATGTGCCACTTATGGATCTAATTAGAAGTATACCTAAGTATGAAAAATTTATGAAATAACTCTGCACTAATAAAAGAATCTGCAAACTAAATGAAAGGGTTCAAGTAGGATCTAGTGTGTCAGCTTTATTTAAACCACAACTTCCTATAAAATGTGATGATCCTGGTTCATTTATAGTCCCAATCACCATTGGTAAGTTTCAGTTTGCTAGTGCTTTGTTAGATCTTGGTGCAGCCATTAATGTAATGCCAACTTCTATTTATACATCATTAGGCATAGGCATAGGCTCTCTTAAGTAAACCTCCATGATAGTTCAACTTGCTGATCAGACTACTAGGAAACCTGAGGGATTATTAGTAGACATATTAGTGAAGGTTAAAGATTTGATTATACTTGCAGATTTCTATATCTTGGATATATCACATAAGTCAGCCCACATGGTCCTATTATTTTGGGGAGGCCATTCCTTAGAACAGCTAACACTATCATAAGCATAAAAAATAGGAGCATCACAATAGAAGTAGGTGATAATGTCATAACTTTTAATGTCTATGAAGCAATGAAACATCCATTTGAAGATTACTTACTGTTAGGCTTAAGTACAATTGATGCATACATTGAAAAAGCTAAAGAGGAACATGAATTGATGCTGCTGCAAAATTCTGATATGGCTGAATGTGAATTGCTTGAATATAAAATTTCTTCTTCTTCTGAATTTTCTTTGGATAGTAGTGGTGATGTGTCAAATATTAATCATATTTCAGTTGATAAATTACTTTCTACCTTACAATCTTTTTCTTTATCTGTTACTGACTTTTTGAATGAAGACTTTGGAGAGAGGCAGCATGATAAAATTATAGGAGAGAATATAGCTGCTAAGAATCTCATTGCAGGGGTAGAACTGGATAATACAAAACCTATAAGGACATAATTGGTGAAGCCTGTTGAAGCTTTGGAAACTAAGTTGGTTCCATCAATTGTCCAACCACCTGAGTTAGAACTCAAACCACTTCCTAGTAACCTTAAATATGTGTTTTTAGCTGGAAATGATACATTACCTATTATAATTGCTAACTCACTTTCTGTTTCTGAGGAAGAAAGGCTAATTTTAGTTTTAAAAAACATAAGAGGAGCAATAGGTTAGGCTTTAGCTGATATACTTGGTATAGATGCATCCATATGCACACATAAAATTCTGTTAAATGATAGAGCTAAGCCTATTAAACAGCAACAAAGAAGGCTAAATACCTTGATATCTGATGTGGTCAAGAAAGAGGTAACTAAGCTGTTGAATGCTGCCATTATTTATCCAATTTCAGACAGTGAATAGGTAAGTCCAGTTCATGCGGTGCCAAAGAAAAGTGGTATAACTGTGGTAAGAAATGAAAAGAATGAACTAATCCCTACTAGAGTGTAGAATTCATGGAGAGTATGTATCACCATTTTCCTTTACCATTTATAGATCAAATGTTGGAAAGATTTGCTTGAAAGGCTAATTACTATTTTCTTGATAGTTTTTCAAGGTATTTTCATGTTCCAATTGCACCGGAAGATCAAGAGAAGCCACATTCACATGCCCATTTGTATGCTTATAGGACGATGCCATTTGGCTTGTGCAATGCTCCTGGAACATTTCAAAGAGCTATGATGTCCATATTTAGTGAAATCTTGGAAAGCAACATTGTGGTATTCGTGGATGATTTTACAGTGCATGGTAAGGATTTTGATGAATGTTTAGAAAGTTTAGAGAAATTCTTAGCAAGATGCATTGAGAAAAAACTTGTGCTGAATTTTGAGAATTTTGAGAAAAGTTTAGGGCATCTATTATCTAAGAATGGGATTGAGGTAGATAAAGCTAAGATTGAGGTTATTTCTTCTCTTCCTTATACCAAATCTTTAAAGGAACTAAGGTCATTCCTAGGACATGTTGGATTCTATAGAAGATTCATTAAGGACTTTAGCACGATTGCATCTCCACTTTCTAAACTCATGCAAAAAGTTATAGAGTTATATTTTGATGATACTTGCAAGAGAGCATTTGACACTATTAAGGCTATGCTTATCACACCACCTATACTTGCTGCACCTAATTGGCATTTAAATTTTGAACTTTCATTTGATGCATCAAATGAAGCTATAGGTGCCATGTTAGAACAGAAAGATGGTAAGCTGTCTAAAGTCATTTCATATGCCTCTAAAACATTAGATAGTGCTCAAAAGAACTACACTACCATAGAAAAATAACTCTTTGCCATTGTGTTTGCACTTGACAAATTCAAATCTTACCTTCTAAGTTCTAAAGTGATTATATACACTGACCATGCTGCTGTAAAGTTTTTGTTTAAAAAAGCCATAGTATAAGCCTTGGCTCTTTAGATGGATGCTGCTAATCCAAGAATTTGATGTGGTGATAAGGGATAAAAATGGAGCAGAGAATGTGGTAGCTGATCATTTAAGTAGGTTGCCTGAAAATACAAGGGGAGTATTAGATTCTGACATCACTTGTGATACATTTAGAGATTGTTCTATTTCTGTGATTTCTGTAATTACACCTTGGTATTGCCACATAGTGAACTATATTATTATTGGTCTAATTTCACCTTCTTTATCTCCTTTCTAGGGCCAGAAGATCAAGCATGAGGCAAAATTTTATATTTGGGAACCACCAATTCTATGGAAGAAATATAGTGATCAAGTTATAAGAAGATGTGTACCAAGTAAAGAAGTGGATAGCATTCTTACAACAGCATGTCATTCTTTTTTTTTATGGAGGACATTTCAGTGCAAAGAAGACTTCAAGGAAGATCCTTGATGCTGGTTTTTATTGGCCATAGCTATTTAAAGATTGCTGCGAATTCTACAAAGCTTGTGATAGGTGCCAACGTTTTGGTGGACTGACTAAAAGGCATGAAATTCCTCAGCATCCTATGCTGTTTTTGTGAGGTGTTTAAAGTATGGGACCATTTCCACTATCTTTTGGATATACATATATTTTGCTAGCTGTGGACTATCACTCAAGATGGGTGGAGGCTATACCAACAAGGAAAGATGATGCAGTGACAGATTCTAAATTTCTCAAGTCACACATCTTCTCAAGGTTTGGTGTACCAAGAGCTATAGTAAGTGATCAAGGCTCTCATTTCTGCAATAAGATTTTAGGTGGGTTATTTTCTAAGTTTGGGATCAAGGCAAGGTTTTAACAGCTTATCATCCCCAAACAAATAGTCAAGCTAAAAATTCCAACAAAGCTATTAAGAGGATTCTAGAGAGCATAATAAGACCCTCAAGGAAAGATTAGAGTGCTAGTTAGGTGAAGCTTTGTGGGCATACAGAACTGCTCATAAAACCCCACTTGAGATGTCCCCATACAAAATGGTCTATGGTAAAAAATGTTATCTACCAGTAGAAGTAGAGCACAAAGCATTCTGGGAAGTCAAAGCTTGCAACATGGATTTTGACACTGCTGGAGAAGAAAGAATGTTGCAGATTTAGGAATTAGAAGAGATTAGGCTAGATGCCTATGAGAATTCCAGAATTTATAAGGAAAGAGCCAAGTTTCTTCATGATAAACAGATTCTTCTAGATATGCTTTCAAACCTAGAAAACTTGCTACAAGATAGGATGGTCCATATGTGGTGACTAAGATCCATAACTATGGAATAATTGAATTGATGGATGAAGTAGATGGTACTGCATTTTAGGTCAATGGCCACTTATTGGAGTTGTACAAAGAGAACTTCAAACCACCATGATGTTCAGGTTGTCTCCTTCCTTGTTTCCCCACTTACAATAGTCTGCTTTAATCAGTTTACTTATATACTTGAGCTGTTATTTGTTGATTAAGTGTGAGGGAGGAGACCAAGTTAGTAGGGTAGATAAATACTTCCATGAATTCATCTTAGATTTTGGTTCAGTTTTGTCCTCATTACTGCTGCCTTTGCATGTGTTTCATCAGTTCTTCACATTGAGGACAATGTAGAAATTAAGTGTGGGGGAGGATGAACTTTAGTGTGTGAGATGGGTGAATAAAAATCAGATAATTGCTATGATTCTGTGTCTTTTGGTTGTGACCTTATGTTGTTATTATCATGAATAATGTGTGCGAATATGTCAAGTTTCTTTTCTGTGAAAATTAGTCACGACCTTTACCTATTTTTGTTGTGACCAGGAGTTCATATTCTCTGATATTTACCTATCTGTGATGTTTAGTTATGATCTATGCTTTATCTTTGTCGCGACTGTAACTCTCTGTAAATTTTGGTTGTGACTAGATTGACACTTGGGTTGCGACCAGAGCATGTGTCGTTATCAAATGTACTCTCTATGATTACGAGTCACGACCAGTGTCCATTTCTGTCGCGACCAATATTCCTTATTTTCTGAAGATTTTTTCTCTGTGTAAAACAGTCGCGACCTGATATCCTTTTTGTCACGACTAAAAGGACCTTCTGCTGAAAAATTCTTCTATTTCATTTTGGTTGTTGCTTGATCTATTGGAATTTACTGTCATAGATTTAAAATTGAATTTTGAACATACACTTTTGACACATTGGCAAACTTGATGAAGTGTGAGTTGCTTGTTTCATTGATTGATTGCTAGAAACTATGCATCATGAATGATTAATCTCATGTATTTAGTTTAATATTCATACAATCTTGTCATGGTGAGTTAAGTAGGGCGAGTAAGCTAGATAGAAGGGTTTTGAGCCTCCAACATATACTCTTTTATATTGTGTGACACCATCTAGTTTGGTAACTTTATAAAACTTGTCTCAATCCTTGATTCAAAACCACATTAGCTTCCTGGAATTGTGAAAATAATAAAGGCATTTCTTTCAAAACCCTTTTTGACCAAACAGTAGCCACATAAATATCAAATCCTTTGCTTAAACTCTTTGAGACCTTCACTTTCTTTTAAAAATTCATCCTTAATTAATGAATATTGTACAAGATAGTTGTTGCTGCAGTAATGCTTTAATTGTGAAATAATTGTTAAGTTGCAAACACTTGTTGAATATCTGAACTTCAATGTATTTGTTATCTGGTTCAATAGTTGAAAGGAAAAAAAACACAAAGAAAAAGTACAGAGAAAAGAAAAAACAAGAAAGAAGAGATAGACCAGATGACAAGATTTGATATTCAACTTGGATAGAAGGAAGTTAGCTTGTGACTTATTATTTTCTACAGTTGCACAATTGGAACTATGATTAAAAATTGAAATAGCTTGAAGAAGTAAGATCATGTGCAGTATTTCATTAACATTGACATGCGTTTCCATTTCATCATGTAGCCTTTCCAACATTACAACCTAATAAAGACCCTTTGATTCACAACCCTTGTGGCATTTAGTGGTGAAGATGTAGGATGGTTACAAGCTTATAGGAAGCCTAAGCTAGATGATTGAGTGAAATTACCTTGATAAGTGAGTGAAATATTATACCTTGTGAGGAAATATCAACCTAGTTGCTTACTATGATTTAAATTGCATGAATTAGATCCTTTGATTGATATGAGATTAATATGGATTGTTGTAAATTGAAGGGAAAAGATTGATGACTACAAGTGCTTATGCTAAATCTGTTGTGGCCAATTATGCTGAACATGTGTATTTGAATTTCAATTTGGATCCATAATTTTGTTTGGAGTGCAAAAGCTAAGTGTGGGGGAATTGATAAACTCTTATTTGTATTGATTTTAGAGTGTTTAAAGAGAGTTTTATTATTAATTTCTGTCTCCATTTATTAATATGATGAGCAATTAAGTAATAAAATAAAATGAGAACAATGAGGGAATAATTGATATAATTTTGGTCATATATTGGAATATTATCTTATTAGATAAATAATTTGTATCTTTTAAATTCCCATTACAGAAAATGCTCATGAAGCACGAAGTCAACTTGCTGAAATGGAAAGAGGAATTGCAAAGAAGATTTAAGCACGTGCTAGACTGAACAAGTAGGCTAAACAGATTGTTGGACACATGTGTTGCACTAGATCTGACAAGGGATTCACACATGTGCTGTAACAGATTTGACATGTGCTGACAGCTGGAGGGAGTCTAATTCATAACTGAATTTACACATTCCACACTTCTATAACAACTCACCATATCAGCACTCATTCTACTATTCATGCACACACACCTTTCATCACTCATTCATTCACTTACAATACCATTCATGCACTGCTCCTATATATCCACTCATTACACATCACCCTGGACACGCCATATTCATTCGGACACTATCATCATAGATGCCATTCACTCCATCCAGATCCATCTCTCATGTACTCCCTCACTCCATCCAGATATACATTCTCTCTTATCTGCACTTCAGCTCTGTTCTGGGTAGGAGAACCAGAGCAACTTCAACATCCTATCTTCATATTCTCTTTCTGTACTTATCATGACTGCTGGTGGTTTTGCTATTGTTATTGAAGTCTTGATAGTAATAGAAGGCTAGAGTTACTGTGCTCTTTTGGGGATAATGCTAAAGTAGAATCCTTAATCTGAACAGGGAGTTCATTGTATTTTTAATTTAGATTTAATTGTATCGAGTTGATATAGTTAATTCTATAATTACTGATGCAATTAGAGTTAGTAATCTATAATTAGATTAATGACTAGGGAACTGAGTTGGATTTTCTATTTCTACATAATTGATGCTTTGATTGATTCTCATCCTTGAACTAGTTGGACATGGTCGTGGTTAATTAAAGCAATTCTATAACAGAGTATAGTTGTATCTGATTAATTCATCTTCTTCTATCTCTTGAGTTGAATGATTCTTATTTCTTTATTCAATATCTGTGAGTTGTAGCTTTGGTTAAGATTTAGCTGGCGAGTTGTTAGCTAACAAATTTTAATTCAACCAATTAACTCTTCTTACCCTGTAGATAATGACAGTAAGGTAATCTTTAAGGGAACACACTTGTCATACATTTCATCATTATAACACCTAAATTCATAAACAATAGTATAGGATTTACATTCAAAAGTTATTCAATATCTCATCTCATAATTCATCTGATTAATTTGTTAATTTGTGGCTCATTAGATCAGTTAGAAAACTTTAGCATCTATTTAGGCTCCTTGTGAATCGACCTAGGTTAGCTTCACTTTACTACTGGTTAGCTTAGTTTTGTTTGATAATTAAAATGACAGTTATCACCAATCACAATGTATTATCTTTAAAATTCACAAAAACATACCCATAAACAAATAGGAAACAATATAACAATCCAAACCCTATAAAAATCAAGTCTTTAATACAAGGAAGATAGCCTATATGATTTATTAAAATTTATAAACAATAAACAAATGAAAAAAGCAAGAAAAATGATCAAATGATGAAGGAAATGACGACTTATGGAAATCACCATGAGAATGACGGCAACAGCGACGATGACATTAACGACATGAGTGGTGGCACCGAAAACAATAGGAAAACACTAGAAAATCAACTTTGTGAAGGTTTGTTGTGGTAGGGCACGCGAAGGAAACCACTACGGCTATGAAAAGTGAAAGTGAAAACTGAAAGCTCGACAAGGGTTTTTAATTTTTGATGACTTATCACGGCATTTTTAAGGAAAACTTCCATTAAAAGAACTTTAAAGGCATTTTTATAAATGCCATGATAAGTTTTTTGTCCAAGCGAGATTTTTTATTGGCTTTGACTTCTTTCCACAGCATTCTTTTAAAAAAGTTGCTACTTTTTCACAGCGTTTGTTTAAATAGTTTATGTAAAAAGTTTTATACAACTATGTATTTACAAAATTATCACTGCCTTTTTTTAACATCATTTTTTGGAATAACCGTAGTGAAGTGGTCTTTGAAAACTGTTTTTTCTAGTAGAGTCTTAACATAAGATTGCAAAGTGTGAATAATCTCTGGATGATGTATATGCATTGGTACTTGCAAAAAATCAATGGAATGAATGGAAATGAAGGATTAAAGAGGTTAGCAATCGATGTAATGTATGGGTTTATGTTTGGGATGAATGGGTGATGAAATGAATGCCCCTATCACTTTCAATCAAATAATGCACATGTAGCTTTCTTTGAAAAGAAACTAGACAATTTCTAGAGAGGACTAGAGTAGGTGTACAAATACACAAAGAAGAGAAACAAACAAAAGTCCAAAAGATCTTCCAACTAGGGTTAGATCTCTCAAATTCATTCCCAAAGAACACTTGATCACCACTATAATCAAAAGCATTATATTAACTCTAAAAAGTGCTAACATTAACAACAAGATCAATCAAACCATAACACGCAAATCAAATGGTGTAAAAATTCACACTTTGTTGAATAAAGAACTTGGTAAAACTCCTCAAAAACCAAAGAAGTTCAATGATTCAAGTGTAGGTTCATTTCTTTTCATGAGAATATTGATGCAACAGGTGAAAACAAGTTGGTTCCAAATAATTAATTCATAACAAAACAAAAAGCATAAAAAACTTCAAAATCTACCTTCTTACCCCAGTTCATTAAGACGAAAGGACACATACAGCAGACAAAAAGAAGGAAGCAAGGTTTCACTGTGACGACAATGTCATCTTGTCATGATGAAATGACATAGAAAGTCACCATACGATAATGCTGCAAAAATTTTCTAAGTCATGTGATGCAAACTAAGACCAAAGCTTGAAAACACACAAACAATACTAGAAACACAAAGTTCTTTGACTTAAAATCAACAAAAGCAAGGCAAATGATGCAAAAAATATTTAACCAAAAGCATTAATCCTCTAAATTTTCAAAATTTTTGAAACTTTGCCAACCAAAAGAACAAATAAAAACCAAGTCAAAACCACAATCAATTAAGATCAAACACATGCAACCCTTCCCCCACACTATAAACCTTGCATTGTCCCCAATGCAAAATATAAATATGAAGTGCAGCAAGCAATCCCCACTAATGAAACAAGCAAAAGAAGACAAAAGGGGATTTATTCAATCTAAACAACTAAGCAAACAAATAAAAACAACTACTTTTTCTACTAGAATGATGTCTCTCCCTCACACTCATCTCAAACAATCATGCTCAACAACATATCACTAGCTAATCACAAAAGCATGTAAACAGAGATGAGAGAGGAAGGAGACAACCTTATCAAGTTATGAATGCTTATAATTCAAGTGGTAAAGTTGAAGTCAGTCCAATTTGAAGCACATTCTTTGCCCCTTTGAGAGTCTCACCATTGCTTTGTTATTTTCCTCCTTCAAATCTTTGAACTCCATAAGTCCAACCTGATGTATTGCTCTCCACAGGGGATGGCTCAAACTTGCTATTCTTGCCTAAATAAGATCACCAACCATGAGAGATCAATCTTCAACAGTATCCACAAAGAATAGATCTTTGGAAGAGGTATTGATGGCTATCATTCCAGCAATCATAGGAGAGAATAGAGGAGGAACTTTGGAATACATCCAAAGGTGCTTCATTGAACTCTTGTCTTTGGGGTGCTTCACATCATTGAGCTCCAAACTTGATAAGCCTTGAATCGTTACTTCATCGTAGCCTTTAGAGGTTCAATGGAATTAATTGGAACTGGTGGAGGTAAATCAGCTTGGTCTTCCTTGGACTTCTTCCTACGTCTTTGACACTTCTTTTTGGTTCTATCCTGTTTCTCCTCCTCATTAGTTCCTGAAACATTAGAAACAAAACTATCTTTCTTGGATAAATTAGAGCTAATAGAAATGGATTGAATGGGAGAAATAATAACAGGATCAACATATGGAGTGGAAAGAGTACAATTTAAGTAGAAACATTAGAGTATCTCACATTGCTCTCATGTAAAGTAGAAAAAGATATAGAATGTGAGGGTGACAGGGGTGGTGTAGTGGGTGGGGTAAAATCATGACGAAATGGAAAAAGCATGTGGTGGTTAACATAATCAGCATAGCAAAGAGACATTACATGTTCATTAACAGCATTGTCTATTTCATCATCTAACACATTAATCCCATACAATGAATCATGTGAATGCTCATGCTTGCTAGGTTCGTTAAAATCAAAGTACACTTTATGGTCACCCACAGCTATAGAAACAAGTCCGTTTTGCATATAAATAATGGTGCCAACAGTCACAAGGAAAGGGCTACCCAAAATCAATGCACTTTTACCATTAGATTCCTTAGACATATCTAGAACAATAAAATCAGTGGGGAAAACCAAATCTAGTTATTTAAACCTAAGGATTTATATATAGATTTAGGCATCATGTTAATAGCAGGACCAGAATCAAGAAAAGAATTAGGCATGATAGACTTTCCTATGCCACAAGATATAGTATATGAACTAGGAGCAGGCAACTTAGGTGGCAAAAATGAAGTTTACATAGCAGAGACAACAAAACCAACATGCACAACATCATATGGTTTAAATTGCATTTCCTTATTACACAAATCCTTCAAAAGCTTTTTGTATTAAGGCACACTTCAATCAAATCAATCATAGGCATGTTAACCTCAAGCTTACTAAACAAATCAAGCATATCTTTATCAAGTTTTTCCCTATGCAATTTATTTTGATTCTTAAAATATGAATTAGGAAAATGTCAGTCAGAAAGTTTTACCTGTTTACCTTTTTGCATTGAGGTTGCATTTGCACTTGTCTCTCCATGCTCCTTTGTTGGTTTGATGGTTAAATCCTTTCAGCAACCTCTTTCAGAAGTGATTGTGACTCCATTTGAGGTTGGGATTCATTAATAACCTTCTTTAATTGCCTCTCCTTAACACTTTCTGAGTGCTTTAAATTCATTAGGCTTAGAGGAGGGCTTGATACTTCAATATCTTCATCAACTTCATTTTCACTATCAACCTTTTCAGCAAAGGTCACCTTTTTGCCACTTCTAAGGGTAATGGCATTAAGGGTCTTAGGATTGATCACCAGATTTTGATTGGTTCCCACTCACAGAATTGGAAATGTGAGTCATGTGATTGTACATATCTTCAAATATCTTCTCCAAGGCAGAAATAGCTTTTCTATCATCATGTAATTGGCTTTCTAGTGAATTAAACCTAGCATCGGTCCTTGAGGCATGTTCTTGCATTGATTACATTCCCTTGATGAGTAGGTCTAACTTGTAATCATGCTTGTCTTGAAGTGGAACCATTTCCCCTTGGATAGATCCATAAGGTGCCACTTGAGTTGATGTTCCTTTATCCACTCTTCCAACTAAATTTTGGGATTTTGTCTCCAACCCTCATTGAGGTTGATTAGGCCTCATTGTATGTATTTGAGTTGGGATCCCATCTTTGAGGTTGATTAGGCCTTCCTTGGTAGAGAGCAGACACTTCTTTATACTTATGGGGACAAGAGGCGGTAATATGCAAAACCGACCAACAATGCTCACAAGAAGAAGTAATTATAGCTTGAAAAGAGCTAGAAAATGAAGAGCCTACGGTATCTATTTGTTTAGGATAATGGTAGTCTCTAAAGCACTCATCCTTTTCTCCATTCATTTTCCCAATGATTCTATCTCATTCAAAATCTCTTTGAAGCCACCGAAGAGGTATTAGTACTTCTCCTTGGGTCTTCGGACTATCAATCATTAGTTGCCATAGTTTGCAACAAGTCCCAACTAGCTTGAGGAGTCTTGTCCATTAATGAACCATTGGCAGCCGCATTCAAAGACACCTTGTTGTGTGGAAGCAATCTATCACAGAAGTGATCAACCAAGTCAGCTTTAGTGATATTGTGGTGTGAACATAAAGCTAGCAATCCAATGAATCTTGACCAATACTCATAAAGAGATTCATCATCATGTTGGAGAATATTGGTAATTTCCTTCTTTAGTCTTTTAGTCTTGGATGCCATAAAGAATTGCTCTAAAAAAGCACTCTTCAATTTATCCCATGTCAAAGTGGTGAAATGTTGGGGCAGATTATATAGCCACTCATTTGATTTTCCTTTAACAGTGAAGTGAAAGGATCTTCTAAGCACATCACTCTTCAATGCATGGTTTGAACATGCCTATGTGAACATTCACCTGAAAAACTATGAAATTTAGGTAAGGCCGAAGGCATAGCGCCTCTAATTTTAAAATTAACTTCATCAGTATAGAAATCATAGGGATCATACTTAACATTAGAATGGTTAATCTCTCTAACGCTCCTGTTGTCTTCACCATTATTACTATTCATTTTCACCATTATGGGGAGATGAGGGATAGGTTGGAGAGGCAAGAAGAAAGAATTACAAATATGGAAGGAGCTAGACCTAATCTTAGAAGGCATGATATAGGCAAAGGGAGGTTTCTATGGATGAATTTGAATCTGAAGATGATGAGAATATTGGTAATGAGGGTGAATTTGAATATGAATCGGAAGTGGGTAGAAATAGGCATGGGAGGAGACATGACATAAATATTCCAAGAGAGATAAATAGAGTAGATGTGAACCTTCGTAGCATCAAAATAAATATACCATCTTTCTAAGGTAAAAATGACCCTGAAGCCTATTTAGAGTGGGAAAAGAAAATAGATATAATTTTTTACTACCACAATTACTCTAAAGCTAAAAGGGTGAAGTTGGCAACAATATAATTCACTGATTATGCTCTTGTTTAGTGCGATAAATTGGGTCTAAATAGGAGGAACAATGGTGAGAGGGCCGTAGTGACTTGTAGAGAAATGAAGACTCTAATTAGGAGGAGACTTATTCCTAATAATTACTACATAGAACTTTACCAAAAATTGTAGACCCTTACACAAGGCCCTAGGAGTAAGGATGAGTATTATAAGGATATGGAATTAGCTTTGATAAGAGCTAACGAGCAAGAAGATAGGGAGGCCACAATGGCTCAGTTTCTGAATGGGTTGAACAAAGATATAGCTGATATAGTAGAATTGCATCATTATGTGGAGATGGAATACATGGTGCACATGGCAATTAAGGTGGAAAAGCAACTCAAGAGTAAAGGTTTTCAAAATTCTTTCATAGATCAAGTTCTTCATTGAAATAGAAATGGAAGAAACAAGAAAAAGCTATCCAAAAGGAGACCACTAAAGGTAAAAAAGAAGCTTCATCAAAGAGCAAAGGTAAATCTGATTCCCAAACTTCTATAAATAGAGGTATAAAATGTTTAGAGTGTTTGGGTACAGGTCATATCTCAATACCCCAACAAGAGAGTCATGATTATGAAAAATAATGAAGTCGTGAATGAAAGTTATAGTGATCATGATTCCTTGCCCTTACTTGAAGATGCTAGTGATGATGGTGTTGAATATCCTATGGAAGGAGAATGCCTTGTGGTTAGAAGAGCTTTGAATTGTCAAATCAAGTAAGATGAGATAAATGAGGAAAGAGAAAATATTTTCCATACTCGCTGCCTCATTAATAACAAGGTATGTAGTATAATAATTGATTGTGGGAGTTTTACAAATGTTGCAAGCACACATTGGTTGAAAAATTGAATTTACGTACTATTAGACATCCTAGACTATACAGGCTACAATGGTTGAATGAATGTGTGGAAATTAAAGTTGATAAGCAAGTACTAATTCTTTCTCAATTGAAAAATATTGTGTGATTTTATTCCTATGCATGCTGGATGTATACTGTGGGAGTTTGATAGAAAAGTGAATAAGGATGGGTTTACAAATAGATATTCTTTTGTAATGAACAAGTGTATGAGGATAAACTCAAGATGAAAAAAGAGAGGTAAAAATGAGAGTAATCTGAAAAAAGAGAGAGACATAAAAAAGAAATGAGACTTAAAAGGAGAGAAAAGTTAAGAGTTCAAAAAAAGAAATGCATAAAAAGAATGAAGAGAGAAAAGAAAATAAGAAAGTGAGTTTTTATACAAAAGAAAGTGAAGTGAGGAGTACTTTCTTAGTTGAACAGTAATTGTTTCTCCTTATTTAAAAGGAATCCTTTTTTAACACTAACGACATTGAATCTTCCTTTTCAAGTGTTTTAGTTCTTTGTTGCAGGAATTTGAAGATATATTTCCCAAAGAAATTCCACCTGGGTTACCTACCCCCCTTAGAGGAATTGAACATCAAATTGATTTCATTTCAGGAGGAGCAATTCCTAATTAAAGCAATCTAGAAGAAACGAAGGAGCTTCAAAGGCAATTGGAAGAGCTCATGGTAAAGGGATATGTTAGAGAAAGTTTAAGTCCTTGTGCTATTCCAGTACTTTTGGTTCCAAAGAAAAATGGAAAATTGAGGATGTGCATTGATTGCAAAGCTACAGCTTTGCAATCACTGTAAAGTATCATCATCCCATTCCTAGACTAGATGATATGGTTGATGAATTGCATGGTTCTATTGTCTTCTCTAAAATTGATTTTAAATCTGGATAGCATCAAATTAGATTGAGTGATGGGGATGAGTGGAAAACTGCTTTCAAAACAAAACATGGGTTTTATGAGTGGTTAGTCATGCCATTTGGATTAACTAATACACCTAGCACTTTCATGAGATTAATGAATCATGTTTCCATTGGGAAATTTGTTGTGGTTTATTTTGATGACATTCTAATATATAGCAAGAATCTTGATGAGCATTTGAATCATTTGCATGGTGTGCTTGTTTTTTTGAGAAAGAAAAAATTGTTTGTAAATTTGAAAAAATGTAGTTTCTGCATAGATAAAATTATTTTTTTTTGATTTTGTGATGAGTGCTAAAGGCATAGAAGTTGATGAGGAAAAGATAAGAGCTATAAAAGAATGGCCAACACATAAAAGTATAACTGAGGTAAGAAGTTTTTATGGTTTGACTAGCTTTTATAAGCGTTTTGTGAAAGATTTTAGCACACTTGCTGTACTACTCACTGAGGTCATTAAAAAATCTGTGGGTTTTAAATGGGATAATGGAGAAGATGAAGCATTCAATGAATGTAAGGATAAATTATGTTCTACACCTGTGTTAGTTTTGCTTGACTTTAATAAAAATTTTGAAATTAAATGTCATGCATCTGGAGTTGGAATAAGAGTTGTTTTAATGCAGGAAGGAAAGCCAATTGCTTATTTTGGTGAAAAGTTAAATAGACCTGCCTTGAAATATCCAACATATGATAAGGAGCTTTATACACTCAAAAGAGGATTGAAGAATTGGCAGCACCACCTTTGGCCTAAGAAATTATGATTCACACTGATCATCAATCTTTGAAGCACATAAAGGATCAAGGTAAATTGAACAAGGGTTCAAATTGGATGCTAGACCTTTGTTTAGCAATCTTGGGGTGCGTATATTCAGATTGGTTGTGGGTTCTCACCATGTCTCAACGTCCAATAATGAGAAAAAAGCTTAGTTAAGGGATAAAGGTTATGTTAGAGGCCTCAATGAGGCAATTTATGAGTTAAGTCCGAGCAGTGGCAAAATTATAATTTCAAAAAATTTCTGGCCAATAGAGGAAATTATGGAAAAATTTACAAAAATTCCTGAAAATGGGGAATGACTTATTAAGGCCCATTTGAGGTTTAAAAGGTCAAAAATACCCCTAGAATAGATTTTAAGGAAATTTTAGATATTTGGCTAATTATGAGTGATTTAGTCAAATTTAATTATTTGAGTTATGTGGAGGCCTCAGAAAATTGGAGAAAAATGAGGATTAATTACTGAGAGGTCTAGAAGTTTCTAAAATTAGTTCTATTCCCAAAAGGTGAGTAGAATGGCTTTAAATTTAAAGCCTAGTTATGTCGATTAATGGCATTTTACTAGAAATTAAAAAAAAAAATCTTCAGGCTAAGTTTTGGCCTGAGAAAAATTAGAGAATTTCCAAGAATTAATGAAAGGTAACAGCATGGAAAAAATAATTTTCAGAGCAATTCTAATTTGACTTCCTCCATTTGTCATTAATGGCCCATTTATGACACCATGTCAAGGCTATCATGAGGAAAGAAAAGGTGGTAGAATAAGACAAAAGTGGCTTGACGATCATTTAAGTCTTCCAAGAGACCGGAATTAAGAAAAAGTATCCAATAGCTTGCATTTTGGACAGGATAATTGGAAGCTTGTTAAGGAAGCTTTTCCAAACCCTTCTTCCTTCTAGAATGATGCCACATGCCACTTTCCCATTTGGTTAGAGGTTGCAAGAAGCCTAGTCGTCAATATAAAAGTGCTTAGTCCTCAACCTAGTTTGATTATTCATCAACCTAATTTAATTTAAGATTTTATTTTGAATGCCAAATCACTCCTTCATTAATTGAGGGTTTATATGTGGACCAATTGGAAGAAAGCATGTGGATGACATGTGGACCAATTAGGATTAGAATATGTGGACCAATAATTGAAAGACAAGTACCATTATAATTTTTATGCAACTTGAAGGACAATTAGATAACAAAACCATTATAAATAGCAAATTACGGTCCCCTCCACACTTCTCCTCCATAACTAAGGGGAGGAATTTTTGAAGTTGTTAATCTTGAAAAGAGGAAGAACAAGGCACTCTAGCAACCAATCAAACTTGGATTTGAGGTTAGTTTTTGGTTTAAATTCTCAATTTGATGATTATATAGCTTAATCTTGGGTTTGGTTGGCTGAAATTCATGAAATCCTAGAGTTTCATGGCTGGACGAAATTCCTAAGTACAGAGAAAGATAAAATTGAAGTTAGATAACCAATTAGCTTTGTATGTTTTGGCCTTGAGCTATAGTTTATGTTAGAGATGAATTTTGATTATTTTTATATTTCCAATGAGTTTAGAATAAAAAATTGTGTAAGGAAAAGATGAGAAAGGGGTCTTGGAAGCATTAAACATCAAAGTAAAAATTTTCTCCTTAGGGTATCATAATTCGATTTTGGCCTATTTGAAAGGGAAGGAGTTTGATTTTATTAAGTTTGAGCTTAGAAATTGATTATACATGAAAAATTGTGTAGGATTGACTAATGAATTTTTTTTTAAGAAAGTTGTAATAAGAACCTAATTTTCAAGACAAAGAATTAAGGGTTTCAAGAGCACAAGTTTTATGTGTTGTTTGGTTCCATGACTCTAATGAATTGACTGCATAATGTGATTGTAATTAGGGCCATGAGATGTCAAAAAGGATGAGTTGAAGAGGTTGAGTAAGCAACCTCAATGGTTGGAAACAATGGGAGCAATAAGAAGACCTAAAGCTAAAAGGTAGTGAACTTACCTTAATTGTGTGCTTGATGTGTACACTTGTGTTTGTTGTTGTGCATGATGATGATATGAAATATGTATGCATTTATGATGCTCTATTTCAAGATGTTTTATGGCCATACATATTAATATGAAACATTGAGCATGAGAATATGTCATTAGAAAACATGAATTAGGAAAGGAAAGCATGTCATACATTTGCATGCATTAATAGTAATCTTTGTTACTGAGATTCTCTCAAATCTCACCATACCTTATCCAACCATATTAGGTAATTGAGCAAGGAGAAATGATGCAAGAGCTTGAGTAAATGATAATGTTGTATTGAAGTGGAGAATTATGTTGAATTGTATATAGTATTATTTCTCCAATTACATTATAGTTATGAAAGCATGCCAATTTTATAGTGAGATTATGTATGACATGTATGGCATCTATATTTGAGTATGAGTAAGAATGAGATTAGTTCATGCATGCTAGAATACTGGAATTAGTAAAAGCAATAATATAGTAATGATGAAATAGTGAATCTGGACCAGCGAGCTTTTATCAGTAATTTAACTAAGTAAATGAATGCATCTGGCTCTAAGATTTGGTATGATTAAAGTACACATCATTAGCATTAAAAAAACACATAGGTAGAACATCCCAATTGGATGTGTACATAAAAAGTTATGAATTTTTAAAATTAAGGATTAAATTTGAAAATTACTTTTTTATCATATGAACAATAATATTTCAGTGCCAATTGGTATTTTTATACCAATAGAATGATTGAATGAGTATTTTTCCCTTAAATAGAATTCAAAGGGAGTTAAGAAGAGACTTGAACCACCTTTATACAATTTTTGCAAAATTAGTTATGATTTTTTAAAGTTGGACCCCTAATATGGAAAATACAAAGTGAGCAGTACCTGAGGACTAAAGTGAAAATTTTTAATTTTTTGGCTTAAGTCCTGACTCGTCTCAACTATTTCACTTCCAAATACGTACTCTTAGGGGTAAAAAGTAAGGACATTTCAGAAAGATTGCTTGGATTTCTTCTAGAATATTTGGGTAAGTTATATATCTTCTATTTCTAGGCTCCTCCTCTCTTATTTTTAGCTTTTGATAGAGGAAAAATTTGGGGTTTGTTAGATTTCAAATTTTTAAGTGTTTCAATTGGTGATTTAGTTTTTAATGGAGCTAAAAAGATTAGAATAAGAGTTGTATGACTTATATTTTTGTTTCGAATGGTTGATTTGAGGAAACTAGAGTTAGGGTTTAGTTATGATTTATGATATTGGGCATCTTAAATTCAAATTTAATTATTCAATTTAACTTAATAGAGTGAATATTAATAATTGAATGGATTGATTATGAGATTTATGATGACATGTGAATATTGGAACTTTTGGGTGGAACTTTAAGTGTTGAAAATTGGGTTTTTTGGATGGTTTGAGGAGTTTAATGTTAATGTTATATATAAATTTAAATTAGTAGAATAGAGTTGAGAAAATATAGGATTGTCATGAGAAGGATAATTTGAGGAAGAGTTGATTTATGAGTATTTTTCTTAATGAGTAAAGTGAGCAATTTTGGAGATTTTAGGGTGATTGGAAGGAAGTATTATTGTTAATGATTTCAATGAGTAAAGTAGAGTTATTGGATAACAGAAAAACAATTATTGGGACAAAGAAATTAAAGTTAGAAGAGAAAATGAGATTTTGTTTGAATATATATATATTGTGGTGTAAAATTAGCATCCTATTGATATATATTTATACTAACTATGTAGATTGATTTGTGAATTGTGTCTGAGCACGAGCTCTTCATTTATTGTATTTTTATTAACTTTGGCGAGAGGTAACTACTTTTTGCTTGTTATACATGCTAATGTCTTGTTTGTGAGTAGTTTTGCTTTATTAAACTATTGGAACATTTTTGGAATTATGTTGATATATATATATAGAAATAAAATTTGTCTTGTGAAACTTGAGTTTAGAAAATGCAATCCTTGGAATCTATGATATTATCTTGAAACTTATGGTATTATCTTGGAATATATGACAATATGTTGAAATAATGAGATATTGACTTGAAAATAGATTATGGAATTTGAAATTAACTACGTGAATTTTTGAGTATGATGCATATGATGGAAATTGTTGAGTGATTTGTATCTATTACCGTCACATGATGAGGCTTCCATTAATACATAATGGTTGGCTCCCCTAAGTCTCCCATAGTAAGGGATAGGCCCTTATGGCTCCTTCACATCCCCTATGCCGAGGAATAGGCCCTTTGGGCTCCATTACGTCCCGCCATGAAACATCAGTACTTTTACCTCTTAGAGTATATGTACGGAAGTAATTAGATGCGTGGAAGCTTTACTTAGGTTCAAAAATTAAAACTTTGCAAATTAGTTCTCAAGTACTGTTCACTATATATTTTTCAGATTTAACAATCCAACTTTGAAAAATCATAGCTAATTATAAAAAAAATTGTATAGAGTTGGTTCAAGTGTCTATTTAAAGCTCTTTCAATTCTTTTAAGGAAAAAATATAAAATTGGACATTTACTTGACCAATTCATATAGTTAATTCATTGGAACTTTACTGTTCATTTGGTCAATTATAGAACTTCCAGATTCTCTGCTTCAACTTTGGAAATTAATATCTCCTAGTGTACACATCCAATTAAGGTAAAATACTAATGCTTTTAAATCTTGGGATGTGTATTACATGCTCACCAAATTTTATGGTCAGATTCAACCACTTACTTGGTCAAACCAAGGTTGGAACATAACTGCTCCAAAACCTACAAAATTGTCTTACTTACTTCTTTCTTTAATTCTCTTTAATTATTCTAGCATGCATAAACCATTATCTTGGTTTCTCATACAATCTTATACTCATATAAACATGTCATAATTGTTCTATACAATTTCATTACATAAAATAACACATTACATAAATGGGAGAATCAAGCATTTCATGCTAGAACATGTGATTCTCTACTTTTCATCTTCCATTCTTTGGCTCTTCTTCATGCATACATCTTCCATCATGCTTGACCTATATTGGTTGGTTAAGGGAAGGGTAAGATTCGGGGGAACTTCAGTAGTAAATAATACCATTAATGCATGCCACTGTATGCTTGAAAGATAACATGCTTGCTTTCATGAACTTATGCTAACATTGACATTCATGCATGTGATAAACCCATATTTGTACTGATTTTTAATATGTTAAAAGAGAGTTTATTATTGATTTTATCCACATTTAATACTATGTTGAGCAAATTAGTTATCAAAATGAAAAATATGAAATTGGACAAGTGGGAATTTAAATGATGTGATTTTAGTGCTTAATTGGATAAATAATCTATTAAATGTCCATTTCAGGTCAATACATCAATCAATCAGCAAAGTGGAGTCTTCCTGTGGACTTATGTCACGACCTTATGTATACACCATCGTGACTAAACTTCAATCAGCAAAGAAGAAGCGTTCTCTGTAAATATTAGTCGCAACCTGATGTAAATAAGGTTACGACCAGAACTTCAATGCAGGAATCAATCAGCAAATGACAGAAGGGACAGCTGGACAGAAGGTGATTTGAGCATGTGATGAATTGCATAGCTGGACTTAACAGACTGCAAACAAGAGCTGATAACATATTGCAAGTGGGAAATCATGCTTGTGTTGGAACATGGAGAGTACTGTTCACGTACATACACCACATCTGAACAGAAATACATGTGCTGAACAAGTGGGCTGACGGTTGGAGTTGATAATAGACTTGATCCAGGAATTAAGGAGCTGAAGCAAGTGGGAAAGAACTGACATGTACTAAACAGAAGCAAGTGGGCCAATTCATGCATTTTGACAGCAGAGCACGTGTTCAAACCTCATCTAGATGCACCTGGACATTTATGCAGACCCCAGCTCCTATATATATCTATCATTCCATTCACTTGAGAGCCATCAGACACTTCTATCCCCATTCCTATAGTTCACGCACAAATCACTCTTCTTTATACTCCATTTCTTTTCTGCAACTTTCCTCTGTTCTAGTTAATAGAACCAGAGGAAAGTTCTGCAGTTCATTATCTTCATTTTCTCCTTCCATTTCCACATGACTTCTGTTGCTGTACCAATGTTTGCTGCTGGAGTTCAGATAGCAATGCAAGGCTAAGCTGTTGTACTCTCTTGGAGATGACATCAAACCAGAATCTTTGAGCTGAACAGGGAGTTCATTGTATTGTTAATTCAGATTTGATTGTATCGAGTTGATGTGATTAATTCTATAATTACTAATGCAATTAGAGTAGTAGATGACAAAGAAGTAGGGAACCGAGTTGGCGTTCTTATTTCTGTATTAATGAATCTTTGATTAATTCTCATCTTTGATCTAGTTGAACATAGCTGTGATTAATTGAAGTGATTCTGTTTAATTCCTATTCTACTATCTTTGAGTTGAATGATTCCTATTCTCTATTCAATGTCTACGAGTTGTAGCTTTGATTGAGATTTAGCTAGCGAGTTGTTAGCTAACCTATTCTAATTCAATTGATTAACTCTTGATATTCTGTGGATAATGAAGGTAAGGTAATCTCCAAGGGAACACACTTGTCATCATTCATTCATCTCATCATCTTAATCACATAAAAACAGAAACAATAGAATAGATTTACTTTCTGAAGTTAGTTGATAGTTCAAAACACAACTCATCTGCTTTAACTTGTTAATTTGTGGCTCAATAGATTAATTAGGAACTCTAACATCTATTAACTTCTTGTGATCCGACCTAGGTTAGCCTCCACTTACTATTGGTTATCTTAGTTTTGTTTGATAATTAGAAACGAAAGTTAACAGCATGCTTCTTAGTTTCCTATATCATACAAATGGCCATGGTACATATGGAAACAGAAACATCCAAACATGTTACACACAAGCATAGCACAAAAGCACACAATAAAAGGTAAGTTTACTACCTTGTACATAAGCTTCCTTCTTGATTTCCACTTGCTCCCTAAGCTTCCCAACCATGTGGACTTTTGGTTAACCTCATCAAATCATCCTATTGGATATCTCAATATCCTAAATACAGCCACATTGATCATACAACTCATTAGGACCAAGAACTCACACAATGTGGAAGACTAGCTCACTTGAACTTAACCTCTTTTTCTTGATTTTAGGATTAGTGTTCTAGATTTCTAAAAAGCATTCTCATAGGCCAATTTTACACAATTTTGCATTAGAAATCCAAATATGAGCTTGGATTTATCAAACTTACACTCCTTGCCCATGAAACTGTCTTGGATGAGAGGTTGACTAAAGTTCCACTTTTAATTCCAATGCTTCTAACTTCACTTTCTCAACTTGGTTCTATATAATTTTTCATTCTAAATCTATTGGAAGCCTTAGAATCATCAAAATCACATCCTAGAGTTTAGAACCAGCCAAGACCATGGCACCCCTCTAGGCAACCAAGTCATGAAATTCAATCAACTACAAGCTAGAACCACTTGAATCCTACTCTTTTCTATCCTTTAAACATATATCTATCATCATACTTATCTCTCTCAAAATTGTCAGATTTAAACCAGAAAAAACACTACAAGATTTCAAGCTTCCAAATCCATCAAAATTCCTACACAAGCTCAAGAACACAATTACTACAAAATCAAGAGCTAGAGTGGTCATTTTCCCTTGATTGAAGATTGAATCTTGCTCTTGTTTCTCTTTCATCCGTGGCTGCCTCCTCTTTCTCTCTCCTCTCTAAATTTCTGCAGCATTTACACTTCCTTTCACTCATCTTGCCGTGCACACTTGGGAGAGGGGGTATTATAATGCTTCATTGCTAAAATGCCTCCAAGTTGCCTAAAATTACAAGATCAAATGGATGGTCAAGATTGCACCATACATCCAACTTGCGTAATCTTTTCCTCCTCTTGCATCATCTTCATGTCATTAACAAAGCTATGTGGCAAAATCTAAGGAGGCTAAGCAAACTAGCATCTAGCAATGAAGTGGCGAAGGTTTGCTCTGAATCTGAAAGCGAGGAACTAAGGTCGTCAACAATTGAAATGAAGAAAAAGGAGGAGGTTTTAAAATAGCCATAGTTTTTTTTATTGCCACATGAGCCTTCATGTCACCATCTGTGGTCAACATGCGTATACTTAATGGTCAACATAGGTATACTTAATGTCTGTGTTGTTTTTGCCTCATTTAAAAATGTTCACGTCAACTTTTGCTCCCTTCAAAACTTACTGGTGCCAAACGCTCATAGGAAAATCTTGGTTATTGAAATTGCACCTTAACCCTTATATTTTTGCCTAATAATTACACTAATTCATACTTTTTACCTTTGAACTCCTCATATTTTCAAAGTTTAGCAAAACTTAACTTATTTAACCAGTACTTAAGATTTAGGATGTTACAAAGTGAACCTAAACCCTATCAGGAGGTAAGATCATGGGTGAGACACCTCTTGAACTTAAACCCACGTGGTAGGTAAGAGAAAGGGAAGTTGATCGATGTGATTTTTGCGCCAACCACAGAGGGTCTAGGCCCACGTTAATGACTTAACTTATTTAACCAGTAATTAAAATTTAGGATGTTACAAAGTGAACCTAAACCCTATCAGGAGGTAAGATCATGGGTGAGACACCTCTTGAACTTAGACCCACATGGTAGGTAAGAGAAGGGGGCTTGTTGATCGATGTGACTTTTACGCCAACCACAGAAGGTCCAGGGTCACGTTAATGAGTCATAAGGAGGAGTAAGGCCAGTAGGTAAATATATAAATATATATATGTTTATGATTATGCAAATCTAAATTATATTGTCACTACTTCACTAATTTGTAATTTATTCCTTCATATTTCATAAATTAACTGTTGGTTACTACACTACTAGAAAAAACACTTTTCACGAGCTACTCAAGGTGGTTTTAGAAAAAATGCCATTAGTTCCTTGTATAAATACTTTATTTTTATAGTGTTTTGATTGTTATATTAGTTCCTATTTGTTATGGGTGTGTTTTTGCAAATTTTTAAAAATAATTTCTTGTTTGTAATAGATCATATAGGCTATCTTCCTTATATTAAATACTTGATTTTTGTAGTGTTTAGATTGTTACATTAGTTCCTATTTGTTTGAGTGTGTTCTTTAGAATTTTGAAAAATAATACATTGTTATTGGACCTTTTTGTTGTTCATTGGCTTATTCAATACATTGTTTCCTATTTGTTCAATACATTGCAAATTTCTTATAGCTCTTGTTTATTCATTAAATCTTATTTGTTTATTCAATACTTTTTGATCTTAATACATTGCTAATTTTTTGTAGTGTTTGGTATTTTTGTGTTAATTTTTGTTTGAGCAATGTGATTATTACTTAGGAAAGTTATAAATTAAGTTAAAAGCTTTGGTTAACAAGAAACTTGATTGGCAAGTTTGATGGATTTGGTTATCATTTGGGATTGTTTATATTTAAGGGAAACTCTGCCAAAAATTTTATAAAATATAAAAAGCTAGCATATTCCCTTTAATTTGACAACTATACTAAATGATAATGTAGAATAATAGATCATGTTAGATGAAAGTTAGGAGAACTACTAAGGAATATAAAGATGGTATAGAAAAGTTTCTTGAATTTATTGAGAGGAATGCTTATAAGAAAGTGATGGGTTATATTTCCATCCCTGTGTCAATTGTTTAAAAAGTAACCGATTGTCTATTCCTGATATGTGATGGGATAAATATAATATATAAAAATTGGATTTGACACGGTGAAATTAGAAGGACTTCTTTGTATGGAAATGAGGAAGTTGTGAACAATAACTTTGGGAATAGAATTTTGGATATGTTTTGTGATATTGGAGCCGAGTCCTTTCAACAGTTCTCTCCGATATGTGAAATTTTGCTAAGTGATGCTGATAAACTCATATTTGTATTGATTTTTAATATGTTAAAAGAGAGTTTATCAATTATTTTATCCACATTTACTATCATGTTGAGCAAATTAATTAATAATATAAAATTGGAATAGTTGGAAATAAAATGATGTGATTTTAGTGCTTAATTGGATAAATAATTTGTTTATTCTAATTTTCTATTACATGCCAATACACTAACAGAATGAATTAAGGGAGAATAATAGCTAGACAAGAGGAATTTCTGCATGTGCTGGCACATGGAGGAGCACTGTTCATGCTCAGCATACTCTATCTGAACAGAATCACATGGCTAAATGAACAAGTGGCTGAAAGCTGGTGAAGAGCATGGGCTATAACAGATTTGGCATGTGATAACAGAAGCAAGTGGGCTAAAGAGGAGATTGATTCATGCATTTGATCACTGATTCCATAAAGCATATACGCATACACTGGGCGACACCTGAGGGACTTCATCTCTGATTCACACTTCACACCTCATTCATTTAGAATCCATTCCAGACTTCTCTCATCTCACTGTACGTACACCATCTTCTTCTCCATTTTCCATTTCTCTTCTTTAACTTTCTTATGTTCTAGTCAATAGAACCAGAGTAAAGTTTTGCACTCATATTCATTTTCATCTTCATATTTCTTCTCCCACCATGACTGCTGTTGTGCTTTCTGTTGCTGCTAGAATTCAAATGGCAATGCAAGGCTAAGTTGCTGTGCTCTCTTGGAGATGATGCTGAACCAGAATCCTTGAGCTGAACAGGGAGTTTCATTGAGTCTTTAAGTTAGATTTAATTGTATCGAGTTGATGTATTTACTTCTGGTTTATTCATTCAATTGGTGTTAGTAGATGATAAAGAAGTAGTTTCAGTTGGATTTCTTATATCTACATAGTTGCTGCTTTGATTAATTTTCATCCATGAACCTAGTTGGACATGGTTGTGATTAATTAGAGTGATTATATAACAGAGTACACTTGTTTCTGTTTAATTCATCTACTTCTATCTCTGAGTTGAATGATTCATAATCTCTATTCAATGTCTGCGACTTGTAGATTGATTGAGATTTAGCTGGCGAGTTGTTAACTAACCTATTCTAATTCAATTGATTAACTCTTGATATTTTGTGGATAATAAAGGTAAGGTAATCTTCAAGGGAACACATTTGTCATTGATTCATATCATCATCATAAACACCTAAAATTATAAATATTAATATAGGATTTACATTCAGTTTTAGTTCAAACATCTCATCACACAAATCATCTTATTAACTTGTTAATTTATGGCTTATTAGATTAATTAGGTACCTTAGTATCTATCTAGACTCCTTATGAATCGACCTAGGTTAGCCTCTACTTACTATTGGTTAGCTTAGTTTTGTTTGATAATTAAAATGACAGTTATCAAAATGGTGCCGTTGCCGGGGAGCCTTACTTGTTAAGGTTTCCTAAGTAATCTGCTGGGCCTCAAAAACATAAAAAGTAAATAGGTGTTTTAGTTTTTTTCTATGAAATTAGTGTTTTGTGTTGTTAAGTCGTGACCAATTGCCTATTCAGTCGCGACTATAATGCTAAAAATTGATTTCTAAGAGTCTCTGTGATTTTTGGTCTTGACCAGAGTGCTTTTTTGTTGCCACCTGAAATCATTGTTTAACCTATAGTTGCTCTCTGTAACTTTTAGTCACGACCGGAGTGCCTTTTGGTCGCAACCAAATTTTTTTTATCCATCAGTTTTCTTCTATGTGATTTCTAGTCACAACCAAATTGACACTTAGTCACGACCAAAAATTAGTGTTCAATTCAGATTTACTCTCTGTGATTTTGAGTCATGACGTGAGTGACATTTGGTCACAACCAGAAATTTTTAACTTCAAGCATTTTCTCTCTGTGATTTTTAGTCGTAACCAAAGTGACATTTGGTCATGACCAAAAATCCTGATTCAAAAATTTTGCTCTCTGTGACTGTCAGTCACGACTTGAAGTTCATTTTTTCCGCGATATATGCCCTCTATACTTTTTAGTCGCGACCTAGTATCCTTTACATCGTAACCTAATCTTTCTGTATTGCGATTAATTGATCTCATCTTCTGAAATTGCTGCATTGTGATATCCTGCATCATTGTTGAGTGTGATTTGCATGAACAGAAGCTCTGAATTCTTTTTATTGGATAGAGAAATCAATAGAACACTTAGGCAAATTAAGAAGGCTAAAATTTTAAATCAAGCTAGTGTTGCATCTTTTGTTGAGCCTAGTTCTTATGGTGAATTTGATACTGAACCTGCATCTGGTGATATCTTAGATAATCATTTTGTCATGGAGCATGTTAATGAATGTGGAGCTCATACTCATAACCAGAATAATCTTAATGAGCAACATGCTGAGAACAACATGAATAATAGAAGGGCACGTAGGAGCATTAAAGAACTCACTTCTTCTAATGCAAACTTTGATCCTTTTCGCACTTGTCTTGCTTTGGATGTTAATTTTGTACTGAAAGGTCCATTGTTAAGTAACTTACCAAAGTTTTATGGATTAAAAGGTGACGATCCTTTCAATCATTTGAAGACTATATAGTGGGTTTGCTCATCCATGAAACCTGTAGGTGCTGATATGGATGCTGTGCAGAGACAAGTATTCAATTTTACACTTGAAGGAAAAGCCAAGGAATGGTTTTATATATGCTGCCACATCATACACCTCAAGCCTTGGACTCCTGGAATACCTTGAGGAATGATTTCTTGGAGAGATACTTCCCTACATTAAAGGCTGCTACATTGAGGAAGGAAATCTTTGCTGCAAAACAGTATGATGAAGAGTCTTTCTATGAGTTCTGGGGAAGGTTTCAAGAGATGCTATATAGATGTTCATACCACCAAATTTCAAGTGAACATTTGGTGCAATATTTTCATTCAGGATTATGCTTTGCATGCAAAAAGAATTTGGATGCAGCTGCTGTGGGTTCCATTGAGGATTTAACTCCTGATGAAGCATGGAACTTAATTGAGAAGATAGCAAACAATGACCAGCAGTATGGGGCCTATGATGCTAGACAAGTTCATGGGGTTTCTCCCAGGTCTTCTCAAGATTATAACAGCTTATCTTCTCAAGTTGTTGTTTTGATGCTTATATCAACAATCTAGCTGCTCAATTGAGCAATTTACATGTTCAAAGCCCATACTCTCAAGCTCTAGTTGCTCCTAGCTGTCAGCTTTGTTCTTCCCTAATTCATACTAGTGCCAATTGTCCTACACAATATGAGGATGTATCAGCCATCTATCAAGGCAAACCAAACCATTATCCACAAAGGAATCCATACTCCAACACATATAATGAAGGATGGAGAGATCATCCCAATTTCAGATGGAGAGATGGAGGTGGTTAGAGACAGGAATTTTGGGCAGAATAGATTCAACAATGATAGGCTATTGGCTGAATCCTCTAGAGCTATGGAAGTACCTTCTGCAACAAAAGATGCTAGAATATCTGAGATACTCAAGAGCATTAATGTGATGAACTTAAATATAAATTCCATAAACATAAACTTCAGCTCTAACTTCAAGGACTTGAGATCTACTGTGGAGAACAACCTAGCAATGACAGATTCCAAGTTTGTTGCTTTGGAGAGTAAAATAGAACAATGAGAAACTAAAGCTGCAAACATGAATGGGTATATATCACAGCTAGCCAATTCAGTAAGTGATGTTCAAGCCAGAATTGATCAAAATTTACCTTCAAACACAGTTGTTAACCCCAAATCTGTGAATGCTATGAGCTTGAGAAGTGGAAAAATTGTAACATCCCTAATTTCTGTACTAAGTTGTATGTACAGATTGAATAAAATATATGAGATGTTTAGGAAAAGATGTGGCCATATTTATGTAAAGAAAATGATTAATTGGAAGAGGAAGAAAGTCTAAGAGCCAAAGTGCAAAATTATGAAAATGCCACTGTGATGCCCTAAGAAACTAGAAGTAAATGGAGGGCATTTTAGTCATTTCACACAATGGATGGATATAAGATAAAATTTGATAGTAAATTATTATAATTAATATGAGAATTTATGGAGTTGACAGAAGTAAAAAATGAGTCCTGTAGAATTAATTATGAAATTTACGGTGAAAAAGGACACTGATAAAGGGTTAAAGGAAACATATGTAATTTTTAACAGGACTTCTGGGTCTCAGAAAATTATGAAACTTTGTAGAGAATTCATTTTATATTAGAATGAATTTCTAAAAATGTTAGAATAATTAAAGGAGGTGTTTAGCATTTATTCTAAGATCAGGATAATTTACGGATATCGGTACGAGGAAAGTACATTGGGATTTGGGCCAGTTAGCTATTGGACCTAAAAGAGGCCCAATATTTCGTCAGCCCAAGAAGGTCCAAAAGTTATCTTGGAGCCCAAATCCAAATAATAAATAATTTATGGATTTTTGAAAAGAAAGAAAAAGAGAATAAAGTAAGAATTAGGTGTTGCACATGGTGGGACCCACAAGGACACAAGAATGGCACCCAAAAAGAGGAAGGGTTAGGTGTACCAAGGGAGGCCATGCTAGTGATGTCATGGTGGTAAGGTCTTGAGTGAAAAGTGAAAAGACATTGCAAGATCAAACCTTTAACCATTAGATCAAATAGTTTCCAAAGTGATCTTAGCCTTCAAATGGCACATGACTTTTGCTATAAATACCCCCCTTTCCATTCATTCTTCACACCCAAGAGCTCCTTTAGAGAGAGAAGTGAGTTCTAGAGAAAGAAAGTGGAAGAAAGCAAGGAAGAAGCAAGGGTCTTGAAAGAGCAAGTAAGGTGAGTTGATGCTCTTCACTTTACCATTTCGGTTTGCACTGTTCATGCACTGTTCATGATAGAAGAAAATAGAATTTTAATGATTTAATGCTTCCATTGAGTTTATATAATGATTTTGTGTAGGATTGGAAAGGTTTTAAACCTTGGAAACCATTGGAATTAAAGGTTATAATGTTGAAAATTCCTCACGAGTACTGTTCACTCGCGTGAACAGTGATTTGAATTTCATAATTTTGATGCTTCCAATGGTCTTAAAATGAGATTTTGTGTGGGGGTAAAGTGGAGGAACAAGTATGGGAAGCATTGGAACCAAAATGGGAATTTTTGGAAAAAGGGAGCTTATTGAAACTAGACTTGGATTTTGTTTGGAATGGAGTTATAATTTGGTAATTATCTTGTAATGCCTAGGTTTTGACATTTGTGGCAAGGAAAGACCATTACAAGAAGGAAAGGAACAACGATCTACAAGAGGTAGCAAGAATATCTAACTATAAACTTATGTGCTTTGATTGTTTTGCTTACTTGTTATGCATGAAGGTTTGGTTGAGCATGGAATGTTGTGTGATGATGATGATGATGTGATATGAGTATGTGATACTCCTTGCAATATATGTCATGACAATATGCATATTAGAATTGCTTATGTATAAGCATGAATTAGCTCCCATTGCATGATAACATGTTAGGCATTCAATCAAACATGCATAACCTTATAGTTTATATTACTTGCTATTGGGATTTCCATGAAATCTCATTCCTTCCATATAATTAAACATGCTCTAGGTGCTGGATCTTCTCAAGGCAAGAGGGTAAATGTTGATGGATGACTGTACATAATTTAAAGAGTGTGCACTTTAATTACAAGATGATGTTTTGGTTTGTATGATGCATGCTACTCATAAATCCAATCTGAGGTAGTATACTTCCATCGGTATTTTGATTGACTTATATGATGATTTTTCATATGAAATTTGGCATGAACATATCTAAGATCTATATCTTTAAATGGACACCAAGAACGCCTCATTTAGTTAAGAAGTCGAATTGTTATGATTTTTCAAAGTTAGGAGTTGAAATCTGGAATAAGGTAAAATGACTACTCAGAGGCAGTGAGGTTCATGCGCTAATTTCATATAGTAAACGAATGAGGTTTTCCTCGAAATTTTGAGAGATTAAAGTAGACATATGGAGCTTTAAATACATATGTAATTCAACTCAATTGGATAAGTATACAAGGAGAAATGAATTTTTGAAAATGGGGCAAAGAAACTGGAATTTCCAGATTTACCAAATGAACAGTAAAGTTCAACGAATAAACTGATTTGATCTGGACAAGAAGATCTCATTTTAATATCTTTATCTCAAAGTTAAATGAAATAGCTTTCATTAGAAATTGGAATCACCTTAAAATAATTTTTCTAGATTTAGTTATGAATTTCCAAAGTTCAGGTTGTAATCTGGAATTACCCAGTGAATAGTGGCAGTGAACAGTAACCGTAAGCCCAACACTTGGAAATTCATGTTTTTGAGGTTAAGAGGTATTTCAATGTTCTAAAATAGTTCCAATTGAGTAAGGTTAAAGTTCAAAATTAAGGTCAAGGTTTTAAGGTTAAGACTTAAAGATATTTGTTAGAAAATACCGTTGTGCTGGTAGACTATACAAAGTACTGTGTACGTATGTGCTGTCTAAGGAGGCTGGAAGTGAGTGGACCTAGCCGGTTCATCCAGTCTTTCCTGGGTACTTGCGTAGAATGGTAGTTCTCATGGGGAATTACCGAATCAGTACAGTTATTTTCTACCAGGATTTTCGGCAAGAGAAATATAATCCACTTCAAGAGAGCTATAGCAAGAGTACTTTGAGAGATATAAAGGAGGATGTTTCAAAAATAGTGGGAAAAGCATATGCTAATAATGATAAGAAGGATAATGAAGCAAATGAGTAGCAGAACAGATCTGGAATTGAAGAGTTGATTGAAGAAAAACCTTCATTCATTCCAGAATCAAAAAGCAGCAGGAGAAAGAGATGTTGCAGTAGAAGAATGAGCAGATTGGATTGAAGGATGCTGCACAACCTTCAGATATACATGAAATAGCTGCTAGTTCCAGCAGTATAAGTCAGAAATCCAACAAAAACTAGAATAAAAAGGAACATGAAGATGTAGAACAAAAGGACAGAGAAGTAAGTATGAAACACCTACCTTTTCCTAATGCATACATGTGTCCAAAGAAGGTTTTAAAAGATAAACAAGAACTAGATATTCTGAATCTCTTGGGTAAACTGGAAGTTAATGCGCCACTTGTAGATCTGATCAGAAATATACCTAAGTATGGGAAATTCCTGAAAGAACTCTGTACTAATAAAAGAATCTGCAAACCAAATGAAAAGGTTCAAGTAGGATCTAGTGTGTCAGCTTTACTTAAGCCACAACTTCCTATAAAACGTGATGATCCAGGTTCATTTACAGTCCCAATCACCATTGGTAAGTTTCAGTGCGCTAGTGCTTTGTTAGATCTTGGTGCAGCCATTAATGTAATGCCAACCTCCATTTATACATCATTAGGCATAGGCATAGGCTCACTTAAGGAAACCTCCGTAATAGTTCAACTTGCTTATCGAACTACTAGGAAATAGAGAGACTGTTAGAGGACATATTAGTGAAGGTCAAAGACTTGATTATACCTGCAGATTTTTATGTCTTAGACATGTCACATGAGTCAAATTCAGAGGGACCTATTATCTTGGGTAGACCATTCCTTAGGACAACCAACACTGTGAAAAGCATGAAAAATAGGAGCATCACAATGGAAGTAGGTGATAATGTTATAACTTTTAATGTCTATGAAGCAATGAGACATCCATTTAAAGATTACTCACTGTTAGGCTTAAGTACAATTGATGCATACATTGAAGAAGCTAAAGATGAACATGAGTTATTGCTGCAAAATTATGATAAAGCTGAATGTGAATTGCTTGAATCTGAAATTTCTTCTTCTTTTGAATTTTCTTTGGATAGTAGTGGTGATGTGTCAAGTATTAACCATATTTCAGTTTATAGCTTACTTTCCACCCTACAATCTTTTTCTTTTGCAGTTACTGACCTTTTTAATGAGAATTTTGGAAAAGCAGCATGATAAAATTACAGGTGAGAACATAGCTGCTGAGGATCTCATTGTAGGGACAGAATTGGATGTTGCAGAACCTATGATGACAAAATTGTTGAAGCCTGTTGTAGCTTTAGAAACTAAGAAGTTGGTTCCATCAATTGTCCAGCCACATGAGTTGGAACTCAAACCACTTCCTAGAAACCTTAAATATGTGTTTTTGGCTAAAAATAATACATTACCTGTTATAATTGCTAATGTACTTTCTGTTTCTGAGGAAGAGATGTTAATTTCAATTTTAAAAACACATAAGAGAGCAATAGGTTAGGCTCTAGCTGATATACCTAGTATAGATGCATCTGTATGCACACATAAAATTATGTTAAATGAAGGAGCCAAGCTTATTAAATAGCAACAAAGAAGGCTAAACCCCTTGATATCTGATGTGGTCAAGAAAGAGGTAACTAAGCCGTTGAATGCTGGCATTATTTACCCAATTTCTGACAGTGAATGGGTAAGTCCAGTTCATGTGGTGCTTAAGAAAAGTGGTATAACTGTGGTAAGGAATGAAAAGAATGAACTAATCCCTACTAGAGTGCAGAATTCATGGATAGTGTGACTTGATTACAGGAAATTGAATGATGCAACTAGGAAGGATCATTTTTCTTTACCATTTATAGATCAAATGTTGGAAAGGCTTGCTGGAAAAGCTAATTACTTCTTTCTTGATGGTTTTTCAGGATATTTTCAGGTTCTAATTGCACTAGAAGATCAAGAGAAGACCACGTTCACATGTCCATTTAGTACCTATGCTTATAGGAGGATGCCATTTGGCTTGTGCATTGCTCCTGGACCATTTTAAAGAGCTATGATGTCCATATTCAGTGAATTCTTGGAAAGAAACATGGAGGTATTCATGGATGATTTTACAGTGTATGGAAAGGATTTTGATGAATGTTTAGAGAGTCTAGAGAAAGTCCTAGCAAGATGCATTGAGAAAAAGCTTGTGCTGAATTTAGAGAAATGCCATTTTATGGTAGATAAAGGCATAGTTCTAGGGCATTTAATAACTAAGAATGGGATTGAGGTAGGTAAAGCTAAGATTGAGGTTATTTTTTCCCTTTCCTATCCCAAATATTTAAAGGAACTAAGTCATTCTTAGGACATGCTGGCTTCTATAGAAGATTCATTAAGGACTTTAGCAAGATTGCATCTACACTTTCTAAACTCATTCAAAAAGATTAGAGTTCTATTTTGATGAAATTTGTGAGAGCATTTGATACTATTAAAGCCATGCTCATCACACCGCCTATACTTGCTGCACCTAATTGGCATTTAGATTTTGAGCTTTCATGTGATGTATCAAATGAAGCTGTAGGTGCAATGTTAGGACAGGAAGTTGGTAAGCTATCTAAAGTCATTTCATATGCCTCAAAGATATTAGATAGTGCTCAAAAGAATTACACTACCACAGAAAAAGAACTCTTTGCCATTGTTTTGCACTTGACAAATTCAGATCTTATCTTTTAAGTTCTAAAGTGATTATATACACTGACCATGCTGTTGTAAAGTTCTTGTTTAAAAAGCCACAGTCCAAGCCTAGACTCTTGAGATGGATGCTGCTAATCCAAGAAGTTGATGTGCAGATAAAGGATAAAATTGGAGCAGAGAATGTGGTAGCTGATCATTTAAGCAGGTTGCCTAAAAATACAAGGGGAGTATTAGATTCTGACATCATTTGTGATCAATTTAGAGATTGTTCTGTTTCTATGATTTCTGTAGTTACACCTTGGTATTGCCACATAATGAACTATATTATTACTGGTCTAATTTCACCTTCTTTATCTCATTTCCAGGGATAGAAGATAAAGCATTAGGCAAAATTTTACATTTGGGAACCACCCATTCTATGGAAGATATGCAGTGATCAAGTTATAAGAAAATGTGTGCCAAATGAAGAAGTAGACAGCATTCTTACAGCATGTCATTCTTCTATTTGTGGAGGACATTTCAGTGCAAAGAAGACTTCCAGGAAGATCCTTGATGTTGGTTTTTATTGGCCACAGATATTCAAAGACTGTTACGAATACTGCAAAGCTTGTGATAGGTGTCAATATTTTGGTGGACTGACTAAGAGACATGAAATGCCTCAGCATCTCTGTAAGGTGTTTGAAGTATGGGGCATTGACTTCATGGGACCATTTCCACCATCTTTTGGTTATGCATATATTCTGTTAGCTATGGATTATCTCTCAAAATAGGTGGAGGCCAAACCAATAAGAAAGGATGATGCAGTGACAATTTTCAAATTTCTTAAGTCAAACATCTTTTTAAGGTTTGGTGTGCCAAGAGCTATAGTGAGTGATCAAGACTCTCATTTCTGTAATAAGATTTTAGGTGGGTTATTTGCTAAGTTTGGGATCAAGCATAAGGCTTCAATAGCTTATCATCCTCAAACAAATGGTCAAGCTAAGAATTCTAACAAAGCTATTAAGAGGATTTTGGAAAGGATAGTATGACCCTCAAGGAAAGATTGGAGTACAAGGTTAGATGAAGCTTTGTGGGCATATACAGAACAGCTCATAAGACACCACTTGAGATGTCCCCATACCGAATGGTTGATAACTGTCATTTTAATTATCAAACAAAACTAAGCTACCCAATAGTAAAGCGGAGGCTAACCTAGGTTGATTACAAGGAGCCTAGATGGATGCTAAGGTACCTAATCAATCAATTGAGCCAAAAATTAACAAGTTAACAAATGAGTTTGGTGATAATTTGTTTGTACTAAAGACTGAATATAAATTCTATGCTATTGTTTCTGATTTTAAGTGATTAAGATGGTGAAATAAATTAATGACAAGTATGTTCCCTTGGAGATTACCTTACCTTCATTATCCACAGAATATCAAGAGTTAATCAATTGAATTAGAATAGGTTAGCTAACAACTCGCTAGCTAAATCTTAATCAAAGCTACAACTCGTAGACATTGAATAGAGAATATGACTTAAACAAAATCACTTCAATTAATCACAGCTATGTTCAACTCGATCAAAGATGAGAACTAATCAAAGGATCATTTATGCAGAAATAAGAAATCCAACTCGGTTCCCTACTTCTTTGTCATCTACTATTCTAATTTCATCAATAAACCAGAAGTAAATACATCAACTCGATACATTTAACTCTGAATCAAAAACAGAATGAAACTCCCTGTTCAGCTCAAGGATTCTAGTTTGGTGTTATCTCCAAGAGAGCACAACAGCTTAGCCTTGCATTGCTATCTGAACTCCAATAGCAACAATCGGTACAGCAGGAGTCATGGTGGAAGAATAAGATGAAGATGAATGGTCCCTGTTTCTTCTGCTCAAAATAGAGCAAAAGTGCAGGTGTGTGTGAGAGGAAAATGGAAATGGAGAGGAAAAAGATGGTCTGCGTGAAAGGTCTAGTACAGATGGAATAGAAAGAAGTCAAGTGATATGAATGTGTGTTATGTATGTGTATGATTGAATGCCCCCTCCTGTATAATCTACATGATATATAGAGAGGTGTGGAAGGAGTGAGCTGATGTGTGAACAGTGTTTCGTGTGAACAGTGCCAGATGTGTGGAGTTCTATTCTGTTAGAGCATATGCTTGATGTCCCACTTGTAATCTGTTATCAGATCTGGATCCAACATATGTTCAATCTGTTATAGCACATGTTCCAGCTGTTAACCCAATTGCTTCTGTTATTAGCTCCTAGATCTAGCACATGCATGATTGAATATGTCTTCTCAGCCATATTTCCCACGTGAATGCTCTTCTTCAGTAACACATGCTTCCATCTCCTCTTATCCAGCTGTCCTCTCCTTTAAGTCATTCGCTGATTGATCTCTGCATTGAAGTTTGGTCACTACGGTAGGTACATCAAGTCGCGACTAATATTTACAGAGAATGCTCTTCTTTGCTGATTGAACGTATGGTTGCGACGTTGAGTACATCAGTTCGCGACTGAATTCCACAAAGATGCTCTACTTTGCTGATTGATTGCTGTATTGACCTGAAATGGACATTTAATAGATTATTTATCTAATTAAGCACTAAAATCACATCATTTAAATTCTCACTTGTCCAATTTCATATTATTAACTAATTTGCTCAACATAATAGTAAATATGGATAAAATCAATGATAAACTCTCTTTTAACATATTAAAAATCAATACAAATATAAGTTTATCAATTCCCCCACACTTAGCTTTTGCACTCTGAGCAAAATTTGGATCAAAACTGAAATTTGAACACATATGTTCAGCAAATTTGGCAAAACAGATTTAGCATAAGCACTTGTAGTCATTAATCATTTCCCAGCAACAATCCAAACTAATCTCATGTCAATCAAAGAATCTAACTCATGCAATTCAATCATAGTAAGCAACTAGGTTGAGATTTCCTCATAAGGTATAGTGTTTCACTCCCTCTCTTATCAAGGTAATTTCACTCAACCATCTAGCTTAGGCTTCCCATAGACTTGTAACCATCCTACATCTCCACCACTAAATGCCACAAGGGTTATGAATCAAAGGGCCTTTATTAGGGTTGTAATTTTGGAAATGTTAGATGATGAAATGGAAATACATGTCAATGATTAATGAAATACTGCACACAATCAAAGTTTCAATCATGCAGCTGCAGAAAATAGCAAGTCACAAACTAATTCTTTTCATACTAGTTGAATAGCATTTTTTTTTTGCATCTGGTTTCTTTTTTTTTCTTCTTTCTTTCTCTTTTCTTTGTACTTTTCTTTTTCTTTTCTCTGTATTTTTCCTTTATTTTCATTTTCTTGAACCAGATAGCAAATATATTGAAGTTTAGATATTCAACAAGTAATTGCAACTTAGCAATCATTCACAATCAAAGACTTACTATAGCAGCAACTATCTTGTATAGTATTCATTAATCAAGGATGGAATTTTAAAAGAAAGTGAAGGTTTCAAAGGGATAGAGCAAAGGATTTAATATTTATGTGGTTTTTGTTTAGTCAAGAGGGTTTTGAAAGAAATACCCTTATCATTTTCACAATTCCATGGAGCTAATGTGGTTTTGAATCAAGGATTGAGACAAGTTTTGCAAAGTTACCAAACTAGATGGTGTCACACAATGCAAAGGAGTATATGTTGAAGGTTCAAAATGCTTCCATCTAGCTTACTCACCCTAATCAGCTCACATGACTAGATTGCATGAATTTTAAACAAAATACATGAGATTAATCATTCATGATGCACAATTTCCAGTAGTGAATTAATGAAACAAGCAACTAACACTTCATCAAGCTTGCCAATGTTAAAAAGTATATGTTCAAAGTTCAATTTTGAATCCATGATAGTAAATTCCAAAAACCAAGCATTAATCAGAATGAAATAGAAGGATTTTTTAGCAGAAGATCAATGTTAGTCGGACAAAATGGAAAGCTGGTCGCGACTGTTTTACACAGAGAAGGAATTTTTAGAAAACATGGAATGATGGTTGTGACAGAAATGGACATTAGTCGTGACTAAAAATCACCGAGAGTAAACCTGTTAAACACATATGTTCTAGTGGTGACCAAATGACAATCCAGTTGTGACCAAAATTCATAGAGTTCCAGTCGCGACATAGATAAAGCACAGACCACGACTAAACATCACATATGGGTAAACATCAGAAAATATGAACTTTTGGTCATGACAAAATAAGCAATGGTCGCGACTAATCTTCATAGAGAAGAAATTTTGACAATTTGAACACATTAGTCGCGACAAAAATAGCATGAGGTCCCGACTGAAAGAAAAAATCACAACAAATATCTAATTTTTATTCACCCATCAAGTTCATCCTCCTCCACACTTAAATTCTATATTATCCTCAATGTGAAGAAGCAATGAACGCATGCAAAGGCAGCAGTAATGATCATGACAACACTAAACCAAAATCTTCGATTTATTCATGGGATTATATATCTACCCTACTGACTTGGTCTCCTCCCCCACACTTAATCAACAAATATAGTTCAAGTATATAATAAAACTGATTAAAGCAGACTATTGTAAGCAGGGAAACAAGGAAGGAGACAACCTGAATGTTATGGGGGTTTAAAATTCTCTTTGAACAGCTTCCATATATGGCCATTAATCTTGAATTGTGTCTTGAATTATATATTATGCTCTAGATTCTTTGGAAGTTGTTCAAGCTCAGACTCTGGAGGTTGAATAATAGATGGGCTCAACTCCTTAGGCCCTACTCCAGATGCCTTGCTCTCTGATTCCTGCACCAATTCAGCATCATATCCAGCAGCAACTCTCTTTGAAATCCCAGCATTGCAATTCTATTGATGTTGAAAAACATCCTTTAACTTCTGCAGCCCTGAGTTGACTAAAAATTTGAAGCTCAAATGAACAGGATTAGAATACAGGATATTAAATGAAATTTTCCTTAACCCATAAATTCTTACTTCTTGTCTCTCATAATCTGCTGTAATGTCCTTGCCCTATAAAAACTTTCCTGGATATTGTGTAATACGTGAAGCAGTGTGGTTAGTTCCAAATGAAGAAATAGTAGATAGAGATGAAGAAAAATCAACCATAGTGGAAAGCCAGCCATCAATCTTAGAATTAATGCATAACACATCACCATTGGATGAAGAAAAAGAAGAGAAATCAGTGGAGGAGAAAGAAATGGAATGTTCTTCAACTTCATCATCATTATAAAGCTCACAACTATTATCACACTCTTTTTCAAGCAATGCTCTAACCATGTTAAGTCCTAGGAGAGAATTATGCTGATGTGGGTGTCTATACATGTTAAACTGAACTATGTGCCCACCAAATTCCATTTTAATAATTCCCTCTTTCATGCAAATCATGGTATTATCTGTCTTCAAGAATGGCCTCCCTAGAATAAGAGTACTATCATCAAGAGATTTATTTGTCATATCAAAAACATAAAAGTCCACAAGAAAAACAAGGTCCTTAACTTGAACTAAAATATCTTCTAAGATTCCCGTAGGATTTATAATACTCTTATCAGCCAATTGAGCTAACACCTTAGTTAGTTTAATCAAATCCACATTTAAAGCATGGTAAACTGAACTAGGCATCTTATTAATAGCAGCACCTAAGTCTAATAATGGTCTAGAAACAGTTTTCTTACCAATTGCGCAGGGAATGGAAAATGTACCTGGATCTTGACACTTCATTGGAAATTGAGCTTTGAAAAGTGCAGAAGCTTTGGGTCCCACTTGTACCATTTCATTAGGTTTGTCTCTTTTCCTGTGGTTGCAACTTTCCCTCAAACATTTTGCATATTCAGGTACTCTCTGCACCATCTCCAGCATAGGCACATTTACTTCCATCTTGCTGAAAGAATTAATGACTTCCTTGTTCTGTGCCTCCAAGATTTCCTTGCTGCTCATGAATTCCTTTGGAACAAGTAAATCCTTCAGGTCCACTTCTTTCTTAGCTGAATCAGCATGAGTTTCTTCCTTCTTGAGGTCTCAACTTATTGCTGATATTGTTGCCTCACTAGGATTTCTTGACTCAGTATCATTAGTTTCCAGCAGCTCAGTTTCCTTTCTGTTTAGCTGTCCATAATCCTCATAATTTTGTGCAGAATTGATTTGACTTTCTGTATCCTCTTCCTTCTCAAGGAGTTGTGCTTCCTTCTTATCTTCAGGCTTCTCAATGCTATTCTTCATTAGACTGCTGGAATCAGTGTCTACCTTACCTTTCTCTTCATTTCCAGCATCAGTAACTTGTTCCCCAACGTGCTCTTTACTTTGCAGATTTATAGCATTCACAGTTTTGGGGTTAACAACTGTATTTGAAGGTAGATCTCCACTGATCCTTGCCTGAACATCACTTACTGAATTAGCTAGTTGTGATACATAGCTATTCATGTTTGAGGTGTTGGTGTCCCACTGTTCAATTCTGTTCTCCAAGGCAGCAAATCTAGAGTTGGTCCTTGCTTGGTTTTTCTCCACAGTAGATCTCAAGTCCTTGAAGTTAGAGCTGAAGTTTGCATTAATGGAATTTATATTTGAATTCATCACAGTAATGCTCTTGAGTATCTCAGAAATTCCATCATCCTTTGGAGCAGTAGACACTTCTATAGCTCTAGAAGATTCAGCCACTTGCTTGTCATTATTGAACCTGTTTTGTCCAACATTTCTGTCTCCACTTCCATCCCTCCATCTGAAATTGGGATGATCTCTCCATCCTTGATTGTATGTGTTGGAGTATGGATTCCTTTGTGGATACTGGTTGGGTCTGCCTTGATAAATGGCTGAGACTTCCTGATAGTTTGAAGGACAATTAGCACTGGTGTGCATTGGAGATGAACAAAGCTGGCAGCTAGGAGCAATTAGAGCTTGAGAGTATGGACTTTGAACATGTGAATTGCTCAGTTGAGTAGCTAGATTGTTGATCTGAACATTCATAGAAGCAACTTGAGAGGATAGAGTATTATGATCTTGAAAAGACCTTGCAAAAACCTCATGCACTTGTCTAGCGTCATATCCTCCATATTGCTGGTCATTGTTTGCTATCTTCTCAATCAAGCTCCATGCTTCATCAGGTGTCAAATCATCAATGGAACCCAAAGCAGCTGCATCCAAATTCTTTCTTCATGCAAAGCGCAATCCTGAATGAAAGTACTACACCAAATATTCCATTAGAATCTAATAATATGGACATCTAGCCAGCAACTCTTGGAATCTGCCCCAAGACTCATAGAAAGACTCTTCAGCACATTGTTTTGCAGCAAAGATATCCTTTCTTAATGTAGCAATCTTTGATGAAGGAAAATATCTCTCCAAGAAGGCACATCTCAAGTTATCCAGGAGTGTAGAGCTTGAGGTGCATGATGTGGCAGCATATAGAACCATTATTTTGCCTTTCCTTCTAGTGTGAAATGAAAGGCTTGTCTCTGCACAGCATCCATGTCAGCACCTACAGGCTTCATAGTTGAGCAAACCCATTGCATAGTCTACAAATGCTTGAAAGGATCCTCTCCTGCCAATCCATGAAACTTTGGTAAGTTACTTAACAAAGGACCTTTTAGCTCAAAGTTCACATCTAAAGCAGGACAAGTATGAAAAGGATCATAGTTTGCATTAGAAGAAGTGAGATCTCTTATGCTCCTACATGGCCTTCTATTGTTCATGGTTTAGCCCAAAAGTACTTATGGACAAATATGGTTGTTTGATTTAAAATGTTTTCAAACCAAGGTTTTGCCCAAAAGGGCTTCTAAAACCATGGTTTGGTTGCTAACCAAACAGGCCTTATGTTGTTTTTGTCGCGACTAATGTGTTCAAATTGTCAAAATTTCTTCTCTGTGAAGATTAGTCGCGAACGTTGCTTATTTTTGTCACAACCAAAAGTTCATATTTTCTGATGTTTACCTATCTATGATGTTTAGTTGTAGTTTGTGCTTTATCTTTGTCGCGACTGTAACTCTGTGAATGTTGGTCACGACGGGATTGACGTGTGGTCATGACAAGAACATATGTGTTTATCAGGTTTACTCTCTGTGATTTTTAATCGTGACCAATATTCGCTATTTTCTGAAAATTCCTTCTCTATGTAAAACAGTAGCGGCCTGATGTACATTTTGTTGCGACAAGACTTAATCCTCTTCTGAAAAATCTTTCTATTTCATTCTGATGGTTACTTGGTTTGCTAGAATTTACTATCATGGACTCAAATTGAATTTTAAACATATACTTTTAAGCACAGGCAAACTTGATGAAGTGTGAGTTGCTTGTTTCATTGATTGATTGCTGGAAATTGTGCATCATGAATGATTAATCTCATGTATTTAGTTTGATATCCATGCAATCTAGTCATGGTGAGTAAGCCAGATGGAAGAATTTTGAGCCTTTACAAAAATTGTACATATACTCCTTTACATTGTGTGACACCATCTAGGTTGGTAACTTTACAAAACTTGTCTCAATCCTTGATTCAAATAACTTGAAGAAGTAAGGACATGTGCAGTATTTCCTTAATCATTGACATGTATTTCCATTTCAGCATCTAACCTTTCCAACATTACAACCCTAATAAAGACCCTTTGATTCATAAACTATGTGGCATTTAGTGGTAGAGATGTAGGATGGTTACAAGCCTATCGGAAGCCTAAGATAGATGGTTGAGTGAAATTACCTTGATAAGATCGGGAGTGAAACACTATACCTTGTGAGGAAATCTCAACCTAGTTGCTTACTATTATTTTGTTGCATGAGTTTGATGCTTTTATTGATATGAGGTTAGTATGGATTGTTGCCAATTGAAGGGAAAGAATTGATGAGTGCAAGTACTTATGCTAAATCTGTTTTGCCAATTTTGTTGAACATGTGTTTGAAATTCAGTTTTGATCCATAATTTTACTCTGAGTGTAAAAGCTAAGTGTGGGGGAATTGATAAACTCATATTTGTATTGATTTTTAATATGTTAAAAGAGAGTTTATTAGTTATTTTATCCATATTTACTATTATATTGAGCAAATTAATTAATAATATAAAATTATAATAGTTGGAAATTAAATGATATGATTTTAGTGCTTAATTGGCCATATAATTTGTTTATTCTAATTTTCCATTACAGGACAATATACTAACAGAATGGATTAAAGGAGAATAACAGCTGGACAAGAGGAATTTATGCATGTGCTGGCACATGGAGGAGCATTGTTCACGCTCAGCACACTCCATCTGAATAGAATCACATGCCTAAATGAACAAGTGGGCTGAAAGCTGGTGAAGAGCATGGGCTGTAACAGATTTAGCATGTGCTAACAGAAGCAAGTGGGTTAAAGAGGAGATTGATTCACTCATCTAATCACTGATTCCACACAACATATACGTATACACTGGGGGACACCTGAAGGACATCATCTCTAATTCACACTTCACACCTCATTCATTCAGAATCCATTCCAGACTTCTCTCATCTCACTGTACGTACACCATCTTCTTCTCCATTTTCCATTTCTCTTCTTCAACTTTCCTCTGTTCTAGTCAATAGAACCTGAGTAAAGTTCTGCACTCATATTCATTTTCATCGTTATATTTCTTCTCCCACCATGACTGCTGCTATGCTTTCTGTTGCTGCTGGAATTCAGATGGCAATGCAAGGCTAAGTTGCTGTGCTCTCTTGGAGATGATGCTGAACCAGAATCCTTGAGCTGAACAGGGAGTTTCATTGAGTCTTTAAGTTAGATTTAATTGTATCGAGTTGATATATTTACTTCTGGTTTATTGATTCAATTGGTGTTAGTAGACGATAAAGAAGTAGGAAACCGAGTTGGATTTCTTATATCTGCACAATTGTTGCTTTGATTGATTTTCATCCTTGAACCGAGTTGGACATGGTTGTGATTAATTAGAGTGATTATATAACAGAGTACAGTTATATCTGTTTAATTCATCTTCTTCTATCTCTGAGTTGAATGAGTCATAATCTCTATTCAATGTCTGCAAGTTGTAGATTGATTGAGATTTAGCTGGCGAGTTGATAGCTAACCTATTCTAATTCAATTGATTAACTCTTGATATTCTGTGGATAATGAAGGTAAGGTAATCTCCAAGGGAATACATTTGTTATTGATTCATATCATCATCATAAACACCTAAAATCATAAACAGTAGTATAGGATTTACATTCAGTTTTAGTTCAAACATCTCATCACACAAATCATCTGATTAACTTGTTAATTTATGGCTCATTAGATTAATTAGGTACCTTAGCATCCATCTAGGCTCCTTGTGAATCGACTTAGGTTAGCCTCCACTTACTATTGGTTAGCTTGATTTTATTTGATAATTAAAATGACAGTTATCAAAATGGTTGAGACACCATTGTACCCGAGGAGTAAAGATAAGTACACAAGGTTAAAATTTATGTTGCAATTGATGGATTTGAAATTGAGAAATGGTTAAACAGATTCTAGTTTCAAATAATTGCTCGAGTTATTGAGTGATATGCTTCCTATAGGCAATACACTTCCAAAAGGAATGTACAAGGCAAAGAAAATGTTGTGTCTAATGGGTTTGTCCTATAAAAAGATACATATGTGCCCTAATGACTACATACTATACAGAAATAAGTATGAAGGGCTGAATATGTGTCATAAATGTGGCACTTCAAAATACAAAGTGAAGAAAGATGGTAGTGATTGTGATGAGATGACCAAATTGATACGATATAGCAAGAAAATTTTTAAACTTTTAAGTATCCTTTGCATATTCCAACTGAACCAATCACAAGAGCTAAAAGAATTAAGTAAGTATTGAATAGGTTATTACAAGAGGTATTGACAAAGAAAATAACAATTGGAGCAACAAATCAGATTAAAAATGCTGAGGACATCATTAATTTTATTTTTGCTGAAAATAGAGTTGCTAAACCTATTTTGGGCTTGGAGATATTAATTTAAAGGCCTTTGACCAAGTAGTACACATGGGACAATTCATTTGGGTCTAAATAATCACTTTTTAGAGCTTAAAATGCTGATTCTATTTTTATTATTATATTTGTGTGAAATTAGTTATTAGTTGGCAGACTTGACTTTTAAGTTACTTGCATTAAGTTCTTGTTATTTTATTTACTATTTTGAGTTCCTAGGTTAGTTGAGTTCTTAGGTTGCATTTGATATTTTGAGGTCAGATTTGAAATGATCTCTTCAAAAATATTTTATGACTCATTTTGGAATCAAATTGGATTGTTGATTGAAAGTTGCATTTCTGCACCTTGTTTTTTGAGAGTGGATTCTCTCTAGGGTTCTTCATAAAACTAACAGACTTATCAAGGCTTCATCAACCTTGTGACATCTTCCAATACTTCGGGTCCTTGTTCTTTTGTGTTCAAGGTTCAAGTAGATCACTAGACCTTTGTTTAGTGTTCTTGGGGTGCATATGTTCAGATTGGTTATAGGTTCATAGGATTTTCTCTAGTGGGTTCGCACCACAAATGCTCTCCTTTGAAGGAGATTTGGTATCTTCCAATAATACCACAATTTAAGCATTTGTTTGCTAACGCCACAGATACAAAGAACTTGCGATGGTATTCCAATGGCAAAATAAACGATGGATAACTTCATCACCAAGCTGATTATCCTCAATGGAAGACAATAAATCAAAATTTTCCTGAATTTGGTTGTGAACCTAGAAATCTTTGGCTTGGGCTATGTACGGACAAAATCAATCCATAAAGTAATCTCAATAGCACACATAGTACTTGGCCAGTTCTCATTGTTATTTACAACTTGCCTCCCTCATTGTATATGAAGCGAACGTATATCATGTTGTTTTTTATGATCTCAGGGTCGAAATAGTCTGGAAACAATATCAATGTGTACAGGGCACCTTTGATTGAGGATTTAAAGAAATTGTGGGAGGAAGGTGTTGATGTGTTTGATGCATATAAACAAGAGATATTCAAACTACACGCCATGATCTTCACCACTATAAATAACTTCCTAGCATATGGAAATTTTTTAGGTTATAGTGTTAAATGGCATATAGCATGTCCCATATGAAGAAATCACTAACTACATGCAACTCAAGCATGGAAGAAAGACACTCAACTCAAGCATGCAAAAGATGTGCGAGGAGATGGATTCCAAACTTAGTCAAGCTATGATGATAATAGGCTTCCCCACTTCCATCCAATTTTTATAGGTAATAAATATTCACTTCTTTTTAAGGGGACATTTAATAAGTATTTTGTCTTGAGTAATTTCTTTCATATTTTTAGGGTTCTCCTTTGATGACAAGTGGTAAGGGCAGTAATAATAAGAAGGAGAAGTTTGTCTCCCAACCATCTGACCCTAACTAGATCAAAGACAATGGGGAACCATGTGGTCTCTTCATTTTGACAAATAAAGGGACTAAAACCCTTGCCGCTCAGGGTACATATAAGTAGTCACCATGACAATTCACCATAAGAGAATTCTAAAGGACAAATTGAAGGTGACAGTATAAAATATCAAAAAAGGTTTTGGCACTACATCGGTTCCCTGCTCACTGATGAGGTCCACATATTGGATGATGCTCTAGGGTAATTTCTTCTGTGGCCAACATCTCTAATAAAAAAAGAAGAAGTTGGTTATATAGGAGCCATAATCAATGAAGGTGAAAGAGAAGCCAACATTTAAGGAGGTGGCACATAAGCCGAAGTTAAAGAAGGAGATCAAAGACAAGCTCCAACCTCTTCATCAGATCATATCCTCGAGATTTGACAATATGGAAACTCTTCATACTCTGGAGATGATATGAAAGAAGCACTTAGTTTCATAATTCCACCAAGGATTTTGAGTGCACAAGGGTCGTATAAATTCACCTTGGACATGAATGATACAGTGTAATTCCTAAATTTTCATATGCTATATTCAGCTGTCATCCAGTTAGCCATATTGCAAGTTACAAATTTATTTTAATACTGTGTTTTATCATCCACGTATTGACTCCTTTATCTTTTGTATAACAACCACTTCTATTGCAAATGCCAAGACAAAGCAAAAGGAGACATATATGGCTTCATGTGCGCGAGGCAAGTAATGATAGGAATTCGAGGATGATGTACATAGTGGATATCATGACCTTAATCAAGAGGATGTGGTTGATAACACACATATACATATTATAATATTATAATAAAATCATATAGAATGTGGTTGATATTTGGACATTAAAGGGTAAGTATACTCTTATTTTGATACACACATATACATATTATAATAAAATCATATATAATGTGGTTGATATTTTATAGTATGTATTGGGCTCTGCTTGTTATTGTCCCTCGAGACAATATTATTTACTCAATGTTTGGATAGCCAGATCCTGAGATTGTATACATTGTCAACACGTGAGATTTTGTTTATAAATTTATTAAGCATAAAATTTAGCATGTTATATAATATATTTTTTTCAATTCATGATAGGGTTGTTCAAGGCTTTAATTTTTTCAAAGCACATACAAATGGTAATAATCGTACATGGATTTTTCTTAAGTAAATTGTTTTCAACTAATTAAGTTTTATTTTTATAAATTTATTAGGTATAAAGTTTAACATTCCCTAATGTGCTCTATATTTTTCTATTTTGTTAGTACCGCCATCAACCTGGCAGTGTTGAATATGGATACTATACAATCTGTTACATACACGAAATCAATGAGATAGAGCTCACGGAGAACTTAATTAAGGTATGAAGATGACACAATTAATATTTAGTAATTCTTCAATTTATTCACATATTTAAATATATACTTATTACTTCTAATTTACAGTCGTTTGATAACATGTTGAGCTATAAAGATGACCTAATCAACTTAGTGAGGGATAATTTGGTAAGAACAATACTTCTACACATGCCTTAAAGATGAAGTACTTATAAAATTTTTGGTAAATATTTGATCCATAGTTTTTTAAGTTATTTAGGATTGATCATTAACTATTTCCTTGATATATATATGATATACAAAGAGCTATTTGGTTCATTGAAAGTTTACAAATTTAGATTTCTTTTGTTATCATTTGTATTTTGGCATTACTGACTTCATACTTTGCTACCCCAAAATTAGTCTCTCTTTGTTTGCTAAATGCACAATGGTATCAAATAAAAATTAATGAAAAAATAAAAAAAATATACCTTTCCACGATGATTAAATGGAGAACCGCCGTGGAAAGACTAAAAAGTAAAAAATAAAAAAACTTTTCATGGCGGTTAACTGGAGAACCTCCGTGGAAAGTGATAAACTCATATTTGTACCGATTTTTAATATGTTAAAAGAGAGTTTATTATTGCTTTTATTCACATTTACTACTATATTGAGCAAATTAGTTAATAATATGAAGGGTGTGTTTGGAACACACCCAAACCAAGGTTTTATAAGCCCTTTTGGGCAAAACCTTGGTTTGAGAAAATTTTAAAACAAACAGGCTTATTTGTCCATAAGTGCTTTTGGGCAAAACCATGGTTTTGAATAAGCTATTTAAAATAGCTTTTTCAACAGTAAAAGAGCTTATGGACTATCCAATTACTATATTACCCCTACTTTTTCTTACACCCTCTCTCCTCTCTCATACCTACCCCTCTCCTCTCTCCTCTCTCTTCTTTTATCTCTACTTTTTCTTACACTCTCTCTCTCCTCTCTCTTATATTCTCTCTATCTCTCTCCTTTCTCTTACTTTAAATCAAATCATACCCTTTTTGGTAATTTACCACCATAAAAAGTCATTCTAAAAATAACTATCCAAACACCTATTTATTCAAAACCACTTTTTTTCCATAAACTCTTCTCTAAAAGCCCTTTTTCATAAGTTGTCCATAAGCCCTTTTTTTTCATAAGTACTTTTTTAAAATCCTATCCAAACAGGCCCGAAATTGGACAAGTGAGAATTTAAATAATGTGATTTTAGTGCTTAATTGGATAAATAATCTATTAAATGTCTATTTCATGTCAACACAGCAATCAATCAGCAAAATAGAGCATCCCTGTGGAATTTAGTCACGACTGGATGTACTCAACGTCGCGACCATATGTTCAAGCAGCAAAGAAGTGCATTCTCTGTAAATATTAGTCGCGACCTTATGTACCTACCGTTATGACCAAACTTCAATGCAAAGATCAATCAGCGAATGACAGAAGGGACAACTGGACAGAAGGTGATTTAAGCATGTGATGAGTTGCATAGCTGGACTTAACAGACTGCAAATAAGAGCTGATAACAAATTGCAAGTGGGAGATCATGCATGAGCTGGCACATAAAGGAGCACTGTTCACGCTTCTGGCACTGTTCACACATCAGCATACTCTATCTGAATAGAAGAGCAAGTTGCTGACAACAAGTGGGAGAATGTGCTATAAACAGAATTGACATGTGATAACAGAAGCAAGTTGAGAGGCTTCACATGTGCTGCATGAGGGATGAATCTACAGATCATGCTTCCACACCTCTCTATATATATCATGCAGATTTCACAGCCAGGGATATTCAATCATACAGATACAGAACACACATTCATATCACTTGACTACATTCCATTCCATCTGCACCAAGCCATTCACGCACACATTCATCTTCTTCTTCATCTCCAACTTCTCTTCTACAACTCCCTCTGTTCTAGTCAATAGAATCAGAGGAAGGTTTTGCAGATTCATCTTCATCTTCTCATTCCATTTTCATCATGATTGCTGTTGTACCGATATTTGCTGCTAGAGTTCAGATAGCAATGCAAGGCTAAGCTGTTGTGCTCTCTTGGAGATGACACCAAACCAGAATCTTTTGATCTTAACAGGGAGTTTATTGAGTCTTTAAGTCAGATTTAACTGTATCTAGTTGATGTATTTACTTCTGGTTTATTGATTCAATTAGAGTAGTAGATGACAAAGAAGTAGGGAACCGAGTTGGATTTCTTATTTCTGCATAAATGATCCTTTGATTAGTTCTCATCTTTGATCGAGTTGAACAGAGCTGTAATTAATTGAAGTAATTTTGTTTAATTCATATTCTACTATCTCTGGTTGAATGAGTCAAATTCTCTATTAATGTCTGCGAGTTGTAGCTTTGATTGAGATTTAGCTAGCGACTTGTTAGCTAACCTAATCTAATTCAACTGATTAACTCTTGATATTCTGTGGATAATGAAGGTAAGGTAATCTTCAAGGGAATATACTTGTCATCATTCATTCATTTCATCATTATAAACACATAAAGCATAAACAATAACATAGACTTTACATTCAGTTTTAGTTCAAACAGTTCAACACACAACTCATCTACTTGATTTGTTAAATTGTGGCTCAATAGATTAATTAGGAACTCTAACATCTAGTAGCTTCTTGTGATCCGACCTAGGTTAGCCTCCGCTTTACTATTGGTTAGCTTAGTTTTTTTTATAATTAAAATGATAGTTATCAAAATGGTGCTGTTGCCGAGGAGCCTTACTTGTTAAGGTTTCCTAAGCAATCTCCTGGGCCCAAAAACATAAAGAGTAGGTAGTTATTTTGATTTTTCTGCGATTTTTGTGTTTTATATCTTTTAAGTAGCACCAATTGGTTTCTTTGTCGCGACTAAAGTGCTCTGTGATTTCTAGTCACGATCAGATACTCATTTGGTCACAACCTGAAATCAGTTTTCAACTCAGATTTACTGTCTGTCACTTTTAGTAGCGACCGGAGTGCATTTTGGTCGTAACCAAAAAAATATTTGTCAACAATTTTCATCTCTGTGATTTCTAATCTCAACCAAATTGACACTTATTCATGATTAAACCTCTCTATGATTTTTGGTCACGACTAGAGTGCATTTTGGTCGCAACCAGAAATTTCTAACTTCAAAAATTTACTCTCTGTGATTTTTAGTCGCAACCAAAGTGACATTTGGTCGTGACCAAAAATTCTGATTCAAAAATTTTTACTCTCTGTGACTGTCAGTCGCAACTTGAAGTTTATTTTTGTCGCAATATCTGCTCCCTGTGAATTTTTGTTGCGACCTATAGTCCTTTTAGTTGCGACCTTAGCTTTCTAAACTGCGATTAACTGATCTCATTTGCTAAATTTGCTGCTTTACTGATATATTTGATCTTCTGCATTATTGTTGAGCATGATTTGCATGACCAGAAGCTCTGAACTCATTCCTTTAGATAGAGAAATCAATAGGACACTTAGACAAATTAAGAAAGCTAAAAATCAAGCTAGTGTTGCATCTGTTGTTGCTGATACTGAACTTGCATCTTGTGATATATTAGATAATCATCTTGTAATGGAGCATGTTAATGTAGGTGAAGTTCAGACTCATAATCAAAATAATCAACATGAGCAGTATGCAGAAAATAACATGAACAATAGAAGGCCACGTAGGAGCATAAGAGATCTCACTTCTTCTAATGCTAACTATGATCCTTTTCACACTTATCCTGCTCTAGATGTGAACTTTGAGTTGAAAGGTCCCTTGTTGAGTAACTTACCAAAGTATTATGGATTGGCAGGTGAGGATCCTTTCAAGCATTTGCAGACTATGCAGTAGGTTTGCTCAACTATAAAGCCTGTAGGAGCTGACATGGATGCTGTGCATAGATAAGTCTTTCATTTCACACTGGAAGGAAAGGCAAAAGATGTTGGAAATCGTGCCCTAGGGGCCAATCATTGTCTTATGAACATTATTGATTTATGAATTTATTAATTGAGTTATCATATTATTTGCATGTTTACTATGATGACCATCCTTGGATAATTCATGATATTATCCTAAATGTCCCTGGTCGATCATCTATGTGGGAGCACAGATGAAATAAGACCAGTATGACTTTGAAGATGTATAGAGATATAAATCAAAGTCATAAGCACATGTAAGAGTACAGGGTGTTGGACCGACCCGCTATGAGAGAACTGCATGGGTAACGTCATAAGCTTCTCTCATATACAAACCATGTCAATATGCCCTTTGACCTGAGATCATCATGGATTCCTACATGACAAAACGCTCAGCTTTGACCTAGTCAAAAGTCACTTTTGACCGAGTGATCATAAAGACTATGTTCGGGCTTAGTGGTTTTTCATGCGGAGGAATGTGAATGGTCAAGATGGAATTTGTCCCTCACATTCGTGGAGAGATATTACTGGGCCCCTCGATGAGTGAGTCTGAGAAATGTATGGCCATACTGTAATGGAAAGGTAGTTCCATTTCTATAGTCAGACTACTCAGGGATCGAGAAAGTAACGGTCGGGAATAGGAGGATGACATTATCCATGCCTCATCCATGACCAAAATATCGCGTGACAGAAGGGACATGATATGGTTGTATAAAAGGTTACATCGTTTATCGATCCTCATATGATTTGGGTAGTTGTTATGTCTTGCTAGAGACCGCTTGCGACTTGTGGGCTAGTATAGCAAATGGCCCACTGCCAACTTCATATGGGCCTACAGGGTCGCACACAAAATAGCCCAACACGAGCTATGATGTCCAGATTCAATGAAAGATCCAGGTGAAGGTATATATATATTTATTTATATTTATATTCGTATATATATAAATTCGTATATATATATATTATATATATGAGATATATGAGATTTAATTTATAAGGATAAATTAAATCCCTATCATGTTTGAATTCGAAATTCAAATTGATAGGATATCTCATATAAGAGATATTTATAAGATTTAATTTATAAGGATAAATTAAATCTCTATCACGTTTGAAATTCGAAATTCAAATTGATAGGATATCTCATATAAGAGATATTTATAAGATTTAATTTATAAGGATAAATTAAATCTCTATCACGTTTGAAATTCGAAATTCAAATTGATAGGATATCTCATATAAGAGATATTTATAAGATTTAATTTATAAGGATAAATTAAATCTCTATCACGTTTGAAATTCGAAATTTAAATTGATAGGATATCTCAAATTTGATTTATGGGAATAAATCAAATATAACTCAGTCTCATCTTTATTTAAAGTTAAATAAATAAGTAATTAAATCTGTGGGACGGATTTAATATTATTTTATTTAATTAGTTTCTTATAAAATTATACAATATATGATATTGTATCAATTCGGAATTAATATAAGATTAACTCCAAAAATCCAATTAGGTCAAGTGTAAAAACGTATAGCATCCTCTATATCTGATTGGAGGAGCTACGTTTGAAAATAACACAGAACACAAAAGGCCGAACGGAATCTGCAAAAGGTTTGCAGACAAGAAACTGCGAAATAGAGACGGAGACTTGTGAAAGCCTTGGAGGGACAGGAGACGCTAGCACGTCGTTCGTGGTTGGAACGCTGTTCGTGTGGATACCAGTAGAGGAAGCCGACCTGAGGCGTCGACTTCTTGTGATCGGAAAGAGACCACCGTCCGCGGAGAGAATCTGTGAAGGTCGCTGAGGAACACTCCGTCGATTTCTTGCGATCAGAAAGAGATCACCACCCACGTAGAGAAGCTGTGAAATTCGCTGAGCAACACTAAGGGTAATGATTCTTTCCACTTGACTTAAACACATACGGCAGATCCTGGCAAGGAATGGAAAATTTTTAAAGTTTATTTCCGCTGCGTGTCTTCCAATTCCTTACAAAAGAATGGTTCTATATGCTGCCACATCATGCACCTCAAGCTCTACAATCCTGGAACAACTTAAGAAGTGCCTTTTTGGAGAGAGATTTTCCTTCATCAAAGACTGCTACATTCAGGAAGGAAATTTTTACTGCAAAATAGTATGTTGAAGAGTCTTTCTATGAGTTTTGGGGCATATTTCAAGAGTTACTGGCTAGATGTCCATATCATCAGATTCCAATGGAATATTTGGTGCAGTATTTTCATTCAGGATTGCACCATGCATGCAGAAAGAATTTGGATGCAGCCACTGGAGGTTCCATTGATGATTTGACACCTGATGAAGCATGGAGCTTGATTGAGAAGATAGCAAACAATAACCAGCAGTATGGAGGTTATAATGCTAGACAAGTCCATGAGATTTCTGCAAGGTCTTCTTCTCAAGATTGCAATAGCCTATCCTCTCAAGTTACTGCTATGAATGCTCAGATCAATAATATAGCTGATAAACTGAGCAATTCACATGTTCAAAGCCATACTCTCAAGCTCTAGTTTCTCCTAGCTGCCAGCTTTGTTAATCTCTAATGCACATCAGTGCAAATTGTCCTTCACATCATAAGGAGGTATCAGCTATCTATCAGGGAAGACTGAACCAGTATTCACCAAGGAATCCATATAATAAAGGATGGAGAGAGCATCCAAATTTTAGATGGAGAGATGGAGGTGGAGCTGCTGGGCATAACAGGTTCAATAATGACAAGCAAGTGGCTGAATCCTCTAGAGCCATAGAAGTGTCTAATTTTGCAAAAGATAATGGAATTTCTGAGATGAATTCAAATATAAATTCCATTAATGCAAACTTCAGCTCTAACTTCAAGGACTTGAGGTCTACAGTGGAGAACAACTTAGCAATGGCAGAATCTAAGTTTGCTGCTTTCGAGAACAAATTAGAACATTGGGAAACAAAAGCTGAAAACATGAATGGCTATGTATCACAGCTAGCCAATTCAGTAAATGATGTTCAGGCCAGAATGGGAGGAAACTTACCCTCCAACACAGTTAGTTGCTAACCCAAAATCTGTAAATGTTGTGAGTTTGAGAAGTGGAAGAACAGTAGGGGAAGCATATGCCAATGATGATGACAAGAAGAACAATAAATCAATTGAGCAGCAGAACATATCAGAAAGCAGCAAGGAGAAGGATATGCTGCATCAAAATGAGCAAGTTGTATTAAAGGAATCTACACAACCACCTGTGATGCAGGAAGCAGTAGGTAGTTCCAGCAATGCAAGTTAGGAATCCAGTAGAAACCAGAATAAAAAGGACCATGAAGATACAGAGCAGAATGACAAAGAGATAAGTATTAAGCACCTACCTTTTCCTACTGCATACATATGTCCTAAGAAATTTTTAAAGGATAAGCAGGAACAAGAAATTTTGAATCTGTTAGGTAAATTGGAAGTTAATGTGCCACTTGTGGATCTAATCAAAAGTATACCTAAGTATGGGAAATTTATGAAAGAACTCTGCACTAATAAAAGAATCTGCAAACCAAATGAAAGGGTTCAAGTAGGATCTAGTGTATCAGCTTTACTTAAGCCACAACTTCCTATAAAATGTGATGATCTAGGTTCATTTACAGTTCCAATTACTATTGGCAAGTTTCAGTGTGCTAATGCTTTGTTAGATCTTGGTGCAGCTATTAATGTCATGCCAACTTCCATCTATACATCATTAGGCATAGGCATGGGCTCACTTAAGGAGACTTCAATGATAGTGCAGCTTGCTAATCGAACCACTAGGAAACTAGAGGGACTGTTAGAGGACATATTAGTGAAGGTCAAAGACTTGATTATACCTGCAGATTTTTATGTCTTAGACATGACACAAGAGTCAAATTCAGAGGGACCTATTATCTTGGGTAGGCCATTCCTTAGGATAGCCAACACTGTGATAAGCATGAAAGATAGGAGCATTACAATGGAAGTGGGTGATAATGTCATAACTTTTAATGTCTATGAAGCAATGAGACATCCATTTGAAGATTACTCACTGTTAGGCTTAACTACAATTGATGCATACATTGAAGAAGCTAAAGATGAACATGAGTTGTTGCTGCAGACTTCTGAAAAAGCTGAATGTGAATTGTTTGAATCTGAAACTTCTTCTTCTTTTGCATTTTCTTTGGATAGTAATGGTGATGTGTCAAGTATTAACCAAATTTCAGTTGATAGCTTACTTTCCACCCTACAATCGTTTTCTTTTGCTGTTACTAATATTTTTATTGAGGATTTCATTGCAGGAACAGAATTGGATGTTGCAGAACCTGTGATGACAAAATTGTTGAAACCTGTTGCAGCTTTAGAAACTAGGAAGTTGGGGCCATCAACTCAGCCACCTGAGTTGGAACTCAAACCCCTTCTTAGTAACCTTAAATATGTGTTTTTGGCTGAAAATAATACATTACCTGTCATAATTGCTAATGCACTTTCTGTTTCTGAGGAAGAGAGATTAATTTTAGTCTTAAAACACATAAGAAAGCAATAGGTTGGACTCTAGCTGATATACCTGGTATAGATGCATCTGTATGCACACATAAAATTCTGTTAAATGATGGAGCCAGGCCTATTAACCCCTTGATATCTGATGTAGTCAAGAAAGAGGTGACTAAGTTGTTAAATGCTAGCATTATTTACCGAATTTCAGATAGTGAATGGGTAAGTCCAGTTCATGTGGTGCCTAAGAAAAGTGGTATAACTATGGTAAGGAATGAAAAGATTGAACTAATTCCTACTAGAGTGCAGAATTCATGGAGAGTGTGCATTGATTATAGGAAATTGAATGATGCAACTAGGAAGGATCATTTCCCTTTTCCATTTATAGATCAAATGTTGGAAAGGATTGCTGGAAAAGCTAATTATTGCTTTCTTGATGGTTTTTCAGGATATTTTCAAGTTCCAATTGCACCAGAAGATCAAGAGAAACCCACATTCACATGTCCATTTGGTACCTATGATTATAGGAGGATGCCATTTGGATTGTGCAATGCTCTTGGAACATTTCAAAGAGCCATGATGTCCCTATTCAGTGAATTCTTGGAGAGAAACATGGAGGTATTCATGGATGATTTTACAGTGTATGGTAAGGACTTTGATGAATGTTTAGAGAGTCTAGAGAAAGTCTTACCAAGATGCATTGAGAAGAGGCTTGTGCTGAATTTTGAGAAGTGCCATTTTATATTTGAAAAAGGCATAGTTCTAGGACATTTAATATCTAAGAATGGGATTGAGGTAGATAAAGCTAAAATTGAAGTTATTTCTTCTCTTCCTTATCCCAAATCTTTAAAGGAATTAAGGTCATTCCTAGGGCTTGCTGTATTCTATAGAAGATTCATAAAGGATTTTAGCAAGATTGCATCTCCACTATCTAAACTCATGCAAAAAGATGTAGAATTCTGTTTTGATGATACTTGTAAGAGAGCATTTGACACTATTAAAACTATGCTTATCAGACCACCTATACTTGTTGCACCTAATTGGAACTTAGATTTTGAGCTTTCATATGATGCATCAAATGAATCTGTAGGTGCCATGTTAGGACAGAAAGATGGTAAGCTATCCAAAGTCATTTCATATGCCTCTAAGACATTAGATAGTGCTCAACAGAACTACACTACTACAGAAAAAGAACTCTTTGCTCTAGTGTTTGCACTTGACAAATTTAGTTCTTATCTTTTGAGTTCTAAAGTGATTATATACTCTGACCATGCTGTTGTAAGGTTCTTGTTTGAAAAGCCACAGTCCAAGCCTAGACTCTTGAGATGGATGCTGCTAATCCAAGAATTTGATGTGGAGATAAGGGACAAAATTGGAGCAGAAAATGTGGTGGCTGACCATTTGAGCAGATTGCCCCAAAATACAAGGGGAGTATTAGATTCTGACATCATTTGTTATACATTTAGAGATTGTTCTGTTTCTGTGATTTATGTAATTACACCTTGGTATTGCCACATAGTGAACTATATTGTTACTGGTCTAATTTCACCTTCTTTATCTCATTTCTAGGGCCAGAAGATCAAGCATGAGGTAAAATTTTACATTTGGGAACCACCCATCCTATGGAAGATATGCAATGATCAAGTTATAAGAAGATGTGTGCCAAGTGAAGAAGTAGAGAGCATTCTTACAGCATGCCATTCTTCTGTTTGTGGAGAACATTTAGTGCAAAGAAAACTTCCAGAAAGATTTTGGATGCTGGTTTTTATTGGCCATAGATATTCAAAGACTGCTATGAATACTGCAAAGCTTGTAACAGGTGTCAACATTTCCGTGGACTTACTAAGAGACATGAAATACCTCAGCAGCATATGCTGTTCTGTGAGGTGTTTGAAGTATGGGGCATCGACTTTATGGGGCCATTTCCACCATCTTTTGGTTATGCATATATTCTGTTAGCTGTGGATTATCTCTCTAGATGGGTGGAAGCTGTACCAACAAGAAAGAATGATGTAGTGACAGTTTCAAAATTTCTGAAGTCAAACATCTTTTCAAGGTTTGGTATCCCAAGAGCTATAGTGAGTGATCAAGGCTCTCATTTCTATAATAAGATTTTAGGAGGGTTATTTGCCAAGTTTGGGATCAAGCACAAAGTTCAACAGCTTATCATCCTCAAACAAATGGTCAAGCTGAGAATTCTAACAAAGCTATTAAGAGGATTATGGAAAGGATAGTAAGACCCTCAAGGAAAGATTGGAGTACAAGGTTAGATGAAGCTTTGTGGGCATACAAAATAGCTCATAAGACACCACTTGAGATGTCCCCATACCTAATAGTCTATGGTAAAATATGTCATCTACCAGTAGAAGTTGAACACAAAGCATCTGGGTAGTTAAAACTTGTAACATGGATTTTGACTCTGCTGGAGAAGAAAGAATGTTGCAGATTCAGGAACTAGAAGAAATAAGACTGGATGCCTATGAGAATTCCAGAATCTACAAAGAGAAAGCCAAGCTTCTTCATGATAAGCAGATCTTGCGCAAGGAATTTCATGTTGGAGATAAAGTTGAGATTTAAGGCTAGATATGCTTTCAAACCTGGAAAACTTGCTGCAAGATGGGATGGTCCATATGTGGTGACTAAGATCCATGACTATGGAACAATTGAATTGATGGATGAAGCAGATGGTACAGCATTTCAGGTCAATGGCCACTTATTGAAGCTGTACATGGAGAACTTCAAACCCCCATGATATTCAGGTTGTCTCCTTCCTTGTTTCCCCACTTACAATAGTCTACTTTCATCAGTTTTACTATATACTTAAGCTATATTTATTGATTAAGTGTGGGGGAGGATGAACTTGATGGGTGAATAAAAATAAGATATTTGCTGTGATTTTGTATTTTGGTCGAACTCATGCTATTTATGTCGCGACTAATGTGTTCAAATTGTCAAAATTTCTTCTCTGTGAAGATTAGTCGCGACCATTGCTTACTTTTGTCATGGCCAAAAGTTCATATTTTCTGATATTTACCTATCTATGATGTTTAGTCGTGGTTTGTGCTTTATCTATTTCGCGACTGGAACTCTCTGTGAATCTTGGTCGCAACTGGATTGTCAATTGGTCGCGACTATAACATATGTGTTTAACAAGTTTACTCTCTATGATTTTAGTCGCGATTAATGTCCATTTTTGTCGCGACCAATATTCTATATTTTCTGAAAATTTCTTCTCTGTGTAAAACAGTCGCGAAAGGATGTCCATTTTTGTCGCGACTAACATCTATCTTTTGCTAAAAAAATCCTTCTACTGCGTTCTGATTGTTGCTTGGTCATTGGAAATTAGCTGTCATGAATCTAAATTGAAATTTGAACATATAATTTTGAACATTGGCAAGCTTAATGAAGTATTAGTTGCTTGGTTCATTAATTCACTACTAGAAATTGTGCATCATGATGAATGATTAATCTTATGTATTTTGTTTAAAATTCATGCAATCTAGTCATGTGAGCTTATTAGGGTGAGTAAGCCAGATGGAAGCATTTTGAGCCTTCAACATATACTCATTTACATTGTGTGACACCATCTAGTTTGGTAACTTTGCAGAACTTATCTCAATCCTTGATTCAAAACCACATCAGCTCCATGGAATTGTGAAAATGATAAGGGCATTTCTTTCAAAACCCTCTTTACCAAACAGAAACCACGTAAATATTAAATCATTTGCTTTACCCCTTTGAGACCTTCACTTTCTTTTAAAATTCCATCCTTGATTAAATGAATACTGTGCAAGATAGTTGCTGCTGCAGTAAGTCTTTGATTGTGAATGATTGCTAAGTTGCAATTACTTGTTGAATCTCTAAAACCTCAATATATTTGCTATCTGGTTCAAGAAAATGAAAACAAAGGAAAAATACAAAGAAAAGAGAAAGGAAAAAAAGAAAGAAAGAAAAGAAACTAGATGCAAAAAGTGTTATTCAACTTGTATTGAAGGAAGATAGTTTGTTACCTGCTATTTTCTGCAGCTACATGATTGGAACTTTAATTGTGTGCAGTATCTTATTAATCATTAACATGCATTTCCATTTCATCATCTACCTTTTCTAACTTTACAACCCTAATAAAGACCCTTTGATTCATAAACCTTGTGGCATTTAGTGGTGGAGATGTAGGATGGTTACAAGCCTAAGCTAGATGGTTGAGTGAAATTACCTTGATAAGAGAGGGAGTGAAACACTATACCTTGTGAGGAAATCTCAACCTAGCTGCTTACTATGATTGAATTGCATGAGTTAGATTCTTTTATTGATATAAGATTAGTTTGGATTGTTGCCAATTATGCTGAACATGTGTGTTTAAATTCAATTTTGATCATAATTTTGCTTGGAGTGCAAAAGCTAAGTGTGGGAGAGTTGATAAACTCATATTTGTACTAATTTTTAATATGTTAAAAGAGAGTTTATTATTGCTTTTATCCACATTTACTACTATAATGAGCAAATTAGTTAATAATATGAAATTGGACAAGTGGGAATTTAAATGATGTGATTTTAGTGCTTAATTGGATACATAATCAATTAAATGTCCATTTCAGGTCAACACAGCAATCAATCAGCAAAATAGAGCATCCCTATGGAATTTAGTTGCGACCGGATGTACTCAACGTCGTGACCATACGTTCAAGCAGCAAAGAAGTGCATTCTCTATAAATATTAGTCGCGACCTTATGTACCTACCATCCCGACCAAACTTCAATGTAGAGATCAATCAGCGAATGACAGAAGGGACAACTGGACAAAAGGTGATTTAAGCATATGATGAATTGAATAGCTGGACTTAACAGACTGCAAATAAAAGCTGATAACAAATTGCAACTGGGAGATCATGCATGAGCTGGCACATAAAGGAGCACTGTTCACGCGTCTGGCACTGTTTACACATCAGCATACTCCATCTGAACAGAAGAGCAAGTTGCTGACAGCAAGTGGGAGCATGTGCTGTAAACAGAATTGACATGTTGATAACTGTCGTTTCTATTATCAAACAAAACTAAGCTAACCAATAGTAAGTGGAGGCTAACCTAGGTCGGATCACAAGGAGCTACTGAATGTTAGAGTTCCTAATCAATCAATTGAGCCACAAATTAACAAGTTAACATATGAGTTTGGTGATGATTTGTTTGTACTAAAGACTGAATGTAAAGTCTATGCTATTGTTTCTGATTTTAAGTGTTTATAATGATGAGATGAATGAGTGATGACAAGTGTGTTCCCTTGGAGATTGCCTTACCCTCATTATCCACAGAATATCAAGAGTTAATCAATTGAACTAGAATAGGTTAGCTAACAACTCGCTAGCTAAATCTCAATTAACGCTACAACTCGCAGACATCAATAGAGAATAGGAATCGTTCAACTTAGAGATAATAGAATATGAATATTAATCAAAGGTTCATTAATGTAGGAAAAAGGAATCTAACTCGGCTCCCTAGTGCCTTGTCATCTATTAATCTAATTGAATCAATAAACCAGAAGTAAATACATCAACTAGATATAGTTAAATCTGACTTAAAGACTCAATAACTCCCTGTTAAGCTTGAAAGACTCTGGTTGGCGTCATCTCAAGAAAGCACAGCAGCTCAGCCTTGCATTGCTATCTGAACTCCAGCAGTAAACATTAGTACAACAGCAGTAGTCATGTGGAAATGGAAGGAGAAAATGAAGATGATGAACTGCAGAACTTTCCTCTGGTTCTATTAACTAGAACAGAGCAAAGTTGCAGAAGAGAAATGAAGATGAAGAGAGAGATGGTGTGTGCGTGAAACTGGAATCTGGATGGAATGAATGGAATGATGTGTGTGAATGGTATATCATAATTGTATGGGAATGTATCGGATGTCTGGATGATATGCGTATCATGTGATATATAGGAGAAGTCTGAAATGCATGAGTGAGTCAATGGAGCTGTCCAGATACCCTCCATCTCCAGCTGTCAGCACATGATCTGGTATTCTGTTTATGCTTCCCACTTGCTGTAGGCAACTTGCTCATTCTGTTCAGATGGAAAATGCTGATGTGTGAACAGTGCGCGCGTGAACAGTGCCAAATGTGTAGATTCTGTTATGTTGCTGCACATGTGCTGAATATCCTACTTGCTTCAGTTCCTTAATTCTTGGATTTAGCCCATGTGCTATCAGCTCCTCAAGTCCAGCTGTCATTCTCCCTTCATTCCTTCGCTGGTTGATTCCTGTATCGAAGTATGGTCGTGACGGTATGTACATCAGGTCGTGACTAATATTTACAGAGAACGCTTCTTCTTTGCTGATTAAGTTTTGTCGTGACATGAAGTTCATAAAGTCGCGACTGAATTCCACAGGGACGTTCTACTTTGCTGACTGATTGTTGTATTGACCTGAAATGGACATTTAATAGATTATTTATCCAATTAAGCACTAAAATCACATCATTTAATTCTCACTTGTCCAATTTCATATTTTTAACTAATTTGCTCAATATAGTAGTAAATGTGGATAAGAATCAATAATAAACTCTCTTTTAACATATTAAAAATCAGTACAAATATGAGTTTATCAACTCCCCCACACTTAGCTTTTGCACTCCGAGTAAAATTATGGATCAAAACTGAATTTAAACACATATGTTCGGCACAATTGACAAAACAGATTTAGCATGAGTACTTGCAATCATAAATCGTTCCCTTCAATTGGCTACAACCCAAACTAATCTCATATCAATCAAAGATTCTAACTCATGCAATTCAATCATAGTAAGCAACTAGGTTGAGATTTCCTCACAAGGTATAATGTTTCACTCCCTCTCTTATCAAGGTAATTTCACTCAACCATCTAGCTTAGACTTCCCATAGGCTTGTGACCATCCTACATCTCCACCACTAAATGCCACAAGGGTTATGAATCAAAGGGTCTTTATTAAGGTTGTAATGATGGAAAGGCTAGATGATGAAATGGAAATGCATGTCAATAATTAATGAAATACATCACACAATTAAAGTTCCAATCATACAGCTGCAGAAATTGACAAGTCACAAACTATCTTCCTTTAATACAAGTTGAATACACTTTTTACATCTGGTTTCTTTTCTTTCTTCTTTCTTTCTCTTTTCTTTGTACTTTTCTCTATACATTTTTTTCCTTTGTTTTCATTTCTTGAACCAGATAACAATTTATTGAGGTTCAAACATTCAACACTTGGTTGCAACTTGACCATTATGCACAATTAAAGCAGCAACTATTTGTACAGTTTTCATTAATCAAGGATGAAATTTTTAAAGAAAATGAAGGTCTCAAAGGGGTAAAGCAAAGGATTTAATATTTATGTGGTTTCTGTTGGGTCAAAAGGGTTTTGAAAGAAATGCCCTTATCATTTTCACAATTCCATGGAGCTAATATGGTTTTGAATCAAGGATTGAGACAAGTTCTGCAAAGTTACCAAACTAGATGGTGTCACATAATGTAAAGCGGTATATGTTGAAGGCTCAAAATGCTTCCATCTGGCTTACTCATCCTAATCAGCTCACATGACTAGATTGCATGAATTTTAAACAAAATACATGAGATTAATCATTCATGATGCACATTTTCCAGTAGTGAATTAATGAAACAAGCAACTAATACTTCATCAAACTTGCCAATGTTCAAGATTATATGTTCAAAGTTTAATTTAGAATCCATGACAGTAAATTCCGAAGACCAAGCAACAGCCAGAACGCAAAAGAAGGATTTTTCAGCAAAATATAGATGTTAGTTGAGACAAAAAGGTCATAAGGTCGCGACTGTTTTACACAGAGGGAAATTTTTAGAAAACAGAGAATATTGGTCACGACAAAAATTGACATTGGTCGCGACTTAAAATCACCGAGAGTAACCTTGTTAAACACACATTTCCTAGTCGCGACCAAATGATAACCTAGTCACGACGGATATTCACAGAGAGCTACAGTCGCGATAAAAATAATCCAAGGTCGCGACTAATATTCACAGAGAGCTACAGTCGCGACAAAGATAAGCACAGACCACGACTAAACATCACAGATAGGTAAACATCAGAAAAATTTAAACTTTTGGTCGCGACAAAAATAAGCAATGGTCGCGACTAATATTCACAGAGAAGAAATTTTTGATAATTTGAACACATTAGTCGCGACATAAAATGTATGAGGTTGCGACCAAAATACAAAATCATAGCAAATATTTGATTTTTATTCACCCATCAAGTTCATCCTCCCCCATACTTAAATTCTACATTGTCCACAATGTCAAGAAGTAATGAACATATGTAAAGGCAGCAGTAATGATCATGACAACACTAAACCAATTATAGCTCAAGTATATAATAATTATAGCTCAAGAAGTAATGAACATATGTAAAGGCAGCAGTAATGATCATGACAACACTAAACCATTTATGGGAAATTTATCTACCCTACTGACTAGGTCTCCTCCCCCACACTTAATCAACAATTATAGCTCAAGTATATAATAAAGCTGATCAAAGCAGACTATTGTAAGTGGGGAAATAAGGAAAGAGACAACCTGACTGTTATGGGGCTTGAAATTCTCCTTGTACAGCTTCAGTAAGTGGCCATTGACCTAAAATGCTGTACCATCTGCTTCATCCATCAATTCAATTGTTCCATAGTCATGGATCTTAGTCACCATATTTGGACCATCCCATCTTGTAGCAAGTTTTCCAGGTTTGAAAACATATCTAGCGTTAAATCTCAGAACCTTATCTCCAATATGAAACTCCTTGCGCAAGATCTGCTTATCATGAAGAAGCTTGGCTTTCTCTTTGTAGATTCTGGAATTCTCATAGGCATCCAGTCTTATTTCTTCTAGTTCCTGAATCTCCAACATTCTTTCTTCTCTAGCAGTGTCAAAATCCATGTTACAAGCTTTAATTGCCCAGAATACTTTGCGCTCAACTTCTACTGGTAGATGACATGTTTTACCATAGACCATTCGGTATGGGGACATCTCAAGTGGTGTCTTATGAGCTGTTCTGTATGCCCACAAAGGTTCATCTAACCTTGTACTTCAATCTTTCCTTGAGGGTCTTACTATCCTTTCCAGAATCCTTTTAATAGCTTTGTTAGAATTCTCAGCTTGACCATTTGTTTGAGGATGATAAGCTGTTGAAACTTTGTGCTTGATCCCAAACTTGGCAAATAACCCTCCTAACATCTTATTACAGAAATGAGAGCCTTGATCACTTACTATAGCTCTTGGAATACCAAACCTTGAAAAGATGTTTGACTTTAGAAATTTTGAAACTGTCACTGCATCATCCTTTCTTGTTGGTATAGCTTCCACCCATCTAGAGAGATAATCCACAGCTAACAGAATATATGCATAACCAAAAGATGGTGGAAATGGCCCCATGAAGTCGATGCCCCATACTTCAAACACCTCACAGAATAGCATAGGCTGCTGAGGCATTTCATGTCTCTTAGTCAGTCCACCGAAACGTTGACATCTGTCACAAGCCTTGCAGTATTCATAGCAATCTTTGAATATCTGTGGCCAATAAAAACTAGCATCCAAAATCTTTCTGGAAGTCTTCTTTGTACTGAAATATCCTCCACAAACAGAAGAAAGACATGCTATAATGATGTTGTCTATTTCTTCACTTGGCACACATCTTCTAATAACTTGATCACTGCATATTTTCCAAAGAATGGGTGGTTCCCAAATGTAAAATCTTGCCTCATGCTTGATCTTCTGACCCTGGAAATGAGATAAAGAAGGTGAAATTAGACTAGTAACAATGTAGTTTACTATGTGGCAATACCAAGGTGTAATTACAGAAATCACAGAAACAGAACAATCTCTAAATGTATCATAAATGATGTCAGAATCTAATACTCCCCTTGTATTTTCAGGCAATCTGCTCAAATGGTCAGCTACCACATTTTTTGCTCCAATTTTGTCCCTTATCTCCACATCAAATTCTTGGATTAGCAGCATCCATCTCAAGAGTCTAGGCTTGAACTGTGGCTTTTTAAACAAGAACTTTACAGCAGCATGGTCAGTGTATATAATCACTTTAGAACTCAAAAGATAAGATCTAAATTTGTCAAGTGCAAACACTATAGCAAAGAGTTCTTTTTCTGTAGTAGTGTAGTTCTGTTGAGCACTATCTTATGTCTTATAGGCATATGAAATGACTTTGGATAGCTTACCATCTTTCTGTCCTAACATGGCACCTATAGATTCATTTGATGCATCACATGAAAGCTCAAAATCTAAGTGCCAATTAGGTGCAACAAGTATAGGTGGTGTGATAAGCATAGTTTTAATAGTGTCAAATGCTCTCTTACAAGTATCATCAAAACAAAATTCTACATCTTTTTGCATGAGTTTAGATAGTGGAGATGCAATCTTGCTAAAATCCTTTATGAATCTTCTATAGAATCCAGCATGCCCTAGGAATGACCTTAATTCCTTTAAAGATTTGGGATGAGGAAGAGAAGAAATAACTTCAATTTTAGCTTTATCTACCTCAATCCCATTCTTAGATATTAAATATCCTAGAACTATGCCTTTATCTACCATAAAATGGCACTTCTCAAAATTCAGCACAAGTTTTTTCTCAATGCATCTTGCTAAGACTTTATCTAAACTCTCTAAACATTCATCAAAGTCCTCACCATACATTGTGAAATCATCCATGAATACCTCCATGTTTTTCTCCAAGAATTCATTGAATATGGACATCATAGCTCTTTGAAATTTTCCCGGAATTCATTGAATATGGACATCATAGCTCTTTGAAATTTTCCCGGCGCATTGCACAATCCAAATGGCATCCTCCTATAATCATAGGTACCAAATGGACATGTGAATGTGGTCTTCTCTTGATCTTCTGGTGCAATGGGTACCTAAAATTATCCTGAAAAACCATCAAGAAAGCAATAATTAGCTTTTCCAGCAAGCCTTTCCAACATTTGATCTATAAATGGTAAAGGGAAATGATCCTTCCTAGTTGCATCATTCAATTTCCTATAATCAATGCACACTCTCCATGAATTCTGCACTCTAGTAGGGATTAGTTCATTCTTTTCATTCCTTACCACAGTTATACCACTCTTCTTAGGCACCACATGAACTGGATTCATCCATTCACTGTCTAAAATTGGGTAAATAATGCCAGCATTCAACAACTTAGTCACTTCTTTCTTGAGTACATCAGATATCAAGGGGTTTAGCCTTCTTTGTTGCTGTTTAATAGGCTTAGCTCCATCATTTAACAGAATTTTATGTGTGCATACAGATGCATCTATACCAGGTATATTAGCTAGAGTCCAACCTATTGCTTTCTTATGTATTTTTAAGACTGAAATCAATCTCTCTTCCTCAAAAACAGAAAGTTCATTAGCAATTATGATAGGTAATGTACTATTTTAAGCCAAAAACACATATTTAAGGTTACTAGGAAGTGGTTTGAGTTCCAACTCAGGTGGCTGAACAGTTTATGGCCCCAACTTCCTAGTTTCTACAGCTGCAATAGGTTTCATCATTTATGTCATCACAGGTTTTACAACTTCCAGTTCTATTTCTGCAATGAAATCCTCAATAGAAATATCAGTAACATCAAAAGAAAAAGATTGTAGGGTGGAAAGTAAGTTCATGTTCATCTTTAGCTTCTTCAATGTATGCATCAATTGTACTTAAGCCTAACAGTGAGCAATTTTCAAATGAATGTCTCATTGCTTCATAGACATTAAAAGTTATGACATTATCACCCACTTCCATTGTGATGCTCCCATTTTTCATGCTTATCACAGTGTTGGCTGTCCTAAGGAATGGCCTACCCAAGATAATAGGTCCCTCTGAATTTGACTCTTGTGTCATATCTAAGACATAAAAATCTGCAGGTATAATCAAGTCTTTGACCTTCACTAATATATCCTTTAACAGTCCCTCTGGTTTCCTAGTGGTTCTATCAGCAAGCTGTACTATCATTGAAGTCTCCTTAAGTGAGTCCATGCCTATGCCTAATGATGTATAGATGGAAGTTGGCATGACATTAATAGCTGCACCAAGATCTAACAAAGCATTAGCACACTGAAACTTGCCAATAGTAATTGGAACTGTAAATGAACTTGGATCATCACATTTTATAGGAAGTTATGGCTTAAGTAAAGCTGACACACTAGATCCCACTTGCACCCTTTCATTTGGTTTGCAGATTCTTTTATTAGTGCAGAGTTCTTTCATAAACTTCCCATACTTAGGTATACTTTTGATTAGATCCACAAGTGGCACATTAACTTCCAATTTACCTAACAGATTCAAAATTTCTTGTTCCTGCTTATCCTTTAAAAATTTCTTAGGACATATGTATGCAGTAGGAAAAGGTAGGTGCTTAATACTTATCTCTTTGTCATTCTGCTCTGTATCTTCATGGTCCTTTTTATTCTGGTTTCTACTGGATTCCTAACTTGCATTGCTGGAACTACCTACTGCTTCCTGCATCACAGGTGGTTGTGTAGATTCCTTTAATACAACTTGCTCATTTTGATGCAGCATATTCTTCACCTTGCTGCTCTCTGATCTGTTCTGTTGCTCAATTGATTTATTGTTCTTCCTGTCATCATCATTGGCATCTTCTTCCCCCACTATTCTTCCACTTCTCAAGCTCACAACATTTATAGACTTTGGGTTAACAACTGTGTTGGAAGGTAAGTTGCCTCCCATTCTGTCCTGAACATCATTTACTGAATTGGTTAGCTGTGATACATAGCCATTCATATTTTCAGCTTTTGTTTCCCACTGCTCTATCTTGCTCTCCAAAGCAGTAAACTTAGACTTTGCCATTGCTAAGTTGTTCTCCACTGTGGACCTCAAATCCTTGAAGTTAGAGCTGAAGTGTGTGTTCAAGGAATTTATATTTGAGTTCATCACATTGATGCTCTTGAGTATCTCAGAAATTCCATTATCTTTTGCAGCATTAGACACTTCTATTGCTCTAGAGAATTCAGCCACTTGCTTGTCATTGTTGAATTAGTTTTGACCAGCAGCTCCACCTCCATCTCTCCATCTGAAATTAGGATGATCTATCCATCCTTCATTGTATGTGTTGGAGTATGGATTCCTTTGTGGATACTGGTTGAGTCTGCCTTGATAAATGGCTAAGACATCCTCATGATGTGAAGGACAATTTGCACTAATATGCATTGGAGAAGAGCAGAGCTGACAGCTAGGAGCAACTAGAGCTTGAGAGTATGGGCTTTGAACATGTGAATTGCTCAATTGTGCAGCTATATTGTTGATTTGAGCATTCATAGCAGCAACTTGAGAAGAAAGAGTATTATGATCTTAATGACCTTGCAGAAACCTCATGCACTTGTCTAGCATCATATCCTCCATACTACTGGTCATTGTTTGCTATCTTTTCTATCAAGCTCCAAGCTTCATCAGGTGTCAAATCATCAATTGAACCCCTAGCAGCTGCATCAAAATTCTTCCTGCATGCAAAGCGCAATTCTGAATGAAAGTACTGCACCAAATGCTCCATTGGAATCTGATGATATGGATATCTAGCTAGCAACTCTTGAAATCTGCCCCAAAACTCGTAGAAAGACTCTTCAACATACTGTTTTGCAGCAAAGATTTCCTTTCTCAATGCAGCAGTTTTTGATGAAGGAAAATATCTCTCCAAGAAGGCACTTCTTAAGTTGTTCCAAGAGTGAAGAGCTTGAGGTGCATGATGTGGCAGCATATAGAACCATTCTTTTGCCTTTCCTTCCAGCGTGAAATGAAAGACTTATCTCTGCACAGCATCCATGTAAGCTCCTACAGGCTTCATAGTTAAGCAAACCCACTTCATAGTCTGCAAATGCTTGAAAGGATCCTCATCTGCCAATCCATAATACTTTGGTAGGTTACTCAATAAGGGACCTTTCAACTCAAAGTTCACATCTAAAGTAGGACAAGTTTGAAAAGGATCATAGTTTGCATTAGAAGAAGTGAGATCTCTTATGCTCCTACGTGGCCTTCTATTGTTCATGTTATTTTCTGCATATTGCTCATTTTGATTATTCTGATTATGAGTCTGAGCTTCACCTACATTAACATGCTCCATAACAAGATGATTATCTAATATATCAAAAGACACAAGTTTAGTATCAGCAATAACAGATGCCACACTAGCTTGATTTTTAGTTTTCTTAAGTTGCCTTAGTGTCCTATTGATTTCTCTATCTAAAGATTAGCCTAACCACCACACTACACGTATAGACGCGAACCCCCCCTCGTTACCGTACGTGCGACTCTCACCGCATACGGCTTGCACAAAGACTCCTAAATCCATCCCGAGCCTTTTCTTCCACCTCTCCTCTCCAATCCTCGATCAAACTTGCGTTCCCCAGGCGCTATGAAATGGGGGGTCTTTCCTTCGCCTATCGTATGTATCGGCTTGGCTTCGTCCAGAACCAAGGAGGCATAGCATTCTGGCGGGCGCGTGCATGTAGGAAGGCCGACCACTACATAAGCTAAAAAACTACGACGACTACAAGCCAAGCCAGAAGCGACTCGCTTCTATTCTCGTTGGGATTGGATATAGATGGGGAATCTATAGATCATAGTAGTTCACCAACCTCTCTAACTAACATACGATACAATTTCACTTCACGGCACGGCCAAAACAAAAAAAAAGAAAGAGCTTCGCTCGGTGGGGAGCTTCTGGTCATGCAAATCACGCTCAACAATAATGCAGAAGACCAGATATATCAGTAATGCAGCTAATTCAGCAAATAAAATCAGTTAGTCACAGTTTAGAAATATAAGGTCGCGACAAAAAGTACTAAAGGTCACGACTCAAAATCCCAGAGAGCAAATATCGCGATGAAAATGAACCACAAGTCGCGACTGTCAGTCACAGAGAGCAAAATTTTCGGAATATGGATTTTTGGTCGTGACCAAATGTCACTTTGGTTGCGACTAAAAATCACAAAGAGCAAATGCTTGAAGTCAGAAATTTCTACTTGCGACCAAAATACACTTTGATCGCGACTAAAAACAACAGAGAGTTTTAGTCGTGACTAAGTGTCAATCTGGTTGCGACTAGAAATTACAGAGAGCAAATGTTTGATATAAGAGATTTGTCGTTGCGACCAAAGTGCACTTATGTCGCGACTAAATATCACAGAGAGGTTTAGTCATGACTAAGTGTCAATTTATTTGCGACTACAAATCACAGAGATAAAAATTTGAACAAAAATATTTTTGGTTGCGACCAAGTAGATCTCCCGTCTGACTAAACATGGCAGAGAACAAATCTGAGGTGAAAACTGATTTCTGGTTGCGACCAAATGTAGTCTAGTTGGGACAAGAAATCACAGAGCACTTTAGTTGCGATGAAAAAGCCATTTTGATAACTGTCGTTTCTATTATCAAATAAAACTAAGCTAACCAATAGTAAGTAGAGGCTAACCTAGGTCAAATCACAAGGAGCTACTGAATGTTAAAGTTCCTAATCAATCAATTGAGCCACAAATTAACAAGTTAACAGATAAGTTTGGTGATGTTTTGTTTGTACTAAAGACTGAATGTAAAGTCTATGCTATTGTTTCTGATTTTAAGTGTTTATAATGATGAGATGAATGAGTGATGACAAGTGTGTTCCCTTGGAGATTGCCTTACCTTCATTATCCACAGAATATCAAGAGTTAATCAATTGAACTAGAATATGTTAGCTAACAACTCGCTAGCTAAATCTCAATTAACGCTATAACTCGAAGACACCAATAGAGAATAGGAATCGTTCAACTTAGAGATAATAGAATATGAATATTAATCAAAGGTTCATTAATGTAGGAAAAAGGAATCCAACTCGGTTCCCTAGTGCCTTGTCATCTATTACTCCAATTGAATCAATAAACCAGAAGTAAATACATTAACTAGATATAGTTAAATCTGACTTAAAGACTCAATAACTCCCTGTTAAGCTTGAAAGACACTGGTTGGTGTCATCTCCAAGGAAGCACCGCAACTCAGCCTTGCATTGCTATCTGAACTCCAGCAGCAAACATCGGTACAGCAGAGTAGTCATGTGGAAATGGAAGGAGAAAATGAAGATGATGAACTGCAGAACTTTCCTCTGGTTCTATTAACTAGAACAGAGCAAAGTTGCAGAAGAGAAATGAAGATGGAGAGAGAGAAGATGGTGTGTGCGTGAAACTGGAATCTGGATGGAATGAATGGAATGATGTGTGTGAATGGTATATCATAATTGTATGTCAGAATTTATGGGAATGTATCGGATGTCTGGATGATGTGCGTATCATGTGATATATAGGAGAAGTCTGAAATGCATGAGTGAGTCAATGGAGCTATCCAGATGCCCTCCATCTCCAGCTATCAGCACATGATCTGGTATTCTGTTTATGCTTCCCACTTGCTGTAGGCAACTTGCTCATTCTGTTAGATGGAAAATGCTGATATGTGAACAGTGTGCGCGTGAATAGTGCTAAATATGTCGATTCAGTTCTGTTGCTGCACATGTGCTGAATATCCTACTTGCTTTAGTTCCTTAATTCTTGGATTTAGCCCATGTGCTATCAGCTCCTCAAGTCCAGCTGTCATTCTCCCTTCATTCCTTCGCTGGTTGATTCCTGTATCGAAGTATGGTCGCGAAGGTATGTACATCAGGTCGCGACTAATATTTACAGAGAACGCTTCTTCTTTGCTGATTAAGTTTTGTCGCGACGTGAAGTTCATAAAGTCGCGACTGAATTCCACAGGGACGTTCTACTTTGCTGACTGATTGCTGTATTGACCTGAAATGGACATTTAATAGATTATTTATCCAATTAAGCACTAAAATCACATCATTTAATTCTTACTTGTCCAATTTCATATTTTTAACTAATTTGCTCAATATAGTAGTCAATGTGGATAAGAATCAATAATAAACTCTTTTTTAACATATTAAAAATCAGTACAAATATGAGTTTATCACATGTGATAACAGAAGCAAGTTGAGAGGCTTCACATGTGTTGCACGAGGGATGAATCTACAGATCATGCTTCCACACCTCTCTCTATATATCACGCAGATTTCACAGCCAGGGATATTCAATCATACAGATACAAAACACACATTCATATCACTTGACTACATTCCATTCCATCTACACCAAGCCATTCATGCACACATTCATCTTCTTCTTCATCTCCAATTCTCTTCTACAACTCCCTCTGTTCTAGTCAATAGAAACAGAGGATGGTTTTGCAGATTCATCTTCATCTTCTCATTCCATTTTCACCATGACTGCTACTGTACCGATGTTTGCTGCTGGAGTTCAGATAGCAATGCAAGGCTAAGCTGTTGTGCTCTCTTGGAGATGACACCAAACCAGAATCTTTTGAGCTTAACAGGGAGTTTATTGAGTCTTTAAGTCAGATTTAACTGTATCTAGTTGATGTATTTACTTCTGGTTTATTGATTCAATTAGAGTAGTAGATGACAAAGAAGTAGGGAACCGAGTTGGATTTCTTATTTTTGCATAAATGATCCTTTGATTAGTTCTCATCTTTGATCTAGTTAAACATAGCTGTGATTAATTGAAGTGATTCTATTTAATTCATATTCTACTATCTCTGGTTGAATGAGTCAAATTCTCTATTAATGTCTGCGAGGAGTAGCTTTGATTGAGATTTAGCTAGCGAGTTGTTAGCTAACCTAATTTAATTCAACTGATTAACTCTTGATATTCTATGGATAATAAAGGTAAGATAATCTCCAAGGGAACACACTTGTCATCATTCATTCATTTCATCATTATAACACATAAAGCATAAACGTAGCATAGACTTTACATTCAGTTTTAGTTCAAACAGTTCAACACACAACTCATCTGCTTAATTTGTTAAATTGTGGCTCAATAGATTAATTAGGAACTCTAACATCCAATAGCTCCTTGTGATCCGACCTAGGTTAGCCTCCGTTTTACTATTGGTTAGCTTAGTTTTGTTTGATAATTAAAATGACAGTTATCAAAAAGTCTACAATTAGCGATAATTGTTACCGCCATTAAAAGTAGGCACATCAGAGTAAATAGAATGTGGCATAGAGTACAATTAATTGCGGTTCATATAGTAACAGCTGTTAAAGGTAACATTTTTCATGGCATTTTGTTTAAAAATGCTGTGAAAAGTATGCTTTTATGGCGGTTAAAATGTGGACTTATTACGTTGATAGAATTCACGCTGCATAAAATTGCCGTGAAATGCCACTTTTAACCACCATTAAAGGCATTTTTTCAGTAGTGCTAGAACTTTATCCTTTGTTATTCAATATTTTTAGGCAAAGATTATAGTCACCCACATCATAAAGGGAAAGAGCTGGGGGCCTTGGCACTTGTTTAGCCTTGTATGCCTCTATGAATTTTGTGATTTGTGTAACGATTGATATATTGCCATTTAGGGCTCTACATACTTTCTTTTGAATGTTTTGTTGGAACATGGTTACTTCCTCTCGGTTATTGTGGTATTAGATTAGTGTTAGTTGGCTGAAAGCCATAGGATTGTTTCATTTGTTTTATTGTGTATCCATACTTTTGATTGATCAAATATATTGTGGTATTATTTAGGAAAATGTTGTGTAGGCTGTGTGTTAGTGATTGGAATATTGTAGTGGACTTGTAGGAGAGTGTTTATGTTTGGAATCCCCATGTCTATGTTATAATGGACTTGTGGGATGGGCTTTGATTTGAGCCTAATGTGATTGGATCTTGTGTTTAGAAAATTATTTTTGAAAATGGCCAATTTGTTATGAGAAAGCTTTTATAACCATGATAGTGTATTTGTTACAAGTTTCACTCTTTTCTACCAAGGTTAAAGTTGAACTTGTGGTTTAAGAGTGATTTTTAAACTATTTATAAGTCCAATCCTTTTTCTAACCAAATAGATCTCCTTGTTGTACTGTTAATTTTTTTCTATCATGGTGATAAGACTCAATTTTACCTTCTTAATTAATGTCATTTCATAAGTTTTTATGAGGTTGATTGAGCTTAATTGCATGATTTGATGCTAATTTGAGATAATTTAGAATTCAAGGTCCTTATGTGCATTTAGAACTTAAAAGGGGCATTTTTGGTATGTTTTTGTGATTGTTCTTAGAAAATTAATTACTGGTATCATTTAATCTTGTTTTATATTTTAGGGACCTTGAAAGATAAAAAATTGAAGTGAAAATGACCAAGAAAAAGGGCCTAAAAAAGTCACAATGATGTCATTGTGCATTAGCCTAGTTCTTCTCTGTGTCAGTTCACAACGGCCAAGAAATTTCTCACCACGGTGAATGTGCAAAAATGCTTATACATGTTTGTTAGACTCCAATATTTTGATGATGAAAACTTGAGAAAAGATTTCAAAAAGTATTTTCAAATTGATAAATTGCATATATCGATTAGCTCATCGATAAGAGGTTTACTCGATAAGCTCTTTGATAAATGAGAAGAAATTTGGAAAAGAATTATTTCCTGAAGTATATTTATTAAAGACCTAATCAATAAGTTTGCTTATCGATAAGACCTTCGATAAATAAACTATTAAGAAACTCATAAGACCTTCGATAAATAAACTATTAAGAAACTATGAATCTTTGTTTTAAAATCATTTCTTTTTAAAGACTTATTCGATAAGGCTATTTATCGAAAAAGCCTTCGATAAATTTGCAAATGACTTAGTGAATGTTATGAAAGCATTTATCCAAGTATTTATCGATAAGAGTGTTGATTGATAAAGACTTCAAACAGAAATAGCTTTGTGAAAATATTCTTGAAGAGAATTCATCGAAGTCTTAATCGATAAACGGGTTTATCGATAAAACTTTTGATAAATGAAGCAAATCAAATGATTTCTCAGTTTGAAAAACTTATCAAATTTATAGATAAGCTATTTGATAAATATGAAGTCTGTCAAGTTTTCAAAAACTCAATTTATCGAAGTACTATTCGATAAGGGCATTTATCGAAGAACATTTCGACAAGTATGAGAAAATTTCACTCACTGACTCACTGACTCACTGACTACATACTTATATTTACAACTTTTGAGTGATTTATCGATAAGTTATTCGATAAGTCTATTCTTCATATAACACTTCGATAAATTAGATACAAAAAACTTAAATAAAGTCTAATTCAGTTATGATATTTATTGATAAGCTATTCGAATATGTCATTTATCAATAAGATGCTCAACTGTTCATTTATCGATATACTATCTTATTGATGAACTCTTGGATAAATACTAATATATTTTTAAAAGATTTTCAAAATTAGATTTTGACAAATCAAATTAAACTTAGTGTAATCATTTCTATATGTTTTTTATCACTATCTATTACATTCACAATGTTTTCCTAGTATGTTTACATTACAGAGATTTTCAAATGGAAAAGTTACTGTTGAACGTTAACTGTCAGAAAATGCATTAAATGCTACTACCTACTGTTGCTAACCACCCACAGCTTTGTCTCCACTTTACTAAAGTCTTCATGTGTCTAATGGGTAACTCACAATCTGAAGTTATAAATACGAGATGAATTGAATGCTGAAGAGAAGAAGTTCAACAACCTACGAGAGAGCATTTAATTGCATTCATTGTTTATCCTAAGTGGTAGCGTATACTCTGTTTTACTTTGCGTAAACAGAGAATATTCTTAGAGAGAGAAATTTTTGTGCTTCACTGATTATAATATCTTCTCTGTGAGAGAGACTTTTTATTTCTCTATTTTAATTCTGAGTTGCTCAAGAGTATGGTACTCTTGAGTAATATGTAACTTATGGGTTGTAAGGGGGAGTGAGAGGAATTCTCGTGGTGAATGTATTGAGGCACCAAGAACCTGCCTAATCTTGGAGAATATAGTGGAAAAATATTAGAGAGAATCTAAGGACTAGACGTAGGCCAAGAAGTTAGGCCGAACCAGGATAAATCAGTTGTGTCATCTTCTTCCTTCAAACTCTCGATGATATAATTCTTATACTTCTTTAAATTTCGATGAGTTCTTAAATTTTTAGAATCACCCAATTTACCCCTTTCTTGGGGGTTACTGCCAAAACTAACAATGTTTTTATGCAAAAATAGCTTCCAAGCCTATTTTTTGACCTAGAACCCAACCCTCAACTGGCATATAGCTGAAAATACAACCCTAATCAATCATTCCTTTATTCCCCATTCATTTCTATCTCTTTTCTCTCCATCTCCATCCTCTTTCACTCCATTTTCTGCACTTCTACTTCATCTTGTCACTCTCCTTGGCTGGGATTTCAGTTTGGGAGCTTGATAAAGCTTTCTTCGAATTTGGATATTGAGATTTTATGATTTGGCCCATGTTTTGTATTGTTAAAGACTAAGTTTGATTGTTTGATTGTATGAATGTTTGATTTGGTATAATCTAATGTCTTTATGATTAAATGTGGTAACTTGTATTGTATTTCGGTTGGATTGCTCAAGTTATTTTGTGCTATCATATTGATCTCATCATTAGTGTTTAATGAGGGTAATTAATCTTGCTTTTGACTCCTTAGTCAAGATTTTCAATCTAAGTTAATGTACCTATGTTTTGATTGGTCAATCAAGCTATTAAAGAAAATGGTTTTGCAAAATTTTCACTATTTTAAGAAGTGATGAAAGCTAAGATCAAAACTCCAAGGGAAAATCTATCATTATTTCCTATCCATTCCACATTTATTAAAAATACCAAAAACAAGTAGTTTAGGTTCATTTATCATTCTTACATCTTATATTGTTTTGAAAGAAAACCCCCTTTATCCTTGTCAATTGCATGATTTCCTTACATTTAGCTAGCTTAGGATTCCAATAAAGGCTCTCCAAAGTGATACGACCCGAGGTTGTGCTATATTACATTCCTTGGTTTTAAATTGTTGATTGGGACCCCAAGGCGTATCGACAAAGGTCCTCATCACATGGTTAGTCTTGTGAAGTGGTTTGTCTCCTTTTAACCCTGATAGTCTCCTTTAAAGGTTAGGTTTTGTCCTTTTTTATCATTGTTAAGGTTTTAAATTATAAGTTTGTTTCTTTTTAATTATGATAGGGTTTTCTCTAACTTTAAGGTTATGTATTTTTTATCATGGTTAAGGCTTTTAAGGTGTTGTTTTCTTTTAATCATGATAGTGTTTCATTATTTTGTTAAGCTCTTTTCTATTATGATTATCCCTTTTAAATTGTAAATGATTTGAAATGGTAAAGTGTTTAGTGTATAGAGGCAAATGTTACATGAGAAGCACGAGAAAACAAAACTAGACATGGGATAGTGCTTATATTTAGTGATTTAGTGTTTGTTAATGTGATTGTTGTTGTAGAGCTACCTATCCTCAAAATTTTGGAGATTCAAAGTTAGGGGAAGTGCTGCCAAAATTTATAGAAATATGTTAAAATCATGCTAAATGGAAAAAGTAAATCTACAAAATATCTAGAGGACTCAGAGTTGAATGTATGGGATAGAATTGAAATTCAAGTTTGTTCTCCTTCCTTTAAGCCATAGCCAATACTATTTAAGCATGTTAGGGATGAGTTTTGATAAGCTTGAGGCTTCCAATGGGTTCAGATAAAGTTTTATATAGGATAATTTCCCTAGGATAAACTTGAAAGAATAATGGAATTTTTACATATATATGTGTATGTTTCGACCTACGTTGGAAGTTGGGGAAGAAGTTACAATTGGATTGATTTGAGCTGAAAAATGGATTACTCATGCAAAATTAGGTATTGGTAGCATGAGGAATGAATTTTTAATCAAGAATAAAGTAACTATAAGAATTAAAATTTAAATGATAAAGTTTAGGAGCCAAATTTTAAGATCTAAGAGTTGAGCAAAGTGAAAAGCTATTTATGCATAGAGAATGCATAAAGATAACATGTATTGATATGCTTATATGTGTAAATTTGTTAGGATTTGAATTTTGGCAAAATCCTATAAACAAGAATGAGTAAGAGGAGAAAGTAAGGAAAGTAAGTTAGGAGGAAAGCTTGAGAGATAGCTAAACCTTTTAATCTCATGTTAATTGTGCATTGATTGTTGCATATTTTTCCATGCATGTTGTAGTTAAGTATTAGACAATGTAAATGCCTTGTTTGAGTTTGTGCCTTGGCCATGTGTTATATTTAGTTAAAGTTGTAAAGTGTTATTCTATATTTATGGCTTGTTTTACATGCTTAGTTTATAACCTTGCACATATTATATTTAGAATGTTGGTTTTCTACTGAGGTTCCCCCGAATCTCACCTTAGTTTTCATTGTCCAAACCTAGGAGCAAACTCTTCAAAAGGAAAGTCAAAGGAGGTTGAAGATTGAAGAAAGTGGTTGCATCTTGAGACCGGGTATTATGACATTTAATATGATCTTTGATAATGGAGCTGTATATATATTATTTTTGAAGACCTTGTGTAAATTTTATATCTTGTTATCATAACAAATTTCTCTCTTTAAGAAATTAGAACAATAGAGATAATCTTGAAAAGAACTTTGATCCATTTATACTTCTAGAACCGCCAAAGATTTTAAATCTTGTATTTGATTTTAAGGTTACTATTAGTTTGGTAAACCCTTATACCTTAGTAAACATTGCAAAACTATAACTAATTTCAGAAAAATGAAGACGGAGTGGTTCAAATCTCTAATAGAAGCTTTTGAAATTCTCTACAAGGTAAAAAAAAAATACACTCTAGTTCTGTTGCTTGATCTACAACCTAGCAAAGTGCAAGTCAATATGCAGTGTTTCTATGGTAAAAACAACATAACATCTTAGTTTTAACCCTATGGTTTAGCTTGATTAGGTCATGATATGTATGGAGAAATAAGGACTTACTCGCATCTAATGATTGATTCCATGTTTGAGGCTTTAAGGAGTTGTTTAGAGTGTGAATTTTTAATTACCTTGAGGTTAAAAGATACTAGTAGTATTTTTGAAATTTTGGAAATGGTGGCATTTTTGTAATTTTTAAGCTATAGAATAGTGTTTTCGTTGGTGCGAAGGGATGTTTACTGCAGCGAAGTGCAGAAATCTAGTTTTTAAAGATCGAGATAGACTCAAAAAATAGATGGAGGAAAAGGTGGGAACCGAGTTTTCTTTGCTAGGACTTGGGATTTTTCACTTTTGGGAGTATAGTTGAGCTTCCAAACATCAAAGTAAGTGTTTCTAACTTGATCTCTACCTTTCTTCTCTTAAATTTTCAAGATTCAAGTAGTGAAATGTGACGGTTTGTACTATTTGCATTACATAAGATGTTTAATTGGTTTGGTTTTGATTGATTTGAGATTTTATGAAGTTTGGAGTTCGGGTTTGATGTTATAGGATGATTTGTGTTGGATAATGATATTGCAAAGGTTTAAACTAAGGTTTAATGGTCGAGATATGCGATTGGGTGCTAGTATTAAAGTTTAACCGGTTTAGTTTGTTAAATTGAGGTTGAATTTCAAATATGGGTATGTTGAGATTCGAACCCTAAGTTGGAAATTGGAGCATTTGTGCAATTGGATGTAGTCGAGGATAATTATTTTATTAATCAAATGTGTTTTTGGGATTGAAGAATGATAGAATGTATGATTGGTTTGAAAGTTTGGACTCTTTGTGAGGATCTTGGGATTTTAGAATGACTTATTGGGAACTTTTACTATGTTGTTAGCAAGTTAATGTTTAGTTTAACTTGTATTTTGATTTGTATCTATCTTGGTTTTGTAGATTGGCATTGTTGGACTAGAGTTGTTGTTCATGCTTTTGTATTCCAAGTTTGAAAGGCTAAGGTTGGAGTAATGGTAACTAGGGTTAGTTTTATTTTGTATGCATGTTTTGGACTAAAAGGTGTGTGTGTTGTATGTATTTTATTATATTTTATGTATTAAATGGCGGTGTTAGAATGGCATGAGACATGACATTTGTATTATTTTGAGCCATGAGATTCATATATTAGTATAATTAAATTGTTATGCAAAATGATATGTTGTTACTTAAATTTTGTTTCTTTATAGTGGAGAAGTGGGTTTGGGCAGTGGTGAATCTTGTTCTTGAAGTCCGTCGACATTCCTTCATTACCAACCATACTGTCTGGCACTTTATCATTCCCCTAAAGCTCTGTCTTGTCCTCGGTCTAGATTTGAAATCGAACACTTGGGTAGAGACCTCTTGAGCCTTAGTCGGACCACAATACTTGGGGGAGAGGACTATTGAACTAAATGAGTGGGATAGACCAGTTCTATGTCCAAGAGTAATAAGAAGAAGTAAGGTGGATGGGTGGATTTGTTATAATGGATTATGATATTATGATTTGTTATAATATATTATATTACTTCACTAACTTATATTTCATTCTTGCATACCTTATAAATTAATTGTTGGTTACAGGGACTTTAGATCTTAACTCTCTTTTCTTTAAATTTTGAGGAGAGCCTATGATCTCTACGTGTTGCGAAGGGAAGCAACTTATAACATAGGCTTTTCTATATAGCCTCTATATGTCTCTGTGCGGTGATGTAAGAGTTATATATTGCAATTTAGGGCCACCGCATGTTTTCTATTAACTATTATTTTAGTTTTGCTGGAGGTCATAAAGATTGTTGCATGTGACATGTTGTGGATCCACATTTTTTATTATCATTTATGTTGTGGAATTAGTTGTTGGAACGACAGTTTTATCCAAGAGGGGGTGAATTTGGTGATATTAAAAATTGAAAAACTTCAACGAAATCACAAAAATTGAGTATAAAAAGATTTCACTGAGAGAAGTAGATAAAGCAGAATTGTACACAATAAATTTATATTGGTTTAGCCCAACCTACGTCTAGTCCTCAGAATTTCTCTGACTATTTAACTAATCTCCAAGATTCTCCAGACTCTTAGTGTCTCAGTACATCAACGAGAGTATCTCTCTCACTTCCCCTTACTTCCTGGAAGGTTACAATCCCACTCTTGAGTATCTTAGATAATAAGTAAAAATTTATGGCTCTCTCTTTACTAGAGTGATTGTGATAAGCACTGAAGATCATAATCTTTAAGTTTCTCTCTCAAAAAAATTTCTCTATTCAGAGAATGAAAAAAAGGGTAAAACAGAGTTTATTGAATGCAACAATTAATGCTTGAGTAAATGTAGTTTGGTTGTATTCAGTGAGCTTCTTAACTCCAGCATTTACTAAGGCTTCTTTTATAGTTGAGTAGTTCAAAAATCCGTTAGACTCATTGATGTTACCGTTGAAGAAAATAGAGACGTTACTGTTGACAGTTGAAGCAGTTAATGCATTCTGATAGATTTTGCTTTTTGATGAAACTCTTAGTTTCATCTTGTCTCTCTAGCTACAATTGATCTAGAAATATATAAAGTGTTTAAGCATATATCAATTTATTCATAGTGTTTTGGATTGAAGCATTAAAGTCTAGTTTGAAACTCTTTTCAAAGATCAGTTGAATTTATCGAAGTGTTTATCTAAAAGATGACTTATCGAAAAAGACTTTGATAAATATCAAATATATTTTATTGAAATATATTAGTTCTTATCGAATAGTACTTCAATAACCAGCCTTATCGAAATGCCTTTTGAAAAATACCCTTTTGATAACATAGGCATTTATACTTATCATAAATACAAGACTCTTCAAAGCATACTAGGATAGCGAATTAATCGAAGTGTCCTTTGATAAATAAGCTTATCGAATAATTTATCTGGTAAATGGCTGAAGAACAATGAACAAACTTTTAAACTTTTTTCTTTGATGTTTAATCTTATCTCATATGTAATATATGTCAAAACAAGATTTCATAAAATCATTTGCAAAAGCAAGTCATAAGATTTATAGTTTGTCAAAAGCATTTCACAGTTCAATGCTTTGATTTAAAAATTAAATTTTCTCTATTATCGAAATGTTTATTGATAAACTGTCTTATCAATTAATACTTCGATAAATGGAGCTTCAAACAGACTTCATCACAATTTATCCTTATTTATCAAATAGCTTATTGATAAATTACTTTATCAAAAAATGCTTTGATAAAGTCCTTTAAAAATAGACTAGATTTCATAAACTAAGTTAAATGACTCCATTTATTGAAATCTTTATCGATAAATGCCTTTATTAATCAATCCTTCGATAAATCCTTTTGTATAAACAATTTTTCACAAGTTTCATAAACTAAGTTTAAATGCTTTTATCAAAGTCTTCATCGATAAGTACCCTTATCAGACAAAGCTTTGAAAAATTCCTTTTATATAATTATTAAACCCTTAGCTTTAATATTAATTTGAAAAAATTAAATTCATGCATGTATGACAGTCAAAATGTGAAACTTGAATTATTATAACATCTCCTAGCAGGCTAAGTAATATTTGAAGAGTGTGATTGTGAAGCCCATAACCCATGTTCCTTCTCTATATATATTTTCTCAACGCTCTTTCATTTTTAACTCTCCTCACTCACTCCTTTCCCCTACCTTTTGGTATTGTTTTTCTTGCTCCTTACTTCTCATCAGTGTTTTTATCTTTCCATTTATGCTGAGTTTTCTATATTCTCTTTTGGATTTTAATAGCAAAGAAAGCAAGATCCCTTAGCCTCTAGATTTTCTGTTTCTTTCATTTTGCATGAATAATCTTTCACTCTCCCCTTTACCTCAGCTTGAAGGAGATGAGTTAACATTTTTGCAAGCTAGACTAATATTGTTTTTTTTTTGTTATAAAGCTAGACGAATATTGTGTTTGATATGTATGATGCGAGTTGTGTTGGGTCGATCACACTCATGCTCATCTATGCGGCCCACTTCCATTCAAATGTTATTGAAATGATTTGTTTTCCTTTTTGGATAGAATTGTTGTTTTAAATAAATGTGAACGTTGTTTTGCCCTATCTAACCATGATAATACTTATTGAGGTACTCGTTCTTTTTTATCATGGTTAGCATTTGTGAGTTTGTAAAGATTTTTATGAAATGTTATGAAGTTAAATCCTTTTCTAACCATGATGACCTTGTTGTATTGTGCTCATTTTCTATCATGATTAGCCCGTGTGTCATGATTTAATTCTTTTTTAACCATGATAGTGTCTTTAACTATAAACTTGTGCTTTTTCTACCATGATTAAGGTTACCGATCGTTGGTTTGCTTCTTTTAACCATGGTAGTGATTTTGATAGTTAACTGAACACATTTTCTACCATGGTCAACCTTTTCAATTTCTTTTCAACTATGGTAGACTTTAAAATGAGTTTCTTCATTTTGTACCATAATATCTATTTGTGTGTGTGACTTCAGGAAATTTAATTTCCTTCACATTATCAATTAAAATTGAATCATACTCGTGGTCAATTCTAACCCAGCCTTGAATTAGTTGAGATTTAATATAACTAATGGATATTGGATAGTTTTATACCAAAAACGTTACCAAATAATATCACTTATGATGAGAAAATTAAATACATAAAAGGATAAACCATAACTCTTCTGGACACAGACAGAGATTGCAATTTTTTAGGGAAAAAATAGAGATTGCAAAGTACTCCCTATATATTTAAGAAAATCATAAAATATTCTCGACATACAGTTTCCATTTAAAATTTATGATTTTCTCAAAATTTTGATTGTATTCAGGTATAACCCCATGCATATGATGAGCTTGATTCCAACTATCCAATATGTCAATTACACAATTGAGGTAAAAAGAATGAAAACCACCATATTAAATTATCAATCAATGTTGTATTAGACTAAATATTATTATTATAAAATTTCGCTCCCTCAAAATATATTATAAAATTTTACAAAAAATTATTTTTTTTAGCTACTTCAAATATAGAATTGAAATGAGTAAAATATTGGGGTAACAGTGGGGGGGGGGGAGAAGGTGTTAACAATGCCTACTACGTTATGGTCTAGGATAAACGTTTATCACAATTTGTCCTTATTTATCGAACACTTATCGATAAACGTTTTGATAAATTCCTTTAAAAACAAACTATATTTCAGAAATTAAGTTAACTAATTGCATTTATCGAATTCTTTATCTATAAATGCCTTTATCGATTAATCTTACGATAAATCCTTTTGTAGAAACAGTTTTCACAAACTAAGTTTAAATACTTTTATCGAAGTCTTTATCGATAAGTACCCTTATCGAAAAATGCTTCAAAAAATTCCTTTTGTAAAATAGTTTCTCATAATAAAATTTCCTTCTTATTTATCAAAGGGCTTAATCGATAAATATACTTATTATTGATAAGCTTATCGAAAAATAATCTATGCAAACAGATTTTGAAATGTCAATATTAAAATTATTTGTCATCATCAAAATATGGAGTTTAACATTTCTACCCTTTTTTATGATGGCAAAACACAAGTGATAAGAGCAAGATTATTTTATATGAATTAAGAATTAGATCAATTAAAATCAAAAGTTTATCAGCAAAGACAATGAAATGATAGTAAAAGCAAAAACTCATCAGTAAGCACAATAATATGACAGTCAGCATTTGCATTAAAAATAAACTTGAAATGTCAGTACAACAGGAACAAAAGGATGATTAAAAATATTCAAAACATGACCAAAAGTATATCAGTTCCTCTCCATTAAAAACAAGAAACAATTAAGGAGTAGAGGGACCAGAAGGTTCTGAAGCTGCTGAAGGAGTAGAAGGTGGAATTGGTGCAGAAGATGCAGAGGTCACTCAGCAGAGGGAAGATTTGGTAAGGCCAAGAGCTCCACCATGGAGAAAATGGTTTTGGAATTGTCAATTTTAGTCCCCAAGTCAACCACTTGCCTTAAAGCCTTCAGTTCATGAATGTACAAATCAATGATAAGGATGAGAGTCCCAACTTGATTCTTTATGACATCATTCCCTTTAGAGAGGTTAAAGACTATCTTGTTCTCAAGAGAATGTCCAAAATCATTGAGCGAATCAGAGAAGCCAATTTGTATAGTATTTCATTGGATTGGAGAGATCTAGTAGTATAAGTCCACATAGACTACAGGGCAAAAATCCCTATCAGTAAACTCTATCTTATACTTTCCCTTATCTACTCCTTTATCTAAATGTCCGGTGAGTAAGATCTACTGTAGAGGTAGGAATAAGAGCAGGGGTAGAAGTAGAAGTAGAAGGAACAAATGTAGGTGTAGAAGAGTCTTGAGAGGAATCACCTTTTCCTCTCCTAGCAGGTTGCTTCTTCCTCTGACCAGAAACAGGAATATATGAAGTAGATTGAGGAGAGACCCATGTTAAGAGCAACATTTACTGCTTGATCAATGTGGTCATCTAAGTGGGTGTCTTCTAATTCCGTTTATTCAGATACTATAGGCAAGAGGTGCCTCTTTCTCTTTAAGGGTTGTTGTGAGCTCTATCATGTCTTAGTGCTTTTCCATGTAGCAGCTTTTAGAGTGGCCATCTCCCGTGGTGGAGGAATCACATCTTTTTTTACTGTAGGCCTATATTTCAACTTGAAAGGAGCCGTAGGCTGCTCCCTTTTTCTGCTATCACTCTTAACATTATCATTCTTTGTCTTTGCTATCATATGAATAGTATCGAGACTAGCGATGGTGAAAAATGAGAAATTTGTGGAGAGAGAGAGAGGTTTGAGAAGTTGGGGAGGAGGATTTGGGTGGTTTGAAAGGTGAATTAAAGATTGGAAAGTGGTTATAGGAGTTTCAATCACAGAGAGTGAAGAAATTTTTGGAAGAGGGTTTTGATGAACTGACACAATACCAGTCACATTTTGCTTTTATAACTGCTGATTTATCAATAAGCACTTCGATAAGACCCCTTTTCAAAGTGTTTATTGATAAATATCTATAAAACATCTTTCAACACCTTTACCAATTAATACATTTATTGAAGAGCTTTTCGATAAGTGCCCTTATCAAAGAGCTTTTTGATAAATTTCAATAATTAGAGAAGACTTAGTAATTGACAAACAGCTTTACTAATTCAATTCATTTATCGAAGGACTTTTCAATAAGTATTTTTATTGAAGATCTTTGCAATAATTGTATGTATTTATCGAAGAAGAAAAGACTAGTAACTAAAACTTTTACCTCTCATTTATCAAAGCCTTTATCGATAAATCTTACCATTAAGCTCATTGAAGAAGTTGCTTAATTTTTCGAAGGCCTTATTGATAATACCCTTTATCGATGACTTCTTCGATAAATCTCTAACTTCTTTCACCAATCCATTCTTCTTCCATTTATTGAAGTCTCTTTCGATCAACCCTCTTATCGAAGTGTTATTCGGTCAGTTATTAGTACTTTCCTACAAAACAAAATTCTAGATACTCTTATACTTAAGTTAGTTAATCATCAAAACATGAAATATGAAATAAAACAAAAAAATTAAGTTTAGAATCCTGTTACAATTCATTGGGATTTACCATTCCCAATTCTCTTTTGATGTAATTGAATTGCTCTTTTGCCAGAGGTTTTGTAAAGATGTCACCTAGCTACAGATGAGTTGGAATGAATTCTACTCTAATATCTTTCTTTTGCACATGGTCTCTAATGAAGTGATGTTGTATGTCAATGTGCTTAGTTCTTGAATGAAGTACTAGATTCTTTGATAAATTAATGGTGCTTATATTATCACAGAGAATCGGTATTTCTTTGAATTGAATTCTAAAGTCTTGTAACTGTTGCTTTAACCATAACACTTTAGCACAACAACTTTCCACAGCTACATACTCAGCTTTAGTTGAAGATATAGCAACAGTGTATTGCTGCTTGCTGAACTAAGAAACAAGACAATTACCAATAAATTGGCATTGTCCACTGGTACTCTTCTTATCGGTTTTGTAACCAGCATGATTTGAATTTAAGTAGGTGTAACATCCCTAATTTCTGTACTAAGTTGTATGTACAGATTGAATAAAATATATGAGATGTTTAGGAAAAGATGTGGCCATATTTATGTAAAGAAAAGGATTAATTGGAAGAGGAAGAAAGTCTAAGAGCCAAAGTGCAAAATTACGAAAATGCCACTGTGATGCCCTAAGAAACCAGAAGTAAATGGAGGGCATTTTGGTCATTTCATACAATGGATGGATATAAGAGGAAATTTGATAGTAAATTATTATAATTAATATGAGAATTTATGGAGTTGACAGAAGTCAAAAAGGAGTCCTGTAGAATTAATTATGATTTTTCGAAGTCAGGTCACTCATCTGGAATTTACATAGTGAACAGTACTCGATAAGAGTAAAACTCCAGATTGAGAAATTGGACTTCAATGACCTTGAAAGTGGTTCTAAATACTACCAATTGGTCCCTAAGACGTACGAAAATAAGGATGTTTCATTTTGGTATCAGAGCAAAGGATTCTGGCTTAGGAAATGCTCTGAACAGATAATTTCTGGCGTTAGTACAGAATAAAGTTAGCACAGAACAAAGGGTTCTGGCTCAGAGGATAAGATTCTGGCACAGAACAGAAGGTTCTGGCTCAGTGATGCTCTGGTTTAGTGAGACTGATCCCTTAAACAAATGAGAAGTTTGAGTGGTTCTTTCCCTAGAGTATGATATAGGGATGGTGTTCACTGTTTAGAAAGGTTTAGATAGAAGACAGTGACATTAGACGAATAAGACTGTACCCTAAGCTTTATAGTCTTACGAAGGATATGATTACGATCGGCTAATCTTAGTCAGCCGATACAGCCGAGGTCTCATGTTTATTAAAATAATGTGGCTGGACTAAGCAGAATAATGTTTAAGAAGCAGTTTCCTCTATGGATAGAGATAGAAGCTGATCAGTTCACGACTAAGGAAGTTGTAAGAGTAGCTTGAGGTATCATGTTGTGACCAGATACTATAGTGAGCATGCTAGATGTCCAAGTTACGACAAGTTAAGTCATAAGTCACGATGAGAGAAGACTTTTGGTCGCAAAACACAGGGTAAATGTTGGAGTAGTAGACATGGGGATTCATAAAGTTAAGCTTGAAATATCAGCTAATCAGTGAGACCCCCAACCTTTAATGCTGTATAAAGATGAGGTACACCTAGACTTTGACTCTTCAGGTAGTGAAGAGAGTTCAGATGACAGCATAAGGGACTCAATCAGGAAGGTTTATAGTAAAGTACCCATGCATATTTTTGTAGACTCGGATTTATAGTCTGGAAATTATGAGAAATTCAGTCAGATGTTGTGTATGCATCAGATAATGCTACACTAGATAATGATGGGTCTAGTAATTATGTACAGGATGAGTTTGATAGAGTGCTCTCTAACCCTAATATAAGCTCTATTCCTCCAATGAGAGGACAAAGTACGGCTGAGGAAGCTGAGAACTGACACTGAATTATAGGTAGGCCAGATATTATTCCTCCTCTACTAGAGTTTGAGGATAAGTTTTATATGAGTAGCCTAAGAACCAGTTACAATCTGTGACATCCCTTTCTATTATCCCAATCCAGGAATATACGAGGGTATAGATAAAGATTAAAGGGATATTTCTAGCCCTAATCCACCCGAGCCTTCTTTATGAAAGATAGACAATGTGACTATACTAGTCTCAAGAAAGGCTGTGGGAAGTGAACTACTTAGTTTAGGTTAAGGGATGGAAGGAAGTAGAAATCAAGAGCAGTCAGTTTAGCTGCAGTTCTTCAATGCCGTAGCAAGGATGATAAATAGAGATATGATAGAGGGCATTGACCTGGATTAAGTTTTCATGTTAGTAGCATGATATGAGATGGCCATAAGCCAGATATTACTATATACCCTACGTGGCATGTAAAGCTAAGTGAGCTTTTGGCAAATGGTTCACAACTGATGTGTAAGGATCGACCATTACTAGGGTAAAGACTAGACAAGAACATTATAAGGGAATGTTTAAAGCAAGTTAGATCCAGGTCGAATGTAAAACAGTTTGGAACACAGCTAGAAGTCCTCGAGAAGTTAGGCCATGACGAAAGGTGACCCGAGGTCGTGACTAAAGAATGTAGAGCTGTCCAGTCATGACAAGTAGAATGAGATGGTCACGACTAAAGTTCATGGATACGTTGCACCTAGTTCATACTTAGGTCACGATGAAGATGCGCAGGGACCTGATGAAGGATGAAGATGCCAGCCTCACTGAAGGTTATCAATTAGAGGTTTAGCACATGATGTAGGCAAGCTAAACAGTATGAGAAATAGAGATACATGCTAGTCTAAGATGATGTTCAGAAGTAGATCCTCTATATGACTATCAAGAGTAAATCTACATTTAGAAAGACTTTGTTCATTTAGTCTTTTATGAACAAAAGAATCAAAAGTTAGGATAAGGCTTGCGCAAGAAATGAGCCTAACATATGGCTTCAAGTTCTCGAAAGTTAAAGTCCCTAAAATAGGATATTAGTCCCACATCGGTTGGGGAGGTGAACGAAGCATGCCTTATAAGGGTGTGGATACATCTCCCTCATGAACGCGTTTCCAGTACTCACCAAGCGCCCTCGTCACCAAGCGCCCCAGTGGGGGTAGGCAGGCACGAGTGGTAGGCAGGCAGTGCTGGGAAACAAAACCCTGACCTCGTGTGGGCCTAGAGGCGCCTGCCAAGGGGAGATGGGATAATATCTTCTGCTACATAGCTATGATACCTGGAGGACGCGTGTTCGGGTGCCTAAGGGGTTAAAGTCCTCATGTGCCTGGAGAACAAAACCGTGACCTCATATGGGCCTGGGGCCTGCCTAAGGGGAAAGCGGACAATATCTATGTGGAAGGGTGCTGGGCTGTTAGAGAACACAAGTAATGGTGCTAGATGATGAATGAGATTTATATGATCTAAGTTGGTCAGGATCAAGAAAAAGACCAGGAATGAACCATAGTCCGGTCAAGAGTAGACTGAGACTGATGTATACGCGCGAAAAGAGTTAAGAGATAGTAGTAAGACACCAATGTTACTCCAGAGAAATGGAGACTGTTCTGCTCACCTAAGAAGTAATTCTTGGGTAAGATTGTGAAAAGTATTCCTCTGAGTTAAATAGAGATGAGCGTGAGGCAAAAGGTTAAATAGAGAAAGAGAAACCCTTTTGATGAATGTTTAGACAAGTTCATATATATGAACAGAGAGAGTGAATGATTAAAGAGTTAATTTACGGATTGGATTTCATGTTATAAAGAAAAAGTTTTCTCAGGTAGTCACAGAAGTTCAATAGAGCGGTAGCTATAAGCAAGATTAGAAAAAAGAAAGATAGCCATGGTTCTAAAGATAAAGTAACTCCCCTATTTGATAGAAGGGTCAAGTCTATACCCTGATAAGAGGGTAGCATGGTAGCCTAAGTGAAATAGATAGATATTTTAGGATGAATGATCAGGATATGATAGGCAATATGATAAAGGAAATATGTTTTGAGGCTTACTTAGTTCATTACAATGTCTGATGGATGGTTGAGCAAATTATGATGATGAATAGTTGCATCTCCTTGCAGTTGTCATATAATGACATGCATGTTAGAGTATGCCATGATGAATACTCCTATTTCGCAGTATATGCAGGGTAGAGTATATATGGTGAGGAAATTATGAGAAAATTATGTTGCTCCCATACCATATGATATGCAATAAGGAATATATTGAGGATGATAGATAGTCTCAGTTTATGGGACAATAAGTTATGATATGATATTCTGATATAATTTATGATTGGGGTGATTCAGGTTTTTCTATAGGCTTGCGAATGCAGTACTCAGAGCCGTTTCTATTGAAAGGAATGGTATTCAGAAAGAGTTAGATTTGAAACAGATGACTCTAAGATGGAGACTAGATTCAGATGAGTACAGATCACTCTTCAGATAAGAGTTGGATCTGATGCAGTCTGCTCGCAGTTAGAACATAGTTCAAATGGCTCGCAGTTAGAGAACGGATTTAGATGAGAAGTTATGATGAGGCCATAGCAGCAGAATGCAATGGCAGGTGGTTAAACCATGATTGCACAAGGCATGGTAAGCCATAGTAAGAGAAAGATGAGAAGGAACTCCTGAGTAAGAGAGGAAATAAGTAAGGTCTTGGGAAATAATATGGGCTACTGAACGTAATATTTCTAAATTTTTATTTATCAACAAGTAGAAGCGGTGAACCATATAACTTAGTCTGTTAGTTTAAGATCTTCGGGAGATATACAGAATCGTAATTAGATTCTAGAGGGTCACAGTTAGATCCTAGCATGGCTCCAGGGTCGCAGTTAGATCCTAACAGTTCCAGAGTCGCAGTTAGATTCTGAAGAGGCTGACGGTTGATCGTAGTTAGATCCCGAGGTCGCAGTTAGACCTAGCCTAAGGAAAGTAATGAGCCATGAGATATGAGTACAATATAGTATCTCTTTGGGAAGATGAATGCCAAAGACGAAGTTAAGGTAAGGAAGCTTCACTAGTTGATAAACTCATCCAGAAAAATTATTTATAATGATTTTCCTCAGATAGCCTATATTATACAGACAGAATTTAGTTTTCTTTAAACAAAGACGGAGTCCAAGTTAAAGTCTAAGTGATGATATTCAAAAGTTTTATAGAAGTATGCCTGAGGAACAAAGAAGAGAACCCCATATGTTTTGAGAACAGAAAAGTATGAGCAGATAAATCCTCCAGATGAGGATAAAAAGATTAAAAGGCTAGAGAGACCTAGAGAAGAAGGTCTAAAGTAAAGATAGAACCCAGTAGTTATATGAGATAAAGAATGCTAAGGCTTAGAAGAGTAAGGTAGCCTTCGTCCAGAAAGATGTTTAGGCAAGAGTAGTCTAAGAAAGAGTAATGAAAAAGGGTCCAGTTGTCACAGAAGTTGGTATAGATGGACAAGGTAAGAAAAGTGAAAAGTTAAAGTAAGATAGACCCTGGAGTTACACCAAGATGTTAAGGGGTAAGATATGAAAGAGTGTAAATGCCATAGAAGTTTGGCATATATATGATGAATGATAAACAAAGTTATGAAAAGTTAGAAAGGTTATGAACATTAAAGGATTAAAACCCTTCTGCCAAGTCCAAATAAGAGTGGATTTGAAATGAAAGATTTAAATTATGACTTTGTTCAGGAGAACGATAAGCAAAAGAGCAATACTCTCCTGAGAGGCTGATAAAGTCATAAGAGAATGTTAGAGCTTTGCATTTAGGAGCAATATACAGTCCTACAAGATATTGGCCAGGCATTATGCATGTTAGAGTATATGCTCCTACTTAGCAGTAAAGTAAAGAAAAGAATAACTGCATAAGTCCTCTCTCTGTATGATGTTGAATCATTAAAGATGATAAGAGCAACAATAGAGTTATAAGAGTTTCTATACCAAAAGAGGATAAAGCTTTGCGGATGTTAAAGAATTCTGCGAGATGCTAAGAGAAGTAATAAGGGATAAGTGTTAGAAAGTATGATGAGTGAGTAAGGGAAACTCCCGAATACAATAATATTCGAGAGAGTTTGATATGAAAGAAATGGACACTACTCTCAAGTCTAGTACAAGGAGTTGTCCATAAGCAAATGGATGCATAACACAAGATCAAGTGCCGTGATGAAGTAGAAATAAACTCCAATTAAGTTGACTCATACAAAAAGAGTACTGACAGCAAGGACATGAAGCGGATATTGAAAGTACTCCGCTAGATAATAAGATAAAAGGTAAGAGATGGATACCTCAATTCTTAGTCATAAAGCAGAAAGAGATTTAAAGAGGATGTATATTTAAGATTGTTGACTAAGGTACTAAATAAATTTCAAGGACGAAATTTATTTTAAGGGGGAGAGAAATGTAACATCCCTAATTTCTGTACTAAGTTGTATGTACAGATTGAATAAAATATATGAGATGTTTAGGAAAAGATGTGGCCATATTTATGTAAAGAAAAGGATTAATTGGAAGAGGAATAAAGTCTAAGAGCCAAAGTGCAAAATTACGAAAATGCCACTGTGATGCCCTAAGAAACCAGAAGTAAATGGAGGGCATTTTGGTCATTTCACACAATAGATGGATATAAGAGAAAATTTGATAGTAAATTATTATAATTAATATGAGAATTTATGGAGTTGACAGAAGTCAAAAAGGAGTCCTGTAGAATTAATTATGATTTTTACGGTGAAAAAGGACACCGATAAAGGGTTAAAGGAAACATATGTAATTTTTAACAGGACTTCTGGGTCTCAGAAAATTATGAAACTTTGTAGAGAATTCATTTTATATTAGAATGAATTTCTAAAAATGTTAGAACAATTAAAGGAGGTGTTTAGCATTTATTTTGAGATCAAGATAATTTAAGGATATCGGTATAAGGAAAGTACATTGGGATTTGTGCCAATTAGCTATTGGACCTAAAAGAGGCCCAAAATTTCGTCCTAGGCCAGCCCAATAAGGCTCAAAAGTTATCTTGGAGCCCAAGTCCAAATAATAAATAATTTATGGATTTTTGAAAAGAAAGAAAAAGAGAATAAAGTAAGAATTAGGTGTTGCACATGGTGGGACCCACAAGGACACAAGAATGGCACCCAAAAAGAGGAAGGGTTAGGTGTACCAAGGGAGGCCATGCTAGTGATGTCATGGTGGTAAGGTCTTGAGTGAAAAGTGAAAAGACATTCCAAGATCAAACCTTTAACCATTAGATCAAATAGTTTCCAAAGTGATCTTAGCCTTCAAATGGCACATGACTTTTGCTATAAATACCCCCCCTTTCCATTCATTCTTCACACCCAAGAGCTCCTTTAGAAAGAGAAGTGAGTTCTAGAGAAAGAAAGTGGAAGAAAGCAAGGAAGAAGCAAGGGTCTTGAAGGAGCAAGTAAGGTAAGTTGTCTCCTTGCTTCTACCTTTTGTTCTTATGGTTTGTGCTTGAGTTTGAGTAATTTTTGAGGCTTAAATCTTGGGGAGATGCTGCTGGAATTTTTGTGTATATGTGAAAGGAATATGAGTTTTAAGTCATAGATAGTTAAGACAAGCTTAAACAAGTTAGTTACATGCTTGGTTATTTTTAGTTCATAAATGGATTCAAAAGGTAAAATTGTGTAGGGTAAGGTCAAGACATCAATTGATTCAAGGGGCAAGTTAATTGGCAAAGATTAAAGAAAGTTATGTTAGTTAAAGCAAGTTAAAGGTTCAAGAGAGATAGTGTTGAGTAGTGTTTGAGTTCATGGTCCTAATGGATTATGTAATGAATATGAATGTGATTAGGACCTTGAAACCTCTAAGAAGATGTTGGGGAATGATTGACCAAAAAGCTTGGGAAGCAAGTGCAAGCATTAGAAAGAGAGCTTAAATCCAAGGTAGTAAACTTACCCTAAACTTGTATGTATTGAATGTTATGCTTGATTGTGCTATGACTTTGTTGAATTGTGTGCATATGTGTATATGATTGAAGCTCTGTTTCTATGATTACCTTGCCCAATTGTATTTCATATGTTACATGGAAGCATGCACATTACACAATGTTTACAATTTCACAAGAAAGCACAAGTATTTACTTTAATGCATGCATTGTTTAGTACCGTTTGCTACTGAGATTCCCCCGAATCTCATCCCCTATTTATAACCCATTACAGAGAGGTTATATCGAAGTGAATTTTGAGAATGCTGCAAGACGCCGTTATGCTGCCGATTTTCAGACTGAACATAAGGAGATGATACGTACTGTGTATGTAGGTACTGTCTGAGGAGTCTGGAAGTGAGTGGACCTAGTCGGTTCATCCAGTCTTTCCTAGGTACTTACGTAGAATGGTAATTCTCACGGGAATTACCGAATCAGTACAAGATCAGTTATTTTTACAGATGAAGTATAGTAGTTATACTGCCGGATTTCAGGCAGGAAAGATGTAATAGAGATACGAGGATTTTGTTCATGCCCTGTTGTATAAAGATTTATTATTTAATGATAAGTATTGTTTGGCATGTTTGTTTGACATGTGATTGATGTATGCATATGTATGTAAAGTTGCTTGCTGGAATTTGCCACCATGAACAGTAACTCGTGGGTGATATAGTGATGTTTGATCTATAATTAAAAATAGTAAATGATTAAATAAATGTATGATATGTTTATGATAAATAGTATACATACCAAGCTTCGATTTGATATATAGAATGTATCATTTCGATGTCTACACATGGAGATATAAATTATCAAAGTTGGGACCAAAATGCTGGATTCAGGAGAAAAATGCTGGATGAACAGTAAAGTTGTAACTTTGACTGACGTTGACTTGGACAAGGAATGGTCAACGAGTTATTTTTCCTCTAAATAGTATTGAGTTAGCTTCATGTAGCAATTTGAACCACTGCATTCTTATTTTTCTAGAATTAGTTATGATTTTTTGAAGTCAGGTCACTCATCTGGAATTTACATAGTGAACAGTACTCGATAAGAGTAAAACTCCAGATTGAGAAATTGGACTTCAATGACCTTGAAAGTGGTTCTAAATACTACCAATTGATCCCTAAGACGTACGAAAATAAGGATGTTTCAGTAGGCGACTAAAAATTCTCCACCTCCTTTAGAAAACCATATTCCAAGGTTGATAGTTCAAGAAAGATATATGAATATCCTCTTCACAACTTCAGCATGAGATTCTTTGGGTGCAGCTTAAAATCTTGCACACATGCCTACACTATACTGAATGTTTGGTCTACTTGCTGTCAAATATAGCAGGGACCTAATCATTGCTTGATACTTTTTTATATAAAATTATTTTCCTTTCTCATCTACATCTAGTTGAATGGTTAAACTTATTAGCGTAGCCATGCTTTTGGCTTATCTATCCCAAATTTCTTCAGAAGTTCCTTCAGATATTTTGTTTGTGAGATGAATATACTATTCTTCTTTTGCTTGATTTGCAATCTAAGAAAGAAGTTGAGTTCTCCCATCATCGATATCTCAAATTCTCCTAGCATCATCTTGGCAAACTCTTGACAAAGATCTTCATAAGTAGTATAAAAAATTATATCATCAATATAAATTTGAACTACTAATATCTTGTTTATTACTTTTTATGAAAATATTGTATCTACTTTTCCTTTTTAATAAATTTTCTTTAAAATAAAATTACTAAGTCGTTCATACCAAGCTCTTGGAGCTTGTTTTAAATCATATAAAGCCTTTTTCAGTTCATAAACGTGATCAAGATATTTAAAACTTTCAAAACTGGGGTTGCTTAACATAAACCTCTTCCATAATGTATCCATTTAGAAAAGTACTTTTGACATCCATTTGATAAAATTTAAAATCTTTTATGCATGCAAAGGCTAAGAGTACTCGTATAGCTTCTAATCTAGCCACTGGAGCATAAATCTCGTCATAATCAATTCCTTCTTCCTAATTATAGCCTTTTGCAACAAGCCTAGCCGTTTCTTATGATGATTGCAGATCCATCAAGCTTATTCTTGAATACCTATTTAGTGCCTATAACTGGATGGTCATTAAGCCTAGGTACCAAGTCCCCAAACTTGAGTATGCTCAAATTGGTTCAGCTTTTCCTGCATAGCTTCTATCTATAATGCATCTGATAGAGCTTCATCAACATTGGTAGGTTAATGTTTGAAAGGAATGCCAAAAACACACTTCATTGAACACTTGTCTCCAGGTTTTTGCACCTTCATTGACTTCATCAATGACCTGGTCTTGAGGATGATCCTTGATATGGTTCCAGGCTTTAGGTTGGTTATCAGCTATTTGAGAAAATGTTTCATTGGGTTTTTCAAGATCAGCATCATCTTCAAAAGAAGGTTTTGAAATTGACTCTGTTTCAACAAAAATATGTACTGATTATTCTGTGGTAAAAGTTCTTTTGTTGAAAACTCTATATGTTTTACTAAGATTAGAGTATCCTAGAAGTAAACCTTTTCAAATTTAGGATCGTATTTACCCAAATTATCTTTTTTTGATTTTGTTGATGAAATATTTGCTTCCAAATATCCTTAGATGAGCTATATTTGGCTTTTTTCCTTTGTACAAATCATAGGGAGTCTTCTCAAGCAAAATTCTGACGTAGGCTTTATTGGATATGTAGCAAGCTGTGCTTATTGACTCTGTCCAGAAAACTTGACATATCCCCTTCTCGTTTAGCATAGCTCGGGCCATGTTAGTGAGGACTTTTTTCTTCCTGTCTACAACTCCATTTTGTTGAAGTTTGCGGGAGCTGAGAAGTTGTGATCGATTCCATGCTCCTCACAGAAGTTGGCGAACTCATGGTTCTTGAATTCTCCTTCATGATCAGTACTGATAGCACAATAGAAATACCTTTATCATTTTAGACCCTTTTTGCAAATATAACAAATACTTGAAATATTTCATCTTTAGAAGAAAGAAACAAAGTCTAAGTAAATTTAGAATAGTCATCTACTATCATAAGAGTGTACAAGTTTCCTTCTAAACTTTTGACTCTTGCTAGATCAACCAAATCTATATAAAGCATTTGGAGTGGTCTTTCAGTTGAGACTATCTTCTTTAATTTGAGAAGACTTTGTTTGTTTCACCTTTTGACAGGCATTACAAACATCATTTTTAAACTTGATTTTGGGTAAACCAATTACTAAATCTTCTTTAATCAATTTTGAAACCTAGCCCATATTAACATTAGTTAATCTTTTATGCTAAAGCCAACTTTTATCAGTTTTACCCACAAAACAATTTACAGAAAGATTTGAATTAATTGAAATAGTATAGTAGTTACAATCCCTTGGTGCTCTGAGCTTTATCTTTTAACTCATTTTTGTTGAGTGGCAAGTCCTTCTTATTGATGATCATGCATTCTTTTAAATCAAAGATCACCCAATTGTCTTTGTCTATACTTTGACTGACACTTAGCAAGTTATGGCATAAACCATCCACATAATAAACATCTTCAATCCTCATTCGTTCTTTACTTCCAATTTCACCAATTCTAGCAATCATTCCAGATTGATTTTCTCCAAAGTTGACTTTTCCTCCATCTTTAGTTGTGAGTTTGAAAAACTTGTCAGTATCTCCAGTCATGTGTCTTGAGCATCCACTATCAATGTACTATTTCGTAGACTTGGATTCCTTGAGACATCTAAAAAATGATCATCTAGTTTTAGGTACCCATATTTTCTTGGGTTCTGATTCGTTAGTTCGAATAACTTTAGACTCATAAGTATCTTTAGGTACCCATCTCAATATCCTGTAGGTTCTTTTCCTCTTGTGATAACAAGAAGAGGTAGTATGATCCTTACGATTATAGTAGTACATTTAGCAAAAGGATTAGAAGATTGAACAGAACTTCTAAAGTAAGTTAAATATGATTTTTTACCATTCTTTTTCTTCCCTTTCCTTTTATCTAGAGTTGGATTATATCTAATTCTAGGTTTGTCAGGAATGCACATCTTACTTCCTACAATCACCTTAAGCATTTCACCATCTTTAGTGAATTTTTTAAGAGTTCTAGTTAACTCTTGACTCTTTTTCTCCACTTTTTTACATTTAGTACAGGTTTGTACTGATACTGATTGAACAGATTGAGCATTGTTCTCAATTCATTTTTCTAAAACTTTTACTCTCTTCTTGGAGCTTACCAACTCCTTGGCTATTCTAAGCAATTCATATCGTAAATCATTATACTCAGACAACAGTTCATCATAGGTAGGTTCGAGATTGATTACCTCATTAGCATCAGACTCTTCTTGTTATTGGGCAACAAGATAGATATTGGCTACTTCCTCTTTGTCACTATCTTCATTGTTTAATGATAAACTATCTCCCCAGATGGATGTAACCAAAGCCTTTCTCCTTCGATATTTTTCCTTCTTCTTTCCTTTGTCCTTCTTTAACAGTTGTGGACAATTGGCTTTGATCTGATCCCTTGCTTCTAAGGTTGAAGAAAACTTTCGTTTTGACTAAAATTTTCTTCCAGTATATTCTTGTAGAATTTCTGGAATCTCTTGACAATGAGACTCATTTCATCATCTTCTAGCTCATCATCTTCTTCATCACTTTCCTAAGCTTTAAGAGCTATTGAACATCCTCCTTTATATCTCTCAAAGTACTCTTGCTATAGCTCTCTTGAAGTGGATTATATCTCTCTTGCCGAAAATTCTGGTAGAAAATAACTGTACTGATTCGGTAATTCCCCATGAGAACTACCATTCTACGCAAGTACCCAGAAAAGACTGGATGAACAGGCTAGGTCCACTCACTTCCAGCCTCCTTAGATAGCACCTACGTACACAGTACTTTGTATAGTCTACCAGCACAACGGTATTTTCTAACAAATATCTTTAAGTCTTAACCTCAAAAACATGAATTTCCAAGTGTTGGGCTTACGGTTACTGTTCACTGCCACTATTCACTGGGTAATTTTAGATTACAACCTGAACTTTGGAAATTCATAACTAAATCTAGAAAAATCATTTTAAGGTGATTCCAATTTCTAATGACAGCTCTTTCATTTAAATTTGAGATAAAAATATGAAAATGAGATCTTCTTGTCCAGATCAAATCAGTTTATTCATTGAACTTTACTGTTCATTTGGTAAATCTGGAAGTTCCAGTTTCTTTGCCCCATTTTCAAAAATTCATTTCTCCTTGTATACTTATCCAATTGAGTTGAATTATATATGGATTTAAATATCCATATGTATACTTTAATCTCACAAAATTTTGAGGAAAAACTCATTCGTTTACTATATGAAATTAGCGCATGAACCTCACTGCCTCTGAGTAGTCGTTTTACCTTATTCCAGATTTCAACTCCTAACTTTGAAAAATCATAACAATTCGACTTCTTAACCAAATGAGGCGTTCTTGGTGTCCATTTAAAGCTATAGATCTTAGCTATGTTCATGCCAAATTTCATATGAAAAATCATCATATAAGTCAATCAAAATACCGATGGAAGTACACTACCTCAGATTGGATTTATGAGTAGCATGCATCATACAAACCAAAACATCATCTTGTAATTAAAGTGCACACTCTTTAAATTATGTACAGTCATCCATCAACATTTACCCTCTTGCCTTGAGAAGATCCAGCACCTAGAGCATGTTTAATTATATGGAAGGAATGAGATTTAATGGAAATCCCAATAGCAAGTAATATAAACTATAAGGTTATGCATGTTTGATTGAATGCCTAACATGTTATCATGCAATGGGAGCTAATTCATGCTTATACATAAGCAATTCTAATATGCATATTGTCATGACATATATTGCAAGGAGTATAACATACTCATATCACATCATCATCATCATCACACAACATTCCATGCTCAACCAAACCTTCATGCATAACAAGTAAGCAAAACAATCAAAGCACATAAGTTTATAGTTAGATATTCTTGCTACCTCTTGTAGATCCTTGTTCCTTTCCTTCTTGTAATGGTCTTTCCTTGCCACAAATGTCAAAACCTAGGCATTACAAGATAATTACCAAATTATAACTCCATTCCAAACAAAATCCAAGTCTAGTTTCAATAAGCTCCCTTTTTCCAAAAATTCCCATTTTGGTTCCAATGCTTCCCATACTTGTTCCTCCATTTTACCCCTACACAAAATCTCATTTTAAGACCATTGGAAGCATCAAAATTATGAAATTCAAATCAGTGTTCACGCGAGTGAACAGTACCCGTGAGGAATTTTCAACATTATAACCTTTAATTCCAATGGTTTCCAAGGTTTAAAACCTTTCCAATCCTACACAAAATCATCATATAAACTCAATGGAAGCATTAAATCATTGAAATTCCATTTTCTTCTATCATGAACAGTGCATGAACAGTGCAACCGAAATGGTAAAGTGAAGAGCATCAACTCACCTTACTTGCTCTTTCAAGACCCTTGCTTCTTCCTTGCTTTCTTCCACTTTCTTTCTCTAGAACTCACTTCTCTCTCTAAAGGAGCTCTTGGGTGTGAAGAATGAATGGAAATGGGGGGTATTTATAGCAAAAGTCATGTGCCATTTGAAGGCCAAGATCACTTTGGAAACTATTTGATCTAATGGTTAAAGGTTTGATCTTGGAATGTCTTTTCACTTTTCACTCAAGACCTTACCACCATGACATCACTAGCATGGCACCACTTGGGACATCTAAGACTACTTCTTGGCGCCATTCTTGTGTCCTTGTGGGTCCCACCATGTGCCAAACCTAATCCTTACTTTATTCTCTTTTTCTTTATTTCCAAAAATCCATAAATTATTTATTTTTGGACTTGGGCTTCAAGATAACTTTTGGGCCTTATTGGGCTGGCCTAGGATAACATGTTGGACCTCTTTTAGGTCCAATAGCTAATTGGCCCAAATCCCAATGTAATTTCCTTATACCGATATCCGTAAATTACCCTGATCTTAGCATAAATGTTAATCACCTCTTTTAATTGTTCTAACATTTTTAGAAATTCATTCTAATATAAAATGAATTCTCTACAAAGTTTCATAATTTTCTGAGCCCCAGAAGTCCTGTTAAAAATTAAATGCGTTTTCTTTAACCCTTTATCGGTGTCCTTTTTCACCGTAAATTCCATAATTAATTCTACAGGACTCCTTTTTGACTTCTGTCAACTCCATAAATTCTCATATTAATTATAATAATTTACTATCAAATTTCCTATGATATCCATCCATTGTGTGAAATGACTAAAATGCCCTCCATTTACTTCTGGTTTCTTAAGGCATCACAGTGGCATTTTCGAAATTTTGCACTTTGGCTCTTAGACTTTCTTCCTCTTCCAATTAATCCTTTTCTTTACATAAATATGGCCACCTCTTTTCCTAAAAATATCATATATTTCATTTAACCTGTACATACAACGTAGTACAGAAATTAGGGATGTTACAGCTATCCCTTTAGATTTTTCTCCTTTAGTTCCTCCTTGTATTTTTGCTTGCCCTCGTATTCTAACAATCTTCCAAATAGTACAACAACTAATCAGATTGATTCTTCTTTTGGTTCCCACTATTTTGTGAGTCCATCAAGAATCATCCTAACTTGATTCTCTTGGCTATATCTCTTGCCAAGTACAATCAAGTGGTTCATGAGATGAGAGAACCTAACTTCTATCTCTCTGATGCTTCCTCCAGGGTTTATTTGGAATAGCTAGAACTCTATAGTTAGAGTGTTGACTCTACTTTACCTTACTCCAGATGTTTCTTCATGTGCAATTTTTATTGATTCCCACATTTCCTTTGCTATTTTTATACTAGATACTCTAAAGTACTCCTTTTGACTTAGAGTACAGGTGAGTATGTTGACAACTTTGTCATTCAACACAATCTGCTTCTTGTCATCATTATAAAACTCACTTGGAATTTTTGGAATTTTCTGACAATCTACTATATTCATTATAACATAGTCCAAAGGTTTGATGAATTTCTTCATCCTCATCTTTTAGAATGTAAAATTTTTTCTATTGAATCCCGATGGCTCTATTGTAGAGCTTCCTTCAAGTAGGACACTATCACCAAATAATACCATAGATATTCTCTTGAGATGGTTAAGTCTTTGTCTAAGAAATCTACTCTGATACCAAATATTAGAACAGTAGTTTCACCCAAGGGGTTGAATTGGGTGATATTAAGAATTAAAAAACTTAAATGAAATCACAAAGATCTTTAGAAAGATTTCACCAAGAGAAGTAGATAAACGAGAGTTATACACAGTATATTTATACTGGTTCAGCCCAACCACCTAGCTTACATCCAGTCCTTAGAATTTCTCTGAGTATTTCACTAATCTCTAAGATTCTTCAGTCTCTTGGTGACTTAGTACATCAATTGAGAGTATCTCTCTCACTCTCCCTTACTACCTGCAAGGTTATATAATCCCACACAAGAGTCATACTCTTGAGTATCTCAGATAATAAATAAAAATTATGGCTCTATCTTTATTAGAGTGATTATGATAAGCACTGACATCAGAATCTCTAAGTATCTTTATCAAAGAAAAATTCCTTTATTCAGAGAATAAAAAAATAGGGTAAAACAGAGTATATTGAATACAACAATTAATGTTGGAGTAAATATAGTTTGATCATGTTCTGTGAGCTTCTTAACCCCATCATTTACTTCGGGTTCTTTTATACTTAAGTTGTTCAAAAATTTGTTAAACTCATTGATGTTACTGTTGAAGAAATAAAGCTGTTGGTTGCTCGCAGTTGAAGCATTTAATGCATTCTGACACATTTTGCTTTTTGATGAAACTCTTCATTAGATATTGTTTCTGCCTGCAAATGATCTAGAAATATGTTTCATAAAAGATATATAAAGTATTTAAGCATATATCAATTGATTCATAATGTTTTAGATTGAAACATCAAAGTCTATCAAAGTCTAGTTTGAAAATATTTTTGAAGAACATTTAAATTTATCAAAGTGTTTATAAAAAAGATGCCTTATCAAAAAGGACTTCGATAAATATCAAATATATTGTATTGAAATATATTAGTTCTTATTAAGTAGTTCTTCGATAACCAGCCTTATTGAAATATCTTTATAAAAATAACAATTTTTGATAACAAGGCTTTTAAACTTATCGAAAATATAAGACTCTTTTCAAAACATACTAGGATAGCCAATTTATCGAAGTGTCCTTCGATAAATAGACTTATCGAATAGTTATTTGAGAAATGCCTGAAGAACAATGAACAAACTTTCAAACATTCTTTGATGTTAATGTTATCTCAAATAGATGTTATGTAATACATGTTGAAACAAGATTTCATTTTTAAAAGCAAGTCATAAGATTTACAAGTTGTCAAAATCATTTAACAATTCATAGCTTTGATTTAAAACTGAAATTTTTTCTATTTATTAATAAACTGCCTTATTGATTAATACTTCAAAAAATGAAGCTTAAAATAGACTTCATCATAATTTGTACTTATTTATCGAACATCTTGTCGTTCAATTACCTTATCGATAAATGCTTCAATGAATTCCTTTGAAAATAGACTAGATTTCAGAAATGAAGTTAACTAACTGCATTTATCGAAGTCTCTATCGATAAATGTCTTTATCAATCAATCTTTCGATAAATCCTTTTGTAAAAACAATTTTCATAAACTAAGTTTAAATATTTTTATCGAAGTCTTATCAATAAATACCCTTATCGAATAAAGTTTCAAAAAAATCAGTTTGCAAAATAGTTTCTCATAATAAATTTTCTTCTTATTTATCAAATATCAAAAAATAAGCATGCAAAATAGATTTTGAAATGTCAACATTAAAATCATTTGTCAACAACAAAATATGGAGTCTAACATGATAACCAGCCTTATCGAAATATTTTTTGAAAAATAACCTTTTTGATAAATCAAAATACTCATTGAGAAAACTCTTTTCAAAACATTTATCCCCAACCAGAATAGCCAATTTATCGACATGCTCTTTGATAAATAGGTTTATCGAATAGCTTATCGATAAATACATATCATTGAAGAACAATGGTCTGATTTTTTAAACTTCTTTGATTTTTCTAATATTATCTCAAGCGCTATATAATATATTTCAAAATAAAATTTTATAAGATCTTTTTTTAAACCAAGTCATAAGATCATTATTTAATTGATTTACAAATTTTCAAAATTATTTAATAGTTTCATAACTTGGTTTAAAACTAAATCTTCTCTATTTATCGAAGTGTTTATCGATAAACTGCCTTATCGATTAATACTTTGACAAATCAAGCTTGAAACAGACTTCATATAGCTTTGTCTTTATTTATCAAAGAGCTTATCGATAAACATCCTTATGGATAAATGCTTCGATAAATTCATCTTAGAAACATATTTCACTTTTCTATAAATGCTTTTATCGAAGTTGTTCCTTTTGTAAAATAGATTTCATAATTGAGTTAACTGAATGTTCTTCTTATTTATCAAAGAGCTTATTGATAAATACCCTTATCGATAAGCTGCTTGAAAAATAAGCTATGTAAAACCAGATTTTGAAATGTCATCATTAAAATCATTTATCATAATCAAAATATGGAGTCTAATATTTCTCCCCTTTTTATAATGGTAAAACATAAGTGATAAAAACAATAATTTATGAACATATACAAGCACAGATTAAATCAACAAGATTATTTAAAGGAATTTGATCAAAGCAGAGAGTCAACAATGACAGTGAGCAATGATAGAAAACTACAGCAAACTGTGATTAACTAAAATAATTTCATTAAAAAGCACTTGTTCAACAAAAGTATAGAGTATGACCATAGCTTAACTTATCAGTTCCTCTACCATAACTTAACTTATTAGTTCCTCTCCCTCTTTTTGACATTATTAAAAAGGAAAACATTTAAGGTTTAGAAGAGGAAGGGTTTGAACTAGAAGGTGCAAAAGGTCTAGGAGAAGAGGGAGGATTTGGTAAGGCAACTGTTTATCAACAGAGAAAGTGGTTTGAGAATTGTCAAGTTTGGTCTTCAATTCTACCACTTCTTGTCTTAATGCACTTGAGTGCATGAGTGTGTAAATCAATGATATGATAAAGAAGCCCAAATGGATTCTTTGTGACTTCATGCACTTTGGTGATTTCAGAAACTAGCTTTTTTTCAAGGGAATGTTCAAAATCATTAAAAAGGTCAAAAATCCCCTGAAAAGAAGCTTGAGTACATTTTTGAACTCAGGCCAGCATTCTCTCTTCAAAACTCTTCAGTTCTTGTTACAACGTATGATGAAGAGCTGCTTGAGCAAAGGATGAAACAGATGGTGGAGTAGGTCCTACAAATGATTGAGCCTCATCCTGCTGCCTTAAAGTTCATGCAGCAGGTTGCTTTCCCTTCTAAGCTTGCTTCCCTCCAAATAGCAAAGGTAATGTGATTCTCATCCTATGTATTTGCTCATCCCTAAATCTTAGAATATTCACTTCCTTTTCTCCTTTCTCTAAATATTCAATGTTGCTACTGTGAAGGATGAGAGAGACCAATTGGGGGTAGGAAATAGGAGTGACCTTGAACTTGTCATAGTGAAAGTTTTAGATTTCAATATCAAGCCACCTATATTGATATTCTCTTTACTAATGATTCTTGCCAACAGTAGATAATCATCTTGATTAAGATATGTGAAGCTCCCTGACTTGTAAACCATGCTTCTATAGTAGATGTAGTGAATTATCATATGATGATCACACATATCTTTGGGGACAAACTTCAAATCTCCATTAGAGTTGTCACTAAGCATCAAAACTCTATAAATGTCCTTAAGTGACAATGCAGGTCCTTTCTCATGATGAGTTGTCCTAAGGAGAAGATTAATTATGTCACCATCAAACCTAATCTCCTTGCATCTTACTTCAATAGTGAGGTAACTCCTAATCAACTCTCCATCCTCATTCACTCTATCATAAATCTTAATGTTGCAATAGAATATTCTAACTACTTTAGGGCTCTAAGATAGATTAATCTGAACCAATATTCATAATACTTCATGGGATTAAAGAGAATTAATTGGGGTTTGTCATAGTATTTCAAGTAGTCTTAAGTCCACATAGACTATAGGGCAAAAATCCCTATCAACAAACTCTAATTTATATTTCCCTTTATACTACTTTATCTAAGTGTCCTATGGGTAATTCTTCAGAAGTAGGAATAGGAGCAGGTGTAAAAGTAAGAGCAAAAGTACCTTGAGAGGAATCAACTTTTTCTTTGCCAGCAGTTTGCTTCTTCCTCTAACCAAAAGGAGGAAAATGTAAAGTAGATTGAGGAGAAATTCCCATGTTGAGGGCAGCATTGACTGCTTGATTGATGTTATCATCAGATTGGGTGTTTTCTAACCTAGATTCTTCAGACACAGTGGGCAATATGTGCCTCTTCCTCTTTGAAAGGGGTTGCTCTGAACTCTGCCATGTATCAGATCTCAAAATGGCCAAGTCTTGTGGTAAAGAAATCACATCCTGCTTGACTTTAGGCCTGAATTTCATCTTACAAAGAGTCATTGGCTTCTTCCCTTTAGTGTTACTGCCAACGTTGGCATTTTTTGTCTTCACCATTTTATAGTGAATAGTCAAGAACAGAGACAGAAATAGAGACAAGATGATGATTTGTGAGTGAGGAGAGTCTTGAGAAGTTAGGGAGGAAGATTTGGGAGGTTTGAAGGATGAATTTAAGGATGGAAACTGGTTAGAGAAGTTTCAGTTACAGAGAGAGTGGAGAGATTTTTCAAAATGAGATTCAATGAACTGATACAGTAATGGTCATATTTTGATTTAATAACTGTAAATTTTTTAATAAACACTTCGATAAGACCACTTTTTGATAAGTGCCCTTATCAAAGAGCTTTTCAATAAATGTCTGTATTTATCAAAGAGAAAGACCAGTAGTTGAAATGTTAAAACTTTTACCTCTCATTTATGGAAGCCTTTATCGATAAATGGTTCAATAAATTTTACCATTCAATAGAAAAGGTTCATTGAAGGATTTGCTATATTTGTCGAAGGCCTTATCGATAAATCTCTGCTTTCTTCAACTTCTCCACACTTCCATTTATCTAAGAATCCTTTGATCAACCTTCTTATCGAAGTGATGTTCTATCAATTAAAGTAATTTTTTGCAAAACAAAATTCTACCTACAATAAATAAACATAATATTTTTCATAGCCACTTATCCCCTCTTTGTTACCAGCAAAAGTTTTGAAGGATTATTAATCACAGTGAAGCTCCCCTAATAAGGGTAATATCTCATCCTTCTAGTTTAAGATTATGCGAATAAAAGAAATTTTTTTATGAAAGCACATAGAGACATGAGAAATGTTATCATCAAAATAGCTCAGTTTATGCCATATATTCTATAGATACGAGTGTAATATATATAAAGAGAGAGTTTAGAAATGCTCATTTGGATTCGGCAACATGATGAATTATTCCATGAAATTCATTGCCTTCGTCTCTTGTTATGTTTGAGCATCCTCGGATGAATCTCCTGTTGCACAACTCTGATGTGTATTCATTTTGTTTTCAAATTTCTCCCATCGTGTTGAGCTGATTTCTTCCATAACTAGCATGTCATGCTTATTGCTCCTCAGTATTGGCATGGATGACGATCCTCTTAAAGTTGTTACAAATGAACTTTGTAGCTCTAGTTCTCTCTTGTATCCACTAGATTATCAATTGATGGATTTTTCATGTAGTCCATTGAGGAATTTTCTTTATAAGCACATAATCTCCTCCTATCATGTATTCAAATTCTTTCTTTCTAGGAGAATCATTAGTATGGTCAAATATTAAATATATAGAGAATAATTTCTATATAAGACCAGATAATAATAACTCATCATTAAAACTAATCAATTCACAATGAATGCGGATGAGTATACTAGAAGATGAGCTTGTATAATACATATATAAATACGAAGCTCTACCTTAATGCAAAATAAGAAAATTTAAAATCATGGTGGAAATGTAATTGAGAACTGCCCCTTAATTCTGTAGTCGATTAAAGATTTTTGTCTAGGTAGAGCCTCTTGTTCTATGATTGATATTCATCTTCAGTTTTGATAAGGTAGGATATTTTCAAAGTTTGAAATCTTCAAATCTGAATCTCTTGATAGTTTCTTTTGGCATACTTGCTTGAGAATATATGATTTATCATATTTGCTCAAGTTTAAATAGGGCATTCGTCCTCAAGCTTCTTGTTCCTTTATATACTTGATTGTTTAGAACAAAAACTTTTGATAAGCATTGATTGTTTCTAGTTATTTTCCTGCAGGCAACTGAATTTATTTTATGGTACTCAATACTTATTGAGTCCAAGGAGGTGAATTAGCAGGAGAATAATCTAGAAATTCATATACTTTGAAACTTTGTTGAGAGAGCAATATGATAAGATCATTGAAGAATAAAATGCAATTTTTCTCAAAAAAAATCTATTTTGAAAAATAATGCTTCTTTTGAAATAAGAATTTCAATGTAATTTTTCAAAATGTGGATCTTTGAAAAAAAAATACTCTTGTAAAAATATGGAAGTCAACATAGATAACTTTACTCTTGTAAGATCATATTAGATAACATGTTAAACAACAATGTTAATATGTTGGGGAATTTTCTAGGAGCAAAAATCATGTTGGATAAGATTTAAGGACTTCACATAATAAAGGTTCAAAGACTTTGCTCATATTCAAATGATGTTTGGACAATGAAGCACATTAGCTCATTGGTCCGAATTACTAGAGTAGCAAGTTCCTACTAATACATAAGTCATTACGTATAATGATTATCGTTCAACCAATAGGAAAAAAACAATTTAAGCATAAGGCTTTGATGCATGAGTTGAAATTCACAATTATCTTTCAAATCATGGACATGCACTTTTATAAATCAAGATGAATTGAAATCCATTAAACAATTTAGATTGTGTACTTGAAAACACAAATATATAGAGAACATGCACAATTTCACTTTATAGTCCATTTAGCAATATGAAAATATTTTTAAAATATTGAAATTTTAATTGCTAAAGGAATACAATAAGGAACAAGTATTCATTACCTAAGTCTAGAATTCATTTAAGAACAATAAAGGGGTAAAGATTAAATTTCACCATGTTTCCTCTTGTCCTTGTGTCAGCTTGCTTGATTTTGATGAATTGATGTTGATCTTTTTTTGCATATTCAGTACCAAAATCCAAATCCAAACTTAATTTGTTCAACTTCCTCAAGATTTGAATTATTTCTCTTTGTAGCCACAATATTGAGATGAACTTTCTATCCTATTTCCTATGAAACAATATAATTCATTTTCTTTCTTGGTATCCAACTTTGCTTGGATCCATCAATATTTAGACTATAGGAATCACAACAAACAAAGTTCACATGCTCTAAAAATATAACCAGTTCAAGTAAATTGAGCATAATTACTTTATGCATATAAGAGATATTTTCTTTTCAAATCATGTATACACAAAGAACTGAACTATTGAATATCGCAATCCCTTTGTAAATATATTTGTCAAATAGATTTTATAAGGGATATGAAAGTAGCATTCCATAGTAGTACAGTTTTCATTCCTAAGGTCCTTCGTAAGCCCTTAATATAAAAAAGTCAAGTGAAGGATATGATGATTGACTCTGTCTTTTCTTAGTGAGATGTCTCATCTACTATCAATTTGCCTAGTTCCTTTAACACCAAAAAAGATTTTTTAAAAAAATGCATAACTTGAACTTAAATATCAAACTCAATTTGACTGAGCAAAATCAATTTTAATATACTCTGTTTGCTCTATTTTGTGATCATTGATCAGAGTATCTTGCAAACTTTTTACTATTTTGATGATAAAGTCATCAAAATTAATCATCAAAGCATGTAATTTAATGTAACGAGAAATATAGTAGGTCTATGAGAAATTCTTACAATTTATTAGGATTTACATTCCCAATTCTCTTCATATGTAGGTGAATTATTCTTGTTCTAGAGGTGTCTGCCAATTGCAGGTATTACAACAATACATGTATTACAACCAAAAAGGGAGATTGATAAAAAATGCGTGGATGGTTAGAAACACCAAGATACACAGGATTAGTAATGGAGATTACGTAAAGTCTCCAAAAGAGTATTTCTGCATAATATAAAAAGAATACAAATCGGGGCTTTAAGTTGGTAGAAAAAATAAGGCAGTACTCCCCACAATTCTGATCCAGAGTATGCTCATATCCATTGATTAAATAAATAACTATTAGAAATGAAATAATCCTTTAATTTTTTTAAGTCCCTTCTTGTTTTGCACATAAAAAAAGAAGAATAGGAACAAAAAAACAAAAGAATAGATTACAATAAAAGAAGAAAGAGGGGATCCCCTTGGATTCTTTCTTATACCCATATTCATGGAAATACAATTTATGTCATAACTCATAACTAGTGTCTAATTTTTTTACATAATCGAAAACAATAGGTTATTGAGAATTCTAAAGGAGTATTTTATTGAATTGAAGAATTCAATTATTACTCAACATATTCAAATTATTAAGGGATGAGATCAATTCAAAAGTCCCCTTTTGTATCTATTATTATAACAGACATAATTCAATTGGTCTAATTTAGGACGATCCAATGGATTTGAATCCTATCTATCCTAGGGATATATCAAGATAAATAACCGCCCCGGTCCCTTAGATTTATTTATGGCCTTCGAGGAGCAGTATGAGGTGAAAATCTCGTGTATGGTTCTGTAATAGCGATAGGAATAGTAATGTTATCACCGACTAAGATTATCTAACAATTTAAGTACAGTTGATATAGTTGATGTGTAATCAAAATATGGTTTTTGGGGATGGAATTTATGGCATCAACCTATAGGTTTTATCACTTTTCTAATTTCTTCCCTAGTGGAATGTGATAGACTACCTTTTGATTTACTAGAAGCAGAAGAAGAATTAGTAGTAGTTATCAAACCAAATATTCGGGTATAAAATTTGGTTTATTTTACATTGCTTCCTATTTAAACTTATTAGTTTTCTTCATTATTTATAACAGTTCTTTATTTGGGCATTTGGAATATCTCTATTCCATACATATTTGTTTCTAAGCTTTTATAAATAAATAAAACATTAGCTAAGAATGGATCAATTGGAGTTTCTAGAACTATAATTGGTATCTTTATTACATTAGCTAAAACTTATTTGTTCTTGTTCCTTTCTATCACAACAAGATGGACTTTGCCTAGGTTAAGAATGGATCAATTATTAAATCTTGGATGGAAATTTCTTTTACCTATTTCTCTGGGTAATCTATTAATAACAACTTCATTTCGACTATTTTCTAACACCCTTCTTTTGAACATGGTCCCCAATGTATCTCTTTTGTGATGTTGAGATTTTAGATTTCTTACTTTGGGAGCTTGCAATCTACTTGGTACCTAAGAAATCTAACTTCTCTTGTTCTCATCAAGGTAGTCGAATGGTACTCTATGGTAGTCTATCCTTGATATGCGAGGTGCCCTTATTCTTTGCCTCCATTGCTTTTTCTTATGAATGGTCTTTGTAGCTCGAGGAATGGGTGCTCTAAGAGTTCTCTTGTTGATTGTGTGAGTAGCTCTCTTAAGCGCTTTCTTCTTCTTTTTGCCAATATGTCCATTCTTAGAACATCTTACAAAATTAAAGAACTAGGACATTTTGATACCTACTTATATTTGGGATCCTTGATTGTTAGAATAGACCTTACTTGTCCTTTAGGAACCCAACTTTATTTCTCACATTAGAATTTCTTCCAATATAACATGTGCGAGAAATGTTACCTAGTTTACCACAATAATTGCAGATGATAAAGTGATGCTTTTCATGAATATTTTTGCAAATGTTGTGCTGGTCGACTGGAAACAATCTCAAATGGTTAGTCTGCATAACTCTTTCTTCCTGATAAACTCTTATTTGTATTGATTTTAGTGTGTTTAAAGAGAATTTTATTATTGATTTCTGTCCCCATTTATTAATATGATGAGCAATTAAGTAATAAAATAAAATAAGAATAATGGGGAATTAATTGATATAATTTTGGTCATATATTAGAATATTATCTTATTAGATAAATAAATTGTATCTTTTAATTTCCCATTACAGGAAATGCTCATAAAAGTACCAAGTCAACCTGCTACTACAACAAAATGAGAAGGAGAATCAGTTAGATGGGTTTTGACAGCTGGACAAAAGGAGATTAGGTATGTGTTGGACTGAAGAAGTTGATAACAAATTAAGCACATGGCTAATAGGAACAAGTGGGCTACAGTTGGTTGAATGCATGTGCCGGCACATGGAGGAGTACTGTTCACAAACAGCACACTGTTCACACATCAGCCATTCACTCCATTCAGACCACATCACTCATTCCACACTTCTATATATTCACATCATCTGCACATATCAGAGCATCATTTCATATGCCACACTACACACATCATACACACTATATGCACATACTTCCCATATCATTCCACTAGCTTCTACTCACGCCATGCCCAATCCATTCCATACTCCATCACGCCATCTCTATTTTCATTCTCCTCTGTAACTTTCCTCTATTCTAGGCAATAGAATCAGAGAAAAGTTCTACTTTCATCTTCATGTTCTCCTTTTATTTTCACCATGACTACTGCTGGCTTTTTTGTTGCTGTTGAAGTTCTGCTATGCTCTCTTGGAGATGATGCTGAACCAGAATCTTTAAGATGAAACAGGGAGTTTCAATTGTGTCTCTAATTCAGATTTAATTATATTGAGTTGATGTAGTTACTTCTGGTTTATTGATTCAATTATAGTTAGTAGATGATGAACATTAGGAAACCGAGTTGGATTTCCTGATGATGCTTAATTGAGCTTTGATTATCCTCTTCCTTGAACTAGTTGGATATGGTTGTGGTTAATTAGAGTAATTCTATAATAGAGTACAATTGTATTTGTTTGATTCATCCTCTTCTATCTTTAAGTTGAATAATTCATATTTCTCTATTCAATATCTGAGTTATAGCTTTGATTGAGATTTAGCTAGCGAGTTGTTAGCTAACATATTCTAATTCAACTAATTAACTCGTCATATTCCGTGGATAATGAAGGTAAGGTAATCTCCAAGGGAACACACTTGTTATTGATACATTTTATCATCATTGAACACCTAAAATCATAAACTATAGTATAGGATTTGCTTTCAGAAGTTAGTCAATATCTCATAACACAATTCATCTGATTAATTTATTAATTTGTGGCTCATTAGATTAATTAGGAACTTTAACATCCATTTAGGCTCCTTGTGAATCGACCTAGGTTAGCTTCACTTTACTATTGGTTAGCTTAGTTTTGTTTGATAATTAAAATGATAGTTATCAAAATGGCGTCGTTGCTGGGGAGCCTTACTTGTTAAGGTTTCCTAAGCAATCTGCTAGGCCTAAAAAAACATAAAAAGTAGATAGTGTATAGTTTTTTTCTACAAATTTAGTGTTTTGTCTTTTTGCGTCGCGACCAATTGCCCTTTTAATTGAGACTATAGTGCAAAATTGATTTCTGAGCATCTTTGTGACTTTTAGTCGTGACAATATTGCTTTTTGGTCACAACCTGAACTTAGTTTTTAACTCAGATTTGCTCTCTGTAACTTTTAGTTGCGACTGGAGTGCTTTGTGGTCAAAACCAAATATTTTTATCCATCAGTTTTCTTCTCTATGATTTCTAGTCGCAACCAAATTGTCACTTAGTCACGACCAAAAATCAGTGTTCAATTCAGATTTACTCTATGTGATTTTTAGTCACTACGTGAGTGACATTTGGCAGCAACCAGAAATTTTAAATTTCAAGCATTTGCTCTCTATGATTGTTAGTCGCAACCATAAATCCTGATTCAAAATTTTTTTTCTCTGTGACTAACAGTTGCGACTTGAATGCTATAAGTTTAAATCTACCTTCAAACACAGTTGTTAACCCTAAATTTGTGAATGCTATAAGTTTAAAAAGTGGGGAGCAAGTTACAGATACTAAAAATGAAGGGAATATGAGGTAGACACTGATTCCAACAGTTTAATGAGGAATAGCATTGAGTTGTTTGAAAGCAAGAAGGAATCATAACTCCTTGGGAATGAAGAGGTTGCAGTTGATCTTACAGAAAGTCAAATTGACTTTGCACAAGATTCTGAAGATTGTGGACAGCAAAACAACAAGGAAACTGAGCTACTTGAGGCTATGGATTCTGAGTTAAGAAATCCTAAAGTGGACACAACTGAAGAAACACAATGCAACAAATTCAGAGCTCAAACAGAAAGAAACAAATTCTTGTTCAGCTGAAAAAGTAAATCTGAAAGATTTACTTGTTCCAAAGGAACTCTCATGAGTAGCAAGAAAGTCTTAAAAGAGCAGAACAAGGAAGTCATTGATCTTTTCAGCAAGATTGAAGTAAATTTGCCTATGCTTGAGAGGGTTTAGAGAGTGCCAGAATATGCAAAGTGTTTGAAGGAAAGTTACAACCACAGGAAAAGATATAAACCTAATGAAATGGTGTAAGTGGGACCTAAAGCTTCTGCACTTTTCAGAGCTCAACTTCTAGTAAAGTGTCAAGATCTAGGTGCCTTTTCTATTCCTTGTACAACTGGTAAGATAACTGTTTCTAGAGCATTATTAGATTTAGGTGCTGCTATTAATGTGTGCCTAGTTCAGTTTATCATGCTCTAGGAGTCAAGACATATGTGAATTGACGCCTGGGTCGCAATTAGAGCATATGTGTTTAACAAGTCTACTCTATGTGATTATGAGTCAAGACATGTGTCCATTTATGTCGCGACCAATACTCCCTATTTTCTAAAAATGTCTTCTCTTTGTAAAACAGTCGCGACCTGATGTCCTTTTTGTCACTACTAAAAGTGATCTTCTGCTGAAAACTTCTCCTATTTTATTCTGATTGTTGCTTGGTCTTTTGAATTTACTGTCATGGACTCAAATTGAACTTTGAACATATACTTTTGAATATTGGCAAATTTGATAAAGTGTGAGTTACTTGTTTCATTGATTTACTATTGGAAATTGTGCATCATGAATGATTAGTCTCATGTATTTAGTTTGATATTCATGTAATCTAGTCATGGTGAGTTAATTAGAGTGAGAAAGCCAGATAGAAGGATTTTGAGCTTCCAACATACACTCATTTACATTGTGTGACACCATCTAGTTTGGTAACTTTGTAGAACTTGTCTTAATCCTTGATTCAAAACCACATTAGCTTCTTGTAATTGTGAATATGATAAGGGCATTCCTTTCAAAACCCTTTTGACTAAACAGTAGCCATATAAATATCAAATCCTTTGCTTAAACCCTTTGAGACCTTCACTTTCTTTTAAAATTCCATCCTTGATTAATGAATATTGTACAAGATAGTTGATGCTGCAGTAATTCTTTAATTGTGAATGATTGCTAAGTTGCAACCACTTGTTGAATGTCTAAATCTCAATGTATTGTTATCTGGTTTAATAGTGAAAACAAAGAAAAAAAAGTACAGAGAAAAGAAAAAGAAAAGAGAAAGAAAGGAAAAAAAAGAAGAAAAGTAAAGAGAGCCAGATTACAAGATGTGCTATTCAACTTGTATGAAAGGAAGATAGTTTGTGACTTGTTATTTTCTACAACTGCATAATTGGAACTGTGATTAAAAATTGAAATAGCTTGAAGAAGTAAGAACATGTGCAGTATTTCATTAATCATTGACATACATTTCCATTTTATCATCTAGCCTTTCCAACATTACAACCTTAATAAAGACCCTTTGATTCACAACCCTTGTGGCATTTAGTGGTAGAGATATAGGATGGTTACAAGCCTATGGTTCCCTAAGCTAGATGGTTGAGTGAAATTACCTTGATTAGAGAGTGAGTGAAACACTATATCTTGTGAGGATATCTCAACCTAATTGCTTACTATAATTAAATTGTATGAGTTAGATCCTTTAATTGATATGAGATTAGTATGGATTGTTACCAATTGAAGGGAAAAGATTGATGACTACAAGTACTTATGCTAAATCTTTGCCAATTTTGATGAACATGTGTGTTTGAATTTCAATTTTAATCCATAATTTTGCTCGAGTGCAAAAGCTAATTGTGGGGGAATTGATAAACTCTTATTTGTATTAGTTTTAGTGTATTTAAAGAGAGTTTTATTATTGATTTATGTCCCCATTTATTAATATGATGAGCAATTAAGTGATATAATAAAATGAGAACAATGGAAAATTAATTGATATAATTTTAGTCATATATTAGAATATTATCTTATTAGATAAATAAATTGTATCTTTTAATTTCCCATTATAAGAAATGCTTGTGAAAGTACCAAGTCAACCTGTTGCTACAATAGAATGAGAAGGAGAATCAATTAGATAGGTTTTGACAGCTGTACAAAAGGAGATTAGGCATGTGCTGGACTGAAAAAGCTGATAATAGATTATCTTACATGGCTAATAGGAACAAGTAGGCTACATTTGGTTGAATGCATGTGCTGACACATGGAGGAGTACTGTTCACGCACAGCATACTATTCACATATCAGCCATTCATTCTATTCAGACCACATCACTCATTCCACACTTCTATATATTCACATCATCTGCACATATCAGAGCATTATTTTATAAGCCACACTACACGTATCATACACGCCATTTGCACATCATTCCTATATTATTCCACCAGCTTCCACTCACGTCATTCCCAATCCATTCCATACTCCATCACGCCATCTCTATTTTTATTCTTCTCTGCAACTTTCCTCTGTTCTAGGCAATAAAACCAGAGGAAAGTTCTGCTTTCATCTTCATCTTCTCCTTTTACTTTCACCATGACTGCTGCTAGTTTTTCTGTTGTTGTTGAAGTTCTGATGGCAATGCAAGGCTAAGCTACTGTGCTCTCTGGAGATAATGCTGAACCAGAATCCTTAAGCTGAAACAGGGAGTTTCAATTGTGTTTTTAATTCAAATTTAATTGTATCGAGTTGACGTAGTTACTTCTAATTTATTGATTCAATTATAGTTAGTAGATGATGAACATTAGGAAATTGAGTTGGATTTTCTGATGATGCTTAATTGAGCTTTGATTATCCTCTTCCTTGAACTAGTTGGACATGGTTGTGGTTAATTAAAGTAATCCTATAACGAGTACAGTTGTATCTATTTGATTCATCTTCTTCTATCTTTGAGTTGAATAATTCATATTTCTCTATTCAATGTCTGTGAGTTATAGCTTTGATTGAGATTTAACGGGCTAGTTATTAGCTAACATATTCTAATTTAACTAATTAACTCCTCATATTCTATGGATAATTAAGGTAAGATAATCTCCAAGGGACACACTTGGCATTGATACATTTTATCATCATTAAACACCTAAAATCATAAATAGTAGTACAGGATTTACTTTCAGAAGTTAGTCAATACCTTATAACACAATTCATCTTATTAATTTATTAATTTACGGCTCATTAGATTAATTAGGAACTTTAGCATCCATTTAGGCTCCTTGTGAATTGACCTAGATTAGCTTCACTTTACTATTAGTTAGCTTAGTTTTGTTTGATAATTAAAATAACAGTTATCACGTCCCATTAGATTTTTCAGCAATATCATTAAACTTAGAATGCAAACTATTTTTGGTTTTTGAAACAAAATCAACAATATGTTGAAAGACAATTTTATGCAATCTTTCAAAATCATTTTTCACAAATGCACTAGAAAAATTGGAACTATTTACCATAAGTGCATTTTGACCTCCACACAATGATGCATTTTCATTTGATTCATCCATGTTGAACTCTTCTTGATACTTATCTTTCTCTTGTCTATCAATATTGGCTAACTCATGGAAGTGTTATGAGATTTCTCCTTCTTCAATCTTAGCTACCATTTATTAAAATGAAATGTTAGAACCATTCACTTCAACAAAGTTGTTAGAAGCATAAATAGAGTCAAGAGTATCGAAAATATCTTTAGTGCTAGAGTAAGATTTGATTTTCATATAATCACTCTCAGTTAAACTATTATACAAAATTTTTATTGCTCTAATGTTCAAGAAATACATTTTATTTTCTTTTTCTATCCAATCATTTCTTAATTTGAAATCAAAATCATTTGTAAAAATATATCTTATATCAAAATCAATTAATTTTTTAAAATATTATCATCGGAGTTTTCTAAAAATAAAAATCAGTATCTTTGAAAAAAGGAGGAATAGTATAATCAAAACCTTCATACTTAGCCATGATCTTTACACTTGAAACAAGTGACCCTCTCTGATACCAAATGTTATAACGTCTGTTTCGCCCAATAGTGGGAGTGAATTGGGTAATATTAAAAGTTTTAAAATTAAATAGAAAAATAAAGATTGAGTTAAGAAAGATATCACCGATGAAGGAAGAAAATAAGTGAGATATTGCACACGGATAATTTATACTGGTTCAGCTCAACTACTTAGCCTACATCCAGTCCTCAGACACCTCTGAGTATTCCACTATTTTTCAAGATTCACCAAGCTCTTGGTGCCTCAGTACAAGAGATTGCCTCTCTCACTCCCTCTTACTTCCCATAAGGTTACAATCCTACTCAAGAGTCCCACTCTTGAGTATCTCATATGATAAATGATATTTCTAGTTCTCTTTAGTAGAGTTGATGATAAATACTGAAGATCAAGTTCTCTATGCTTCTCTCTCAAAGAATAAAAATACTTTGGTCAAAGAGTAAAAAATAGAGTGAAACATAGTAGCAATGAACGTAATAATGAATGCTTCAATAACATTGTTCATTCATGTTCGTTGAGCTTCTTAACTCTAGCATTTACTCCTACTTCTTTTATAGTCGAGTCGTTTGAATATATGTTAGACTCATTAATGTAGCCATTGAAGAATAGAGCCGTTGGTTGTTGAGGGTTGAAGCATTTAATGATTTCTGACATATTTTGCTTTTTAAAGAATCTCTTCGTTTGATTTTATTTCTGCTTGCAATTGATCTAGAAATATGTTGTAGAAATGATATATAAAGAGTTTAAGCATAGATCAGTTAATTCATAATGTTTAGATTGAAACACTAAAGTCTATCAAAGTCTAGTTTGAAAATTTTTTTAAAGAACAATTGAGTTTATCGAAGTGTTTATCGAAAAGAGCTTTGATAAATATCAAACATTATGTATTGAAATAGATTGATTCTTATCGAATAATACTTCGATAACCAGTCTTATCAAAATGTCTCCCGAAAAATAACCTTTTGATAACAGAGGCTTATTGAAATACTCATCGAGAAAACTCTTTTCAAAACATTTATCCCTCAACCAGAATAGTCAATTTATTGAAGGGTTCTTCGATAAATAGATCGAATATCTTATCAATAAATGTTGTCATTAAAGAACAATGGTCTGATTTTTAAAATTTCTTTGATTTTTTCTAATCTTATCTTAAATGATATGTAATATATTTCAAAACAATGTTTTATAATATTATTTTTCAAAGCAATCATATTATCATTCTTTAATTGATTTACAAATTTTCAAATAGTTTAACAATTTCAGAACTTGGTTTAAAACTGAATCTTCTCTATTTATCGAAGTGTTTATCGATAAACTACCTTATTGATTAATACCTCAACAAATGAAGCTTGAAACTTACTTCATACAGCTTTGCCCTTATTTATTGAAGAGTTTATCGATAAACACTCTTATCGATAAATGCTTCGATAAATTCCTTTTAGAAACAGATTTCACTTTTCTATAAATACTTTAATTGAAGTCTTTATCGATAAATGATTTTATTGATCAATTTTTGGATAAATTTATTTTGTAAAATAGATTTCATAACTGAGTTAAATGAATGTTCTTTTTATTTATCGATAAACACCTTTATCGATAACCTTCTTGAAAAATAAGCTATGTAAAATCATATTTTGAATATCATCATTAAAAACATTTGTCATCATTAAAATATGGAGTCTAACATTAATCACTCATCTTCCTATGTAGAGAGTCCACCATGCAAAATTATACCTTTTTTAACACTAGTTAAATAAAACTTTTGTTCGTGTTAGAACACAAAGTTTCTCATGTAGAAAACTATGGTGATTTCCAATTTATTAAGAGCTCAATGACCCATTGATAATAAGATGTTCTTATAATCTAATTCACGTAGCTGTTTGATTATGAGCCAGTTTAGAACCTGGTATATAACAAATTACAATGACTTTAATTTGTATCGCATACATGAATATCTTGTGATAATAGATCAACATCATAGAGGACCAATACATATTGATCAGAGACATTTAGAATAATTATATAATTACTTAAGGATCTTATTAAAAGTTAAATATGTAACTTACAATAATATAATAAGACTATTTTATTAAAGCAAGCACAGTGTCTACATTCAAATGATTGTTTTAGGGTATATAATCACTAAAAAGATACCCTTGTGCTTATTGTAGAGAATCTCTCAAATAATATATAATGAACATTTTTCAAAAGATGTCATCAATAACCCCTATGAAAGGAGATTGAGGTACAGGGTTTGAATCCTAACACCCTCCAAAGTGGATTTTCATTTTTCTCCATCCCATTCTAGCAACCAAACTGTCCCTCTGTCATTTTAAATCATATTACTCCTCCTTTCCCATTTTTTGTCGAGTATAGTGAGAGAGAGCAGAGGAAAAAGAAGCTTCACGATTCTGTATCTAAGATTCCACCAGCTTCTATTGTCTGGATGTCATCGTCGTCCGCTGTGGTGACTGTGCCGTCGTCATTCACTCAGTCTCAGTCTACTAGGAAGCTCTTCTCCTCCCTTTCCCATTTTTTTGATGGTGAGAACAGAACAAAGCCAAAGGAGAAACTTTGCTATCTTCGCCTGAGACTCCATCTCAGCTGCAATTTCTCTAAGTTCCCATCGTTTGTGCTATCACCGGTGACTATGTCGTCTATCATTCCTCGTCGTCTTCCTTGTTCGCTTAGATCTCAGTTGCTGCTATTCTAGATACTCTTCTCCTTCCTCTTTGTTCTTCAATCTTCTCCAGCATTATCGTCACTCTCATCTCTGCCATAGAAATCATTTTCTAATGCTTTTGATTAGGTGGTATGTTTGAAGATCTCTACCCTTTATTATGTCTGTGCATAGTTGGATTAAGGGGTGCTTTGATTATTCTATATTTTTTATCTGTTTGTGCATGGGAATGAAGGAAAATTTGAAGCTAAATTTTGGTATTAAATGGAATTTGATTAAATCAAGATTTTTCAAGTTGAGTTGATTTTGTGGGATGCATATAGTGTGTTTGACAAAATGCTTAAGAGGTGACTTTAAAGCTATAAAGAACAAGTAGATATAAATAAAGTATCATAGTCGAACATTATGGATTTGAGAAATCATTTTATTGTTTAAGGAGCTATGATTGGAAATTTACGAGTATGATGTTTTTTATTATCATAGTTTATATATATAACTTGTTTTGTACGGGGATTGGAAGTGATGGATGTTTTATCCAACTGGCAATTTGTCTGAGTTGTGGGTTTAGTTGCAAGTTTGGATTACAAGTTGGAATGAATGAGGGATTTAATTAAGGTGTCTTATGGATGCTTAAACATAAGCCATTGTTAGTAGTAGAAGTGGGATATTGGCTAATAAGAGGATGGGGATTTTGGTTTGATTAAAGTCGTTCAAGCTCTCAGTAGAAAATAGAGAGAAGAATCAATATTGCTTATATATATAAATGTTCATTGTTGCTATGGCAATAGTTAAATTTATTAAATTGGAGTTTGGCAAGGAGAAAGAGGATAGGTGGAGAATAATTTCCCAAGTTTAAATATTGGATTTGTTAATTAAGGGTAATAAAGTTCTATTATTATATAAATTGACATGTTACTTGGAGAAAAAATGGGCTTAAAATTTAACTTCTCCTTCTATTTTAAAGTGTTATAAATTGAACACTAGGATAGGATTTTGGATTATAAAAAATAAATAAATAATTATAATTTTAATGTGTTATTTTTGGGATATCAAGAAATTGAGAAGCGAAAGTAATTGGAAGTTGCTAGCTGGAAAGAGTAAAGATTTGGGAGTATGACAGGTGAGCAAATAACGTCCCATGATAATAATATTTTTAATAATATCTTGCTACTTGATACATGTTATTTAAAGTAGGGGTATGCATGGTGCTCGGTTGAAGTGCGCAATTAAAGTAGTTGAAGTGTGCCTGCTCGGAGAAAAAAATGACAGCCCGACCCAATTAAAGTGACCAGAAATATAATTGGGCAGGGTCGAGCTGGGCTAGGCCAAGTGCAGGGCATCGGGCAAGGTATGCTGCCTTGCCCATTTGGCCCAGCCCTATATATACATATATATATTATCCCTTCTTTATTAATTATTTGCCCTAAAACCTATTCCTGTAATTTATTTGCCCTTTTTTATTCATTCAGCTTGCAAGAAATTTTTTATTTCAAAGCTCATAAATTTTATTATATATATTACTTCATAATATGTAATGTAATTGTTCTTTTACTTTTTCACCTAGTTGCTACAATTGGAGGGGAGAATATGATGGCTATAGGTGACTAAATGTCATTTTACATTACAAATATGAGTAGTCAAGTAGGTAAGTTGAACCCTTTAAAATTTATAACTAGATTGATTGATTTATTTATTTTTTTTAACTTTGCTAACCATCAAATGATTATATTATAAATTATAATTGTTTCTTTTAATTTTTTTCAGATGCTTCATCCTTGTCAACTTTAGGGAGATTGATGTAAAGTTGCAATTGTAAACTACTTAGACTTCAATGGTTTTTTATATATATGCAATGGACTTCAAGACTTTAATTACTATTTTTTATTGCCTTATTCTTAGTGGATTATGGATATTATTTAACTCTTGAAGACATAAATATGGTATTATTTTAGAAGTTTATAATTACAGATTTTTTTTTCACAATATGAGAAGGGTATCATGACTTGAGCATGCAAACCTGCCCATGCCCAGCCCAAAATAGTTAAGGTTTTTATCGGGCAAGGCCAGACATCAGGCTGTAAAATATAGCCCATATTTTTTTGGGTAGGCACCGAGCAGGGGGCTGCCTTGACCAACCTTACCCATGCACATCCCTAATTTAATGTATTAATTTTGAATTAAGGGCTTTCATTATTGTCATTGATTTTTCTTTCAAATGGTTTATAATATCGTCATGCTTATTTATGGAATGGACAAAGAAAGTTCTGAAAAATATTTTGTAAACTTTTATATTGAGATGATTTTTCACTTTGAAATATTCTTATGTGAATTCCTATTATCTGAAAAGAGTTTTACTGTATACAAATTGAAAGAAATCTTTTCAGATTCTATTTTGATATTCATGATGGGGTCCTTGATTATGGAATATTTTTATGAGATTTCATTATTGAAAGATCTTGTTCTTTATTAATGTTAAATTGACCCCGTGTATGCTTGAAAATATTTTTGAGAGGACTGGATACAGAACACTGGTTACTAACAGCAGTACTATTAGTACTTGGTGTACCATGGTTAAAATCGAGCTCGCTTGATATTTGTGGGATTCATTCTCACGCTTGTTATTTATGGGTCTCAAACCAATATTTGTTATTCGTGGCCTGTGCTACACTTGTTCTCATGGCCTTGAGGCATGCCATAATGGATAATTACCCACTTGGACTGTGTTTCGGCGCTTGTTATTTGTTCTGTTGAAGTCCTACAAAAAATAAGATTTGACGATTATCGTTTTAAAACTGATTTTCTTAATAAGATGTTTTACTGGTTATTGTATTGATTTGATTAATGATTTTTATACAGTTGCATTCTTTCTATGATTATATATTCAGGAAATTTAGATTCATTAACAAGTTTTATTATTCATAATTAAATATGTTTTAAATTATTTCTTTCCGTATTTTTAATTATTTTTAATAATGAGACGTTATTCACTTATAGATTATTTTGGCCTCAAATAGCACTGCGGACCTTGCACTTTTAGTGAAACAGATAATGCTTTCATGGTTGTTCAAAACCTATATATGCTCCACTGATAAACTCATATTTGTATTGATTTTTAATATGTTAAAAGAGAGTTTATTGCTTTTATCCACATTTACTACTATATTGAGCAAATTAGTTAATAATATGAAATTGGACAAGTGGGAATTTAAATGATGTGATTTTAGTTCTTAATTGAATAAATAATCTATTAAATGTCCATTTCAGGTCAACACAGTAATCAATCAGCAAAATAGAGCATCCCTATGGAATTCAATCGTGACCGGATGTACTCAATGTCACGACCATACGATCAAGCAGTAAAGAAGTGTATTCTTTGTAAATATTAGTTGCGACCTAATGTACCTACCGTCGCGACCAAACTTCAATGCAGAGATCAATCAACGAATGACATAAGGGACAACTGGACAGAAGGTGATTTAAGCATGTGATGAATTGCATAGCTTGACTTAACAGACTGCAAATAAGAGCTGACAACAAATTGCAAGTGGGAGATCATGCATGAGCTGGCATATAAAGGAGCACTGTTCACGCGTCTGGCACTGTTCACACATCAGCATACTCCATCTGAACAGAAGAGCAAGTTTCTGATAGTAAGTGGGAGCATGTGCTGTAAATAGAATTTACATGTGATAATAGAAGCAAGTTGAGAGGCTTCACATGTGTTGCACGAGGGATGAATCTACATATCATGCTTCCATACCTCTCTATATATATCACGCAGATTTCACAGCCAGGGATATTCAATCATATAGATACAGAACACACATTCATATCACTTGACTACATTCTATTCCATTTGCACCAGGCCATTCACACACACATTCATCTTCTTCTTCATCTCCGATTTCTCTTCTGCAACTCCCTCTATTCTAGTCAATAGAAACAGAGGAAGGTTCTGCAGATTCATCTTCATCTTCTCATTCCATTTTTCATCATGATTGCTGCTGTACTGATGTTTGCTGCTGGAGTTCAGATAGCAATACAAGGCTAAGCTGTTGTGTTCTCTTGGAGATAACACCAAACCAGAATCTTTTGAGCTTAACAGGAAGTTTATTGAGTCTTTAAGTCAGATTTAACTGTATCTAGTTGATGTATTTACTTCTGGTTTATTGATTCAATTAGAGTAGAAGATGAAAAAGAAGTAGGGAACCGAGTTGGATTTCTTATTTCTGCATAAATGATCCTTTGATTAATTCTCATCTTTGATCGAGTTGAACATAGCTGTGATTAATTGAAGTGATTCTGTTTAATTCATATTCTACTATCTCTGGTTGAATGAGTCAAATTCTCTATTAATGTCTGCGAGTTGTAGCTTTGATTGAGATTTAGCTAGCAAGTTGTTAGCTAACCTAATCTAATTCAACTGATTAACTCTTGATATTCTGTGTGAAGGTAAGGTAATCTCCAAGGGAACACACTTGTCATCATTCATTCATTTCATCATTATAAACCCATAAAGCATAAACAATAGCATAGACTTTACAATCAGTTTTAGTTCAAACAGTTCAACACACAACTCATCTGCTTAATTTGTTAAATTGTGGCACAATAAATTAATTAGGAACTCTAACATCCAGTAGCTCCTTGTGATTCGACCTAGGTTAGCCTCCACTTTACTATTGGTTAGCTTAGTTTTGTTTGCTAATTAAAATGATAGTTATCAAAATTGCGCCGTTACCGGGGAGCCTTACTTGTTAAGGTTTCCTAAGCAATCTCCTCGGCCCCAAAAATATAAAGAGTAGGTAGTTGTTTTGATTTTTCTGTGATTTGTGTTTTATATCTTTTAAGTCGTGACCAATTGGTTTCTTAGTCGCGACTAAAGTGCTATGTGATTTCTAGTCGCGATCAGATACACATTTGGTCGCAACCTGAAATCAGTTTTCAACTCAGAATTGCTGTCTGTCACTTTTAGTCGTGACCGGAGTGCATTTTGGTCGCAACCAAAAAAATATTTTTTAAAAATTTTCATCTCTGTGATTTCTAGTTGCAACCAAATTGACACTTAGTCACGACTAAACCTATCTGTGGTTTTTGGTCGCGACCTGAGTGCATTTTGGTCGCAACCAGAAATTTCTTACTTCCAAAATTTGCTCTATGTGATTTTGAGTCGCAACCAAAGTTACATTTGGTCGCGACCAAAAACCCTGATTCAAAATTTTTTACTCTCTGTGACTGTCAGTCGCGACTTGAAGTTCATTTTTGTCACGATATCTGCTCTCTGTGAATTTTTGTCGTGACCTGAGCTTTCTAAACTGCAACTAACTAATCTCATTTGCTGAATTTACTGCTTTACTTATATATTTGATCTTCTGCATTATTCCTTTAGATAGAGAAATCAATAGGACACTTAGGCAAATTAAGAAGCTAAAAATCAAGCTAGTGTTGCATCTGTTACTGCTGATACTGAACTTGCATTTTGTGATATATTAGATAATCATCTTGTCATGGAGCATGTTAATGTAGGTGAAGCTCAGACTCATAATCAGAATAATCAACATGAGCAGTATGCAGAGAATAACATGAACAATAGAAGGCCACGTAGGAGCATAAGAGATCTCACTTCTTCTAATGCTAACTATGATCCTTTTCACACTTGTCCTGCTCTAAATGTGAACTTTGAGTTGAAAGGTCCCTTGCTGAGTAACTTACCAAAGTATTATGGATTGGCAAGTGAGGATCATTTTAAGCATTTGCAGACTATGCAGTGGGTTTGCTAAACTATGAAGCCTGTAGGAGCTGACATGAATGATGTGTAGAGATAAGTCTTTCATTTCCCACTGGAAGAAAAGGCAAAAGAATGGTTTTATATGCTGCCATATCATGCACCTCAATCCTTACAATCCTGGAACAACTTAAGATGTGCCTTCTTGGAGAGATATTTTCCTTCATCAAAGACTGCTACATTAAGGAAGGAAATTTTTACTGTAAAACACTATGCTGAAGAGTCTTTCTATGAGTTTTGGGGCAAATTTCAAGAGTTGCTGGCTAGATGTCCATATCATCAGATTCCAATGGAATATTTGGTGCAGTATTTTCATTTAGGATTGCGCCATGCATGCAGAAAGAATTTGGATGTAGCCGCAAGAGGTTCCATTGATGATTTGACACCTGATAAAGTATAGAGCTTGATTGAGAAGATAGCAAACAATGACCAGTAGTATGGAGGTTATGATGCTAGACAAGTCCACGAGGTTTCTGCAAGGTCTTCTTCTCAATATTACAATAGCCTATCCTCTCAAGTTACTGCTATGAATGCTCAGATCAACAATATAGCTGATCAACTGAGCAATTCACATGTTTAAAGCCCATACTCTCAAGCTCTAGTTGCTCCTAGCTACCAGTTTTATTTGTGACATCCCAATTTTAAGGCCTAGAGATTCAGAAAGTAAACCTAAAATAGATAGATTACCAAACCCCTTTGAGCAGAAGTCCTAGAAACATACAGAGGGTTTTTAGGGACTAAACTGCAAATAAGTGAAAGTCCAGGGACTTATATGTAAATAGTGAAAGTCCCTAGAGATATGATGGCCATTTATGCAAAGAAAGGGATTAAATTGCAAAAGAAAGGAAATGGAAGGACTTAAGTGCAATTATGGAAAGTTTAAAGCCAAAAAGGAAAAGTAGACAAAAAGGTGGGGTCCTTAAGTATAATTTTAGCCAAATAAAAGGGACTTTTTGAAAAGAAGAAAAGTTCTTTGGGGCTAAAGTATAATTAAAGGAAATTAGGCCAGAAGTGGTTTGGACTTCCCGAAAGTATTTCAGTCCCAGATTTCACCAGTAGAGATAGCAAGTGACGCTGGGTAATCCAGCTTAATACAGGAATTTTTCAAGACTCCAGATAGCCAAAATTGATCTGATAGTCTAAAAGTTATAAAAATTCCTACCGGATATCCTAGATTTCAGATATGAGTGAGAAATTACAAGATGGTGTGTCCTGATGGGGCGGATGTCAGGAAACTGACAGAATACTGATAGGAGGTTTGTAGAAAGTTATTCACAAATTAAAAAATAAAGATGGAGTGTGAGGCCTCCAGGTATCCGATAGGGAGATTTATCGGTATTTAAACTGAGACCGAATGAGTTCGGATGACCTCAGTCAGATGACTATTATGACCCACAGGGATGCCAGAACACAGTAGGCCAGTGTATCTGGTAAAAGGAGCCGGTGTTCAGAGATGTGTATAAACGGTGTATTATAGTTGAAATACTCGATGAACATTGCCGGGGGAAGATTCCTCGTAATGCGTGCCATAAAGGTAATGGACCCTAGGAGGCCCAATAATGGCGCCATAAAAGGCCCAGTAAGACCCTTGGACTGATAGGTGGGCCAGTGTCCAGCAGAATGTCACATCCTTATTTTTATATATCTTAAGGACCATTCAGTAGAACTTAGAACCACTTTCAGGGTCATTGGAGTCTAAACTCTTAATCTGGAATTTTATTCTTATCGGGGACTGTTCACTGTGGCCAATTCCAGATGAGTGACCTGACTTTGAAAAATTATAACTAATTCTAGAAAAATCGAAATGAAGTGGTTCAAAATGATACATGAAGATAACTTAATTATATTCTAGGGAAAAATCATTGGTTGACCATTCTTTGACAAATTCAACATGGGTCAACGTTTCAACTTTACTATTCATCCAGTGATTTTCTCCTGAATCCAGCATTCTGGTCCCAACTTTAACAAATTATATCTTTCCGTGTATACATAAAAATGAAGCATTCTATATATCAAATTAAATCTTAGTATATCTACTATTTACCATAAAAATATCATACATTTATTCAACCATTTACTATTTTTAATGATTTACCAAACATCAATTGATCTCCATGGATTACTATTCACAGAGTCATTTTTCAGCAACCAACCTTACATATTAGTGCATACATACATCATATATCAGTCAAACATGCCAGATAACAATCATTATTAAATAATTAACTGTTATACAACAGTGTATGATTAACATCCTCATATTTCTATTACATTTTTCATTGTCTAAAATCCGGCAGCATAACTGCTACATTCCTTCTGTAGAAAGTAACCGATCTTGTACCGATTCGGTAATTCCCGTAGGAACTACCATTCTACGTAAGTACCTAGGAAAGACTGGATGAATCTACTAGGTCCACTCACTTCCAGCCTCCTTAGACAGCACCTACGTACACAGTACGTATCAGTTCCTTTCTTTGTTCCTACTTCGTTGCCAGAATTTCGGTAGCCTAACGGCGTCTCTTAAAATTTTCAAATTTTATTTTGACAGAACCTCCCCTGTAATGTTATATATGGGAATGAGATTCAAAAGAATCTCAGTAGCAACAATCATAACAATATATGTAATGCAGTGTGACGGTGCTTGCTTGTGATTGTGTACAGATAAGTATGCTGCATGCTTCAATATTCAATAACATATGATCATAGCATTGTAATAGAGCTTCAAGCATAACATATAAGACAACAATCCAACCAAACAATAGCACAAAAATTCACAAAAACATTACATAAAAGCTAGGATTAGTTACTACCTTAAGAGCAGAACTCTAGAACCTCTCTACTGCTTCCAACTCCACCAGAACTTCCTTCCTTCTTTCTTTTTCTCACTTTCTCTCTCAAGAACTTCCTTATCTCTCTAAAATCTCCTTAGGCCGTGAGAATGAAGAGCTAGGGGGGGTATTTATAGTTTTGATCAATGGCATTCTTGTAATTTTGAAGCCTTAGGAACTTGTGGTCTTGGTTTTTCCGGAATTTCCTATTTTTCTTTTATTCTCTTTTACTGCATCACCATGGACACCTCATGGGACACCTCACCACCCTCATTCTTCACATGGCGCAATTTGGAGAGGAGAGAAACCTTATAGAAGGTTCTGGTCTAATCTGGTACTGGCCCGGTCCGTCGCCTCGAAAACTGGACTGTTTTCTGAATCTAATTTTTCTGAAAACCCATATTATGTCTTATGACCTTACATTTAGTATCTAGACCCTTTATATCATTAACATTTTTATATTGGGTCTAAACTCAATTACAGATCCCCTGCTAAATGACCAAAATGCCCTTGGTGCCCTTTCTTGTCCTATTTTAACCCTAAGGGCAAAATCGTCATTTCATACTTTTCTGTACCTGGTCAAAGCATATACTGGCTCTAGTCAACCTTATTTAGATATGTCTTAGCCTCTGAGCCTGTCTAGAATGACCAGAATGCCCTCCATTCGTACTTTAGTACAACACAGGGGTATTTTCGTAATTTCATACTTTTCCGGGGTTCTACTGGACATTGACCCACCTATCAGTCCAAGAGTCTTACTGGGCCTTTGATGGAGCCATTATTGGGTCTTTCTAGGTCCATTAACTTTATGGTACGCATTACGAGGAATCTTCCTCTGGCACAGTTCATTGAATATTTTAATTATTATTCACCGTTTATACACATTTCCGGACACCGACTCCTTTTTCCAGATACAGTGGCCTACTGTGTTCAGGCATCCTTGTGAGTCATAACAGTCATCTGACTAAGGTCATCCGATCGTATTCAGTCCCTTTTTAAATACCGATAAATTTCCCTATCGGATACCTGGAGGCCTCACACTCCCGTCTGTATTTGCTATTTTGTTAATAACTTTTTCTACAGACCTCCTATCAGTGTTCTGTCAGTTTCCTGACATCCGGCCCATAAGGACGTATCATCTTGTACTTTCTCACTTATATCTGAAATCTAGGATATCCGGTAGAAATTTTTATAACTTTTGGACGATCAGTCCATTTTTGGCTATCTGGAGTCTTCAAAAATTTCGGTATTAGGCTGCATTACCCAGCGTCACCTTCCCTATCTTCTGGTAAAATCTGGGACTGAAATGCCATCGGGCAGTCCAAACCACTTCTAGCCTATTTTCCTTTAATTACACTTTAGCCCTAGGGAACTTTTTCTTCTTTGCACTTAAGTCCCTTTATTTGGCTAAAATTACACTTTAAGACACCACATTTTTTTCTACCTTTTTTACCTAACCTTAAACTTTCCATAATTGCACTTAAGTCCTTTCATTTCCTTTCTTTTGCAATTTAATACTTTTCTTTATAGGATGATGCGTCCTTATGGGGCGGGTGTCAGGAAACTGACAGAATACCGATAGGAGGTCTGTAGAAAAAGTTATTCACAAAATAGAAAATCCAGACGGGAGTATGAGGCCTCCAGGGATTCGATAGGGAGATTTATCGGTATTTAAAAAGGGACTGAATGAGTTCGGATGACCTCAGTCAGATGACTGATATGACTCACAGGGATGCCTGAACACCGCAGGCCAGTGTATCGGACAGAAGGAGTCGGTGTCCGGATATGTGTATAAATGGTGAATAATAGATAAAATATTCAATAATCATTGACAAGGGAGGATTCCTCGAAATGCGTGCCATGAAGGTAATGAACCCTGAAAGGCCCAATAATGGCGCCAACAAAGGCCCAATAAGACACTTGGACTGATAGGTGGGCTAGTGTCCAGCAGAACCCCGAAAAAGTGCGAAATTACGAAAATGTCCCTGTGTTGTACTAAAGGGGTAGTAGATGTATGAGGGCATTTTGGTCATTCTGGACAGGCCCAGGAGCCAAGGCACATACAGATAAAGTTATTCAGAGTCAATATATGCCCTGACAGGGTATAGAAGGGTGTAAAATGACGATTTTACCCTTAGGGTTAAGATAGTGCAAGAAAGGGCACCCAAGGGCATTTTGGTAATTTGCCAAGGGATGTTTCTTGGGAATCGAGCCATCAGAGTACTTGAGCCTGATCAGAATCCAAGATAACATTCCAGAGCCCAAAAACGTAGGCCCAGTGATATGTGGGGAAAAGTGGCATTAAAATACTATTTTAATGTTGTTTCAATAAAGTAAAGTTACTCGGTCGGCACGATAACCGAGGAGGTGATCGAATAAAGCCTTGGATTTATCTGGATAGCATTGGATGGCGTGACAAGTGCCAGTAAGATGCCACATGGCGCCAACATAGAGGAGGAAGAAAAAGTTAAGGACATGTGGCATAATCTTAGCCGGTGAGTCCAGTTTGTGGGAAATCGGACCGGACAGGTACTGGATTGGACTGGAATTGCTGAGTCAGCTGATGAGGTGTCCAAGAAGCTTGCAATTTTGCCATGTGAGAAATGTGCATGATGAGGTGTCCCATGAGGTGGCTTTGAGATGATGTCATGCATGATGCAGTAAAAGGAATAAAGAAAAATAGGAAATTCCGGAAAAACCAGGACCACAGGATCAGATGGCTTCAAAATTACAAGAATGCCATTGACCAAAACTATAAATACCCCCCCATTCATTCATATGCCACGGCTAAGGAGCCTTTAAGAGAGAGGAGGAAGTACTAGAGAGAGAAAGTGAGAGGAAGAAAGAAAGAAAGGAAGTTCTGGCAGAGCTGGAAGCAGAATAGAGATAGTAAAGTTCTGCTGAGCCTTTGAGGTAGTAACTAATCCTAGCTCTTATGTAATGGCTGTTGGAAATTATGCCCTAGGGGCCAATCATTGTATAAGGTTATCATATTTGCATGTTTACTATGATGACAATCCTTGGATAACTCATGATCTTATCTTAAATGTCCCTGGTCGGTCATCTATGCGCGAGCAGAGATGAAATAAGACTAGCATGACTTTGAAGATATATAGAGATATAAATCAAAGTTATAGGCACATGTAAGAGTACAGGGTGTCGGACTGACCCGCTATGAGAGAGCTGCATGGGTCAAGTCATAAGCTTCTCTCATATACAAGCCATATCACTATGCCCTTTGACCTAAGATCATCATGGATTCCTACATGACAAACGCTCAGCTTTGACCTAGTCAAAAGTCACTTTTGACCGAGTGATCATAAAGGCTATGTTCGGGCTTAGTGATTTTTTCATGCGGAGGAATGTGAATGGTCAAGATGAAATTTGTCCCTCACATTTGTAGAGAGATATTACTGGGCCCCTCGATGAGTGAGTCTGAGAAATGTATGTCCATACTGGAATAGAAGGGTAGTTCCATTTCTATATTCAGACTACTCAGGGATCGAGAAAGTAACGGTCAGGAACAGAAGGATGACGTTCTCCATGCCTCATCCTTGACCGAAATATCGTGTGACAAAAGGGACGTGATATGGTTGTATGAAAGGTTACATCGTTTATCGATCCTCATATGTTTTGGGTAGTTGTAATGCCTTGCTAGAGATCGCTTACGACTTGTGGGTTAGTATAGTAACTGGCTCACTGCCAACTTCATATGGGCCTACAGGGTCGCACACAAAATAGCCCAACTCGAGCTTTGATGTCCAGATTCATTGAACCTAAGAGATGTCTAGATTCAATGAATAGTCTAGGGTGGATTTATATATTTTATATATATAAATTTGTATATATATATTATATATATAATATAAGAGATATTTGCAAGATTTAATTTATAAGGATAAATTAAATTTTTATCACTTTTGAATTTGAATTTAAATGGATATGATCTATTTGAATTTGAAATTCAAATTGATAAGATATCTCAAATTTGATCTATGAGAATAAATCAAATATAATTTTGTCTTATCTTTATTTTAAATTAAATAAATAGGTGAATTAAATATGTGGAACGGATTTAATATAAACCATATTTATTTAATTAGTTTCTTATTAAATTATTCAATATATGATATTGTATTAATTCAGAATTAATATAAGATTAATTCTGAAGCCCGGCCCTATTAGAAGCCCGATAGCTTCCTATATATTTGACATTAGGGGCTAGGGTTCTACACATCTCTACACACACATTCAGACGTGAGAAAAGGGGGCAGGGAGAGTGCAAAAGGTTTGCAGATAAGAAACTGCCGAAATAGAGACGGTGAGTACGGAATCTCTAGAAAGCCCTAGAGAGACAAGAGGCGCTAGCACGTCATTCGCGATTGAAACGCTGTTCGTGTGGATACCGGTAGAGAAAGCCGATCTGAGCTATCGACTTCTTGCGATCAACCAGACACGAAGCAAGGTCGCGACATATTGACACTGAGGTCGCGACCATACGGGCATCTAAACGTCAGAAATCCGAAAAGAGGAGACAGGTCACGACTTGAAGCTGACGAGGTCGCGACTACAAACTCCAGAGACGTCCGGTCGCGACGAGAAGCAGAGTTGGTCGCGACTAAAAACTCCAGAGGCGACAGGTCGCGACTAGAAGATGAGGAGGTCGTGACTGAAAGTTCCAGAAGCGAGGAGTCGCGACTAGTGGACACTGAGGTCACGACCAAATCTCGAATACCGAAGGTAACACTTCTTTCTCCTTGACTTAAACACATTCGGTGGATCCTGGCTGGGAATGGAAAAATTTTTAAAGTTAATTTCCGCTGCGTGTCTTCCAATTCCCTTCAATGGCTTTGTGATTTGTTGTGCTATTGTTTGGTTGGATTGTCGTCTTATATGTTATGCTTGAAGCTCTACTGCAATGCTATGATCATATGTTATTGAGTATGGAAGCACGCAACATACTTATCTGTACACAATCACAAGCAAGCACTGTCACTCTGCATTACATATATTGTTATGATTGTTGCTACTGAGATTCCCCCGAATCTCACTCCAATAAATAAACCATTACAGGGGAGGTTATGTCGAAGTGAATTTTGGGAATTTTAAGAGACGCCGTTATGCTGCCGAAATTATGACAAGATAGCAATAGTAAAGAAAGGAGCTGATACGTACTGTGTACGTAGGTACTGTCTAAGGAGGCTGGAAGTGAGTGGACCTAGCCAGTTCATCCAGTCTTTCCTGGGTACTTACGTAGAATGGTAGTTCTCACGGGAATTACCGAATCGGTACAAGATCAGTTACTTTCTGAAGATGAAGCGTAGCGGTTATGCTGCCGGATTTCAGGCAGGAAATAATGTAATAGAAATATGAGGATTTCATACATGCCCTGATGTATAATGACTTATTATTTAATAAAGATATTGTTTGGCATGTTTGACTGATATATGATGGATATGTATGCAAAGTTGATTGCTGGAAATTACCATTGTGAACAGTAATAAGTGGTGACAAGGTCATGTTTGATAAATGATTAAAAATAGTAAATGGATGAATAAATATATGAAATTTTTAAGGTAGATAGTAGACATACCAAGCTTTAATATGATATATAAAACGTATCATTTTGATGTCTACACAAGGAGATATAAATTATCAAAGTTGGGACCAGAATGCTAGATTCAGGAGAAAAACTCTGGATGAACAGTAAAGTTGAAACGTTGACTGGCGTTGACTTGGTAAATGAATGGTCAACGAGTTATTTTTCCCTGAAATATAATTGAGTTAGCTTCATGTATCAATTGGAACCACTTCATTTCAATTTTTATACAATTAGTTATGATTTTTCGAATTCAGGTCACTCATCTGGGATTCACACAGTAGTGAACAGTACTCGGTAAGAGTAAAACTCCAGATTGAGAAATTGGACTTCAATGACCTTGAAAGTGGTTCTAAATGCTACCAAATGGTCCCTAAGATGTATTAAAGAAGGATGTTTCATTTCGATATCAGAGCAAAGGATTCTGGCTTAGGAAATGCTCTGAACAGATAATTTATGGTGTTAATATAGAATAAGGATAGCACAGAACAAAGGGTTCTGGCTCAGAGCATAAGATTCTGGCACAGAACAGAAGGTTCTGGCTCAGTGATGCTCTGGTTTAGTTAGTTTGATTCCTTAAACAAATGAGAAGTTTGAGTGGTCCTCTCCCTAGAGTATGATATAGGGATGGTGTTCACTGCTTGGAAAGGTTTAGACAGAAGACAGTTACACCTAGATGAATGAGGCTTTACCCCGAGCTTTATAGTCTTACGAAGGATATGATTATGATGGGCTAATCTTAGTCAGCCGATACAGTCGAGGTCTCTTGTTTATTAACACAATATGGCTGGACTAAGCAGAATAATGTTTAAGAAGCAGTTTCCTCTATGGATAGAGACAGAAGCTGATCAGTTTACGACTAAGGAAGCTGCAAGAGTAGCTCGAGGTATCGTGTTGTAACCAGATACTATAGTGAGGATGCCAGATATCCAAGTTACAACAAGTTAAGTCATAAGTCACGATAAGATACGGGCAACCCAGGCTCGCCAAGATCAAGAGCGAGATTCTGCTATCGCTACGGCGGTTGCTGCTGCAGTTGCTAGCTTACAGCAGTCTGAGAAGGAGGTAGTACCAGAAAATGATCTAGAACCTGAACCTCAGCCAGATCATGCGCAGACTGGAATAAATAGACGTCAGGGGTCTATAGGAAATAACAACGATCAGGAAAGTCTGCAAACATGGATGGAACGATTCCATAAGTTTAATCCGCCCATGTTTGAAGGGACTTTTGATACTCAAGTAGCTGAGGATTGTGTTAGCCAGTTAGAGAAAATCTTTAAGATTTTAGAATGTCCTACTGAAAGGAAGGCCCAGCTGGCAGTTTACAAGCTAGAAAAAGATGCGGATAGGTGGTGGAAGAATACAGAAGTAATTCTGCACTCAAGAAATATTCCACTTACATGGGAAGTATTTCTTGAGCAGTTCAACGAGAAATATTTTTCCACAATCGGTAAGGGATGAACGTAAAGCAAAATTTTTAATATTAAAACAAGGAACAGCAAGAAGAGAAATGGGCCAGCATATGGGTCAGAAGTTAATAAGAGACAGGGAAGTATGCCAGGTAGTGGGCCAAGAGAAGTTAGTAGGCAACCAAGGCCTATTGTATGTAGGAACTGTGGTCGAGACCATGGTATGAGGCCTTGTCCGGTAGGTCAAGGGTTATGCTATAGGTATGGAAAGCCTGGACATTATGCCAGGGAGTGTCCACAGAACACAACAGGTGAAAGATACTCGACTCAGGGAAAAGTATATACCCTGACTGGCAACGAGATAAGAAAGTCTCTTGCACCAAATTAAGGTACGAGTTTAATTGTGTTCTGTTTCTACTGGCTGATGAATGGATAAATCCTGTATGTGATTGGATTGTATTATCCAGTATGCACACTATTGAGCTACCCTATACCTAGTATGTTGCCTTTGTGTAAGAATGAATATGATTACATGTTTTAAAAGTAGGAAGTAGAGAAGAGGGGTCTTATGTCGCGATTAATATGTACAGATAAGTTGATGTTGTGACGTGAGAAGGCCTCCGGTCAGAACGTTATAAGAGATAGGTCGCGACTAAAGGACACAGAAATGCCAGGTCATGACGAGTAGCGACAAAGATAGCAGAGGCCATATGATAATAAAGGTACCAACCTTGCTGAAGTCCATCAGCTAGAGGATTGGAATAGCATATGGTAAGCCAGACAGTACAAAGGTACTGAGGTACAAAAGATCAGTTTAAGACAATGTGTAAAAGTAGATCCCCTATGTGATAACTAAGAGTAGATCTACGTTACAGAGGTTTTATTCAGCTAATCTGAATAAAATACCTAAAAGCTAGAATGAGATTTGCCTAGGAATGATCCTAGTATATGGCCTAACGGTAAATACGTGATGGTTAATAGATAAAGAGCTTAATGTTCCCTGAACAGAGGAATTCCATCATGAAGAAGTAGTAGACCTAGGGGAGAATACCCTAGAGAACAGAGGTAATAGTGAGAGATGATGAATGAGATCCATGAGGATTAAGGATCAAGAGAAAGGTCAATAAAGAGCCATAGTCCGGTCAAGAATAGACTAGGACTGATGGATAAACAGAAGAAGTTAAGAGATAGTAAAGAGGTAGCCACAGTTAAGAGATAAAGTGACTCCCCTATATCCTATATGAGATAGAGTAATGAAGGGTTGAGTCTATACCCTAGTAAGAGGGTAGCATGGCAGCCTAAGTGAAATAGATAGTAATTCAGGATGAATGATCAGGATATGATAGGCAATATGATAAAGGAAATACGTTTTGAGGCTTAGATTATTACAATGTCCGATGGATGGTTGAGCAAAATATGGTGATATGGCTTATGTTGCCATAAGTTATGATAGTTGCATCTCCTTGCAGTTGTCATATGATGACATGCATGATTAGAGTATGCTATGATAAATGGATACTCCCTTTTTACAGTGTATGCAGGGTAAAGTATATATGAGTACATATATGAAATGAGAAAGTTATGTGAAAGTATGTTGCTCCCATACCATATGATATGAAGATGATAGATAGTCTCAGTTTATGGGACGATAAGTTATGATATGATATTCATATATGAATTATGATTGAGGTTACTCAGGTATTTCTATAAGCTTGTGAATACAGTACTCAGGGCTATTTCTATTAGGCAGAATGGTATACAGATAACGGTAAAGGGATTGTTTCTAGATCACTCTTCATATAAGAGTTGGATCTAAAATAGATGGCTCTCAGAAAGAGCTAGATTCAGATGAGTACATATCACTCTTCAGATAAGAGTTGGATCTGGTACAGATTGCTCATAGTTAGAGCATAGTTTGAATGGCTCGCAGTTAGAGCACAAATTAAAATGAAAAGTTATGATGAGACCATAGCAGCAAAATGCAATGGCAGGTGGTTAGACCATAGCCAATGGTAGACCACAGTAAAGTAAGAAAGATGAGAAGAAACTCCTGAGTAAGAGAGGAAATAAGTAAAGTCTGGGTAAATAATATGAGGCTACTAAATATATTTTTAAAATTTTTATAGAGTTATCAACAGGTGGAAGCAGTTAACCTTATAACTTAGTCCGTTGGTTTAAGATCTTCGGGAGATATACAGTATAACAGAATCACAGTTAGATTCTGGAGGGTCGTAGTTAGATCCTAGCATGGCTAATGGTTGATCGCAGTTAGATCCCGAGGTCGCAGTTAGACCTAGCCTAAAGAAAGTAATGAGCCATGAGATATGAGTACAATGTAATATCTCTTTGGGAAGATGAATACCAAAGACAAAGTTAAGGTAAGGAAGCTTCACTAGTTGATAAACTCATCCAGAAAAAGTATTTAAAATGGTTTTCCCCAGATAGCCTCTATTATACAGACTGAACTTAGTTTTTTTTCCTTAAACAAAGATGGAGTCCAAGTTCAAATCTGAGTATTGATATTCAAAGTTTTGTAGAAGTATGCCTGAGAAGCAGAAAAGAGAATTCCCTGTGAATAGAGAATCGAAAAGCATTGGCTAAGAGCACTCTGGGAGGTAGCTCAAGTTGTGAAGCCAATAGCAAGAGAAAGAGGCAATAGTTCAGACAGGGGACTGATCAAGGTAATGATCAGATTGGAGAGCAGAGATGTCAATGTGGTGGAAAGAGCCATGGCACATGGGAGTGTCGAGCAGGGAAAAGTAGTTGTGGTAAGAAAGGCCACTTTGCAAGAGGTTACCCTAAGAATGCTGACATCCCTAGGAAAGGAATTTAGTCTTACCCCAGACAGAGTCTCCAATATTCCCTGAGGTCGACCCTAAGAATGGTTAAGAAGAACCATAGTGGTAAGGGCAACTGAGCTGTAAGGAACTATAGGCCTAGATAATGATGTGGATAATGAAGAGTTCTTTTCTGACCTAAAGGAAGTGGTAATAAAAGGCCAGAGAGACCTAGAGAAGAGGGTCTAAGGCAAAAGCAAAGATAGAACGTAGTTCTATGAAAGAATGCTAGGGCCTAGAGGTATAAGAATAGTAACCTAGCCCTAACCCAGTAGCACAAAAGGTGCTAAGACAAGAGTCGCATAACGATAGTTAAGCCCTAAGAAGGGATAAGAAAAAGTGCAAATGCCACAAAGGTTTGGCATAAATGCATGAAGTTATGAGAACAGTTAAGAAAAGTTAGAGAAGTTATCTGGGTTATGATCTCGTATCAGGAGAAAGAAGGTCAGAAGAACAATATCTCTCCTGAGAGATTAGCAAAGTGTAAGAGGGGTGATGTAGACCCCATAATACATTAAAATTCTAAGGGATAAGATATGAAAGAAATAGACACTACTCACAAGTGTAATGAGTTGTCCATAAGTATAAGAGGATGAATGTCCCAAGCCTTAGTCATGAACCAGGAAAGGATATACAGAGGAGCTATATCCAGGATAGTTGATTAAGGTACTAAGTAAATTTCGAGGATGAAATTTATTTTAAGGGGGTAGAAATGTAACACCCCAATTTTTAGGCCTAGAGATGCCAGAAAGAGAATTCAAAGGCATAATCGTAATTATGGGAAAGATCGGGCTGGTAGCCGATGAGTACCATACTTTGACAGAAAATAGAGAAAATTATGCTGATCATTTCACTGAACTGTGAAATGTGCATATGAGGTCTCTATGTGTATGAAAGAATTAGAAATATGACCAAGGGTAAAATGGTCATTTTTGGAAGAGTGTGCGCGGGAGCGTACTTTCAGGCAAAAATGGCCCGGTCCGGATTAAATATCTGAAAATACCAGGAGATAGAGAAAAGGATTCCGGGTTGAATGACGCAACACAGAATTTTGATTTGAGATCCCGATTTTTCTGTAAAAATTCCTGAAGATGGGAATTTACAGTAAAGGAAAGGCAGTCCGAATAGAGCTGATCGGACTGTGGCCAGAGGCCATACAGTGTTTTCTAAGGCCCATAGTGACACCAGGGAAGGCCCAGGCCCATAATATCAGTTCAGTGGAAAAATGGGCCGGTGTCCGGGAAAAATATGCAAAATAACAAAAATGCCCTTATGTTATAGAATAACTGAAGAATGAGTAAAGGGTATTTTGGTCATTTGGCTAAGGTTAGACAGTCAAGAAAGGGTATCTGGATAGTTGACAAGGGTCAGAGAATACTCTGGTAAGATATGAAAAGACAATAATGCCCCTAGACCTAGTAAAGTAAAGAAAGGAAAGGGAAGGACTTAAGTGCAATTATAGAAAGTTTAAAGCCAAAAAGGAAAAGTAGACAAAAAGGTGGGGTCCTTAAGTGTAATTTTAGCCAAATAAAAGGGACTTAATTGAAAAAAGAAAGTCAGGCCGGAAGTGGTTTGGACTGCCCGAAAGCATTTCAGTCCCAGATTTTACCGGTAGAGAGAGCAAGTGACACTCGGTAATCTGGCTTAATACCGGAATTTTTGAAGACTCCAGATAGCCAAAAATGGACTGATCGTCCAAAAGTTATAAAAATTCCTACCGGATATCCTAGATTTTAGATCTAGGTGAGAAAATACAGGATGATGCGTCCTTATGGGGTGGGTGTCAAGAAACTGACAGAATACCGATAAGAGGTCTGTAGAAAAAGTTATTCACAAAATAGAAAATCCAGACGGAGTGTGAGGCCTCCAGGGATCCGATAGGGAAATTTATCGGTATTTAAAAAGGGACTGAATGAGTTCGGATGACCTCAGTCAGATGACTGATATGACTCACAGGGAAGCCTGAACACCGCAGGCCAGTGTATCGGACAGAAGGAGCCGGTGTCCAGATATGTGTATAAACGGTGAATAATAGATAAAATATTCAATAATCATTGACAAGGGAGGATTCCTCAAAATGCGTGCCATGAAGGTAATGAACCCTGAAAGGCCCAATAATGGCGCCAACAAAGGCCCAATAAGACACTTGGACTGATAGGTGGGCTAGTGTCTAGCAGAACCCCGGAAAAGTACGAAATTACGAAAATGCCCCTGTGTTGTACTAAAGGGGTAGTAGATGTATGAGGGTATTTTGGTCTTTCTGGACAGGCCCAGGAGCCAAGGCACATACAGATAAAGTTATTCAGAGTCAATATATGCCCTGACAGGGTATAGAAGGGTGTAAAATGACGATTTTACCCTTAGGGTTAAGATAGTGCAAGAAAGGGCACCCAAGGGCATTTTGGTAATTTGCCAAGGGATGTTTCTTGGGAATCGAGCCATCAGAGTACTTGAGCTTGATCAGAATCCAAGATAACATTCCAGAGCCCAAAAACGTAGGCCCAGTGATATGTGGGGAAAAGTGGCATTAAAATACTATTTTAATGCTGTTTCAATAAAGTAAAGTTACTCGGTCGGCATGATAACCGAGGAGGTGATCAGATAAAGCCCTGGATTTATCTGGATAGCATTGGATGGCGTGTCAAGTGCCAGTAAGATGCCACATGGTGCCAACATAGAGGAGGAAGAAAAAGTTAAGGACATGTGGCATAATCTTAGCCGGTGAGTCCAGTTTGTGGGAAATCGGACCGGACCGGTACTGGATTGGACTGGAACTGCTGAGTCAGCTGATGAGGTGTCCAAGAAGCTTGCAATTTCGCCATGTGAGAAATGTGCATGATGAGGTGTCCCATGAGGTGGCTTTGAGATGATGTCATGTATGATGCAGTAAAAGGAATAAAGAAAAATAGGAAATTCCGGAAAAACCAGGACCACAGGATCAGATGGCTTCAAAATTACAAGAATGCCATTGACCAAAACTATAAATACCCCCCATTCATTCATATGCCACGGCCAAGGAGCCTTTAAGAGAGAGGAGGAAGTGCTAGAGAGAGAAAGTGAGAGGAAGAAAGAAAGGAAGTTCTTGCGGAGATGGAAGCAGAATAGAGATAGTAGAGTTCTGCTGAGCCTTTGAGGTAGTAACTAATCCTAGCTCTTATGTAATGGCTTTGTGATTTGTTGTGCTATTGTTTGGTTGGATTGTTGTCTTATATGTTATGCTTGAAGCTCTACTGCAATGCTATGATCATATGTTATTGAGTATGGAAGCACGCAGCATACTTATCTGTACATAATCACAAGCAAGCACTGTCACTCTGCATTACATATATTGTTATGATTGTTGCTACTGAGATTCCCCCGAATCTCACTCCAATAAATAAACCATTACAGGGGAGGTTATGTCGAAGTGAATTTTGGGAATTTTAAGAGACGCCGTTATGCTGCCGAAATTATGACAAGATGGCAATAGTAGAGAAAGGAGCTGATACGTACTGTGTACGTAGGTACTGTCTAAGGAGGCTGGAAGTGAGTGGACCTAGCCGGTTCATCCAGTCTTTCCTGGGTACTTACGTAGAATGGTAGTTCTCACGGGAATTACCGAATCGGTACAAGATCATCAGTTACTTTCTGAAGATGAAGCGTAGCGGTTATGCTGCCGGATTTCAGGCAGGAAATGATGTAATAGAAATATGAGGATTTCATACATGCCTTGATGTATAATGACTTATTATTTAATAAAGATATTGTTTGGCATGTTTGACTGATATATGATGGATATGTATGCAAAGTTGATTTCTGGAAATTACCACTGTGAACAGTAATACGTGGTGACAAGGTCATGTTTGATAAATGATTAAAAATAGTAAATGGATGAATAAATATATGAAATTTTTAAGGTATATAGTAGACATACCAAGCTTTAATATGATATATAAAACGTATCATTTTGATGTCTACACAAGGAGATATAAATTATCAAAGTTGGGATCATAATGCTGGATTCAGGAGAAAAACTCTGGATGAACAGTAAAGTTGAAACGTTTACTGGTGTTGACTCGGTCAATGAATGGTCAACGAGTTATTTTTCCCTGAAATATAATTGAGTTATCTTCATGTATCAATTGGAACCACTTCATTTCAATTTTTATACAATTAGTTATGATTTTTCGAATTCAGGTCACTCATCTGGGATTCACACAGTGAACAGTACTCGGTAAGAGTAAAACTCCATATTGAGAAATTAGACTTCAATGACCTTGAAAGTGGTTCTAAATGCTACCAAATGGTCCTTAAGATGTATGAAAGGAAGGATGTTTCATCAGACATGACACAAGAGTCAAATTTAGAGGGACCTATTATCTTGGGTAGGCTATTCCTTAGGACAGCCAACACTATGATAAGCATGAAAAATGGGATCATTACAATGGAAGTGGGTGATAATGTCATAACTTTTAATGTCTATGAAGTAATGAGACATCCATTTGAAGATTACTCACTGTTAGTCTTAAGTACAATTAATGCATACATTGAAGAAGCTAAAGATGAACATGAGTTGTTGCTGCAGAATTTTGAAAAAGCTGAATGTGAATTGTTTGAATATGAAATTTCTTCTTCTTCTCCATTTTCTTTGGATAGTAGTAGTGATGTGTCAAGTATTAGCCAAATTTCAATTGATAGCTTACTTTCCACCCTACAATCTTTTTCTTTTGCTTTTATTGATATTTTTATTGAGGATTTCATTGCAGGAACATAATTGGATGTTGCAAAACCTGTGATGATAGAATTGTTAAAACCTGTTGTAGCTTTAGAAACTAGGAAGTTGGGGCCATCAACTGTTCAGCCACCTAAGTTGGAACTCAAACCACTTCCTAGTAACCTTAAATATGTGTTTTTGGCTAAAAATAATACATTACCTGTCATAATTGCTAATGCACTTTCTATTTCTAAGGAAGAGAGATTAATTTTAGTCTTAAAAACACATAAGAAAGTAATAGGTTGGACTCTAGCTGATATACTTGGTATAGATGCATCTGTATGCACACATAAAATTCTGTTAAATGATGAAGCCAAGCCTATTAAGCAGCAACAAAGAAGACTAAACCCCTTGATATCTGATGTAGTCAAGAAAGAGGTGACTAATTTGTTAAATGCTGGCATTATTTACCCAATTTCAGACAGTGAATGGGCAAGTCCAGTTCATGTGGTGCCTAAGAAAAGTAGTATAACTGTGGTAAGGACTGAAAAGAATGAACTAATTCCTACTAGAGTGCAAAATTCATGGAGAGTGTGCATTGATTATAGGAAATTGAATGATGCAACTAGGAAGGATCATTTTCCTTTACCATTTATAGATCAAATGTTGGAAAGGCTTGCTGCAAAAGCTAATTATTGCTTTCTTGATGGTTTTTCAGGATATTTTCAAGTTCCAATATCACCAGAAGATCAAGAGAAAACCACATTCACATGTCCATTTGGTACCTATGCTTATAGGAGGATGCCATTTGGATTGTGCAATGCTCCGGGAACATTTCAAAGAGCTATGATGTCCATATTTAGTGAATTCTTGGAGAAAAACATAGAGGTATTCATGGATGATTTCACAGTGTATGGTGAGGACTTTGATGAATGCTTAGAGAGTTTAGATAAAGTATTAGCAAGATGCATTGAGAAAAAACTTGTGCTGAATTTTGAGAAGTGTCATTTTATGGTAGATAAAGGCATAGTGCTAGGACATTTAATATCTAAGAATGGGATTGAGGTAGATAAAGCTAAAATTGAAGTTATTTCTTCTCTTCCCTATCCAAAATCTTTAAAGGAACTAAGGTCATTCCTAGGACATGCTGGATTCTATAGAAGATTCATTAAGGATTTTAGCAAGATTGCATCTCCACTATCTAAACTCATGCAAAAAGATGTAGAATTCTATTTTGATGATACTTGTAAGAGAGCATTTGACACTATTAAAACTATGCTTATCACTCCACCTATACTTGTTGCACCTAATTGGCACTTAGATTTTGAGCTTTCATGTGATGCATCAAATGAATCTGTAGGTGCCATGTTAGGATAGAAAGATAGTAAGCTATCCAAAGTCATTTCATATGCCTCTAAGACATTAGATAGTGCTTAACAGAACTACCCTACTATAGAAAAAAGAACTTTTTGCTATAGTGTTTGCACTTGACAAATTCAGGTCTTATGTTTTGAGTTCTAAAGTGATTATATACACTGACCATGCTGCTGTAAAGTTCTTGTTGAAAAAGCTACAGTTCAAGCCTTGACTCTTGAGATGGATGCTGTTAATCCAAGAATTTGATATGGAGATAAGGGACAAAATTGGAGCAAAAAATATGGTGACTGACCATTTGAGCAGATTGCCTGAAAATACAAGGGGAGTATTAGATTCTAACATCATTTGTGATACATTTAAAGATTGTTCTGTTTCTGTGATTTCTGTAATTACACCTTGGTATTGCCATATAGTGAACTACATTGTTACTAGTCTAATTTCATCTTCTTTATCTCATTTCCAGGGCCAGAAGATCAAGCATGAGCCAAAATTTTACATTTGGGAACCACCCATCGTATGGAAGATATGCAGTGATCAAGTTATAAGAAGATGTGTGCCAAGTGAAGAAGTAGATAGCATTCTTACAGCATGCCATTCTTCTGTTTGTGGAGGACATTTCAGTGCAAAGAAGACTTCCAAAAAGATTTTCGATGCTGGTTTTTATTGGCCACAGATATTCAAAGACTGCTATGAATATTGCAAAGCTTATGACAGGTGTCAACGTTTCGGTGGACTTACTAAGAGACATGAAATGCCTCAGTAGCCTATGCTATTCTGTGAGGTGTTTAAAGTATGGGGCATTGACTTCATGGGGCCATTTCCACCATCTTTTGGTTATGCATATATTCTGTTAGCTGTGGATTATCTTTCAAGATGGGTGGAAGCTGTACCAACAAGAAAGGATGATGTAGTGACAGTTTCCAAATTTCTTAAGTCAAACATCTTTTCAAGGTTTGGTATCCCAAGAGCTATAGTGAGTGATCAAGGCTCTCATTTCTGTAATAAGATTTTAGGAGGGTTATTTGCCAAGTTGGGATCAAGCACAAAGTTTCAATAGCTTATCATCCTCAAACAAATGGTCAAGCTGAGAATTCTAACAAAGCTAGTAAGAGGATTCTGGAAAGGATAGTAAGAAGCTAACAAAAAGATTGGAGTACAAGGTTAGATAAAGCTTTGTGGGCATACAGAATAGGTCATAAGACACCACTTGAGATGTCCTTATACCGAATGGTCTATGGTAAAACATGTCATCTACCAGTAGAAGTTGAGCACAAAGTATTCTGGGCAGTTAAAACTTGTAACATGGATTTTGACACTGTTGGAGAAGAAAGAATATTGCAGATTCAAGAACTAGAAGAAATAAGACTGGATGCCTATGAGAATTCCAGAATCTACAAAGAGAAAACCAAGCTTCTTCATGATAAGCAGATCTTACGCAAGGAATTTTATGTTGGAGATAAAGTTATAAGATTTAAGGCTAGATATGCTTTCAAACCTGGAAAACTTGCTGCAAGATGGGATGGTCCATATGTGGTGACTAAGATCCATGACTATGGAATAATTGAATTGATGGATGGAGCAGATGGTATAGTATTTCAGGTCAATGGCCACTTATTGAAGCTGTACAAGGAGAACTTCAAACCCCTATGATATTCAGGTTGTCTCCTTCCTTGTTTCCCCACTTATAATAGTCTGCTTTCATCAGTTTTACTATATACTTGAGCTATATTTGTTGATTAAGTGTGGGGGAGGAGACCAAGTTAGTAGGGTAGGTAAATAATTCCATAAATGAATCTTAGATTTTGGTTTAGAGTTGTCATGATCATTATTGTTGCCTTTGCATGTGTTCATTGCTTCTTCACATTGTGGACAATGTAGAATTTAAGTGTGGGGGAGGATGAACTTGATGGGTGAATAAAAATCAGATATTTGCTGTGATTTTGTATTTTGGTCGTGACCTCATGCTGTTTATGTCGCGACTAATGTGTTCAAATTGTCAAAATTTCTTCTCTGTGAAGATTAGTCGCGCCCATTGCTTACTTTTGTCGCGACCAAAAGTTCATATTTTCTGATATTTACCTATCTGTGATGTTTAGTTGTGGTTTGTGCTTTATCTATGTCGTGACTAGAACTCTCTGTGAATTTTGGTCGCAACTATAACATGTGTTTAACAGGTTTACTCTTGGTGATTTTCAGTCACAACCAATGTCCATTTCTGTCGTGACCAATATTCTCTATTTTCTAAAAATTTCTTCTCTATGTAAAACAGTCGCGACCGGATGACCATTTTTGTCGCGACTAACATCTATCTTTTGCTGAAAAAAATCCTTCTACTGCGTTCTGGTTGTTGCTTGGTCATTGGAAATTAGCTGTCATGGATCTAAATTGAACTTTGAACATATAATTTTGAACATTGGCAAGCTTGATGAAGTATTAGTTGCTTGGTTCATTAATTCACTACTAGAAATTGTGCGTCATGAATGATTAATCTTATGTATTTTGTTTAAAATTCATGCAATGTAGTCATGTGAGCTGATTAGGGGAGTAAGCCAGATGGAAGCATTTTAAGCCTTCAACATATACTCCTTTACATCGTGTGACACCATCTAGTTTGGTAACTTTGCAGAACTTGTCTCAATTCTTGATTCAAAACCATATCAGCTCCATGGAATTGTGAAAATGATAAGGGCATTTCTCTCAAAACCCTCTTGACCAAAAGAGAAACCACATAAATATTAAATCCTTTGCTTTACCCCTTTGAGACATTCACTTTCTTTTAAAATTCCATCCTTGATTAAATGAATATTGTGTAAGATAGTTGCTGCTGCAGTAAGTCTTTGATTGTGAATGATTGCTAAGTTTCAATTACTTGTTGAATCTCTAAAACCTCAATATATTTGCTATCTGGTTCAAGAAAATGAAAACAAAGGAAAAATACAAAGAAAAGAGAAAGGAAAAAAAGAAAGAAAGAAAAGAAACTAGATGCAAAAAGTGTTATCAACTTGTATTAAAGGAAGATAGTTTGTGACCTGCTATTTTCTGCAGCTGCATGATTGGAACTTTGATTGTGTGCAATATCTCATTAATCATTGACATGCATTTCCATTTCATCATCTAACCTTTCCAACATTATAACCCTAATAAAGACCCTTTGATTCATAAACCTTGTGGCATTTAGTGGTGGAGATGTAGGATGGTTACAAGCCTATGGGAAGCCTAAGCTAGATGGTTGAGTGAAATTACCTTGATAAGAGAGGGAGTAAAACACTATACCTTGTGAGGAAGTCTCAACCTAGCTGTTTACTATGATTGAATTGCATGAGTTAGATTCTTTTATTGATATGAGATTAGTTTGGATTGTTACCAATTGAAGGAAAAGATTGATGATTGCAACTACTCATGCTAAATCTATTTTGCCAATTGTGCTGAACATGTGTGTTTAAATTCAGTTTTGATTATAATTTTGCTCAGAGTGCAAAAGCTAAGTGTGGGGGAGTTGATAAACTCATATTTGTACTGATTTTTAATATGTTAAAAGAGAGTTTATTATTGCTTTTATCCACATTTACTACTATATTGAGCAAATTATTTAATAATATGAAATTGGACAAGTGGGAATTTAAATGATGTGATTTTAGTGCTTAATTGGATAAATAATCTATTAAATATCCATTTCAGGTCAACACAGCAATCAATCAGCAAAATAGAGCATCCCTATGGAATTCAGTCTCAATTGGATGTACTCAACATCGCGACTATATGTTCAAGCAGTAAAGAAGTGCATTCTCTATAAATATTAGTCGCAACCTGATGTACCTATCATCGCAACCAAACTTTAATGCAGAGATCAATCAGCGAATGACAGAAGGGATAACTGGACAGAAGGTGATTTAAGCATATGATGAATTGCATAGCTGGACTCAACAGATTATAAATAAGAGCTGATAACAAATTGCAAGTGGGAGATCATGCATGAGCTGGCACATAAAGGAGCACTGTTCACGTATCTGGCACTATTCATATATCAACATACTCCATCTGAACAAAGAGCAAGTTGCTGACAGCAAGTAGGAGCATGTGCTGTAAACAGAATTGACATGTGATAACAGAAGCGAGTTGAGAGGCTTCACATGTGTTGCATGAAGGATGAATCTACATATCATGCTTCCACACCTCTCTATATATATCATGCAGATTTCACAGCCAGGGATATTCAATCATACAAATGCAGAACACACATTCATATCACTTGACTACATTCCATTCCATCTGCACCAGGCCATTCACGCACACATTCATCTTCTTCTTCACCTCCAATTTCTCTTCTGCAACTCTCTCTGTTCTAGTCAATAGAAACAGAGGAAGGTTCTGCAGATTCATCTTCATCTTCTCATTCCATTTTCATCATGACTGTTGTTGTACAGATATTTGCTGCTGGAGTTCAGATAGCAATGCAAGGCTAAGCTGTTGTGCTCTCTTGGAGATGACACTAAACCAGAATCTTTTGAGCTTAACAGGGAGTTTATTGAGTCTTTAAGTCAGATTTAACTGTATCTAGTTGATGTATTTACTTCTGGTTTATTGATTCAATTAGAGTAGAGATGACAAAGAAGTAGGGAACCGAGTTGGATTTCTTATTTCTGCATAAATGATCCTTTGATTAATTCTCATCTTTGATCGAGTTGAACATAGCTGTGATTAATTGAAGTGATTATGTTTAATTCATATTCTACTATCTCTAGTTGAATGAGTCAAATTCTCTATTAATGTCTGCGAGTTGTAGCTTTGATTGAGATTTAGCTAGCAAGTTGTTAGCTAACCTAATCTAATTCAACTGATTAACTCTTGATATTCTGTAGATAATGAAGGTAATCTCCAAGGGAACACACTTGCCATCATTCATTCATTTCATCATTATAAACACATAAAGCATAAATAATAGCATAGACTTTATATTCAGTTGTAGTTCAAACAGTTCAACACACAACTCATATGCTTAATTGTTAAATTGTGGCTTAATAAATTAATTAGAAACTCTAACATCCAGTAGCTCCTTATGATCCGACCTAGGTTAGCCTCCGCTTTATTATTGGTTAGCTTAGTTTTGTTTGATAATTAAAATGACAGTTATCATCCACATAATCTATAGGCATGATTCTTGTCCTCTCTTATCTTTTTTAGATGTATAAATAATTGTATATGGTATGGTATTGATCATATTGGAGGTATAAATATATTTATATATGATAAATAATAAAATGGATTATGTATTTCTAAGGGTGTGTTTAGATTAGCTTTTGGAGAATAGATTTTAGGTAAAATAGATTTTGGGGAAAAAGTGATTTTAAAAAAATAAGTGTTTGGATAGTTATTTTCAAAATGACTTTTTGTATTGGTAAATTACTAAAAAGGGTATGATTTATTAAAAGGAGGAGAGAGGAGAGAGGGTGGAGAAGAGAGAGGAGAAAGGGTATAGAGAGGAGAGGAGAGAGGGTAGAGAGGAAAGAGAAGAGATAGTGGAAAAGATAGAAGAGAGAGGAGAGATAGTATAAGAAAAAATAAGGGTAAAATAGTAATTGAGTAGTTCATAAGCTCTTTTACTGTTTCGAAAGCTATTCTGACTAGCTTATCTGAAACCATTGTTTTAAACCATGGTTTGGTCCAGAAGTCATTTTGAACAAATATAGCTGTTTGTTTTAAAATTTCCCCAAACCGAGGTTTGGGCTAGAAGCCCTTTTAAAACCTAGATTTGGGGGTTTCCCAAACAGGCTATAAGATTATTATTATATTAATTATGATATTTAAAGGCTTATAGAATATGAGTTATCTCATATTCTGTGCCGATCATCCCTTGATTTTTGGGGTGTCACAGAGGAAGAGAGGACGTTCATTAGGAATTCTTGACATATCATATGCATTGTTTTGTGTTCTCATCTTTGTCCTTGTAATCAAACATTGTTATATTCCCTTCTCTAATCACTATAGTAGCCATACATATAAATATGGTTAGAAATTCTATTATCTTTTTATGAAAGAGGTCAAAAATTCTTCTACATTGGATCATCTTCAACTTCAAGTAAGAATTAGAGGGGCACAAATAAATATATATGAGTTTCATATCATTCAAAATTCTCTCTCTATGGTTTTATCTTTTCATTTTTAATGGAAAATTGAATAAGTTGTACTACTGGAAAAAAGGACTTTAAAGGCAATTAAAAGTGGCATTTAACTGCAATTTTATGAGCGGTGTGAATTCTACCGACGTAATAAGTCCACGCTTTAACTTCGCTTTTTAATCGGCATAAAAAGAACACATTTCACTGCATTTTTTAATAAAAAATGCCATGAAAAGTGTTACCTTTAACGGCGGTTACTAAATCAACTACTGTTAATTGTACTTTGTTGCCACATTCTTTTTTACTATGATGCTTTACTTTTAATGGCGTTTGTATTAACAATCACTGTTAATTGTAAACATTCCATGGCGGTTCTCCAATTAACCACCGTGAATTTTTTTTTTACTTTTTTTCGTTAATTTGTCATTTTAGTATTTCACAGTAGTTCTCCATTTAACCGCCGTGAAAAGGTTTATTTTTTTATTTTTGTTAATTTTTCATTTTATACCACCCTAAATTGTAGACTTTCCACTACGATTCTCCATTTAACCACCATGAAAAGTTTTTTTTTACTTTTTTTTAATTTATCATTTTAGTATTTCCACGGTAGTTCTCCATTTAACTGCCGTGAAAAGGTTTATTTTTTTTGTTAATTTTTCATTTTATAGCACCCTACATTTAGCAAAATCAAGGCAGGTCAATTTCCAAGTGCAAAGTATAAAATTAGCAATGCCAAAATTCAAATTGGTAAACTTTCAATGAACCAAATAGCTCTTTGTACATCATATATATATCAAGGAAATATTTCAATGATCAATCCTAAACAAGTTAAAAAACTATTGATCAAATATTTATAAAAAATTTGACAAGTACTTCATCTTCAAGGCATATGTAAAAGTATTGTTCTTGCCAAATCATTTTTCACTGAGTTGATTATGTCATCTTCATATCTTACTTTGTTATCGAACGACTGCAAATTAAAAGTAATAAATAAGTATTAAATATATGAATAAATTGAAGAATCACTAAATATTAATCGTGTCATCTTCATACCTCATGTAAGTTCTCCATGGGTCCTATCTCAATTATTTTGTAGATATAGCAGATCACACAGTATCCACATTCAACACCACCAGCTTGACAGATATACTACAAAATATAAAAATATAGAGTACCTTAGGGAATATTAAACTTTATACCTAATAAATTTATAAAAATAAAACTTAGTTGAAAACAACTTACTTTCAAAAAAAATCCATGTAGGAAGTTGATTAGTACCATCTCGAGATTTGGCTGTCCAAATAGTGAATTAAACTAGTAAACAACATTCTCTTAAGGGGAAATGACAAGCAGAGTCCAATGAATACTTACAACATATCAACCACACTATATATGATTTTATTATAATATGTATATGTATGCCAAATATAAGAGCATACTTACCCTTTTATATAAGGTGCAAAATATATCATCCTCTTGATTCGAGTCATAACATCCACCATGTATATCATTCTCTAATTTCGATCATTACTTGCCTCCTGCATCTTTTATGGACACATGAAGCCATATATGTCTCCTTTTGCTTTATCTTGGCATTTGTGATAAAAGTGACTGTTGTTTAAAAGAGAAACAAGTTAGTGCGCGAATGATAAAACATAAAGTATCAAAATAAATTTATAACTTACAATGTGGCTAATTGGATGACAGCTGAATTCAGTATATGAAAATTTAGGAATTACACTATGTCATTCCTGTCCAAGGTGAATTCATATGGCTCCTTTGTACTCAAAATCCTTGGTAGAATTATAAAGCTAAGTGCTTCCTCCATATCATCCCCAGAGTATAAAAAGTTGACATATTTCAAATCTGAGGGTATGGTTGGATGAAGAGGTTAGATCTTGTCTTTGATATCCTTCTTTGACTTTGACTTTGTGACACCTCCATAAATATTGGCTTCTCCACCACCTTCTTGATTTCAGCTCCTATGTGATCACTTTCTTCTTTTTTATTAGAAATATTGGCCATAGAATAAACTATCCTACATCATTGTCAAATATGTTAACCTCATCAGTGGGGTAGGGAATCAGGGCAGTACCAAAACCTTCTTTGACCTTATGTATTGTCACCTTCGCTTTGTCCTTTGGAATTCTCTTGTGGTAAATTGTTTTGGCCACGTATACTATACCTTGAGCAACAGGAGTTTTAGTCTCTTTGTCTATCAGAATGAAGAGACCATATATTCCCCATTGTCTTTGATCTAGTTAGGGTTAGGGTCAGGGTTAGATGGTTAGGAGACAAACTTCTCCTTCTTATTATTGCTGCACTTACCACTTGTCACTACAGGAGAAGCCTAAAAATATGAAAGAAATTACTCAAGATAAAATACATGTTAAATGTCCCTTGAAAAGATGTGAATACTTTTTACCTCTAGAAATTGGACGGTAGTGGGGAAGCACATCATCATCATAGCTTGATTGAGTCTGGCATCTGTCATATCCCAATTTTTTCCTATTTGTATAAGACTGATAGAGGAAAGAGGTTTGGAAGGGATTGTGACGATAAATAGAAAGAAAAGATAATAATTAGATAAGGGTGTAAAGAAGAGGGACTAAAGTAAAAATTCTAAAAGTTCTATGGTACAAAATGGAAGTAGACATAAACTTTGTGCCATTAAGTGTAATTATGAAAAGTTAAGGGCCTAAAGTATAATTTTCAAAAGTTCAAGGGTAAAATGTAATTGTGGAAAGTTGAGCCGGAAAAGGCCCAAAACTGTGTAGAATTAGTTCGGTCCCAAATTTTCCCAATAAATAGAGAAAATTATTCTGATTAGTTTAACGCGACGCAGAATTTTGATTTGAGGTCCCGAAAAATTGATATGAATTTTTGAAGATTTGAAAAATTAGTACAGTATCCTTTGGACCTCATAATTAGATGAAATTTTGCAATAAAATTTTATAATTAATATGAGAATTTTTGAAAGTGACAGAACTTAAAAAGGAGTTATGTGGAATTTATAATGAAATTTACAGTGGATTAAAACACCCGATAACTATTTTTCAGGAAATTTCTTGGGAGTTGAACCCACGAAAGTAGTGGATCATGTAGAAGGTCCAAAATGGTGCCTTATAGGCCCAACGATATTTTTAGATAAGTATGTGGGCCAGTGCTAATAATGACCCAAAAAATGTGAAATTACGAAAATGCCACTGGGTGTGCCATTGTGTTATGCCATTGAGCCAGAGATGAACGAAGGGTATTTTGGTCATTTGACTAGGTTAGACGGTCAAGGAGAGTTCCCAGAATAGTTGACCAAGGTCAGGGAATGCTCTGATGAGGTGTAAAAAGATGATAATGCCCTTGAAATATTTAAGTAAATAAAAAAGAAGGGCATTTTGGTAATTAGCCAAGGGATATGTAATTAAGTTTGGACCCAGTCCAAGAATGTCCATGGTATGAAGAATCCGGATATTGGATTTAAGCTCAGAAAACATATTATGGAATCTCAGAAAAATTAGATTTATAAAACAGTCTAGTTTTTGGGAAATTTGACTGAGCCAGTACCAGATTGGACTAAAACTTTTTCAAATGCTTCTTCCCTTGGAAATTTCATCACATGTGCTATGAGGTGTCACTTGATGATACCATGGATGATGTCATAAAGAGGCTTCTAGGGTAAGCTTAATCAAGAGCAAATATGAGCCATTAGATCAAATAGTGCATAAAGTGATCTTGGCCATTCAGTTTCCATGAGATTTTTCTATAAATAGCCTCCCATTTTCTGCATAAACCATGAGCACAAAGGACCCTTGGGTAGGTGCTGTCCAAGTGAAAAGCCAAGTCAAGACGAGAGATTCAAGGTGCCAAAGTTCAAGCTAGCTAAGGATTAAGGTAAGTAATCTTTCTTAGCTTATTTTCCTTTAACTTTAGGGGCTTGAACTTAGGGTTTTTATGGAAGAAAGTTGAGGTTTCTCTAGGGTATATATGCTATTCAAAATCATAGATGAAAGAAGAAAGAAGTTGAAGTTAGAACTATGAGATTAATGTTAGATAAGTTAGTTTAAGTGATTGGTTATTGAATCAAGTTGATATTCTTGACTTTGCCATGAAAGAGACCTTTTGGTCTGCACTGTTCATGATAGAGGGAGATGGAATTTCAATGATCTAATGCTTCTATTGAATTTATATGATGATTTTGTGTAGGATTGGATAGGTTGTGAACCTTGGAAGCATTGGAATTGAAAGTTGTAGTTTTTTGAAGTCTTATATGTACTGTTCACACGCATGAACAGTGATTGGAATTTCATGCTTTTGATGCTTCCAATAGATTTAAAATGAAAAGTTGTGTGGGATAAAGTAGAAAAACAAGTATTGGAAGCATTGGAATCAAAATGAGATTTTTTGAAAGAAAAAGGGGAGTTATACAATTCTGTCCAGAACAGTGTATGGTTGCTGGAATTTTTAGGAATTCTGAGTTCATAAATAGATTCAAAAGGCCAAATTGTGTACGGTAAGGTCAAGATATCAATTGGTTCAAAGGCCAAGTCAATTAGTAAAGATTAAGTAAAGTTGTTTTAGTTAAGAAAGCTCAATGTTCAAGAAAGTTAGATTATAATGAATGAATAATTATATGATGATTATTATTTTACTTAATCGTGAGGCACTGGAGAAGATGAACAAAACTATCCAACTGTTCTTTGACTAGAATAAATCCGCTTACTGAATAGCTATGTAAACCAGCCATGAAGGCGGTAAATCCTACAAAAGGATTATGAGCTATAAAAGCTCTTCAAGCATATCCAGTAGTTCAGACTTACCCAGCACAGATTCAGTTCGTTTCCTACCCTGAGCCGTATACAATTGATAATTTTCCTCATATTCTCCAGGGAACATAACTATGAACTCATCTCAAGATCAGAATTTAGAGATATAATAGTACTCTATATAACTTTCATTACCCTTTCCTTATAGAGGCTTTAGCCAGACATACTTACTTGGACTCCTTGCTCTTGAAATATATGAACAAAAGATTTTATTGCTTCTGCGTGCTTACAAGCAAGAGGTAGACTCAGAATACTCAGATGACTATTGAGACTCTGAACTCAAACTTGAAAGACTTGGGTCTAGACTTACAACTAGCATGGCCTTTTATAATGAGCCTCTGCCTTACATTGGATTCCCCTTTCACTATAATTTAGATGCCTGACATTACTTTAGCGAAGTAAAAGTACAATAATAGAGATTCCTTCAGACATCTATCATTAAAGGTTCCTCCATTACCTTTTCCGTAGTAGCTCCATCATCTTCTGTCTTCGTACAATATTTGCACTCATGACTTTTGTATTCTTCTAGTCGGTTACAGATGCGCTTATGTGTTGCTTCATTATTTTCCATTTTATTGAACCTTATTTGGTCATACCATTTCTCTAGTTTATGAGTTCCATGCTGTATCATTCCAGATGTAAAGATACACATATTTTGACTAGTATGATAGACCCATTGATTTTCTTCCTTAGTAGTTATACATCTGTTTAATTCTTCAAATATTATTCGGTATCCGAGACTACGGATATGGCTTATTGTAACTGGAAAATCTTCATTATTGATTTCTTCCTTCTGCTCTTCTTCAGCCTCAATAATCCTCTTAGTTGGTCCGAGCTTAATCAGAGTAATGGGTGGATAAAATTTTTCTTTTGTTACTTCAGCAACAGTAGAATAACATCTGATGAAGATCTTGTATTGTTTTACTATCCCAAAATAAGATTTTAGAGCATCTTTTAGAGCCTTTGGTAAATATTTTACTTCTTCCATAGACTCCTAAGGATAGATGGCCTGTATAAGTCCAAATCCAAATAAACTTGCTACAGCTTCAAGATTGGCTCCTGGTTTAATAATGTATTTATTCAACTGATAATGGGAAGTTATTCCCATATTCGGGATTTGATGGCACTTATTTGCTTTTTCCACTAGTGACATGTAATAATTATACTGTTGTTTTCTTTTTTGTATATCCGTTAGTGGTGCTTTATTACTGGGACCAACTTCTTTTGTCACTGCTTCCTTGTATTCCGTATCCACTTTTATTTTTTCCACTTTCTCAGAGATTTCCTTGTCGGATATCTCCATAGCTTTAATGGGACTATTAGTAGTACTTGCTGGAATAGTATCCTTTCCAGCTGTTAATTTTGCTCGTAATTCAGCAACATCTAGAGATAATTCATTTACTTTTTCATAAAGGGCTGTAAAATTTTCCAATATGTTATTAAATGAACTTATCAGTAGATTTTGCTGCATTTTCAAGGTAGAAACCTCGAGAATTAATTGTCCTTCCATAGATGTAGATGTTGATGATCCTATTCCTGAGAATGGACTCATTAGATTTCCCATCATATTTGGACTTGTCATATTAGTTGGACTGACATTATTTGGACTTCCTTTTTGCTCCATCTCTGCTCAAATAATCATCCACTAAATTATTTTTTCCTGGAACATACTCAACTAAATAATTATAATGGAATAAATCATTTTGCCAGTTGAATAACATTTTATTAACAATACTAGTTTCTCTAATTCCCTTGTTTAACCAATGCTTTACTTGGATATTATCCGTTCTAATTATAAATTGATATTGAACTATTAATAATTCAAATTTCTTTACTGCTTTTACTGCTGCTAATAATTCCTTCCAATTAGAATGATATTTAGCTTGAGCTTCATTAACTTTTCCACTAGCGTATCTTGCTATTTCTTCATTTTTATTTTCTTCGAAATATAATGCTGCTCCCCAATGATCTTCAGATGCATCAGTATATAAAATCCATTTTATTGGTTCTATTTTTGGAATTTTTAATATTGGTAAATTCTGACATAATTCTTTTAATTTCTCAATATCTTTACTCATATTTGCATTCCATTCAAAATTTAATTTTTCTCCAGATATGTTAGTTAATTTCCTAGTATATTTTGATAAGTGAGGAATGTAATTTCTAGCTTGATTTATTATTCCTAAGAATGATTGTAATTGTTTTTTATTTTCTATATTATTGAATTCTAATATCTTTTTAGAAATATGATCTTGTAATTCTAATTCTCCATGAGATATTATTTGTCCTAAAAATTTAATCTTCTCTTTTCTTAACTCTACCTTTTTTAATGATATATTTATACCTTTTTCATATATTACACTAATAAATTGACTCAAATGTTTTTCATGCTATTCTAGAGTATCTGAGAATATTAATACATCGTCAATATATACTATAACAAATTCTTTTAAGGTTTGTAATTTTTCATTTAAATAATTTTGAAATATACTTGGACTATTATGATAACCCATTGGTAATACATTCCATTCATATAATCCTTCTGATGTACTAAAAGCTGTATATTTTTTACTTTCTTCAGATAATTTTATTTGAAAAAATCCTGACTTACAGTCAAATTTACTAAATATTCTTTTTCCTTTTATTCTTTGAAATAATATTTCTATCTTTGGTATAGGATACCTGTTTCTTATAGCAATTTCATTTAATCTTTTATAATTTATTACTAATCTTGATTTTTCTCTTATTATTTCATTATGGTTTGCTACTATCATTGCAGGTGAACTATAGGGTGATGTACTTTCTCTTATTAAATTATATTTTTTTCATTTCATTTATATGCATTATAAATTCTTCTTGTCCTTTTCTGTATAAGGATAGGGTTTTATATTTATTTCTTTACTATAATCTTTTAATTTTATTTCTGCTGTTGGTTTTACTTTTTCCCAAAATTCTAAAGGGTTTTCATTGTAACATTCTTTTAGTTTTTCTTCTATACTTCTATTTTCATAATTTATAGTCATATTACAGTATTTTATATGTGATATTTTCGATCCACTTATATCTACTTTCCCTTTATTATCTAGCCATTGTATTTTATGGGGGTTAGTTTTTCTTTTAAAATTATCATCAGTTCTATTTAGAGGACTTTTTATTCTTACTGCCCATGCCGTGTGTTTACATGGTGTTACTAAAGATATACTATTTTGATATAATCCTACAGGCATATATTGATATAAAAAGTTGGTTCCTATCACTATATCTGGTTTACATTCATTAAATTGATATATTAAAGGTATTCTTAATTTATATCTCCTATTTGTATTCTTACATTTAAAGCTCTATGTTTTAATGAATAAATTTCATGTCCTGCCGTTCCTACTTGTGCTATAGGTCCAGTTTTCCATAGTTCTTCTGGTAAAATATTTACTTTTCCTAAACATAAATTTGCTCCAATAGTGCATGATATGCTCTTGTTTCATATTTATCGTATAATATTTTTACTAGAATGAAATGATAATCACTCGTAATTGAATAAGTTTATTAAGAATTACTACAGTATTTTGAATAGTTATAAGAATTCTTCTTTCTTGTATATTATATGGTTTTACTGCATTTAAGAAATCTTTTCCTAATATTAAATAATCTTCTATTTTATTTTCAGAGTCTACATAAACTGTTAATTTTAATTCATCTCTTCTATTAAATCTAATTTGTATTTCTGTTGTTAGTTCTTCTCCTTCCATATATAAATTATCTTCTATCATATCTAATTTAATATATGTTTTTTCTATCCTTTCTGATATATTTGTATTAATAGATTTCCATTCTCCCCTAGATTTTAATTCTATTTGGACTAGATATTTTTCTATATTAGTTGTTAAATTTATTTCTGGTATATTATTAGTAATTTGAACTAAATTATTTGTTCCTTGTATAGCTCTTTCTGCTACTAAATTTCCTTCAATTAATGAATCTAAATTTCTTGATGAATAACTTCTTCTTAATATTGTATCTAATGGTAATGTTCTTCTATCTGTATTTATAGATGGTCTTCCTAAATGATCTTGAAAATTTATACTACTTCTACTAGATTCTCCTATTTCTTGAGTTCGATCTAACTCTAGCCTTAATATTTCTGGTATATGTATATCTGATGGTTCTTGACTTATTTCTCTAATAATTGGCATAAAATTTCGATTTATAGTAAATCTTCCTTTATTGTTTTGATATATTTTATGTTGATTACTAAATACTAATCCTATCATTACTGATATACTTATAACTTTGCTTCCTGGTCTCATTTTAGGATTATGTAATTTATGATATATAGTTAAGTTTTCTTTATATTGGTATCAGCTCTATTTATTGTAAAATTAGTATTTAATGTACATTTTAACTTTTGATAGATTAAATTTCCTTGTATTATTCCTAGAACACTTTCTTGTACAGAACTTATTATTCTGTCATCTGTGATTATTAAGTCTATTAGACTATTTATATTTTCTCTAAAATATCCTTGAACCAATATTTGTATTCCTGGGATATAAATATCTGTTATTTCTCTTCCAAATTCTATATTTCGGATTTCTTCCTCGATTAAATCTTTAGTTATTAAAGGGATTTTTATAGTTCCTTCTGTTTGTGTTGCTTCTATTGGATGCTTTCTTTTATAGACTATACATTTTTGTTTTAGTTTCTCTTTTCCTTTTAGAATTCTTCCGAATCTTGTAATTATGCCTTGGTTTTGTATTAATTCATCCGTATTTAAATCTAAATTTTCATTTCTAATTCTATTATATTGATCTGAATTAAATACTATTCTAGAGTTAGAGATTCCCTCTTCTCCATTAGTTACTCTTTCATATTCTTCATAGTTGCTTTCAGAATTATTTTCATAATTTTCAGTATTTAACATATTTATTGATAATTCTCCTAAATTTAGTTTTTTATAATATCCTTCTTCTTCTTCACTAGTTGATTCATTTGACATAGATTCGTCAGAGGATTCTATTTCTAGTATATAAACTTGATTTTCTAAATTTTTGATTTCATCTCCTGAACTTAGAGGTTCTTCAATTAATTCTATATCATTGTTTTCTATTAAAATTGTTTATATTATTTGAACCTATTTTTTCTTTGGTTCTTTACAGTTAATCATTTTATGACCTATTTTTCCACAATTATAACATCGACATTTTATTGGATTTTTAGGGTATCTAGGCTTAAAATTTCATTTTCTAAAAAATCATCCAGGTTTCCATTTTCTTTTTGCCTTTTCAAATTCTATATTCTTAAATTTTGGGTATTTATAATATTTCTTTTTTCCATATTTTTACATGGTTTATATTTCTTATATTTTGCTTTATAATTGTCTACTTTACCTATTTCTCCTTGACATCCCCATTGATGTGGATAGTCAATATCGAAACATTTTAATACTGTTCTGTTTAATTTATTTAATATTGAAGATCTTGATGCTTCAGTACATTATTTTTTAAATATGAATATAAATAATTTATTCTTCTTCCTAAATTGTCTATTTGTTCTATTTGATCTATTTGTATTCTAATATTAGCACTATAGTTAGTCAATAATGCTGATGAAATTACTTTTGGCAATTTTAAATAGAATAATTGATTATAAATGATCTTTTCTTGTTCAGTTAATTTAGCATCATAGTAATATTTACTAAATTCACATATATATTGATTTATATAATAAGGATCTAAAGAACATAATCTTATTTCTGTTAATGCTAATTTTGCGTTAATTTGTCTAGTTTTTTCTTTTTCTGTAGAATTTTCACCAATAAATTCTTCTCTTATATATTTTCTATAGTTTGTTAGTAAAACTACAAATAAATCTCTACTTTGACTATTTGTTTCTGTAGATATCGTTCTTATTGTTCTTCTTTCTTCAGCGGTTTTATGATCAAACCATAATTTTACATTTCCTCTTCTACAGGAGAACCCTAAAAATATGAAAGAAATTACTCAAGATAAAATACATGTTAAATGTCCCTTGAAAAGATGTGAATACTTTTTACCTCTGGAAATTGGACGGTAGTGGGGAAGCACATCATCATCATAGCTTGATTGAGTCTGGCATCTGTCATATCCCAATTTTTTCCTATTTGTATAAGACTGATAGAGGAAAGAGGTTTGGAAGGGATTGTGACGATAAATAGAAAGAAAAGATAATAATTAGATAAGGGTGTAAAGAAGAGGGACTAAAGTAAAAATTCTAAAAGTTCTATGGTACAAAATGGAAGTAGACATAAACTTTGTGCCATTAAGTGTAATTATGAAAAGTTAAGGGCCTAAAGTATAATTTTCAAAAGTTCAAGGGTAAAATGTAATTGTGGAAAGTTGAGCCGGAAAAGGCCCAAAACTGTGTAGAATTAGTTCGGTCCCAAATTTTCCCAATAAATAGAGAAAATTATTCTGATTAGTTTAACGCGACGCAGAATTTTGATTTGAGGTCCCAAAAAATTGATATGAATTTCTGAAAATTTGGAAAATTAGTACAGTATCCTTTGGACCTCATAATTAGATGAAATTTTGCAATAAAATTTTATAATTAATATGAGAATTTTTGAAAGTGACAGAACTTAAAAAGGAGTTATGTGGAATTTATAATGAAATTTATAGTGGATTAAAACACCCGATAACTATTTTTCGGGGAATTTCTTGGAAGTTGAACCCACGAAAGTAGTGGATCATGTAGAAGGTCCAAAATGGTGCCTTATAGGCCCAACGATATTTTTAGATAAGTATGTGGGCCAGTGCTAATAATGACCCAAAAAATGTGAAATTACGAAAATGCCACTGGGTGTGCCATTGTGTTATGCCATTGAGCCAGAGATGAACGAAGGGTATTTTGGTCATTTGACTAGGTTAGACGGTCAAGGAGAGTTCCCAGAATAGTTGACCAAGGTCAGGGAATGCTCTGATGAGGTGTAAAAAGATGATAATGCCCTTGAAATATTTAAGTAAATAAAAAAGAAGGGCATTTTAGTAATTAGCCAAGGGATATGTAATTAAGTTTGGACCCAGTCCAAGAATGTCCATGGTATGAAGAATCCGGATATTGGATTTAAGCTCAGAAAACATATTATGGAATCTCAGAAAAATTAGATTTATAAAACAGTCTAGTTTTTGGGAAATTTGACTGAGCCTGTACCAGAATGGACTAAAATTTTTCCAGATGCTTCTTCCCTTGGAAATTTCATCACATGTGCTATGAGGTGTCACTTGATGATACCATGGATGATGTTATAAAGAGGCTTCTAGGGTAAGCTTAATCAAGAGCCATTAAATCAAATAGTGCATAAAGTGATCTTGGCCATTCAGTTTCCATGAGATTTTTCTATAAACAACCTCCTATTTTTTGCATAAACCGTGAGCACAAAGGACCCTTGGGTAGGTGCTGTCCAAGTGAAAAGCCAAGTCAAGACGAGAGATTCAAGGTGCCAAAGTTCAAGCTAGCTAAGGATTAAGGTAAGTAATATTTTCTAGCTTATTTTCCTTTAACTTTGGGGGCTTGAACTTAGGGTTTTTATGGAAGAAAGTTGAGGTTTCTCTAGGGTATATATGCTATTCAAAATCATAGATGAAAGAAGAAAGAAGTTGAAGTTAGAACTATGAGATTAATGTTAGATAAGTTAGTTTAAGTGATTGGTTATTGAATCAAGTTGATATTCTTGACTTTGCCATGGAAGAGACCTTTTGGTCTGCACTGTTCATGATAGAGGGAGATGGAATTTCAATGATCTAATGCTTCTATTGAATTTATATGATGATTTTGTGTAGGATTGGATAGGTTGTGAACCTTGAAAGTATTAGAATTGAAAGTTGTAGTTTTTGGAAGTCTTATATGTACTGTTCACACGCATGAATAGTGATTAGAATTTCATGATTTTGATGCTTCCAATAGTTTTAAAATGAAAAGTTGTGTGGGATAAAGTAGAGAAACAAGTATTGGAAGCATGGAATCAAAATGAGAATTTTTGAAAGAAAAAGGGGAGTTATACAATTCTATCCAGAACAGTGTATGGTTGCTGGAATTTGGGAATTCTGAGTTCATAAATTGGTTCAAATTGTGTATGGTAAGGTCAAGATATCAATTGGTTCAAAGGCCAAGTCAATTAGTAAAGATTAAGTAAAGTTGTTTTAGTTAAGTAAGCTCAATGTTCAAGAAAGTTAGATTATAATGAATGAATAATTATATGATGATAGGAGTTAAGTTGTGTGCTCAATGAAGGCTGCCACACATCCAAGAGAAGTAAGAAGCAAGAGGTAAAGAGAAAGGATAAGGAAAGAAAGCTATTCCAAGGTAGTGAACTTACCTACTTGTATGCTTATGTTGTTTGGATATTTTATGTGATGTTTGCTTACTTTCACGGCTGGAAAAAAGTATTTCTACACCGGTTGAAAATGGCATTCAACATCGCACATACAACCGATGTAGAAATGGACCGTGTAAAAAGTGAGACATTCTACACCGGTCACAAGACCAGTGTAGAATGTATACTTTTTTACACCGGTCTAAATTTTACCGCGGTTCACATTTACATCTGGTGTATTATTTTTAACATCTACACCGGTTGAATATTGGGACGGGGTAGATTATTCAAATGTTAACACCGGTTAAATATTGGGACGGTGTGTAGAATGTATACTTTTTCACACCGGTCTACATTTTAAAGCGGTTCGCATTTACATCCGGTGTATTATTTTTTTAACATCTACACCGGTTGAATATTGGGACGGTGTAGATTATTCAAATGTTAACACCGGTTGTATATACGTCTGATGTAGATGTTATTAAATTTATATTATGATATATTTTCTTTCTACACCGGCAGGTATATATACCTCCGATGTAGATGTTATTATAAGTTTATATTTAATACATTTCGTTGGCCTGAAGCTTCATAAATAAACTGCCCAAATATAATATACGACTCAATCATCGATCATCCTCAGTTCAAGATGCCAGAGACATATATAATTCAATTGCTCATTATATTATTCATTTAATAAAATTCAATACAAAAATACTACAATTTGAACAGAAAAGTAGAAAAAGGTATTAAGTGAAAGACAAATTAAATACTATAGATTAGGAAGGAATTGAACAAAAAACTCTGCCCACCAATTACGCAGGTCCTCAATATCTTGGTCAGGAAATGGATCAGGTTGATCAAATATCTAAAATATGAAATCAAAATCAAAGAAATTAGCGCATTACTAATATAGATTAGATTGATAATTAAGAAATATGAAATCATTAAAAATACAATTTTACCTCCTCAGTTAGGTCAATCCTATTTGCCAATATAATATTGACCATGTGTCTGACTATGTAGAAGCCGCACAAGTTGCTTTCTCTGGGTTGCCTTCGACTCTGTAATGTTAACAAGATAAAAATTATTTCTCATCATCAAAACGGGGAACCTAGCTAACACCTAATATATACTTTTATTACCTTCGGTGTGATCCATTCAGGGTCCCTCACCAAATTAGCGTGCTTAAGGCCCCTTTCAACTGCGAACGTCCTCATAACCCTATGACCAAAGTTAATAAGTTAGTAACCCATTTATCACAAAGATCATTGTGTATAGAAGAGAACTCACGTACGTGTTCATGATCTTCCTGACATCAACCAAGGGCTTGTAATGGAGGGAGCATAAGAACAAAACTTTATAGCTATGCTTACATAGGATGACAAGTTACCAATGATTGCTGTAGAGATTAGTTAAAAGAGAATGAGTATTATAATTAAGCAAATACAAAACTAGTATATATGAAATAAAATGAAATATTATTATTCTTACTCCTGCATATATGGTGCGAAAAAATAATCAATATCGGTTTCACCGAGCCTCCTTGAAATATATGCAAGCCTCGAAGATTGAGAGGTCCCTTTAGCATAAATCTGAAGTGGGCATAGGAATCCGAACTTTTTTTGTTTGCCCTTTGAGGAAACCAACTCAGCTTGCATGTACCTACAGGCAATGCATACATGACATTAGTTGTAAGACTTAAACTTTGTTATTACATATATTTACATTTAAATTATACTTACATCAAAAACACTTGGATGCAGCTGGAGGTCAGTTCTTCCTTGGGAGTGATCAGAGATTTGACGTCCGCATGGTCCAGGAAGGCCGGTGCCCTATGTCGCCCACAGCTGAATCCATAGGCAACGCGTCCATATGGAACATTTTGTCATATGCCAATAGGATCACATGTTGCATGGCATTCAAAGTGGGAGGGGTGGGAAGTTGGCTGGGGGATGAGGCGACGTGATCCGAAACAAGATGCTTTGGTCACAATATGAAAGTCCCTTTTGCTTGGCTCACTGTCTTCACCTCATCAGTGGGAATTGGGACAAGAGCATCTCCAATTAGCACGTCTTCAACTATCACCCTTAATTGATAGTTATGAATTTGGATGTGATGAATAGTTGCCCCTAGGCTATGGATGGAACCACGTGCCACTAAGCGTCTAAGAGGATCCTCCCCATATAGATCACAATGTTCTGCTTCCTCTGACAGCGGCAAGTAACAGCTCTCCTTAGTGCTTGGACGAGCTGCATTTGAGGGCGGGAGGGGATCACTTGGCTCTGCTTGCTGCCTTGATTTCATCATGGACAACATTTCTTCCTTCATCTTTGCGAACCCCTGTTGTAATCACGCCTCAATTGAAGCTTCTGCTTGTGCCCTAGCCTCTATCCAAGCCTCTTCCTTAGCCTCTGCCCTTATGATAGAGAGCAAGGATTCCAACTCTGCCCTCGGCACCATATGTGGGGAACGTCTTTGAGATGATTCAAAGTAATCTCTTATACCCACACCTCTTCCAACTCCCCTGACACGGCCCCCATGTTCTTGTTTGCCAGTGGCAACAATCAAGATATCATTCCTACCATCTGACTTGAAGGATCCATGGGACTCTTGTTGTTTAAGATCACTCTATAACATAGAAAGAACAAACATAAGGAAAACGATATGATTATAGTCTACTAAAACAAAATAATGCAAGTAGTGCTTACAATTTTTTCAGCAATCATGCGAGCATTGTCGCTTATAAATGCTCCGCTCTTTCTTTGGCGAGCATACAACCATTTTTCTTCGCGATATATAGGAGAGGGGGGTCAAGAAGAACACTAGGTTTCAACCCAGCATTTTCTTCTAGCCTCTTCCTCTTGGCCCCCAACAACTCTCTTTCTGCCTTCGCATAACCTCCTCGAGACATTGTGTGGGGGCAATCATTCTTGAGGGCGTATTCAATCGCTTTTCCCCTTTTTTCCTACAAGACATGAAGTAGTTAAAATCAATACATATGATATTCTGATACATTTTCTGCCAACACATACAAAAGGATACACTCACCATTGCTACTGGCGTGGTCTGAATCCTAACAAATTCTTCCCATGCAGCTTCGTCGATGAATTGATACTTGCTACATGGAAAAGGTTGAGGATGATCACTTCTGTTCGGTCCATGCATATACTGACGAGCTAGTTGGGTCTTGAATGCCCTCCAACGCTCAGCGCAATAGGACAACGTCTTCTTCTTCAAGAACTCATTGTTGGGGACATCGTAAGTGAGCTGCAATGTTTGCCATTAAAAGCAGAGTAATCAACAAACAGTTGTGTATTTGGTATTACTCTGCATGCAATATTAGATAGTACCCGGATAGTATCCTAAATTTGATTCTTCACGCGATCATCCATAGCATCCCAAGTCAAATAGGTGATGCTAGGCTTGTTGTGTGCTAGGAGGCTGACAAAACTTACGTACTTTGTCCTGTGTTCACCAGTTGGATTCCAGTTTCTATCAAACTCTATCGGAAGCAGTTTCCCCTCTACCCTGTCCTTCATAATGTCTTTCAAATGAGTCGCACTTCTGCCCTTCCTTGGCATAGTGGCGGTTGGAGCATCGCTAGCCTCAGTCTGAGTAACTCTATCCCCCAAATTCCTATGTACGCAATAACAACATCAAAAACATTAAAAATAGACTTAACCCTTTTTCCTTCAACCCGTCAGAGTACACAAAACTTGTTCCTTTAGCAGTTATGAATGGAAAGATGTGCAAGCATTCATCAGGAAAAATAGAAAACCTAGATTAAACTAACATAAAAACGGTGAAGCACAGGGGAAAATAATCCAGAGAACACGTACACGGAATAACAAAACGAGAGAGACAATAGAGAAGAATGACTGATCGAGCGCGGAGAAGCCTCGCGAAAACCACAGAGCACGACGAGTGGAGATATGACAGAGTACGTGAGAAATGAGAATGATGGTCGCGCCAAGGGGCGGACTTAAAAAATGAATATAAATATTTTACAGCGGATATAAATTATTCTAACCCGGGTTAAAAAATAACTGGTCTAAACTTGATACATTTTACACGGGATAAAGTATAAAACCGGTGTAAAAAATAACACCGTCTACAATATAACACCGGATAAAGTATAACCCGGTGTAAAATCGAACTATAATTTATTTACAAATTAGACTTTTTACACCGGATAGCACTTAATACCGGTTTTAATGTTGTAGTTATGTTTTAAAAATCCATCATCAGATATATCATTCCATCCTTGGCGTCACAACATTCTTATCAGAACAAGAATCTGTATCTGTTATTATTACATCAAAATCATATACGTCAAGAATCTGTCTCTGTTATTATTTAGACTACATCAAAAACAAGAAACACAGAAATTAATCAGAATCCACTTCTTCTTCATTTAATTTTGGTAAACCTACTGAAAAAGAAGGGATCTCATAAAAAGAATCATCATTGTCAACAACCCTTTTTCCTTGGAGCACTACAGACCATCTTTCATTTTGAGGATCAGTGATATAGAACACTTGCTTTGCTTGGTCTGCCATAATGAAAGGCTCATCCCCAAAACTTGTATTATTCAAATCCACCAGTGTAAATCCTAACTGATCGACCATAACACCGTTGTTTACATTAGTCCACTTGCATTTGAACACGAGAAGTTTGAATTTGGAGTAGTCCACCTCCTAAATCTCTTCAACAACGCCATAATAAGGGATGGCTGCTAATTTAGGATTGTTGTCTTTTGAACTAGAGAAATGCATAGCTTCAACCACTAACATAACACTACTGTTTTGCACGCTACTTCTATCATCTAGGGACTTCGTATAAAAGAAATACCCATTGATATCAAATGAATTCCAACAGATCATATTATGTTCAGGACCACATCCTAACCATCTAACTGTATCAGAAACACAATCCTCATTTTCAACCTCCAGTTTGAACCAATGTGCAAAAGATTTGTTGTGTTCTCTAATCAGCCTTTGCTCTGTCATCCTATTATTTTTTTTCGGACAAGATCTTTATGAAAACAATATAGTCTTGAACTTCATCAATGTTATTCAAGATGTGTAAGTGTATTTGCTGTAATTCATTATGATCAACACTCCTCACCGACATTCCGCGTTGACCCCCCTGCTTGGCACGGGGTTTGTGGAGACCAGTGAGTCTTACTTTAGAAAGGTATTGTTGACAAAAATCCATAGCTTCTTCGGCAACATATTTTTGAACAATGGATACTTCGGGCCGATTTGGATTCTTCATATACCCTTTAAGGATTTTCATGTATCTTTCAAATGGGTACATCCATCGTAAGTATACAGGGCCACACAGTTTTATCTCTCGCACTAGATGAACAATAAGGTGTACCATGATGTCAAAAAAGGCAGGAAGAAACTGTTTTTCAAGCGGGCATAAAATAACATAACCCTCGTGCTCCAATTCCTCCAACTTTTCAGTCTCAAAGACTTTGCCACATATAGCATTAAAGAAGAAGCAAAGTCGGGTTACAATGTGTCTCAAATCATCTTGAATGATTCCTCGAACAGCCACTGGGAGTAGTTGTTGCATCAATACATGACAATCATGAGACTTTTGGCCTACAAATTTCAAATCTTTCATCGACACAATCCTCTTAAGATTAGATAAGTACCCAAAGGGAACTTTGATTCCTTGCAAACACTCACAAATACTTCTTCGCTCAGCCTTGGACAAGATGTTAGTCTCTTCAACATGATAGCTCCCCTCACCATCTGGCCTCGAATGTAAATCCTCTCGTATTCCCATTTCTTTTAAATCCAATCTTGCCTTCAAACAGTCTTTGAAACTACCATGTGTGTTGAGAAGTGTTCCAACAATGCTGTCACACACATTTTTCTCCACATGCATCACATCAAGATAATGCCTTACATGAAGATGTCGCCAATACGGAAGCTCAAAGAACACAGATCTTTTTTTCCATACATTTTTCTCACTTTTCTTGGTAATCTTACCGAAAGTGACATTGATGGCTTTCACCTTTTCATAAACTTGTTCGCCAGTCAATGGCTTTGGAGCATTTTCAAATTCTTGGTTGCCATAAAATTTCTTCTTTAGTCGACGGTATGGGTGGGCTTGTCTTAGAAATCTCCTATAACCTAGGTAGACTGTCTTTCTTACATGACAAAGTTGATCGTAGCAAGTCCCTTTCTCATAAATCGGACATGCTTTATGGCCCTTAACACTATACCCTGACAAATTTCTGTATACAGAAAAGTCATTAATTGTACAAAAGATCATGGCCCGCATATTGAAGACCTCCTTCTTAACAGCATCAAAAATATCCACACCTTCCCATAGCTTCTTCAAATCTTCGATCAAGGGTGTTAGGTAAACGTCTATGTCATTTCCCGGTTATTTTGGTCCTGAGATCAGCATAGACAACATTACATACTTCCGTTTCATACACAATAAGGGAGATAGGTTGTAAATCACCAGAAAGACGGGCCATGAACTATGTATACTACTAAGGCTACTATAAGGGTTCATTCCATCCGTACTAAGTCCAAGCCTTAGGTTTCGTGGTTTATTGTCAAACTCGAGAAATAAGTCATCAATCTTCTTCCATTGCAAAGAGTCACCCGGATGATGAATCTTTCCATCATTAATCCTTTCATTCGCATGCCATAACATTTTCTTTGCATCATCTTCATTAGCAAAGAGTCTCTTAAACCTTGATACAATTGGAAGATACCATAACACCTTCGCAGGAGAGTTTTTTGATCTGTACCTTGGTGTCTTACATATTGGACACTTCTCCTCATCTTCAACTCTTTCCGTACAATATGCAATCATTTGGGCATGCATGAATCTTTCTATACTGCATGCATAAAGGACCTATTATTTTCTTCGCATCAAGTAGCGTTTGGGTAATACATTTTCTTCAGGAAACATGTCCTGTAACAACTCAAGCAATTCTGAAAAACCACTATCACTCCACCCATGCCGAGCTTTCACACTTACCAATCTCAACACCGCATTCAACAGGTTGTATTTTCTGCACCCTGGGTATAGAGGCTTTTTTGCATCATTGCACATATTACCATATGCATATGACCACATAAAAGCATCTTCTCCAACATCAAGAATCATGTCCTCTACTCGATCATCAGTATCCATGTCATCATCAAAGGTCTATTCCACCTGTTCACCATGCCCTACCCATACCGTGTAACTCTTGCAAAACCCCTCACAAATTAGATGAGTGTAAATATCAGCAAGACTTTGTTTCCTCTCATTCAAACAACTCACACAAGGACAATAAAACCTTCCATTATCATCATCACCATTCCGTTTAGCAAAATTCAAAATCTCCTTCACCCCCTCAGCATACTCAACACTTGTTCGTTTAGCATTTATCCAACTACGATCCATATTTGTGGAAGACTAAGAAACTAGAAAAACAGAAAACAAGAAACCATTACGTTGCAGCTAATGCATGGAGATAATAAATTTTCAGTTCTCGAGAGGAGTTCAAAACAAAAATCACCGTCTGTGAAGCGCCGAGAAGACTTAACGCGCGAACCAGGGAAAAATGAGAGATGGAAGGTGCGAGAAATGTACCAAATAAAAGAGTATTTGGTAAAAAAAATAAAAAAAAAGTTTATTCTGTAATAAAATATACACCGGACACTATATATACACCGGTGTAGATATATATAACAGTTGTAGAGAGTATATTTTACACCGTCCACTATATATTAACCGGTGTAAAATATATCTATTTTTTTAAGTGATAGACCGTACCCTACGTACTTTGTCATCAACTTTTACACAAAAAAAATATATATATCAGAATATATAAAAGTTGAAATCTTTCACTACTCATCAGACTCAGAGTTTTGGGAGTCATCAGATTGGGTGAGATCAACAGGATTAAAGAAGCTAACACGGGGTTGACGGCGGCGAACTTCTGAGCGGAAATCTCTTAAACTTGCTTTCAGTCTGTCAACTTTCCGATTCAGTTCTTCTACAGATTCCTCCATCCCATTGAAGCGCAGTATGAGTTCCTCAAGGCGCTCCATCAGAGTCACAACCAGGGGAGGAGGAGAAGGAACAGAAGGGTGAGGATCAGGATGTTTGTCTTCAAAGTCATCTCTGTTTCTTTTGTGGGGCGGAGAAGGAGGCGTGCTTGAGGAAGAGGCCATTGGAGGAGTCAGATAGATGAAAAGAAAATAAAACAAAGATAAAGTCAGATAGATCGATCATAGGAATGGTATACATATATATATGGTTCATGATCAATAAGAATATAGAAGAATGCAATTGGCCTTCTATCATAATGACTACAAACGTTGGAAACCGAAGAAGTGAAATGAACGGTCTGTAGAATAAAGAAAGCGCGCGGGAAAGCATAGACAGGAAACTGAAGAGGAAGATAGGACGAAGCTAATCTGCACCGGGTATTTATATTTTAAATCGGTTACTTTTAAAATCGGTGTAAAAATTTATTTTTTTTTAAACCGTCTTCTCCTTAGTGACCGGTTTAAAAGTGGGATTTAGAAAAAGAAACCTGTTAAAACTTCATTATATTCATTCAAATTAAACTTTACTAACTAACTTTACATCTTGAAATCTAAAAAAAAGACCTCGCTCTATCAACCTAGCTAGCTATATAAATACAATATCATCAACTCCTCATTAATTCTTTTCATTACATCAAAAAGGAGGTAGGGAATAGAGAAAGGCAGGGGTGACCCCGTTTTCACTGATCATCATCATCATCTTCCGAATCAGGGTTTTGGGAGTCAGAATTGGGATCAACAACAAGATGAAATAAACTATCATCATCCTGTTGATGGCGACGAACTTCAGAACGGAAGGCTCTGAAACGTTCATTCATCCTCTCCACTTTCAGAGCTAGTTCTTCCATCAAGCGCTCTAGGGCATCGAAGAAGGAGGGGTGGATGAGGAAGAAGCCATTGGAGACTTAAGATAGAAGAATAGAAGAAATGAATATAAAACAGATATCGGAGAAGGTGATCATGATGAAATACTGCGCATGTCTGAGAATACTTGACATAAAATGGCGGGAAAGGATACTGACGAAGTTCATCTAAATCGGACTAAATATTTCCACATCGATCAATAAAAAATCCGCTGTAGAAAGTAAACATCTAAACCGGACTAAATATTTCCACATCGGTCACCAGTAAATACGGTGTGAATATTTCATTTTATTTACAAAAATGCCACCGCTCATTTTTTTAAAACCGTCTCCGCATTGACCGGTTTAAAAATGGGGATTTCAATTGCCAATTTTCCACCAGTGTTTGATGATGTTAAGCATGTATGATTAAGTGATGCTCTGTTTCTTTTTATGCTATGGCCATATGTTATAATTAAGGGACATGGAAGCATGTAAGTATCATTATGCAAGCATGATCATTAAGTGCACACATAGTAACATCAAGCATATAGTTGCATACATTGTATGATTTCTGTTTACTATTGAGATTTCCCCAAAAATCTCAACCCCTCCATGTCACCCAAACACCAATAGGTTGTTCAAAGATGGAAGAAGATGAAGATGCAAGAAGAGGAGGAGTTAGGGGATAGATGACATGGTTGAGTGTAATTTATGTTATGACCTATGTGATGTATGCATATAATGTATGCATGAAAAGTAGTACAATTGTAACTGTTTAAAAAAATAGCAAATGATTAAATAAATGTATGAAATTTTATAGACATTTAGTTAACATGTCAAGCTTCATTTTGACACCAAGTACACCTTATTTCAATGTCTGTACAAAGAGAATAAATTTTCCAAATTTAGGGACCAAAAATTGGACAAATGAACAGTAAACTTTGACGTCATAGTTGACTCAGTTAGCTAGCCAATTGGTCCAAGGAAGTATTTTTCCCTTAAATTTTAAGATGTTAGCTTCATGTATCTTTTCGAACCACTTCATTTCAATTTTTCTAGAATTATTTATGATTTTTCGAATTTCATCGCTTAATCTGGAATTACCATATGAACAGTACTCGTAAAGAGTGAAATTCTAGATTTTGTAATTGAACTTCAATGGATTTGTAAGTGGTTCTAAATGCTACCGAATGGTCCCTAAGATGTATGAAAGTATGGTGTTATAGCATCCATCTCCTCACGCATCTTTTGTATCTCCGCTTGATGTTGTGCAGTAAGTTTAGCTCGAACTCTTTCAAGCTTGTCTCTGGACACAATGTCTACGTAGGCTACACTTGTTATTCTTGATGAGAGCTAAAGAAATCTTTCTGACCAACTCCTTTAGGGGGGCTTCTTACTCGATCTGGGTGATCAGTCCTCCCAATAGTTGTCCCTAGGATATCCATTCCTTTTTCAGAAACAAAATACCCTTGGGTTACTTATTCCTCCAGTGCATCCTATACCATACAAGTAACCAATTTAAAATAACTGGAGAGCAAGGAATCATGTATAAAGTCTTACTATTCAAATTAAATACTTACAATCCTCTCAGCAACAGTAGCAACCTCTGGAGTGATGTACTGGCCCTTCTTAACCCTTGTTGCCTTCCATTTTTTATGGCGAGATAAATGTTGGATGGAATGAATGACTCCAGTAGGATTTGATACATCAGCTTGTTATGTAGCCTGTAATTGATCTTCCATCATTTTACTTTCTAGAGCTCTTTAACCCCTGATACATATAATGCTAGTACGCATTTTTCTTGCATATTTCCTAATTCTTCTTACTCATAGCCTATGAAAATTAAATAAAGTTAGATTTTTAATTAAAATGTAAATTCTTTACTAATTAAGTTAATTAAAATGTAAGTTTACAAACATCAAACCTTATAACATTAGGTATGCGTCCTTTAGATGCTCACCCATCTTACTTCCTCAGAGTTAGTCCTTTGTAAGGTTTGACTTAAAGTCTACACTATTCATATCATTACTTCAAGATACAATACCTCATCTTTGTTGTGCCAGGAATATCAAAATGTTGTTGCAGTCAAGTACAAAAAATAAATAAAATGAAGCTACAATAAAGGACAAAAATCATTAATAACTAAAATAGATAAATGAAACATATAATTAGAAATATACCAAAATATCCTCCAAAACCATATCCTTGTCTTTTGGGTCTACCATCCTCCAATTGGCATACACTATGCTAATCTTAGAAAATACTATATGACCGACATAACTATTAATCAATGTCCCATTTTTACCTACTGGTTTCATATCGTAATCAAACTCTACTAGTTCTTCATGGGTTGTGTCTCTTCATCTGTCTTAGCCACCCGTTTCATATGGGTTGGGCCTCTGCCTTTTTTCTTCCCTCTAGAGATAGTGGTGATTTTGTCAAAACCCTGCAGACTAGAACTATCCATGTCTTATTCACAAACAATAAACAAAGGTAATAATCAGAAATAATAATCATGCAATCAAATAAATATTTATTACACATAATAAACTAATTTCTTAATAGTTGGTATCCACCCAAATTCCTTCACAATGATAATCCAGAACAACATATTCGTCATATACCAAAGAAACTTTGTTGTTTGAGGTTGAGTATTTATGAAAGGCGGGGTTTCATCGAGGTTGAAGCTTAAGCCACTGTTATCTCTACCTTGTAGCATCGAGGTTGAAGCTTAAGCCACTGTCATCTCTACCTTGTAGCACAATAGAAAGATCTTTATTTGTTGGATGAGTGACATAGAACACTTGTATCGCTTGGCTTGCTAAGATCAATGGCTCATCAAGGTATTCAACTCTTTGAAGATCGACTAAAACAAATCCAAATCTTTCGTCTAGTTGCATAGCATTACTATTAACTCACTTACATTTAAAGACTAAAACTTTAAACTTGGAGTAACTAACCTCCCAAATCTCTTCAATTAATCCATAATATGGCATGGACGCTAATTTTGGTCTTTTATGTTTTGAACTAGAAAAATACATCGCTTCAGCTACAACAATCACCCCATTATTCTGCATAGTACTTTTATCATCTTGGGTTTTTGTGTAATAAGAATAATCATTTATGTCATATCCTTCCCAAAACACAACCTCAAAATGAGGCCCTACAACTAGCCTTTGTATTGTCTCAAAAAGATTGTTATCATTTAGCAAGTCTTGCTTGAATCATTCTGCAAATGACCTGTTGTACTCATTAGCTAGTTGCATATCGCTCTTTCTTGGGTTTATTCCTAAGCATATTCTTGTGAGCATCCAAGTAAAGCAAAACTTCATCTTTATTGTTCAAAATGTAAAGATATGCTTGCATTACCACTTTGCTAGACATGGACTTCAATTTGGCACCCTGAGTTCCCTTGCTTTTTCTCCCCTATCATGCCAAGATCGAGGAAGTCCAACTACATTTACCCCAGCAAGATATGAGTTACAAAACTCAACTACCGTCTTAGCTACATATCTCTCAACAATTAATGCCTCGGATGAATAAAGTTTTTTAGAATACTCTTTAAGGATTTTTATGTATCTCTCAAATGAGTATATCACCTTAAATACACAGGGCCACAAAGTCTAATCTCACGTACAAGGTGAGCTATCAAATGGACCATAATGTCAAAAATGCTAGAGGAAAGTGCATCTCCAACTAGGAAAGGATAATATAACCTTCATTTTCCAATTCATCTAACTCAGTAGGATCAATCACTTTGCTGCAAACATTATTGAAGAACATACAAAGTCTAGTAATAGTGCTCCTTACATCATCTTTAATAATGCCTCGAATAGTCATTGGTAGTAATTGTTGCATCAACATGTGGCAATCATGAGATTTCAACCTGTTATCTTCAAATCTTGCATTGAAACAAGCTTCCTAAAATTTGATGAATACCCTTGTGAAACCTTAATCCCATGCAAACACTCACATAAGCTTGTTTATTCATATTTGGATAATATGTGTGCCGCTGGGTATAAATAAACTATTTTACTACCCTCTCTTTGTTATGGATGTAGAGGTACTCTTATTACCATTTCAACTAAGTCTTGTCTAGTATTAACCCTGACCTTACTCTTTCCAATTATATGCAAAAGTCTGCCAACAGGGCTCACACACAATTTTCTCCACATGCATGATATCTAGATTGTGTCTTACTTCAAGACTCAGCCAATATGGAAGATCAAAGAAGATTGATCTCTTTTTCCATAAATTCCTTTCAAACTGCCTTCTTATTATTTTTACTTAAGATAACATGAACCCCTACAAACGTTGATACACTTCTTCTCCAGGTAAAGGTATTGAAGCCATTTGATATTCCTATGAGCCATTAAATGCCTTCTGTTGGAAATTGTGCCCTGGGGGCCAATCATTTTCTTATAAACATTATTATTTTATGAATTTCTTAATTATGTTATCACATTATTTGCATGTTTACTGTGATGACTATCCTTGGATAACTCATGATCTTATCCTAAATGTCCCTGGTCGGTCATCTATGAGGGAGCAGAGATGAAATAAGACCAGTATGACTTTGAAGATATATAGAGATATAAATTAAAGTCATAAGCACATGTAAGAGTACAAGGTGTTAGACCGACCCGCTATGAGAGAGCTGCATGGGTCAAGTCATAAGCTTCTCTCATATACAAGCCATGTCACTATGCCCTTTAACCTGAGATCATCATGGATTCCTACATGACAAACGCTCAGCTTTGACCTAGTCAAAAGTCACTTTTGACCGAGTGATCATAAAGGCTATGCTCCGGCTTAGTGTTTTTTTATGCGGAGGAATGTGAATGGCCAAGATGGAATTTGTCCCTCACATTCGTAGAGAGATATTACTGGGCCCCTCGATAAGTGAGTCTGAGAAATGTATGGCCATACTGGAATGGAAGGGTAGTTCCATTTCTATATTCAGACTACTCAGGGATAGAGAAAGTAACGGTTAAGAACAGGAGGATGACGTTCTCCATGCCTCATCCTTGACCGAAATATCGTGTGACAAAAGGGACGTGATATGGTTGTATGAAAGATAACATCGTTCATCGATCCTCATATGTTTTAGGTAGTCATAATGCCTTGCTAAAGACCGCTTACGACTTGTGGGTCAGTATAGTAACTGGCCCACTGCTAACTTCATATGGGCCTAGAGGGTTGCACACAAAACAGCCCAATACGAGCTATGATGTCCAGATTCATTGAATCTAAGAGATGTCTAGATTCAATGAATAATCTAGGGTGGATTTATATATTATATATATATAAATTTGTATATATATATTATATATATAATATAAGAGATATTTGCAAGATTTAATTTATAAGGATAAATTAAATTTTTATCACTTTTGAATTTGAATTTAAATGGATATGATCTATTTGAATTTGAAATTCAAATTGATAAGATATCTCAAATTTGATTTATGAGAATAAATCAAATATAATTCCGTCTTATCTTTATTTTAAATTAAATAAATAGGTCAATTAAATCTGTGAGATGGATTTAATAAAAATCGTATTTATTTAATTAGTTTCTTATCAAATTTGCAATATATGATATTGTATTAATTCAGAATTAATATAAGATTAATTCTGAAGCCCGACCCTATTAGAAGCCCGATAGCTTCCTATATATTTGACATTAGGGGCTAGGGTTCTACACATCTCTACAAACATATTCAGACGTGAGAAAAGGGGGCAGGGAGAGTGCAAAAGGTTTGCAGATAAGAAACTGCCGAAATAGAGACGGTGAGGACGGAATCTCTAGAAAGCCCTAGAGGGACAAGAGGCGCTAGCATGTGGTTCGCGATTAGAACGCTGTTCGTGTGGATACCGGTAGAGGAAGCCGATCTGAGCTGTCGACTTCTTACGATCGACCAGACACGAACCAAGGTCGCGACCTATTGACACTGAGGTCACGACCATACAGGCATCTGAACGTCAGAAATTCGAAAAGAGGAGACAGGTCGTGACTTGAAACTGACGAGGTCGTGACTACAAACTCCAGAGACGTCCGGTCGCGACGAGAAGCATAGTAGGTTGCGACTAACAACTCCAGAGGCGACAGGTCGCGACTAGAAGTTGAGGAGGTCGCGACTGAAAGTTCCAGAGGTGAGGAGTCACGACTAGTGGACACTGAGGTCGCGACCAAAGCTTGAATACCGAAGGTAACACTTCTTTCTCCTTGACTTAAACACATTCGGTAGATCCTGGCTGGAAATGGAAAAAATTTTAAAGTTAATTTCCGCTGCGTGTCTTCCAATTCCCTTCACCTTCTTCAACCTACAATAAGGGTGGTGTCGACTAAGAAACCTTCTGTGAGAAAGGTAGACTGTCTTTCTTTTATGCTTGAGTTGCATGTAGTTAGTGCCCTCTTCACATATAGGACAGGCTTTATGCCCCTTAATACTATAACCTGACAAATTTCTATACACTGGGAAGTCGTTTATCTTGTTGAAGATCATAGAGCGTAGTTTGAATGTCTCTTGCTTACATGCATCAAACATATGTTGACCTTCCTCCCATAATTTCTTCAAATCCTCAATCAAAGGTACCAATTACACATCGATATCATTTTCTTGCTGGTTTGGCCCCGAGATCATCAAAGACAACATGATATACTTTCACTTCATACACAATGAAGGAGGAAAATTGTAAATAATAATGAAAGCTATCCAAGCACTATATGTGCTATTGAGATTACTATACAGATTGATTTTGTCCGTACATAGCCCAAGCTGAAGATTTATGGGCTCAGAACCGAATTCAAGAAATTTCTGATCTATTGTCTTCTATTGAGGAGAATTAGCTGGGTGACGAAGTTGTCTATCGTTTATTTTTCCATCAGAATGCCATCTTAAATTCTTTGCATCTATGGCGTTAGCAAACAAATGCTTAAACTATGGTATTATTAGAAGATACCAAAACACCTTCAAAGGAGAGCCTTTGGTCATCTCATCACAATCACTACCATCTTTCTTGACTTTGTATCTTGAAGTGCCACATTTAGGGCACTTATTCAGCCCTTCATATTCATTTTTGTACAGTATCCAGTCGTTATGGCACACATGTATCTTCTTATAGGACAAACCCATCGAAAATAACATTTTGGTGCGAACCCACAAGGGAAAATCCCATAAACCCATAACCAATCGGAATATTCGCACCCCAAGAATGCTAAACAAAGGTCCGATAATCCACTTGAACCCTTGAACATAAAAGAACAAGGACCTGAACTGTTGGAAGATGCCATAAGGTTGATCAAGCCTTGATAGATCTGTTAGTTCTATGAAGAACCCTAGAGAGAATCCACTCTCAAGAGACAAAGTGTAGAAATACAACTTTTCATTCAAAATTCCAATCTGCCTCCAAATAAGTCATATAATGTATTTGAAGAGATACATTTCAAATCTAACTTAAAAAGTTTTAAATGCAACCTAGGAACTCAAATAACCTAGGAACTCAAAATAGTAAATACTAAAATAAAATAACAAAGACTTAATACAAGTAACTTGGAAGCCCAAAAGTCAAGTCTGCCAAACTAATTACTAATTTTCATACAAATACAATAATAAAAATAGAATCAGCATTTTAAGCCCCAAAAAATGATTATTTAGGCCCAAATGAGTCTTCCCATGTGTACTACTTGGTCTAAGGCCTTTAAATTGATGTCTCCAAGTCTAAAATAGGTTCAGCAACTCCATTTTTAGCACAAATGAAATTAATGACGTCCTCAACATTTTTAGTCTGATTTGTTGCTCTAATTGCCATTTGCTTTGTCAAGTCAATGCCATTGCACTAGCTCATTCAATGCTTTCTTAATTTTTTTAGCTCTTGCTCTTGTGATTGGCCAGTTAGAATATACAAAGGATCCTTGAAAGATGAAAGTCATCTTGCTGTATCGCATCACATTTTCTTCACCTCGTACATTCCTTTTGGAAGCACTCGAGCAATTCTATTAAACTAGAATCGGTCCAACAATTTCTTGATTTCAAATTCATCAATCACAACACAAATTTCAACCTTGTGTACTCAGCTTTACTTCCTGTGTATAATGGCGACTCAGCATCACTTAACAAACTTTCATATATCGGAGAGAACTGTGGAAATGACTCAACTCCAATATCATGAAACATATCTAGAATTCTATCCCTAAAGTTATCGTTCACAACATCCTCATTTCTACACAAAAGGAGTCCTTCTAATTTCACTATGCCGAATCCAATTTGTATATCTTAAATTTATCCCATCACATATGATGCTCTCTTATATCAGGAATAGACAATCAGTTATGTTTAAAGAGTTGACACAGGGACAGAAATACAACATATCACTTTTCTTATAACCATTCCTCTCAACCAATTTTAAAAACCTTTCTACTCTATCTTTATATTCTTTAGTAGTTCTCCTAACTTTAATCTAACTACGATCCATTATTCTACATCATCATTTAACATAATTGTCAAATTAAAGGGAATATACTGGCCTTTTATATTTTATAAAATTTTTGGCAAAGTTTCCCCTATATAAACAGTCCCAAATGATAACCAAATCCATTAAACTTACCAATTAAGTTTCTTGTTAACCAGGAAATCACCACGAAAACAACAGAGAACAACGACGACATTAACGATGGGAGATTCAAAAACAAGAGGAAAACACCAAACAATCAACTTCATGGATGTCTGGGGTGGGGGAGTAGACGAAGGGGACCATAATGGCTATAAATAAGTGAAAGTGAAACTGTAATCGCGATAAGTTTTTTTAAATTTTTGACGACCCCTTAAAAGAACTTTTCACGGTAGCTTTAAAGACAACCGCCGTGAAAAGTATTTACCATGACATTTTTATAAACGACATGATAAGTTTTTTGTCCAAGCGAGCTTTTTTACTAGGTTGGACTTCTTTCCACGATGCTTGTTTAGAAAACACCATTAAACGTGCTTTTCATAATGGTTTTTTAAAAAGAACGCCGTGAAAAGTGTTTTTAACAGCCAACTATTTACAAAAATAATATCACCTTTTTTTTACTGCATTTTTTAAGATAACCGTCGTGAAGTGTCTCCATGAAAAGTGTTTTACCTAGTAGTGTTGGATGTTGAAAGTTCAGCAGGATCAAGACAATCCACATTATTGAGAGAGCTTTTAGAAAAAATAGTTACAAATTAACAACCAAAAAGAAACTCGCGTTAACAGCAAGATTCATGCACATGCCCTTACAGGATATAGACCAAGTTCTTACTCATTAGACCAACTTTCTTTAGCTCTCAGTTAAGTTTACCATTCAAAATATTCGTTTCAGTATACTTTTGTAATCCATATAGTATCATCTACACTAATATTTAACTAGTACATTATATAAGCATACCTAAACATTTATTATATGCATGCAACTATTGCTCAAATATAGCGAAAATAAATTTTATATTTTACTAAAAGATATAAATAAATACTACGTGCATGCACACATGTATACCAGATAAAATTGACAAAAATATTAGAACACTTACTTTGAGAGAGATGTATTAAGTTCTTTGTAGATGTTGATTGAGGTTCGAGATCAAAAAATATTGTGGCTAGTGAAGGGCTTTGGCAGCAATTTGGACATGAAACCATGCATGCTAAAAAAATTATTTTTCTTTCAAAATATTTAAAGCTTTACTATTGGTATTCACTTTTAAAAAATAAATATTATTTCTAAGATTCAATCATTACATCAATATATTATTATTATTATTATTATTAATTGTTATTATTGTTGCTGCTGCAAGTGCATGCATATCATTGTCAATATCAATATAGAATGCTCTATCCAATTCTAAATGTATGAAATACTTGAGAATTTATTTTTATCCTAAATAAAAGATCCCAATCCATTTTATCTTCTAATTTTATAATTTTTCTTGAATTATCTCTATTGATTGCATATGTAAAAGAAGTTTTCATCAATGGGAGTAGTTTTCAGTGCAAATGATTAGAAGAAATATTTTAAAAAAATCAACACATATATTTTTTTTATTATTCATGGGATATTCTTCTATTGGAGGCAATCCTATTAAAGGATTAAGTCAGGCACTAAATGTGTACACCTCTCATAGCATAGATTTAATATTGATTTATCACGTTGGAAGAGACTAATCCCTTTCACTAGACTTAACTTCATTGGAACTATATTAATTTTGCTCATATCTGTAAATTATTATCCAGCTCTTATATTTAAAACTAGAGGGAGTAATGCCTAAATGAATGTATCAAATAATAAACTTAGAAAAACTCTTTCACGTGCGTATCCAATTTCATGTTACTTGCATTTTCTACCCATCTCGAAAGATGTGTGCGGTGCACACATGGGAGGGCAAGCTGGGCTTGCTACAAAATTTTATTGTAAATTTGCTTTTGTTTTGCGTTTGTAATAAATGTTAAAAGCATTAATTTTATTCCCTTATTTCCGTGTAATTTTTCATTCACCCCCGAACGTACCGGCTTCAAGATTCTGCCCTAGATGGGCAAATGCGTAAATTTTACCCGGGATGTCAAATAATATATTCTAATAGGTAATATACATTTTTTAATATGAGAAAATTAAATTTAGACCTATAAAATCAATCTAGACAATATTTACAATATTATATCATGTGCATTATTAAAATACCTGTGTATAGGTTGATCAAGTCAGAGCAATTAGTACGGCAAAGTTGTGACAAAAACCTTGTGCCATTGTCCTGTTCATATATGAGAAGGGATGATGAGTTGAAACACATACAGATAATTAAAAAGCAACATATACCCATTAACATAATGGTTCCCGGATATGCCCGTGGCAATTAATTTCAAAATTTTTTAAAGAAAATGTTGGTTCAAATTAAACTTATTTGATATTAACAGTACTGTGTAGTTATATTATATTACCTAATATTTTATTTTTTTTTGGTAAAGTCATATTTCCTAATATGATAAATGTAAATGTTGATTAAAGTAGAAGTTCAGTATCCAATGAATCATATCATGACTTTTTGTTTTTGGAAAATTGGTGAGAAGCTTCTATTAAATTTTGTTTTTTAAATAACGTAAATCATAGTTTTGTACTTTGTCTATACAAAATTTATAAAGTATTAGTAAATTGTGTATAAAAATTTATCAAGTCTTTCTCATTAATAAAATTTTTAATAGGGGACTTTTCCCCATTTTGCCTTTTTTTTTGTGATAATCTGTAATGAGTTTCACATTGAGAAGCCTTATAAGAGGAGTAAGATTTATAAATTCAAAAGATTCTCCCTCCTAATAGACTAGTCTTTTGAGAATAGGCTCTCCCTTTAGGCTTATGCTCATCATATTAGTGCTTTCATTGAGAGTTGATGACCAATCAGAGAGGGCTACCTATGGAGGGTTCTGATCGGAAGGTTGACTAATAGGAGGTTAAGTGAAGCGTGAGTGAAATGTTGTAGAGTGGAGCCGCTGAGGGGTGAAAAGCCTTAGACGTATGGAGCTAAATCAAACAATTAACTAAGCTAAATGCAATATAATGCACTCAAACTAGGTGTCAGTCTCTTTATGGGAGCCGATTACACTACTAGCTAATTAGGATTAATTACAAGTTAACCATATGGAGTGAGAGTGAAATGGATAGCTAACTAGCCTAGGATAGGACTAAACTAATTTTTTTGATTTTCCGTTTTTATAATGGAAATGGGTGCTTATGGAAGATGGATGAAGTGAATCCTCCTTAATAAATGACCTAGCTAAACTTCATAGTTCCACTATTAAAAAACTCAAATGCACCTCACTAAGCCAACCTTCTTAGTACCTAATTGACATTATTAGCCAACTAATTAGTTTTACAAAGGTCCTATCATTCTTAGTACCAAATTGGCATTCTTAGTACCTAAAGTGTCTTAAAGCTTAGCTTGAATTAGTTTTACAAAGGTCCTATCAACTCTAAACAGAACCTAGCCACCTACTATTCAAATCAAGAGCATCAAGAATATAGATTACAACAACAATGAACAATAGGTCCAAGAGGTAATCATAATCCATTCAAACACAATCTAATACAAGTATCATTATCTAGATTACACATACCAGTAATTATCCTCAATAACAATTCATCAATCAAAGTCCTAGCCACATAGAAACTATAATCAATATACAAAGAGAGTAGAAGATGAAATTAAGTACAAATTAGCTTCCCTTAGATGCTAGAAACTCAGAAAAGCTTCGTCAAACACCAAAGAGAGGATGAAATCAGCACACATGACTGGAGATGACTCAACCGAGCTCTTGGACCTCCAATGGCCATTGCACAGAGAAGATGATAAAGGAGAATGTTGGATAGAGGTAGGAGGAGAATGATCGGTGGAAATGGTGATTTGTGGCTAGAAACTGGTGGGAAATGATAGATCTGGATGGTGGAAGGGTGGAGAGAAAGCGGAGAACTGATCTAGAGTACCTCTAGTCCGAATGAGTGATGATTTTTAATGAGTTCACACTCCCAGAGGTTTGATCTCGATTTGACACCTTCGCTGCAGTGAAGTATGTCTTTGTTGCAGGAAAGACCCCTAAACGCAGTGTTTTGGATAAGTGAATTCGTCTTTCAGAGAGGCACACTTCGCTGCAGCCAAATGCTTAGAATTAACACTTGACTGTTTTGATTCCAAAGCTTCATACGTTAATACTAAACCAAATGGATCAAAGCATAACCATATAAAAACACATAAAAATGCACATAAAACCTATGAAATGACTTCACTCATCCAATGCACAATAACACATTAATTGTGTTCAAAATACCCAATAATCACTACTGGGAAAAAGGATTTCTACACCGGTTGAAAATAGCATTCTACATCGCACATATAACCGGTGTAGAAAGGACTGCGTAAAAAAGTGAGACATTTTACACCGTTCACACGACCGTATAGAATATATACTTTTCTAAACCGGTCTAAAATTTAAAGCGGTTCACATTTATATCCGGTGTTTTATTTAGTAACATCTACACCGGTTGAATATAGGAACGGTGTAGATTATTGAAATGTTAACACCGGTTGTATATACGTCCGATGTAGATGTTATTAAATTTATATTATTATATATGTTCTTTCTACACCGGCAAGTATATACGTCTGATGTAGATGTTAGTGGCATCTACACCGGTTGAATATAGGGATGGTGTAGATTATTCAAATGTTAACACCGGTTGTATATACGTCTGATGTAGATGTTATTAAATTTATATTAAACATATTTTTTAGAAACAAGCCATTAATTGTTTTGTTGGCCTGAAGCTTCATAAATAAACTGCCCAAATATACAACTCAAAGGGCATGATCATCGATCAGTTCAAGATGGCAGAGACATATATAATTCAATTGCTCATTATATTATTTATTTAATAAAATTCAATACAAAAATGCTACAATTTGAACAGAAAAGTAGAAAAATGTATTCAGTGAAAGAAAAATACTATTGAGAAGGAAGGAATTGAACAAAAAAACTCTGCCCAACGATTGCATAGGTCCTCAATATCTTGTTCAGGAAATGGATCAGGTTGATCAAACATCTGAAATATGAAATCAAAATCAAAGAAATTAAGGCATTACTAATATAGATTAGATTGAAAATAAATATGAAATCATTAAAAATATAATTTTACCTCCTCAGTTAAGTCAATCCTATTTGACACGATAATATTGACCATGTGTCTAACTATGTAGAAGCAGCACAAGTTGCTTTCTCTGGTTGCCTTCGGCTCTGTAATATTAACATGATAAAAATTATTTTTCATCATCAAAATGTGGAACCTAACACCTAATATATACTTTTATTACCTTCGGTGTGATCCATTCAGGGTCCCTCACCAAGTTAGCGTGCTTAAGGCTCCTTGCAACTGTGAACGTCCTCATAGCCCTATGACCAAAGTTCTAAAGTTAGTAACCCATTTATTACAATGACAATTGTTCTGTATAGAAGAAAACTCACGTGTTCATGATCTTCTTGACATCAACCGATGGCTTGTAATGGAGGGAGTATAAAAAGAAAACTTTATAACTATGCTTACAGAGGATGACCAATTGCCAATGATTGCTGTAGAGATTAATTAAAAGAGAATGAGTATTATCATTAAGCAAATACAAAACTAGTATAAAATAAAATAAAATATTATTATTTTTACTCCTGCATATATGGTGCGAAGAAATAATCAATATCGGTTTCACCGAGCCTCCTTGAAATGTATTCAAGCCTCAAACATTGAGAGGTCCCTTTTGCATAAATCTGGTATGGGCATAGGAATCTAAACTTACCTTGTTTGCCCTTGGAGGAAACCAACTCAGCTTGCATGTACCTTGAAACATCCTTACTTTCGTATGTCTTAGAGACCATTTGGTAGCATTTAGAACCACTTTCAAGGTCATTGAAGTCCAATTTCTCAATCTGGAGTTTTACTCTTATCGAGTACTGTTTACTGTGTAAACTCCAGATGAGTGACCTGACTTCGAAAACTCATAACTAATTCTAGAAAAATTGAAATGAAGTGGTTCCAATTTCTACTTGAATTTAACTCAATTATATTTCAGGGAAAAATAACTCGTTGACTATTCATTGACCGAGTCAACTTCAGTCAACGTTTCTACTTTACTGTTCATCCAACTTTTTTCTCCTGAATCCAGCATTCTGGTCCCAACTTTGATAATTTATATCTTCATGTGTAGACATCCAAATGAGACATAATATATATCAAATCGAATATTGGTATGTCTACTATTTACCATAAAAATTTCATACATTTATTCATCCATTTACTATTTTTAATCATTTATCAAACATGACTAGATCACCACGTGTTACTGTTCACAGTGGTAAATTTCAGCATTTCTACTTTGCATACATATGCATACATCCATCATACATCAGTCAAACATGCCAAACAACACTTATTATTAATTAATAAGTTGTTTTACAATCTGGGTATGTACAAAATTTCCCATATCTCTATTACATCTTTTTCTGCCTGAAATCCGGCAGCATAACCGCTACGCTTCATCTTCAGAAAGTAACTGATCTTGTACCGATTCGGTAATTCCCGTAAGAACTACCATTCTGCGTAAGTACCCAGGAAAGACTGGATGAACCGGCTAGATCCACTCACTTCCAGCCTCCTTAGACAGTACCTACGTACACAGTACGTATCAGCTCCTTTCTTTACTATTGCCATCTTGTCATAATTTCGGCAGCATAACGGCGTCTCTTAAAATTCCCATAATTCATTTTGACATAACCTCCCCTGTAATGGTTTACTTATTGGGATGAGATTCGGGGGAATCTCAGTAGCAACAATCATAACAATATATGTAATGCAGAGTGACAGTGCTTGCTTGTGATTGTGTACAGATAAGTATGCTGCGTGCTTCCATGCTTAATAACATATGATCATAGCATTATAGCAGAGCTTCAGACATAACATATAAGACAACAATCCAACCAAAAAATAGCACAACAAATCACAAAGTCATTACATAAAAGCTAGGATTAGTTACTACCTCAAGGCTCAGCAGAGCTCTACTATCTCTATTCTGCTTCCAGCTCCGCCAGAACTTCCTTTCTTTCTTTCTTCCTCTCACTTTCTCTCTCTAGCACCTCCTCCTCTCTCTAAAATGGGCTCTTGGCCGTGGCATATGAATGGCAAGGGGGGTATTTATAGTTTTGGTCAATGGCATTCTTGTAATTTTGAAGCCATCTGATCTTGTGGTCCTGGTTTTTCCGGAATTTCTTATTTTTCTTTATTCCTTTTACTGTATCATGCATGACATCACTCCATGCCACCTCATGGGACACCTCATCATGCACATTTCTCACATGGCGAAATTGCAAGCTTCTTGGACACCTCATCATGCTGACTCAGCAGATCCAGTCCAATCCAGTACCGGTCCGGTCCGATTTCCCACAAACTGGACTCACCGGCTGAGATTGTGCCACTTGTCCTTAACTTTTCTTCTGCCTCTAATATGACGCCATGTGGCATCTGGAAGGGACCTTTCACGCCTTCCAATGCTATCCAGATAAGTCCAGGACTTTATCTGATCATCTCCTCGGTTATCGTGCCGACCGAGTAACTTTACTTTATTGAAACAGCATTAAAATAGTATTTTAATGCCACTTTTTCCCACATATCACTGGGCCTACGTTTTTGGGCTCTGGGAATGTTATCTTGGATCCTGATCAAGCTCAAGTACTCTGATGGCTCAATTCCCAAGAAACATCCCTTGGCAAATTACCAAAATACCGGTGCCCTTTCTTGCACTCTTTGAACCCTAAGGGTAAAATCGTCATTTCATACCCTTCTGTACTCTGTCAGGGTATATACTGACTCTCAGTAACTTTATCTGTATGTGTCTTGGCTCCTGGGCCTGTCCAGAATGACCAAAATGCCCTCATACATCTACTACCCCTTTAGTACAACACAGGGGCATTTTCGTAATTTCGCACATTTCTGGGGTTCTGCCGGACACTGGCCCACCTATTAGTCCAAGTGTCTTATTGGGCCTTTGATGGCGCCATTATTGGGCCTTTCAGGGTCCATTATTTTCATGGCACGCATTACGAGGAATCTTCCCCTGGCCATGTTCCTTGAATATTTTAACTATTATTCACCGTTTATACACATATCCGGACACCGGCTCCTTCTGTCCGATACACTGGCCTGCGGTGTTCAGGCATCCCTGTGAGTCATATCAGTCATCTGACTGAGGTCATCCGAACTCATTCAGTCCCTTTTTAAATACCGATAAATCTCCCTATCGGATACCCGGAGGCCTCACACTCCCGTCTGGATTTTCTATTTTGCGAATAACTTTTTCTACAGGCCTCCTATCGGTATTCTGTCAGTTTCCCGACATCCGTCCCATAAGGACGTATCATCCTGTATTTTCTCACCTAGATCTGAAATCTAGGATATCCAGTAGGAATTTTTATAACTTTTGGATGATCAGTCCATTTTTGGCTATCTGGAGTCTTCAAAAATTCCTGTATTAAGCCAGATTACCGAGCGTCACTTGCTCTCTCTACCGGTGAAATCTGGGACTGAAATGCTTTCGGACAGTCCAAACCACTTCCGGCCTGACTTTCTTTAATTACAATTTAGCCCCAGGGAACTTTTCTTCTTTTCATTTAAGTCCCTTTTTACTTGGCTAAAATTACACTTAAGGACCCCACATTTTTGTCTACTTTTCTTTTTGGCCTTGCACTTTTTCATAATTGCATCTAAGTCCTTCCATTTCCTTTCTTTACTTTACTAGGTCTAGAGGCATTATTGTCTTTTCATATCTTACCAGAGTATTCTCTGGCCCTCGTCAACTATCCAGATACCCCTTCTTGACTGTCTAACCTTAGCCAAATGACCAAAATATCCTTTACTCATTCTTCAGTTATTTTATAACATAAGGGCATTTTCGTCATTTTGCATATTTTTCTCGGACACCGGCCCCTCTTACCCCTGAACTGATATTATGGGCTTGGGCCTTCCCTGGTGTCACTGTGGGCCTTAACAACCACTATATGGCCTCTAGCCATAGTCCGATCATCTCTATTCGGACTGCCTTTCCTTTACCGATTATAACTGTAAATTCCCATCTTCAGGAATTTTTACAGAAAAATCGGGACCTCAAATCAAAATTCTGTATTGCGTCATTCAATCCGGAATCCTTTTCTCTACCTCCTGGTATTTTCAGATATTTTATCCGGACCGGGTCATTTTTGCCTGAAAGTACGCTCCCGCGCACACTTTTAAAAAATAACCATTTTACCCTTGGTCACATTTCTAATTCTTTCATACCCATAGAGACCTCATATGCACATTTCACAGTTCAGTGAAATGATCAGCATAATTTTCTCTATTTTCTGGCATAATATGGTACTCATCGGCTACCAGCCCGATCTTTCCCATAATTACGATTATGCCCTTGAATTCTCTTTCTGGCATCTCTAGGCCTAAAAATTGGGGTGCTACATACCTACAGTTAATGCATACACGACATTAGTTGTAAGACTTGAACTTTGTTATTACATATATTTACATTTAAATTATACTTACATAAAAAACACTTGGATGCACCCGGAGGTCAGTTCCTCCTTAGGAGTGATAAGATATTTGACATCCACATGGTCAAGGAAGCCGGTGCCCCCATGTGGCCCACAACTGAATCCATAGGCAACGCGTCCATATGGAACATTTTGTCATATGCCAATAAGATCACACGTTGCATGGCATTCAAAGTGGGAGGCGTGGGAAGTTGGCTGGGGGATGACGCGACGTGATCCAAAAAAGATGCTTTGGCCACAATATGAAAGTCCCTTTTGCTTGGCTCATTGTCTTCATCTCATCAGTGGAAATTGGGACAAGAGAATCTTCAATTATCACATCTTCAACTGTCACCCTTAATTGATCGTCCTGAATTTGGATGTGGTGAACAGTTACCCTTAAGCTATGGATGGAACCATGTGCCACTAAGCGTCTAAGAGGATCCTCCACATATAGATCACAATGTTCTGCATCCTCTGACACCGGCAAGCAACAGCTCCCTTTAGTGCTATGACGGGCTGTAATTGAGAGCGTTTGGGGATCACTTGGCTCCTGCTGCCTTGATGTCATCATGGACAATATTTCTTCCTTGATCTTTGCCAACCCCTCTTGTAATCGTGCCTCAATTGAAGCTTCTGCTTGTGCCCTAGCCTCTATCCAAGCCTATGCCCTTATGGTGGAGAACAAGGATTCCAACTCTGCCCTCGGCACCACATGTAGGGAACATCTTTGAGATGCTCTAAAGTAATCTCTTATACCCACACCTCTTCCAACGCCCCTGACACGGCCCCCATGCTCTTGTTTACCAATGGCAACAGTCAAGATGTCATTCCTACCATTTGACTTGAAGGATCCATAGGACTCTTGTTGTTTAAGATCAATCTATAACATAGAAAGAACAAACATAAGGAAAATAATATAATTATAGTATACTAAAATAAAATAATACAGGTAGTTCTTACAATTTTTTCCTCAATCATGCGAGCATTATCGCTTGTATATGTTCCGCTCCTTCTTTGGCGAGTGTACAACCATTTTTCTTCACGACGTATCGGAGATGGGGGGTCAAGAATAACACTAGGATCTGACCCAACATTTTATTCTAGCCTCTTATTCTTGGCCCCCAATAACTCTCTTTCAGCCTTCAAGTAACCCCCTTCAGATATTGTGTGGGGGCAATCATTCTTGAGCGCGTATTCAATCGCTTTTGCCTTTTTTTCCTACAAGACTTAAAGTAGTTAAAATCAATACATATGATATTCTGATACATTTTCTACCAACACATACAAAAGGATACACTCACCATTGTTGCTGGCGTAGTCTAAATTCGAACAAATTCTTCCAAAGTAGCTTCGTCAATGAATTGATACTTGCTGCATGGAGAAGGTTGAGGATGACCATTTTTGTCCCGTCCATGCACATAATGACGAGCTAGTTGTGTCTTGAATTCCCTCCAATGCTCAGCGCAATAAGACAACATCTTCTTCTTCAAGACTTCATTGTTGGGAACATCATAAGTGAGCTGCAGTGATTGCCATTGAAAGCAGAGTAATCAACAAACAGTTATGTATTTGGTATTGCTCTGCATACAATATAAGATAGATAGTTGGAGGGCATTCATACCCAGATAGTGTCCCAAATTTAATTATTCACGCGATCATCAACAGTATCCCAAGTCTCTATGGGATGTTAGGCTTGTTGCGTGCTAGGAGGCTGACATAACTTATGTACTTGGTCCTGTGTTCACTAATTGGGTTCCAGTTTCTGTCAAACTCAATCAGCAGCAGTTTCCCCTCTTTCCTGCCCTTCGAAATATCTTTCAAACGCGTCGCACTTCTGCCCTTCCTTTGCGTAGTGTCGCTTGGAGCATAGCTAGCCTCATTCTGAGTAACTCTATCCCCCATATTCCTATATACACAATAACAAAATCAAACATTGTAAACAGACTTAAACCCTTTTTCTTCAACCCGTCAGAGTACACAAAACTTGTTCCTTTAGCAGTTATGAATGGAAAGAAGTGCAAGCATATTTATCAGGAAAAGTAGAAAACCTAGATTAAACGAACATAAAAACGGCGAAGCACGTACACAGGAACATAAGCGCAGAGAACATGTACACGGCAAAGCAGAATGAGTGCGATAACAGAGAAGAATGACTGAGCACGGAGAAGCCATACGAAAACCACAGAGCACGACGAGCGGAGTTATGATAGAGTACGTGAGAAATGAGAACGATAGTCGCGCCAAGGGGCGGGCTTAAAAAATGTATATAGAAATTTTACACCAGATAAAAATTATTCTAACCCGGATAAAAATATAACCGATGTAAAATGTTATTTTACGACGTTTATTTTAAATATAAGAAGACTTTTTACACCGGATAAAATATAAAACCGGTGTAAAAAATATTATAATTTATTTACAAAAATGACACTAGTAGACTTTTTACACCGGATAGCACTTAAGACCAGTTTTAATTTTCTAGTTATTTTTTTAAACTCCTTCATCATCATATATATCATGTCATCCCTTCATGTTACAATATTCTTATCAGAACAAGAATCTCTCTATGTTATTATTACATCAAAAACATATATGCAATCATAACAAGAAACTTAATATTGCATGTTTATACTACATGAAAAACACGAAACACATACAAATCAATCAGAATCCACTTTTTCATTTAATTTTGGTAAACCTACTGAAAAAGATGGGATCTCACAAATAGAATCATCATCGTTAACAACCCTTTTTCCTTGGAGCGCGATATACCATCTTTCATTTGCAGGATCAATGATATAGAACACTTGCTTTGCTTGGTCTGCCATAATGAAAGGCTCATCCCTAAAACTTGTATTATTCAAATCAACCAGTGTAAATCCTAACCGATCGACCATAACACCGTTGTTTACATTAGCCCACTTGCATTTGAACACGGGAACCGTGAATTTGGAGTAGTCTACCTCCCAAATCTCTTCAACAACGCCATAATAAGGGATGTCTGCTAATTTATTATTGTTGTCTTTTGAACTAAAGAAATGCATAGCTTCAGCCACTAACATAACACCACTATTTTGCATGCTACTTTTATCATCTAGGGACTTCGTATAAAAGGAATACCCGTTGATATAAAATGAATTCCAACATATCACATTAAGTTCAGGACCACATGCCAACCATCTAACTGTATCAGAAACACAATCCTCATTTTTAACCTCCAGTTTGAACCAATGTACAAAAGATTTATTGTGTTCTCTAATCAGCCTTTGCTCTGTCATCCTATTATTTTTTTTTCGGACAAGCTTTTTATGAACAGCAATATAGTCTTGAACTTCATTAATGTTATTCAAGATGTGTAAGTGTATTTGCTTTAATTCATTACGATCAACACTCGTCACCGACATTCCGCGTTGACCCCCCTGTTTGACACGGGGTTTAAGGAGACCAGTAAGTCTTACTGTGTAGACAGGTATTGTTGACAAAAATCCATAGCTTCTTCGGCAACATATTTTTGAACAATGGATGCTTCGGGCCGATTTGGATTCTTCATATACCCTTTAAGGATTTTCATGTATCTTTCAAATGGGTATATCCATCGTAAGTATACAGGGCCACACAGTTTTATCTCTCGTACTAGATGAATAATGAGGTGTACCATGATGTCAAAAAAGGCAGGAAGAAACTATTTTTCAAGCTGTCACAAAATAACATAACCCTCATGCTCCAATTCCTCCAACTTTTCAGTCTCAAAGACTTTGCCACATAAAGCATTGAAGAAGAAGCAAAGTCGGGTTACAATGTGTCTCAAATCATCTTGAAGGATTCCTCGAACAGCCACTGGGAGTAGTTGTTGCATCAATACATGACAATCATGAGACTTTTGGCCTACAAATTTCAAATCTTTCATCGACACAATCCTCTTAAGATTATATGAGTACCCAAAGGGAACTTTGATTCCTTGCAAACACTCACAAATACTTCTTCGCTCAGCCTTGGACAAGATGTCAGTCTCTTCAACATGATAGCTCCCCTCACCATCTGGCCTCGAATGTAAATCCTCTCGTATTCCCATTTCTTTCAAATCAAATCTTGCCTTCAAACCGTCTTTGGAACTACCATGTGTGTTAAGAAGTGTTCCAATAATGCTGTCACACACATTTTTCTCCACATGCATCACATCAATACAATGCCTTACATGAAGATACTCCAATACGGAAGCTCAAAAAAGACAGATCTTTTTTTCCATACATTTTTCTCACTTTTCTTGGTAATCTTACCGAAAGTGACATTGATGTCTTTCACCTTTTCATAAACTTGTTCTCCAGTCAATGGCTTTGGAGAATTTTCAAATTCTTGGCCGCCAAATTTTTTTTTCTTTAGTCGACGGTATGGGTGGGCTTGTCGTAGAAATCTCCTATAACCTAGGTAGACTATCTTTCTTCCATGACAAAGTTGATAGTAGCAAGTCCCTTCCTCACAAATCAGACATACTTTATGGCTCTTAACACTATACCCTGATAAATTTCCGTATGCAGGAAAGTCATTAATTGTACAAAAGATCATGGCCCGCATATTGAAGACCTCCTTCTTAACCGTATCAAAAAATCCACACCTTCCCATAGCTTCTTCAAATCTTTGATCAAGGGTGTTAGGTAAACGTCTATGTCATTTCCTGGTTGTTTTGGTCCTGAGATCAGCATAGACAACATTACATACTTTCGTTTCATACACAATAAGGGAGATAGGTTGTAAATCACCAGGAGGACGGGCCATGAACTATGTATACTACTAAGGCTACTATAAGGGTTCATGTCATCTGTATTAAGTCCAAGCCTTAGGTTTCGTGGTTCATTGCCGAACTCGGGAAATAAGTCATCAATCTTCTTCCATTGCAAAGAGTCACCCGGATGACGAATCTTTCCATCATTAATCCTTTCAATCGCATGCCATAACATTTTCTTTGCGTCATCTTCATGAGCAAAGAGTCGCTTAAACCTTGATACAATTGGAAGATACCATAACACCTTCGCAGGAGAGTTGTTTGATCTGTACCTTGGTGTCTTACATATTGGACACTTCTCCCCATCTTCAAACTCTTTCCTGTATAATATGCAATCATTTGGGCATGCATGAATCTTTCTATACTGCATGCCTAAAGGACCTATTATTTTCTTCGCATCATAGTAGCATTTGGGTAACACATTTTCTTCAGGAAACATGTCCTGTAACAACTCAAGCAATTTTGAAAAACTACTGTCACTCCACCCATGCCGAGCTTTCACACTTACTAATCTCAACACCGCATTCAACAGGTTGTATTTTTTGCACCCTGGGTATAGAGGCTTTTCTGCATCATTACACATATTACCATATGCATGTGAAAGCATAAAAGCATCTTCTCCAACATCACGAATCATGTCCTCTACTCGATCATCAGTATCCATGTCATCATCAAAGGTCTGTTCCACCTGTTCACCATGCCATACCCATACCGTGTAACTCTTGTAAAACCCCTCACAAATTAGATGAGTGTACATATCAGTAGGACTTTGTTTCCTCTCATTCAAACAACTCACACAAGGACAATAAAACCTTCCATCGTCATCATCACCATTCCGTTTAGCAAAATCCAAAAACTCCTTCACCCCCTCAACATACTCAACACTTGTTCGTTTAGCATTTATCCAACTACGATCCATATTTGTGGAAGACTAAGAAACTAGAAAAATAGAAAACAAGAAAACCTTACGTTGCAGCTAATGCATGGAGAGAATAAATTTTTAGTTCTCGAGAGAAGGAGATCAAAACAAAACTCACCATCTGTGAAGCGCCGAGAAGACTTAATGCGTGAACCAGGGAAAATGAGAGATAGAAGGCGCAAGAAATTTCCATTAAATAAAAGTGCATTTGGTAAAAAGAAAAAGAAAAAGTCTATTTGGTAAGAAAATATACACCGGACAAAATTTTACACCGATGTAGATATATATACAACCGGTGTAGAAAATATATTGTACACTGGCCACTACATATAAACCGGTGTAAAATATTAAAAATTAATAATATCTAAACAAATCTACTAGCGGTGAAATTTGCTTTAGGGATAATGTACAATGGGTATTGACATGTCCAGTTTAAATCTGTTTATTTTTTTTTTTTGTATAAGGAAAAGAACACTATGTCATCAACTTTACACAAAAAAATATATATCAGAATATATAATATAGTCATTATAACCTAGGAGGGGCAGATAAAAGTTGAAATCTTTTACTACTTATCAGACTCGGAGTTTTGGGAGTCATCAGATTGGGTGAGATCAATAGGATTAAAGAAGCTATCATTCTGTTGATGGCGGCGAACTTCTGAGCGGAAATCTCTGAAACTTGCTTTTAGTCTGTCAACTTTCCGATTCAGTTCTTGCACAGAGTCCTCCAGCCCATTGAAGCGTAGTATGAGTTCCTCAAGGCGCTCCATTAAAGTCACAACCAAGGGAGGAGGAGAAGGAACAGAAGGGTGAGGATCAGGATGTTTGTCTTCAAAGTCATCTCTGTTTCTTTTGTGGGGCGGAGAAGGAGGTGTACGTGAGGAAGAGGCCATTGGAGGATTCAGATAGATGAAAAGAAAAGAAAACAGAGATAAAGTGATGAGAAGAAATGTACAGATCAATCATAGGAATGGTATAATATATATATGGTTGATGATCAATAAGAATATAGAAGAATGCAATTGGCCTTCTATCATAATGACTACAAACGTTGGGAACTGAAGAAGTGAAATGAACGGTCTGAAGAATAAAGAAAGCTGGAAAGCATAAACAGGAAACTGAAGAGTCAGACAGGACGGAGCTAATATGCACCGGGTGTTTAAATTTTAAATCTGTTACTTTTAAATCCGGTGTAAACATTCAAATTAAACTTTACTAACTAACTTTACATATTGAAATCTAAACAAAAAACCTCGCTCTATCAACCTATATAAATACAATATCATCATCTTCTCATTCTTTTCATTACATCAAAAAGGAGGTGGGGAATAGAGAAATAGGCAGGTGACCTCGTTTTCACTCATCATCATCTTTCGAGTCAGTGTTTTGGGAGTCGAAGTTGGGATCAGCAATAGGATGAAAGAAACTATCATCCTGTTGATGGCGATGAACTTCAGAACGGAAGGCTCTGAAACGTTTATTCATCCTCTCAACTTTCAGACTCAGTTTTTCCACCGACTGCTCCAGGGCAGTGAAGCGCGGGATGAGTTCCTCCAGGCACTCCACCAGATTCTGAAGCAAGGGAGGAGGAGAAGGAACTGAACGGTTATCATGACAGACATGTTTGTCTTCAAAATTATGTCTTTGTCTTTTGTGAGGCAGAGAAGGAGGGGTGGATGAGGAAGAAGCCATTGGAGAGTTAAGATATAAGAATAGAAGAAATGAATATAAAACAGATATCGAGGAAGGGTGATCATGATGAACTAATGCGCATGTCTGAGAAGACTTGACATAAAATGGCGGGAAAGGATACAAACGGAGTTCATCTAAACTGGACTAAATATTTCCACATCGGTCACTACAACATCCGCTGTAGAAAGTAAACATCTAAACTGGACTAAATTTTTCCACATCGGTCACGAGTAAATAAGGTGTAAATATTTCATATTATTTACAAAAATGCCATCGATCATTTTTTTAAAACTGTCTCCGCATTGACCGGTTTAAAAATGGGGATTTAGAATGTCAATTTTCCACCAGTGAATAGTGCTAAAGAGCTAACAAATAGTATATAAAATAGATGTAAATATTAACACTCGTTAAGGGGCTGACCGGTAAAAGGATGAGTGAAGCACTGAGTGAATTGTCGTGAGTAGAGCCACCGAGGACGTCGGCTTTCGAGGGGATGGCATTGTAATGAGTCCCACATTAGAGAGCCTCAGAAGTGGAGTAGAGTTTATAAGTTTAAAAGGTTCTCCCTCCTAATAAGCTAGTCTTTTAGGATAGACTTTCCCTTTGAGTTTATGCTCATCACATAATCATATCATGACTTATTATCAAATTATCTACATAGGAGTTTGAGACAGTATTAGTTTGAGACGTTTTTTTAACCATATCATGAGCTTTCTTAATTAGAGCCAAATTGCAGAGGAAACTGGAATATAAACATTTTACATCGGATATAAATTATTCTAACCCGGGTAAAAATATAACCGATGTAAATTGATACATTTTACACTGGATAAAGTATAAACCCGGTGTAAAAACTAACACCGTCTAAAATATAACACCGGATAAAGTATAAGCCGGTGTAAAATCGAACTATAATTTATTTACAAATTGTCAGTAGTAGACTTTTTACACCGGATAGCACTTAAGACCGGTTTTAATGTTGTAGTTATTTTTTTAAACTCTATCATCATATATATCATCCCATCCTTGGCGTCACAACATTCTTATTAGAACAAGAATCTGTCTCTGTTATTATTACATCAAAATCATATACGCAATCATAACAAGAAACTTAATATTGCATGTTTAGACTACATCAAAAACAAGAAACACATAGAAATTAATCAGAATCCACTTCTTCTTCATTTAATTGTGGTAAACCTACTGAAAAAGAAGGGATCTCATCAAAAGAATCATCTTTGTCAACAACCCTTTTTCCTTGGAGAGCGACAGACCATCTTTCATTTTGAGGATCGGTGATATAGAACACTTGCTTTGCTTGGTATGCCATAATGAAAGGCTCATCCCCAAAACTTGTATTATTCAAATCCACCAGTGTAAATCCTAACTGATCGACCATAACACCGTTGTTTACATTAGCCCACTTGCATTTGAACACGAAAACTTTGAATTTGGAGTACTCCACCTCCCAAATCTCTTCAACAACGCCATAATATGGGATGGCTGTTAATTTAGAATTGTTGTCTTTTGAACTAGAGAAATGCATAGCTTCAGCCACTAACATAACACCACTGTTTTGCATGCTACTTCTATCATCTAGGGACTTCGTATAAAAGGAATACCCGTTGATATCAAATGAATTCCAACAGATCACATTATGTTCAGGACCACATGCCAACCATCTAACTGTATCAGAAACACAATCCTCATTTTCAACCTCCAGTTTGAACCAATGTGCAAAAGATTTGTTGTGTTCTCTAATCAGCCTTTGCTCTGTCATCTTATTATTTTTTTTCCGAACAAGATCTTTATGAACAGCAATATAGTCTTGAACTTCATCAATGTTATTCAAGATGTGTAAGTGTATTTGCTACAATTCATTACGATCAACACTCCTCACCGACATTCCGTGTTGACCCCTTGTTTGGCACGGGGTTTTTGGAGACCAGTAAGTCTTACTGTAGACAAGTATTGTTGACAAAAATCCATAGCTTCTTCGGCAACATATTTTTGAACAATGGATGCTTCGGGCCGATTTGGATTCTTCATATAACCTTTAAGGATTTTCATGTATCTTTCAAGTAGGTACATCCATCGTAAGTATACAGGGCCACACAGTTTTATCTCTCGCACTAGATGAACGATGAAGTGTACCATGTTGTCAAAAAAGGCAGGAATAAACTATTTTTCAAGATGGCACAAAATAACATAACCCTCGTGCTCCAATTCCTCCAACTTTTCAGTCTCAAAGACTTTGCGACATATAGCATTAAAGAAGAAGCAAAGTCGGGTTACAATGTGTCTCAAATCATCTTGAAGGATTCCTCGAACAGCCACTAGGAGTAATTGTTGCATCAATACATGACAATCATGAGACTTTTAGCTTACTAATTTCAAATCTTTCATGGACACAATCCTCTTAAGATTAGATGAGTACCCAGAGGGAACTTCGATTCCTTGCAAACACTCACAAATACTTCTTCTCTCAGCCTTGGACAAAATATTAGTCTCTTCAACATGATAGGAATATATGAGTTCTTTTTCAGGAAAAAGATATGGTCCTTTATGTAAAGAAAAGGATTAAATTGCAAAAGAAAGGAAATGAAGGGACTTAAATGCAATTATGGAAAGTTTAAGGTTAGGAAAGAAAGGTAGACAAAAATGTGGGGTCTTAAAGTGTAACTTTAGCCAAATAAAGGGACTTAAGTGCAAAGAAGGAAAAGTTCCCTGGGGCTAAAGTGTAATTAAAGAAAAATAGGCCAGAAGTGGTTTGGACTGTCCGATGGCATTTCGGTCCCAGATTTCACCAGAAGATAGGGCAAGTGACGCTGGGTAATCCAACCTAATACCGGAATTTTTGAAGACTCCAGATAGCCAAAAATGGACTGATCGTCCAAAAGTTATAAAAATTCATACCGGATACCCTAGATTTCAGATATAAGTAAGAAATTACAGGATGATGCACCCTTATGGGACGGATGTCAGGAAACTGACAGAATACCGATAGGAGGTCTGTAGGAAAAGTTATTCATAAATTAGAAAATCCAGACGGGAGTGTGAGGCCTCCAGGGATCCGATAGGGAGATTTATCGGTATTTAAACTAAGACTGAATGAGGTTAGGTAACAACAGTTAGATGCCCGTTGTGACCCAAATGGTTGCCCAGACACAGTAGGGCAGTGTATGTGACAGAAAGAGCTGGTGTCTGGAAATGTGTATAAACGGTGAATAATAATTAAAATATTCAATGAACTGTGCCAGAGGAAGATTCCTCGTAATACGTGCCATGAAGGTGTTGGACCCAGAAAGGCCAAAAAATGGAGCTATCAAAGGCCCAATAAGATACGTGGACTGATAGGTGGGCCAGTGTCCAGCAGAACCCCAGAAAAAGTGTGAAATTACGAAAATGCCCCTGTGCTGTACTAAAGGATAGCAGATGAATGGAGGGCATTCTGGTCATTTTAGACAGGCCCAGAGGCTAAGACATATCTAAATAAGGTTGACTAGAGCCAGTATATGATTTGAACAGGTATAGAAAGGTGTGAAATGACGATTTTGCCCTTAGGGTTAAAATAGGACAAGAAAGGGCACCAAGGGCATTTTGGTCATTTCGCAGGGGATCTGTAATTGAGTTTAGACCCAGTATTAAAATGTTAATGATATAAAGGACCCAGATACTATGTTCAAGTCTAGAAGACATAATATGGATTGTCAGAAAAATGAGATTCAGAAAACGGTCCAGCTTTCGAGGCGACAGACCGGGCCAGTACCGGATTGGACCAAAAAGCTTCCAGAAGGTTTCTCTCCTCTCCAAATTACGCCATGTGATAAATGTGTGAGGTGAGGTGTCCCATGAGGTGGCCTTGAGGTGATGTCATGCATGATGCAGTAAAAGGAATAAAAGAAAATAGGAAATTCCGGAAAAACCAGGACCACAAGTTCATATGGCTTCAAAATTACAAGAATGCTATTGAAGGAAACTATAAATACCCCCTCTTGCTCTTCATATGCCACGGTCAAGGAGCACTTTAGAGAGGGAAAGAAGTTCTTGAGAGAGAAAGTGAGAAAAGAAAGAAGAAAGGAAGTTCTAGTGAAGTTGGAAGCAGTGTAGAAGTTCTGAAGTTCTGCTTTTGAGGTAGTAACTAATCCTAGCTTTTATGTAATGTCTTTGTGAATTGTTGTGCTATTGTTTGGTTGGATTGTTGTCTTATATGTTATGCTTGAAGCTCTATTACAATGCTATGATCATATGTTATTGAATATTGAAGCATGCAGCATACTTATCTGTACACAATCACAAGCAAGCACCGTCACACTGCATTACATAAATTGTTATGATTGTTGCTACTAAGATTCTTTTGAATCTCATTCCCATATATAACATTACAGGGGAGGTTCTGTCAAAATATAATCTGGAAATTTTAAGAGACGCCGTTAGGCTGCCGAAATTTTGGCAACGAAGCAGGAACAAAGAAAGGAACTGATACGTACTGTGTACGTAGGTGCTGTCTAAGGAGGCTAAAAGTGAGTGGACCTAGCAGGTTCATCCAGTCTTTCCTGGGTACTTACGTAGAATGGTAGCTCCTACGGGAATTACCGAATCGGTACAAGATCGGTTACTTTCTACAGAAGGAACATAGCAGTTATGCTGCCGGATTTTAGACAACGAGAAATGTAATAGGAACATGAGGGTGTTAATCATGCACTGCTGTATAACAGTTGATTATTTAATAATAATTGTTATCTGGCATGTTTGATTGATATGTGATGTATGTATGCATTAATATGTAAGGTTGGTTACTGAAAAATGACTCCGTGAACAGTAATCAGTGGAGACCAATTGATGTTTGGTAAATCATTAAAAATAGTAAATGGTTGAATAAATGTATGATATTTTTATGGTAAATAGTAGACATACTAAGATTTAATTTGATATATATAATTCCTCATTTGGATGTATACACGAAAAGATATAAATTGTTAAAGTTGGGACCAGAATGCTGAATTCAGGAGAAAGTCATTTGATGAACAGTAAAGTTGAAACGTTGACCCACATTGAATTTGTTAAGGAATGGTCAACCAATGATTTTTCCCTGAAATATACTTAAGTTATCTTCATGTAGCAACTTGAACCACTTCATTTCAATTTTTCTAGAATTAGTTATGATGTTTCAAATTCAGGTTACTCATCTGGAATTTGCCACAGTGAACAGTACCCGATAAGAATAAAATTCCAGATTATGAGTTTAGACTTCAATGACCCTGAAAGTGGTTTTAAGTGCTACTGAATGGTCCTTAAGATGTATAAAAATAAGGATGTTACACCTTCAAACCGTCTTTGGAACTACCATGTGTGTTGAGAAGTGTTACAATAATGCTGTCACACACATTTTTCTCCACATGCATCACATCAAGATAGTGCCTTACATGAAGATGTCGCCAATACGGAAGCTCAAAGAACACAGATCTTTTTTTCCATACATTTTTCTCACTTTTCTTGGTAATCTTACCGAAAGTGACATTGATGTCTTTCACCTTTTCATAAACTTGTTCGCCAGTCAATGGCTTTGGAGCATTTTTAAATTCTTGGCCACCATAAAATTTCTTCTTTAGTCGACGGTATGGGTGGGCTTGTCTTAGAAATCTCCTATAACCTAGGTAGACTGTCTTTCTTACATGACGAAGTTGATAGTAGCAAGTCACTTCCTCACAAATCGGACATGCTTTATGGCCCTTAACACTATACCCTGACAAATTTCTATATGCAGGAAAGTCATTAATTGTACAAAAGATCATGGCCCGCATATTGAAGACCTCCTTCTTAACCGCATCAAAAATATCCACACCTTCCATAGCTTCTTCAAATCTTTGATCAAGGGTGTTAGGTAAACGTCTGTGTCATTTCCCGATTGTTTTGGTCCAGAGATTAGCATAGACAACATTACATACTTCCATTTCATACACAACAAGGGAGATAGGTTGTAAATCACCAGAAGGACGGGCCATGAACTATGTATACTACTAAGGCTACTATAAGGGTTCATTCCATTCGTACTAAGTCCAAGCTTAGGTTTCGTGGTTCATTGCCGAATTCGGAAAATAAGCCATCAATCTTCTTCCATTGCAAAGAGTCAGCAAGATGACGAATCTTTCCATAATTAATCCTTTCATTCGCATGCCATAACATTTTCTTTGCATCATCTTCATTAGCAAAGAGTCGCTTAAACCTTGGTACAATTGGAAGATACCATAACACCTTCACAGGAGAGTCGTTTGATCTGTACCTTGGTGTCTTACATATTGGACACTTCTCCCCATCTTCAAACTCTTTCCTGTACAATATGCAATCATTTGGGCATGCATGAATCTTTCTATACTGCATGCCTAAAGGACCTATTATTTTCTTCGCATCATAGTAGCGTTTGGGTAACGCATTTTCTTCAAGAAACATGTCCTGTAACAACTCAAGCAATTTTGAAAAACTACTGTCACTCCACCCATGTCGAGCTTTCACACTTACCAATCTCAACACCCTATTCAACAGGTTGTATTTTTTTCACCCTGAGTATAGAGGCTTTTCTGTATCATTGCACATATTACCATAAGCATGTGAAAACATAAAAGCATCTTCTCCAACATCACGAATCATGTCCTCTACTCGATCATCAGTATCCATGTCATCGTCAAAGGTCTGTTCCACCTGTTCACCATGCCATACCCATACCGTGTAACTCTTGCAAAACCCCTCACAAATTAGATGAGTGTAAATATCAGCAGGAATTTATTTCCTCTCATTCAAACAACTCACACAAGGACAATAAAACCTTCCATTGTCATCATCACCATTCCGTTTAGCAAAATCCAAAAACTCCTTCACCCCCTCAGCATACTCAACACTTGTTCGTTTAGCATTTATCCAACTACGATCCATATTTGTGGAAGACTAAGAAACTAGAAAAATAGAAAACAAGAAACCATTACGTTACAGCTAATGCATGGAGAGAATAAATTTTTCAGTTCTCGAGAGGAGTTCAAAACAAAACTCACTGTCTGTGAAGTCCTGAGAAGACTTAAACGCGCGAACCAGGGAAAAATGAGAGATGGAAGGCGCGAGAAATGTACCAAATAAAAGAGTATTTGGTAAAAAAATAAAAAAAAAATTATTTTGTAAGAAAATATACACCTGATAAAATGTTACACCGATGTAGATATATATATAACAGTTGTCGAGAGTATATTTTACACCAGCCACTATATATAAACCAGTGTAAAATATATCAGTTTTTTTAAGTGATAGACCCTCTACTATGTCATCAACTTTTACACAAAAAAAAATATATATATCAGAATATATAAAAGTTGCAATCTTTCACTACTCATCAGACTCGGAGTTTTGGGAGTCATCAGGTTGGGTGAGATCAACAGGATTAAAGAAGCTATCACGGGGTTGATGGCGGCGAACTTCTGAGCAGAAATCTCTAAAACTTGCTTTCAGTCTGTCAACTTTCCGATTCAGTTCTTCCACGGAGTCCTCCAGCCCATTGAAGCGCAGTATAAGTTACTCAAGGCGCTCCATCAGAGTCACAACCAGGGGAGGAGGAGAAGGAACAAAAGGGTGAGGATTAGGATGTTTGTCTTCAAAGTCGTCTCTATTTCTTTTGTTGGGTGGAGAAGGAGGCGTGCGTGAGGAAGAGGCCATTGGAGGAGTCAGATAGATTAAAAGAAAATAAAACAGAGATAAAGTGATGAGACAAAATGTACAGATCGATCATAGGAATGGTATACATATATATATGGTTGATGATCAATAAGAATATAGAAGAATGCAATTGGCCTTCTATCATAATGACTACAAACGTTGGGAACCGAAGAAGTGAAATGAACGGTCTAAAGAATAAAGAAAGCGCGCGGGAAAGCATAGACAGGAAATTGAAGAGGCAGATAGGACGAAGCTAATCTGCACCGGGTGTTTATATTTTAAATCGGTTACTTTTAAAACCGGTGTAAAAATTTAATTTTTTTTAAACCGTCTTCTCCTCAGTGACCGGTTTAAAAGTGGGATTTAGATGAAAAATAAACGGATCATCAGCAACGTATGCAGAATAAGAAACCTTTTAACTTCATTATATTCATTCAAATTAAACTTTACTAACTAACTTTACATCTTGAAATCTAAAAAAAAAGACCTCGCTCTATCAACCTAGCTAGCTATATAAATACAATATCATCAACTCCTCATTCTTTTCATTACATCAAAAAGGAGGTGGGGAATAGAGAAAGGCAGGGGTGACCCCGTTTTCACTGATCATCATCATCATCTTCTAAATCAGTATTTTGGGAGTCAGAATTGGGATCAACAACGGGATAAAAGAAACTATCATCCTGTTGATGGCGACAAACTTCAGAACGGAAGGCTCTGAAACGTTCATTCATCCTCTCCACTTTCAGAGCCAGTTCTTCCACCGAGCGCTCTAGGTCATTGAAGCGCGGGATGAGTTCCTCCAGGCACTCCACCAGTTGCTAAAGTAGGGGAGGAGGAGAAGGAACTGAAGGGTTATCACGAGATACATGTTTGTCTTCATCTGTCTCTATCTTTTGTGAGGCGAAGAAGGAGGGGTGGATGAGGAAGAAGCCATTGGAGAGTTAAGATAGAAGAATAGAAGAAATGAATATAAAATAGATATCGGAGAAGGTGATCATGATGAAATACTACGCATATCTGAGAAGACTTGACATAAAATGGCGGGAAAGGATACTGACGGAGTTCATCTAAACCGGACTAAATATTTCCACATCGGTCAATATAAATCCCCTGTAGAAAGTACACATCTAAACCGGACTAAATATTTCCACATCGGTCTCTATAACATCCGCTGTAGAAAGTAAACATCTAAATCGGACTAAATATTTCCACATCGGTCACGAGGAAATACGGTGTGAATATTTCATTTTATTTACAAAAATACCACCGCTCATTTTTTTAAAACCGTCTCCACATTGACCGATTTAAAAATGGGGATTTAGAATGCCAATTTTTCACCAGTGTTTGGGTGGATTATCTATTGATTTTATTATGATAATATGTTATTCTCTATATATTGTATTTTGTGATAGGTCCCACTTGACACCTCATGAGCACATGTTAGTATGCATGATGAGTAGAATTACTGATTACTGAGACGTTTGTCTCACCCTATTATTATTAATTTTTTTCAGGTGATAATCTCATCTTAGGACCCCAAGAAAAACTTCAGTGACTTTATTAAAACTATATTAATTGTGTAGCATTCCCCTTTGAAGGTATGTGTAGAATACTTGTAATTGCTATAATAGGTTTTATTTTGCATATTTGTATATCCTATTACTTTATTTATATTTAAAAAAAATCTTTTTATACCATGGTAGAGTTCATTTAAATTTTAGTTAAACTCTTTTCTACCATGGTTAGCTCTCTTGAAATAAACTAAATTTATTTATAATATTATTTTTAAATTATATTTGATACAAAATATGTTTAAATAATTAATAATTATTATATTTATGAGAATTTTATAATTTGGTATCAAAGCATGGTTTCTAGATCTCCTTTTGCCTATTATGTTATTTCTATTATTTTATTTTTTCTATCTAAAAATTAATTTTGAAAATAACATCGAAGCACATCACGTTCCTATTTTGAATTATTATTTCTCTATTCATTTACCTGCTTGAGTTGGTTCATATGTTTGGGCCTTCTCTTTCTTTTGCTTATTCTTCTTTCATTTTTTTGGTTGCCCATCCGGTTTACCGGAGCTTTGCCCCTACTACATCCGGATCCCACCCGTGTCGCGCACCTGGCTATGGTAGATGAGTCTCCTAACTGGGATTTTCTGCATACGCCAAGGCTCGAACTCGAGACTTCGCTTAAGTGATACCGAACCACTTACCACTCGGACCAACCCCCGTTGGTTTCTTTTGCTTATTCTATTGTCAAATTTGCTCACTTCTGTTTTGGGCTTTAGAAATTTTATTTCTAAATTAATTACTAATTTTGCTTTCTAGGCCCTCAACTTCATATTGGCTTTAATTTCGAATTGGGCCATTAGATTATTTGGGCTTTTCTTTTTGTTTTCTAGTTTTTACTTTATTTTTTAAAAAACTTGATCCTCTCTGTTTAGGGTAGTTTTAGTTTAAGGGAAAAAAATCTTATTTTGTACAGTGACGTTAGGCCTTCACTTCTTCATTAATTTTAATAGTTTCAATTCTGTTGGGATCCAAAATTTTATTTTTTTAAAAAAAAAATTGTTGAACTCTATTTTACCCTGAACCATTTTTGTTGAATTTTTAGAAAATTGTTCAATAAAATATTTAAATTATATTTAGTATAAAATATGTCTAAATAATTAATAAGTTATATTTTAGGAGGATTTTACAAGAGAGAGGAGAGAGGGTGGAGAAGAGAAAAGAGAGAAGAGAGAGGAGAGAGAGTGTAAGAAAAAATAAAGGTAAAATAGTAATTGGGTAGTCCATAAGCTTTTTTACTGTTCCAGAAGCTAGTCTCAGTAGCTTATCCAAAACCTTAGTTTTAAATCATGGTTTAGTCCAAAAGCACTTTTGGACAAATATGTCTGTTTGTTTTAAATTTTCTCAAACCAAAGTTTAGGCCAAAAACCCTTTTAAAACCTTAGTTATGATTCTTTCCAAACACACACTATATGTATAAGGTACTTTCAATATATTTCACTTGAATAAAAAAAATTGATTATAATTAATTTTGTTTTAAAATTTAATAACTTTCTAAATCCCATCCTATTTAGGGCTTGTTTGGGAGCATGATCAAACACCCTAAAAGCACCTATTTAATGATAAATTAGAGGTACAATTTTGTACATTTATATGATAAATTTAATATGGTGACTTATTTTAAGCATAACAAAATTCTCTCTATTCTCTATAAATATTACTCCTCTAGTCTTATTTATAAGTTACTCCCTATATATTTCATTGAAATCAAGAAAAATCTTAAATCATATTAACTCTACTTTAAAATTCAATAATTTTTTAATTTTTTCCTATTCAATATACACTCTATTCCCATAATATAAAAAAAATGAAGAGTAAACTTATACATTCATGTGAAATATTTTTTTTTTCTATTTTATAAATAGGACTAGAGGATTACATAGAATTTTATATTTTATAATTTTTATGTTATGTTGATATTTTTCTTTTTGCTAATATATTTTGGGAAAAATTAATTATTTGTTCCCTATAGTTTATTTAATCAAATGTGGCGCAGATGTGGCAGCCAACTAAGCCAATTTAACACTTATAATTATTGTTAGTGCCACTTAGGACGAGTTCTTAGAGACTTAGTTGTTTTATGAAAAATAAGAATGGATGGAGATAATAGATAAAGTATAAGGACTGAATCATGATAAGTTAAAGTATAGGGTTTAAGTTACAAACTTAGTGAAATTATAAGGATCAAATAATTAGTTTTCTTATATTTTATGCCTTTAAATTCATACCAAATCCTTGTAAAACTATAGAGATAAAAAATCACAATTTAAATATAGGGAATAAAATCCAAAATTCAATCAAACTATAAAGACTTATAATAGTATATTGACCTTATTTTTTTCATAACTATTTTTCATATCTTTAGTACTCTTGCATATTTTTAGTAATCATTTTTTACATTTTCAATAATCAAGTTTTCAATTTATCAGTAGTCATTTTAAATATTTTTTAGACTTATCATGTTTTCAACCCTAATCTTTAATTATTTTTAATACTGAAAATATGAAGGATAAGTACTACAAAAATTTAAGATGACTAGTGAAAGGTTGAATAGCTGAGAAATAAAAATGTGAAAACATTTATTGAAAAGTAGAAAATGAGTGTACTTTACCCACTAAATAACAATTAGAACCAAATCAATTTGCTAAAAGATGAGTTTCAAGTATACATTTATACAGATGTGAATATGACAGTTTCGATCAGTTGCAAATTTTATTATACGTTTAAGTCTCATAAGTCACCCATTTATTACTTAAAATAAAAATCAAGGGGAAAAAAATTATAGCGAGTATAGTACGTTATACAAAATTTGATATATGAACAATGCGATTGTTAAATTTTTTTATTATATAAATAAGTATCAATTCAAAAGATTTATGTTGAAGAGTACCTAAATGAAATATATACATTACGAAGAATGCAGTTGTATGAAAAAGAAATACACAATTTTTATTATACTTGACATTTCATAAAGATCTCAATATATATATATATATATATATATATATATATATATATATATAATTCACCTAAGAGTGGCCGATGTAGTGCATATATTCTGTCCTGTGTGATTATAAACTAATTTAATTGTAGCTGAAAGATCATATGCGGCTAACTCATACCACGACCAATTCCAATAATCCTACAATGAAAGTGGTATCAGTAAGCCAAAAAAAAAAGAAGAAGCATGTGAATATATAATTATAAGACAAAACTTAAATCAAATTCCTTATATCTATTATTTTTTAATTTAAACTCATGAAAAAAAATAGTACACATGATGAATTGTGATTGGAGAATTTGACATAATAAATATAAGGAATTTGATAATATAAGTATTGTCCATAATTATATATATAGTCTATAGAGAGAGAGAGAGCATTAATTAGTTAAACTATTTTAAAGAATCTTGATTCGTTATTGAAAGCTCAGCAGTAATATATATTTCACTATATCCTTTTTTATTTTAATATTTATTTAAGGAAAGTGCTTCTTATCTTCAGCATTAGATCAATTTTTAATAGTTGATATTTAATATTTTAAATAAATATTATTATGATATTAAATAATAAAAAATAGATAAATAAATTTACACGGTTACTTTTTATCATCTGCAGTAATGAACTGTTGAAGTAAATTTTGAATAGTTTAAATTTATTTATATATTTTTAATTATATAATATTATAATGATATTTTTATAGGATATTAAGCCTTAATTGTTTGATACAATGATAAATATAGGAAGTACAGAGACAATGGAGAGAGCAAGGGAAAAGAACGGAAACCTCTCCATTTCTCCGTCAGTGAACACCCTTATAAATAGAACAATTAGAATTCTCCAACATTCTTGATAGTTTTATTAGTTTTTCTTACTTTTTTATCTTACATCTTCTTTTTATTAAAATTTTAAAATTTTATTTATCTATTTTTTTAAATTGAACTCATTAAAATTTTTTCCTATATTTTTTTCATACTAAATAGACTTTTAAGTATCCTTTCTCTTTCTTCGTGGTTTCTCGTCCACTTTTCTTTTCCCATCTTCTTTCTTTGATATTCTCTTTCTTTCTTAATTTTTCTAGTATTTGATCTATCCATGAGCAATTTTTTAATATCATATTCGAGTTTTGTTAATAAAATATTATATTAAGCAAGCTTTTCGAATTAACATTTAACTCAAATTTAGATAATCTAGTTGATAAATTAATATTAGTCATAAATATAAAATTTATTTCTTATATTTATCAATTTTTTTAAATTACTCTTGTTAATACTATTTTAACTATAATCAAATTAGAGTGAGGGAGGAAGGAATGATTATACTATTTAAAATAAATATATCATATTAACTAACTTCTTTAATCTAATCAAATTAATTAAATAATTCTTCTAGTAGTAATAAGGACAATAGTAGAAATATTAGTAGCATGGAATATTATCAAACAAATTTTATGGTATAATCAAATTCATATTGTTACAAGTCTACTTATAAAGAAAAGTTAAATGAAATTTTTGCTTTCAAACTATTCTTATAGGAGCACTGGTATCTTAAAATTATTAAGTGATATAAAGTTAAATTCTACAAAATCCTTTCGATACTTTAGAATAGACCTTCCTAAACTTCTATGTTTACGTAGATAACCCCAAGTCATTAATTTCATATCTCTTGAGGATTTGAACTAGTAGTTGACATTTTCAGAGCAGAAAATATATGGGTGATATATGGGGAACTAATAAAATATAAAATAAATTAGAATAAACATTTTCTCTCCAAAATCTCTCCATGGGTGAAGAAAAAATTTGGAGAGAAAATAGGGTGGGTCCCACATCCTATTTTTTCCTCCTTTTCCTTCCTCATCTAAATAGGGGAAAATTGATCTTCTCCCAATTTTTCTCCATAATTTTCACTCCATCTAAACATAGGGTTGATCTTTATTTTTGTCTACCTATAACACTTTCAAACTTTGAGTTATAAGCAAGTAAATCCCTTAAAATTTAAGTTATTTACAGATAAATAATGACCAAAACAAATAGTATGTGAGTATCTATATAAATGTAAAAGTTTAAAAAGATTTATTATAAAATTCTAAAAATTAAGGAGGTTATTTACATATGGCATACTCCTTCTAATCCTAATATAAGAACCAGTTATTTTTTTAGGTAGATTAAGAAAACTAAATAAATCAATTAATTATAATTAAATCAAACTCCTCCAATGAATTCATATTATATACTCCTCAATCTACCGAAATTAGTCAACTAGTTCTTATATTAGTTATAATTAACTTATTTATTTAGCTTACTTAGCTTATCCAAAAAATTTAACTAGCTCTAATAATTAGGATAAGAGGTAGTAATAATGTTTAAGGAAGTTTTGTATAATTTAACTGTGATACATAGGTTAACTTTAAACTTAAAAAAGCATTATTGCAATATTGTTCTTGCCATTAAAAAGGAGCAAATTGTATCTATCCTCTTTAATTATGGGCATTAAAACTATCCTTAGTATATGTAATCAATATGGAAATTTTAGGGAAACAATTAAAAATTTGGAAGACAAGGTGGATATTAAGGTATTATATTTAATTAAGACTAAAGTAAACCCCTTGTTAAGCTCTTATATTTAGGATAAGAGAGAGTATATGTTTATGTTGGAGATTGTACCCTAGGCCAATCAATTGGATGTAGACATTATACTTTTATTTAAGAAAAGGAATTTTATTAAATAAATATTTATTATATTGTTTTGTTATCTTGGAGGAATACTATGCCAGATGACTGAGGCCTTGAGGGAATTGATGTGGTAGGCTTCCTAGCCGTCCTCTGTCTCTTTCCAAGAGACTCAGTAGCAGTCTCCACAGTCCTCTTCAACATGTCAGTGAACTCCGGATCAGAATCAGTATCAGAGTCTGCCTTCTGTGACTTAGCCTTTCTCTTAGACTGAGGAGATCAATCAGAGGCTTGACCTTTCCCCTTACCCACTGGCGCCTTGCTCGCCAGTGCCTTCCCTTTGCCCTTAGGAACTTCTGGCCCTTCCTTGGCCACCTTAGGCTGAAATTTCTTCTTTTTCTCCTTTGGTTGGGATGCTTGAGGTGTGTTTGAAACAAATTTGGATGGTTGCTACTCAGATCCATCCACATTTGGGTTTTAGTTCGTGCCATCTTCTACAGATTTTGACAAATTTGATCGGTGAAATAGAGGAATTTGGAAGTATTTTTTAGGTGGGTTTTGATCAAAAATAGGTACGCAAGCTTTCCCCCAAAAACTTTGTGGGATTTTGAAATTTAAAGTTGAGAGAATTTGGGATTTAGTCTATTAGGGTTGAAGTTAAATAGTGAAGAGTCGTGACTGATAACTGTTAAAACCCGGTATTAATCGATTAATTAATCGATTGATGCCTATTAATCTATTAATACCTATTAATCGATTAGCTGTTTGATTAATTCCAATTAATTGGATAGTCAATTGATTAATTATGTACAAAACAACATTTAAACACAAGTTGACACTAGTTAATCGATTGGATGTTCGATTAACACCCATTAATCGATCAATCAATCGATTAATCTTTAAAAAGAACAATTTTAACACAGTAATTATCCATTAATCGATTATCTGTTTAATTAATTATCATTAATAGATCTCTTAATCGATTAATTTCAACATAAAACACTTTGAATGAATTTTTAACTAAGATTAATCGATTAGCTGCTTAATTAATTGACACTAATTGAATATTTAATCGATTATTCTCAAAGTAAAACCATTTTAAACAAAGTTTCAAACATCATTTACTCAAATTATCAATCAATTAACTTTTGAAATTGAAATAATTGAAAAATAAAAATGTTAACTCTTCTCATGAAATTTTTTGAAAATAAATTCACACAAGCATGTTTCATGAATAACACATTAACATCAAACTTCCACAAACATATTTCCAATGTAAAGAGAAGGTTGAAGAAAGCTTATTGAGATTTTTGCTTGATGTATTGATTCATTTTCTTTTCCCTCTAAGCAGCATCCTTGTATTGTCAGTGATCATTTCCTCAACTTTGAAAAATCTCCCTACTCTCCTGTCATAAATGCAAATCTTTTTCTTTCTTGGAGAATAATTAATATTGTCTCTAAAAATAATCAAGAAACCATCATCAAAACATATAAATTTTTAATGAATAAAGCTTGACAAACAACTATATAAAACTTTCACTTTCTGTTAAATTATCATGATAATAATCAAATATGTTTTTTTAATATTATTTTCTTAAAATGATTTTCTGAAGAATTGATTTCTTAAACATATTTAAGAATCAAGTGAGTGGAGACATATATTAACTAGCAATTGAATAGCATCTTTAGAAATTTGAAATTTCCTTTTAAATGTATTGATCTCCAGTCATTGATGTCTTCATATAATAATCAAATATCTTCAAATACATTTATATGCAACAAGAAAAGTTTAAAATTTGATGCATAGGTTTGAAACTTTTCTTGAAACTATAAATATATATTTTGGTAAATCAATTGATATATTCGTAAAATAATGTTTGAAAAATATTTATAAATCATTTAGTAATCCATGTAGCAATAAAAGTTTTGGAAAATCTTTGATAAGATTATTGCTAATGGAATCTAACCAGGAACAAGTATCTATTAACTACTTATAAGTTGATTCAATAAACATAAGGGTAAGAATAGATTTCACCATTTTTGCTCTTGTTCCAGTGTATACTTGATTTATGTGGGATGCTTACTACTTCTTCATTTCTGTTGAATTCAGCACCACCAAAATCAAAAGTCTACTTTCTCAGGATGTAGCTTTATCTCTGTGTAGTTATATTCCTGAGATGCAGCCTTTTCTTTCCTACACTATAAATCTTTTTCCTTCCAGGGTATCCATTTTTCTTGGATCCATCACAGGTTAGTTATACGAAATACATCATATTTCACATGCTCAGAAAATATAATCAACTTCAGAAAATTGAGCATAGTGAGATAAATATGTCTTTATGCATAAAAAGATATATTTTTCTTTTTCAGAAACATATATGCATAAAGATTTTTGCTTCTGAACATTTTTTCCTCCTTTTAAAAATATGTTTATATTCCATTATATCAGGAGTATATAAAGATAAATTAAAAGTAATTGCAATGTTCATTTCTAAGGATACAGAAGTAAACTTTGAAGATATGTTAATCAAGATAATGTGCAGAGTTTACCGTTGTACCTTTACCTCATGTGGAAGAAGGATTACCTTTGTATACCTATTGCATCTTCTGATTTCTTCTTTCATATACTTGCAATGGTCTCTCAACTATTTTGAATTTTAAAGCTTGAGAGATCCTTCTTCTTCTTCTATTCTCCTCAAGATAGTTGAATGGTACTCTGTGATAGTCTATTCTTGAGGAAGAACGTGCTCCTTGGGCCTTCCTCTATCGCTTCTTATAGATTTCCTTTGACATACCAGCAATGGAAGCTCCGTGATTTCCCCTAGGTAGTGTGGCTCTCACTGATGCACGAGGAACTCTTGGATGCCCATTTCTTTTAGCACTATGTCAATTCTTCTTATCGATGTTCTTCACACTTGAATCTTTAGAAGGACACTCTGGTACCCTTTTTGATTTGGGTCTTTAATCATTGGTTTTGGAACTTGACTATCCTTTAGGAACCCAAACTAACTTATTCTTCATATTTGGATTTCTTCTCAGATGACACGTGTGAGAAATATGACCTTGTTTACCATAATAATTGCAGATAACAGTATGATACTCCGTATAAGCATACTTGCAGGTATTGTGTTGGTCGAGTGGAGGAAGTTTGAAATCATTGTGCAAGATTTCTCCCTTTCTGTTAGATGTTCTAGTAAAATCTTTTTGATGCAAAAACTTTTTATTTTTTGAAACAACATCAATAATCGGTTGAAAAATTATGTTATGAAAACTTTTGAAATAATTTTCCTTAAATCTACAAGAAGAATCAAAGTTGTTTACTATTGACAATTTCTAAGCTTCAGATGATAATTTCTCAAATTCGCATATGCTAAGCTCTTCTTCTTGATTCTTTTCTTCCTCTTGATGTTCTGTGTTGACAGAAACATGGAAGTCAGTTTGGATTTCTCCTTTAAAGCTCTATGCTTCTATTTGTTCATGTCAGTAGATAAATCATTTTTTGATTCTGATGAACTATCAACACTGTCAATTTGATTGTCAAAGGAATAAATAAAATCAAGAGTGTTGAAAATATTTCAACATTAGAGCAATGCATAATTCTCAAATAATCTTTTTTAGATACATCATTATATAAAATTTTCATTGCTTTAAGATTCAGTGAAAATAATTTCTTTTCAATATCATTCCAATCATTTTTCAGTTTAAAATCAAATTCATTTGAAAGGATTATTCTCATATTATAATCGAGAGTTTTCAAAAATATGGTCATTCGACCTTTCCCATATAGAAACGTTGAATTTTCAAAAACTAGAGGAATGATAATATCAAAACCTTCAGAAAGCATTCCACTGACACATCCAGCCATACTATTTTCACTTGAGATTGTTAGATCCTTTAAACAAGTGACATGCTCTGATACCAAATGTTAGTTTCAGGTAAGATAAGTTGGATCATCCAAGAGGGGGTGAATTGGGTGAGCGACGACTTTTGAAAATCTTTTGCGACTCTTTGAAATCTTTCTGAGTATAATAATGTAATTTGAAAAACTTGATTGAAACTAAAAATTAAAGAGTTTAGTAACAAACGTTTGCACAAAGAATTTATCCTAGTTTGATCTTTCCTTAACCTACGTCTAGTCCTCAACTTCCTATTGAGATTTTTCAATCCACTATAAACACCAAGATTACAATGGGCTCTTTGTATCTTTTACAACCTCAATTTTAACGGCTAATTGAGAACCACCTCAAACTTAAGGTTACACCATACTTTCGGAGGCAACGCTCCCCTTAAACTGATACGAGCAATTCTCAACCTTAAATCCCCTGATTCTAAGCTTTTTCTCTCAAAGAGATGAAAAGTGAAGGGTAAAAACTAACTCTCAGACAGAGTAAGTATATAGACATTGAAGCTCACTGCAAATCTCTCTCGAAAGAATAATACATAAGTAATGGAGAGATAAATGCTTTCTAGGTTGAAATATTTCTAGCATGATTAATCTTTCATTGCTTTTCTATTCGTCGTCGCCAACCTCAAAACTTTGAATGCTCTCCTATTTATAGTTGATCTTGTAATCGTCGAGCATTGTTTCTATTGAGGTTTCCATCAGTTGAGTTTTTTATCCGTTAGAAATTTGACCCGTTAAACTAGCCGTTATAGCCATTGAGGCTTTTTTCTTTTGGTCGTTGAAAGTCTGTTAGCTTTGCTCTTGGTCTACTTTCTGATTTAGCGTTGATCTTAATCGAATATGAACTCTTTGATGTTAATCCTATAAACACTTCAAAATTTAATTGTTAGTATATAAATACATGAAGTGATGATTTGGATTACTAATATTGAACTTGAATAAATTTAATCACACCAAGAATGATATAAGAATAATGTATGATTAATCAAATGAATTAATGTTTGATAACCCAATTAATGATCAAGAGTATAAAATCAATTCTGGTATAAACACTTTCATATCATATGAAGACTCTTCTTGTTTTTAAAGATAATGTTGTATTAATCGATTAATTACATTTAATGAATGAAACAAAAAACAGAGCAATATAGATATTTGATTTTCAAGACATATATGATGTATTCTTACAAAGATAAGTTTCTCAAGAGTTTGTCATGAAGAATAATGCAAAACATTTGCAAATTATCACTTAAATCAATCATTTAAAATATATTTGTATCATAAAACAGAGCTATACTTCAAATTTTAAAAGTTTAATCGATTAAATAATCGATTAATACAAGTTAATTGGATGCCTAGTCGATTAATTTATTTAAAAAAATGAATAGAAAGATATTTTAATACATATTAATCGAACAATTAATCTATTAATGCAAATTAATCGATTAACCAATCGATTAATTGATATATATATATATATATATATGAATTTTCATAAAATAGATACTTCACTAATTAATTAAACGATTAACAGATTAATAGCAATATCTTTATTCAAAAGAAAATCTATTTTCAATATATTAATCGATTAATTGACTTTTTGGCTCAAATATAGAAGGCAAGCCAGTCGACATTAATCGATTAACTAATCAATAATCAAATAACTAATCGATTAACTTCTTCTTTTAACTTTATTTGATTCCAAAATCATTTTCATTACTTAAAAAACAAATTTTCACAACCTTAATTAACTTCATTATCTTTTCTCTTTTGACATCATCAAAACATATACATACTAACATATAGTAATGATGCATTCCTTGTGTTTTCTTTTCTAGCTACTTAATTTTCCCACTCATGTTGAGAAAACTTTGTCAAATAACGATCAACTAATCATATGGTATAAGTCTCATAAATACATTTGTTTCATTTAGAAATATCATTTTGTTTCATTTAGAGACAAACAAGAAGAAGGAAGTTCTTACCCAATATTTATTCCAACTTTCTTTAAATATACATCTATGGGCATTGTAGTAGATCATTAGAAATAAACATTGCCCATTTTAAAAAAAATGTAGTTACTGACCAAAAGCCAATTTAATTGGGAGAATTTTGTTAGCTTGATGTGTATTGTAATATATCAAATCAAATATGTCAATACTAAAATAAAAATCTTGTTCTATAAGCATTGATCTAGCTACTCATGGAGGCATTAATAAATAATTTTGCTGATATATAATCTCACTAGGATAAGAGAATATTTTCAAGAACACATATTCTAGAAATTGTACACTCAACGTAATGATTTATTTAAATAATCTTGCAAACTTCTGGTTGTAAAATCATAATAATCACATATATAACCATCTTATAGATGCATCTATCAGATTTATTGAATACTTGTATGGTTTGCATGCATTTTGAATGGACCCATATATATGAATTTCATATATTTCTAGAAATGTAAATATCCATTCTATAAATCATAACTAGTGAGATTCTCATGATCAATTTTTTTAGAACAAGCATCATATGTTAATTCTTATGTTGGCTTTTCATGAAGAATCTTCTGGTTCTTCAATGGATATTGATACATAATTCTCAATAATTTATTACATCATCTAGACGATTCAGGATGATCAAACAAGTCTTGCCAACAATCAATTTATTTAGATAAGTAAACTTCTAGTTTACTATTACTAACAATAAATTTAATTTTTATAATATATACATCCTTTTTTAGACAATTGGACTTATATGAAAATCTGAGTAGAATTTTATCCAATGTTAACTCACACTTGTATTCTAACAATCTCCGCCTCAAGTGAGTCATATCAACATGTTTTCATTTTTCATGTATTTCACTAGGAAATCTAGATACTTCCTATCTTATATACAATCATGGATCTAATGTAGATTTATGAGTTATAATTTTTATTATCAATCATCTAGTAAGGAAAATATGTATTAGTTCTTCAGAAACTATTTTAATTTTTTTATCACATAAGTTATTCAGGAACTATCATATATTCTTATATCACTATATAATTTTAGTATTCATTAATAACATACTTCAACATATTCAAAGTACTATAATTATTTATGATGTTTAGGGGTACAGTGGAATAAGATTCAACATTATAATACAAAATAATAAATAATTATGATATTTATATTTTTTCTTTCAAATTGTCCCAACTATTTTATAAATTTAACTACTATTGATCAATAATTGAGTATCTAATATAAATAACTTCAGAGATTACCAGTCCCATAGCAAATAAGTCAATAGTCAATAACTCATAAAATACACATCATTTTTAATATTTGTTTGTATCAATCATCAAATAAAGAGAATAAAAATTACCTTTAGATAATGGTAATTCATCCAAGATCCTTGCATGAGTAATGTTACAGTATTAACTATATCCAATGGAATTCAAAATATGATGTTAACTAAAAATAATTTCAAGAACTTAAATGTTAAGATTAGCAGGTAATAACTCTTAGGATTAGCATCCACAAATGTTAATATCCATAAAATAATAAATTGACTTTCAATGTATATAGTTTATATACTTTATATAAATATTTTACCAAAAATCAAAGCACCACCAACTACTTATAGTAAGTTCTCATTCAAATTTAACAAAAATATTTTATTTTTATTTTTCTCTCAAATGTCATAAGAAAACCAAATTTAATTCTAATATATATGCCCAATAATTCATCATTTTAAAAATAAAAGTTGAAAACACCTCTTGATAGTAGAATAGGATACTAATAACAAATATAAGTATATAATTGTATTTGAATCAATCCAATATTTATCACTCATCAAATCCAAATATAAAAGATCCTTTAAAGTGAACTTTTGAGATACTATATACAATTTATTTGCAACATTCAAAATATGTTATGTGGAATAAAATAAAAAAATTAAAATACTTAAAATTTATCACCAATGAATCACAATAAAATCAAACTAATATTGAATAACATCATACGAATAAATAAAAAAATATGTATAATATATATCATCCATTTAATTTGTACACAAATAACATAATATGTTAATATCATAATATGACAAATAATTACTTTTTGGTCTATTTGCTTTCCTGCAAATCTTAAAATTTGCATAAATATCATAATATCACATACTTATAATAATTTCTCCCCCACAAATTAATCACAGTAAATTTAAATAATAATAAAAATTAAATATGATATATAAATATTACATAGTTCATAGCCTTCTGGGTTTATGTTATGTCCTTTTGGCAGTTTCTCCACAACTTATTGTATTAGGAGTATAATTACTTTTGATAGTTTCTAAAAAATCTCATGGTTATTTTGGTGTCATTATCAATTTTGACATTTAATTTCAATAAATTGATGCATATTTGTCCATATAACTTTCGGTCATATTTTAACATTTGCCTTTTATCTATATGACTTCTAGTCATATTATAACATTTGTTTCTTTTTTTTTTTTTCTGGTCATATTATAACATTTCCCTTTTGTCTATATGACTTCTGGTTAAAATTACGGTTCAATAGCCAAGACAAAATATTATCGTCTGTCAATTGTCAATCTCTCTAATATAATGTGATGGTTATTACCACTCTTACATATCTATTTCACGCTTTCAATAGCATATCATCATGAATTTCTCCAAAAAAAACTTTTAAAGCTATAAAGCTATTTTGTATGATTTGATGTATGAACATGGGCCTTTAGGGCTTTTATAAAAATTATATTCGAATCATTAGCCTTCAGGGCTTATATAATCATTACATTATCAAATTGTCATAATATTTATCTTATAATACTAATTATTAAAATAAGAAGATAGTCATTTACCAAAGAAACATATCAATAGTGGCTTCTGGCCATCTAATAAAAAAATTAAGAATATTATGGCTAATAGCTATTTAATAATATAAAATTATAATCTCTATGAAGAAAGAGGCGAGATATAAAAGAGATAAATAAATCTATTAAAATATAAATTAATATATATATGTAGAGAGAGGGGAAGGGGAATTGGCAATATATAAATATAAATACATCAATTTAAATGAGGGAAAGAATAATATTAGAACAAAATAAATTAAATAAAGTCAATCTCATAATCAAATAATATAAGAAACAAATAAACCCAAAATCATATAAATTATATTATATAATCATACATAATACTATATATTATGTATTATACACACACACATACATATATATACATATACATATATATAAATATATATAAACCAAACAACATAAATGCAAACCTAATAAAATAAAAGAAACATGTAAATGACATAAATTATGTGTGTGTGTCAATTATAACGATGTGAACATAATAATAAACAATATAAAAGATAACATAAAAATAAATAATAAGATAAAAAATAACAACATAAAAGATAAATATAGATAACATAAATAAAAATAACAAAAATAATATGGAACAATAGATAGCATAAAAATAGAAAAATAAAGTAGATAACAAACAAAATAATAGCATGATATGAGACAAAGAACATGATACATATAGATAACAAAATATAACAAAAATGATTAGAAAATAACAATCAACATATTGAATAATAGTAAATATATAGAAAATTAAAGTTGTATATGATAACTGGTAAAAGAAATATTTGTGTAAATAGAGCATTATCATATACCACAAGAACATATAAATATATAAGAAATTCATACCTCAAATTTTTCGACCGAACTCATGCTGATAACGTGTTATAAAAATAAGAAAGTAAGAGAGTAGAAAAGAGGATAGCAAGGCAAGAATTTGGGAGAGAGGGTAAGGGAGTATTTCTCATTCACATACGTGTATTTCTATCTTACATATGCCTTGTACATGGCCTCTATTTATAGGCATCCAACTTTTAAAGCTAATGCAAAAGTTACAATGAAATAAATAGTAACATAATGACATTTACAATAAGAAACTCCTCCAAATAATTCATTAGGGAGGTTATGGGTTTGTGACATTAAGAGAAGATGGAATCCTAAAAGGAATCCCAATAACTAAGGGTTATGGATATCCACATATACATTTAATATTTATAACAATAATAATAAATAGTTATTCAATTATAACTTATTTTTTCACTTCCCGTGCAACACATAGGAAAAATCTCTAGTCTATTGTATAACATGTTTCTAATTAATTCACACGTATCAATACAACAACAACAACAAAGCCTTATCCCATTAAATGGGGTCGGCTACATGGATCATACGACGTCATTGTGCTCTATCAAAAACTGAATCCTTGGTTAAGTTATTGACCAGGAGATCCCACTCAATGACCTCGTTGAGCATTCTATTTACCTTCCTCTATTCCTTTTAACCTGGATCCATACTATTTGATCCACCCTCCATACTATTTAATTCACACGTATCAATAAAAATATTAAAATCATTGAATTTGTCATAAAATTCAAATGATCTATAATATTACAATTATTAACTACATTAAACTCTAACATTTGCCTGGTAAACCGTAACAAAGTGTCACGTTAATAAAATGGACAGACATGTGTCGCGGTTTGTAACAATTTAGTGGATAACAACTACAAATTTGTATCACTTTTTGTAGCGATTGTCAGATGAACTACTACAAACTGCATGTCTATATATATGCCCCCCTTACTTTTCCACTTTTGGCAAGTTTGAGTAGCAAAACTTTGTCAAATTCTCTTCTCGAATCAGATACATATCAAACTCCATATTCCAAGTACGAATAATTGCTTATATACTTATTTATATTCTAGTTTAATTGTTTAACTATTTCTTTATGTAATTGTTTAATTTATCTTATATGTCCTTTAATTATTAAATTAATATATTTATTAATAATTTAATTGAAATACAATTTTTGACTTTGACAAGTTTCAGCCAACTAAATTCACCTTGACGAAACAAAACAAGGATATCTTCCTTTCCATATTGAAGAATATAAAAGTTCTTGATGGATATTCCAGCAACATCTCAAGATGTATCGATCTGCAGGCTTAAAAGGTTACTTGGTCGAAGAGCCATGACTTTCATATTTTGATGCAACAATTACTATTGATAGCTTTAAGAAACACACTTCCTTCTGATATCTTTGTGGTTTGGTTAAACTGTGTTCTATTTTTAGAAAGTTGAGTTCGAAGATCTTGATACCCGGGAGCGCGATCAGCTACAAAAATGAAATCATTCTCACACTTTGTCATCTAGAAATGATATTTCCTCCATCCTTTTTTTCTGTCATGGTTGATTTGACTATCCACCTTGTTCTAAAAATAAAGCTTGTTGGATCGATTCAATATCGATGGATATACCCTATTGAGAGGTACGGGATATTTATCCCTGCATTTTTCATATTTCTATTTCAATTACACACAATTATTTATAGAATTAACCTATAGGTGTTTAGGAAAATTGAAATCCTATGTTAGGAATAAGGCATGACTAGATGGGTTAATAGCAGAAGGTTATTCCGGAGATGAGGTCCCAACTTTATGTTCAAGGTATTTTGATGACATGGAAATATTTTTTAACCACCCACCTCATGTTGATGATTATCCTCCTGGTCTTTCCACGTCAAGTGATTTTTTCCCTCTCGTTAGGAAACCAATTGGAGGATATGAGTTTTTCAGACTTACTCTCATTGAGAAGTTCCAGGCACACACATATGTTTTGATAAATTATAGCCAAGTCAAACCCTTCATCCAGTAAGTATCACAACACTTATTCTATATTTTTTATTTCTTCATTATTGACTATTCTAACAAATTACACTCAATTATGGGGAGTATAGAAATTATGTTAGGTGGCAGCTATGAGTATATGCATGAAGTCCCACTGAGGTATAAAAGAGTCCATAAAGAGTTCCCCAGTTGGTTTACACACCAAATATGTAATGACAACAACCCCCACACAGCTAAACTCAGAACTCTTGCACTCGATCCGATTAACCATGTAAAAAGGTTTACTATGTATAATGTCAACAGGTTCAAGTTTTGTATGGTTACACATGATTAAGGTTTGTTCACATAAAAATATGGAGTTGTCGGCATATTTGGGACAAGGAATTATGCTAGTAGCGGTGATAACGACATGTGGTATAGAGGCATCCCTTACTGTAGAAAGCTGGTTGACATCGTTGAGTTAAATTACTATGGGCTTTTCAATGTAACTTTATTCAAGTGCTCTTGGGCAAATATGACAACTTCATGGGTACTCACTACTGAAAAATTGGGCATCGCCTTTGTTAATTTCTATAGGCTCATTCGTACGAATGAATTTGAAGATGATAAGCCATATATTCTTGCCTTTGAGACACAACAAGTTTATTATGTGGAGGATAAAAACATAAAGATTGGAATATGGTTTTTCACCTCAAGACAAGAGATCTTTATGACATGGGTGAAGGTGATAACCTTACTTACAATAATGAGCCTTCCAATCGACGAATTTCAAGAGCCATTACATAATCCATGCACACTAACTTCCTTAAAACCCCTAACTCTTAACTAAAATCTTGGAGTTAATGGTTTAGCTTTGTAATAATTATTTCCTTAGATTAATCCTATATAATTTTGTCCAAGGAATTCAAATATGATCTTGGAATTATGAAAATCAAACTCCTCCTATGCAATATGTCCAGAAATGTATAGCACCTTCCTAAATTCCAAAAATTCTCATTTTAATTTCAATGCTTCCAATACTTGTTTCTCTACTTTATCCCATATAATTTTTCATTTTAAAACAATTGGAAGCATCAAAATCATGAAACTCCTGCTCAGGCACATGAACAATGACATAAATGATCTCAAGATTTCAATTTCAAGATTACATGATTTCTTAAGCTCAAACTACTTAATTCGAGCTTGTCTAAGCTTATCTAAACTATCTATAACATAAAATACATCTTCCTACCCCAACAAGGTAACACGTCCAGCAGCAATAATAAGGGGAAATTTCCATTAAAATCACTTAAAACCAAGAGCAATCTTCCTAGAATAAAGTTCAAGAGCTAAGGAATTATTACCTTACTTTGCTTCCAAGTTTGAGTGCTTCTTTTTGTCTCAAGTAGAAATTTTGGCAGAGGTTCCCTATGATCCTTGTGCTACCGAAATGTGCTAAAATGGGGGGTATTTATAGATAAAATCCAATGAAAATGAAGGGCCAAGATTGCTTTAGTTACTATTTGATCTAATGGTCCATATTCATTCTTGAACTTTTCTTGCCCACCAAGTCAATTTATGACATCATTTAGGACATCATCCATGACATCATTTAGGGCCTTGTTTGGCAAAATTTAGGGATAAGATCTGATTGAAAATTTTTAGTCCAATCCAGTATTAGCCCTGTTAGATTTCACAAAAACCAGACTGTTTAATACCTCTAATTTTATAATATTCCAAAATATGTATTCTTGCAATAAATCCAGTGTCTAGATTTTTACTACCACTGGATATTTATCTGTTTACTATCCTTGGAAAATGACTGAAATGCGTTTGGTTCATTATTTTACACTATAACAACCCTAAGGGCATAATTGTCATTTTATTCTTCTTTACATTGCATCAGGATATATTCTGACACTGGTTAATCATTTCTGGATCCCTTTTGACCTTTTGACTGTATCCCAAATGACCAAAATACTCTCCATTCATCTCTTAGTCAATATTATAACATATGGGCATTTTTGTAATTTTACACTTTTCAGGGTCTTTCTGGACACTGGCCCACATAACTGTTATAGTATATTACTGGGCCTATGGGATGCTAACTTGGGCCTTTAACTAGGTGCAATGCCTTTATGGTTTCAATTCCCAATAAACTTCACCTAAAAGTATTTATCGGGTAATTTATTTCACTATAAATTCTATTATAAATTCTACATAACTCCTTTTTTATTTTTGTTAGTTTCATAAATTCTTATATTAATTATGAGAATTTTCTATAAAATGTCATTTAATTATCAGGTCCAGAAGATCGTGTAATAATCTTTAGACTTTAAAAATTAATATCACTTATCTGGGATCTCAAATCAAAATTCTGAAAAATATGTGTTGACCAATTACCATTTTATATTTACTAGTAAAATTTGGGACTGTAACATTTTCAAGCAATTTTGGTCATTTTCTGGCTCAACTTTCTCATAATTATAATTTTCCCACACCATTTCTCTTCATCTTTCTATCACTTTTTTTTTTTTGCTTTTCTCATGACACCAACCTCAAATAATGATAGCAGCATGGTCGAAGCTATGAGAACTAGATTTCTTATCCTCTTGGTGATGGACATCATAGTTTGAGCTTATGGACGACAATAGGGAAGTTTCTGTCTTAATCTGTACTTGTACATGTTTTGATAACTCTAGATTTAGGGATTTCATTATCTGTATAAGTTTGAATTATTGATCGATTAATTCTATGATTAGACATTTATAATTAACATTGGATGATGTGATTGCTGATTTTAATATAAATATTTCAGTTTTGATTTCTGGTTAGTTGGATAATTATCAATGATTGTTTGTGTTTAATTCGATTGTTTGAAGTCTATGGTTGTTGATTGATGACCATTTGAGGACATTATCATTATCTGATTTAATTACACACTAAGTAGTTTTTAACAGTGCATTAAGAAGTTGTAAATTAGCTTTGATCAAAGGAGTTTAAGAACCATAAATGCACTAGACTCAATCAATTGATTGAGGTTTTATTTAAGACTTAGTGATTTCAAAACTCCCATATCAAATTAAGAGTAAGGAGAACTTTATTTTCATCATCAATAGGTGTTTCATCACTACTTTCACATTTATCAAAAATATAAAAAACATATACTTTTACTGTATCCTTATTTTATTGCATCAATATTCGATCAAACCCAAAACCCATGCTTTTACTCAAGTTTTCAATGACTTCGTTCACCAATTTGCTAGGATTCTAATGAAAAGGTTCCTTGAGAAGAATGATAGGGTTATGCCTTATACTACATTATCGGGTGCAATCATTATTTTGATGGACCGGACGGTGACAATTCGATCCTATCAATGGTACCATTATTGGGGAGCCAAGTAATTATTCCCTAGTAATTGGTTGTCAATTCCATTATTGACCTAAGTCATTTCTTTTTGTTTGAACTTTAGTTTTGTTGTTTTCATTGCATAGCATAAAAAATTTTGGAAATAGAAACAAATATTTTATTTTCTTTCACTTTGGCATTTGCATCATTTCATAGCATTCTTTATTTTTTCAAGTGTTTTCGAAATTGCTCTGTGTTTTTGTGTCAACCATTTCTTAGTTGAGTCGCGACCAAATTGTTTCACTGAAGTACTTGATTACTCTCTATGAGTTTCAGTCGTGACTTTTAGAACTTTTTGTCACAACTAGTTTAAGAGTTTTACTCTATGTGAAATTTAGTCGCGGCTATTGGTATCATTTGTCGCGACTTGAGATATGTTTTCAAGAATTTTTGCTCTCTATGATTAGGAGTCACGACCTGAACATCTTTTTGTTGCGACCAAATTAATTCTTCTACTGTGAAACTTCTGTGTCTGATTTTGCTTGCTTGATTGGTTGTTCCTAATTATGTCTATGTTGTATGCATAGAAGAACTGAACCATTAGTGCCTTTTGATCCTAAAATTAAAAGGAAACTTAGGAAACTAAGAAGAGAATTTAGAGAACAAGGAACTAGTGAAGTTGTAGCTGAAGGAGGGAGATCAATAGAATCTAGTTCATCTTCTAGTGTCCCAGGATCTGGAATTGGACTATAGCCATGATCTTTTCACTTGAGATCGTTAGATCTTCTAAACAAGTGACCAGCTCTGATACCCAATGTTATATCTAAGGTAGATAGGTTAGAACACCCAAGAAGGGGTGAATTTGGTGTAAAATGACTTTTAAATAACTTTTGAAAAACTCATTTAGAAATTGATGTATGAAACATTTTGATTTTAAAACCTTTGATTTGAAATTGAAAATGAATTTATAGAAATCAAAGAGTTTAAGGAAGAAGGAAATTGTGTAAGAGATTTATTCTGGTTCGGTCCTTCCTTGACCTACGTCCAGTCCTCAGCTTCCCACTAAAATTTTTCAATCCACTATCACCAAGATTACAATGGGCTCTTGGTAGCCTTTACAACTTCAATTTTCATGGTTAATTGAGAACCACCTTAATCCTAAGGTTACACCACTTCCTATGGCAATTCTCCCCCTTAAACAGATACGAGCAAATCCCAATCTTGAATCCCCTGATTCCAAGGTTTGCTCTCAAATAGGTAAAGAATGAAGGATAAATCTAACTCTGAGATAGAGTGAATAATAAAGATATTGTAGCTCATAATATCTTTCTCTCTCAATGAAATAACACATAATGAACAAAGAGTTTGAATGCTTTCTGGGTTGAGATACTTCTGGCATGATTAATCATTCATAGCTTTTTGTCCGTTGTCGCCAACCTCTTAACTTTGAATGCTCTTTTATTTATAGTTGATGCTTATGACTATTGAGCAATAATTCATTGGGGTTTTTTCTATTGAAGATTTTTTTCTGTTGGAAATATGACCGTTGAACTAGCCGTTGTAATTGATTTTATATGAACTTAATTTCATTTCATCAAATGTTCACTTCAAATATTTATCTACTAACGATTGAAACAAATGAAGTGTTTATAGGATTAAGAACAAAAGTTCAGATTCAGTTGAGTTTAAAGCTAGAAATGAGAATAGACTGAGATTAAAGCCAACGGACTTTCAACAACAAAAAGGCATTTTATGTCAAAAGCCTCAACGGCCACAACGGCTAGTTCAACGGTCATATTTCTAACAGAAAGAAAGCTCAACAGAAGAAAACCTCAACAGGAAATGACAAGACTATGACAAGACATCAACAAGAATAATACAAGCAAACTCTATTAGTCATTCAACTCTTTGTTCATTAAGTATTATTTCATTGAGAAAAATATCATGAGTTATAATGTTTACATTCACTCTATCAGAGAGAGTATGAAATCCCTTTATTATTTTCTTGTCCATGAGCAAACCTTAGAATTAGGGGATTCAAGGTTGTGTTTTGTTTGTATCTGTTTAAGGGGGAGTAGTGCCACCGGAGTGTGGTGTAACCTCAGGTTTAAGGTGGTTCTATATTAGCCATGAAAATTGAGACTAGCTTAAAGAAAACTTTATTTCTAGTGGACATGTGCGCTCTAATGATCAATTAGGTGATCTCCTTAATAAAGCTCTGAATGGGGCTCATGTTTCTTTGTAACAAATTAGGCATGACTAATGTCTATGCTCCATTAATACATCTAGGATTGGATAGTATATGATTAGGATATTATTCTCTCTTGATGAGCCATTAATACAAAAGGCTCCTCTCTCTTGTATACATATGTACAGCCTCCCTCAAGAATAATATACAAAAATATTCCATAATTCTCTATGAACAATAATGGGAAAAGTAATAAACCTTAGTGTTTTGAGATTGAATACATATATATCTCTAAAGTAATTCACAGTTCCAAGCCACTACCCATTAGAACTGGTAAATATTCTTGTGATGGGAGGTTCGGTATGAGGTAACTCCTCATCTTGCATCACACGAAATGGGGTAAAGACATGCATCAATCTTGAACTGCCCATATCCATAACCTACAACAATCATGGAAAATTGTATTAACAAACTAAACACATACACAGAGACATAATGGTTCAAAAAGTCCTTTTACTTATGCAAAGCCACTTCATGAAGTTCTAGAGCCAAAGGTGAAACTATTAAGGAGCCTAGTGTAACATCCTTATTTTTATACGTCTTAGGGACCATTCGGTAGCATTTAAAACCACTTACAAGACCTTGAAAGTCCATTAACTAAATCTGCAATTTTTACTCTTCTGAGTTACTGTTCATATGGTATTCCAGATTAGGTGATGAACATAAAAAAATCATAATTAATTCTAAAAAAATTGAAATGAAGTGGTTCAAAATTTTACTCGAAGCTAACATCTTTAAATTTAATGGAAAAATAAGTTCCTAACCAAATGCTTAGTCAATAAATATAGTTTAATCATCAAATATTACTGTTCATTTGGTCAAGAATTCTGAACTCAGATTCAGGTCCCTGACTTTGGAAAATTCGTTCTCTTTGTACAGACATCAAAATAAGGTATTTTTGGTATCAAAACAAAGCTTGACATGCTAACTAAATTTTTGTAAAATTTCATACATTTATTCCATCATTTACTATTTTTCATTACATCATGAACATCGTTGCTCAAACATGTCATATAACATCATTACTTGCAACAATTCATACATTTATCATATAATAGTTACATTATCCAATCCCTCACTTCTCTTCATGCTTATTCATCCTCTTTAATCATTCATGAACCTATTGGGATTGTAATTACATGGATGGGGTGAGATTTCTGGGGAAATCTCAGTAGCAAACGGTACTAAACAATCTCAGTTGCTTGTGAAATGTTAACATTGTGTAATGTGCATGCTTCCATGTAACACATGAAATACAATTGGCCAAAGTAATCATAGAAACAGAGCTTCAATCATAAACACATATGCAACATAATTTAACATAGCCATAGCACAACCAAACATAACATCTAATACATACAAGTTTAGGATAGTTTACTACCTCATATGCTTGACTTTCTTTTACTTTATCTTTGCTTCTTGTTTCTTACTTCTCCTTGATGTGTGGCTGCCTCTTTTGAGTCCACCATCAAATCCTAACATCACATTATCATCCATTCATTATAATCTAACTTCTCTTGAACATTGAGCTTACTAAACTACATTAACTTTCCTTAATCTTTACTAATGGACTTGGACTTTGAATTAATTGATGTCTTGACTTTACCCTACACAATTTCATATTTTGAATCCATTTATGAGATTAGAATCATGAAATTCTAGCAACCATGTACTGTTATGGACAGAATTGCATAACTCCCATTTTTCTTTCAAAAATTCTTATTTTAATTCCAATGCTTCCAATACTTGTTTCTCTATATTATCCCAAACAACTTTTCATTTTAAAACCATTAGAAGCATCAAAATTATGAAATTTAAATCACTGTTCATAGGGGTGAACAGTACAAAGAAGACTTCCAAGCATTACAACTTTCAATTCCAATGCTTCAAAGGTTCAAAACCTATCCAATCCTACACAAACTCATCATATAAATTCAATGGAAGCAGTAGATCATTAAAATTCTATCTCCCTATAGAGAGAACTCATTTTTCTTCCATAAAAACCCTGAGTTCAAGCCCCCTAAATTAAAGGAAAATAAGCCAGAATAGATTACTTCCCTTAATTCCTAGCTAGCTTGAACTTTGGTGCCTTGAATCTTTCTTGTCTTGACTTGGCTTTTCATTTGACCATCTCCTCCCCAAGGTCTCCTTATGCCACTATTTTGAGCAACTTAAGGTGGGGTATTTATAGACAAATTCCATGGAAAATGAATGGCCAAGATCACTTTGTTCACTATTCAATTCCATGTCTCATATTGCATCTTCTATCAAGCTTCCCCTAGAAGCCAAAAGGTGAAATCGTCCATGACATCATCAAGGGATAACTCATTCATCATGTGATGAAATTCCAAGGGAAAGAAGCATATGGAAAAATTTCAGTCCTATCCGGTACTGGCTCAGTCCAATTTCTCAAAAACCAGACTGTTTTCTAAATCTAATTTTTCTGAGATTCCATAATATGCTTTATGATCTTAAATCCAGTATCTAGATTCTTCTTATCACTGATATTCTTGGACTTGGTCTAAACTTAATTATAGATCCCTTGGCAAATGACCAAAATACCCCTTGGTTCTTCTTTGTTTACTTTAAAACCTCTAGGGCATTATCGTTTTTTCACACATCATCAGAGTATTTGTAACATCCAATTTTTCAGGACCAGAGACTCAAAAAGTAGCCTAAAATAGATAGGCTACCAGACCCCTTTGAACAGAAGTCCCAGAAATATACAGAGAATTTTCAGGGACTAAACTACAAATAAGTGAAAGTACATGGACTTATGTGTAAATAGTAAAAGTCCCTAGGGGCATAATGATCATTTTAGAAAAGAAAGGGATTAAAGTGAAAGTTTAAAAGTTTCATGGTGTAAAGATGAAAGTAGACACAAGTTGTGGGCCTTTAAGTGTAATTATGAAAAGTTAAGGGACTTAATTGAAAAGAAGAAAAGTTTCCAGGGGCAAAACGGTAATTATAGCAAATTGAGCTGGAAGTGGCTTAGAACTGCCCGGAAGTATTTTAGTTCTAAATTTAAATAGTAGATAGATAAAATGATGCTGGTTAACCTAGCCTAATACAGAAATTTTGTTAGAGTTTCAGATAGCTGATATTGATCTGATAGCCTGAAAGTTATCTAAAATTTTTATCAGATCTCCTGGACCTCAGATATAGTGAAAAGTTACAAGAATGTGCGTCTTATGAAGCCAAAGGTTCGGGAACTGACCGAATACTGAAAGGAGTTCTGTAGAAAAAGTTATTCACATATTAGTGAATTTTGCCTGGAGTTCGTGAACGCCCGATATCCGATTAGGAAATTAATCGGTAAGCAAACTGGGACTAGATGAGCCCAGATGGCATCACACAAAGGCACATAATGACGCCAAGGGAGGCCCAGGCCCATGATATTAGTTCAGCGATAAAAGGCGCCGGAGTCTAGAAAAAGGTGCAAAATGACAAAAATACCCCTATGTTATAAAATGGTTAAAGATGAGTAAAGGGTATTTTGGTCATTTGACTAAGGTTAGATAGTCAAGAAAGGTTATCTAGATAGTTGACCAGGGTCAGGGAATACTTTGGTAAGGTGTGAAAAGATAATAATGCCACTAGACTTATTAAAGTAAATAAAGAGGAACCAAGGGTATTTTGGTAATTTGCCAAGGGATATTTCTTGGGTATTGAGCCATCAGAGTACTTGAGCTTGATCAGAGACCCAAGATAGCATTCCAAGAGTCCAAAAATGTAGCCCAAGAATTATGTGAGTTAAAGTGGCATTAAAATAATATTTTAGGGGTTTCCAATAAAGTAAAGTTACCCGGTTGAAGTGATAACCGGAGAATTGATCAGATAAAGCTTTGGACTTATCTGGAAGCCATGAGGTGGCGTGAAAGGTGTCCTCATGGGACCCATCAAGATGCCACATGGCACTGATCTAAGGAAAGAAGAAAAAGCTAAAGACACGTGGCACGATCTCAGCCGTTTATTCCGGGATAGGCCTCTGGAATTCTCTAGAAACGTTGAGTCAGCTGGTGAGGTGTCCCAAGGGCCCCACCATTGTGCCAACTAAGTATGTGAGGTGTCCATGGATGATGTCATTTTGATGAGTCATCTAGGATGATGATGTCATCACAATGATGCAGGCGAAGCTTCTTGAGGAAGCTGAGCGATCTGAGTCGTTCATCGTAATTTGATCTGAGCCATCCATTCCACCTCCCTCCAGCTATAAATACCCCTCAACCCATCCTATTCAAGGCACACCACAGCAAAGAAGAAGAAAGGGAGAGAAAGAGAGAAAGAAAGGAAGAGAAAGAAGGAGTTCTGGCTGAGATAGGAGCAATCAAAGGAGCTTAGGGACTCGACAAGTTTAGGAATAAGGTAAGTAATTTATTCTAGTCCCTACTCTAATAAATTAGAGGATTGTTCTTATAAATTTAATAGTTAGAATAGAGAAATATCTCTATCTATAAGGTTAGCTGTGGATAGAAAGAAAGCTAGGGGATTGTTAGAATAGGGGTATTACCTCAAGATAAGCTTGAGTTAAGTGGAGTTATGCTGGATAAGATAATAATGAGATATTATTATGCTATGTATAGGCTGACCTATGAAAAAGTGGAACCTCAGATCAAAGGTTAAAGACTAAAGGAAGGGCTACACGCCAGGTAGTAAACTTACCTAAACTTGTATGTGTTGAATGTATGGTTGATTGTGTTATGGCTTGATTGATTGATGTTAATATGTAATTGTTGAAGCTCTGTGCTATGATTACCTTCGCTAATTGTATTTCATATGTTACATGCAAGCATACACATTACATTAAGTTGACACAATCACAAGCAAGCACTGATACCAATCATTAATACATATATTGTTTAGTACTGTTTACTACTGAGATTTCCCCCGAAATCTCACCCCTACCTTTTCCAAACATAACAGGGTACTGGTTTGGAGAAGATGAAACTAGGAAAGTAAGGATGTGATATTTTGGTATCAGAGTAAAAGGTTTTGGCATTAGTACAGAATAAAGTTTTAGCACAGAACAAAGGGTTCTGGCTTAAAGCATAAGATTCTAGCTCAGTGATACTCTGAATTAGTTAGATTGATGTTTAAATGAGTTAAAGATATGAATTAGAAAGGTTATTCCCTTAGAATATGGGATAATGACATACAAGTCGTGATGATAAAGTGATTAGGTCACGACTAGTAGTCACAGAGAACTGAGGTTGCAACGAGAAGGGTCTTATGTCGCGACTAATATATACGGAAGAGTTAAGGTTGCGACGTGAGATGACCTTTGGTCGCGACTAAATGACACAAAAATGTCAGGTCGCGACAAATAGAGTGCTATGGTCACGACTAAAAGTCACAAAGCATATGAGTCGCGACTAGGCAGTGGTCAGGTCGTGATGAGTAGAGTACGATGGTCGGGATGAAAGATCATAAAGGATATGAGTCGCGACTAGCCAATACTTGTAATATCCTAATTTTTAGGCCCAGAGACTCAGAAAGTAGCCTTAAATAGATAGGCTACCAGACCCCTTTGAGCAGAAGTCCTAGAAACATACAGAGAGTTTTTAGGGACTAAACTGCAAATAAGTGAAAGTACATGGACTTATATGTAAATAATAAAAGTTTCTAGGGGCATAATGGTCATTTTAGAAAAGAAAGGGAATAAAGTGAAAAGTTTAAAAGTTCCATGGTAAGAAATAAAAGTAGACACAAGTTGTGGGCCATTAAAGGTAATTATGAAAAGTTAAGGGACTTAATTGAAAAGAAGAAAAGTTTCTAGAGGCAAAATGTAATTATAGAAAGTTGAGCAGGAAGTGGCTTAGAACTGTCCGGAAGCATTTCAGTCCTAAATTTTATCAGTAGATAAAGAAAATGATACTGGTTAATCTAGCTGAATACAGGAATTTTATCAAAGCTTCAGATAGCTGAAATTTATCTGATAGTCAGAAAGTTATCTAAAATTTTTATCAGATCCCTAGACCTCATATATGAGTGAAAAGTTACAGGAATATGCGTCATGTGAAGCCAGAGGTCAGGGAACTGACAGAATCCTGAAAGGAGTTCTGCATAAAAAGTTATTCACTTTTTAGTGAATTTAGACGGGAGTTCGTGAACGCCCGATATCCGATTGAGAAATTAATCGGTAAGCAAACTGGGACTAGATGAGCCCAGATGGCATCACACAAAGGCACATAATGACGCCAAGGGAGGCCCAGGCCCATGATATCAGTTCAGTGGTAAAAGGGGCCGGTGTCCAGAAAAAGGTGCAAAATGATAAAAATACCCCTATGTTATAAAATGGTTAAAGAATGAGTAAAGGGTATTTTGGTCATTTGACTAAGGTTAGATAGTCAAGAAAGGTTATCTGGATAGTTGACCAGGGTCAGGGATTATTGGAAATTGTGCCCTAGGGGCCAATCATTATCTTATAAACATTATTGTTTTATGAATTTCTTAATTATGTTATCACATTATTTGCATGTTTACTGTGATAACCATCCTTGGATAACTCATGATCTTATCCTAAATGTCCCTAGTCGGTCATCTATGCGGGAGCAGAGATAAAATAAGACCAGTATGACTTTGAAGATATATAGAGATATAAATCAAAGTCATAGGCACATGTAAGAGTACAAGGTGTTGGACCGACCCGCTATGAGAGAGCTGCATGGGTTAAGTCATAAGCTTCTCCATATACAAGCCATGTCACTATGTCCTTTGACCTGAGATCATCATGGATTCCTACATGACAAACGCTCAGCTTTGACCTAGTCAAAAGTCACTTTTGACCGAGTGATCATAAAGGCTATGTTCGGGGCTCAGTGGTTTTTCATGCGGAGGAATGTGAATGGTCAAGATGGAATTTGTCCCTCATATTCGTAGAGAGATATTACTGGGCCCCTCGATAAGTGAGTCTGAGAAATGTATGGCTATACTGTAATGGAAGGGTAGTTCCATTTCTATAGTCAGACTACTCAGGGATCGAGAAAGTAACGGTCAGGAACAGGAGGATGACGTTCTCCATGCCTCATCCATGACCGAAATATCGTGTGACAAAAGGGACGTGATATGGTTGTATGAAAGGTAACATCGTTCATCGATTCTCATATGTTTTGGGTAGTCGTAATATCTTGCTAGAGGCCGCTTACGACTTGTGGGTCAGTATAGTAACTGGCCCACTGCCAACTTCATATGGGCCTACAGGGTCGCACATAAAATAGCCCAACTCGAGCTGTGATGTCCAGGTTCATTGAATCTAAGACATGTCTTGATTAAATGAATAATCTAGGGTGAATTTATATATTATATATATATAAATTTGTATTTATATATTATATATAATATAAGAGATATTTGCAAGATTTAATTTATAAGGATAAATTAAATCTCTATAACTTTTGAATTTGAATTTAAATGGATATGATCTATTTGAATTTGAAATTCAAATTGATAAGATATCTCAAATTTGATTTATGAGAATAAATCAAATATAATTCCGTCTTATCTTTATTAAATAAATAGGTGATTTAAATCTGTGGGACGGATTTAATAAAAACTATATTTATTTAATTAGTTTCTTATCAAATTATGCAATATATGATATTTTATTAATTTCAGAATTAATATAAGATTAATTCTGAAGCCCGGCCAAATTAGAAGCCCAATAGCATCCTATATATTTGACATTAGGAGCTAGGGTTCTAGACAACAGACACAACACACGTGAAAAAAATGGGGCAAGGAGAGTGCAAAAGGTTTGCAGATAAGAAACTGCCGAAATAGAGACGGTGGGGACGAAATCTTGAGAAAGCCCTAGAGGGATAAGAGGCGCTAGCACGTCGTTCGTGATTGGAACGCTGTTCGTGTGGATACCGGTAGAGGAAGCCGATCTGAGTTGTCGACTTCTTGCGATCGAGAAAAGAGCACCAGGCACGACGAGGTCGCGACCAAATTGGCATCTGAACGTCAGAAATCCGAAAAGAGACTACAGGTCGCGACTAGAAGCAGAGGAAGTCGCGACTGTGAACTCCAGAGACAACAGGTCGCAACTAAAAGCTGATTAGGTCGCGACTGCAAACTCCAGAGGCGACAGGTCTTGATAAGAAGCTGAGGAGGCCGAGACTGAAAACTCCAGAGGCAAATAGTCACGACTAGTGGACACTGAGGTCGCGACCACAGCTTGAATACCGAAGGTAACACTTCTTTCTCCTTGACTTAAACACATTCGGTAGATCCTGGCTGGGAATGGAAAAATTTTTAAAGTTAATTTCCGCTGCGTGTCTTCCAATTCCTTTAGTGGTATTAGAGCCATGCCGTTTTGTGTTTAAGTTAGGTTTGATTGTTGATACATGTGATGTATGTTAGACTCCTTAGCCGTTCATATGATAACATGCGTTTTATGTATGACATAAAGAGAATCCGTTTTATGTATGACATATAAGGAATCCGAAAGGAAACTGAAAATCAGTGGTGTATGTTAATTGATTTGATCAATTAATATTGATGGGGTCTAAGGAAATAGAATTTAGATTCTTGATCAAAAAATTTTATTGGGGCGCTGCCCCAGACCCCGCCCGCTAACCGGTTAGCGGGACCGCCGTGGATACCTGATCGTAGCGCAACATAATCGTAATATGTACTGACTTTCCTGATGTATGAATGTTTTGAAACATTTATTGCCCTTCAAATAGTATGAATTTTGATTCTTGAATGTTTGGGTATGGTGAACAATATGGCTCTAGATTACAAGTGTTGTAATTTTTCTAAATACGGCCTACGCGTCGTGCCTTCCTCTAATTACTCTCGTTGTACATTCTCTTCTCATCTCACTCCCCTCGAATGTTAAAACGAGGTTTCCTTATGTAATTTTCCTATTCTAATTAGACAGCTCCTCTCATTGGCTTGAGGGGACTTAGGATAGGTGAGCCATATTGTATCACGTTTAAGATTATGCATCTTATGTTTATATCACTGCATGTATGTTCTATATGCATAATACTGGTATGAGATACAATCGAAATACATGCAAACCGAATAGTTAATTAAACCCTCTAAAAGAAATCTTAAGTCATATGCCGTCAATTAATGAACACTTGTCAAAACCTCGATCGCTCATTTGTAGGCTCCACCAAAGTGGGTGCATTTGAGTTATCTTGGGGAGATAAGCAAAGAGTAATGGTGCTACTCACATATGTTTGTTATTGTTTGACTTAATTGAGATTATCAAAATGGTTTTGGGTCTCAAGACATTAGATGGGATTAAAACATGCCGGATCATATGATGATGGAATCCCATAAATATCTAATAGTTACATTTGATGTAATTGGTAAAGTTGTTACCTACCTAAATAACTTAAAGTTGAGCGTCCTGCCAAAGCGGACTCAAGTTTAAGCCAAATATGGATCTTAGCCCACTAATTATTACATTGAGGGTTGTTTTATTTAGTGGGAGATTGCTAATTCAACTGCATATTTTAATTGTAGAATCATGACGACTAGTAATACTGTTACATTATCGTTACGATCTGTCCTTGAGAAGGACAAACTCAATGGGACAAACTTTCTTAACTGGTTCAGGAACTTAAGAATTATTCTCAAGCAGGAAAGAAAAGTATATGTCCTAGATCAACCCATTCCTGAGGAGCCAGCAGCCAATGCTCCTAGAGCTCAGAGAGATTCTTATACAAAGCATAAGGAAGACTCTATCGATGTGGGGTTCTTGATGCTTGCCACCATGGTTTCGGAGCTCCAAAGAGATCTGGAACACATTGAGGCTTATGAGATGATTGTGCATCTTAAGGAAATGTTCTAGCAACAGGCAAGGCAAGAGAGGTATGAGACCACTAAGGCCTTACATTCCTGCAAGATGGCTGAAGGTGCGTCAGTAAGTACTCATGTCTTAAAGATGAAAGGGTACATTGATCACCTTGAGAGGCTTGGATTTCCCATGAGCCAGGAGTTAGCTACAGATTTGATCTTGAACTCACTCCCAAAAAGTTATGACCAGTTTGTCATGAACTACAACATGAACAACATGGAGAAATCTATTTCTGAACTGCATGGGATGCTTAAAACTGCTGAGCTGACTGTTAAGAAGAAGCCCAGTACAGTTTTGATGGTTCAGAAAGGAAAGGGTATGAAAAAGAAAAGCAAGGGCAAGGGAAAGGGTCATGGCTCATCTGGTAAGACCAAAGAGTCAGGCAAGCTCAAAACCAAGCCTGCACCAAAGAAGGCAAAACCTCCAAAGGAAGGAATTTGCTTCTTCTGTAATGAACCGGGTCATTGGAAGAGGAATTGCAAACTTTACCTTGAAGATCTGCAAAAGAACAAGAAGGATAGCAGGTCTATCGCTTCAGGTATTTATGTTATAGACATTCATCTCTCTACTTCCACTACATGGGTATTAGATACAGCGTGTGGTTCTCACACTATTAGATATGGTTCGATCCATGATGAGTCGAACAGATCTTCCACCGTCCTTTTGGGGCCGCGCCCTAGAGACAGCTGCGTTCACACTGAATCGTGTTCCATCTAAGGCAGTTGAAAAGACTACGTATGAGGTATGGACTGGGAGGAAACCTAGTTTGTCTTTTCTCAAGATTTGGGGATGTGAGGTCTATGTTAAGCAACAAGCCTCAGATAAGTTAGCGCCCAAATCTTCAAGTGCCTTTTTGTGGGATATCCTAAGGAAACCAAGGGATATTATGTCTACAACCACACTAATAACAAAGTGTTTGTTGTCAGAAATGGTATCTTTCTCGAACGAGAATTTATCTCTAAAAGAACCAGTAGGACTAAGGTACATCTCGAAGAAGTTCGAGAGCCACAAGATACCACAGAATTAGAGATGGAAAATGGAGAAGACTCACAACAAGTTGTTGAGACTCCTCAAGTCACGCAAGGCCCACGGCGATCTAATAGGGCACGACTTCAGCGTCAGAGATATGGATTTCTGATTGCTGACAATCATGATGTGTTGCTCATTGAGCATAATGAGCCAACTACCTATTGAGAAGCTATAGTGGGACCAAACTCTGAAAAATGGCTTAGTGCCATGAAGTCTGAGATGCAATCCATGTACGACAATAAGGTATAGACCTTAGTCGACCGGCCTAAAGGTGTAAAAACTGTAGGGTGCAAGTGGGTTTTTAAAGAGAAATTCGACATGGATGGCAATGTTAATGTCTTCAAGGCACGACTGGTTGCAAAAGGATTTACTCAAACTCATGGTGTGGACTATGATGAGACCTTTTCCCCAGTTGCAATGGCCAAATCAATCAGAATCCTCCTTGCCATTGTAGCATATTATGACTATGAAATATGGCAGATGGACGTCAAGATAGCCTTCCTTAATGGAAAGCTCCTTGAGGATGTGTACATGACACAACCTGAAGGGTTTGTACGTTCTAAGGACTCTAGTAAGGTGTACAAGCTTCAAAGATCCATTTATGGAATGAAGCAAGCATCTCGGAGTTAGAATCATCGTTTTGATGAAGTAGTCAAAGAGTTTGGATTTCTTCAAAACGTTGATGAACCTTGTGTGTACAAGAAGGTTAGTGGGAGCACAGTTGTGTTTTTAGTACTCTATGTCGATGACATCCTACTTATTGGGAATGATATTCCTACCTTGCAGATTGTCAAGTCTTGGTTAGGAAAGTCTTTCTCAATGAAAGACTTGGGTGAAGCCACCTTCATCCTAGGAATTAGGATCTATAGAGATAGATCCAAAAGACTTCTAGGACTCAGTCAGAGCACATATATAGACAAGATACTGCATAGGTTTAGTATGCAGGAATCAAAGAGGGGTTTCATACCCATGTCTCATGGTATTCACCTCAGCAAGGATTTGTGTCCTAGTACACTTGATCAGCGAGGTCATATGAGTAAGGTTCCATATGCCTCGGCCATAGGATCCATCATGTATGCCATGTTATGTACTCGACCGGATATCCCGTTTGCCTTAAGTATGACTAGAAGATATCAACAGGACCCCGGTGAGGGCCATTGGACTGCTATCAAGAATATCCTTAAGTACTTGAGAAGGACTAAGGACTTATTCTTGGCCTATGGTGGATTGGATGATGAGCTCTGTGTAACTGGTTACACATATGCAAGTTTCCAAACTGACCAAGACGACCAAAAATCACAATCTGGATACATATTCCTCCTGAATAATGCAGCAGTAAGCTAGAAGAGCTCTAAGCAGAGCACTGTAGTAGATTCTGCAACGAAAGCCAAGTATATAGCAGCATCTGATGCAGCTAAGGAGGCCGTTTGGATCAGGAAGTTTATTACTAAACTAGGGGTGATACCTATCATCTCAGATCCAATAACTTTGTTCTGTGACAATAGTGGTGACATTGCACAGGCCAAAGAGCCTTAGTCACATCAAAGGACCAAGCATATACTCAGGCGATTTCATCTCATCAGGGAAATCAATGATAGAGGTGATATAAAAATATGCCAGGTAGCAGGGGAAGATAATGTCGCTGATCATCTAACAAAGCCGCTTGTGCAAGCAAAACATGAGCGTCATGTTAGGTCAATGGGAATTAGGCAAATTAATGATTGTACCTAGTGCAAGTAGGAGGATGTTGGAAATTGTGCCCTAGGGGCCAATCATTGTCTTATAAATATTATTGTTTTATGAATTTCTTAATTATGTTATCACATTATTTGCATGTTTACTATGATAACCATCCTTGGATAACTCATGATCTTATCCTAAATGTCCCTAGTCGGTCATCTATGCGGGAGCAGAGATAAAATAAGACCAGTATGACTTTGAAGATATATAGAGATATAAATCAAAGTCATAGGCACATGTAAGAGTACAAGGTGTTGGACCGACCCGCTATGAGAGAGCTGCATGGGTTAAGTCATAAGCTTCTCCATATACAAGCCATGTCACTATGTCCTTTGACCTGAGATCATCATGGATTCCTACATGACAAACGCTCAGCTTTGACCTAGTCAAAAGTCACTTTTGACCGAGAGATCATAAAGGCTATGTTCGGGCTCAGTGGTTTTTCATGCGGAGGAATGTGAATGGTCAAGATGGAATTTGTCCCTCATATTCATAGAGAGATATTACTGGGCCCCTCGATGAGTGAGTCTGAGAAATATATGGCCATACTGTAATGGAAGGGTAGTTCCATTTCTATAGTCAGACTACTCAGGGATCGAGAAAGTAACGGTCAGGAACAGGAGGATGACGTTCTCCATGCCTCATCCATGACCGAAATATCGTGTGACAAAAGGGACGTGATATGGTTGTATGAAAGGTAACATCGTTCATCGATCCTCATATGTTTTGGGTAGTCGTAATGTCTTGCTAGAGGCCGCTTACGACTTGTGGGTCAGTATAGTAACTGGCCCACTGCCAACTTTATATGGGCCTACAGGGTCGCACACAAAATAGCCCAACTCGAGCTGTGATGTTCAGGTTCATTGAATCTAAGACATGTCTTGATTAAATGAATAATCTAGGGTGATGTATATATTTTATATATATATAAATTTGTATTTATATATTATATATAATATAAGAGATATTTGCAAGATTTAATTTATAAGGATAAATTAAATCTCTATAACTTTTGAATTTGAATTTAAATGGATATGATCTATTTGAATTTGAAATTCAAATTGATAAGATATCTCAAATTTAATTTATGAGAATAAATCAAATATAATTCCGTCTTATCTTTATTAAATAAATAGGTGATTTAAATCTGTGGGACGGATTTAATAAAAACCATATTTATTTAATTAGTTTCTTATCAAATTATGCAATATATGATATTGTATTAATTTTAGAATTAATATAAGATTAATTCTAAAGCCCGGCCCAATTAGAAGCTCGATAGCATCCTATATATTTGACATTAGGAGCTAGGGTTCTAGACAACAGACACAACACACGTGAAAAAAAGGGGTAAGGAGAGTGCAAAAGGTTTGCAGATAAGAAACTGCTAAAATAGAGACGGTGGGGACAAAATCTTGAGAAAACCCTAGAGGGATAAGAGGCGCTAGCACGTCGTTCGTGATTGGAACGCTGTTCGTGTGGATACCGGTAAAGGAAGCCGATCTGAGTTGTCGACTTCTTGCGATCGAGAAAAGAGCACCAGGTACGAAGAAGTCGCGACCAGTTGACATAGAGGTCGTGACCAAATTGGCATCTGAACATCAGAAATCCGAAAAGAGACTACAGGTCGCGACTAGAAGTAGAGGAAGTCACGACTGCGAACTCCAGAGACTACAGGTCACGACTAGAAGCTGATTAGGTCGCGACTGCAAACTCCAGAGGTGACAGGTCATGACAAGAAGCTGAGGAGGCCGCGACTGAAAACTCCAGAGGCGAAGAGTCGCGGCTAGTGGACACTGAGGTCGTGACCACAGCTTGAATACCGAAGATAACACTTCTTTCTCCTTGACTTAAACACATTCGGTAGATCCTGGCTGGGAATGGAAAAATTTTTAAAGTTAATTTCCGCTGTGTGTCTTCTAATTCCTTCAGGGAATACTTTGGTAAGGTGTGAAAAGACAATAATGCCCCTAGACTCATTAAAGTAAATAAAGAGGAACCAAGGTCTTTTTGATAATGTGCCAAATGATGTTTCTTGGGAATTTTGTCATCAGAGTACTTGACCTTGATCATAGACCCAAGATAGCATTCTAAAAGCCCAAAAATGTAGCCCAAGAGTTATGAGTTAAAATTGCATTAAAATAATATTTTAGTGAGTTTTCAATAAAGTAAAGTTACCCGGTCAAAGTGATAACTGGAGAATTGATCAGATAAAGCTTTGGACTTATCTGGAAGCCATGAGGTGGCGTGAAAGGTGCCCTCATGGGACCCATCAAGACACCACATGGCACTAATCTAGAGGAAGAAGAAAAAGCTAAGGACACATGGCACGATCTCAGCCGCTCATTCCGGGACAAGACTCTGGAATTCTCTGGAAGCACTGAGTCAGCTGGTGAGGTGTCCCGAGGGCCCCACCATTGTGCCACCTAAGCATGTGTGGTGTCTCTTGATGAGGTCACTTTTGATTAGTCATTATGGAGGATGATGTCATCACGATGATACAGGCGAAGCTTCTTGAGGAAGCTAAGCGATCTGAGCCATTCATCGTGATTCGATCTGAGCCATCCATTCCACCTCCCTTTACCTATAAATACCCCTCACCCCTCCTTCCATTCCATACACCATTCCACGGCAAGAAGAAGGAAAGGAAGAGAGGGAGAGAGAAAGAGAGAAAGAAAGAAAGGAAGGAAGAAAAAGAAGGAGTTCTAACGGAGCGAGGAGCAATCCAAGGAGCTTAGGGACTCAACAAGCTTAGGAATAAAGTAAGTAATTTATTCTAGTCCCAACTCTAATAAATTAGAGGATTGTTCTTATAAATTAGATAGTTAGAATAGAGAAATATCTCTCTCTATAAGGTTAGTCGTGGATAGAAAGAAAGCTAGGGGATTATCAGAATAGGGGTATTATCTCAAGATAAGCTTGAGTTAAGTGGAGTTATACTGGATAAGATGATAATAAAATATTGTTATGCTATGTATAGGCTCTAACCTATGAAAAGGTGGAACCTCAGATCAAAGGTTAAGGACTAAAGGAAGGGCTACATGTTAGGTAGTGAACTTACCCATTCTTGTATGCTTGATGTATATGCTTGTGTGTTAATATGATTATGATATGTGATGATGTTGGTATATGCTCTGCCTTTTATGAGTTTATGGTTATGCATAGTAGTGATAGGCATGGAGCATGATAATATGCAAATGGAAGCTAAAGAAGGATAAAGAAACATGTGTCATGCACTTGCATTCATCTTGTATACATTGAATGGTACCGTTTGCTACTGAGATTTCTCCCGAAATCTTACCCCTACCTTTTCCAAACATAACAGGGTACTGGTTTGGAGAAGATGAAGCTAGGAAAGTGAGGATGTGACAATACTCAAGTCGCGACCAAGACGTACAGAGACCTAATGATGAGAATGAAGGTACCAACCTCTCTGAAGTTTATCGGCTAGAGGATTGGTATAACACATGATCAAGCCAGACAGTACAAAGTACTGAAATACAAAAGATCAATTTGAGACGATATTTAAAAGTAGATCCTCCATGTGATAACTAGGAGTAGATTGAGACTTACGTTACAAAGGTTTTATTCAGCTGGTCTGAATAGAAGACCTAAAAATTAGATTAAGACTTGCCTAGGAATGATCCTAGCATATGGCCTAAGGCTATAGACGTGATGGTTAATAGATAAAGAGCTAATATTCCCTAAGCAGAGGGATTCCATCACAGAGAAGTAATAAACCTAGGGTAGAGTACCCTAGAGAACAGAAGTGATAGTAAGAGATGGTGAATGAGATCCATGCAACTCAAGTTCGCTAGGATCAAGAGAAAGACTAATAAGGAATCACAGTCCAATCAAGAACAGACTGGGACTAATAGATAGACAGAAGAAGTTAAGAGATAGTAGAGAGCTAGCCACAGTTTAAAAGATAAAGTGACTCCCCTATATAAGATAGAGTAATGAAGGGTTGAGTCTATACCCTGATAAGAGGATAATATGGCAGCCTAAGTTAGATGAGCTAGTCAGATAAGAAACCTGAAATAAGAATGTTATAAAGCTTACCTAATTGCAGTGTGTGATGGATGGTTGAGCAAATTATGATGATGATATGGCTTATATTGCCATAAGTTATGATAGTTGCATCCCCTTGCAGTTGTCATGTGATGACATGCATGTTAGAGTATGCTATGATAAATGAATATTCTCCTTTTGTAGTACATGCAGGGTAGAGTATATATGAGTATATATGATAAGGAAGTTATGAGAAAGTTATGTTGCTCCCAAACCATGCGACATGCAATAGGAATATACCCAGAATGACAGACAGTCTCAGTAAGTGGAACAGTCAGTTACAATATGATTAGGGTTACTCAGGTATTTCTATAGGCTTATGAATATAGTACTCAGGGCCATTTCTATTGAAAAGAATGGTATACAGAAAGAGCAGCAGATAATAGTAAAGAGATTATTTTTAGATCATTTTTCAGATAAGAGTTAGATTTGAAACAGATGGCTCTTAGATAGAGCTGGATTCAGATGAGTATAGATCACTCTTTTGATAAGAGTTGGAACTGATACAGATTGCTCACAGTTAGAGCATAGTTCAAATAGCTCGTAGTTAGAGCATAGATTGAAATGAGAAGTTATGATGAGGCCATAGCAGCAGAATGCAATGGCAGGTGGTTAGACCATAGCCAATGGTAAACCACCGTAAAGTAAGAAAGATGAGAAGGA